>JABWPP010000049.1:66288763-68688763 GCA_016920855.1 Puya raimondii
ACTCCGGACCCCAGGCTGTTTCGCAGACCGGGTCCGGACCCTGATGGCTGAGGTCCGGACAATGAAACGCCTGGAATGTGTCAAGGTCCGGACCCCATACCCGCAGTCCGGACTCCGACCCGTTGCGAAGTTTTGGAAAGTTATTTTTTCTATCCTTCTTTGATTCTAATGTCTCCCAAACATGTAAATAAGATGGTAGATTCCTTAAAATATCTTTGCAATCCTATTTTGGTTCCAAACCTTTCTAAAATCAGTTTTGCAATCCTAGTCGAAATCGGTTTGCTTCCAAACCTTTCTAAAAACTGTTTTTAAATCCTAATCTATTTCGGATTGCTTCTAACCTATAAATATGGTGTGGGGGAGTCTCTAAAACGTGGTGAATCACAGATTATCTTTTAGAAACCCTAGAAGCTTGTAGGTGACCGTTTTCCCATCTTCTACATCAAGCTTCTCTCAAATTGATTCATGGTTTTCTAATTTCTAATATTCTTTTAGAATCAATTTGAGAATTGCTTAGAGATTATTCCCACAGATCTTCAATGATATTCTAAGCAATAAACCAACATTATTGTTATTGTTCTTGCTCCGGACGGAGTGCGCTCGTGGATTCGAGTGGGCGTCGTGGATTCGACGTGTTGAAGGCTTCGTGGATTCGAAGTTGGGCGTCTCGTGGATTCGGGACGTGGCGTTCGTGGATTCGGACGTGGGGCGTGGACAACCCGTTGGTGCGCGTGATCTGCTGAAGAGAAGGGAGAGGTTAAGTCCGTGGAGTCGGTAATCACCTTGTAATTCTTTACTCTTAGTGGATTGTTTTTTCGCGTGTTGGTCCCGTGGGTTTTTCTCCAAGGTGGAGTTTCCCACGTAAATCTCGGTGTGCTGATTTTATTTTCCGCATTACTTTATCGCATTGAGATTTGTGATTTTTGTTTATACACCTATTCACCCCCCTCTAGGTGATTGATATACTCTAAATAGATCCTAGGGCACCCCCTATCTTACAGAAAGATCCAAATAAAATTCAAAATACAACTTTGTAACTCCTAAAACAAACTCTATGACTTAGACACATATGAAGTCTTGAAGTCTTTAATGTAAGTTAGGGGGTGCCCTAGGATCTATCTAGAGTATATCAATCACCTAGAGGGGGGTGAATAGGTGTATAAACAAAAATCACAAATCTCAATGCGATAAAGTAATGCGGAAAAATAAATCAGCACACCGAGATTTACGTGGGAAACTCTACCTTGGAGAAAAACCCACGGGACCAACACGCGAAAAAACAATCCACTAAGTGTAAAGAATTACAAGGTGATTACCGACTCCACAGACTTAACCTCTCCCTTCTCTTCAGCGGATCACACGCACCAACGGGTTGTCCACGCCCCACGTCCGAATCCACGAACGCCACGTCCCGAATCCACAAGACGCCCAACTTCGAATCCACGAAGCCTTCAACACGTCGAATCCACGACGCCCACTCGAATCCACGAGTACCAACGATCCGAATCCACGAACCGTCTTGATCACGCCGAATCCACGACGCCACTCCGTCCGGAGCAAGAACAATAAGGTTGATGATGGTTTATTGCTTAGAATATCATTGAAAATCTGTGGGAATAATCTCTAAGCAATTCTCAAATTGATTCTAAAAGAATATTAGAAATTAGGGCACCATGAATCAATTTGAGAGAAGCTTGATGTAGAAGATGAGGAAAACGGTCACCTACAAGCTTCTAGGGTTTCTAAAAGATAATCTATGCTTAACCACGTTTTAGAGACACCCCCACATCTTATTTATAGGTTTAGAAGCAATCCGAAATAGATTAGGATTAAAAACAGTTTTTAGAAAGGTTTGGAAGCAAACCGATTTCGACTAGGATTGAAAAACTGATTTTAGAAAGGTTTGGAACCAAATTAGGATTGCAAAGATATTTTAAGGAATATACCATCTTATTTACATGTTTGGGAGACATTAGAATCAAAGTAGGATTGAAAAATAACTTTCCAAAACTTCGCAACGGGTCGGGGTCCGGACCGCGGGTATGGGGTCCGGACCTTGACACTCTCCAGGTGTTTCATTGTCCGGACCTCAGCCATCAGGATCCGGATCCGGTCTGCGAAACAGCCTGGGGTCCGGACCTCAGCCCTCAGGGTCCGGACCTCATCCTCAGGGTCCGGACCCTCCCTGCGTGACAGCCAGGGAGGCGTACGGGTTCCGGACCTCATCCTCAGGGTCCGGACCTCGGAAGTTGGAAAACTCATTTTTTATATTTTAAAACATTTTTTATCCATTCTAATGTCTTCCAAACACTTGTAAATGTTTATAAATCATCATCAAGATTATTTAAACTTACCAAGCATCGTGAATTCATACGTGGAGTCTTCGAGTCTTTGTTCTTCGTCTTTTCTTCTTCGAACCTTCAAGACTCCGACTCACTTCACGAAATATGCCAATATAAAATCCGTAACAATCTCCCCCTTTGGCAATTTCATGACAAAACTCAAAATTACATAAAACACTCACGATGCTCATCTCTCCAAAAATGAAATTCATTGCCATCACCAAAACAATGAACTTCTCGCGTGAAAGATCCAAATAGAATTCAAAATTACAATTTAGTAACTCCTAAAAACAAACTCTATGACTTAGACAAACATGGAGTTTTGAAGTCTTGAAAGACCTGCAAAAATTTGTATTCTCCACGAACAAAGTTAGTAGAAAAAATATCAAAATTGCTCCCCCTTTGTTCATGCAATCTCTCCCCCTTTGTTTATGCGTCTAAGTCATCATTACCTCTCTCCCCCTTTTTGTCAAAAATTGTCAAAAGAAAAAACACCAAAAATAGAGAGAAGTTCGAGAGAAATCAATCAAAATACAAGTTTAAAGCTTTTTCAATTTTTAAACCACTTGTGTTAAAAACGTCAAACATTGTTAGTGCATGAGGAGTATAAATTCGCATTGACTTCTTTCAATCCCTATTAATTTCATAAGAATTAAGAACTTTACTACACAATCATCATAATGTAGATAAAATATTATCCGATTTCTTAATTCATATAAACTTCAAAATCAAGTCATCAAAAATAATCTAAAGGCTCAAAAGCTATCAAGATGTAAACGGATTATGAAGATGACTTAAGGGATTCATCAAAGAGACAGAAATTTGTTGCATAAACATTCAAATTTGAGATAAAACAAATATCGCACAGGGGGTGGCTCTTTGAGCATCTTTCATGTATGTGGACCACCTTATAACACCGAAAAAATAAAATTTTGCGACATTTTTCTTTTGCATCCTTTTGCACTTGTAAATATTTTTTTTTTCGGATATGCAATTCAATTCTCATGTGGTAGCTGCACACACTAACCGGACGACCGGGGTGGTAGCTCTTTCCTCCATGTGGTGGTAGTTTTCACACTCCATTAAGGATGTAACTCTTTCCACATCTTTCAAAGCATATGAGCATTTTATTTTATATAATAATAACTCCCCCTCGCTTATGCAATCTCTTAGTTGAAAGAACATGTGACAAACTTTAGTCCATAAGAGAATGATTATTCATCAAATTCAACACACACAACCGAGATAGGTTAAGCTCCTAGAGATTACACATGATTGCCTAAATTTGATGAATATAAGTATTAAGAATTCTCATAATAAATTATCTTCAAATATAATGAAAATAAAGTAAAACCGATAATTAATATGAGATTAATTAAGAGTGAATGAAAGTGAACCTATTGATATTCAATGCACTATTTAATGTTCTAATCATTCAAAGAATCTAAAAATCATAACAATGAAAGCACCAAGATGTGTAATGCAATAAACAAGAGATATGCAATAGAAACCGATCAAAGCACTACACAAAGTCAAAAACAAATTAAAACTTTAGAGAAGGAAACATATCACCTTTCCGAATCCAAACTTGTCGGATTGTTGGTTGTCTCGATTTGTTGACGTTAGGCACGGTTTGTTTTGACTTTTGATCAACCATGGGTCTTACCACCGCATTCCGCTTTGGAGTATTTAAGTGTTGTGGCTTTGACTTTCGGTTGACCTTGGGTACTCGACCTTTTGGATGTTGCTTTTGAAACCGAGAAGGATGTCGAGTGTTGGAAAATGCCGATAGATGTTTAGAAGATGCCGGTTGATGCTTTTCTCCTTTTCTAGGGCATGTCTTCTTTATATGTCCTTTCTTTCCACATCTATGACATACTTTCTCTTTTACACTTGTTGAGACTTTGGGAATAGAATTTTTTATCTTCTCAACAAATGTCCGCTCATATCCAAGTCCAAGTTTACTTGTTTGACCCAATCCGAGCATATCATCAAGTTTCTTTGTACCGGAGGAAAATTTTTGTATGTCGGACTTGAGTTGATGGACTTGTTTGGTCAAGACTTGATTAGAAACATGAATTTCCTTGAATTGTAGTTCTAGAAAGCCAACCTTTTCTTGATGCGATTTGATCGTTATCTCCGATTGGTTGAGCTTCTCTTGAAGGATTTTGTTGTTCATCAATATGTTTTCCCTTTCCTCCGCAAGAGCTTTAGATGACTCCTTCAAGTTATTGTTTTCACTTTCAAGCTCTAACATTTGCCTCCTTAGCTTCTTGTTAAGCTTAGCCATCTTTTTCGATTCAATAAGTAGTTGATTGTATGCTTCGGCTAAACTTTCATCATCCGACTCCCCCTCACTTGTGCCATTGTCGCTCGATGTATCATGCACAGAGAAAGAATCAAAGGGGTTAGAAATAATAGATGATAAACAAAAAGTAGAAGGAGAAGGAGAAACATGTGAGGATAAGGCAATTGCATCATTTGTTTCTTCTTCACTAGAACTTGAATCACTGAAAGTAGAATCATCCCAAGTTCTAGCTTGTATAGCCTTCTTGTTATAGGACTTCTTAGAGGGACAATCCGTGGCGATATGGCCATAGCCTCGGCATTTGTAACACCGGATTTCCCCTTCAAACTCATCATTTTCTTTAGAAGACTTTGCATGCTTCTTCTCTTTAGAGGATTTAGAATGTGAAGATCCGTTAGAAGAAGGCTTTCGGTTGGAGGATGAAGCTTGAATGTTTTGGTTCTTCCTAAACTTCCGACGAAACTTCTTAGTAAGAAGTGCCATTTGACGTTCGAAATTTTCAAGAGAAACTTCATCGTCGGATTCGGTATCCTCGTCTTCCTCCTTTGTTGAATTAAGTGCAACACCTGTACTTTTAGAGAAAGACTTGGAAGAAGATTGATTAGTAGGAAAAGTCATTTCATAAGTTTGTAAAGCGCCTACTAATTCATCTACTTTCATATCATCCGGATGATTGATCGTTTCAATAGCCGCGACTTTCGCCCTAAAGCGCTCCGGAAGTGTTCGAAGGATTTTTCTAACAACTTTAGATTCGGGGATCTTCTCTCCCAAGTTAGCACATGTATTAATGATATCTTGGAGTCTAGTAAAATACTCAATAAAAGATTCATGCTCCTCCATTCGAATAGAATCAAATTGACTCGTAAGCATCTGGAGCTTTTGAACTTTTACTAGACTTGTACCCTCATGTGTAACTTGTAGGGTATCCCAACATTTATTCCCTTACCATTAAAAGAGGATAAATCAATTTCATCCTTCGACCACTTATTCCGTGGCTTAGGTACAGTCGCGTTATTAACCACTTCGGTTGGATGTTTCCATCCAAGTTCAATGGTTTGCCATACTCGCTCATCAATTGCGATGAGGAAGGCTCTCATCCGGACTTTCCAATAAGCGTAGTTGGTTCCATCAAATAAAGGTGGCCTAAATATATTACCTCCTTCACCCATTATGAAAGATAAAGCCTAGATCCTTCTCTAATACCAATTGTAAGTTAGGGGGTGCCCTAGGATCTATCTAGAGTATATCAATCACCTAGAGGGGGGTGAATAGGTGTATAAACAAAAATCACAAATCTCAATGCGATAAAGTAATGCGGAAAATAAAATCAGCACACTGAGATTTACGTGGGAAACTCCACCTTGGAGAAAAACCCACGGGACCAACACGCGAAAAAATAATCCACTAAGAGTAAAGAATTACAAGGTGATTACCGACTCCACGGACTTAACCTCTCCCTTCTCTTCAGCGGATCACACGCACCAACGGGTTGTCCACGCCCCACGTCCGAATCCAACGAACGCCACGTCCCGAATCCACGAGACGCCCAACTTCGAATCCATGAAGCCTTCAACACGTCGAATCCATGACGCCCACTCGAATCCACGAGTACCAACGATCCGAATCCACG
The DNA here is from genome assembly GCA_016920855.1 of Puya raimondii. Lineage (NCBI taxonomy): Eukaryota > Viridiplantae > Streptophyta > Magnoliopsida > Poales > Bromeliaceae > Puya > Puya raimondii. Next base: position 66,295,044 of record JABWPP010000049.1, read on the forward strand.
AACCGTCTTGATCACGCCGAATCCACGACGCCACTCCGTCCGGAGCAAGAACAATAAGGTTGATGATGGTTTATTGCTTAGAATATCATTGAAAATCTGTGGGAATAATCTCTAAGCAATTCTCAAATTGATTCTAAAAGAATATTAGAAATTAGGGCACCATGAATCAATTTGAGAGAAGCTTGATGTAGAAGATGAGGAAAACGGTCACCTACAAGCTTCTAGGGTTTCTAAAATATAATCTATGCTTAACCACGTTTTAGAGACACCCCCACATCTTATTTATAGGTTTAGAAGCAATCCGAAATAGATTAGGATTAAAAACAATTTTTAGAAATGTTTGGAAGCAAACCGATTTCGACTAGGATTGAAAAACTGATTTTAGAAAGGTTTGGAACCAAATTAGGATTGCAAAGATATTTTAAGGAATATACCATCTTATTTACATGTTTGGGAGACATTAGAATCAAAGTAGGATTGAAAAATAACTTTCCAAAACTTCGCAACGGGTCGGGGTCCGGACCGCGGGTATGGGGTCCGGACCTTGACACTCTCCAGGCGTTTCATTGTCCGGACCTCAGCCATCAGGATCCGGACCCGGTCTGCGAAACAGCCTGGGGTCCGGACCTCAGCCCTCAGGGTCCGGACCTCATCCTCAGGGTCCGGACCCTCCCTGCGTGACAGCCAGGGAGGCGTACGGGTTCCGGACCTCATCCTCAGGGTCCGGACCTCGGAAGTTGGAAAACTCATTTTTTATATTTTAAAATATTTTTTATCCATTCTAATGTCTTCCAAACACTTGTAAATATTTATAAATCATCATCAAGATTATTTAAACTTACCAAGCATCGTGAATTCATACGTGGAGTCTTCGAGTCTTTGTTCTTCGTCTTTTCTTCTTCGAACCTTCAAGACTCCGACTCACTTCACGAAATATGCCAATATAAAATCCGTAACATTTAAAGACCTGCAAAAAGGTTTTCATTCTCCACGAACAAAGTTAGTAGAAAACATATATCAAAATCTCTCCCCCTTAGTTCATGCGTCTAAGTTCAAAATCTCTCGTTCTTTTTTTTAAAAAGTTTTCAATATCATCATCACCTCTCTCCCCCTTTTTGTCAAAAATTGCCAAAAGAAAATACCAAAAATAGAGAGAATTTCGAGAGAAATCAATCAAAATACAAGTTTAAAGCTTTTTCAATTTTGAAACCACTTGTGATAAAATTTCAAGCAATGTTAGTGCATGAGAAATATAAGTTCACATTGATTTCTTTCAATCCTTATCAATTTCATAAGAATTAAGAATTTTACTACACAATCACCATGATGTAGATAAAATATGACACAATTCCTTAATTCATATAAACTTCAAAATCAAGTCATCAAAAATAATCTAAAGGCTCAAAAGCTATCAAGATGTAAACGGATTATAAAGATGACTTAAGGGATTCATCAAAGAGACAGAATTTGTTGCATAAACATTCAAATTTGAGATAAAACAAATATCACACAGGGGGTGGCTCTTTGAGCATCTTTCATGTATGTGGACCACCTTATAACACCGAAAAAATAAAATTTTGTGACATTTTCCTTTTGAATGCTTTTACACTTATATATATATTTTTTTTCGGATATGCAATTCAATTCTCATGTGGTAGCTGCACACACTAACCGGACGACCGGGGTGGTAGCTCTTTCCTCCATGTGGTGGTAGTTTTCACACTCCTTTTAAGGATGTAACTCTTTCCACATCTTTCAAACCATATGAGCATTATTTTCTCAATAAAATAATAACTCTCCCTCGCTTAAGCAATCTCTTAGTTGAAAGAACATGTGACAAATTTTAGTCCATAAGAGAGTGACTATTCATCAAATTCAACACACACACCCGAGATAGGTTAAGCTCCTAGAGATTACACATGATTACCTAAATTTGATGAATATAAGTATTAAGAATTTTCATAATAAATTATCTTCAAATATAATGAAAATAAAGTAAAACTGATAATTAATATGAGATTAATTAGGAGTGAATGAAAGTGAACCTATTGATGTTCAAAGCACAATTTAATGTTCTAATCATCCAATGAATCTAAAAATCGTAACAATGAAAGCACCAAAATGTGTAATGCAATAAACAAAAGATATGCAATAGAAACCGATCAAAACACTACACTAAGTCAAAACAAATTAAGACTTTAGAGAAGGAAAGATATCTCCTTTCCGAACCCAAACTTGTCGAATTGTTGGTTGTCTTGGTTTGTAGACGTTTGGCACGGTTTGTTTTGACTTTTGATCAACCTTTGGTCTCACCATCGCATTCCACTTTGGAGTAGTTGGTTGTTGTGGCTTTGACTTTTGGTTGACCTTGGGTACTCGACCTTTTTGATGTTGCTTTTGAATCCGTGAAGGTTGTCGAGTGATGAAAGATGCCGATAGATGTTTAGAAGATGCTACTTGAGTTTTCTTTTTAAGGCATGTCTTCTTGATATGTCATTTCTTTCCGCATCTATGGCATACTTTCTCTTTTACACTTGTTGAGACTTTGGGAATATAATTTTTTACCTTCTCAACAAATGTCCGCTCATATCCAAGTCCAAGTTTGCTTGTTTGACCCAATCCGAGCATATCATCAAGTTTCTTTGAACCGGAGGAGAGTTTTTGTATGTCGGACTTGAATTGATGGACTTGTTTGGTCAAGACTTGATTAGAAACATGAATTTCCTTGTATTGTAGTTCTAGAAAGCCAACCTTTTTCTGATGCGATTTGATCGTTATCTCCGATTGGTTGAGCTTCTCTTGAAGGATTTTGTTGTTCATCAATATGTTTTTCCTTTCCTCCGCAAGAGCTTTAGATGACTCCTTCAAGTTATTGTTTTCACTTTCAAGCTCTAACATTTGCCTCCTTAGCTTCTTGTTAAGCTTAGCCATCTTTTTCGATTCAACAAGTAGTTGATTGTAGGCTTCGGCTAAACTTTCATCATCCGACTCCCCCTCACTTGTGCCATTGTCGCTCGATGTACCATGCACAGAGGAAGAATCAAAGGGGTTAGAAATAATAGATGATAAACAAAACGTAGAAGGAGAAGGAGAAACATGTGAAGAAAAAGCAATTGCATCATTGGTTTCTTCTTCACTAGAACTTGAATCATTGGAAGTAGAATCATCCCAAGTTCTAGCTTGTAAGGCCTTCTTATTATAGGATTTCTTAGAGGGACAATCCGTGGCGATATGGCCATAGCCTCGGCATTTGTAACACCGGATTTCCCCTACAAACTCATCATTTTCTTTAGAAGACTTTCCAAGCTTCTTCTCTTTAGAGGATTTAGAATGTGAAGATCCGTTAGAAGAAGGCTTTCGGTTGGAGGATGAAGCTTGAATGTTTTGGTTCTTCCTAAACTTCCGACGAAACTTCTTTGTAAGAAGTGCCATTTGATGTTCGAAATTTGCAAAAGAAACTTCATCGTCGGATTCGGCATCCTCGTCTTCCTCCTTTGTTGTATTAAGTGCAACACCTGTACTTTTAGGGAAAGACTTGGAAGAAGATTAATTAGTAGGAAAAGTTATTTCATAAGTTTGAAGAGCACCTACTAGTTCATCAACTTTCATATCATCCGGATGATTGATCGTTTCAATAGCCGCGACTTTAGCCCTAAAGCGCTCCGGAAGTGTTCGAAGGATTTTTCTAACGACTTTAGATTCCGGGATCTTCTCTCCCAAGTTAGCACATGTATTGATGATATCTTGGAGTCTAGTAAAATAATCCGTAAAAGATTCATGCTCCTCCATTCGAATAGAATCAAATTGACTAGTAAGCATTTGGAGCTTTTGAACTTTTACTAGACTAGTACCCTCATGTGTAACTTGTAAGGTATCCCAAATCTCTAGCCGTTTCACACGCCGAGACACGTGTAAACTCGGTTTGGGATAAAGCATTAAATAACGCATTAATACCCTTACCATTAAAAGAAGATAAATCGATCTCATCCTTCGACCACTTAGTCCGAGATTTAGGGTCAAATCATTAACCACTTCGGTTGGATGTATCCATCCAAGTTCAATGGTTTGCCATACTCGCTCATCAATTGCGATGAGAAAGACTCTCATCCGGACTTTCCAATAGGCATAGTTGGTTCCATCAAATAACGGTAGCCTAAATATATTACCTCCTTCACCCATTATGAAAGATAAAGCCTAGATCCCGCTCTGATACCAAATGTAAGATAGGGGGTGCCCTATGATCTATCTAGAGTATATCAATCACCTAGAGGGGGGTGAATAGGTGTATAAAAAAAAATCACAAATCTCAATGCGATAAAGTAATGCGAAAAATAAAATCAGCACACCGAGATTTACGTGGGAAACTCCACCTTGGAGAAAAACCCACGGGACCAACACGCGAAAAAACAATCCACTAAGAGTAAAGAATTACAAGGTGATTACCGACTCCACGGACTTAACCTCTCCCTTCTCTTCAGCGGATCACGCGCACCAACGGGTTGTCCACGCCCCACGTTCGAATCCACGAACGCCACGTCTCGAATCCACAAGACGCCCAACTTCGAATCCACGAAGCCTTCAACACGCCGAATCCACGACGCTCACTCGAATCCACGAACCGTCTTGATCACGCCGAATCCACGACGCCACTCCATCCGGAGCAAAACGAATAACAATGATGATGGTTTATTGCTTAGAATATCATTGAAGATCTGTGGGAATAATCTCTAAGCAATTCTCAAATTGATTCTAAAAGAATATTAGAAATTAGGGCACCATGAATCAATTTGAGAGAAGCTTGATGTAGAAGATGAGAAAAACGGTTAACCTACAAGCTTCTAGGGTTTCTAAAAGATAATCTATGCTTAACCACGTTTTAGAGACACCCCCACATCTTATTTATAGGTTTTGAAGCAATCCGAAATATATTAGGATTAAAAACTGTTTTTAGAAAGGTTTGGAAACAATCCAATTTCGACTAGGATTGAAAACAGATTTTAAAATAATTTGGAATCAAATAAGGATTGCAAAAATGATTTTAAGAAATCTACCATCTTATTTTTAGGTTTGGGAGACATTAGAATCAGAGTTGGATTGAAAAAATAACTTTCCAAAAATTCGCGACGGGTCGGGGTCCGGACCGTGGATTGCCGGGTCCGGACTCTGAAACGTATCAGCTTTTCATTGTCCGGACCGCAGCCATCAGGGTCCGGACCCGGTTTACGAAACAGCCTGACAGGCTTACGGGTTCCGGACCGCAGCTCCCAAGGTCCGGACCCCGTAGCATGAATTTTTCTGATTCGTTTATAAATCATTAAAAACCTATTCTAATGTCTTCCAAACACTTGTAAATGTTTATAAATCATCATCAAGATTATTTAAACTTACCAAGCATCGTGAATTCATACGTTGAGTCTTCGAGTCTTCAATCTTCGTCTTTTCTTCTTTGAACCTTCAAGACTCCGACTCACTTCACGAAATATGCCAATATAAAATCCGTAACACGGCCCAGCACGATCCTTCGACCCGAAAGGCAAGGGCCGAGCCGGGCTGGGCCGTGCCCCGGGCCGACCCTTTATAGTAATTATTTTTTAAATTTTTTTTAAAAATCTATATAAAATCTAAAAATATAAATAATAAATCATTTCTATTTAAATTGATATTTTTGTTAACAAATTTAAAATTTATAGAAATAATTATAAAATAACAAATTTTTAAAATTTTAAAAAATAAATAAATTTATATTATTTTTCTTGAAAAAAAATTGGGATAGGTTTTTGGTCCAATGGATCAAAATGTTTGGTCCATTGGACCAAACACACTCCTCCCAAGGTCTGTGGAAGGAGAGCTCCTAGGGAGGAAGGCCAAGGCCCTCCTCCCCAGGAGCTCAGACCCCAAGGCCCAAGGCAAATTGCCTTAGGCCTTGGGGTCCGGGCCGTGCTGGCCCGGCTGGCACGGCCCAAGCGGGCCGTGCCATGCCGTGCCGGGCCACCCGCCCTCCTCGACCCGGCACGGCCCAGGCCCGTTTCAGGTCGTGCCGTGCCGGGTCGTCGGGCCCCAGATGCGAGGCCCAGCACGGCCCGGAAGTCCGGGCCGGGCACAGGTGCTACAGTATCCGTGCCGTGCTGTAGCCCGACCCGCGGCCGTGCCGGGCCGAGCGGCCCACATGCCGCCCGGCCCGTTTTACACCCCTACCTGGCACCCACTTATAATGCACAAAATGCTAAAAGGTCCCTAACAATTCAAGTATTCTAGCTTAGTCCAATTCTGGTCTGATACGTCCAATTGGAGCCCTTCTGCACGTCCGTTTACGCTCAAATTTGACGTATAGATTCCATTAAAGTTAATCAGAAGTAATTTATCTTAATTTTTTGGTTTTGAATCATTTTAGGTCACCGAAAGCTCTACCAATTAAAATTTTTAACAGATTGTTGTTAGACTCCGTTTTCACTACTCGGGTATCCGAATGATATGAAGCTTTAAATCTAGCCTCAGAAAAATAGTACAGTCAACTTTTGAAAGTTTTATAATTTTTCGCCACTATGAATTTTTTAGCTGAAATATAAAGCATGTTCCTTATAAATAATTTTATATTTTTTCATTTCAATTTTACCACAAATCTTTTCTAAATTATCTTTTACTTTTCTAAGTCCAATAAAAATAGTATCTCATACTATTTTTATTTACATTTGCTTATATATTAAAAATTCGATGTACTACATTGGATGCTTTGATTAACTTGGATGCTTGATACTTGGCTTAATAATGATATTGGTTTATGTTTATAAATTATGACATTGGTTATGGTTTTATGGCAACACAGTTTTCTATCCATTGTGGTAGCTGGTTTTTAAAAGGCTGAGTTTTCATGTGGAAAACGATTTTCAAAATATTTTTCAATTTTATCTCAAATCTAGATTTTTAAAACAAAGTTTTTTGGATGTGAAACACTTTCGAATAATAGAAGGATTTTCTATGCTTGGTGTTTGTGCATTTGCATCATTTTCGCTAAGAATTACTTAAGTGCATGAATGATGCATCATCTCTGCTAAGAACTACGTAGCTGTACGAGCATCCTGCATGTGATTTTGATTGTTGGTTTGTGTGAGTGGGAAATTGATGGTTGTGGTATTGTATCGGTTGGTACGCCGTACAAATACAAGAAAGACTCTGTCCGTGTGGATAGAAGGATCTCTGTATTTGTAGCAGGTCAGTATGTCCCGTTGACAAGACAGGATTTAAAAAAGAATATTGGACTTTTTTCCGCTAACTCTAGTTTTCAAGTCATAACCTTCTCTTAAAACACTTCACAAAAAGGACCCTGGAGCATGACAATTTTCTCAACAAAAATTCAACAGACGATTCATGTAAATATATTGCACTGCTAACAATAAACATGAATAAAACTTGGCCTTTATTAATTAAGGAAATATACAAAATATGTCCACAAGCCTATGTCACCAATTGGCTTTAGAGTATATTACTAACACCAAGCAACTCTTCTTCCAAGCTTCTTACTCCACACTTAACTCAAAGTATTCATAGTTAAATGGAGAAGAAAGAAAGAAGAAGATGATGATGAGAATGAAGTGAAATGGAGAAGAAATGAGGAAGAAGAAGGAAATAAAGAAGAATCCACCTCTCCCTTTGCTGCTGCTTTTATAGTGAAAGAGAAGAGAGAAAGGATATATATAGAGTGTAACAAATATCCAATAGCCCTCCAACAATTGTAAATTGCAACTTGTGCAATTTCAAGTTTCGCAGCCTTGAGTACCAATACTCGCACATCAGTACTAGTACACCACCACTGTGTTTCGGTATTTAGGGCCTGTTTTGCAAAACCCGAACCCTGCATTCAGTACAACTCTATTGTGTACTTGTACTCACAAACTTCAGTATCGGTACTCTATGTTTCAGTACTGAAGTTCCATAGAATCCAAGAGCTATTCTAGCCAACACACGACTGAGTACCGATACCCCAACCTTAGCACGGGTACTCGTGGCCAAAACTACACTTTGTAGATTTTGGTCTTCTGAATTCGTTTTCGCATCGTTTACACGTCAAAAACACTCAAATGCTCCTCAAACTCACTCAGGACAGTCTAAATAGTATTAAATACTATTTTCCTCACTAGAACTCTGTTGTTTGCAAAGTTTCGGTTATCTATATCCTTTCCGCCTAAAGAGAAGTTTCGTCCATGAAAAATAAAATTATGTATCTCACTTCTCCATCTGAAATAGGTGAGGAAATCGCTCCTGTAGCGTGCTTCCAGCTTACAAGTAGCCTTGCGCACCTCATGGTTGCTCCAAGGAACGTTCACATAAGGTATCTCTTTGGTTCCGAAGTTTTCTTACTTCGCGAGCCAAATCTGAACCAGATGCTCTTCGAAGCTCAAATCCTCTCGTAGCTCTAAAGGAGCGAAGTCAACCACATGTGATAGGCTAAAAACATACTTCCAGAGCGTCGATACATGAAACTATTGTGTACTCTCGATAGGTTCAGTGGCAGAGCAAGTCAATACGCTACTGAGCCTACAAGCTCCAAGATCTCGAATGGCCCAATATGTCAAGGACTCAACTTTCCTCGAATGCAAATCTCTTGATTCCTCTTGTCAACGACACTTTCAAGAAGACATAATTTCCTATATGAAATTCTAATTCACCTCGATACTTATTCGCATAGCTTTTTTGTCGACTTTGAGCTGTTACCAGTCGTTCACGCATAAGTCAAACATTTTCTACCATTTGAAGAACATCTAGATGCAAAATAAGTCTTTCTCCAACTTCACTCTGATGAAGGGGTTATCGACATTTTCCTCCATAAAGAGCCTTCAATAGCGCCATCTTGATACTTGCTTGATTATTGTTGTTATAAACAAATTCCGCCATTAATAAATGCCGATGCTAACTACTCTGGTAATCCAATATGCATGCTCTTAGCATATCCTCCAAAATCTAGATAGTCTGCTTAGACTGTCCATTGTTCTAAGAATAGAAAGCAGAAAAATCTAACTGAGTGTCAAGTGCCTCATGCAAACTCCTCGAAAATTGAAACACAAATCGAAGATCTCAATCTGATACTATAGAAGTAGGTACTCCATGAAGTCATACAATCTCATCAAGGTACACTTGTGTAAGCTTATCTTAGACCATGTAGTGTGAATATATATATGAAATGCACCGATTTAGTTAATCTATCCATAATCACCCAAATCGCGTCATACCTGGCCTGTGAGCGAGGCAATCCAATAACGAAATCCATGGTAATGTTCTCCTACTTCCACATGGAGATAGGTAAGCTTTGAAGTTTGCCCCAAGAAGTTGATGCTCAGCTTTCACTTATTGCATGTTAAATATTGCGCCACAAAATTATCCAATATCCTTCTTCATCCTGGGCCGCCAATAGTACAACTTTAAATCATTTTACATCTTAATGCTATCCGAATGAAGAGTATAAGGTACTCAATGCGCCTTTCTCAAGATCTCCTCTCAGATCTCCAAATCTGCCAGTACACATAATTAGTCTCAAAATCGAAGTACACCTCCATCATCCACATGAAACTCACCGGGATGACCTTCTTCAATGTTGGAATAAATCCTTTGAAAACTTGAATCCTGAATTTGTTTTTCATTGATTCTCTCCAATAATATAGGTTGCAACACCAATGTCATCAACTTCATTAGTGTCTCGGGTGCCACAACCTCTAACTCCAATCATCACATCTCCTCAAGTATGGGTGGTTGTGTAGTGATCATCAACATCGCTAAATTCTCGACTCACTTGCGACTCAAGGCATCAACCAGGACATTCGCTTTCCAGGAGGGTAGAGACTAGTAACATCATAATTCTTAAGTAGCTCCACCAAAAGAAGTCAAGGTGGAGAATGTTAAGGATATGCCTTCTTTTGAACTTGGGTTGAGGAAAATTAGTTAACCCATCAAGTTGGTTCGTGAAAGATGGCATAGACTTGGTTCATGGAATATGTCAATTGATTTTAAGTTAATTCCTATTGGTGCATGATAAGATATATTCGGATCTCACAAATAAGAAGCATAGTAGGTTCTAATTAAGATCGTTGACTTGTTGACCGGCTAATGCATCTATATATATATATATGCATGTGTACCGTACGGCTAAGGGTGCGCATGAAGGCTTAATTAATTAGAATGCGGTGAGGCTAATTAATTAAGGTGGCCAGTTCTCTTCATGCATGTCCGTACGGCAGGAGAAGGTGCCGCGGGCTCGCATGCGACGTCTGAATCGGAGTCGGCAGCGAAGCGGAGGTTCTCGACCAATTGCCTGAGCGGTTCGGATTCATCGAAGCAACAGCATAAAGGATTTTGGTCAGAGATTTCTATACTTCTCTAATTTTGTCTTCTCGGTTATGGTTTTACGAAAAGTTTTTTTCGGTTATTTTTGGAGTTTTCGTTGGAACAAGAAAAATGTAGGGTTCACCATAAGGCTCTTGATTTTTTATCCGGAGAAGATATAATGTGTAAGCTTGTATTTCTGTTTCTTCATATAGTGGAATACATCTCTCTCGCTCTCCCCGTGGATGTAGACAATCGCCGAACCACGTAAATCTTGATTTCTTTCTACTGCATTTATTTCTTTTACCGTCTGTTCGGCTTTCTCTATTTTTCGTGCATCTTTGTTGGTAGCGCATGACGGACGATCCATCCGGTTTCCAACAAGTGGTATCAGAGCTTAAGGTTCGCGCTACATCAGAGATGTCGAAGGTCTCGTCTTCTAAGTTTGAGGTGGAGAAATTTGACGGTGAAGAAAACTTCAGTCTTTGGCAGAGAAGAGTGAAAGCCCTTCTGGTACAACAGAGCCTTCATAAGGCGTTGATCGAAAAATCGAATAAGCCGGCATCGATGAGCGACGAAGATTGGATGGAGATTGATCTGCGGGCGGTGAATACAATTATATTGTGCCTGGCAGAAGAGGTGATGTACAATGTAATGGATGAAGAAACTACAGTCGGCATGTGGAACAAGCTTGAGAAGCTGTACATGATAAAAAGCCTCTCGAACGTGCTGTACCTGAAACAAAAATTATAGGGCTACGCAGGAAGAAAGGTACGGCAATAACGGAACACTTGAACACCTTTAATAAAATTATTGTAGATTTGCGCAGCATTAATGTCAAGGTTGACGAGGACGATAAGGCATTGATTTTCCTCACATCATTTCCGTCGTCCTACAATCATCTGGTTACCACCATACTGTACGGGAAGCAAACTCTAAAGATGGAAGATGTTACGTCGACCCTTCTATCTGAGGAGATCAGGTTGCAGGCAAGTACCGACGAAAGCAGTACAGGTTTGGTCATAAATGATACAGGTGGAGGAAGGGGACGATCCAGCGAACGTGATGCGGGTAAAGGAAGACCTCGTTCCAAGTCAAAATCGAAAAAGGTGAAGTGTTATTTTTGCAAGAAAGAGGGCCACGTGAAAAGGAACTGCGAGAAGATGAAGGTTTGGCTGTGAAAACTAGATTCCTCTGCAGATACGGCAAGCGTAGCCAACGACACTACTCAGGATGTTTTGACGATTTCTACAGGTTCAGAATCTCTCAATGACTGGATATTGGATTCCAGTTGTTCTTATCACATGACTCCGGACAGGTCTTTATTTGATACTTACAAGTCTTGTGAAGGTGGTTGTGTTATGATGGGTAATAACACTAGCTGCAAGATGATCGGTATCGGAACAGTAAAAAATAAAGATGTTTAATGGTATGGTGAATACGTTGAAAGATGTGAGACACATTCCGGGTCTCAGGTTGAATTTGATATCGCTTCGTACTCTTGACTCTATTGGCTGTTCTATTAGCATTTCAGGTGGAGTCGTCAAGGTTAAAAAGAGTGCTATGGTCGTCATGAAGGGAGAGAAAAAAAAAATCTGTACAAGCTGATCGGTAAGCCGGTAATAATGGAAAAGTCCAGGCATTTTCTAGACTTTGCTAATCTGCATGACTGTTAGTGTCGGATGCCTCAGGGAAAGGAGGCGATAAGATGAGAGAGAGTGACGAAGTACAAAAGAAGTCAAGGTGGAGAATGTTAAGGATATGCCTTCTTTTGAACTTGGGTTGAGTAAAATTAATTAACCCATCAAGTTGGTTCGTGAAAGATGGCATAGACTTGGTTCATGAAATATGTCAATTGACTTTAAGTTGATTCTTATTGGTGCAAGATAAGATATATTCGGATCTCACAAATAAGAAGCATAGTCGGTTATGCTTCATATGCCGAGTCTAATTAACATTGTTGACTTGTTACCGGCTAATGCATCTATATATATGTGTTGAGACCATAAGTGCCACGTGGTAAACCCCGATACACCGCGTGACTGGTCCGTAAAGCCAGCAAAAAAGGACATGTGGTAAGGAGCACAAAAATAATGCAATTGAAACCGAAAAGCAGTTAAATTTCATACGGTTAGGATCGGTTAGTAATGGCCCGCAAAACCAGGGCAGTGGCCGATAATGGGATTAATTGAATAACGTCAGGCGGAATTATAAATAGATAAGAGACGCCTGACAACGGGGTCTTTTTCCCCCTAAGAATAAGAAGACCAGTTTTATTTCCACGCATTTTCTTACGCTTTCTAGGTGTAGTCTATTTGTAATTTTCTTTTCCCGCATTTACCATTTTTCCTAGGAGTAGTTTTTAGGGTTAATTTCATACAGGTCCCCACAAACATAGTGAATATCAGAAATATCCCTGCAAAGTCCAACTTTCATTAGTTATCCCTGCAAAAGTCGTAATGTATGCAGATATGTCCCTCTGGTTTGTTGCCGTTTGAAATCTGTTTATTTTTTAACAGTAGGAATGTGAAATGACCGTTTTGCCCTCACAAATATGTCCCTCCAAAAGGAGGATACGAGGAAGAAGAAAGAGGCGGCGGCGGCGCGCGGCGGGGCTCCCGCTTCCCCGCGGACGGCGGAGCGGGCGGACGAGGGCGGAGCGGGCGGACGAGGGCGGCGGGGAGGCGGCGGCGGCGGCGGCGGAGGAGGGGCCGAGGAGGGGGGGGGACGAGGGCGACGGGGAGAGGAGAAGTAGAGGAAGAGGGCGGCGGGGAGGCGGAGGGGGCGGCGGCGGGGAGGAGGCGGAGGAAGGGCCGGGGGGGCGGATGAGGATGAGGAAGATGGAGAGGGTGAGGAAGATGGATGAGGAAGATGGAGAGGGTGAGGAAGATGGAGAGGGGAAAAAATATAATTTCAACTTATTAATTAACCATGGTTAAGCATTTTAACTGTGGTTAACTAAAATTCTCTAACGGTGACTAACGGTAGGGACATATCTGCATACATTACGACTTTTGCAGGGATAACTAATGAAAGTTGGACTTTGCAGGGATATTTCTGCTATTCACTATGTTTGCGGGGACATGTATGCAATTAACCCTAGTTTTTAAGATAGCTTTTTTTCTGTAAATAGTTCCATCCACTTTGCATATATATATATATATATATATATATATATATATATATATATATATATATATATATATATATAAACTCCATTCGGCTCTTCAGCCGAATCAAAAAGAACTGTGTACTTGCGTAGTTTGTTGAACTCGGCTAATCCGATCCCTCATCAGCCGAATTGCTTGATTTATTGTGGGCGCAATCTTCGAGGGTCATTATTAGTAGTCGTTCCATCTCCTTGCACTCTTTTCGAATGAGGGCTTTTGACCGGGTCAACGGTCTGGAAAATCAGCTCGCAATAATTTTTGGCACGCCCGGTGGGACAACTTTTGTTCTTGGTAAATTTTCGCTTTATTTGCTTCAAATTATGGCTAATGATAATGCCATGAATCTACGCAACCGAGTCATTCCCCGAACATTCGGGAATGACCAGACCAGTAGCATTGAAAATGCAAACGAGCATCACACAGTGTTACCGATCGGAGGTGAGGCTAGCGAAAACTCTGCTCAGCAGTAGCCATGCTTAAAGCAAGCGCTCGGCGAGATGACTCGGGTCTTACAAGTTTTGGACCAAAATAGTCATCGGAGCACCGCTCGTTTAGATGCAGTCCTAGCCGCTATCACGGCTTCTAATAAAAATATAGCCTGGATTGGGCAGTTATTGACACGAAATGAACAACCGTATGCGGGTCTACAAGGACCCGCAGGCACGCCAGTGTTGCAAAATCCAGTTACACCGGCGATTACGCAGCCTCAGATAACACCATTCCAGGCTGCTTTTAGATCGGCGAATATGAACGCCGGTCAACAGCCAGAAGTAGCTTGGGGTTTACCTCCTCCACCACCGCTACCGGCTTACCAACCCCAAAACATGGGGATAAGGGCTGGGGGGCAAGCCCCCAATATTGTACAAGGTGTGAATCTTGCACCACAAAATTACGGACTTCCTCCAGGGCCAAACCCAGTCCAGGCTCAAGCTCCTGTCCCCGTACTTGGGAACAATAATGAGTTATATGCTCAAATTGAAGAAGCGATTCGTAATACTTTTGGGGCAGAGGCTAGGCCGGCAATGCGGCCCGTATTTCGCTCTCCTTACCCTGCCAATATTGATGCGGAGCATCCGTACCTAGCGAATTGGAAGATGCCCAAGTTTGATAAATTCTCTAGAGATGAAACCGAGAACACGGTCGAACATGTGGCACGGTTCACGGCCCAGTGTAGGGAAGCCGCCACTAACCCATTTTTGAAACTTCGTTTATTTAACACGCCGTTGACTAAAACGGCGTTTACTTGGTATACAAGTTTGCCTGCCAATTCTGTCCGAGATTGGGACGAATTGGAATGAAAATTTTATGAACAGTTTTATAAATCAGAGCCAGAATTATCGATTGCTGACTTAGCACAATATCGTCAGAAGTCGAGTGAATCGGTCGAGAAATATTTGAACCGATTCAAAACGGCAAGGAGCCGATGTTTTGTTAGAATGCCAGAGGCAGAGTTTGCTAAAATGGCATTTAACGATCTACATTTCAGAATCAAAGACCATTTTGAAGACAAATATTTTCCAAATTTATTTGATTTAGGCGTCTGAGTTGCTCAATACGAGCAATTCCGGAAGGAAAATAATGATGATCGGCCAAGGCGGAGCCGAAACAAAGAATGGAAGGGAAAAGAGAAAAATATATCTTTCCTTGAAGAAGCTTCTTCGGCTCAAGATGAGCCGAATACTTCCAGCGGAACGGAAGATTCGGTTGATGAGGACGAAGTGTATGCGGCCGAGATGGTAAAAAATCGTCAGCCTTATAAGTGTGATTTGCTGAAACCAGCAAAGTCTAGTGAAGCTAAAGCACGTGTTGCTTCATATACCTACTTTTTCGATATTGCAAAAACCGATCTAATCTTTGATCGGTTACTGAAGGACGGGAGGATCAAGCTACAGGAAGGTCAAACGATGCCTCCCGAAGAAGAATTAAAAAGAAGGAAATATTATAAATGGCACCACTCATAGAGTCATAGAACAAATGAATGCACCTTTCAAAAGGCAAATTCAAAAAGAGATAAATGAGGGTCGGCAAATATATGGAAATTGATCAGAATTCATTTCCCTCGCAGGTCAACATGGTGGACATCAAAAGAAAGTCAGCGGCTGAAGGGAAGATCGAGCAGGACATTGCCTACACTAAGAGGGCACTTCGGCTATGCATACGATGTAAGGCCGAAATGACACGTTGCGACTGGGAGGCGATCATTCAGGAGAAGAAATTACACGGGGAATGGAAAAAATTCATGGCATTCCTCGAAGAATGGGAAGATCTTCCAGAAGAAAAAGACGATCCGGACGACCGTTCGGAGGAAGATTCAAATGACTCCAAAGAAAAAGTGGAGTCTAGGAAAGACAAGAAGGACCTGGTCATACAAAAGGTCCTAGACGATTACTACAATCATCAAACTGAAGAGAGAATGAGCTGAAGGAGTTACCCCGAGAAGCCCTTCGGCACACAACAATGGTACCCGGGATATCGGCCTAATTGGCATTATCAGGCCAGGCCGAGACCCGAGCCTGAGTTTGAGGGGATGACCGAGGGTGATATTGAATTACTCGGATGAAAATTGGTCAACGAGCTCGGCATTCAGCCGTGGCTGAGACCCTGGGAGCGATGAGAAATCTCGAGAGAACACCTTAGAACGGTGAAGGTGCCAGCCAATGTGCCAGTTGATTAGTGGCACGTTGCAAAAGTACCGGCCAAGTGGCACGAGCCGGTATTGACTAAGACTCAGAAGCGTCGGGAGCAGAGGATGCAAGCCGAGGCAAGACATCAATAGGAAGAAGCGAAAGGAATTAGGCCGAATGTATGGAAGCGGCTCGAGTTACAGCCGTCTCTGCGGCCTATGAAGAATGATTATGAAGTGGGTGGCTCAACGCCTGTAACATGGTTGAGATCCAAGGTGGAAGAGTCGGCTTTGGCAGAGTCGGCTTTGGCAGAGCCGCCAAAGAGAGCCACACGGAAAGCACTAGAGGAGAAAATCGCTTCTTTGGAGACGATGATCAAACAGGACAGGTGGCCTCCCAAGGAACGAGAGGTTCGGCCAGAGAGTGACTCTTCGGCCGAAGCTGCGAGAGAATCAGAAGAAAAGAAGCAGAAAGTACAGGAGAAATCGGCCGAAGAGAGCTCGCTGATGTGAACATGGTTTATGCTCTGCCGTGCTCATTCCAGGCAGGTTCATAGAAGTGGAAGAGTAGTTCCATGATGAAGAAGAGTTGACAGTTGCTCAACTTCAACTGGAAGACACTAATGCGGCCGATGCGGTGGTGTTTGAGAAACCATCGGCCCTACAGACAAGATTTGTCAGGCCTCTTTTCATCAAGGCCTTAATAGAGGGACGGCCTGTAGGCCGGGTGATGATCAATGGTGGGGCGATGGTGAATGTCATGCCGACTTTGTTTTTCAAGAAACTAGGAAAAAGGGAAGATGAACTTAAGCCTACCGACACAACCATGACCGATTTTACTGGAAACGGTCAGCAGGCCAGGGGTGTGTTGACGACCGAGTTGACAGTAGGGTCTAAAACCCTCTGGACGGCCTTCTTTGTGGTGGATGCTGATAGCCACTACAATTTATTGCTTGAACGTGACTGGATTCATGCAAATGAATGTGTACCGTCTACTTTGCATGGAAAGCTTTTTCAATGGGTTGGAAATCGCGTGGAAGAAATTAGGGCCGAGGGACGACCTCAATTGGTGGATATTAATGTAGAAGAATCGGCCATATCAACTGGGCCGACACTGACCCGGATCAGATTTCGTTCATACGGGTCACTGAAGAGGGAGTACAGTTAGTGCTCCTAAAAGAAGCGAAGGCATTGGTGGCTGCAGAAAAGTCACCAGAATGGTTAAAATGGAATGTCAAGAATTAGGAACCGAGGCTCTAGGGAAGCTTCGGAATAGCAAGTCGATTCGAGAATTCGGCTATTCTGTTGAATTGGCCATTTCGACCAATAAGGAACCGTGTGCGGTGTCGGCCAAGGTGGCCGATAGAAAATTATGTACAGTATCGGCCAAGTCAGCCGATGAAGAAGAACGCATGCTATCATCCGAGTCGGTCGGTAGGGAAATGAGTATGAAACTGGCCGAAATGACCAATGAGGGATCACACATTCGATCTGCCGAGTTGGCCGATAAAAAACTATGTGCAGAGAATCCAAGTCCAGAAGCCGATGTGAATAAAGAGGATGCGGCTCGAAGCACAAAAGCTATGATCATGCCTAGCCAAGGTGGTGCATGGGCCATGGAAGAATCGCTGATCAAAGTCGACGAGAAAAAATTAGAAACTCAAGATCCGTTGAAAGAGGTGAATTTAGGGTCGGACGAAGGCAGACGGCCGACTTACATCAGTGCAAGATTTTCGGCTCAACAACAGGAGGAGCTAACGGAATTGCTGATGAAATACAAGGATTGCTTCGCCTGGAGCTACGAAGAGATGCCAGGATTGAGCCGAAAAATCGTAGAACATAAGCTTCCTATAAAAAAGGGGTATAAGCCTTATAAACAACCGGCTCATAGGTTTGAGCCGAGTATTGTATTGCAAATTAAGAATGAAATCGAAAATCTTTTAAGAGCCGGATTTATTAGAGCGGCTCGTTATGTCGATTGGGTGTCTAATATAGTGCCAGTACGGAAAAGGAATGGTAAACTTAGGGTTTGTATCGATTTCAGAAATCTAAATCTGGCTACACCCAAAGATAATTACCCAATGCCCATAGCTGATATGTTAGTGGACTCGGCAGCCGGGCATGAAATTCTGTCTTTTATGGACGGTCATGCCGGTTACAATCAGATTTTCATTGCCGAGGAAGATGTGACGAAAACGGCTTTCAGATGTCCAGGGTCCATCGGGACCTTTGAATGGATAGTGATGTCTTTCGGCCTAAAGAATACTGGAGCCACTTATCAAAGGGCAATGAATTTTATTTTCCATGATGTGATCGGAAAAATATTGGAAGTGTATATCGATGATATTGTGATAAAATCCAAGTCACAAGCCGATCATTGGGCTGATTTAGAACTTGCTTTCAAACGTATGCGGAAGTATAATTTGAAGATGAATCCCTTAAAATGTGCTTTTGGAGTATCGGCGGGGAATTTCCTCGAATTTTTGGTACACCAAAAAGGAATTGAAATAGATAAAAATAAGGCGAAGGCGATCATGGAGATGACGCCGCCTAAAAATAAAAAGAAATTGCAGAGCCTATTGGGTAGGATAAACTATTTGCGACGATTCATATCAAACTTGGCCGAAAGAATAGGAGTGTTCACTCCATTGATACGGCTCAAAAGTCAAGAGTTTGTTTGGGCAAAGGAACACCAGGAAGCATTTGAAGATATTAAAAAAATACTTGGCGAATCCTTCTGTCCTCATCCCTCCTCAGCAAGGCCAACCGATGAAGCTATATATATCGGCTGCAGAAGAAAATCTGGGATGTCTTTTAGCCCAGAAAAATGCCAATAAAGCGGAACAAGCTATTTACTACCTCAGCAGACGATTGCTGGATGCCGAAAAACGTTATTCGGCAATCGAAAAATTATGTTTAGCACTATACTACGCGTGTATCAAATTGAGGTATTACATTTTGCCAGTAGAAGTGTCGGTTGTTTGTAAGACCGACTTGATCAAATATATATAATCTAAGACAGTATTAAGGGGAAGGATCGGACATTGGATGTTAGCCCTGTCCGAATTCTCGCTAAAATATGTTCCGGCAAAAGCGGTTAAAGGATAAGCAATAACTGACTTCTTAGCCAATCATCCATGTGTTGAGATTGAAGAATCAATGAAAAACATGGTCAGTTGTCAATCTTGGACACTCTATTTTGATGGATCCAAAACAGCCGAGTCAGCAGGAGCCAGAATAGTTATACAGTCGCCAGAGGGCTTCACTTAGCCTTTGAATTAGATTTCGACTGTTCTAACAATCAAGCGGAGTATGAAGCCTTAATAATTGGCCTCGAGATTTTGCAAGAGGTGGGGGCATACTCTGTAAGAGTCATCAGTGATTCGCAGTTAGTGATAAAATAAGCGAACAGAAAATACCGATGCGAAAACCGAAATCAACAAGGCTACCTGAGTAGAACAATAGAACTACTTAGCGGATTTGGAGAAGTGGAGTTTGTGCATATGTCAAGAGAGGAAAATGAGCAAGCTAATGACTTAGCTCAATCGGCTTCAGGATATAGAGAGCCGAAAGGGAATCGAATCGAAATAGAAAGAAGATTGTTACCATCGGTTTTTATATGAGAACCAATGATTGCGCCGCTCGAAATACAAAGAGGATTGGAGGAAATCCTTAGTGGAATTCCTTAACAATCCTAATATGCGAGCCAATTATCACTTACGAAAGAGAGCGCTCGGCTATTGTCTACTAAATGGACGACTCTACAAGAGAACAGCCAAAGAAGTGTTGTTGAAATGCTTAGGACCTGAGGAAGCCTTAATAGTTATGGGTGAAACGCATGAAGGCCTATATGGAGCCCATCTAGCTGGGAAAAGATTAAGGTGGACCATTCGACACTTAAATTATTATTGGCCGACTATGCATGTGTAGTACCCCTGGGGCCTAACTGACGGAATGACTGCAGTATCCTAGACTGTTCGACGCTTCTGGAGAAGGTCGAGACAAGTCGGAGTCGTTTCGGCGTCAAATAGACGCGAGAACGGACTCGGAGCACCGAAGTAAGCCAAAACTGAAGTTTTGGGCTTTTGGACTTTAGGGCGCCCGGAAGTCTTGTTTTGGGCGCCCAGATGATGAGTGCTCGTTTTCTGAAACTGCTAAGTCATTTCGGATCTAGGTTTTGGGCGCCCGGAAAGTGGATCCAGAAATGTACCTCGTGTGTATCGACCCGTTTGACACGTGTTGATTGGTTGGTGAAATCCGCCGGACCAGGTTAGGGCGCACCGGATCGCGGCGGAGAGTCCGATGCTCTAGTTTTGTGCAGGCTGAAGAACCGGGCGCCCACTTCTTGGGTTTCAGGCGCCCGAATGTGGATTTCCTGCTGAGAAACAGGTTAGGGCATTTCTGTTCTTGAGACCCATTGCACCAAATCCTTTGTCTATAAAAGAAGTGGACGACCTCCCCTGAGGCTCTTTTCTCCCCTCTTCAAGGTGAACCCAGGATTTTGCAAGGAAGCTGTAGTACCCCTGGGGCCTAACTGACGGAATGACTGCAGTATCCCTGACTGTTCGACGCTTCTAGAGAAGGTCGAGACAAGTCGGAGTCGTTTCGGCGTCAAATAGACGCGAAAACGGACTCGGAGCACCGAAGTAAGCCAAAACTGGAGTTTTGGGCTTTTGAACTATCGGGTGCCCGCAAGTCTTGTTTTGGGCGCCCAGATGTTGAATGCTCCTTTTCTGAAAACTGCTAAGTCATTTCGGATCTATGTTTCGGGCGCCCGGAAAGTGGATCCGGAAATCCTACCTCGTGAGTATCGATCCGCTTGACACGTGTCGTTTGGTTGGTGAGATCCGCCGGACCAGGTTAGGGCGCACCGGATCGCGGCGGAGAGTCCGATGCTCCAATTTTGTGCAGGCTGAAGAACCGGGCGCCCACTTCTTGGGTTTCGGGCGCCCGATTGTGAGGTTTTCCTGCTGAGAAACAGGTTAGGGCATTTCTGTTCTTGAGGCTTATTGCACCGAAATCCTTTGTCTATAAAAGAGGTGGACGACCTCCCCTGAGACTCTTTTCTCCCCTCTTCAAGGTGAACCCAGGATTTTGCAAGGAAACCCTCTCTTCTCTCCCAAATTTCATCTTCCTCCATTGAAGACCTTGGATTCCTGCTGGAACTGTATCGTCGACCCGTGGTGTTATAGCTCGTGTGCAGTGTGGGAGTGTTCAAATCCTTTGAAACTTGGTTTGTTGGATAGAGGACTCGTAGAGGAAGACGTGGAACCCTTTCAATCGCGATTTGGACAGGTATGTAAGCTACAGTTGATGTTTCACTGGACCTCTTGTGTTCTTGAGCTGAAACTTGGGTTTTTCCTTTGATCTTTTGGATCCAATCTCTTGGGAGCTGGATTTACGAAGTGAAGATTGGTCCTTCCTCATTCCTTACTGGTTTGGAGGTTCTTCCCACCTGAATTGAGGATTCAAAGGTGAGTTCTAGCTCAGATTTTTAGTAATTGCTTAAGTGCTGAATTTTTGGGTCATTGATGGAATTTCTTGGATTTTTAGATCCAGATCTTTGTGAGAATCTTTGGAGAGGTTTTGGATTGTTCCATCACTGTATTTGGGAGGTTTGTGACCCTTTTCCATGAGCTAGATTCGTTGGAATTCCTGAATTCTTGCTGTTTTTGAGATTTGCTTAAGTGCTGGAACTTCTGGATCCATGTGCAGGAGGGTCCAGAAGTGAGTCCGGTTCAGTGTGTGGACCATTTGGACATCGAGTCGAACTCCGTTTTGGCTGAAATTTGGAGGGTGTGTTCTTGAGCCCCTGCTGGTGAGTTGAGCCAAATTTCACTGCATTTGGACTTAGAATTTAGATTTTATCGCATATTGAATTCATGTGGGTTGTGCTGCCAGGCTGCAGTTCTGGGCTGATGTTCTGGGCGCCCAGAACGTTGAGCAGGTGGGTCCGAATCTCGAGGTTGCAGTTTTGAACTCGATTTCAGTCGGCGTTGTTTGGAGGCCTTCCACTCGACTCCTAGCCATTGTTGGATAGCTTTCGAGGTGGGTTAATGTTACCGAAATCGCCGGATTTCCTCCTAAGTTGTAGAGAGTGCAGCATGCTGTTTTATCATCTGTTAAATCATGTTAGTAGCTCGAATTCATGAATTTGCATGTATTATTATGAAATCTGAATTTGGAGCATAAATTGATAATTTATAGACATGACTTTACATGCTGAACTGGGAATTGACTTAGGAGAAAACTTGCGAACATACAACCGTCACTTTTCGAACTATTATCAGATTTAGCTCTAGGAGCCGTTTCTGTTCTTGTATCACCGCTGTTAGTGCGAGGTGGATACTTAGTTCGTTGTAGGACGAGTTTACGCTTGTGCTAGGATGCCGAGCTTGTGTTTACAGCAGGGTTAGGCTGTTTTGTTTTACCGGGTGCCGTCGGGACCGACGGTGGACCCAGATCCCTTTTCTGGTATCAGATTGTACTGAGGGTACGTGAGCCTTGGTTGCTAGACCGACTTGACCCATTTATAGTGACTTAGCCTGTATGAGCCTGATTGAGCTCGACAGAGACACGCTTGCAAACTCGTTTGGGTAGCGCCCATGAGTGCCGCTCCGGAGCCTGGCTACTTGCGTTGATGTCGTCTTAGTCCCGGTGGGACTCTCGCTCTCCACCCAGTGCCTTTGAGGTAGCGTACGATGTTGCTTAGACAGGCGGGACGGGCGTATTGCAGTCCCTGTGGATTGGGTCAGTGCTGGTTACCTATTGGTTGGTGATGCTTTTACTTTGAGAGTTGGACTGGGATAGTGGTAGGGTAGTGGCATGGTAGCTGTTGAGTTTATTCCAGCTTATTTTATTGTTCTTTACCTACCAGCTATACTGTTAGTCTCGTAGACTTAGTGGGTGGACCGTTGAGGTCGGTATTGGTACCCACTGAGGACTACTTCTTTTGATAGTAGTTCTCACACCCATTGTTGCCACTTTTTCTTGCAGAGCCTTCTTCTGTTGCGGCTGCTGCGCCTATTTCTGCGGATCGAGGTAAGGGAGTCGCGAGCTAGATCCCTACCTGTCCCTATTGTTCCTAGAGGAGGACCCTACTGGAGATAGTTTATTTTTGAGTTGAGCCATGTACATATACTGTGGACTTATTCCTATTTTGGTTCTGGAGGGACTGTTGTATCTTGGATCCTATATTTACATGTGACTTTTGTTATTAGTATGTTTTATTGCAGCTCTATATATCTCTTGTAGTGGCTTGTATGTTTGTTTACAGGTTAGCTATCGCTTCGTATACATAGAAAAATCTATGTATACGGCGGATCTGTTGGCGAGCCCGGGGAAACGAGTAATCCGGGGCGTGACAGAAGCCCTCCTATCTCTCCCTAATTCCATCTTCCTCCATTGAAGACCTTGGTTTCCTGCTGGAACTGCAACGTTGACCCGTGGTGTTCATGCTCGTGTGCAGTGTAGGAGTGTACAGTTGATATTTTACTGGACCCCTTGTGTTCTTGAGCTGAAACTTGGGTTTTCCTTTGATCTTATGGATCCAAATCTTTTGGAAGCTGGAATTTCGAAGTGAAGATTGGTTCTTCCACTTTCCTTGCTGGTTTGGAGGTTCTTCCCACCTGAATTGAGGATTCAAAGGTGAGTTCTAGCTAAGATTTGGAGTAATTGCTTAAGTGCTGAATTTTTGGGTCATTGATGGAATTTCTTGAATTTTTAGATCCAGATCTTTGTGAGGACCTTGGAGAGGTTTTGGATTGTTCCATCACTGTTTTTGAGAGGTTTGTGACCCTTTTCCATGGGCTAAATTCGTTGGAATTCCAGAATTCTTGCTTAAAGTGATTTTAGCTTAGTTGCTGAAACTTCTGGATCCATGTGCAGGAGGGTCCAGATGTGGATCTGAATTAGTGTTTAGGCTTTTTGGACATCGAGTCGAGCTCCGTGTTGGTTGAAATTTGGAGGGTTTCTTCTTGAACCTCTGCTGGTGAGTTGAGCCAAATTTCACTGCATTTGGACTTAGGATTTAGATTTTATCGCATGTTGAATCCATGTGGGTTGTGCTGCCAGGCTGCAGTTCTGGGCTGATGTTCTGGGCGCCCAGAACTTTGAGCAGGTGGGTCCGAATCTCGAGGTTTCAGATTTGAGCTCGATTTCACCCGGTGTTGTTTGGAGGTCTTCCACTCGACTCCTAGCCGTTGTTGGATAGCTTTTGAGGTGGGTTAATGTTACCGAAATCGCCGGATTTCCTCCTAAGTTGTAGAGAGTGCAGCATGCTGTTTTATCATCTGTTAAATCATGTTAGTAGCTCGAATTCATGAATTTGCATGTATTATTACGAAATCTGAATTTGGAGCATAAATTGATAATTTATAGACATGACTTCACATGCTGAACTAGAAATTGACTTAGGAGAAAACTCGCGAACATACAACCGTCACTTTTCGAACTATTATCAGATTTAGCTCTAGGAGCCATTTCTGTTCTTGTATCACCGCTGTTAGTGCGAGGTGGATACTTAGTTCATTGTAGGACGAGTTTACGCTCGTGCTGTGATGCCGAGCTTGTGTTTACAGCAGGGTTAGGCTGTTTTGTATTACCGGGTGCCGTCGGGGTTGACGGTGGACCCAGACTCTTGTTTTAGCTTCTGTTTGTGCTGAGGGCACGTGAGCTTGGAGTCTTTGACCCATTTTGACCCCTTTCCATTTGATTATAGCCTGCCGGAGCCTGTTTGTGCTCGACAGAGATACGCTTTTAACTCGGTTGGGTAGCTCCCCCGAGTGCCGCTCCGGAGTGAGGCCTCTTTTGCGTTGATGTCGCTACAGATTGGTTGGATCTAGTATTTGGACCGGCTACCCTTTTTGGTAGTGTGCGGTGTGGCTAGGCAGTTGGCTGGACGAGCCTGTTTGGGCGGTTCCGTTAGATTGGGTCAGGGGTAACTTTTCACTTTGGTGATGCTTACTTGAGAGTTTAACTTGGATAGTGGTAGGGTAGGGGCATTACAGCTGTAGAGTTTATTCCAGCTTACTTTGTTGTTCTTTACCTACCAGCTATATTGTTAGTCTC
The DNA here is from genome assembly GCA_016920855.1 of Puya raimondii. Lineage (NCBI taxonomy): Eukaryota > Viridiplantae > Streptophyta > Magnoliopsida > Poales > Bromeliaceae > Puya > Puya raimondii. The sequence continues at coordinate 66,320,217 of JABWPP010000049.1, forward strand.
GTAGACTTAGTGGGTGGACCGTTGAGGTCGGTATTGGTACCCACTGAGGACTACTTCTTTTGATAGTAGTTCTCACACCCTTTGTTGCCACCTTTTCTTGCAGAGCCTTCGTTGGTTGCGGCTGCTGCTCTTGTTCCTGCGGATCGAGGTAAGGGAGTCGCGAGCTAGATCCCTACCTGTCCTTGTTGTTCCTAGAGGAGGACCCTACCGGAGATAGTTTCTTTATGAGTTGTGCCATGTACATATAGTGTGGACTTGTACCTATTTTGGTTGTGGTGGACCTGTTGTATTTTGGACTCTATATGTACAGGTGGCTTCTGTTATTAGTAATCTTTATTTCAGCTCTATATCTCTTGTAGTTGCTTGTATGTTTGTTTACAGGTTAGCTATCGCTTCGTATACTTAGAAATATCTATGTATACGGCGGATCTGTTGGCGAACCCGGGGAAACGAGTAATCCGGGGCGTGACAGATTAAGTTGGTATCAGAGCTTAGGAATAGGTCGTTGGGACTTAGTAAACCCTAGGCTATGGCAGACCCTAGGAATGCAAGACGTGAGAGACGTGACTTGCCGCGAAAGTCATCGATTTGACTGTTGAACTCATCCTTAAGTGGAGGGAGTGATCGAAGGCGTGTGTCCTTTCCTGTCGCGAACTTGCGTTGGCTGCAGACGACGTCAAGCAGCGAGGGAAAAGCGGCGACCTTCTAGACTTTCGCATGATTGGGTCTTGTGTTATTTGTGTTCGCTGACTGATCTGTGTGTTGCGCAGGTGAGCATGACGCCTCCCCGACACCGAGGTCGACCCCCGACGCGGGCTACCCCCGCGCCTTCTGTGGTGCCTGAGCAGGCGGGACCTAGTGCACCCCCCGATGTGTGTGAGCAGCTGACTGCGCTAGCCGAGTCAGCTAGGCAGCAGAGTGCACTTTTGCGGAGGATGTGTGATACCATTACTCACACGTGGAGTGCAGCACCTAGAGCGACGGAGTCACAAGAGCCACCTCCTGCTGTTCCAGTGGACGTTCCAGCTGCAGCCGTACCCCCAACTGCGGCAGTTCCGGCCGCACCGGTTGGCGACACTTCCCGGTCAGGTGGACAGATGTCGGAGGCCGAGCAGGAGCGGATGACTGAGAGACTGGCTCGTTTTTGCCGGTTTGATCCCCTCGTTTTGATGGTAGCCACACCGAGCCATGGGTGGTGGAGGCCTGGGTAGGCGAGATGGAGAAGTTATTCGAGGATCTCTTCGTGCCAGAGCGGGAGCGGGTTCACTTGGCAGTTCACTGCCTGACGGGTGATGCACGCATCTGGTGGACGAGGACGAGATCGAGCAGGTCGCTGGATGCGCTGCGTTTGAGTTGGGCCGAGTTCTGCGGGATGTTGTATGGGTTCTATTTCCCTAACAGCGTGAAGCAAAAACTCGAGGAGGATCTGAAGACGTTACTTTAGGGAGATCGCACAGTGCAGGAGTATACTCGGGAGTTTACCAGACTCCTGAACTATGTTCCTTTTGCTGCGAGAGATGAGGCTCACAGAGTTTATTTGTTCGAGCGAGGATTGAGACATGAGATATTTTTCTTAGTTCAAGCGCAGAGGTTGCAGACCTTGGATGCGTCGATCGAGCAGGCGTTATGGGTTGAGCGTGGAGCCTTGACGGCGAGTGAGCGGGCGGCCACTCTGAGTCAGGGTTTGGATAGGAAGCGCCCGGCTCCAGACGACGGAGGACAGACCAGCGGCAGACGCCCGCCGAGACCTCCACGATCACGTTCTCAGGGTCGTGGGTTTTCGGGGCGACAGAGGTCTGGTGGATCCCGTCAGCAGGGACGGCAGCAGAGGGGAGCACCGAGATGTGTCATCTGCGGAGGACCACACTGGCCTAGGCAGTGCGAGCAGCGAGAGGGCCGGTGTTTTGGGTGTGGTCAGTCCGGACATCTGCGGGCAGCTTGTCCCCGAGCAGCGTCGCCTGTACCATCGATCGCATCGGCACCCCCAGTTCATCAGCAGACCTATGGAGCTCCACCGACTCACAGCCAGATGGATAGGACTTCTGTACCACGCCCAGGTGAGCGGCGACAGCAGGTGCAGAGCGGCAGAGTCTTTGCGGCTCAACTGGAGGACTCCACGGCGGCTGATCATGTGGTGGCAGGTATCATTTTAATTTCTGGCATTAGAGCTCGTACATTATTTGATACCGGTGCATCACATTCTTTTGTTAGTCGAGTATTTGCATCCTTGCATGGGCTAGTGTTAGGGCCGTTACCCTGTGTACGGGAGGTACAGATTCCCGAGCACGTTTTGTGTGTGGAGGACTGTTGTCGAGCTTGCCCAGTGCAGCTTGGACCTTGGGTGATGCCCGCAGACCTGTTGGTCTTGGGGCGATTGCAGGATTTTGATGTGGTGCTCGGCATGGATTGGCTGGCCCGCTACTTCGCGACGATCGACTGCGGCGAGAGGACCGTGACGTTTCGCGAGCCAGGCCAGGAGGAGTACGTGTATCGAGGCTGCAGGAGCACTTTGTTCGCGACGTGGGTTTCGTCGGCACGAGCGAGACAGATGATGAGTCGAGGATGTACTGCATTTTTGGCGACTGTTGTGGAGGTATTTGCAGTAGCACCGGAGCTCGAGGACATCTCTGTAGTCCGCGAGTTCCCGGACGTGTTTCCCCCGGAGTTGACTGCGATGCCACCGGACAGGGAGGTCGAGTTTGAGATTGACGTAGTCCCTGGAACTGCGCCAATCTCAAAGACACCCTACCGAATGGCACCGGCTGAGCTGAGAGAGCTTAAGGCGCAGCTTCAGGATTTGATGGATAAGGGGTTTGTGAGACCCAGTGTATCGCCTTGGGGAGCGCCGGTGTTATTCGTGAAGAAGAAGGATGGTTCACTTAGACTTTGTGTGGATTATCGAGAGTTGAATAAAGTGACCATCAAGAACAGGTATCCTTTGCCGCGCATTGATGATCTGTTTGATCAGCTGCAAGGATCTTGTGTCTTCTCGAAGATTGACTTGCAGTCAGGTTACCACCAACTGAAGGTGAAGGCCGAGGATATTCCCAAGACGGCTTTTAGGACTCGGTACGGGCATTATGAGTTTACGGTGATGCCGTTTGGATTGACTAATGCCCCTGCCGCGTTTATGGATTTGATGAATCGAGTGTTTAAGCCGTTCTTGGACCGGTTTGTGGTAGTGTTTATTGATGATATCCTGATCTACTCTCGGAGTGATGCTGAGCATGAGGAGCACTTGAGGATAGTGCTGCAACTTCTGAGGGAGAAGAAGTTGTATGCCAAGTTGAAGAAGTGCGAGTTCTGGCTCCGAGAGGTAGCTTTCTTGGGCCATGTGATTTCGGCCACTGGAGTAGCGGTGGACCCGCAGAAGATTGAGACTGTGCGGGATTGGCCCAGACCGACGACGGTTACCGAGGTGAGGAGTTTTCTCGGGTTGGCTGGCTATTACCGTCGATTTGTGGAAGGCTTTGCGAAGCTCTCCACACCCCTCACTAGTCTGACGAGGAAGGGGATTAGATTTGTTTGGAGTACTGAGTGCCAGCGTAGCTTTGAGGAGCTGAAGGAGAGACTGATGTCTGCTCCCATCCTTACCCTTCCTGTGATGGGGGAAGGATTTGTGATTTATAGTGATGCATCACATAGTGGCTTGGGATGTGTGTTGATGCAGCATGGTAGGGTAATTGCCTATGCCTCCCGGCAATTGAAGGATTATGAGAAGAATTACCCTATGCATGATTTGGAGCTAGCAGCTGTAGTGTTTGAACTGAAGCTGTGGCGGCACTATCTGTATGGTGAGCACTGTGAGATTTTCACGGATCATAAAAGTCTCAAGTATCTGTTCACTCAGAAGGAATTGAACCTGAGGCAACGCCGGTGGTTGGAATTGATGAAGGATTATGATATTACCATCCAATACCACCCCGGCAAGGCGAATGTAGTGGCAGATGCGTTGAGCAGGAGATCAGTGCAGAGCCTTAGTATGTTGATCACTCAGCAGGCGCCGTTACTTGAGGAGTTGAGGCGGCTTGAGCTTGAGGTGGTATCCCCTGGGGTTACTGCAAAACTTATGTCTTTGGTTTTGCAACCCACTCTGTTGGATAGGATCCGAGAGAAACAGAGTGTGGACCCCTACTTGATGAGGATTCGAGATCAGATTGCCAGTGGGCAGACATGGGATTTTAGTGTTGACAGTGCGGGAGTACTGCGGTACAGGGACCGACTGTGTGTGCCTATGGATTCAGAGATCCGAGAGGAGATTTTACGAGAGGCTCATTACTCGCCTTATACGGTTCACCCCGGTGGAACCAAAATGTATAAGGACTTGAAGGCACACTTCTGGTGGAATGGAATGAAGCGGCATATTGGGAGATTTGTGGCTCAGTGTTTGACTTGTCAACAGGTAAAGGCGGAACACCGAGTACCTGCTGGCAAGCTTCAGAGTCTCCCAATACCCGAGTGGAAGTGGGACCAGATCGCCATGGACTTCGTCGTGGGATTACCGAGGTCGCAGGATGGTTTCGACGCTATTTGGGTGATAGTGGATAGACTGACCAAGTCTGCCCACTTCTTACCAGTGCAGACTACATGGTCCAGGGACAGACTCGCTCAGTTATATTTGGACGAGATAGTGAGACTACATGGAGTGCCTACCTCGATTGTGTCGGATCGAGACACACGGTTCGTCTCACAGTTTTGGAGGAGTCTTCAGACAGCACTGGGTACTCAGCTGCGGTTCATCACGGCTTTTCATCCACAGACAGATGGTCAGTCTGAGCGGACCATTCAGACTCTAGAGGACATGTTGAGGGCATGTGTCCTAGACTTTGGTGGAGGGTGGCATCGACACTTAGGACTGGTTGAGTTTGCGTACAACAATAGGTATCAAGCGAGCATCCAGATGGCTCCGTTTGAGGCATTGTATGGACGCAAGTGTCGTTCGCCCTTGCATTGGAGCGATGTGGGTGAGAGGAGGACTTTGGGTCCCGATATCCTGTTGGAAGCAGAAGAGAAGATCAAGATGGTTCGACGACGTCTTGAGACCGCCCAGAGTCGACAGAGGAGCTATGCGGATACTAGGAGACGAGACTTGGAGTTCCAGATTGGAGATCATGTGTTTTTGAAAGTCTCGCCGTCCAGAGGAATTCGCCGTTTTGGAGTTCGTGGAAAGCTCAGTCCACGGTTTGTTGGCCCGTTCGAGGTATTAGAGCGAGTGGGGCCGGTAGCGTACAGGATTGCCCTTCCACCGTGACTTTCTGGAGTCCATGATGTGTTTCATGTCTCGGCCCTGAGGAGATATGTGTTCGACCCCTCCCACGTGATTGACTTCACTCCACTCGAGTTGGCTGAGGACCTGCAGTACGAGGAGCGACCGGTGCGGATTCTTGCTCGTGAGACGAAACAATTGCGCAACCGAGTCATACCGTACGTGAAAGTGCAGTGGAGTAATCACGAGGAGCGTGAGGCGACTTGGGAGCCGGAGACGGTGATGCGGGAATCCTATCCCTACCTTTTCGAGCTGCCTTCTTGAGGTATGAGTTTGAGTTTCGAGGACGAAACTTTCCGTAGGGGGGAAGGATGTAGTACCTCTGGGGCCTAACTGACGGAATGACTGCAGTATCCTAGACTGTTCGACGCTTCTGGAGAAGGTCGAGACAAGTCGGAGTCGTTTCGGCGTCAAATAGACGCGAGAACGGACTCGGAGCACCGAAGTAAGCCAAAACTGAAGTTTTGGGTTTTTGGACTTTAGGGCGCCCGGAAGTCTTGTTTTGGGTGCCCAGATGATGAGTGCTCGTTTTCTGAAACTGCTAAGTCATTTCGGATCTAGGTTTTGGGCGCCCGGAAAGTTGATCCAGAAATGTACCTCGTGTGTATCGACCCGTTTGACACGTGTTGATTGGTTGGTGAAATCCGCCGGACCAGGTTAGGGCGCACCGGATCGCGGCGGAGAGTCCGATGCTCCAGTTTTGTGCAGGCTGAAGAACCGGGCGCCCACTTCTTGGGTTTCGGGCGCCCGAATGTGGATTTCCTGCTGAGAAACAGGTTAGGGCATTTCTGTTCTTGAGACCCATTGCACCAAATCCTTTGTCTATAAAAGAAGTGGACAACCTCCCCTGAGGCTCTTTTCTCCCCTCTTCAAGGTAAACCCAGGATTTTGCAAGGAAGCCCTCCTATCTCTCCCTAATTCCATCTTCCTCCATTGAAGACCTTGGTTTTCTGCAGGAACTGCAACGTCGACCCGTGGTGTTCGTGCTCGTGTGCAATGTAGGAGTGTCCAAATCCAACGAAACTTGGTTTTTTGGATAGAGGACTCGTAGAGGGAGACGTGGAATCCTTCCAATCACGATTTAGACAGGTATGTAAGCTACAGTTGATATTTTACTGGACCCCTTATGTTCTTGAGCTGAAACTTGGATTTTCCTTTGATCTTATGGATCCAAATCTTTTGGGAGCTGGAATTTCGAAGTGAAGATTGGTTCTTCCACTTTCCTTGCTGGTTTGGAGGTTCTTCCCACCTGAATTGAGGATTCAAAGGTGAGTTCTAGCTCAGATTTTGAGTATTTGCTTAAGTGCTGAATTTTTGGGTCATTGATAGAATTTCTTGGATTTTTGAATCCAGATCTTTGTGAGGATCTTTGGAGAGGTTTTGGATTATTCCATCACTGTTTTTGAGAGGTTTGTGACCCCTTTCCATGGGCTAAATTCGTTGGAATTTCAGAATTCTTGCTTAAAGTGATTTTAGCTTAGTTGCTGAAACTTCTGGATCCATGTGCAGGAGGATCCAGATGTGGATCTGAATCAGTGTTTAGGCTTTTTGGACATCGAGTCGAGCTCCGTGTTGGCTGAAATTTGGAGGGTTTGTTCTTGAACCTCTGCTGGTGAGTTGAGCCAAATTTCACTGCATTTGGACTTAGGATTTGGATTTTATCGCATGTTGAATCCATGTGGGTTGTGCTGCCAGGCTGCAGTTCTGGGCTGATGTTCTGGGCGCCCAGAACTTTGAGCAGGTGGGTCCGAATCTCGAGGTTTCAGATTTGAGCTCGATTTCACCCGGTGTTGTTTGGAGGCCTTCCACTCGACTCCTAGCCGTTGTTGGATAGCTTTTGAGGTGGGTTAATGTTACCGAAATCGCCGGATTTCCTCCTAAGTTGTAGAGAGTGCAGCATGCTGTTTTATCATTTGTTAAATCATGTTAGTAGCTCGAATTCATGAATTTGCATGTATTATTACGAAATCTGAATTTGGAGCATAAATTGATAATTTATAGACATGACTTCACATGCTGAACTGGAAATTGACTTAGGAGAAAACTCGCGAACATACAACCGTCACTTTTCGAACTATTATCAGATTTAGCTCTAGGAGCCGTTTCTGTTCTTGTATCACCGCTGTTAGTGCGAGGTGGATACTTAGTTCGTTGTAGGACGAGTTTACGCTCGTGCTGGGATGCCGAGCTTGTGTTTACAACAGGGTTAGGCTGTTTTGTATTACCGGGTGCCGTCGGGGTTGACGGTGGACCCAGACTCTTGTTTTAGCTTCTGTTTGTGCTGAGGGCACGTGAGCTTGGAGTCTTTGACCCATTTTGACCCCTTTCCATTTGATTATAGCCTGCCGGAGCCTGTTTGTGCTCGACAGAGATACGCTTTTAACTCGGTTGGGTAGCTCCCCCGAGTGCCGCTCCGGAGTGAGGCCTCTTTTGCGTTGATGTCGCTACAGATTGGTTGGATCTGGTATTTGGACCGGCTACCCTTTTTGGTAGTGTGCGGTGTGGCTAGGCAGTTGGCTGGATGTCACGCCCCGGGCCCTCGTGGGAGCCTACCAGGCACGTGCACAGACCCGCCGTGTACCTCTAAACAACACAAAGTACACAAGGCGTCTATGACAACAACAATCAAGTAGAATAAGGAATACATCCTATACAAGGTAATCAGAGCGAGAACATATTTCTACAACTAAATCAAGATCAACACAACTAAAATCTCAAGATATACAATAAAATTATACATCTTTACAATACTAGGAGATCACTCACTAGAAAATAACTATACTCCTTTCATATAAAATACAACGAAAGGACATCATGGTATGCCTACAACAACAACACCGAAGAGGCTCTAGCTAGCTGCTAACCCCTCGCCGCGATCCCAAGCCTCTCCTGCTGCGGAAGGCTCTAAAATAAAAACCCAACAACAATCGGGGTGAGAACTATTAATCAATAGTTCCCAGTGGGTAAGCCGCCGAGAGTGGCGAATTACACCGCTAGGTCAACTGAGGCAAGATAGTTTAAACTGAAACATAAAGCATAAAATATTAAATGCTAACAGATAGTTCTACAACTATCATGCCTCCAATGACTAACTCATCTACATGAACATGAATATGCTCTATTGTCATAAGCTCAACATTTAATTACACAAATTTCATGCATGTCAAATTAATGCCATGATTATGGTTAAAAGAACCTCTTTTCATATTATCCTCGTATATTCATGCCACTATACTAACCAATGTGAGTATAGGCCTAATGCTACTATGGATGCCAATGTATGTAGTGACTAACTAAAATGTCCAACTACAAATGAATGCATCCCAATAGTGTCAAGCTAAGTAATGCCACGATATGCGACTCACTACTAAGTCCATACACTACATGTATATGCATCAAGCAACCAATGTACTATGTCCAGTTTACTCAGCTTTTACCCAATCCACAAGGGACTTACACATGGTAACGTCCCGGCCTGTGCCCCGCCTAATGGCCCCGTGGTAGTCAACACTTCCCGTAGACAATGAGACTTCCCCACGGCAATCCATTTCGGCCACTCTACATCGCACGGCGACCTACAATCGCAAAGACCAACTCCGGAGTGTCAGCTTGTGGGGCGCGACCCTCACAAGCAAGCGCGGAAGAATCCCAGGGCACAAGTCATAATCAACCACAATGTCATGCTCGTCATGTCTCTAACATGGAATAGCCAACCAATATCCAAGGATCTAACACTATGTCATAATGTCAACCTAGTTATTCACCTAAGTGAAAATACAATATGTTTAACCTCACACTATGTCAAAAACATGTCATGTTTACTATGTTCAATAGCCAAAATGCTAAATGTCAACAATATCATGTTGTTCTCAATGTCCGGTGGTATATCCCTACCAATATGCACATGTCTCTAACATGTAACCGTTCATCTCTTTGTTTACTAAGTTCATAAACCATGCATTATCCTAATGCCATATATCATGCATTCTACGATGCTAAAACACTAAATCCATGCCATGCATGAGCTACAACAACCTCTACTACATAGAGTATAAAGCTATCATGCAAGTATTCAATTAACCAATTATAATCATCAAATGCAAATAGAGTTCCATTCCTCATGTCTTAAACATGGAATCATTTCCACGACCTAAAGGTCGAGCCAAAAGCCAACGATACCCGTCAAAGTTGCTCGCCTAAAATGAGGTGCAACAACTTATCCTGCATATGTCATATCCTCTCTTTTCTCTATACAAGCATACATATATTGCATTTGCCATATTTTCTCTTTTCTCTATACAAGCATACATATATTGCATTTGCCATATTTTCTCTTTTCTCTATACAAGCATACTTTGGTATGCTAAGAGAGTTCACTAGTCCACCACTCAAGTGGTGTCTCATATGATGCTCATCTCTAGCATGCATAACATACTTAGCATTTCCTAATGCATCATTACACTAATAGTGCAAATACCCTAGCTAGCATGCATAATATCCTCATAATGCCATACTATATGAAATATGCATTTTTCATAAACAACTTGCATATCTCATGCAATCACAATTATCATCATGCCATAATTATTATAATTATGCATCTAATCAATCCTATAACAAGATAGGAGACATAGGGGGAGTTCACCCATTTCGGTGAGGTCAGACCCACCGGATACCCGTCGAAACCTCGCAGTACTTCGAAACGAAGTTGTCCCCCGAGCTTCTCATACCCTAAGATAATTTTCCAAGGGGTTAGGGGTATCGAACAAGCAAATCGAAAACTACCCAAAAATCAATGAGGTAAATGGGTGGAAATTACCTTGAGCAAGTAAAACTTGTTCTAAGTCCTAATTGAGGTTAGGGATCTTCAAATCCAACCTACAACAACATTCTACACCCATCAATTCCACCTCAAGAGCTCTCATTCAAGAAACCCCAAATAAAACCCTAATTTTCATGAAACTAGGTTTTAATGCTAATTACAAGCAAAAATCACAAATAGAGGTTGTAAAAGAGTTTACCAACCTCAATTCAAGCTTCCAACCGGGCTTACACAAGCTAGGATTGAAGATCCATCCACCAACAAGCTCTCCTCAAAAGCCACGAGCTCCCTCCATGCCTAGGAGTCATCCTCCATGGAGAAAATGGAGAGAAAGGAGATCAAAACATGATCTAAGGGGTTGGGGGAAGAGAAAATCTAGAGAGAGAGAGAGGGAAACCCTACCTTCTTCTCCTTCAACCTCAGCCAACACCACCACAAGAGAGGGGTGAATGGGTACTTAACACAATGCACAAAATCCACTTAGGCCCCTCAAAGAGCCAAAATTGCAAAACTGCACAAAATGCATTCTGCAGCATTGTATACCGGTATGCGCATGTGTATACCAGTATACTGTGCAAATTCTGCAAAACCCGAGCCTCGGCCAAGCAGGCCGCGCAACAGGATTCCGGTATGCCAATCCCAGTACCGGTACTAATCGCTTCAGTACCGGTATGCGCATTGCACATACCGGAATGCCAGCGTATTCCGGTATCAACTGCTGGATTCCGCAGAACCCGAGAGCTGCGCACAACCAGTCTTCACTGGATTCCGGTATCCCAAACCAGATACCGGTATACAATTGCAAAATCTGCACTTTTGCAGATTTCGACTTCCGGAGTCCGTTTTCGCACTTTCCAAGTCCCGAAAACATTCCGAAGCTCACCAAACTCAACCAAAAACTCCAGAATAGTACAAGCTACTATTCTCTCACTAGAACTCCGCAATTTGCTAAAGTTCAGTGTACTACACTGGACGAGCCTGTTTGGGCGGTTCCGTTAGATTGGGTCAGGGGTGACTTTTCACTTTGGTGATGCTTACTTGAGAGTTTAACTTGGATAGTGGTAGGGTAGGGGCATTACAGCTGTAGAGTTTATTCCAGCTTACTTTGTTGTTCTTTACCTACCAGCTATACTGTTAGTCTCGTAGACTTAGTGGGTGGACCGTTGAGGTCGGTATTGGTACCCACTGAGGACTACTTCTTTTGATAGTAGTTCTCACACCCTTTGTTGCCACCTTTTCTTGCAGAGCCTTCGTCGGTTGCGGCTGCTGCTCTTGTTCCTGCGAATCGAGGTAAGGGAGTCGCGAGCTAGATCCCTACCTGTCCCTGTTGTTCCTAGAGGAGGACCCTACCGGAGATAGTTTCTTTATGAGTTGTGCCATGTACATATAGTGTGGACTTGTACCTATTTTGGTTGTGGTGGACCTGTTGTATTTTGGACTCTATATGTACAGGTGGCTTCTGTTATTAGTATGCTTTATTTCAGCTCTATATCTCTTGTAGTTGCTTGTATGTTTGTTTACAGGTTAGCTATCGCTTCGTATACTTAGAAATATCTATGTATACGGCGGATCTGTTGGCGAGCCCGGGGAAACGAGTAATCTGGGGCGTGACAGCATGAAGATTGTATAAAATATGCTAGAGGGTGCTAGGAATGTCAATTTCATAGCTCCATACAGATGGTTCCAGCTTCCGAAATGCAAGCAATTATTAAGTCGTGGCCTTTCCAAGGGTGGGTTATGGATTTAATTGGAGAGATTCAGTCGAATTCCTCGGTTGGACATAAATTTCTGATAGTGGCCGTAGATTATTTTACCAAATAGGTAAAAGCAAAACCTACTAGATTGGCCACTCATAGAGACATGATAGATTTCATGGAAGACTCTATTATTCATCGTTTTAGGATTCCCTAGACGAATACAAGCGACCAAGGAATGATGTTCACAGGGGAACAGTTCTTACGGTTTACAGAATCAAGGAAAATCAAGTTACTGCATTCTTCTCCTTATTACGCTCAGGCCAATGGACTGGAGAGGCAGTGAATAAAGTTATTATAAATCTTATGAAATGGCATATCGAAAAACACCCAAGAAAGTGGAGCGAGAAGCTCTCAGAAGTACTATGGGCATGTCGAACCACTGTTAAAACAGCAACAGGAGTTACGCCGTTTCAATTGGTATACGGCCACGAGGCTATAGTGCCAGCCGAGGATGATCCTTTCTTTACGTGTTGAGGGACAGAAGGAGTTAATGCCAGAAGAATACAAAACTTTGATGAATGAAAAGTCAGATAAAATAGATGAGATTAGGTTGTTAGCGCTTGATCATTTACAAATTTACTAGAGCCGAGTGAGTAATGCATACAACAAAAGAGTTAAGGCTAAATCCTTCTCTGTTGGGGATCTAGTCTTAAAATTAGTAATGCCGATCGGTCGAAAAGACCGAGTGTATGAAAAATGGTCACCAAATTGGGAAGGACCTTTCCAAATATATAAAGTTGCAAGAGGCAACGCATATTTCCTAAAAACACTAAATAAGTCAGAAAATGATAAGCCGATCAACGAAAAATACTTAAGAAAATATTACCCATCCATGTGGGAAATGAATAAAAGTTTAACGATAAGTATAAACAAAATTACAGCCGATTTAAGAAGGGGAAAGACGGTGAGGAAATCAAGATAATAAATCTTTTAGTTGGTTCCATTCCGTCTCCAAATTGGATTGGGCAAGATCGGATGCTCGCTTCTTTCGCTTCATCATGGGGTGGAGTTTGTAGAGTTGGGAGAGTTGGCCGTGTAATACCGTTCCTACTTCCTTCTTTACCAGTAATTGTGCTTGCATAGCTACACGTTGCTCAGTTGTATGAGCCAAGGATGCTTCGGCCACAGTAATCTCTTCTTTAAGACTAATGATACGTTGCTGAAGAGCCGATTCTTGATCTCGTAAAAAATCGTCTCGCTTGGTTAGGTCGGCTATTGGATTGGATACTTCAGGGGCTTTTGCTTTAAAGAAATTGACCCTTGAGAAATGATGCTCCAAGGCCAGATGCTCGGCGGAAAGTGCTTGCTACCGAGCTAAGAAGGAAGATAGACGAACAGACAGAGTCTCTGCAAAACATCTACCTACAGGAGGAAGATCAGGCTGATCCAGGAGATCAATGAGAAGCGCTCCAAGCCGATCGAATTGCTCTAAGTTCCGAGCCAAGGTAGGAAGGCCACTACTGTATAATTGTAAATATTCGTCCAACTTCTGCTGAGTTTCAGCCGAAGTAGTAGTGGGGAAATCTTTTTCTTCATTGGATCTAGGGCTTGAAGCTGCTAAATCTTGAAGAGAGGCAGCTAATGCGTCTATAGACTGAGACGCTGGCAAAGGAGCCGATGTGGAAACCTCGACTGAAGTTTCGACAGGAAAGCATACGCCTGCCCCTTCTTCTATGCCAGTTTTTTCTCTCGCTTCTTCTTCTCCTTTCTTCTTCTCCTCTTCCTTTTTTCTCTCTGTTTCTTTTTCTTTCTTCTGATCCTCTTCCTCTTTTCTCTTCTGTTCTTCTGTTGTTCCTTTCTCTTTTTCTCCCTTCTTCTTTTTCTGATTCCCTCCCCATGTCGTCTCTCATTTTTCTCCTTTTTTTTCCCTCCAAAATGGTCTTCTTTTCCAAGTGGGCTTCTCGGCGGGCTTGCCTCCTAAAGGTGTCAGAAATCGCTTTCCCCAAAGTGGAAGCAAAATGAGCACGTGAAGCTTTTTTTGAAGATGTCTGTTTGACCGAAGGGGATAGTGGAGGTGACCCAACTGAAGAGTGAGAAGAAGAGGAATCAATCAGGATGGGCTGAGGATTTACCTCAGTTGATATCGGGTCGTCAGGAGTCGATTGAACAGGATCCGCCCCCTCGGCTGCGATGTCAGCCGGTGGAATTTTCGCTGAGGTTATATCATCGGTCAGCACAGGAGAATGAATCCTAATCGCAAAGGTTTTATGCCATTTTTGCCGCGGCGGATCAATCGGTTGATCAGATTCTATCGGCCGTTTCTCAGGACGTTGGGCCGATGAGGTAGAAACCGAGATCGGCTGAAATAAAAGGGTATATTAGCTGAACATTTTCTTGAAAAGAATGTACGTTAGGGGATGGGATTTACCGCTGATGAATGAGGTGAACCATGGGGATCTTCATTTGAGTTGCCTCCTGAACCTTCTTATCCTTGGAGGGGATCGGGCAAAGGCACTTTTCCTATGAAAGCGACAGAGAATGAAGTGAATCAAAGGAAAGAAAAGAAAGCAGAATCGAATCAACTGGAAGATGACACACCTTCTGCGTGAAAAATTTTCTTAAAGACAGGAAACATGTGTTAAAAACTGTTGATCACAAAAAGCGGTCCAAGCTCTTGTATAGCGAAAATCCGAGACCCCCGAGTGATTCGACCGAAAGCTCACAAGTCTAAAGAAACGACGAAGACGATTCCCCATAGCCGAAATTCGATCGGCTTCAGCTGCACTCTTCGTCATTGGGCGTCCACGAGCAGTGTTGGCCGTAAAAATTTTTGCTGGGGCTGGAAGAGCTTGAACGAATCCAAACTGACGCGCCACATAGTAGGGAGAATATTCTTATGTGCTAGGCATTAGTTTAGAGCGAGTCTTCAATCCGATGTGTAGGTCCCGAGGTGCCAGCAGAGAATACCATACATCAGAATATTCGCTGGCTCGAGAAGAAGCCAACTGATCTTGAATGGCTTCAAACCGGGTGAGAAGCCATGGTGGACCGGTAAGGCGTTCTCCAAAAGGAGACCAGTGAATAAGAAGACGCTGGCTATTTTCATAAGAAACTCTAAAGTATGTGGAGAAATCGAAGTCAAAGGCTCTGGACAGCCGAGAGCCAAGCCATACGTGTCAAAATGAGGAACTGAATCCAAGTTCAAAGGGGTTCGGCAAAGATAAGGAAAATAGATTTGCAAACACAATTGTAAAAACCACAAAACACCACATCCAGAGCTAATGACAACACCTTCACCCAATGGTAATGGTTTGATTAATTCAAAAATCTCTCTATATACAAATACAAGAAAGTATGTGCCGAGTGCCAGTTTTTCGCCGTTGGCTAGGGCAACGGCGATCGGAACAAAGTCTCGGTTGACCTTCTATGAACGAGAACATAAGAAATTATGACAAAGCCAATAAAGAAGAAAGACTGTATGCTCCTTCCTTGTGACAGGATCGGAAGATTGACCTACAAACCGGCGGATAAACTTGATGTATGCAAGGTCCGTTTTTAGGTCAAGATGGATCTCAAAGTCTTCTACTCCATCAGGATTGTAGGCCGTTGAAAGAGTAACACCGTGAGGGCGGAGACAAACTATCGCTGCCACATCAAGAAGAGTTGGAGTGAAGGGACCCCCTCTGAAAAGAAAAGTATTGGAAACAAGGGACCATAAGTATAAAGCCGCGGCCAAAAGAAGGTTTCGGCGATAGGAGGAGTTTTTAGAGCTGGATGGCTTCATATATTCCGACCTCGCGCCAGAGGTCAGCATAAGATTCTTCGACGCGATCTAACCAAGCATGGTAGGCGTCGGAAACACTTGGCCAAGTCCGGAGACTTTTTTCGGACGATTTTGAAGTAGTTGAAGCATACCAAGAAGACAAGTGAATGGCATCAGCCATCAAAGTAAGGCCCTCAGTCGAAAAAGGAAAATCTTCAGGGATAGCATCGTCCAAGAAAAAGGGTTCGAGAATGAATCGGGAAGGATCTTTCGCGGTGAATTGACGAAAGAAGGTGTAATCGACGGAAGGAGATGAAGGAAGAGGAGGAAGCGAAGCCATTAGAAGGTAAGAAAACAAGAAAATGAATAGTGGAAAACCCTACATCTCCAGCTAGAAGAAGGAAGGCGAGAGGAAGACGAAGAGAAGAAGATGAAACACAAGATTAGCAAAGCCGTCAGAGGGAATTTCAAAAATCAAACCATAATGGTGAAAAGACGACGCCATAAATGACCTAATTAATGCTCAAGAAAAGACAAAAAGAATGTTGAGATCAGGGCCGTCAAAAGATGAAGAGATGACTAAGAAACGACATAAGGCAATTCGAAATAATAACCTCTGAATCCGAACCTTTGAAAAGATGACGACAGCCACCGAACGTTCGTTCGGAAACTACCGGGGGGGCAATTGTTGAGACCATAAAAGTGGTGTCACGTGGTAAACCCCAATACATCGCTTGACTGGTCCGTAAAGCCAGCAAAAAACGGCATGTGGTGCACCAGGAGCACAAATAAATGCAATTGAAATCGAAAAGCAGTTAAATTTCATGCGGTTAGGATCGGTTAGTAATGGCCCGCAAAACCAGGGCAGTGGCCGATCATGGGATTAATTGAATAGCGTCAGGCGGAATTATAAATAGATAAGAGACGCCTGACAATAAGGTCTTTTTCCCCCTGAGAACAAAAAGACCAGTTTTATTTCCACGCATTTTCTTACGCTTTCTAGGAGTAGTCTACTTGTAATTTTCTTTTCCCGCATTTACCGTTTTTCCTAGGAGTAGTTTTTAAGATTGCTTTCTTTCTGTAAATAGTTCCATTCACTTTGCAATATATATATATAAAGTGCATTCGGCTCTTCACTTGAACCAAAAAGAACTGTGTACTTGTGTAGTTTGTTGAACTCGGCTAATTCGATCCCTCATCAGCCGAATCGCTTGATTTATTGTGGGTGCAATCTTCGAGGGTCATCATCAGTAGCCGTTCCATCTCCTTGCACTCTTTCCGAAGGAGGGCTTTTGATCGGGTCAATGGTTTGGAAAATCGGCTCGCAACAATATGCATGTGAACCGTACGGCTAAGGGGTGTGCATGAAGGCTTAGTTAATTAGCATGCGGTGAGGCTAATTAATTAAGGTGGTTGGTTCTCTTCATGCATGTCCGTACGGCAGGAGAAGGTGCCGTGGGCTCGCATGCGACGTCTGCATCGGAGTCGGCAGCGGAGCGGAGGTTCTCGACCAATTGCCTGAGCGGATCGGATTCATCAAAGCAACGGCATAAAGGATTTTGGTCAGAGATTTCTATACTTCTCTAATTTAGTCTTCTTGATTATGGTTTTACGAAAAGCTTTTTTCGGTTATTTTTGGAGTTTTCTTTAGAACAAGAGAAAGGTGGGGTTCAACATAAGGCTCTTGATTTTTTATCCGGAGAAGATATAAGGTGTAAGCTTGTATTTCTGTTTCTTCATATAATGGAATACATCTCTCTCGCTCTCCCCGTGGACGTAGACAATTGCCGAACCACGTAAATCTTGGTTTCTTCTTTCTGCATTTATTTCTTTTACCGTCCATTCGGCTTTCTTTATTTTTCGTGCATCTTTGTTGGTAGCGCATGACGGACGATCCATCCGGTTCCCAACAAGTGGTATTAGAGCTTAAGGTTTGCGCTACATCAGAGATGTCGAAGGTCTCGTCTTCTAAGTTTGAGGTGGAGAAATTTGACGGTGAAAAAAACTTCGGTCTTTGGCAGAGAAGAGTAAAAGCCCTTTTGGTACAACAGGGCCTTCATAAGGCGTTGCTCGAAAAATCGAATAAGCCGACATCGATGAGCGACGAAGATTGGAAGGAGATTGATCTGCGGGCGGTGAATACAATTATATTGTGCCTGGCAGATGAGGTGATGTACAATGTAATGGATGAAGAAATTACAGTCGGCATGTGGAACAAGCTTGAGAAGCTGTACATGACAAAAAGCCTCTCGAACGTGCTGTACCTAAAACAAAAATTATATGGACTACGCATGAAGGAAGGTACGGCAATAACGGTACACTTGAACACCTTTGATAAAATTATTGTAGATTTGCTCAGCATTAATGTCAAGGTTGACGAGGACGATAAGGCATTGATTTATCTCACGTCACTTCCGTCGTCCTACAATCATCTGGTGACCACCATACTGTACGGGAAGCAAACTCTAAAGATGGAAGATGTTACGTCACCTTCTATCTGAGGAGATCAGGTTGCAGGCAAGTACCGACGAAAGCAGTACAGGTTTGGTCATAAATGATACAGGTGGAGGAAGGGGACAATCCAGCGAACGTGATGCGGGTAAAGGAAGACCTCGTTCCAAGTCAAAATCGAAAAAGGTGAAGTGTTATTTTTGCAAGAAAGAGGGCCACGTGAAAAGGATTTGCGAGAAGAGGAAGGTTTGGATGTGAAAACTAGATTCCTCTGCAGATACGGCAAGCGTAGCCAACGACACTACTTAGGATATTTTGACGGTTTCTACAGGTTCAGAATCTCTCAATGACTGGATATTGGATTCAGGTTGTTCTTATCACATGACTCCGGACAGGTCTTTATTTGATACTTACAAGTATTGTGAAGGTGGTAGTGTTATGATGGTAATAACACTAGCTGCAAGATGATCGGTATCGGAACAGTAAAAATAAAGATGTTTGATGGTGTGGTGAGAACGTTGAAGGATGTGAGACACATTTCGAATCTTAAGTTGAATTTGATATCGCTTCGTACTCTTGACTCTATTGGCTGTTCTATTAGCATTTCAGGTAGAATTGTCAAGGTTAAAAAGAGTGTTATAGTCGTCGTGAAGGGAGAGAAAAAAGAAAATATGTACAAGATGATCAGTAAGCCGATAATAATGGAGAAATCCAGTCATTTTCTAGACTTTGCTAATCTGCATGACTGTTAGTATCGGAATGCCTCAGGGAGAGGAGGCGATAGGATAAGAGAGAGTGATGAAGTACAAAAGAAGTCAAGGTGGAGAATGTTAAGGATATGCCTTCTTTTGAACTTGGTTGAGTAAAATTAATTAACCCATCAAGTTGGTTCGTGAAAGATGGCATAGACTTGGTTCATGGAATATGTCAATTGATTTTAAGTTAATTCCTATTGGTGCATGATAAGATATATTCGGATCTCACAAATAAGAAGCATAGTAGGTTCTAATTAACATCATTGACTTGTTGACCGGCTAATGCATCTATATATATATATATATATGCATGTGTACCGTACGGCTAAGGGTGCGCATGAAGGCTTAATTAATTAGAATGCGGTGAGGCTAATTAATTAAGGTGGCCAGTTCTCTTCATGCATGTCCGTACGGCAGGAGAAGGTGCCGCGGGCTCGCATGCGACGTCTGAATCGGAGTCGGCAGCGAAGCGGAGGTTCTCGACCAATTGCCTGAGCGGTTCGGATTCATCGAAGCAACAGCATAAAGGATTTTGGTCAGAGATTTCTATACTTCTCTAATTTTGTCTTCTCGGTTATGGTTTTACGAAAAGTTTTTTTCGGTTATTTTTGGAGTTTTCGTTGGAACAAGAAAAATGTAGGGTTCACCATAAGGCTCTTGATTTTTTATCCGGAGAAGATATAATGTGTAAGCTTGTATTTCTATTTCTTCATATAGTGGAATACATCTCTCTCGCTCTCCCCGTGGACGTAGACAATCGCCGAACCACGTAAATCTTGATTTCTTTCTACTGCATTTATTTCTTTTACCGTCTGTTCGGCTTTCTCTATTTTTCGTGCATCTTTGTTGGTAGCGCATGACGGACGATCCATCCGGTTTCCAACAAGTGGTATCAGAGCTTAAGGTTCGCGCTACATCAGAGATGTCGAAGGTCTCGTCTTCTAAGTTTGAGGTGGAGAAATTTGACGGTGAAGAAAACTTCAGTCTTTGGCAGAGAAGAGTGAAAGCCCTTCTGGTACAACAGAGCCTTCATAAGGCGTTGATCGAAAAATCGAATAAGCCGGCATCGATGAGCGACGAAGATTGGATGGAGATTGATCTGCGGGCGGTGAATACAATTATATTGTGCCTGGCAGAAGAGGTGATGTACAATGTAATGGATGAAGAAACTACAGTCGGCATGTGGAACAAGCTTGAGAAGCTGTACATGATAAAAAGCCTCTCGAACGTGCTGTACCTGAAACAAAAATTATAGGGCTACGCAGGAAGAAAGGTATGGCAATAACGGAACACTTGAACACCTTTAATAAAATTATTGTAGATTTGCGCAGCATTAATGTCAAGGTTGACGAGGACGATAAGGCATTGATTTTCCTCACATCATTTCCGTCGTCCTACAATCATCTGGTTACCACCATACTGTACGGGAAGCAAACTCTAAAGATGGAAGATGTTACGTCGACCCTTCTATCTGAGGAGATCAGGTTGCAGGCAAGTACCGACGAAAGCAGTACAGGTTTGGTCATAAATGATACAGGTGGAGGAAGGGGACGATCCAGCGAACGCGATGCGGGTAAAGGAAGACCTCGTTCCAAGTCAAAATCGAAAAAGGTGAAGTGTTATTTTTGCAAGAAAGAGGGCCACGTGAAAAGGAACTGCGAGAAGAGGAAGGTTTGGTTGTGAAAACTAGATTCCTCTGCAGATACGGCAAGCGTAGCCAACGACACTACTCAGGATATTTTGACGGTTTCTACAGGTTCAGAATCTCTCAATGACTGGATATTGGATTCAGGTTGTTCTTATCAAATGACTCCGGACAGGTCTATATTTGATACTTACAAGTCTTGTGAAGGTGGTAGTGTTATGATGGTAATAACACTAGCTGCAAGATGATCGGTATCGGAACAGTAAAAATAAAGATGTTTGATGGTGTGGTGAGAACGTTGAAGGATGTGAGACACATTTCGAATCTTAGGTTGAATTTGATAACGCTTCGTACTCTTGACTCTATTGGCTGTTCTATTAGCATTTCAGGTAGAGTCGTCAAGGTTAAAAAGAGTGTTATAGTCGTCGTGAAGGGAGAGAAAAAAGAAAATCTGTACAAGCTGATCGGTAAGCCGATAATAATTGAGAAGTCCAGGCATTTTCTAGACTTTGCTAATCTGCATGACTGTTAGTATCGGAATGCCTCAAGGAGAGGAGGCGATAAGATGAGAGAAAGTGATGAAGTACAAAAGAAGTCAATGTGGAGAATGTTAAGGATATGCCTTCTTTTGAACTTGGGTTGAGTAAAATTAATTAACCCATCAAGTTGGTTCATGAAAGATGGCATAGACTTGGTTCATGGAATATGTCAATTGATTTTAAGTTGATTCCTATTGATGAAAGATAAGATATATTGGGATCTCACAAATAAGAAGCATAGTCCGTTATGCTTCATATGCCGAGTCTAATTAACATTGTTGACTTGTTGACCGGCTAATGCATCTATATATATATATATGCATGTGAACCGTACCGCTAAGGGGTGCGCTTAATTAAGGGATAACTTCAAATATCATCGCAATTAGCATGCGGTGAGGCTAATTAATTAAGGTGGCCGGTTCTCTTCATGCATGTCCGTACGTCAGGAGAAGGTGCCGCGGGCTTGCATGCGACGTCTGGATCGGAGTGGGCAGCGGAGCGGAAGTTCTCGACCAATTGCCTGAGCGGATCGGATTCATCAAAGCAAAGACATAAAGGATTTTGGTTAGAGATTTCTATACTTCTCTAATTTAGTCTTCTCGATTATGGTTTTACGAAAAGTTTTTTTCGATTATTTTTAGAGGTTTTTTTTTAACAAGAGAAAGGTGGGGTTCACCATTAGGCTCTTGATTTTTTATCCGGAGAAGATATAAGGTGTAAGCTTGTATTTCTGTTTCTTCATATAGTGGAATACATCTCTCTCGCTCTCCCCGTGGACGTAGACAATTGCCGAACCACGTAAATCTTGGTTTCTTCTTTCTGCATTTATTTTTTTTACCGTCCGTTCGGCTTTCTCTATTTTTCGTGCATTTTTGTTGGTAGCGCATGACGGACGATCCATCCGGTTCCCAACAGCCTCCTCGTCCCATTTTGGTTAGCTAGCCCTAGAGTTCTACCGGTGATATAGTTAAGTGACTTTTGGATCATGTGATGTAATGAATGAAGTTATGTTAAATATATGGACAAGTTGTATGTATCGTGTTTTGGTTTGGAATTGTCGCAAAGTTGGATGATGATATAATAAATAGTTACTTCACTTGTTTTTGACACCCAACAACTTGTATGTTTACTAATATTTGGCTGATTGTTGATGCTTCGTGTGTACGGAGGAAACACCGTCCACATGGTGAATCTGTGCATGTGCCTGGGCAAGCTTCTGTTGTGTCCTAGGGCGTGACAAAATAGCCACATCATAGTAGAGCATTGGGAATCATCCCACTTCATCTTTCTATATATCATCTGAGGATTCTGATACTTGGGAGACTCGTAGAGGTGAGCGGTCATAGAGATGACATGCCTGTGGATGCAGGTGAGGCTTTGGACCTGATCGAGGCTGGATTGTTTATAACTTCACTACAAGGCGATAGCCTGAAAAGGAATATCCATGTAAATTAGTGCTTTATTTACTTTATCTTTTCTGTGTTTTCAGTTGTGCTAACTTGTGCTTATGTGTACTTTCTCTCGTTTCTTTGAGTGTTTGCTGGTTTCAACTGGTTTAGCTGGTTATTTTCATTGTATCTTCTATAACTCGCTGCTCATCATTTTTATTGTACCTTCTATGGTGCGCTAGTTATTATTTTGATCGCACACAGAGTATTCATGAAATTGCCTGCAAGAACTGTTTTTTATTCTCAAACATCTATTCATCCCCCTATTCATCCCCCTCAAAGTGTTGTGTTCTATTTAAAATTGCGAAAAGATTGCAGAACATGCAGTACGAAAGTATGACGGAACAAATACTCACTCTATTTTTATTCATAACATCACATTTCGTATATCATAATTAGTGAGTTACGTTACTTTTTTTTTAATCCCACTTAAAAATGAAAAGGCATATATCTCTACATTTTCCATTTTGCCATACTAGCTTTGGATGAACCTCAATAACAAACAGACCCTTAGATTGCTTTCAGATCTTATAACTAAACTGATCCAAACTTGTATAATATTCAAAGCAGCCCTCGGCCTCATGATGTTATCCAACCGAAAACAAGCACGACATGATAGATCAAGCCTTTTTCTTTTGAGCCAGAAGTACTAGGCTAGCCAATCAATATCACACATACCAACTATACAGCAGATGACTTCGGGAAGCAGCACAGTTACATCCCTAATTAAACCTGGTTGAAAACAGAAGGTGAAAGAGCCACGCAATGTCCAAACTACTGACCTAACAGAACACTTCAATTAACCATATGATAGGAGGAGGGTCCCTTTCTTAGTTTGCGGTATTTCTCTTATCTAGTACTATCCCTTTTCATTTTACTATTCCTCTTTCAGCGTTAATTGGAACAGCATCATCTACAGCACTTCGCCACAGACCTTAAGATTGATCTCAACTTGAAAGAACTTAAAATATGAAACTATGACTCCATGGGTCTCAAGCTCTCATTTTAACCCAACTTATCTTATGATCCACATTCCTTAGCAACTAGTGCGTCTACAGGGAGGAGAAAGAATAACATGGTAGTTCCTTTCGAGCACTCTTTGATTCTAACAGCTGGTATTTGGCTCACTGCTCAAGGAAAACCACCCCAGGTACAGTAAGTATATGGCTGATGGAATGCTATTCCCGCTTGTCCTCTTCTTCCTCATCGTCAAGTCTAAAAGCTCTGGCAGGATCCAGATTGTTCCTATCTTTATCCAGCTTCGTCAATCCAATATCACCTTCAGAAGCACCATTTGTAAGAGATTGAGCCTCTTCATCACCCTCCTCTACTGCTTCACCCGAATAGGCATATCTGTTCAAAGATAGTAGAGAGAAAAGAGAGTTAAAACTAATGTTTTAGCATTCTCTAGCGATGGAGAAGAAGGAATTTCCTTGCCTTTGTGAGCATTGGGATGGAGTCCATAGATAGCAAATCACACACAGGAGTGCAAACGCAAGAATATCCCAAAAGGCTGTAATGATCCAAGCACTCTGCCACCTTTCACTGTATGGATCTGTCGCCTTAAAGTAAACCTGCGGCATTAAAATATTTTTAGGACAACAGAATTTTCCTGAAGAATATTTTAGTTCGAATATGAACATTTACAATTCAATATCAAGTAATGATTGAACAACCATCTACTCGATAGCAAACCTGATAGATAATAAAAGAGCTCCATTTACTGTAGGTAGGAAAGAAAGTTCTAAAATTAAAATCATAGAAATGCAGCATAAACAAGAAAAGAAGAATTAAATGAGCAAAATCTTCATTGGAAAGAGCAAAAAGAATCATCCTAGAAAATATTTAAATTAAACAAAAAAAAGTAAAAGTTCAATCAGAAGAAACTAAATGATCAGCAGCCTCATATAGTTTCGGACCAGCCAGCCAACAAGTAATAATGGTGCTCGTCCATCAGCCGTATTGACATGGTTTACAAAGTATAGCAGAGCACTTTTTGGAACTTATCAGGACTTGAATCACGACTTGAATCAGTTTTTCGTTTATATTTGCAGACTTTATGTGGCGCAGGATGAAAAATACCATAGCAAGTATTGTAGCTATAGATACTATAGTGCAGGGGAAGAAAAGAGAAAGATAGAGAGAAGAAAAAAAAGGGAAAGAAAAAGATAGAGGGAAGCCACAAATGTTTGGATAAGGCCACAAAAGCATAAAAAAGATCACACAAATCTAAATAAAATTTATATTAATCAAATAAACTCTCTTTACAAAGACCTTAACCCTATTTATAAAAAAAATAAAAAAAAACTAACTCTAATCCTACTCAAATCCCTTGATTTTAGGTATCTTCCTAATACAAATATATTTAATTCTAATTTAAAACTTACAAAATCATATCCCTAATTTTTAGGGGTTTCTTTTAAAAATTCCTAAAAATATTAAAAAAAAAACTCCAAAACAAATTAACAAAAATAATAATTCCGAATATTAAAAAAAAAATTAAAATCCCAACAAATCTTTCTGACCGCATTATTATCACTCTCCTACTTTCATTATACAATCTCCTTTAATAAAACAAAGATAAGTTCATAGCACCAAAAAAAAAAAAAAAAAAAAAAAAAAATCTACAAATACAAAAGTGATGTCCTTCTTTTTGTAATATCTTTTTAGGTCTTTTGGACTTTTATGGCTCACAAACTAGAAAAATTCTATTCTGAGGGACTCCTGAGTTATGATCATCTAATGTGGCACTACCAACACAGTTAGGTTACCAAGTAATTATGCTGGTAGCACTTTTTAAGCTTCCTTCTTCATATTGCTTCCTTATGGGAGATCCACGAACCGTTCCAATCCTTGAAGTACCAACAAAACAAAAAGTAACAAAAAAAAAAAAAAAAAACTGGGAATGACATTGCAAGAAGATAAGAGAACCAATCTGTTTTCATGAAATTCGCAGTTTGTCAAAAGTTTAGTGACTAATAATACATTTAAACCACAGTAATATAGAAAAATGTAAAAGACTAGCTGATCAACATTTCTCAGCAAAACACAATGTTCTGAAAACCAAACCGGTCATCGAACCGGAAAGGGAAGAAGTTAAAGGGTTAGAGGTTTGACTGGGGTCGAAGCATAAAAATATATAAACTATACAAATAAAAGTCACATACATAAAATTGTATTTTTTAAAAAATTAACACATTTAATTGTTTCAATAATATTTCTGCATTTCATGATACATATGTTGCTCAACCTTGTTGGTAGAAGCAGAGACAACCTATATAAAGGTTGCAAGTTCGATACCTCCTCCAAACCATCTAATGTTTTTACAATAAAACCCAGTTGGTGGGTTTAATTTGAACCATCGAACCACCAAGTTGATGGGTTGATTGAATCAGCCGGTTCGGCTGTTCCGACCAGGTCCACAGTTAACTGGCTGGTTTATCCGCTTCAGACTGGTTCCACCTGGTTATTCTATAATGCAGTTTCCAAACCTGGACCGAACTGGCCGTCTAACTGATTTCCCGTTCAACCTAGTTATTTCTATAATGCAGTTTCCAAACCTGGAACGAACACGCCAATCGAACTGGTTTCCGGTTAAGCCATCCGGTATAGTCTTCTGAACCATGGCAAATCACCCTTCCTCAGTTCCATAAAAGGCAAGATCAATACAGCAGAAATGTAAGAAGCCTTGCCGATCTTATTTAGTTTAGAGAGCAAAAGAAGGTAGCTGCTGGGGCAGTCCTGGCCAGCATCGAGCTATGGCTCATGCATGGCACAGGGCAGCACCTCCAAAACTGGGGCATTTGTAGCATCCCCTAGTACAGATAATGACGCTATATTGAGACACCAGGTGTCTCCTGAGACTTCTTGCGAGTAAAGACAATAATCCTTGACTCTTGTAAGAAAAGTATAAGGCAACTTATTAAATGTATGGTAAAATCTTACGACATATAAAAATTCAAAACTGAGCGGTAAAAGCTTATGTGAACAACCAGCAAAAGAAAACTATTCTCTTAGCATTTAAATGGGAGAAACTTCCATACCTCATATCCTATCCAGGCAACTGACGCGATCACAGCAACAGCCAAGGCATTAGTGAACTTCCTATAAATGTCCAACTTTACTGAACTCCTCCTTGCCTAAACAGTGGGAAAATCATAGCCTAGTTAGAAAGCAAGGGGCAAGGCCCAGAAAAGGAAAAGAAAAAGAAAAATAACAAGCTCTAAATATTATAGCCAACAAAAAGGATGACTGAAAGAATTTATATTTCTAGCAGCATAGGTCCACATATATGTCTAACTTGGTACCTGCAGTTTTTCCAGGGTCCGTGAAAGAGATGTAAAAATCCAGAGAATGAGAAAAGCATCCAGAAAGGCATTCGGAAGGACAAGAAAAAGTCTAGCTTTTCCTGATATGTCATTAATAGTTCCAACATTTTCTGCAATATCCAGCGACTCCGATGCTAAAAAATATGTTAATCCAAGAAGAAGCACTTTTGACGTTAGACCTCCCAGAGTTGGCCTGACAACACCATATCCCATGGAAATCGAAAGGATGAGTAGCCGTGATATTGTTTTTCTGACAGCCCCAACAGTCACTACCCAAGTTGTTATTCCAACAGGCCTTGTGCCATTACTATTAAAATTCAAATATTCAGAGTACCAAAGAGTCATTTCAAACAAGCCAAGAGCAATAACCAGAGATATCCAGTTCTGAATTGGCATTATATCCCTCCAAAACTTCACATACTGAAAAAACCAAATAACAATAAGTAGCAAATAAGCCAGTGACATGAATAAGTAGAACATCATTAGAGGAGCCATACGCCCAGGTAAATAACCCCCAGGATTTTTCCAGATTGTCTTGCCACTCATCATGAGTCCTCTCAGCTTTGGATCACATGAAATAAAAAAGAGGTTATACATTCCAGTTTTCTTGATGTAAACTTCTTGGGTGTCCAATTTTGTGAATAAATAATTTGCACTGAAGTGTGTACTTATTGCAATAGGCCAGTTAAAATCATTAGATGATGGTCTCCTAATTACTTCTCCTTGTCTGCAGCCTTCGAGCTTAGCGAGGTCAGGGGTGCAGCATATTGACCTTTGCCCGCCATAAGCAGACCCACCAATATTATCACGATCAGCTGCTTCAAATATTATTGCTTGCACCAGACCAGTACTGTGCTCCATGCTTGAATGGAGCTCAGCTGCTTCTTTGGGCCTCCAGAAAGTGACATTCTCAAACCTGATCATTGATTGGTTATGACATGCATATAAGAATGTGGATATAAAAGATATAAGTGCATCTCCTGTGATTTACACTATTGCCAGGTTTACCGCAAATGGGATGGAATAGGTAGTAATTTTGTTTGAGTTAATGAACTGTCACTTGTAAAGGGCAATGCACATTACAAGTACGATGTTTCACTGAGAAGAGAATTGGAAGGTATTAGACGGCACATGCCAAGAAGCATACGTCAGTTATAAAATCATACTAAGGACAAAATGTACAGAGACCTCATCAACTATTGGCCATTTTAAAATAGAACTGACACCCCCTTAACTGCCAAATGTTTTGCTTAGGGTTATTTTCATCAAGCAAATTTGGAGATTCCATTAAATGTAAGGGCCCGTTTGGCTAGCATTATGTGGCATTACTAGTTATCTCAACATAACTACAAGGATTTAAGTGCCGCACGGCACGGGCATGTATCGCCCGTGCCGTACCGTGCCCTTATAAAAGTGGCTCGTGGTACGTAGGGTATCACAGAGGGTTATCGTATCGCAATACATGTGCAATACCTTGCGAGACATTGCGGTACGTGAGATGTGCCATGGTAAAAGGTAAAAGGGACATTAGTAAGAATAAGGGAAAGATGCCAAAGAATTAGCAAGGCAGGCATCTCCTAAACTAGTGGCACAGATGGTGATTCCGTGATAATGTTCCATACATTCTGATACCAGCTTTAGGCTTTATCAGCCATCATGCTACCTTATGGAACATATGTCAAGTATGATACAAGTACACTGCCACTGAAAGTTCCTGTGATGACAATAGTGAAAAAGATCTATGCCATTCTATACTAGTAAGACTACCTTAAAATTATTGCCAGTAAAGGGGGGAAAAAAACCCAGCCACCTTACATGGAGAGGCCCAAAAACACCTGGTTAGTGGTGTCATCAGTAACTCAATGTGCACCATGTTCAAAAAAACAAAAAAAACAAAAAAGAATAAATTGTGAATTACCAGTACTTGTTGACGGTTATATGTTAAAATTTCATTATGCATCTTCAATTGAATCTAATTCTGTATTTTGTATTTTATATACTTCATTATATTTTAATTGATATACTTACATTTCAGACCTCAGTTTTAGAGCTGCAGGATCTCTTGGAGTTCGACTTCATGCTCACCGAGTGATTAAGCATTTGAGTGATCTTTTGTTTCCTATTAATCACCTAAAATCCTATAAACCTAGATAATCCAGAACTAAAAAGCAGAGACTTGACCTTTGTCACGAATTAACTGCATTAATTTGACAGAGATTTGTCGTATTTACATGAATGGCCTTGTAAAATCTGCAAGTTAAGCATGTCATCCATGCTGTCCCTAGAAGCAACTTTTCTACAAGTACAGCTTTAGGATTCTATAGTGCAAGATCTGTCGGGAAATCATATTGGAAAAAAAATTTCTTTGGATAATAAATTTTGTGCGTTGCATTACATTTTATTCCAGAAAAGTGGCCTTTTATGTGTTAGTTTCATTATTGGGAAATTCATCAACAAACAATACCATCTTCGAGGCATAGCAGAGCTACATCTTGCGGAAATTATTAACAAATTAAGAGAATCAAGAGAAATGATCTCCTCAGGTGGACTACACCATTAAATCTTACATATCTATGTAATGTATCCGACATGTCTATATTACACAGGAATTTTAATTTTCTTGATTCTCTCAACAGAGTTTTCGAAGGTCTAAATCTAGTGTCATGCTAGTAAAATACCTAAGTGCCTCTACAAGTATGATTGTAATTACATGAAAATCAACTGCAATAAGAGACCTTACAAGGTATTGCGTTGCAATCTAGCCACAACTATTGCATATGCATCAGCACATAAACTGTTTTGTATAACTCCGGGCAATACTCACATAAACTATGATAAAAATAAGTATAGCTAGACATTATTACCACACAACACAAGCTAGATGGGCATATTAACACATACCAAATATCACAAAGCACAAGAATACAACCAAAGAAGTAGGTGCTAGGTGATAGTTGGCAAATCTGTAATTTAACACAAATTTGGAAGATTAGACAAAAAGTGCTGGTCTAACTAATTTAGTGTTGGATTACTTATTACGAATTATTAGTTTGAAGGCATATGACCTTAGCATCTACCTAGTTGAAATTGAAAATTACGATAAATCTGATTAGTTTTGAATGCAGAACGAAATCCGTAGAAGTAGGGTAAATATAATCTTGATTTATGTCAATTTGGACTCGACTCAAGTCCACCTGACTAACTGAAGGCCATGTTGAGCCACTACAATTATGGTAGTACCGATGAACATCAGGTAAAAGAAACCTAGGGCTTGTTTGGCTGATCTATTTTAGACCCTAGAATCGGAATGGAATTCACTGATTCCAAGTGTCGTTGTTTGTTTCAAAGGAATCAGATTTCCATTCGGCCCAATCCATTCATGGCCCAATCCGGATTTGCATCCTAAATTCAGGCCCATTCGAGCGAGCCTAATTAAAGCCCTCTCTTACACACACCTCCCCCTCCTCTACCGATCTCTCTCCTCTCCCCAACTGAAACCCCTCTCTCAAACTCTAGTCCCATGCTGCGGGATCCTTTTTTGTGAGACCCCAGGATTTAAAATAGTTCTATATATAAGGTATAACAGAAGTAAAACCTCTTAGCCCGGCTATAACACTTTGGGCAATGGTTAGACCCAAGAGGTTAAGAGAGTTAAGCGTGCTAAGGCTAGAGTAGCCCTAGGATGGGTGACCCTCGGGAAGTGGGCCGTCACAGTTGGTATCGGAGCCTATCACCAGCCGAAAGTGTAAGATGAGTCTCGGCTGAGCCAGATTTATACAGTAGGCAGAGCGCGGCTCTCTGGCTGATGAACATAGTGGGTGGAGCGTGGCTCCCCACAAGGTTGGCTAGGCTAGCGAGACAGGTCTCACATCACCGGTGCTTGTGTGTTTCAAAAATCCGACTATAGCATTTTGGGCGGTGGCTAGGCCCAAGAGGTTAAGACAGTTAAGCGTGCTAGGACTAGAGTAGTCCTAGGATGGGTGACCCCCTGGGAAGTGGAGCGTCACAGTTGGTATCAGAGCCAATAACCAGTCGGAAGTGTGAGATGAGTCTCGGCTGAGCCAGGTTATACAACGCGCAGAGCGAGGCTCTCTGGCTGATGACTATTGTGGGTAGAACGCGGCTCCCCACAAGGTCGGCTAAGGCTAACGAGACGAGTCTCACATCATCTGGTATTTGTGAGTGTGCTGAGCCAGACAAGGACGTCGAGCTTAAAGGGGGAAGAGTGTGAGACCCTAGGATTTGAAGTAGTTCTATATATAAGATATAATATGACTAAAACCTCGTAGCCCCGGCTATAGCATTTTGGGTGATGGTTAGGCCCAAGAGATTAAGAGAGTTAAGCGTGCTAGGACTAGAGTAGTCATCGGATGGTGACCCTTGGGAAGTGGGGCGTCACAGTTGGAATCGGAGCCAATCACCGGCCGAAACTGTAAGATGAGTCTCGGCTGAGCCAGGGTTATACAGCAAGCAGAGCACGGCTCTCTGGCTGATGACCATAGTGGGTGGACCGTTGCTCCCCACAAGGTTGGCTAGGCTAGCGAGACGAGTCTCACATCACCTAGTGCTTGTGTGTTTCAAAAATACGGCTATAGCATTTTCGGCGATGGCTAGGCCCAAGAAATTAAGAGAGTTAAGTGTGCTAGAGCTAGAGTAGTCCTAGGATGGGTGACACCTTGGAAAGTTGGGCGTCACAGTTGGTATCAGAGCCAATTACCAGCCGGAAGTGTGAGATGAATCTCAGCTGAGCCAGATTACCAGATTATATAGCATGCAGAGCGAGGCTCTCTAGCTGATGACTGTTGTGGGTGGAGCGCGACTCTGCACAAGGTCGGCTAAGGCTAGCGAGACGAGTCTCGCATCGTCTGGGATTTGTGAGTGTGCCTGAGCCTGACAAGGACGTCAGGGCTTAAAGGGGGGAGAATGTGAGACCCTAGGATTTGAAATAATTCTATATATAAGGTATAACAGGACTAAAACCTCTTAACCCGACTATAGCATTTTGGGTGGTGGTTAGACCCAAGAGGTTAAGAGAGTTAAGCGTGCTAGGGCTCGAGTAGTCCTAGGATGGGTGACCGCCGGGAAGTGGGGCGTCACAGTTGGTATCGGAGCCAATCACCAACCAAAAGTGTAAGATGAGTCTCGGCTGAGCCAGGGTTATACAGCAGGCAGAGCGTGGCTCTCTGGTTGATGACCATAGTGGGTGGAGCGTTGCTCCCCACAAGGTGGACTAGGCTAGTGAGGCGAGTCTCACATCACCTGGTGTTTGTGTGTTTCAAAAATCCGGCTATAGCATTTTGGGCGGTGGCTAGGCCCAAGAGGTTAAAAGAGTTAAGCGTGCTAGGGATAGCATAGTCCTAGGATGGATGACCCCCTAGGAAGTAGGGCGTCATACTCTTTCCCCCGCTCATTGCCGCTTTCCTCCCCCTCTGCTGCTATCCTCCTCTCCTTCCTCCTCTACTGAAGAAGCTTCCTTACGCACTCGCCTCGAATCTCTCTGGTTCGGTTGCAGGGCTATTGACCTCTTCCTCCTTCCATATACTTCGTATGTGCCTCTCTTTAGCAATATGTCTTTGTTCTTTCACAATATTGTTCAGATCGGGGTCCAATCGAGGGGTTAGGGTTTTCATTTGGGTTGAGCTATGTTGTTAGGTAAAAAATTTGCTTTTCTATAAATTTTGTGATGTTCTGTAGACATATTTGTAAGTTACTGCTTCATAGCTTGATATATACAGTTTGCTATTATTTCACATCATTTTTGTGCCTATTTTTACTCTCTTATTTTTTATGAATAATTCACTTGTGAATATGAACGATCTTGTTTTAACACTGATTTAATAATTTTTCTTCACTGTACTATGACAATATGCATCTGTTTGATGTTTGATGCTGATTTTGCTTAATCATGCCTAAGGATGGCTTGAGATGGTTGGTATTATCTCACTAGTTTAAGCATGTATCCTGCTCAATACATGTTTAATTAGACAGATTGCACATTTTGTTCTTATTATGTTCTTGACTCTCTATATGAATAGCTCAGCTCTCTAGTGTGTTCTAGTCAAGAAATGAATCCATAAGTGATCGAAGCCATGACTGATTTGGTTTAGTCTCTCGCTCGCGCTCGCGCTCGCGCTCGCTCGCTCCTCTCTCTCTCTCTCTCTCTCTCTCTCTCTCCTCTCAAAGTTTTATGTCGCATTTAGCATAATCATTAATTTAGGAAATGGCCTTGATTTGGTAACTCGTAGATCGATTTTTCCTGCCTTCAATTGATGATAAGTTTAATAATGTTGATCAGAATTGATATCATAGTTATCTCAATATTGGGTGTGACTCCAGAAATTTGAAAGTTGAAATAAGTTTGAGCCTTTTTGTTTTTCTTTTTTGGTCTCTGTTCAGCCCCAGCATTTCGCTGCGGCAAATATCATCTAGTTGTATAGGCAGCTTAATAATGCTTTGCATAAGATTTTGTCGAGTATAAGTGGAAACAATGATAAAGAGAATATTATGCTATGTTAAAGTTCGATTGGCCTGTGATTATGTGCATGTTGTAGTACCACAATGTGTTTTTTTAAGGAAGTTTTAAAACCTTTTTTTTATTTAGGCATTTTTAACTTGATAACTCTTTTGTTTGTGGTTCTCTTTTTCTTAATTTATTTCGTTGATTGTAATTTAAATCTTTGGCAGGACAGTAATATAGACGAAGGCTCGCCTTCCAATAAATACAAAAATGAGACGGTGCATGATTATTAATAGCAATATGTACTTCATGAATCTACTAATGATTTTCATGTACCTTGCTTGGTATTTTTATGGGTCTCACTTCCATTAGAAAACATCGATTGTAAAAGGAGAGAAATGATAGAAAAGGACTGAGAATGGAGAACTTATATAAGATCATTAAAGAAAGTGACATAAATTGTGTGAGTCAACTTTGTATGGATAGAAGGACATTTTGTATATTGTGTGAGATAGTTAGAGATATCAGGGGGTTAAGTGGTACCCAGAATATGTCTTTAGAGGAGATTATTGCTATGTTTCTTTACACTTTGGCCCAACACAAAAAATTGAACAATTATGAATTATTTTGAAAGAAGTTGGGAGACAATTAGTTGATAATTCAATTTGTGTCTTAAAGTTGTGCTGAAATTGCACAGACAGTTACTCAAATCACCTGAGCTGATGATTGCCAAGATGAAAAGCGGAAATGTTTTAAGGTACACATTAAAGCAATTTTCATTTTCTTTGTTAAATACTGGCTAGGTAGATGGTAAAACTTTTGTTCACATTATTTTTGGTCTTGTAGGATGTAACATACTGGACCTTCGCCAGTGGGCAAAGTTGCAGTATGGGATGCTGGTTAGCACTTTTGAAAAGTTTTGAACTTTGTTGGGTCTGTTTTGACGCGAAATAAACGCGAAAACGGAACTTAAAAGTGGATTCCACTGAAACAGTGTGGGCGCCTGGAAGTTCGGAGTTGAGGAGCTAACTGGATTCAGATGATCCAGATGGCTTACCGGACATCCGAAATGTTTGGGTGGAGGTTCCGGCCGCCCACGTGTCGTAGGTTGATCCAGAAGAGTAAAGTCACTGCTCATGCCGTGTTGTGCGCGCCCGAAATTACTGTAGCAATCCGAAAGTCTGAGGATAAGTCTGTGAAAAGCGGCAAGCAGTGAACAGGTGAGTCACTTCATGGGTTTCAGATGCCAGTGAGAATGGTCCGGGCGCTCGAAAGGCTGAGCTAGCTGAGTTACGAGAATTTTGGGCGATCACTGCAAACTAAGGACGCACAAAACCATCGAACTATGAGGAATCAGACGTCCTAATCCTATTTCGGACTGAAGGTGAGTTATGGATTCTTTGCGGGCTCTTTTGCTATTGTGGTGAACCTATAAATAGGCCAATTTCCTCACTTCCTCACTTCTTAGCTGAACAGAACTTTTTTCCTCTTACTTCCTCCTCTATTTTCCCTTCTACTGAAGTTTAGGGCTCAGCTTGGGAGGGCCTAGAAATTGATCTTTCTTCTATTAATGACCTGAGGAGCGAACGTAGCTGAGGATTGCTACTATTCAGTGAGGAGGAGAACCTTGGGTGATTGTTTTCCTATGTTGTATTGGATTGGAGGTAAGTAACAGATGAATTAAAGATTGAAAGTAAGATTCTAATTGAGTTTCTATTATGACAGTAGATGATTTAAGGATCATGGTTATGATTTAGGAGCTGTGAAGTGTTGAGGTTTCTGTTCGTGTTGGTGGTGCTGTTGAGTTGGTGTTGAGTATTTTCCTTCTCTTCATTGGAGCATCTTCTAGGTGGATATCTTGTCGCCGAAATCGGCGGACTAATTACTATGTCTATGCCTATATGATTCATGTGAAATTGTTGGATCATGTTGGTTGGTATAGCCTGCTAGTATGCTATTTTCTTGCTCCATTTTGTCAGAGGGCAAGCTACAGAGATGGTGCATGAGTTGGCATGATTATGACATAGTAAATATTAAACTGTGACATTGGAAACTATAGCCATTGCCATATATCAAATTTTGAGATATTTGGGGCATTCTGGTCCAGGTGAGATTAGAATGAGGTTAGTAGATGTGAACTTGTGTGGAAGTGTCAAGGGGCAGGCATAAAATAGAATGTAAAGGTGAAAGTGAAAGTTTATATGATCTGTGGATCATAGTATGTGACTATAGCCTGTTAAAGCCAAGTGAGCTCAACTTTATATGTGTACTTATGTGGAGTCGCTTCTCAGCGAGACTGTCCTCTGGAGGTAAACCAGCTGTGCGAGAGATCGAGCTACGGCAGCTGTGCAAGTGATCGAGCTGCCGGAGCTGTGAGAGTTCAAGCTACCTAATTGAGAGCCTTAGTGGTTCAGATGCGATGGTTCGCTGTTCCACTAAGCAAGGCATAGACTGGACCATACTGATATTTCGGTCGGTATGATTGGGTGATGTGGCATTTAGTATCAAATGTTCTAGTTGTTGCATATGAGTTATGATTGATAGTTCCCAGTATTTATTTGTAGAGGCATGATAGCTGTTACTTATACTCAGCTCAGTACATCATATGTTTATTCATTCAGTCAGCTTTTACTTATACTCAACTTATAATATGTTTATTCGTTGTTGTCGTCAACTGTACCCATTGAAAACTATTTTTCAGTAGTTCTTACGCTCTCTTATTGTGGTTTTTATTTCAAAGCTCTCAGTACTAGCGACAGATCGAGGTAAGGAGATCGCGAGCTAGATAGCATCTCCTACCAAGATGTGTGCTAGAGGAGCATGCCTGACGTATATCTGCATAGTTGACTGTACATATTGAGCCGAGGAAGGCTGGCATAATTGTATTTATTTTTGGGTTGTATGGATGATCTATGTACACTGATAGCTATATTATGTAGTGATATTTAGACTCTGATACATGTTTTATATATATACTCTCCTGTTGCGTGTTTTGGACAGGTCAGTTGTTCACGCTTCGTATGTACGTGGTGCGTCCTCGTGCATGCGGCGGGTCAGTTGGCGTATCCGGGGACTTCTGCTGTGACTTAGGGCGTGACATAGAATTGATTAGGAGCATTAGATGGTACATGATCAAGGTAAAAGTTCCTACCAAGGATAAAGATATCAAACAAGAAAACCAGATATTGCTACAAGTGTCTTAGATATGTGCTCACCTGACTTGTAATTTATATATGTGCTACCCGGTTGGGAGGGTTCTGCACATGATGTCCGGGTACTTAGAGATGCCATACTATGTTGCACAGATACGGATACGGGGATACGGATACGACACGACACGGATACAGTGATACGGCACTTCCTAAAACTTCCAGGATACGATACGCGGGGTATATTTGAATAAAATATTATTTAAATATACTTAAATATATATTAATTATATGTAATGATATATTGATAACAAGTAGGATATCTAAATTATATTAAGAAATATATTCTAATATACATTAACTTGTATAATTGTCCTACATCTGTTCATATGAAATAATAATTCATAAAGTATCACCCAATTATTCTCCAATTTGATCAAATGATAACAATAGATATGTAGTCACACAAACTAGATAATTAACCATTCAACATATATGTTTGTTTTATTAGTTCTATTATTAAAACTGTAATAAAAAAAAATATGCCAGCAATTTAATAAAAAAGAAAAGAAAATTCATATTCTCTATAGCCTTTGTTGCTTAATGCTAGGTTGACAAATTAGATGAAAAAAAGTAAAAGAGAAGCAGTGAAGAACTAAATCATGGTTTAATACTGTGTGGAGATAGAACGAGAGGGAGCGCTTTCTACTATTCAAGAGCAAAAAGATAGAAGAAATGACAAATTAAATAGAGATTGGTGTTTTTCTCACTCTTGTCCTTGTTTCCAATAGGTTTGGATGTGGGCTTTTAAAAAAAATTTTAAAATTCCGATCATTTTAGGCCAAAAAAGAACCTGGCCGTATCCCCCCCGTATCCCCCCGTATCCCTCCCGTATCCGAGCCGTATCCGATATTTTTTTTATTTTTTAAAATGTCGGATACTTCATTCCCGTATCGGACACGTATCGGGCACGTATCGGGCGCGTATCGGTGTCCGATACGTATCCGATACGGGTACGGCATGAAATTTGAAGTATCTGTGCATCATAGATGCCATATCTAGGCCACGTGGATTACGAATGCCACACGGTAAGTTCATTAATATACAAAAGCATAATAGATTTACTAAAAAAATTTATTTTATTTTATTTTCCTTCTAATGTAAAGGTTGTTATTGTTTGGTTGATTCTAGAAACACCTATGGTGAGGGATTTCTAGCACCTTTCAAGGGACAACTATATCATTTGCATGTTTGGAGGAATGGGGTCGACCACAATCTGCAGTCTGCAGAAGAGTACTTTAATAAAAAAACAAACCCGAGCTAGAAATATAATAGAGAGGTGTTTTGGCTTACTTAAGGGGCAATGGGCAATTCTTGGAAGCCATTAATTCTTCCTGATAAAAACCCAATGTCGAATTATATTGGCTTGTTCTCTCCTTCACATCCGATAAGAATATACATAAGTAAAGATACAATAGAAGAGGAAGATAATGAGAGAGAAGACGAAGAGGAAGTTGGGGAGGAGAAAAATTCATAATAAGAGAGAAGAGGAGGATGGAGTTGAGTTTATCGCAACTGTTGAGACATCTGATCATTGGACCATTCAGAAACACATTCACTCAAGAAATGTTCAACGATTGGACAGTCACAACTATGAGTCATTGATTATATTATATGTGTTTTTATTTATTTGTTTTAGTATGTAAAACCAGTACAAAATTGTTACACACTTTCTTTTATTTGATGTCTCGTATGGAAACACATTTGGCGACATGGCAGATGTGCTGGTGTGTGAGCAGGACTATGGAGAAAAACACTAGTAGGTTGGTGACAAAGTTGTTGACACTGAATTTACATAATAATCAGATTATGAAAGCTTGCGAATTTCTTGCAGCCAATGTTTGAAAGGCACGCGCCTCGGTGCCTAGGCACAAGGCACAAGCCTCGGCGCCTCAGGGCAGCTGAGGCACGCGCCTAGGCTCTGAAGCGTGCTGTCAGGGACTTAATGAAATTGCTGGGCAATTTGAGTCATTGGCCCAACTCCGTAGCGAAAACGGGTGGAAAAGGGTTGACGGTGAGACCCGAATCCAGCCCGCTTTGGGAGTAGAAGAGTTACAAAAACCGCTGCCATTAAGCCTCATTAAACCCTTAGAAAAAACAGCCATGAGTCATAGGTAACTCTTAGGCTTGGCATTGATGAGGGCTCATTAAGTGTAGTTAATGGGAGAGTTAATGGGTGGGTTATGGTGGCTAGATTCATTGTATCTCTTATGGTGGCTAGATTCATTGTATCTCTAGGTCTATAAATAGGGGTGTGGCTAAGGCCATTAGGGAGAGAGGAGAATGTGTATGTGTGAGTTGTAATCCTAATTTTCTAAGTAGTGGAGTACTTAGTTTTTTTTTGGAAACCTCTACTTCTCTCTCATTTCCCTTTTGCAAATACTTAGTCGTAGGGCGCGAAGGTCCGGACTAGCAACAGGGAGCTAGGCTTGCCCATCTTCGAGCAGGAAGGCGGGCGCCGCACGGGCTTTGCGAGCGAAATCGCTAAGGCCGTGACAGTTGGTATCAGAGCCAGGTTCGAGCAAGGAACCGTGTCAACGTCCGATGCTGGAGTTATCGACGTTGAGGGCGACCCTCCAAGGCAGCCCTCCAAGCGGGGCAAGAGCAAGGAGCCGCGGGCTCTCACGAGGGATGCCGCACCGTTGGAGGACCGCCTTGCGCTGTTGGAGGACGTCATAGCAAAAATGGGTGAAAGGTACACCAAAATGGCTGAATCTTTTAACTCATTTAATGATGAAGTCCGCAGCATGGAGGAAAGCATCGCTACTGCGATGGAGATCTTTCGAGGCGAACTAGAAAAGCTTCAAGGCAACATTACTCGTCGCGACGAGGAGCGAAAGAAGTTGGTTGAGGAACTTCTTCCTCGAGCCGACGAGATCGAGGACCTCAAAACGCGAGTAGCGATCCTTGAAAAAGCGGTGGCGCGTGGGCATGAACCGCAACGAGAGATTGCTTCGAAGGTACGTGTCCCTGAGCCTCAAAATTTTA
This sequence comes from Puya raimondii, assembly GCA_016920855.1. Lineage (NCBI taxonomy): Eukaryota > Viridiplantae > Streptophyta > Magnoliopsida > Poales > Bromeliaceae > Puya > Puya raimondii. The sequence goes on from JABWPP010000049.1 coordinate 66,359,585, forward strand.
GGGGAACGCGCGATGAGAAGGAGATCGACAACTTTCTGTGGCACATGGAGCGCTACATCAAGACGCTGCGTGTGGACGACGAGGACGAGAAGGTCCAGATCGCATCGATGTACCTCGCCGACGACGCTATGCTATGGTGGCGGCGGCGTTCTGCAGAAGCCGCGAAGGGCCAATGCGAGTTGAAGTCTTGGGAGGACTTCGTGCGCAAGCTTAAGGCGCAGTTCTACCCCGAGCACGTCGAATATCTTGCGCGGAGGCAACTTCGACGGCTCAAACAGCGGGGAACCTTGAGGGAGTATGTCCAGGAATACTCTAAACTCATGTTGGCAATCTCCAACATGGCCGATGAGGATCGGCTTTTCTTCTTCCTTGACGGTCTTCAGCCCTGGGCGAACAACGAGCTCGTGGCGCGAGACGTGAAGGACTTGAACTCCGCGGTCGCTTTGGCGGAGAAGTTGCCAGAGCGGGTGCGAACCGAGGGCGATCGGGGTGAACCATCAAAGGCGAGCGAGGCCAAAGGTGGGGGAGAGCACCGCGATCCAGGGGGCGCAAAGGGGCACAAGCCAAACCACGACGCGAGGAGGCAAAGGCAGAATTCTGCCCCGCCGCCTGCAATGATCTCGTGTTATGTGTGCGGCGAGAACCATTGGGCGCGGGACTGCCCAAACAGGAGCAACCACAAAGGTAAGCAGGTTGCTGCAGTCCAAGCCGAGGAGGGCGAGGACGTGGTCGAGCTGCCGAGGATGGGCGCGTTAAGGCTCGTCAACGCAGTTCGCGGTCAACCTAGCGACGACAAACTCCGCAGGAGGGAGCTCATGTTCGTCGATGTGATCCTCAACGGGAGGAGCACGCGGGCGATGATCGACACCGGCGCGACACACAATTTCGTCGCGAAGGCGGAGGCCAAGCGGTTGGGCCTCAAGCTCGAGAAGGATGCAAGTCGCATCAAGGCTGTCAATTCCGAGGCACGTCCAATCGCAGGAGTTGCAAAAGGCGTGGAGATAACCATCGGCCTGTGGAGGGGCAAGGCCAATCTCACTGTTGGGCCGCTTGACGACTTCGGAATGATCCTCGGGATGGACTTCCTTGTTTCATCGAAGGCGGCGCCCATGCCACACTTGTGGGTGCTGAGCTTCCTGGACGAGTCAGCACCGTGCATGGTTCCGATGTGTCGGGGCGAGCCGACGACGGACCGTGAGCAGTCGGCGCGCGACGAGGGCGTCTGCGCGTTAGGTGGGGGAGAATGTCAGGGACTTAATGAAATTGCTGGGCAATTTGAGTCCTTGGCCCAACTCCATAGCAAAAACGGGTAGAAAAGGGTTGACGATGAGACCCGAATCCAGCCCGCTTTGGGAGTAGAAGAGTTACAAAAACCGCTGCCATTAAGCCTCATTAAACTCTTAGAAAAAACAGCCATGAGTCATGGGTAACTCTTAGGCTTGGCATTGATGAGAGCTCATTAAGTGTAGTTAATGGGAGAGTTAATGGGTGGGTTATGGTGGCTAGATTCATTGTATCTCTTATGGTGGCTAGATTCATTGTATCTCTAGGTCTATAAATAGGGGTGTGGCTAAGGCCATTAGGGAGAGAGGAGAATGTGTATGTGTGAGTTGTAATCCTAATTTTCTAAGTAGTGGAGTACTTAGTTTTTTTTTGGGAACCTCTACTTCTCTCTCATTTCCCTTTTGCAAATACTTAGTCGTAGGGCGCGAAGGTCCGGACTAGCAACAGGGAGCTAGGCTTGCCCATCTTCGAGCAGGAAGGCAGGCGCCGCACGGGCTTTGCGAGCGAAATCGCTAAGGCCGTGACAGTGCGCCTTAGACGCGCCTCATGATATTTAAGATTAATGGGTCTAGGGTTTGAGTTTGCGGGTCTTAGATTTTTTTTTTTTCAATATATTCTAAAATGTTAAGAGATTGAAAAAAACAGCTAATTTGAATCCTTTCTTCTCCTTTTCTCTAAGTCGTTCTCTCTTCCCTTTAATGGCAACAAGCAGCAGCGGCAAGAAGCAAGAAGTAAGAAGCAAGAAGCAGTAGCACACACTTTTAAGTTGAAAGTTAAAACATTTTTTTTTTTCTTTTTAGTTTGAGAACATTTATGCATATGATTTCTTTGTTTTTTTATAGTTATTTTATTTTTGTATGGCTATTTTGGAATCCTTTTTAATGTAAAACATCAATTTAAACTAGGATTGTCAAGAATGTTTTATTTTTACGAGATGTGAGCCTCACCTTCTTGAGGGGCGTGCCTCGCGGTGCGCCTCGCGCCTAGGCTCCAAAAGGCCTTTGCGCCATTTTGCACCTTGCGCCTATTCAAACACTGCTTGCAGTCAAACCTAGCAAAGCCACTGTATTTTTCTCCCTTCCACTGAACATGAAAAGACCATATATACTTGATATTCTCAGTTTAAGTATTAGGTCATATTGTCTAGTTTTACTAGTAAAGGGCATTAGGTTTCGTAATGATATACTTGATACAATTATAAGTGACTATCTACATTTCTTTTTAGTAATTTATGTGGTTGTGGATTTTTATTATGCTTTATATACCAACTTTGTGTTTTGTTTTATTTTTGTCCATACTTTTCAGGTTTCTTTTGTTTATGATATAACTTATTTGGAAGTATTTCTAACTTTCTCAAGTAGCTTATTGTAGATTTTATTTGATATTTATTCTTTAAATATTTGATATTTGTAGTTAATTGTGGAATGTGTTCGAGCGGGTTCTTTCTATATGTTTGATATGTATTGTTATGAAGAGGTTTTTTGATGTTGGAATAATATGAAGTTTTACAAAAAATTTAACTTTTTCCTTATGATGTTTATAGAATTTGGTCTAAATTCCTTATTTTAAGAAAAAAAAAATTTATGCAAAAATTCTTGTTCAAGGATAGTAAAATTAAAATTATATAATACTTTCCTAACAAGTTTGATTAATTTATCTTTGTATGGATATCTATATTTGTGATTAGCAATACCGTAATATTGATAACGTTTCCCACTTTTCACGAACCAAACAAGAGGAATGGGAGTTGTCCATTCCGATTTCCATTCCAATCAACATTTTTGGATGATTCATCATTCCGTTTCCCATTCTAATGCAATCCAATTTCGTTCCCCATTTTCAATTCTAATCATGAACCAAACATGCCGTTAGTTTCAATTGATAGATACCATCTAAGTTAGAGACAACGAGAGTCGAGAACTGTGACAACTGTCACGTGAAGCCAGCCATGGATAGATCAAATCTAATTAAGAACCAATTGCCACAATGTTTGCCTAACCGTACAAGCCACGTCGGAAGTAAGGAAGCTAGCTAGTCTCAAAACAAGTAAGTTGTTGGATTTAGCAGTTCCTGCCCACAGATCCAAACAAAACAGAAGGAAAAGGGAAAGTAACAAAATTGCCGGCGGCATTACTCACAGCCAGCAGAAAAATTAGACAGCATCTAATCATCTGTGTCAAAAACTTTTTGATGGAATCGAGTAGGAAAATCTTTTAATCCCAGACATTATCAACACCACATTAAGATCTAACAGATAGAACCAAAGCCCCATTGAGCTCCGATACCCTAGCACATTTCAACTTCCGGTCCGTACTCGTGTAATAGATCTAACTGAAGCTAGAGATAAGCTGATACCAATTGTTTCTTCCTAAGGCCTCTACTTCTTTGATCTGGGTTCCGGAAAGCAATCGAGTGTGGTTTGTGATTGGACTTACCTGATATAGGAGCTGTGGTCGGAGGCGACGATCCCCTCGCTTCCGCCGGAGAGGAGGAAGGCGTTGCCGACTTCCTTGAAGGGTTCGAGGTGGTAGGTGTGGATCGAGGCCTCAACACCGCCGAGGCACAGGAGGAAGAAGAAGAAGAGGAACGGGAACGGGACAGAGAGAAGGGGAGCGAGATCCATGGTAGAGAGAGAAAAAGGAGATGTCGATAACAATGACGGAGGGAATTGGAACACTCTCCTCTTACTACCCGGATATATTAGTTAGCGAGGACTGAGGCGGGCCCCGGCGGATGGGGGAGGGTAGTAGTTGGGAAGGAAGAGGAAAGGGAGGGCAAAAGAGTGGGAGATTGGAAATGGGGTTACGCTCTCTGAATTGATTTGCTACCTGCCGACTTCCCCATATATTAGCCTGTCTTTTGTTTAAAGCTAAGTTTGCTTCCAATATTAACGGCACGTTTGGCCGGTGTATATATATATATATATATAGAGTAGGGCTACTATCCTCTTAAGAGGATAGCGAGGATAGCAGCCCTTATCCTATTAATTTTTTAATCGTTCATCATGCTTCGAGATTCGTGCCAGATTGGGAGGGTTAAGTGAGCAACTTTGTTAACGGAGCACGATGACGGAGCAAGTTTGGGTTCGTTCAAAGAGGCAAAGAGGGGAAAAAAAAAAAAAAGGAAAAAGAAAGCATGCCCTAAAAAAAAAAAAAACCCATGCTACTTCTAACCCATCTTCTTCCTCTCATCCCACCCTCATCCATCTTCTTCCTCTCATCCCACCCTCATCCATCTTCTTCCTCTCATCCCACCCTCACCCAATCCTCCAATCTCACCACGCCGCGCCTCGCCTCGCCGCCCCATATCGCCGCGCCGCGCCGCCCCCTATCGCCACGCCGGGCCTCGCCGCCCCATATCGCCGCGCCGCGCCGCCCCCTATCGCCACGCCGCGCCGGCCCCTATCGCTCAGCTCGATCACCCAACTCCCCTCTTTCGGTGCGTCATCTTTTTTTTTTTTTTATTCAATTCGGGCATCTCATATGAATCGTATTTTTTAATTAAATCTTTTCAATATAGTGTGTGATTTGGTGGGATTTTCTTTCTCTTTATCTTTTTTTTATTTGTATAGAACATGTTAATGAAAAGACTTAAGGTGGAATGCAAAATATTCACTTCACGCGAAAACTTTTATCATTTAATCAAACATTTGCAAGTGAAGAAGGATGCAAAAATGATAAGGATCCCAAACATCATGTTACTATCAATATCACAATCAAGTCAAATAAATATTGGTAAAGAAAATCTTATAGTCAATGATCCGCCGCAATCACAATGCAAAGGAAAAAAGAAAGCCTCAGCGGTTCAAGCCACCCATTGAGAAGATCGCTAAAAAGTCAAGAACTTGCGCAAATTGTCAAAAAAAAGGCCATAATATAAGGACTTGTAAGGAGGTAAGTTTCACTTTACATATTGTTATTTTTTAATATCTGCCACCTTCTTTATTTCATAGGCTTATTACCTTCTTTATTTCATTGGCTAATTATAAAATGTTAATGCAGGAAATTAAAGATGCAGCATATTCTAAAGTAGATTCAAAAGATAGTCATGACGAGAGCGAGGATATGGAGTAGAAAGTGTTTTCAGCTTCAGCCTTAAATGTTATGTCAATCTTTCAATTCCAGTTAGTAGAATCGATATTTTGGTTGTTTAAGAGTTGTTAAAGTTGATGTATTTTGGTTGTTTTAGAGTTGTTACAAGTTGATGTATTTTGGTTGTTTCGGAGTTGTTATAAGTTGACATATTTTGGTTGTTTCAGAGTTGTTGCAAGTTGATAGTAAAATGGGTATTGTTTCAGAGTTGTTACAAGTTGATAGTAGAATCTGTATTTTAGTTGTTTCAGAGTTGTTACAAATGGAGGAAAAGATTCAATTAAATAGCTTCTTGTTTGATTATTCGATAGATTTACATGGTTTCATTGATGGAAATAGGACTGTCTATATGTTTGATTAAATCATACAAGCTTCTGAGTATACAAAGGATCTCACATAACATAATTGCACATAAAGAAAAAAGAAAAAGAAAAATACAAAGCACTTGGATATTGAAACACAAAGTGCAACACAAAGCTGCAAGGTAGCTTTTACAACATTTTCATTACATCCAGTTGCATATTGGAACACTCTTTAGAGACCAAATAAAAACTTAATATATATAAGTAGTACAAGAAAGAGTATGATGTACGCCCTTCTCTCGGCATCAGCTCTATCCGCATTAATTCGATCTTTTAGCACTTGCATCTGTTCCGCTATTTTTGTTTCTAAATTGTTCATGCGTTCGATAACCCATTCATCTGTCAATTTCTGATGCATCATGTGCATGTCTTGAGGCTCAGGAATAAAACTATTCTCCATTTTCTGAATGTTAGAACTTGAGGCTTCAGATGATTTTTTGTTTTACTTCTTTATCTACCCATTTGAAGAAATTACAATAATTTACTTTTTCATTTCCATACTTGGGGCATCCATAGAATAATTGCATTCCTTTAGTTCTCGGCTTCTGTGATACTTGTATAACTGCTATCTCATCACATTTGCAACGAACAGCTCCATCCTTGCAAAAATCTCTTTTAGAGTATGCCATGAATGACCTATATAAAAAAGAAGAGTATGTCATGAATGTGTGTTTCTCATCAAAGAAGAGCCTAGTAATTTCATTTCATTCATACATTCTCAAATCATTATTAGTGAAAATGGTCAATTTCTATGATGTATGAAAATTTAAAGTAGGATGAAATTTTTATCATTAGAGTTTTCAGTGAACAGCAGGTGCTGAATCAGTATGATGATCTCTTTCAAGAACCCAAAGGGCTACCACCAGCTAGGCTTCATGACCAAGCAATATATAAGATTTGAACAGAAAGTCTGGGGCCTCTGGGCATGATTTAATATATATGGAGCAGCATTTTTGTAAAAAAATTAAAATACAAAAATCACACAAATTTTATAGAAACAGAAAAAAAAAAGATCTTCTAAATAATAGATCTCATGTGTAATTAACATGTTATATACAAATAAAAAAAAAAGATAAAGAGAAAGAAAATCCCACCAAATCACACACTATATTGAAAAGATTTAATTAAAAAACAAGATTCATATGAGATGCCCGAATTGAAAAAAAAAAAAGAAAAAAAAAAGGAAGATGACGCACCGCAAGAGGGGAGTTGGGTGATCGAGCTGAGCGGTAGGGGCCGGCGCGGCGTGGCGATAGGGGGCGGCGCAGCGCGGCGATATGGGGCGGCGAGGCACAGCGTGGCGATAGGGGGTGGCGCGGCGCGGCGATATGGGGCAGCGAGGCGAGGCGAGGCGCGGCGTGGCGAGATTGGAGGATTGGGTGAGGGTGGGATGAGAGGAAGACGATGGGTTAGAAGCAGCAGGGGTTTTTTTTTTTTTTTTAGGGCATGCTTTCTTTTTCCTTTTTTTTTTCCCCCCCTCTTTGCCTCTTTGAACGAACCCAAACTTGCTCCGTCATCGTGCTCCGTTAACAAAGTTGCTCACTTAACCCTCCCAGTCTGGCACGAATCTCGAAGCATGATGAACGGTTAAAAAGTTAATAGGACAAGGGCTGTTATCCTCTTAAGAGGATAGTAGCCCTACTCTATATATATATATTGTCACGCCCCGGGGCCCCAGCGGAAGCCCACCCGGGCGCATGCACAGACCCGCCGTGTACACAAGCAACCAATATGTACACAAGGCGTCTATAACAAGCATGAAAGAAAGGAATAAACAAGTAATCCTAACATGATAATCAGAGCATGCGTACTAAACAAGTAAGGTCTCAAGGTGAAAGTATGAAATACTATAAAAGAGTAAAGCCACTACAAGAGTTTAATACAACAATAACACAAAACGGGACATATGGTAGTCTCTACAAAAGTGGTCGATACAAAAACACCTCCCAAATAAAATACAAGAAAGGTGCTCCACCTAGTCGCTAGCTCCCTCGCGATCTAGCTACTCGCAATACCCTTGCCGCGGTCCCTAGCCTCTCCCGCAGTGGATGGCTCTGAAATAAAACAACAAACCCCAGGGGGATGAGAACTATTATTCAATAGTTCCCAGTGGGTAAGCGGCCGAGAGGAGCGGAGTACTCCACTAGGCCAACTGAGGCAAAGTAGGGTTAGACAACAAAAGCATAATTATAATTGAAATATAATACTACCATGCCTCAAGATGTTTTCATAAAACATGAATTATTCTATCCAAGCACATGTGTAAGCATGCAATGTTTCACCTTTTTACAATATGAATGTTCACCTTTGCATATAACTAAAATATGTAGTCATAAAGAGCACAATAAAGGGGTTGTTCACTTGCGCCGAGCCTAATGGCTCCGTGGTAGTCAACACCTCACGCTTTGGTGAGCCTTACCCACGGCGGTTCCATTTCGGCGCTCTCTCTAACACACGGGCGAAATAACTGTCGCTAGGCCAACTCCGGAGTGCCGGCTTGTGGGGAGCGACCCTCACAAGCATGTGTAAACGAGCATAGTGGCTAACAAGTAACAATCAACCATATCATATCATTCATCATGTCTATAAACATGGAAAACCAACTAATGTCCAATACTAGGTCATAATGTCCATTTTGTTATTCATCTAAGTGGAGTGTCATATGTTTAGCTTCACGTTTTGATTCTAACATGTCATATGTCATATATACTCTATAACTAGTTCAATAAGCTAGGTGTCAAGAGTGTTTTCAAATCCATTGTCCATCTACCATTACACATGTCTCTATTCCGTCAAATAAGCAATTAAACAAGTACATGAATGAAACATTCAATTTCCATAGCCAACCATGATGCGCTATGCTTAAAAACTATGCAAACCTCCTACAACATAGGACATACAATTTGCATCTATATAGTGCATGAATTCCATGCATTCCAAAATTCTACCAGGTCTTAATTAGCATGAATATGCATTGATTTAAGCTCTTAAGCTAAAACGAAGACATAGGGGGAATTCACTCATTTCGGTGAGGTCAAACCCACCCGGTGCCCTTCGGAACCTCGCAGTATCCGAAACCAAAGTTGCCCCCTCGATTTCTAACGCCCTATAGGAGATCTCTAAGGGGTTAGAAACATCGAACGAACGTTTTCGAAAAACGACATAACAAAAGGGGAAAAAGGGTGGAATTACCTTAGATCAAAATCTCTTGTCCAAATTCCAAAATAGAGTTAGGAAGCTTCAAATCCAACCTAACATAACATTCTACACCCATCAATTCCCATTCAAAAGTCTATAATCAAGAAACCCTAAAAGTAAACCCTAGGTTTACCATAATAGGATTTCACCAATAAAAGCTCAATTAATCTACAAAAGAGGAACAAAAGAGGAGAACTCACCTCTTTAAAGCTCCAAGCTAGGTCCAAGAAGCTAGGGTTTGAAGATAAACCTCAAACAAACTCTTCTCTTCCTCCACCACGTCCACCAAGAGCAAGCTAGCAAGCTTGAGAGCAAAAGAGAAGGAAAAAGAGATCAATCCCCAAGTTTCCATCACCATGGAACCAAGATATCTAGAGAGAGAAAGGGAGAAAACCTACCTCTCTTCTCCAAAGTCCACAGCACAAAATGGCTGTGAGGGGGGCTGTGAAGGGTTAAGTTGTATGATGCTACAATTGCCCTAACACCCCTCCACAAGCCAACATTCGCAAACAGCTCAAAACAGACATTTCGGTTCTGTATACCGGTATGCGTATGGACATACCGGTATCCGGCCAGAAATCCCGCAAACCCGAGCCTCGGCCAGACAGGCCACGCGAAGGGATTTCGGTATGCGCAATGCCAGTACCGGTATCCGCCATTCCAATACCGGTATCTCAAGATCACATACCGGTATGCAATGTCAAACCTGCAGTTTTGCATAATTTAATTTCCGGAGTCCGTTTTCGCACTTCTCAAGTCCCGAAAACGCTCCCAAGAGCTCGAAACAAAACCAAAACTTTCAGATTAGTACGAAGTACTAATCTCACACTAGAACCTTGCAATTTGCTAAAGTTCAGTGTACTACATATATATATAATATATATATATATATATATATATATATATATATATATATATATATATATATATATATATATTTAGTAGGGCTACTGTGCTATTAGGAGCAGAGCAGCCCCTGTGCTCCTAAGTTCCTAACCACCCATCAAGTTTGATGGGTGGTTAGGAAGAGAGAGAAAAAAAATTAAGGAGAAATTGGGTGTCTCAATTTCTCCTCTTCTTAAATTTCTCTCCAATATCTCTTCTCTCTCTCTCATCCTAACCACCAATCAAACTTGATGGGTGATTAGAAACTTAGGAGCATAAGGACTGCTGTGCTCTTAATAGCACAATAGTCCTGCTATATATATATATATATATAGAATCCAGCTACTATCCTTTTAGGAGGATGGGAGTCTTCATCCTCCTAAATTTTCTACCGTTCGGATGAAAAGATGTGCGGCTAGGATGAGAGTGGTTACGGTTAGGTTGATAGTGGGCCTCCTAGGGTTGAGTGGGTGGTTGGTTGAATAGTATAATCTAACGGTTGAAAATAATTAAAAGTTAGATCTAACGGTCAAAAATTTGATAGGACAAAAGCTTCTATCCTCTTAAGAGGATAGTAGCCGGACTATATATATATATATATATATATATATATATATATATATATATATATATATAGAGTCCGGCTACTATGCTATCAATAGCACCAAGCACTTGGTGCTATCAAGTTTTCTGCCGTTAGATCTACCCCTTCGACTATTTTCACCCGTTAGATCATACTATTCAACCAACCACCCACTCAATCCTAGGGGGCCCACATCATCCTAACCGCATATTCCTTAATCCAATGGCCGAAAACCTAATAGCACCCGGTGCTTGATGCTATTAATAGTATAGTAGCCTAATTATATATATATATATTATATAATAAATTTGCAGTTGTAAAAATAAGTGGCATTTATCTATTACATATTACATTACATATAATGAATTTGCAGTTGTAAAGACACGTGACGTTTATAGGGCCTTCGGAGCGGAGGGTTGGGAGGATTTAGGATTTTTTTTAAAAAAAAAAATCTAATCTTTGTTTTTCTCTCTCTTTCTCTCTTATTTTTATTTTTTCTATCCAATTCTCATCTTCCTTTCTCTTTTTTTTTCATCAATCTTTTTCTCTTTTTTACTGTACAATCTATTTCTAAGTAATAAATATTATAAATAAAATTTTAGTTAAATACATATGATGTAAATCATTTAAAAAAACAATATATTAGAATTTCAAAATTTAAACTTTTATAATAAGATTTTAGAAATATAGTATATAAAATTTAGTATTTTTACCCGGTTTATAGAATATTTCTCTTCACAATTCTATTTTTCCTTTTCAATTGCCAGCACCTGGTCTATTAGTGTGTCGCATGTACTAAACTTATTTTTTTAAAAAGTAAATAATATAAATTAAAATATAATCCGATAGATGCACCCTACGCTATATAAAAAGTCTGTTTATAAAAACTTATATAGAGTTTAAAATTTTAAAATAGAGTTTTAAAAATTTGGCGTGTAAGATATATTTATACATCCAATGTGCGAAACAATTTCGAACCCGTCGATTCCGCAGCATATCTTGCCGCTCTGACCTGTCGTCGTCACATCCTGTTGAGGGAATAAGAAACCTGCTGATCGCAAAATTTGTCCTCTTCCTCTTTCCCTCTTTGTCCTTCTATCATTGTGCTGCAGTTTTGGATTTTTCTCTCTTTCTTCTCTCTTCCACTCACGTGCCTATCAATTGCTATGTTCATAAAAACTTGCTCACTCTTTCCGCTTAGGAGGCTTTCTCTTTCTCTCTTTCTTTCTCTACAGTTGTATAAAAAATGGCAGTGGCAGGTGGACAGTAAAATGAAGCAGCGATACACCTTTTGCTCCGTTAATATACTCATTCTTCTTCTTTTGCCTTTGTTGTTGTTTTTGTTTTGTCTTTTTTCTTCTAATAACTTTATTACCTTCGTTGTTTCTACTGATTCTTCTTCTTTAGCTTCTTCTTTTACTCTTTTTATATTTTTACTGCTGCTATAAGTATATTTATTATTCTTATGGTTATGTCTTTATTCTTCTTTTATCCTTTTTATTCTTTTATCGCACCACCAGCTGTTGTTACTTCTTCTTCAGCTTCTTCTACTTTTATTTTTTTATTTTAACTCTTTAGTTTTTTTTTTTTAAATTATGTTCTTACTGTTTCTTTTTTCTTCAGCTGTTTTTTATTTATTTGCCTCTACGGAATCGATCCGCCGCAACGCGCGGGTGTCTTCACTAGTATACATTTATTTATTTATTTCATATAGTGCTTTTAGAAAGGTAATTCAGATATAGTACCATGCTATAGAAAAATAACTATAAACTAGTGTAGGAACCCACGCAATGCGGCGGATAAAATTTTTTAATAAAAAATTTACAGATTAAATAAATAAATAAAAATATAGAAAAGAAACAGAAGGATATAACTAGGGCTGGCAAATGAGCGAGCCGGCTCGTGTTCGACTCGCGTTCGGCTCGATATTCGGCTCGCTCGAGCTCGACTCGAAATTAAATGAGCCGAGCTTGAACAGAAAAAGAAGCTCGAAATTTATTTCAAGCCGAGCTTGAGCATTACTGGGCTCGCTCGAATTAGGCTCGAAAAGCTCGAATATATATATAGTCCGGCTACTATATTATTGATAGTATCAAACGCTTGGTGTTATCGAGTTTTTCGCCGTTAGATCTACCATTTTGACCATTTCTACCCGTTAGATCATACTATTCAACCAATTACTCACTCAACCCTAGAAAATCACTATCATCCTAACCGCACATCACTTCATCCAAGGGCCGAAAATCTAATAGCACCAAGTGCTTGGTACTATTATCTAATAGCCTAATTAGGCTACTGTACTCTACTATACTATTAATAGTATGTAGCCTAATTAGGCTATTAGATAATAGTACCAAGCATTTGGTGCTATTAGCCTCGGACGAAGAGATGTGCTGTTAGGATGATAGTCGTCCCATAGGGTTGAGTAGGTGGTTGGTTGAATAGTATGATTTAACGGGTGGAAATGATCAAAAGGGTAGATCTAACGGCGAAAAATTCGATAGCACAAAGCGCTAGATACTATCGATAGCATAGTAGCTGAACTCTATGTTAATTATATATAATAATATATATTATATATTTTTAATCATATGTGTATAGAGTTTAGGTTATTGGGTATATTTGCTGGCCCACAAAACCAAACCAACAAAATTCTACTCTAATTGCTCTTTCCCTCTCTCTTTCACTTGCTCGCAGAGTTGCTTCCCCTAATTTTTTTAATATTATAATACCGTATTTCATGCATTCATTTTGTATGTTGAACTATTAGACATTTTTTGTATCAAATTTTAGATAATGTTTTATAAAAATTGAACTATAGATTGTATGATGTTAAGAATTTCAAGCGGCTCGTTTAGGGCTCGAGCTCGCTCGATCGAAGTTAGGCTCGCTCGAGCTCGGCTCGAATTAATTTCAAGCCGAGCTTGAGCCTAAATTTAGGCTCGAAATTAATTTCAATCCAAGCTTGAGCTGAGGTAAGCTCGCTCGAGCTCGGCTCGTTTCCACCCCTAGATATAACCAGATCAAAGCTGTAAAATACGAAGTTATCAAATTTCCAACGGCTGTTCTTTCGGCATTGTATTCATTTTTTATTTCACTGATGCAAACTAATAATGACTAATAAATTCTGCATAGCTCATGTAAATTTATCAGTTACTGATCTCTTGCTCCAAATTCCGCAGAATATATAATCTCTTTTATTATTTTCTCTATAAACTTGAACAACAGGATAATAGTCCTACCTAGGTAGATTCGAGGAAGTTTGTTGGAAAAAAAATATTTTTCATTGAATGCAGGGAGCGAAAAAAAAAAGAAAAGAAAAGAAAAGAAAAAAAGAGAACAATTTTTTGCTTGTACAAATACATCTGCAAAACAACAAATTCACAACCAAATCTAACTTCAATAATCCAAAATAGATTAACAACATTCGTTATATGAGATATTTTTTTCTCTGGTATCATCACATTGTACTAGTCAAAGAATATTTAGTGAATGGAGCACTCAGATTATTTGCCATCATCACAAAGCTACTGAAAATAATTTGGTTTCAAGCATGAGAAAGGAATAATTCAACTTAGAAATAATTGAAGACCAAACCACCTCCAATACTTCACTCAACAACAAAGAACCTGTCAATCAACATGGAAAACAATATGTAAAGCAGAACAATAACACCATTAGAAACTGAATTGAACCAGCTGCTGACAGTAGATGAGTACAAAAAAGAAACAACAAAAAAAATATTAAAACCAATTGGCAAATAGAACCTGATAAAGAGCATACAAACCAGTAAAAAGAGGGAAAAACTTTAAAGAACCACTTTATAACTAATAGTTTGATTATAATTCACCTCATTCCAAAGGTAGCATGAAAAAGAAAAAAATCGATCCAATGACAGCATGGGAAAAGAAAAACAAAATCATCTACAAAGCTAAATTAAGGCTCAAAGTTAGGCAAAAAAAAGAAGAATTATATAGAACTGCAACGGGTAAAACCATTGGCAACAGAAAAAAAATGCCGCATAAAATTTTCAAGTTTCTAGCAGTCCTAAGCTATTGTGAAGACAACACAGTAGGATACCTGTCGAACATGGGAAAAAGAATAAAATAAAGTTGGTAAAAGCAGTCTTCCAACATGAACTTTCAAAATACATAACATGAAAAAAATAATAAATTAACTGGAAACTTAAAGAATTTCAAAACTGTGCATTGATATACTTTTATTTTAAAGTAAATTGAAGAGGCTCATAATATGCCTTCAATTAGTCACACAATATCATGCTAACTCACCCATGTGAATATTCTAAAAGCCTATTCTGCAGTTCTGGCACTCAACACATACAAAGCTGCCATATAAAACACAGAAAAAAATAATTAATTAATTGACCCTCAGTCAGCATAAGAAAAAGCAATTCTTATAAGCTAATTATATATTAAGCAAATATAACTTGTATAATTGTAGAGGGCATACCCTTGCAAATCTAAGTTGCTCAAATGAGAGGTTTCGAGGCTACAACTCTATCGAAAATTTTCTCTCCATTTTCATATCCAATTAACCCATTATCTTAAACTTGCAAAGGAAAAAAATACTGTAAAGCTTCACATTGCAACGGGTCCTCCACTTCAGTTCTTCAAACTACTATAGAATCAAAAATGGTTAACATCACACACTATTTTGAGGAATCCCAATGTACAAACTGATCAAGAATGTTGTGCTAAAAAAATAAAACATTTCAAAGCATTAATAGCTCTCACTCTCCAGTTACAAACAAATAATTATTCCTGTTGAGAGCGAGCGAATTCGATCAGTATATTTTCAAGATGATTTGTCTAGTGTCAGCATTCTTTTGGCTGATTCACCCAAACTGAGGGCGAATAAGAAAAACAAAACCAAGAAGAAACCTAGAAAGAAACCCTCCAACATGAGCAAAGTTGTCGACATGTGGGGAGTATTTCGACGGCCAAGTTTATTACTAGTATGAACAATAGGGATACCACTGCAGCAGATTGAACAAAAAGTGATAGATATCAGATAATGAAACCAACAGCAAGAACCTAAAAGTCCACAGCCATTACTACTTCTCTTGACAGTATATAAAAAAAAGGATACCTTATTTGCATAGATAGTCCAATTCATTATTACTTCGGAAAGATTGGCTCCAAGTAAATAAAAAAGACCACCTGCGGCACTAACAGATATATTTGATTTGGGTGAAGAGAGCAGACAACAAGCTCCCACCAAGCCTAGAAATGACATATAAAAGACCAATTTTCACTGCATAAAGGGAAAGAAAAAAGATAATTTTAGATATCTCCTTAACTCGGCATAAATTTGTAAGAGGCTCAAAATTGCTATTTAATGTTATTTCATATGGCATCAAGTGGCTATAGAAAAAACTGCATAAAAAGATATTACGCATCACTAAATGATACAAAGAAATAAAGTTAGAAAAATGCCAAATATGAAAAGCACCCATGGAAAGGATAAACATTCAGAGAAAGATATCAAAATCTAACCGTGTCATGACTTAGTTTAGCTACATACAAAACCCAAATTCTTGTTCTAGGCGAATTCCAATAAGGAGAAGGCTTATCATATTGGCAAGTATGTGAACAACCCCAGCGTGTAGCCAAATGCAAGTGATCAGACGCCATCCTTGGTGCTCCTCAATCGCCTTATTCACATCTAGCACCCCCCATCTTCTCCAACCTGATGATTATTAATTAGTAATCAGTGACAAATCAAATACAAACCACAATAGAAAATCTAGTACCAAAGACCCGACTTCTTGAAATCTTCATTGCCTCAAACATATCATATTATAGATCTAAATAAATCAAGATTTAGAAAGAGAGAGCAATGGGCAAAGAGCAATTAGAGAAGAACCTGGTAGCTGAGGGCTTCGAATGAGCTCGGATTCGAACTTAGAGCATTTGATTTAATTTAATTTAATTTAGGTAAAAATGTACGGTAACCTCCTCAACTTAATGCGATTTTGAAATGGCGCACTTTAAATTTAGTTTCTCTGATTGACGTTCTTTTTAACTTTTATTAATTTATTCTTATTAAATTTAATGGATGGATTAAGTACCACCTGTTATTATTCCAATTTTGTCTACTAAAAAAAATTAAAACTATTAATTTTGATTTTAAACGGCCAAAATTTGTATAAAATTATCATGTTGATGTATTTTTTTTATTTATTCAATTAAAAATACTTAATTGATTAAAAATACTTAATTTAAAAAAATGAAATTTAAGGGGACTCAATAAAAAGAGTTAAAGTTAAGGGGCTTGTTCAATATGACCTATAAAGTGGGTCTTAGTGTATTTTTTTCCTTTAATTAGTCTAAGTTTAGCCTTAAGAAGATCAGGAATGAACATAAGGGCCTAAGCAAGTCAAAAAAAAAAGATTAAAAAATAATATTGAAAAAGAGTTTATATGAAGAGCATTTAATGAATTAAGTAACTTTCCCAATAAAAAATTTAAAAAAAATGAAAAAACAAAATACAATTACCTGCAACTTATACTTTTCTTTGAGAATCAACAATCCATAGGCATTTTATTTAACAAAGCAAATTACAATAAGCCTCGTCATTTCAATAAGCCTTACATATTTCACCTTCTCGAGGAGCGCGGCGTCAAAGGCAACAAAGAAGGAGCCTAGCAGTTCGACGGAGTCACAGTGGTCGAGGGCTTCACCGACCTCCCTCTTGCCTCCCTTTTCCTTCTATTTTCCCTCTCCATTCTCTCCCTTGGCCTCCTCCCTCTCTTTTAGAGTCCCCGGTGGCGCCGTGGAGGGGAGGGAGGTGAGAGGACGTGCATCTGTGCGAGGTGGGGGAGGGATGAGAGGTGGCAGGCAAGGGAGGGGATGGTAAGGGGAAAAGATGCGCACGACAGAAAGGCCCTATGGGTGGTTTTTGTTTGGGGGAGGGGGGGGGGGGGAGAGAGGGAGGGAGGGAGGGAGATGAGGGGACATGGACGAGGAAGGAGAGCGGGGGGTAGATGAGGGGACACATTCTTAGTATTGGAGAGCAAGGGGAAGATGAGCAGTTGGGAAGAATTGAGAGAGAGAGAGAGAGAGAGAGAGAGAGAGAGAGAGAGAGAGAGAGGAAAGAGAGTAGATGGCCCATCGTAAAAAAAAGAATTAAAAATTAAGATTGCGCCACATCAGCTTAGTATTAGGGATTAATATAGAGTTATAGATTGTTTGGATAGTCCTTTATAAAAGTATTGTTTGGTAAATATTTTAGTAAAGTGCTATTGAATACTTATAGTACTGAAATTAGTAAAATATCTATCATTCTAATTTTATAAAATAAAAAAAAGTTACATAGTTCAAACCTTCAAACTAATTAAAATAGTACATAAATTTTAACAATAGTATATAAAATCACTCAAATCTGTATATAAGTTATCTTCTTATTCTCATCAAAGATCGACCAATTTGATTCCGAGTATGAATCATGATATTATCATCTAATGGTCCATTTGTTTCTGATTTTTTTCACACTATCCCACTATAAGTTTCACCTTCCATAATAGGCATATAGTCCGGATGCACGTCCTCTGTAAGAGTACTCCCTGCTGCCAGGTAGCCTCGGCCAAGCTAGCCAACTGCCCCCGCAAATCTAGTGGCTTACTCGATCCCACCTACTCCGACTTCATAGGTAATGCGGGTGTGGCCCTCGTCGGTGGTCGACCTCTGTGCACCATCTTGATCACCTGAAACAAAACATACATCAGTTACAAGCTAAAATACAACACTCTACCCAATCAAGCGAAAGTCTAGAAGGACATCCCTTTTTCCCTACAATATTATGTTCTCTGCAGCCAACATAATAATCTAACAGAAAAAGGCACATCTGTTTCGATCACTCTTCAACTCTCTCTGAAAAGTTTACACAGACCAAATCACCGACTTCCGCCAAAAGTCATATCTCTAACTTCTTATATTCCTAAGGTCAACCAAAAGCCTAGGATTTTGTAAGCCCAAACAACCTATTCCTAGGGTCTAATACCAACTTAATCTGTCATGTTCAAGGTTAAAACAGAAACCCGAGTATGCCAACAGATCCGCCGCATACATGGGAAGCCCCGTGCAAACGAAGCGTCTACTGCAAACAACTAAAGAGCTATTACAGTAATATATATCAGAACTGAAAATAAAAATAATTAACATATATGAAGCTATACTAACATACATCAACTCCAAAATATAGCCACATCTCTCACAACTGAAAATAAAATGCATCAAAGCTAGCCTAGCTAGTCCAATATATACAGTACGCTATCTCCCAAAAACCGGCCTCTATCGGATCCTCCACTAGCACGGTCGACACGGGAAGGAGACATTATCTAACCTGCGATCCCTTCACCTCGATCAGAAGTAGCAACCGGTATAAAGGGCTCTTAAAAAAAAGGCAACAACAGAGGGTGTGAGGACTACTAAACAAGAAATTTTCAGTGGGTACCGTCACCGACGACAACAACTTACCCACTAGGTCTACTAGAGGCACAAAGTAGAAAGCGATAATCAACTGTATAACAAGATTTAAATATATAAGCTAGAAAGAAATTCTATAGCTACCATATCTCTGTGCTACAGATGCTCAAGATAAAATTGTTGAATATATATGCATGCATCAACTAACTATAGGGCACTCAAAACCACAACCCAATCTCACTGACCGACTTGAGGGTCCGGTCAAGCCTGCGCCTACTTACTACCACGGCACCACTTTTGCAGATGGCCCATTAATATGTAGGTTGCCCACTTGGGCTACTGCAATATCAACGCGAAAGCCAGACTCCGGAGCAGCTCTCGAAAGGCGCAACCCCGCCTAGTATATAGCGCGTATTTGTGCCAAGCTCAATACAACTCATACAGGCTGTAGTCAATACAAATGATTAACCAGATCATAGAAAATGCTATCCATGTGTACTCGGCACAATCTGGAATGCAAACAGCCTATCTAGAACCACCCTATCTACCCACGACAAAATAGGCCTCCCCACTGGTAAATGATCAGTCCTCGCCCGTCAACCTGAGGGTAAAATAATCCTATACTATTCCAAATAATTCCTACCCACTAACCTGGGTATAAAGCATGTAAAACTGATGCTAACAACAAAACGAACAGTGGGAATAATGAAACTGCATACTGTAGGTTTTACATAAATATGGTCTAGTTTCTATTAAAAAAATATCTCATACATGCTAATTTTAATAGGAAAATAATAGGAATTGGGTGCATCACATGAACAATTATGATTTCTCATTGTCAAATTCAGATTTAAGAAGCTAACCATAAAGCATGCAGGAACTAGCTAGACATAATGGGTAATTCATCATTTTCGGTAAATTAAACCCATCTCGGATCGCAAATCCAACAACGAAAATGAATGAAGCTCCAACATCACCTCACTGCTCCGAAACCAGCAGGATTTCCCCCAACAGATCAACAAAATCTAGCAGTAATTCACTGCTATAGAATTGAAAATAAAAGATCCAACAATAATGCAACGAAAATTCAATTTCAGCTCAAAAATCCAGATTAACTTCCCAATCCAACTCAACCTACCTCAAATCCAGCTGGGAGAAAGTATTCCATGAACTCTCCTCCTCTCCACAACCATGAACAATGCTCAATTTCATGGCCAAAAGCTCCACGACATCGAAATAACCAAGCTTTAGCTGTTGCTGCCTGGGAGCCTTCCAACTAGTAGGGAAAAGAAAAGTGAGGAGAATGAGGAGAAGGATGGAAGAAGAAAGAGTCTCTATGGAGAAGAAGAAAGAAAAGAGCTTACTAGCATAGACCCCTACTAATTATAAAAGAGAGACAATTGCAAAAGAGCCCTCAAAGAAAAAGAATTTAACTTACTGCTGCCAAAAACAACCCGTTTCGGGTGCCTGAATCGATCTTCCGGGCGTCCAGAACCTATGTAGCTCCATCCGATTGTTTCGGGTACCCAAAACTCTGCGCCTGGATCCTCGGTGAGTCACTGTTACATGTGTCGATACAACGGTCAACTCTTCACCAACTCACTTTCGGGTTGCTATAGCAAAACCAGACGTTCGAACAAGAAGGGTCCAAATTCACATCTAAAATGCTACAATGGTTTTGGGCGCCCAATGTATCGTCCGGGTGTTTGAAAGTGCCAGGAATTAACTTCAGTTTCAGCAGTCTTCCACGTTCCGAGTCTATTTTTGTGTCTATTTTGAGCTAAAACAGCTCCTTCTCGGCCCGACACTCTACAGATGTGTTGACCAGTTACCTACGCTGTATCCAAACCCAGCTACTGAGCTCCAAAACACTACATCATATATAGCGGAATCACTACTTCCATCTTGGCATTAGGTAGCAGAATCGTCGCTCCCTCTTCGCCACAATTCTGTAAGTTACGGAATCGCTACTTTCTCAAGTCATTGGGTAGCGGAATCGCCGCTTTCTTGGTCTAGTCAACGATACATATATTGTCACCCTACATTGTCAACATTTTTTGGTTTCGTGTCATCATGTACAAGTGGTATCCTACCCACTATATTTTTCCAACTTAAGTTAGATGGCACTATGTTTATCCATACATGCATGTCCATTCTCTAGTGTCCCTAGAGAGTGTCATCCTCCTAGCTATCCACACCTAGGTATACATGATTTATTTAATGTCTAGTTCTTGTACCATGGTAGCAATTTGTCTAAAGTAAAATACATTCATGCAAATCAATTTGTCAATTATGCTACTCTTATATGCATAAACTTAATGCAACTTATTACTCTAGACATAGAAGTGACCTATTCACTTCGAAAAAAGCACAACCCACCTTGATTCACCCTAATTGCTTGTAGGAACTTGCAATTAAGCTCTCGTTGGTAGTTTACTCCCCTCCGAGCTAATTCACCTAAAAACACCCAGCTAAAATCTTGAAATCGACCACCGAGCCCTTGTCGTTCCTTAAAACGATGTTGTCCCTAGTGCTTTTCTAGCCTTCCATTAGAGTTTTCTAGTTAAACAATTTTAAACCCTCAAAATATAAAAACCCTAATTTTGCCTGGGTTTTCCAAAACCCGCAACAGAACCTAAATCCAACAACTAATCTCTACCATGTGTAGTCTAGATTAGTTTAGGATTTGTTAAAATCCTATTTATAAGGGTTAAATCCATAAGCTTAACTCAAAACCCTAAAAACTCACCTTTTGTCTCAAGCTCTCTAAGCTTTTTTTTGCTCTAAGAAGCTTGTTCTCTACTCCAAGAAGCTTGTCCAAGCTTGTTTCCTCCAAATCTCCAAGTGTTGGAGAGAGATTTCTAGAGAGAGAAGGAAAAAAAAGAATGACAGAGAAGAGACGAATGGGTTTTTTTTTAGAAGAGAGGAATAGTTTTTTTTCTCTTTGCCTTTCAGTGGTGAGGGACAATGGTTGAGGTTCCCATATATATAGGGTGGCAACAATTGCAACTAACTCCCTTAAACACTATTAATTACAACCAGTCAAGACTATTTGCAGTGTTGAGTACTAGTACTCGGATTCTAGTACTGGTACATGGCCTTTAGTACCGGTACACGCAACCCAGTTCCGCAAAATCTGAATGTTGGTTTTCGTGGTTTTCTACTGCGAATTGGTACTCACCCGAATCAGTACCGATACTCAATGAATCAGAACCGGTACTCGGGAAGAGTTCAGCAAAACCTAAATGTTGGTTTCTTCTCCACATAATTGGGTACCGGTACCCCTTCTTAGTCCCTATACTCAGTGCAAAATCTGCAACTCCAATAGATTTGACTTCCTGAAGTCTGTTTTTGCATCAAGTTTGCACCGAAAACATTCGAATACTCCCCGAATCTCGCTAGGACTATTTGAATAGCTTTCCAAGCTACTCCTCACTAGAACTCCATTATTTGCAAACATTTAGTGCATACATTCCTCCCTCCTTAAAAGGAGTGTCGTCTACGAAAGTAAAATCATACCTCAATTCGACCTGTCGAATAGGTGAGGGTATTGCTCCGTCATTGAGCTCTTCAAATTTCAGGTCGCCTCACGATCTTCGCGATTGCTCCATTGAACTTTAACATACAGAATTGTGCATTTCCGTAGTTCCTTCTCTTTGCGAGTAAGGATGCATACCGAAAATTCCTCGTAAGATATATCCTCGAGCGCTTCATATTGGAGCACACGTGTTGGATCATGGACGTACTTGCGGACTGTGGATACATAAAACACATTGTGGACTCTTGCAAGTTTTGGTGGCAGTGCAAGTCGATAAGCCAATGACCCCACGTGCTCTAAAATCTCATACGGTCCGATATATCGAGGACTTAGCTTGCCCCAAATTCCAAATCGCTTTACCCTTCTCATGGGTGACACCTTCAAGAAGATGCGGTCGCCAACCGTTGTTACGGATTTCATATTGGCATATTTCGTGATTTGAGTCGGAGTCTTGAAGGGTTCGGTTCGTGTTGTCGACGGTTGAAGAATCAGAGATTCCGAGAAGAACTCAAAAACATCTTATAGGTTGAATCACGATGCTCAGGTATGGTTTAGACGTTTTCATGGTGATTCATGAGGATTCATGGCATTAGAATCATATAAGTGATGACTAGTGGATTAGAAGTGGTTTTTGGAACTTTTGGTTCATCTGCAACAATATTTTATATTGAGTTCCCGTACTAGATTTTAGTTCCTCAAAATTGGGTTGAAAAACATGATGTTTTATATTGAGTACCGGAACCCAATATTGAGTTCCTCTAAACCCGAGAGTACCAATTCTGTAAACTGAATTGCGTACCAGTACCAGGTTTGAGTACCGGCACTGATTTGAGTAGTTCCGGTACTGAAACATCCGAGTACCGGAACTCAGTGTTAGGAAAATCATGTTGCGTCTTTGCGTACCGGTACCAATTTTCGTGTACCGGTACTCAATGTGCAGATTTCCTAATCTGACTCTAATCCGACTCTAATTTATTCTAAAGTCTATAAATACAATATTAGGGTTCTCTATGATGTTGAAGCACTCAGAATTCACAAGAGAGCAATCCTAGAGGCTTGTTTTTTCGTGCTAAACCCTTCTCCATCAAATTAGCCTCTTTTAGGTCAATTCGAGATTTCGTCATTCAATATGCATATGTCGAATTGATCTACGATTTGCTTAGAGACTTTCTCTCTGGTTCTTCAATGATTCTCTAAGCAAAGGATCACCATAGAAACATTAATTTTCTCTTTGTGAGAGGCGTCGTGGATTCGACGTGATCAAGGCGATTCGTGGATTCGAATCGTGAGTGCTCGTGGATTCGAGTGGCGTCCGTGGATTCAGACGTGGCGCGTGGACAACCCGGCAGCGTACGCGAGATTTATAGGAGATAAAAGAGAGGTTAAGTCTGTGGAGTCGGTAATCACCTTGTAATCTTTTATTCTTAGTGCATTATTTTTCGCGTGTTGGTCCCGTGGATTTTTCTCCAAGTTAGAGTTTTCCCACGTAAATCTCGTTGTGCTGATTTTTATTTTTCGCATTTATTTTTATTGCATTGAGATTGTGTTTTGGGCCATCATACCTATTCACCCCCCTCTAGGTATTGATAGTATCTAGATAGATCCTATGGATCCCCATGACTAACAAGTGGTATCAGAGCGAGATCTAGATTTTTCTATTATGACTGAGGGTGGAAACATTAGTCGCCCTCCGCTCTTTGACGGCACAAATTATGCTTATTGAAAAGTTGGTATGAGAGTTTTTCTAATTGCCATCGATGAGCGGGTTTGGCAATCCATAGAATTTGGATAGACTCATCCCACTCAAATCGTCGATAATATTAACGTCCCCAAACCTAAAAATAAGTGGACGAAAGAAGAAATTGATCTATCATCTTTCAATGGAAAGGGTATAAATGCTTTATTCAATGCTCTAACTCAAACTGAGTTTTCACGCGTCTCGGCGTGTGAAACAACAAAACAAATTTGGGACACTCTTCAAGTCACGCATGAGGGCACAAGCTTGGTAAAGTTTCAAAAACTCCAAATGTTAACAAGCAAGTTTGACTCAATTCACATGGAGGAACATGAAACCTTTACCAAGTATTATACTCGATTACAAGATATAGTAAACACATGCGCAAACTTGGGAGAGAAAATTTTGGAACCCAAAGTTGTTAGAAAAATTTTAAGAACCCTTCCCGAAAGATTTCATCCAAAGGTTGCTGCCATTGAAACTATAAAATATTTAGATGATTTAAAAGTTGAGGAATTAGTAGGTGCTTTACAAACGTATGAGATGACTTTTCCTACTAATCAATCTTCTTCCAAAGTTTTTTCTAAAAGTACAGGTGTTGCACTTAAATCTACAAAGGAGGAAGATGAAGACTCGGATTCCGACGAAGAAATTTTACTCGCCGATTTTGAACATCAATTGGCTCTCTTAACGAAGAAATTTCGTCGGAACTTTCGGAAGAACAAATCCAACAAAGCCTCTTTAACGAAACAAAAAACTTATTCTAGAGGATCTTCAAATTCTAAATCCTCTAAAGAAAAGAAACTTGCAAAATCTTCTAAAGAGAAGAATGATTTTGAAGGAAAAATCCAATGTTACAAATGTAAAGACTACGGCCATATTTCAACGGATTGTCCCACTAAAAGTCTTATAATAAGAAGGCTTTGCAAGCGAGAACTTGGGACGATTCTAGTTCTAAAGAATCGACCTCAAGTGAAGAGGAGAAGAATAATGTTGCTTTATGCTCTCACACTTCTACACCTCCCTCTTCGGCTTTTTGTTTGGCCTCAATTATTTCTGACTCTTTTGTTTCTCCCTCCGTGCATGAAACATCGACGGACGGTGACGACGAGAGTGAGGGGGAGTCGGATGATGACGAGTTAGCTGCTGCGTACAATCAACTACTTATTGAATCTAAGAAGTTGGCTAACTTGAATAAAAAGCTGAAGAAGCGTCTTCTTGAGCTCGAGAATGAAAATAGCACATTGAAGACCGCGACTAAAGCTCTTGAGGAGGAAAGGGGGTTGACATTGACAAATAATAAGATCCTCCAAGAGAAGCTACATCAATCGAAATCAACCATTAAATCACATCGAGAAAATGTTGGCTTTCTAGAACTACAATACAAGGAAATTCATGCTTCCAACCAAGTTTTGACCGAACAAGTGTATCAACTCAAGTCCAACATACAAAAATTCTCCTCTGGATCGAAAAAGCTAGATCATATGCTTGGATTGGGTCAAACAAATAAACTTGGAGTTGGATATGAGCAGACATATGTTGAGAAGGTTCAAAATTCAATACCAAAGTCTCAACAAATTTGAAGGTGAAAGTATGCCATAGATGTGGAAATAAAGGTCACATGAAGAAGACATACCCTAAAAAGGATAAGAAGACTCAACCGGCATCTTCTAAGCATCTACTGGCATCTTCCAATACTCGACAATCTTTACGGATTCAAGAGAAACATCAACTAAGTCGAGTATCAAAGATCAATCCAAAGTCTAGGCCACAACAAAAAGTCCTTATAAAGCCGAATGCCAAGTGGAGACCCAAGATTGATCAAAATGCAAAACAAACGACACCGAATATAAACAAATCAAGACATCCATCAATCCAACAAGTTTGGGTTCGGAAATGTGATATCTTTTCTTGTCTTAAATCTTAATTTATTTTGATTGTAGTGTAGTGCTTTGGTCGGTTCTTATTTCATATCATTTGATCATTGCATTACATGTTTAGGTTTTTATTGTTACATTTGTTTTTGCATGATTTTTGCTTGATATTTGTAGTACACTGAACTTCAGTGTGTTGTACCGGACTTCTACAAATTGTGGGGTTCTGGTGGAAAATAGCGTGAGAAGGCTATGTGAGTGGCTTCGGCCAAGTTTGGGACTTATAAAAGTATTTTCGGCGCAAGTGATGCGCGAAAACGGACTTCAAAGAGTCAAGTCTGCCAAACTGCAGAATTCTGCGGCGCATTCCGGTATGGAGGTATTGATACCGGAATGGCGTGGTTGAGCTGAAAATCCAGCTCTCGGGTTCTGCGGAATCAAGTGTTGAAACCGGAATAAACTCATGTGATTCCGGTATGGATGTGTTGATTCTGGTATGGATGTAATTAGTTCCGGTATGGATTGTGAGATACCGGAATGCAGGGAAAAATCTGGAAATCCAGCTCACGGGTTTTGCGGAATTGCCTGTTGATACCGGAATAGACGCCCGTATTTCGGTATTCCAGTGCTCATACCGGAATGCAGAGCTGCGAGATGCCAGCTTTGGCTGGCTGTGTGTAGTGAGATGTGAGGGGGTAGTTTGGTCTTTTCACATGAGTGGGGGTGTATGAAAGGCTGAGACACCTTCCCCTTCTCATCTTCTTCCTCCTCTACTTCTCCTCTCCCTCTTCCTCACTTTCCCTCTCTAGAGATCTCTCCAAAGCTTGGAGAAAAGGGTGGATTGAGCTTGGAAAAGGTTTCCAAAGTGGAGAAGAAGCTTCTTGGTGCAAGAAGAAGCTTCTTGGTGCAAGAAGAAGCTTGGGAAACTCGTGGCTAAGGTGAGTTCCTCATTATTTGGGTTCAAATCTTGGAATTTATCTAGTATTTTGAGGTTTTCGGAGATCCTAGGCAATCTAATCCACAAAACGTGGAGATTGGCCAAGAAATTTTGGGGTTCTACATGCATGCATGTGAAACCTAGGTGAAATGAGGGCTTTTGCCATGGAAGGTTCTAAAATATTTGGACCTTCGGAAATTGCAATTGAGGCATAGAAAATCATGTTAGAACAATTGATTTCAAGTATCGAGTTGATTTATGGGTTCGTATTGAGTAACGAACCATTTTCTTGTAGAAGCTTGGGTTGAAGCAAGAACTCAAGGCTTAGTGACCTAGGAGCTCAAGGAATTCAAGACTTGGGAGCTCTTGAGGTGGGTTTGTGTTTACCGAAGTGATTAGGTCACTTCCATGTCTAGGGTAAATAACCATTTGAAATTAAAATGGTGTAAAAGTATGTAACCCTAGAATTTTGCAAGTTGGCAAAATAAGAATCATGATGAATTGAGCCATGGGCTCATCTTGCATGTTAATGAATACAAGTATTTCATTATTGGTTATACTTGTTATGTGATTGCATATATGAGATTGGAACCTAGTGTCATGGAACATAGGTTGGAACATGAGAATGGAACCTAGTGTCATTGAACATAGGTTGGAACATGAAATTGGAACCTAGTGTTATTGAACATAGGTTGGAACATGAGATTGGAACCTAGTGTCATGGAACCTAGGTTGGAACATGAAATTGGAACCTAGTGTCATGGAACCTAGGTTGAGAATGTAAAGTAAACCTAGTGTCATTGAACATAGGTGAGACTTGGTGACTTGAACCTAGGGTCATTGAACTCAGGTTGGCAAGTGTGAAATGTGAACAATGATGGAGTATGCGTCGATTTCGCTACCCCGGGTATGCGGCGATTTCGCTATCCGAGCCACGTGATGGCGGAAACGAATTGGGGTATGCGACGATTTCGCTATCCCGGGTATGCGGCGATTTCGCTACCCGAATAAGGAGATGACGATTTCACTCCTTAGAGGTTGGGACCATGATGGGGATGGCGATTCCATTGCCCGGTGCCCAACACTATATTGTGCAAAGTGAAAACATTGGGGTATGCGACGATTTCGCTATCCCGGGTATGCGGCGATTCCGCTACCCGAATAAAGAGATGGCGAGTTCACTCTTTGGAGATTGGGACCATGATGGGGATGGCGATTCTATTGCCCGGTGCCCAATACTTGCGGCGATTCCGCTTTGGTTGAGAACCAAATTGGTGATGCGACGATTCCGACACCATAAATAAATGAAAAGTAGTTGAACTTGGACAATGTGTGATATAGGATGAACCTAGGAGAAAATAAAAGTTGTCATTTCATTTGGTTGCATCCTTTATGTTTATTTACAAGCATGTAAATATTTGTATGCATAGTTAATTAAAATCTAACTTATGCTTATGGTGTTTCTTTGGACCTGGTGGGTCGAGCTTCTCTCTTGGGTGGCCTTATCCACTGGAAACTATGTTTATAGTTCTCACCCATATTTTTCAGGTCTTTTCGCGAGTGAGGCGGCGGAGCGAGGCAAGGGTTTGGCTTAGTAGATAGCGGCCCTTCTATTTTGGTGTTATAGATAGTTGTACCCCGTGTTTTGGACGATGATAGTATAGGGGTTTTTATTAAATGTATACAACTTGTAATTCTATAGTTTTGGAACTTGATGTATGGAATAGGAATGAAGGAAAAGAAAATTTTGGCATGTATAAATGTGCAAATGTGATGTAATAGAAGTAGAACTTCTTTATGTTGATGCTTTCCTTGTGCAACTCTTGTACTCCGTTTCTAGTTGGAACATCGTGGAAATGCTTGTGTTGTGACGCCTTGGGCGGGTAGGGGAGACTCTGTCCGTTCGGCGGGTCTGGGGCACGCGCTCGTGCGGTTTGTCCTTTCACCTACTTGGTGTTAAGGCACGGCGGGGCATGACAGACTAAGGTGGTATCAGAGCGTAGAAACGATCTAGGTGGACCTAAGAAATCCTAGGATGGAAAAGACCCTAGGAGTGTAAGCTCGCGAGATATGAGGACTTGTGATGTGCGGCGAAAGTGTAATTGATTGGGTCATGTATTTGATATGCCTCTAAAAGGGTGTTAGAGGTAGATTCAAGGCGTGGTTTATTCTCAACCGAGTGTGTTCATGTTGGTGTGCGACAACATGAAACCGAGTGATGAGAATAGGCGCCCTTGTGTAACTTTCGCCTAATTGAGTTGGACTTTTGAGTGTCGTCTTGTATTGACCTTGAAGGTCGAGGATTTGACCAAGGTTGTTGTGTTTCGAGAGGTGATGGCAATGCACGGGCGAGCTCCGATGAGGTCCGTGCCGAATGTGCCAACCAATGTACTTGTGCTGCCCAAAGCGCGCATGAATCAGGGAATACGCAACCAGATGGCTGCGTTGGTCGGAGAAGTTGTGGATCCACGGATCATGGAAACGTGGATCGATTCCATGGGAACCCTATTTGAGGACTTGTGCCCTCTAGAGCGGGACAAGGTCCATTTTGTCGCACATTGCTTAGAAAAGTCGGCAAAGGTGTGGTGGAAAGAGGTTAGGCGGGACCAGTCTCCTAGCCTCCCTCCCGTGACGTGGGAAGAACTTTGGAGATTGGTGTTCTCTGCTTATTTTCCCGACAGCGAAAAGAGGGAGATTCAGGAAAGGGTCAGGAAGTTGCGGCGAGGAGACCGCACTATGAGAAAATATGAGAGAGAATTCTCTCACGTTGTAAATTGTATCCCTTACATGGTTCGGGATGACAAGGACAAGGGCGATTGCTTCGAGCGAGGATTTCGGCCAGAAATCTTATGGTGTCCACTCGCTCAAGTTACAAACTTTTGCTGAGGTATTGGACCGGGCCTTGTGGGTAGAGCATGGCATGTATTTATCATGTGGTCATTCGCTACTATTCAGGTATAAATACAGTAGGGACCAAGCATATGGGTAGGTGTAGGTACCTAGGCATGCTCGTGTCATGAAAGTGTATCGCCTACCAAAACAGATAGGTGATTAGACGGTGTCGGCGAGTGGCTGGTGATGAGCCAAGGTGAGGGCTCGAGGCAGGAATGGGAATGGTGAACTGACTCTCAAGGCAATGTGTGTAGAGCCGAGTCATAGCACTCGAGGACATCGTGGTAGTCCAAGAGTTCTGAAGGTCGATCCGGCGGACCGAATGGTGAAAGTGGAATCACTGTTGCGGAAATAATGAGACAGTCGCCAAGCTCTGGCGAGTAGGTCTAGTCGTACCCCAACTGAGGTGAGGGAATTGTGCTAGTGTACTTGTGCACTTAGGCAAGATTGCCTAGTGCTTGTGTTTTGCATGAAAAACTATAAGTAGCGTAAGAACGCTCAAGTATAGATACGGGTGAAGTACCTGATTTTGTTCAGCCGAGAGGGTTGTTGGCAGTAACACTTGAGCATTATTAAGTGTGAAGGAGGCCATGGACCGCTCGAAGGGCTGGTGGCTCGCACTAGGTGCTTAGGAGCCGATAGAGATATGTGTCGCTCGGTAGAGCGTGTTAGTCGTGTGTGACGACGGTGGCGGGTATTGCTTGGGGACGATCCGTGCTTGGACCATGTGTGGACTGTGGAGCCTAGGGCCGTATGGACAGGCGCAGTCAGTTGTGTGTGACAGCAGCCCGAGACCTGAGGGTAGGGCAAAGATTTATGGTCGGGGCGGTAGTCCAAGCGATGACCCGAGAACGTGGAATGCCACATGTGAGACAGTGTGATCGATAGTACACCGAGGGTGTAGATATGACCCAACCCGAGGATTTGCTGTGGTTCGTGGTCTTGGTTGCTCTTGGTTGGAGTGTGTGTGCGAAGTCCCAAGTGAGGACTCTGCCAGGTAATGATTGGATCTACGTTTGCGAGTGAGAGACGTTACGCAACGTTGAGACAGTGTAGGCAGTATGCCTACATGAGAGTTTTGGTCTGTGGACCATCCGTGATAAACCGAAGTAAGCGGTTTGGTCAATGGCTCTGATAGTAAGAGAGCGTAGGTTATGGACAGGAGGACCGTAGGTAGCGACCAAAGGAGCGAAGGCTCGGTCATACCGCTCACCTAATTGGTGGAGTCGCCAACTGCCGAGTCTGGCATTACCGATGAGATGAGATCGAATTCATGAATGGAGTGTTCGTGTGGACTCATCGCGAAAACGACGTGATGTTGACCCGTGGCTGATGAAAGCAGAGTGATGTGCTCTTTATGAGACATTGGAATAGTAAAAGTCACGTGGGGTTTGAGGACTATGCTCTCGAGTGAACTGGAACTTGGGGATGTGCCGAAATGTGCCATCTCGCCGTAGAGCTGGAGGTCCACGTATGGTAGAGCCCATGTGGTGGCCGATGCGCTCAGTCGAAAATCCGTGGAGAACTTCGCAATTGAGATGACGGGACAAATGCCGTTGATCAAGGAAATAGGTCGATTTGACTTGGAAGTCGTGGCCCCGAGCGTCCCCGCAACACTCATGAATCTCGAGGTTTGGCCGACCTAGTTGGAGCAAGTAAAAGAAAGGCAATCCGGAGATCCGGAACTCCAAAAGGTGCGGAGTGCTATCGAGAGCGGGTGCTCCGGTGACTTTCACGTGGATTCGAAGGGCACCATCCGATTCCGAAATCGGTTGTGCGTGCCTAACGTCGAGGAGATTCGTGGGGAGATTTTGAAGGAAGCCCACACTTCTCCCTATGAGATTCATCCGAGCGGCACCAAAATGTATAAGGACCTTAGAATGCATTATTGGTGGCCGGGGATGAAGCTTGATGTTGGACGCTTCGTGGCACAATATTTAGTATGCCAACAGGTGAAGGCCGAGCGTCGCTTTCCAGCAGGAAAATTGCAAGGGTTGCCCATTCCAGTTTGAAAGTGGGAGAATATAGCAATGGACTTTGTTGTGGGTCTACCTCGATCGCAATGTGGCCACGACGCGATTTGGGTGGTGGTGGATCGTTTGACAAAGTCGGCACACTTTTTGCCAATCCACACCACTTGGTCGGAAGACAAACTAGCACAAGTCTACCCGGATGAAATTGTGCGGTTGCACGGGGTCCCGATCTCGATAGTTTCAGATCGAGATCCCCGTTTTACATTGCATTTTTGGAAAAGCTTGCAAGAAGCTTTGGGTACACGGCTCGATTTCAGTTCGGCATTTCATCCTCAAACTGACGGTCAATCGGAGAGGACAATTGATTTTGGAGGATATGCTGTGAGCGTGTGTGTTGGACTTCAAGGGTGCATGGCCTACTTATTTACCGATGGCTGAATTCGCTTATAATAATAGCTATCAATCTAGCATCGATATGGCACCATTTGAAGTCTTGTACGGAAGGAAATGCCGTTCTCCTATTCATTGGAGTGAGGTCAGCGAGAGAAGGGTCTTTGGACCGGATGTTTTGTGTGAAGCGGAAGAAAAGGTTCGCTTGGCACGTGAACGCTTATCTACGGCGCAATCAAGGCAAAAGAGCTATGTGGATAGGCGCCGTCGGGACTTGGAGTTCGCGGTGGGCGACCGCGTATTCTTGAAAGTGTCGCCCATGAGAGGGGTAAAGCGATTTGGTGTACGGAGTAAGTTGAGTCCCCGCTACATTGGGCCCTATGAGGTTTTAGAGCGCGTGGGATCTTTGGCGTATCGGCTTGCCCTATCGCCAAAACTTGCGGGGATACACAATGTGTTTCATGTATCGACGCTCCGCAAGTGTGGGTATGATCCGGCGCATGTCCTCGAGTATGTACCAATTGAGCTTCATGAGGATGTGACCTATGAAAAATTTTCCTTGTGTATCATGGATCGTGAGGTGAAAAAATTGCGAAACCGCGAGATTCCCTATGTCAAGGTACAATGGACGAATCATAACGAGCGCGAAGCCACGTGGGAACTAGAATGCTCGATGAAGGAGCGATTTTCCTACCTCTTCGCTGATTATAGCTGAGGTATGATTTTAGTTTCGCGGCCGAAACTCTCTTTAAGGGGGGAGGAATGTAGTACACTGAACTTCAGTGTGTTGTACCGGACTTCTACAAATTGTGGGGTTCTGGTGGAAAATAGCGTGAGAAGGTTATGTGAGTGGCTTCGGCCAAGTTTGGGACTTATACAAGTGTTTTCGGCGCAAGTGAGGCGCGAAAACGGACTTCGAAGAGTCAAGTCTGCCAAACTGCAGAATTCTGCGGCGCATTCCGGTATGGAGGTATTGATACCGGAATGGCGTGGTTGAGCTGAAAATCCAGCTCTCGGGTTCTGCGGAATCAAGTGTTGAAACCGGAATAAACTCACGTGATTCCGGTATGGATGTGTTGATTCCGGTATGGATGTAATTAGTTCCGGTATGGATTGTGAGATACCGGAATGCAGCGGGAAATCTGGAAATCCAGCTCACGGGTTTTGCGGAATTGCCTGTTGATACCGGAATAGACGCCCGTATTTCAGTATTCCAGTGCTCATACCGGAATGCAGAGCTGCGAGATGCCAGCTTTGGCTGGCTGTGTGTAGTGAGATGTGAGGGGGGTAGTTTGGTCTTTTCACATGAGTGGGGGTGTATGAAAGGCTGAGACACCTTTCCCTTCTCATCTTCTTCCTTCTCTACTTCTCCTCTCCCTCTCCCTCACTTTCTCTCTCTAGAGATCTCTCCAAAGCTTGGAGAAAAGGGTGGATTGAGCTTGGAAAAGGTTTCCAAAGTGGAGAAGAAGCTTCTTGGTGCAAGAAGAAGCTTGGGGAACTCGTGGCTAAGGTGAGTTCCTCATGATTTGGGTTCAAACATTGGAATTTATCTAGTATTTTGAGGTTTTTGGAGACCCTAGGCAATCTAATCCACAAAACGTGGAGATTGGCCAAGAAATTTCGGGGTTCTACATGCATGCATGTGAAACCTATGTGAAATGAGGGCTTTTGCCATGGAAGGTTCTAAAAATATTTAGACCTTTGGGAATTGCAATTGAGGCATAGAAAATCATGTTAGAACAATTGATTTCAAGTATCGAGTTGATTTATGGGTTCGTAATGAGTAACGAACCATTTTCGTGTAGAAGCTTGGGTTGAAGCAAGAACTCAAGGCTTAGTGACCTAGGAGCTCAAGGAATTCAAGACTTGGGAGCTCTTGAGGTGGGTTTGTGTTTACTGAAGTGATTAGGTCACTTCCATGTCTAGGGTAAATAACCATTTAAAATTGAAAT
The DNA here is from genome assembly GCA_016920855.1 of Puya raimondii. Lineage (NCBI taxonomy): Eukaryota > Viridiplantae > Streptophyta > Magnoliopsida > Poales > Bromeliaceae > Puya > Puya raimondii. The sequence goes on from JABWPP010000049.1 coordinate 66,393,726, forward strand.
GGTGTAAAAGTATGTAACCCTAGAATTTTGCAAGTTGGCAAAATGAGAATCATGATGAATTGAGCCATGGGCTCATCTTGCATGTTAATGAATACAAGTATTTCATTATTGGTTATACTTGTTATGTGATTGCATATATGAGATTGGAACCTAGTGTCATGGAACATAGGTTGGAACATGAGAATGGAATCTAGTATCATTGAACATAGGTTGGAACATGAAATTGGAACCTAGTGTCTTTGAACATAGGTTGGAACATGAGATTGGAACCTAGTGTCATGGAACCTAGGTTGGAACATGAACTTGGAACCTAGTGTCATGGAACCTAGGTTGAGAATGTAAAGTAAACCTAGTGTCATTGAACATAGGTGAGACTTGGTAACTTGAACCTAGGGTTATTGAACTCAGGTTGGCAAGTGTGAAATGTGAACAATGATGGGGTATGCGACGATTTCGCTACCCCGAGTATGCGGCGATTTCGCTACCCGAGCCACGTGATGGCGGAAACGAATTGGGGTATGCGACGGTTTCGCTATCCCGGGTATGCGGCGATTTCGCTACCCGAATAAGGAGATGACGATTTCACTCCTTAGAGGTTGGGACCATGATGGGGATGGCGATTCCATTGCCCGATGCCCAACACTATATTGTGTAAAGTGAAAATATTGGGGTATGCGACGATTTCGCTATCCCGGGTATGCGGCGATTCCGCTACCCGAATAAAGAGATGGCGAGTTCACTCTTTGGAGTTGGGACCATGATGGGGATGGCGATTCCATTGCCCGGTGCCCAATACTTGTGGCGATTCCACTTTGTTTGAGAACCAAATTGGTGATGCGGCGATTCCGACACTATAAATAAATGAAAAGTAGTTGAACTTGGACAATGTGAGATATAGGATGAACCTAGGAGAAAATGAAAGTTGTCATTTCATTTGGTTGCATCCTTTATGTTTATTTACAAGCATGTAAATATTTGTATGCATAGTTAATTAAAATCTAACTTATGCTTATGGTATTTTTTTGGACCTGGTGGGTCGAGCTTCTCTCTTGGGTGGCCTTACCCACTAGGAACTATGTTTATAGTTCTCACCCCACGTTTTTCAGGTCTTTTCGCGAGTGAGGCGGCGGAGCGAGGCAAGGGTTTGGCTTAGTAGATAGCGGCCCTTCCATTTTGGTGTTATAGATAGTTGTACCCCATGTTTTGGACGATGATAGCATAGGGGTTTTTATTAAATGTATACAACTTGTAATTCCATAGTTTTGGAACTTGATGTATGGAATAGAAATGAAGGAAAAGAAAATTTTGGCATGTATAAATGTGCAAATGTGATGTAATAGAAGTAGAACTTCTTTATGTTGATGCTTTTCTTGTGCAACTCTTGTACTCCGTTCCTAGTTGGAACATCGTGGAAATGCTTGTGTTGTGACGCCTTGGGCGGGTAGGGGAGACTCTGTCCGTTCGGCGGGTCTAGGGCACGCGCTCGTGCTGTTTGTCCTTCCACCTACTTGGTGTTAAGACACGGCGGGGCGTGACAATATTTCTTGGATCTTTGGATGATTAAACATTAAAAGTGCCTTGAACATATATATTTCACATTCATTCCAAGCTAAGTTCATTTTAATTATCGATTTTACTCTATTTTTATTATTTTTGAAGTTAAATTATTATAGGAGTTCTTAATACTTATATTCATCAAATTTAGATAATCATGTTTAATCTCTTGTAAATTAAACTATCTCGATTGTGAGTGTTGAATTTGATGAATAGTCATTTGCTAATGGACTAATATTTGTCAAATTTTCTTTCAAATACAAGATTGCTTACTTTAGGGGGAGTTATTATTATTATAAAAATAGATATGAAAAAAGCTCCTAAAAGGTTGAAAGATGTGAAAAGTGTTACATCCCTAAAGGGAGTGTGAAAACTACCACCACATGTAGTAAAGAGCTACCACCCCGGACATCCGGTACGCGTGTGAAGCTACCACATGGATATTGAATGCATAACCGAAAAGGTTGAAAAAGCGTGCATAACTGAAATTTTATTTTCGGTGTTATAAGGTGGTATATTGAAAAGATGCTCAAAGAGCCACCCCCGGTGCAGTATTTACTTAGTCTCAAATTTGAACATTTATGCGACAAATCTATGTCATTTTTGGTGAATCTCTATAAGTCATCTTCATAATCCGTTACATCTTGATAGTTTTTAAGCCATTAGATTATTTTTGATGACTTAATTTTGACGTATATATGGATTAAGAAATTTTATGCCATTTTATTTGCATCATGATAATTTTGGAGTACAATTTTTTAATTTTTGTGAAATTATCATGGATTGAATGATTTGAGGTACTGTGTACCGGTACGGACATTGGGTACCAGAACACGGGATACCGGTACTATAATCAGGTTCCGCAAAACCCGAACGTTAGAAATTTGAACTTTGTATTGAGTACCGGTACGCGGGATTGAGTACTGGTACTAGGGTTGCGGAATTGATATTTAATACCGGTATGAGAGTTTTATTTTCACTTCAAATCTCTTCTAAAACTCTCCATTTCTCTCTCTCAAAGTTTCCTACCGTCATTCTCGTCCGGATCTTTGAGTTTCAATCATCGATTTGTAAGTTTGCTCCTCAAAACTCATCTCTTCATCATCAAACCCTAGTTTGTAAAGCTTTATACATGTTTTTTTTGGGTTGTGAAGAGATTATGGTTTTTGCTGAAATGTCTTGCGATTTTTGCTCTAATTGGAGTTATTTACATGCATGCTTGATCCTTGTACAATTAGATTCATGAATAATGCAATAGTTTTTATGAATCTAAGATCTATAGCATGTTCTTGGGGAAGATTTTGGAGTTTTTGTTGTTAAACTTTATTGCACGAAATAACTTGGGTGAATTTGTTAGAAATAGTGTTTTTGTGTATTTCAAGTGGATTAGAAAACTTTTTACACTATTTTGTAAGGCTCATGATATTGTGAGTATGTTAATGCATTTACATGTTTCACATCTTGCTCAGGGCAATGGCTTTCTCAGTTCTCCTTGCGCTAGTTTTATTAATGGCCTCTGGTAGAGGTCGTGGTCGTGGTCGTGGTCGGGACGTAGGGGAGCTTCTAAGAGGACACGTATTGAGGAACATACTTCAAGTACTGAATCTGAATATCATGACAGTTCGTCCGACAGAGAAGTTGAAGCTGAGGCAAGCACTACAAAAGGAAAAGGAAAAGCACCTGAGTCCTCCAGAAAAAAAGAAAGGTGCTACCTTACCTCCTCGACATAGCACTGGCGGCCCGGTCATTCGAGAACAGAGTTCACGGGAACGTGAACAACGAACTAAGCGAGCCGCGGAATCTGAAGCTATTGCTGCTAGACGTTAGAAGGCTTTCGCCAGCAGAATGTGCCTAGGGGAGCGCTATGTGAACTTCAGTGAGCTTGTTCGATAGGTTCCCGAATTTGGACAGTTGATGCAACGAGCTCCTATTGAACCTTTCAGAAGAATCCAGGCACGCGTAGCTTTTTATGTTGAACTCATGCGGGAGTTTTATATGAGCGGGAAGGTTCTTGCCGAGGATCAAGAGACAGGGAATTATATGTTTGAAACGTCAGTTCGTGGAAAGAAGATTGTCATCACTCCACATACTATCGGTGTGATGTTTGGATTGAATGAGACTACCACTGGTCTGTAGTATATACATGGTACGATCTAACATTCCTCTCACTGGAACACTGTGATCAATTCAATATGCAAGTCTGGAAGTTGGACAAATCGCTTGTACGTTGAATCCAAGGATTTAAGACCAGAATATCATATACTTTCCTTGATTATCTGTTATAATGTGCTGCCGACCATTGGGACCAAGAGAATTCGTTGGGATCGTCTTGTTCTTCTCTATCTTCTTGGTCATCCAGAACAAGCAGAGAGTTTGAACATAAATGTCCATTTCTTGATGTCGCAAAAGATGGCTCATGTGATTCAGGCCTCGGGACAACGTGAGCTACTTCCGTTTCCTATTTTGATCACGCGAATTTTGGAAGATAATGGGGTAGATGTCACGTGCAACAAGGATGATTATGACCTGGGTCCCATTGACGGAGTCACTTTGGCGAAGTCGATTAGCACGTTGAAGACATATCAACAAGTCAAGGCTTACACCGCAGCCACTTCTGGTTCGACAGCTCATCCAGCAGAGCGAGAGGGATCTTCCAGCTCAGAGGGAGTCGTTACTGTAGAATCACTTCATCATGAAGCTCGATCTAGAAGAAAACGGGTTGAACAAGGCTTCAAAAAGATGGAGGACAGGTTTAAGAAGTTGGAAGATAGTGTGAAGAAAATATTGGAGATTCTTGGGTGCCGACACGATGATGCTACTACCGGCGGTGCTGGACCGAGTTCTTCACATCATATTGAACCGTCTACTGCTGAGAAAGGAGCACATGGAGATGACAAAGAAGAAGAAGAAGATGATGATGATAGAGACGATGAGTGATGTTTAGCTTTCTCTTCTGCACTTTAGTTTCTCTATCTTATTTTGCTTGTAGAACGTAACCACTATCTACTATGTTTTGGTCCTGTAACTATGAAGTAACTGCTACTCTTTATCGTAGTATGTTTTCTCTCTATTACTTACTTTTTTGGCAATTTTTGACAAAAATGAGGAGAGAATTGGCAGGAGTTGACGAAAATTCAAAGAGAAGGAGATGCATAATTTGAAGAATAAAGGGGGAGAGGACACAATTTGATGAACAAAGGGGGAGAGGATACTTTTGAAAGATGAAGAGGCACGTGAAGGAGTTCTTAATTAACTCTCTCAAGATTTTGTTTATGATTTGATAACTTGGACACTACTAACTTATGTTTGAAGTGGTTGACATCTATGATTTTGATTTTGGTTGGAGAACGATTGTTGCAGGATATTGTTGAAGACTTTAAGACTCCAAGTCCTAAGTCATAGAGTTTGTTTAGGAGTTCATGTGTGAATTTGTTTTTATTTGGATCTTACGCGCGAGGGGTTCGATGTTTTGGTGATGACATTGAACTTCACTTTTTTTGGTTAGAGAGTATTGAGAGTTTTATGTATTTTTGGATTTTGTCTCGAAATTGCCAAAGGGGGAGATTGTTACGGATTTCATATTGGTATATTTCGTGATTTGAGTCGGAGTCTTGAAGGGTTCGGTTCGTGTTATCGGCGGTTGAAGAATCCGAGATTCCGAGAAGAACTCAAAAACATCTCATAGGTTGAATCACGATGCTCAGGTATGGTTTAGACGTTTTCATGGTGATTCATGAGGATTTATGGCATTAGAATCATATAAGTGACGACTAGTGGATTAGAGGTGGTTTTTGGAACTTTTGGTTCATATATAACAATATTTTATATTGAGTTCCGGTACTAGATTTTAGTTCCTCAAAATCGGGTTGAAAATTTTGATATTTTATATTGAGTACCGGAACCCAATATTGAGTTCCTCAAAATTCGAGAGTACCAATTTTGTAAATTGAATTGCGTATCGGTACCAGGTTTGAGTACTGGTACTGATTTGAGTAGTTCAGGTACTGAAACATTCGAGTATCGGAACTCAGCGTTAGGAAAATCCTGTTGTGTCTTTGCGTATCGGTACCAACTTTCGTGTACCGGTACTCAATGTGCATATTTTCTAATATGACTCTAATCCGACTCTAATTGATTCTAAAGTCTATAAATACAATGTTAGGGTTCTCTATGATGCTGAAGCACTCAGAATTCATAAGAGAGCAACCCTAGAGGCTAGGTTTTTCGTGATAAACCCTTCTCCATCAAATTAGCCTCTTTAGGTCAATTCGAGATTTCGTCATTCAATATGCATATGTCGAATTGATCTACGATTTGCTTAGAGACATTCTCTCTGGTTCTTCAGTGATTCTCTAAGCAAAGCATCACCATAGAAACGTTAATTTTCTCTTTGTGAGAGGCGTCGTGGATTCGACGTGATCAAGGCGATTCGTGGATTCGAATCGTGAGTGCTCGTGGATTCGAGTGGCGTCCATGGATTCTGACGTGGGGTGTGGACAAAACGGCGGCATGCGCGAGATCCGTAGGAGATAAAAGAGAGGTTAGGTCCGTGGAGTCGGTAATCACCTTGTAATCTTTTATTCTTAGTGGATTATTTTTCGCGTGTTGGTTCCGTGGGTTTTTCTCCAAGTTGGAGTTTTCCCACGTAAATTTCGGTGTGCTGATTTTTATTTTTCGCATTTATTTTTATTGCATCTAGATTGTGTTTTGGGCCGTCATACCTATTCACCCCCCTCTAGGTATTGATAGTATCTAGATAGATCCTAGGGATCCCCATAACTAACAACCGTAAACTCTAAATCCCACCGACGCTTGTCCGTATAAATTTTCTATCAGGCTTGCGTCGTCAATAATCGTTGATGCGTGAGACGAATCTTTTCTTCGGCATCTTGCTACACATCCGGCCCCAAATCCATTCTCTTACCTACCTCACTCTAATGTATTGGAGACCGACAGTTTCTTCCATATAATGCCTCAAATGGCGCCATTTCAATACTTGCCTGGTAGCTATTATTATAAGAGAAATCCGCCATAGGCAAGTAAGTGTACCATGCACCCTTAAAATCAAGAATACACGCTCGAAGCATATCCTCCAGGATATAAATTGTCCTTTCTGATTGACCATCCGTCTAAGGAGTAAATATGGTACTAAAATCGATCAGTGTGCCTAATGCATCGTGCAAGCCTACCAAAACTGAGATGGAAAGCGGGAATCCCGATTCGACACGTTCGATGTCGGAACCCCATATAAATACATGATCAAATCCAAATATATTTGTGCCAACTTGTCCCTCGACCACGTGGGTGTGGATCGGCAAGAAATGAACCAACTTTGTCAAGCAGTCCACCACCACCCAAATTGCATCATGACTTCATTGTGATCGAGGCAAACCAAACACAAAATCCATCACAATATTCTCTCACTTCTATATATAAATTGACAAATTTTGAATTTTTTCTGCCGTAAGGCAATGTTCTGTTTTTACTTGTTGGCATACTAAGCATTGCGCCACAAAGCATCCAATATACCTTTTCATCCTGGGCTACCAGTAATGTATTTTTAAATCTTTGCACATCTTGGTGCCGTTCAGATATATAGCATATGGAGATTGATGAGCTTCCCTCAAAATCTTCCCATAGATTTTCTCATCTTTGGGCACATACCACCGATATTGAAATCGAAGAGTGTCCTCCGAGTCCATACTAAACTCATCGACTTGCCCACTCTCAATATATCTCTGCACCTTTTGGAGTTTCAGGTCCAATGATTGTTTCCCTTTTATCCTCTCCAGCAAGATCAGCCGAATCACTAAAGTCGTAAGTGTTGTGGCGGCGCTTAGAGTTATGACTTTCAAGTCGAATCGCCACAGCTCTTTGAGCAACCGCGGCTGAATTTTGATTATCATAGATAGATTCTCCACAGATTTCCTACTGAACACATTGGCTACCACATTGGCTGTAACATATGGGACCCAAATTGCATGAGCGGACTCCCGATGTGGGGTAATTGATAAAACCATTTAGAGAAATGGGTTTAGAAGAGTTAAAGATGAGACGTTGAGAGAATCAGCTAAAAAAAAAATGATGAGAACTTTGGTGGAATCCATTGAATTTTAGAATGACAGGTGAAATGGCAACTAAATGTAGCATTTGAAGCTTTTGGGGGCAATATGATAGAATTAGTAAGTATTGGAGGTGATTTGGTGAGATCCGAGAGGTACCGAAAAAGCTAAAAAAGAGTTAGGAGAAAATAAAAATTTTGGAGAAATGGTTGTGCTCCGAAATTTTATTATTTTCATAAGAAAAAAGATAGATTTCTTCAATGTAGGAAGGTTTTGGAAGAGTTTAATATGTGTTGGAGGAGTTTCATTTGTGTTGGATTTGATTTGGAAAGAAAACGGAACGAAAATCAGAGTTTCGAAGCGAAATTGAGAAGAAAATGAAAATGTTGAAAACACTGTTCACAGTATCAAAATCCGGACCCTGAAAGTAAGATTCGGACCTTTGCTATATAATGTGCAGAATGAGATTTAGGATCCGAATAATGAGATTTTGGATTCGGATCTTGGAAGGAAGGTTCGGACCTTAGCTGCGTAAATGTGTAGAATGGCTTTCAGGATCCGGACCTTGAAGGGAAGATCCGGATCTTCATCAGTTTTGGGTTGAAGTTGATTATAATGCAATTTTTAGTAGTTGGAGGGCTCTTGGGGATATCGTAGCATCTATATATGCCTATTTTCTTTTCTTCTCCTTCTCATTCTCCTCCACCACAAGAGAAAGGTGAGCCTCTCCCATTCTCTTCATTTTCTTCGTCCTCTTCACTTTCTTCTTCCATTTTCCCCCACCCATCTTCTTCTTCTTCATTCTTTTCTCTAGGAGCTTTAACCTACCAAAAGCTTAGCGTTTGAGCTTGAGGCTTGGAAGAAAGGTGACTTGGAGCTTCTAATCTTCAACCTTAACAACTTGGGTTTGATTTAAAGCTTAGATTGAGATCAGTAACTAAATTTAGACTCTCTAATTAGACGGATTTGAGAGTATACCAAAGATTTCCTCCTTTATGTCAAATTAGGGTTAGAATTGGGTATTTCTAAATCTAGGGCTTTTGCTTGGAATTGATGGGTTGGGAGCCCACTTATAGGTTAGAATTGAAGACCCAACAACTTGATTTGGAGTAATTTCAAGAATTTCTAGAGGTAAGGTATTTTCTATCTATTCTTCATATGATTTTTGAAAAATTTTGGCATGAGGGTTTTTGGTGGTTTTCATCACTTGAAAAAAATCTCTTAGGACAAGGAGAGAAGAGGGACAACTTCGATAGAGGAAACAAAGGGATTTTAGCAACTATCCGGTAGGTTCGATCTAACCGAATTTGGTGAACTCCTTCTATATCATCTACTCATTGATTGATCTTGATTCCTTAATAAACATGACATTAGGAACCCTCATTGTTGATATGAAATAGCATTGCGATTATATGCATGTTGATTGTATGTTTTCTATTATACGCATTATGTAGCATGTGTGAGTATAGTTCTTATGCATGTTGGTGAACCTCTCCTTTTCAACTAGCATGTTGATGCAATCAAGATATTTGAACTTCATGTTGAGATGTGGACATCTACTTAGTAGTGTTTGGTAACTTTCTACTCTCTATATCATATTGGTCAAATTGAGATAAATAGACCTCTTACTAGCTTTGGATATATATTGGGATTACTTGTTCATACAATCCCTAAATGATATGTTGAGAAGTAGTATTAGAGTGGTGAACTCTTATGTGACCGTGGGCGAAGTACTTGGGATTTGTGGCCTTTGAGCATTATACATGTGACTAAAGCTTACAAGAACCAAAATAAGCTCAATTACCATTCACTCATGGGGGTTGCAACCCATAGTCTGGTCCTCCAGAGGTATAACCATGCGCAGCGCTTGCCTTTACTTTTTTAGCGCCAATTAGGCGACAGGTGTAAGGCACAGCTCGCCTTTGCGGGGTGCTGAACACGGTCCATGAGGCACAGTGCAAGCTAGGTCCATACTCTATGTAGGTCCTCAAGAGATTGGGTAAATAGTTATATTTGGACATCGTAAACTAAATTGATGCATAGTTAAAAGTTGAGATATAATTCCTTCTACTTCATGTAGCATAGAGGCATAGTAGTATTACACCATTCTTATGATTATCATACAGCAGTTACAGTTATTTTATACTTTCTTTATTAAAGCTATTATCTCCAGTATTCTTACTATTGTTGCCTCCGTTGACCTAGTGGTGTAGCGCGCCTCTTTCGGCGTTGGTACCCATTGGGAACTATATCTTATAGTTTTCACACCCGTGGTTTAGTGTTTCTCTTTCAGAGCCTTAAGGTACGTGGGAGGCGCTTGATCGTTGAAAGGGAGTCGTGTAATAGCTAGAGCCCTTTTACTCATTTTAGACCGAGTAGAGATCAATCCTTTTATGTTTTAGAGAGCTATGTTGATTTGGCAATGTACTAATTATGGTTCTAATATGTATAACCTTGAGAGTTGATGAGAAAAATTATGTACCCATTTTGAAAGATATGTTTGGATCCAAACTATATCTAGCTTAGTAGTAGTTTATGTTCTATGCTCTGGTTACCTATCAAAATGGATTTCATTTTTTGTTTAAAAGCATATTTAAATAGTAGTTGATGACGCTTCGTGTGTACGAGGGCGTCATTGTACACATGGCTGGTCTATGCTCGTGCCCGGATTAGGCTTCTGTTGTGGTCCAAGGAGTGACATTGGCTTTTTCCGGGTGGTACAAGATGGTTATATCATAGTCCTTTAATAGTTCCAACCACCTTCATTGTCTCAGATTCAACTTCTTCTGAGTGAATAAGTGTTTCAAATATTTGTGGTTCATATAAACCTCGCAAAGCTCTACATACAAGTAGTGTCTCCACAGCTTAAGTGCGAAGGCCACCGTCATTAGCTCCAAGTCATGGGTGGGATAATTTTGTTCATAGTTCTTCAACTGTCTGGAGGCATACGCAATGACCTACCTACGCTACATCAAGACGCACCCAAGTCAATGCCGCAATGCATCGCTATACACCACGAAGTCCTCCCCCACAGCTTGCAGGGCAAGGACTGGAGCCATGGCCAATCTATCCTTCAACTCTTTGAAGCTTCGATCGCAATCCTCGCTCCAAATGAACTTGGTCCCCTTGCGAGTAAGGTGCGCCAATGGACCGGAAGATCTTAGAAAATCTCTCCACGAACCACCGATAATACTCTGTAACACTGAGAAAATTACGTATCTCGTTGACATTGGTCTGTCGGGTCTAATCTTTTATTACCTCAACTTTCTTCGGGTCTACTGATACTCCATTCTAAAAAATTACATGACCCAGGAAGGCGACATCACGAATCCAAAAGTCACACTTCTTCAACTTGGCAAATAACTTGTACTCTCGAAGAAACTTGTAGAACAATTCGAAGATGCTCTTCATATTCTTCATCACTTCGGGATTACACTAGGATGTCGTCTATAAGGACCAGAACAAGCCGGTCCAACAAAGGTCGGAATATATGGTTCATTAAATCTATGAATGTTGCTGGGGCATTAATGAGCGCAAACGACATTACCATGGATTTGTGATGTCCATACTGTGTACGGAACACAGTCCTATACACTGGCTTAATCTTCAACTGGTGATATCTAGATTGCAAATCAATCTTAGAATACACCCGAAACCCTTTAAGTTGATCAAACACGTTGTCCATACGGGGTAACGGGTACTTATTCTTGATGGCAACTTTATTTAGCTTATGGTAGTCCACACACAATGTAATATTTGGCTTTTGAGGGTTTCTGGACTTGGAGGATTTCGGGCGCCCAGAACTTAGAATGTGGACGCCCGAATGTTTCCGGAGCAAGTGGATGTTTTGGACGGTCCGGAAGTGGCTGACCTGATTTCGGATCTGGGTGCAGGATTCGGACGCCCGGACTATGGATCCGGATTGAGCTGATGACGTGGACTTCCATGTGTCGTGTTGCAGGACACGTGTCGACCGCCGGAGACACGCCGCCCCACCGCCTGCCGACCACCGCCGACCGCTTGACCGCCAGCTGACACCTGGCTTGCTGGATTTCCGGACGCCCGGAAGTGGGATTTGGGTGCCCGAATGTGGAATTTTGGGAGCCTATAAATAGGTGAGTCCCTGGTTGTTTTAGCTCACTTTCCACTTCGTGATCCCTGTTTCTAGAGAGAGAAAGCTAGGATAAGGGCCACGTGTTGGCATTAGTTGTGACCTAGCTTGTACTCCTCTACTCTGTTGATCTGATCTGATTCTGAGCTGTTGTTCAGTTGGAGTTAGCAGTCCTTTGGAGGTATATTCAGATCGGAGTACTGCTCGAGCTTGCTTATCTTGGAGGGTTGGATCTGAGAATATTGTTATTTCCCACCGTGGTTGGATTAGCTCTTGAGGTGGGTTGATATTTGCCAGATTCAGTGGACTTTCTCCTATGTGTTTACTCTCATGTTAGCATGATATGATAGTGTTGGATTATGTTAGCATGACATGATAATGTTGGATTATGATAGCATCATATGATAGTGCTTGGATTATGATAGCATGATTGGGATTATGTTAGTGTGACCATGTTAGTTGAGATTGATACATGTGTATGATATGATCTTAGATGAGGTTATGATACCTGATTTGCATGCATGACTTCTATATATCCTTGAGGCATGATTTGACCTACACCTATTCTGTTGATATCCATTGTATCAGTTGTTGTACATATTAGTATAGGTGATCATGTTGTGGCTCGTGCTATATTGTTGTACCTCCTCTTTGTGGTAGAGTTGAGATTGATTGTGAGCACTGGAGCATTGATTGGGTCATACCTGTTGTGGATTATCCTTTGAGGTGCCAAGGGCACGTGATTCTTTATTGACCCAGTCGTGTCGGTCATATACCTGTGGGTGCTTAGCGCTGATATGTGTTACTATACTTGGTTGGGTCGCTCCCACGAGTACCGCTCCGGAGTTGGATTTTTCGTACAGAGGGTTGTACGAGTGCTAGTGACAGAGTGTGTTGCCTGTACTAGTTGGCTCCCTATGGGTAGAGCATGATCAGGCCGCAGGTATTGTATTATTGTATATGGATTCATGATAGTCCACATTTGATATGTTCAGTTTATTGGTATTCATATTGACAGTTGAGCAGTTGTGCATAGTAGTGGTAGTTTATCTCCTACTTTCTTTATTGCTCTATATATATCTCTTGAGATTGAGGACTTAGTGGGCAGACCACTGAGGCTGGTGGTGGTACCCACTGAGGACTACTTGTTTGATAGTAGTTCTCTGTCATGCCCCGGGCTAGTTCTAGATGCGGAAAAACGTGCCAAATTTTTTTTTTGAAAGCCTAGCCCGCGCCACGTACAGACCCTCCACAAATACAGGGTCCACTGTACACACGGACAGAGCCTTCCCTGTATTTGCACGGCGTCCACAACTTACAACAGGATCACAACCACCATTCATTCATCACAACAGCACAACAACTCAACGAGAGATTCATACAGCTAACAGTCCTTAAACCTGTATGAATCTAAGCAAATCCTTAGGCGAAGGATGATGCAATGCACAAACAACAATCATTCTAGAAAACTGCTTCTTACCCAGAAGCTTTCTTTGAAATCCTAGATCCAATCATTTAAACCCTTTGAAAATTGTTCCCCACACAAGAACCTTTCTTTTGAAAACGCTACCACGAGGGGTAGAAAACCAAAGTATGCGATAAATGAAAGATCTAGAACATGTATACAACCAACCAGCCCAAGCATGCAATCATCACATAAGAATAAAGAATAGGTCCACAACACATAAGCATGCTAGAATATATCCCAAAAGGGTAGCTGAACCACCAATCACATCTATCAGATAAGGGTAGGGTGATAACCAAATCTGGGGAAGTAGCCTCACAAGTCGGAACCTCTAGAGCTACTATCTAGGCGTGCCTCGCAGCGTCCCGACACTCACCACCCTGCTCACCTGAAAACAACAACGAGGGCGGGGGGTGAGAACATGTAAACATGTCTCCCCTCCCAGTGGGTACCGCAAGCCGACGAAGGCGAGGTGTACACACCGGCACGAGGGTCAACAAAAGCTAGATAAGGTAGACAGTAGCACAAATAAATATGAAGCCAACATATAACTGAACAGCTATGCTACTGTAATCAACTAGTGTATGCATCAATGGAGATAACCACAAGGTAAACCCAATCCATAGCCACCGGGATGTATCCCTGGCACTGTCACCTGCTCAACACTTGGCACATAAACCTTCTAGACGCACTGCGTCAAGGCTCACGGGTCGGCACAAACTCAACGACCCTTTTCCGGAAAAGAACACCTCCAAACGGTGGATCAGACCGCGGTGTACGTGAAGTGCTAGGAGAGCTGTGACGATCGATGCGAATGCTCAATCCACAGAACGGCAACGAGCCGTGAAGCAACCAATAAACCACAACTAGGATCGCTCGGAACAACAGGCGATCACTACCGACCAACTAGGTCGTCTCAAGAACCATGCAAACCACAACTAGGATCGCTCGGAACAACAGGCGATCACTACCGACCAACTGGGTCGTCTCAAGAACCATGCAAACCACAACTACTCTACTATCCAAGCACGCATATAAGTAGAGTCAACGGGAGTCAAGTGAACTAATAACTGAAAAGCAAGAGGAGGGATAGAAAGGTATCACCGTAGTCCACTGAACCGACTCCGGGTCGAAGTACCCACCTGTCGAAAGATCAAGTCTAACACCGACGGCTCTCGAGAACCGCGACAGGACCTACGAAAGACTCACAGGGTCAAGGTTCACCAAGTCGACGCTAAACACAAGGCTCACACACATCCCGGAACCGACGGATCGCCCGGGAAACCCACCGGGACGATCCCGAACCACACTAAGCTCTACAGGGGTACCAAACAGCCAAACAAGTCCCTCGCTGTCCCCGAACACACAAAACCAAGCGACGGGACAGCGAGCACAAGCTCGGGGTGCCACGAACACCAAACGCACCCGAAAAGGCTTCCCGGGTTCCCGAAAAGTGCCGATTTGACACCGAAACCCCTCGTCACTCATCCGCTGTCCTCGAAACTTCGGGACAGCGATGAGGAACAGCCAACGAGGCTACACGACGAAGCCAAGTCGCTCGCGAAAATAGTGAGTGAGTCGCACAACTAGAAACGCGCGTTTCGCCGATTATTTCATCAAAAAAAATGCGTCGGAAACGAATCCGAAACTCCACGAAGGGCGAGAGAGTTGGACAACCAGTCCACAGGGCCCTAAGAACCAAGCCCTTGCTGCCCACAGCGTCGCAACGCTGCCACAAACGCCAAAGTCCACAAACAAGCGACAAATATAAACATACAAGCACTAAACTAGGCCGTACGACGAAACGGCTCAACCAAATCCAGATCTGAGGTGAGCATGATGATCAGCGCATCGCCGCGGTCATCGTGCTCACCTTCCCGGACTTCGAAAAGCAACAGGGAGTTCAAATAGCCTTGCGCGGCCAAAAACCAACCAAATAAGACCCCGGCCGGAGCAACCAGCTCCGGCCGGCTGCCGGCCGGCATTCAAGGCCAGCGGCGGCCAGCATCGGCAGAGGAGGTGGCAAGGAGGAGGAGGCTCACCTCAGCCTGCGGCTGGAAGCGACGGCGACGGCGGCGCGAGGAAGGAGGTAGCCCTCGGGTTGGCTAGGGCACGGCGGCGCGGCAACGGGCGGCGACGGCGGTTGGCGGCGACGCGAGCACCGGCAAGAGGGGGTCACCGGACGTCGACCTGCCGGTGACCACGACAAAAAGGACGGCGGGTGGCGGCGGCGGAGCAGGCTCGGCCGCGGCTGCCCTAGCAGCCCAGCCGAGGCTTGCGGCGGCTGCGGCGACGCTTCGGCGGCACGGCGGCGGCCGGGGAGGCAGGGGGCGGCGCCGGAGGTCACGGGGGAGGCGACGCTCACCCTCCCAGGCTACGGGAGGCGGCGGCGGTAGGGGCTCACCAAGCTCGGCCAGCTGCTGCTCCTGCAGTGGCCGCAGCAGCTTGGCGGTGGCTCCCGGCGACTCCCAGCGGCAGGGCGACGGCGGCGGGGGTCGTGCCACCTCAGGGGAGCTCCGGCGTGGGTTTCCCCTGGGTGCACACCTCCGGGAAGAAGAAGAAGAAGAAGGAGAAGAAGAAAAGGAGAAAAGGGAGAGAGAGAGATGGCCGGAGGGCAGCGCCGGCCAGGGGGGGTCGGCGGCGGCCGGAGGGCTCTGGGAGGAAGCTAAGGGGCAGGGGAAGATGGGGCTCTCAGTTGGGGTGGCTGTGGAAGAAAGAGGGAGAGGGAGAGAGGGAGAGAGGGAGATGGAGAGGGAGTGGGAGTGGTTCAACAACCACTCTCACCTACTCTCACCCACTCTCCAAAACAGCCCACACCAGCCCCTGGTTTTCCCCCCCCCACAGCAGGTAAAAAGCCCAGACACCCCTCCACATTCTAACTCACGCGAAACGGTGCAATAACGGGCTCCAGATCGCGAAACAATAAATGTACAATTCGACCCCTCAGCAAAGAACATGCGATAACTTTTAATCCGTCCGTCGCACGTCGACACGGATTACGCCATTGCGCTCAGCACTGCCGAGACATCGAATATACCATTTTGGATCGTCAGGATCGGACTCCGGATCGCGCCGTTAAGCCGCTCACTCTCTACGATAAAACTCAAAAACCCAAAAATACATATAAAACAATTTATATATACATATATATATATATACCAGTATATATATACGTATACAGATCGAAAATATAGAATCAGGGGAGAGGAACACAGAGAATTTCAAATTTCCAAAATTCGAATTCTCACATTCTCACACCCGTTGTTGATACCTTTTTGCAGAGTCTTCTTCCCCAGCTGTGCATACTGAGCGTGGAAAGGAGACCGTCGGGTAGAGCTATTCCCCGGACTTGTGGCTAGAGGTATACCCCATTTTGGTAGATGGTTATGAGTCTGTACATACAGTGAGTTGGATATTACCGTTGATGTATATTTTCGTTATGGATTGATGGATGTATGTACAGTGATCTTTTGATATTTATATATAGCAGCTCTGTTGATACCTTTAGCTCTTTGTGGTTGTTGTTGTTTCGCTTCGTATGCTCAGTTTTATTTTTTATTTTATTTTATTTTATTTTATTTTGAGAGAAAGGTAGCACGCTACCCGCTTCGTTTATTTCTTATAGAAATAAACTTAGCTAGAAATGTGAATCAACTAGGATTCGAACTCGGGACCTCGGGTACCAACCACCAAGCCCTTTGCCACTTGCGCTAGGGACGGTCGGTTATGCTCAGTTTTATTACTGTGTATACGGCAGGTCTGTTGATGTGCCCGGGAGTGGTAACCCGGGGCGTGACAGATTAAGTTGGTATCAGAGCTTAAGAATAGGTCAAGAGGGCCTAGGAAACCTTAGACAACAGACCTAAGAATACGAGAGAGACGTGATTGATCGCGAAAGTCAAAGATTGGGTTTTGAATCCTTCATTGTGTAGGAAGAGTGATTGAGGGATTACACCTTCTCTTATCAGATGAATTATGTTGGCTGCAGACGACATAATAATCTGAGAAGAAAAGAAGTGTCCTTCTAGACTTTCGCTAGATTGGGTCGTGAGATTGTTTGTGGTCCTAATCGGGTATTCTGTTGCAGGTTATTACCATGCCTCCTCGACGACCGTCGACGCGAGCACATCCGACGCCTTCGGAGATGCCTGAGCAGACGGGACCTAGTGAACGGCCCGATCTGCAAGAGCAGCTAGCAGACATAGCTGCAGTAGGAAGGCAGCAGAGTGTTTTATTACAGAAGATGTGCGACGCTTTCTCCCAGCAGCAAAATACTACGCCTCGAGCTGTGGGACCTCAGGCGGCAACTACTCCAACTACATCTCAACCCAGGAAAGGAAGTACTCAGCCGAGTCAAGTGCTTTCTGAAGAAGAGCAGGAACGAATGGCAGATAGATTGGCTCGCTTCTGTAGGTTTGATCCACCGCGATTCAATGGTAGTAGTATAGAACCGTGGGTGGTGGAAGCTTGGATTTGCGAGATGGAGAAGTTGTTTGAGGATCTGTTCGTGCCAGCACGGGAGCAGGTGCATATGGCAGTTCATTGTCTTTCTGGTGATGCTCATGTTTGGTGGAGGAGGACCCGTGACCATAGGTCCCTGAATCCTCTACAGATGTCTTGGAGCGAGTTTCGGGGGATTATGTATGGAGCATATTTTCCCAGTAGTGTGAAGATGAAGATAGAGGAAGATTTAAAAAATCTGAAGCAAGGGAATCGTTCGGTGCAGGAGTATGCGAGGGAGTTTACGAGACTGCTTAACTGTGTTCCTTCAGCGGCGAGAGATGAGATACAGAAGGTTTATCTATATGAGAAGGGTTTGAGACCCGAGATCTTTCCATTTGTCCACTCGCAGAGACTTCAGACTTTGGATGCTACTATTGAGCAGTCTCTGTGGGTAGAGCGGGGGACATTTGTGACGAGAGGGCAGCCTGTGGACCCATCTCAGGGTCAGGAGAGGAAGCGCCCGGCACTTGATGATGGAGGACAATCGAGTAGCAGACGGCCGCCTAGACCTCCCCAGCGATCGCGTTTCCAGGGACGTGGATCTTCTAGTCGCCAGCAGTCCGGAGGATATCGCCAGCAGCGACAGCAGCAGAAGGGATCTCCCCGATGTGTGATTTGTGGAGGACCTCATTTCGTTAATCTTTGTGATCGGCGAGAGGGACGATGTTATGAGTGTGGACAGCCGGGACATTTGAGGAGGACTTGTTCCAGACTTGTAGCAACTCCATCTATGGCATCTGTTCCTTTCTCCCCACCGCAAGTATCTGGAGCTTCCCCGGTATTTAGCCAGGATCGATCTTCTATGCCACGACAGCCGGATCGACGCCAGCCACCGGCGAGCGGCCGAGTCTATGCCGCTCATATTGAGGACGCCTCGATAGCTGATCGAGTGGTGGCAGGTATTGTTTTGATTTGTGGCATTAGATCGCGTACTTTATTCGATACTGGTGCATCGCATTCCTTTGTTAGTAGAGCATTTGTATTGCATCATGGTTTAGAGATAGGGTCGTTACCCCAGACACAGGAGGTGCGGGTACCCGACCATAGCTTGTAGGTGACACATGGTTGTTGGGGATGTCCTGTACAGGTAGGGTCTTGGATCATGCCTGCCGATTTATTAGTATTGAGACAGTTGCAGGATTTCGATATAATCCTTGGCATGGATTGGTTATCTCGATACTTTGCTACGATTGATTGTGGAACCAAGACGGTGATCTTTCGTGAGCCTGGACATGAGGAGTTTATATATGAAGGTTGTAGGAGTTCACTGTTCGCTATGACGATCTCTTCTTCTAGAGCCAGACAGATGTTGAGTAGAGGGTGTATGGCCTATTTTGCGACAGTGACTGAGGTGCCCACTGTTGTACCAGGACTCGAGGATATTCCTATTGTCCGTGAGTTTTCGGATGTCTTTCCTTCTGAGTTATCCTCGATGCCTCCTGATAGGGAGATTGAATTCGTGATTGATGTGGTACTAGGAACCGCACCAATCTCGAAGACACCCTATAGAATGGCACCAGCTGAATTGAGAGAGTTGAAGGCGCAACTGCAGGATCTTATGGATAAAGAATTTATCAGACCTAGTGTGTCCCCTTGGTGAGCGCCTGTGTTGTTTGTGAAGAAGAATGATGGTTCACTTAGATTGTGTGTGGATTATAGAGAATTGAACAAAGTGACCATCAAGAATAGATACCCCCTCCCACGTATTGATGATCGGTTTGATCAATTACAGGGAGCATGTGTCTTTTCCAAGATTGATCTTCAGTCCGGTTACTACCAGTTGAAGGTGAAGGCCGAGGATATTTCTAAGACAGCTTTTAGGACTCGGTATGGGCATTATGAGTTTACTGTCATGCCTTTCGGTTTGACGAATGCCCCTGCTGCATTTATGGATATGATGAACCGAGTCTTTAAGTCTTTCTTAGATAAGTTTGTAGTAGTCTTCATCGATGATATTCTGATTTACTCCCGTGATGATGCGAAACATGAGGAGCATCTGAGATTAGTGCTGCAACTCTTGCGAGAAAAGAAGTTGTATGCAAAGCTTAAGAAGTGTGAATTCTGGTTGAGAGAAGTAGCCTTTTTAGGCCATGTGATTTCTGCTTCGGGAGTAGCTGTTGATCCTAAGAAAGTTGAGGCAATTCGTGATTGGCCTAGACCGACGACCATTTCTGAGGTGCGGAGTTTTCTGGGCTTAGCTGGGTATTATCGACGATTTGTGGAGAGTTTTGCAAAACTCTCTACGCCTCTTACTCGGTTAACCAGAAAAGGGGTTAAGTATGTTTGGAGTGATGAGTGCCAAGAATGCTTTGATGAGCTTAAGCAGAGGTTGATGACAGCCCCTATTCTTGCACTACCAGTGATGGGCGAAGGATTTGTCATCTATAGTGATGCTTCGCATAGTGGCTTGGGTTGCGTGCTGATGCAACATGGTAGAGTGATTGCTTATGCTTCAAGACAATTAAAGGAGTATGAGAAGAACTACCCCACTCATGATTTGGAGTTAGCAGCGGTAGTCTTTGCTCTGAAGCTATGGCGTCACTATCTCTATGGAGAGCATCGTGAAGTTTATACTGATCACAAGAGCCTCAAGTATCTGTTTACACAGAAGGAGTTGAATCTACGGCAACGGAGATGGTTAGAGCTATTGAAAGATTATGACATATCTATTCTATATCATCCTGGCAAGGCTAATGTTGTTGCCGACGCTTTGAGTAGGAAGGTTGTGGCAACTTTGAGTATGAGTATTACCCAACAGCCTGTCCTAGTGGAGGAGATGCGGAGATTATCTCTTGAGGTGGTTACTCATGGGATGACTGCGAGACTGATGACTATGGTCATACAGCCCACTCTGTTGGAAAAGAGGTCGTCTATGTGTACCAGCAGATCTGGAGATTCGAGAGGAAATATTAAAGGAAGCACATTATTCTCCTTATTCTGTACATCCTGGTGGAACTAAGATGTACCAAGATCTGAAGACTCACTTCTGGTGGAATGGCATGAAGCGGGACATTGGAAGGGCTGTAGCTCAATGTTTAATATGTCAGCAAGTGAAGGCTGAACATCGAGTGCCAGCTGGTAAGCTACAGAGCCTTCCGATACCTGAGTGGAAATGGGATCACATTACGATGGATTTCGTCGTAGGATTGCCGAGGACTTCGAGCGGCTGTGATGCGATTTGGGTGATTGTGGATAGGTTGACGAAGTCTGCTCATTTCCTGCCTATGCAGATTACTTTGGTCACGTGAGCGACTTGCGCAGCTTTATATGGATGAGATATTGAGATTGCATGGAGTGCCAATCTCAATAGTGTGTGATAAAGACCCGAGGTTTGTCTCTCATTTCTGGAGGAGCCTACAGACAGCTTTGGGGACTCAGCTACATTTTAGCACTGCATTTCATCCCCAGACTGATGGTCAGTCCGAGCGCACTATACAGACACTTGAGGATATGTTGAGAGCTTGTGTCTTGGATTTTGGTGGAGGATGGGATCGACATCTGAGATTGGTAGAGTTTGCGTACAACAATAGCTATCAAGCGAGCATTAAGATGGCTCCGTCTGAAGCATTGTATGGACGTAAATGTCGATCACCTTTGTGTTGGGATGATGTCGGTGAAAGGAAGACTTTGGGTCCAGACCTTTTGCTTGAAGCCGAGGAGAAAGTTAAGGTGATACGACGGCATGTTAAGACGGCTCAGAACAGGCAAAAGAGTTACTCCGATACTCGGAGGCGAGATCTGGAATTTCAAGTTGGTGATCATGTCTTTTTGAAGGTTTCGCCATCGAAGGGCATACGGAGATTTGGGATTCGCAGAAAGCTTAGTCCGCGATTCATCGGTCCTTTCGAGATCTTGGAGAGAGTAGGACCCGTGGCTTATCGGATAGCCCTTCCGCCTCGATTAGCAGGAGTGCACGACGTTTTTCATATATCTGTTCTGAGGAAATACATGCATGATCCTTCCCATGTGATAGATTTTACTCCACTGGAGCTTACAGAGGATTTGCATTACGAGGAGCGACCGATACGAATTCTTGCTCGTGAGACGAGGGAATTGCGTAATCGGGTTATACCTTATGTCAAGGTACAGTGGGATTTTCATGATGATAGAGAGGCGACATGGGAGTTGGAGACTATCATGCAGAGGTCTTATCCCCACCTGTTTGCATCTTGAGGTGAGTACTATGCTTTAGTTTCGGATGGGAGAATGTAATATTTGGCTTTTGAGGGTTTTTGGACTTGGAGGATTTCGGGCGCCCAGAACTTAGAATGTGGACGCCCGAATGTTTTCGGAGCCAGTGGATGTTTTGGACGGTCCGGAAGTGGCTGACCTGATTACGGATCTGGGTGCAGGATTCGGACGCCCGGACTATGGATCCGGATTGAGCTGATGACGTGGACTTCCACGTGTCGTGTTGCAGGACACGTGTCGACCGCCGGAGACACGCCGCCCCACCGCCTGCCGACCACCGCCGACCGCTTGACCGCCAGCTGACACCTGGCTTGCTGGATTTCCGGACGCCCGGAAGTAGGATTCGGGCGCCCAAATGTGGAATTTTGGGAGTCTGTAAATAGGTGAGTCCCTGGTTGTTTTAGCTCACTTTCCACTTCGTGATCCCTGTTTCTAGAGAGAGAAAGCTAGGGTAAGGGCCATGTGTTGGCATTAGTTGTGACCTAGCTTGTACTCCTCTACTCTGTTGATCTGATCTGATTCTGAGCTGTTGTTCTGTTGGAGTTAGCAGTCCTTTGGAGGTATATTCAGATCGGAGTACTGCTCGAGCTTGCTTATCTTGGAGGGTTGGATCTGAGGATATTGTTATTCCCCACCGTGGTTGGATTAGCTCTTGAGGTGGGTTGATGTTTGCCAGATTCAGTGGACTTCCTCCTATGTGTTTACTCTCATGTTAGCATGATATGATAGTGTTGGATTATGTTAGCATGACATGATAATGTTGGATTATGATAGCATCATATGATAGTGCTTGGATTATGTTAGCATGATTGGGATTATGTTAGTGATGATCATGTTAGTTGAGATTGATACATGTGTATGATATGATCTTAGATGAGGTTATGATACCTGATTTGCATGCATGACTTCTCTATATCCTTGAGGCATGATTTGACCTACACCTATTCTGTTGATATCCTTTGTATCAGTTGTTGTACATATTAGTATAGGTGATCATGTTGTGGCTCGTGCTATGTTGTTGTACCTCCTCTTTGTGGTAGAGTTGAGATTGATTGTGAGCATTGGAGCATTGATTGGGTCATACCTGTTGTGGATTATCTTTTGAGGTGCCAAGGGCACGTGATTCTTTGTTGACCCAGTCGTGTCGATCATATACCTGTGGGTGCTTGGCGCTGATATATGTTACTATACTCGGTTGGGTCGCTCCCACGAGTACCGCTCCGGAGTTGGATTTTTCGTACAGAGGGTTGTACGAGTGCTAGTGACAGAGGGTGTTGCCTGTACTAGTTGGCTCCCTATGGGTAGAGCATGATCAGGCCGCAGGTATTGTATTATTGTATATGAATTCATGATAGTCCTCATTTGATATGTTCAGTTCATTGGTATTCATATTGACAGTTGAGCAGTTGTGCATAGTAGTGGTAGTTTATCTCCTACTTTCTTTATTGCTCTATATATATCTCTTGAGATTGAGGACTTAGTGGGCAGACCACTGAGGCTGGTGGCGGTACCCACTGAGGACTACTTGTTTGATAGTAGTTCTCACACCCGTTGTTGATACCTTTTTGCAGAGTCTTCTTCCCCAGCTGTGCATACTGAGCGTGGAAAGGAGACCGTCGGGTAGAGCTATTCCCCGGACTTGTGGCTAGAGGTATGCTTGGTAGATGGTTATGAGTCTGTACATACAGTGAGTTGGATATTACCAGTGATGTATATTTTGGTTATGGATTGATGGATGTATGTACAGTGATCTTTTGATATTTATATATAGCAGCTCTGTTGATACCTTTAGCTCTTTGTGGTTGTTGTTGTTTCGCTTCGTATGCTCAGTTTTATTACTGTGTATACGGTGGGTCTGTTGATGTGCCCGGGAGTGGTAACCTGGGGCGTGACACACAACCTTAACGAACCATCCTTTTTCTTTACAAGTAACACGAGGCTCCCGAAGGTGACACACTAGGTTTGATGAAGTCCTTGTCGAACAAATCTTGCAGCTGAGCTTTCAATTCTTTTAACTCAGCCAGTGCCATTCGATACGGAGCCTTTGAAATTGGCATGGTCCCGCAAATCAGATCTATCACAAATTTGATTTTTCGGTTCGGTGGCATCTCGGGTAATTCTACCAGAAAAGCATTCCCTCTCGGACCATTGGGATGTCCTCGAGTGTCGGAACTTCCCTTCGGTCTTCCACCACCATCGCTAAATAGGCAATACAACCACTATTGATTAACTTCTTTGCACGCAATGTGGATACCATAATGGGGAAAAGCGAGCTTTTACGCCCTCGGTACACAACCTTCTCATGTCCCGATTCTCAGAATGTTACAACTTGGCTCTCGCAATCAATAGTTCTATAATACTTGGAGAGCCAATCCATTCCTAGCACTAGATCAAATCCTACCATTCGATTTAATACCAGCAGATTCGCCGGTATAATCCAATCACCTATTCTTATGGGGCAGGCGAGATATATTTTCGTGACACAAAAAGTATGCTCGAGCACTTGTACCTATATAGTATACATGGTCTCTACTATATTTACCCATGTATAGTAGCAAATGATCGACTAATAAATGAATACAATACTCCTGTATCAAATTACTTCTTTAAGTAAAACAATACCTGTCACGACGTCATCAGTAGCAGTAGGCTCCTACACCTTAGTCGCGAACACACAGCCGCTCTATGCCTGTTGCAAACTCTAGCTAGCGCGGCATTGGTGCACGTCCCACAAATATTGCCACGGGTGGGATACCGGCAAGCTGTCTTAGGAAAAAGAGTGTCAATACAACCGATGAAGCTTGGCTATCACCCTAGGGGCGATCATATCTCATGTGACCCAGCTGCCCACACCAGAAGCAAAGTGCCTTCCAACTGTTCACACTATTACGGTTTATGTGAACCACCACAAATGATGCACCTTAACGAGCATTAAGCAGGGTATGACTCTTGGGCTCGAGATCGCGAGTGTGGATGGTCGGGGGGTCGCTTAGAGTTCGACTGACTACCTGAACCATCCGATGGTTACTTCTTCCCCTTTTCCTTATCATAAGTTCACGTTCTTCCTGCGGTAGCATTGCTTTGCTCCACCGATAATGCTCGGTCAAAAACCTCGGCAAAGGTTTGGAGCCTGAAAGATTGGACGACTTTGAATATTTCCAACCAAAGTCCTCACTCGAAGAACTCGGCCTTATCCTTATCATCCTGAACCATATACGGGATGCAATTGACTACGTGGGAGAATTCCCTTTCCTACTCTCTCACCACGTGGTTTCCTTGCCGCAGTTTTTTAAACTCCTCCTGCAGCTTCTTCTTCACACTATCAGGAAAATATATATTGAACAGCACCCCCGAAATTTCTCTTAAGATAGAGGAGGGAGACTAGAGGATCGATTCTGCTTGATCCCTTCCACCGCACCCTTGTCGACTTCTCTAAGCAATGTGCGGCTAGGCGTACTTTATCCCACTCCAACATGTACAAATCTTTGAACAACTTCTCCATGGAGTCAACCCATGTCTCCACGACCAACAGATCTATCGTCTCTCCGTGAAATGTAGGTAGATTAAACTGCTTGAAGATAATAAGGCTCGCAATCACTCGTCTCCCTCTCCGCCTCCATTTCCATATAATTGAGGACTAACGTGCCCAAGCCTATCGGAGAGGTACCCGTCGCGGCTCCCGATTGCACCCTGCACGCCACTACTGGTATGGCCTCCGCAGCTCAGCTACATTTGGGGCAGTAATGAGAGGCACAGGTTGCTCTTGGCCCACCCGGGCCATGGCCACTTGCTGCGTCAACAGTCTCTTGGAGCCTTCTAATCTGATCCTCATGGCACTGTGTGGTTTTGACTTGTCGCTACACTACTCATGTTTGCACAGCTAATTGTTTGCAGAGTTTCGAATCTTCGCTCGCCCCGAATTGCTCGGGGAGCTCGGCTGGCACTTTTGACCTAGACCTCATTAGCGATTGTCCATGCGACGCCATCACTTTCTGAGACACAATAACCTTGTGTCACGCCCCGGGGTGCAGCTCAACCCGGACTCGCCAACAGATCCGCCGCATACATAGGAAGCCTTGTGTACACGAAGCGATAGATGTACCTGTAAAGTATACAATAGCTACTACAAGCAAGTAATAGAGTTGAAATAAAGATACTAAAACTAAACATTGTCCATTGTATATACATAAGCTCCAAGGAATACAACAGATAGATCCATAAGTACAAAAACCCTATTTCATAATTCAGAATCATAATACATAAACATCTGTATGTACAAGACTATAACCAAAAACTGCCTCAGAAGGAATACTCCGCTAACTCATCCCGTAGAAAAAAGTAGGGATCTAACTCTTGACTCCCTTACCTTGATCAGTGGCAGCAACAGGAACGGAGGGCTCTGCAAGAAAAGGAGCAACACAGGGCGTCACAACTAATACTATTAAAAAGTAGAATAGTTCTCAGTGGGTATCGTTACCGACGCAGACGACCTACCCACTAAGTCTACAAAAATTGAAAGAAAATGCTAGGTAAGTAAAAGAGCCAAAAGTAGTAAAGCTAGAAATGAAACAACAGCTATAATGCTACTACACTATTAATGCTCGTGTCACACTGTCAATATACTACATGCATCAACTATCTATCGAGAAAAACACGATTAACTTAATCCAACGGACCACCACACGGCCGGTCAAGCCTGCGCCAACCTACTGCCACACACCAACCTCGGGGTGGTCGGACCAAGGTAGGTTGCCCATAAGGGCTGCTATAACATCAACGCGCGAAAGATCTCACTCTAGAACGGCACTCGGGGAGAGCTACACAGCTGAGGAAAAAGCGTAATCTCTATCGAGCTCAAATCTAGCTCATACAGGCTGTAGTCGATGTAAATGATCAACCAGATCACAAAACTATGACTCACGTGCCCTCGGCACAATCTGATACAAAAATCGAAGATCTGGGACCACCGTCGATCCGGACGACACCCGACTAAACAACTCAGCCTAAACTCTGTTGTAAAAATTCACTCAGCCCCTCAGCACAAGCGTAAATCCAACCTACACTATTCTGAATACTCACAATCCACTAACAAGGGTGCGAAGGAAGTAAAAACAGCTAACTAAGTTAATTCGTAACGACGGTAATTAACTTGTACAAAGTGCAGGTTTTCTCCTAAGTCAAGTTCCAATTCAGCAATTAGAATTTATCTAAAAATATATTTAGCATGCTCAAGATTCTTATTTCAATAATATCTATGCAAATCTAACGATTAATGCTAAACGATTTATAAGAAACAGGGGCGCTGAATTTCAATAGACTTAAAAGAGAATTCCATCGAATTCGGTAAACATAAACCCACCTAGTGTCGCTAATCTGACCACGGATCAAGATGAATTTCACGAGCACGTTCCCCCAACTCCAATTAAAAGGAAAGTGAAGAAAAATCCCACAAATCCCTACTGGATTTAACAGAATAAAAAATCGAGACGAAATTCTAACGAAAGTCACAATACAAGCAATTTCGACTTCGGAATCGATTTAATATAACAATCGGATCAATGTACCTTAAAATTCAGCTGGAAACAACTTCAAAACAGCTAGAATTGAGATGTGGATTAGTTAGAATCTCCTAATTAACTCGCAAGAGAAAATTGGAGTCAAGATCTCAAAATTAGGCCAAAATTTCAAAATTTCAGCATTTGCACTAATAAGTATAACTTTCAGCTCCACTAACCTCAAAGGCAGCTGGGAAAAGGGTAGTACCGAGCTCTACCACTGTGATGAAAAGAGAAAATCAGGCAAAAGCCCACTATTTAGCTGCAAGAAGGATTTGGATCCAAGATCACAAGAGATTCTACAAAATGTTGAGATTCAATTTACAACATAAAAATTCAGCAACTGGGTCAAGATTAACCTGAATTTAAGTTGAGGGAAACAGTCTTCACTATCCACTTCTTCACTAGATCCCCCACAAGAGATTGAATTCACTACGAGAAGATCAAATTCCATGAATTGGATCAAAGAAAACTCAAAATCTCACAACAAGCTGAAATTGAGCATCAAGTTGGAAATGCGTCAATTTTAGTCAACTAACCTGAAGATTCCAGCTAGTAATAGGTAATCTTGAGCTCCACTACTCTCTCTTCTTCCTCTAGGACTCATCCAAAGTAAATCCAACAGGTAGTGGCCTTCAATTTAACCAAGTGTCCCAGGGCTGTCACTGTTCTATTGCTGCTGCTGCTGTAGATGATGCTACTGGCTGCTGCTGATGCTCAGCATTGGAGGAGGAGTAGGGGAAGATGGGGATGAAGCTGAACCTCTTGCTAAGATCAAATCTCCCTTGCTAATATGGTGGAGGCCCTATTGCTGCTGGTGCTGTGAAATTTGAACTGATGCTGGCAGCAGGGCTAGTCCTATTACTACTGATTTAGTAGCAACCGCAGTGAGTTGCTAGGTGTGATGCGCAGGGAGGAAGGCTGGCATAGAGTTAGAAGAGTATAAGAACGAAAAGAAAGGAAAAGAAGAAGGAGAAAAGAAGAAGAGAGGTGATTAACTTCAGTGGAATTGAATCCAAAATCCAAAATCCAAAACCTTAACTCAAGCAATATGAAGCACTCACCTAACCTCAGCTGAAATTGGCCACTCCTCCAGCTCTCCCTTCTCTCCCAGCTTACAAGCCATAACTCCTCACAACCCACAATCACCAAATTCCACAGGACCCAACTAAAACATCTCACTCATCTACTGCTGCCATTGCTACTGCAGGTGCTGTTGCAGGGAGCCTGCGTAGGGAATCACAGCACGGAGAGGGGCGAGGAGAGGGAAGGAAGAAAAGAAAAAGAGAATGAGGGAGAAGAAAGTCAAGGTAATGCTGAGATTAACCCCACCTTTCCTACTGCTGTTGGCAGCTCCTCACTCCAATGTTGAGGCAGTCTACACTGCCGCTGCTGCTGCCTGCGCAGGGAGAGTAGACAGCAGGGAGTTGAAAGAAGAAAAGAGAAGAGGATAGAAGCAGGGAGGAGGAAGGAAATGGAGGGAATTAATGAGGTTTTCTCAGCCAATTATTACAGTCCAAACTCCCCAATTTGGGGTGGTTGGGCTTGAGTAAGGTGTGCCTTAAGCACATCCTAACTATCCTACTCAAGCAGGAAATAAAGCCCAACTCGGATTGATTTGCGACGTCAATTTCGCGTCCAAATCGATCTTGACTTGTCC
This sequence comes from Puya raimondii, assembly GCA_016920855.1. NCBI lineage: Eukaryota > Viridiplantae > Streptophyta > Magnoliopsida > Poales > Bromeliaceae > Puya > Puya raimondii. The sequence continues at coordinate 66,422,827 of JABWPP010000049.1, forward strand.
TGACACTCCTCAGACGTGTCGACCAATTCAAGAGTTGTAATCATTCTAGCAAAATTAATATTTTAATTTTTTCGGAACACTACACCTTGGTCAATAATTTTACCCTCAAGGTCAAATACAAATAAATATTCAATTAGCAGACTCAAATAAAGCGAAAGTTACACAAAGGGTGCTTATTCCCATCACTCGGCATCATGTTGTTGGCCACCAACGTGAACATCCTCGGCTAAAAATAAATTATACCTTAAATCCACTTCTAACATCCTATTAGAGGCATACTAACTAATTAACCCAATTGATTCAACTTCCTCCACAATTCATAAGTCATCGTTTCTCACGAGCCTAGATCCATAGGGTTATCCATCCTAGGGCTTCCTAAGTCCACTTAGATCATTTTTATGCTCTGATACCACCTTAATCTATCACGTTTCGAGCTCGCAACGGAAGCACCACCGGGTACGTGCACAAACCCGCCCGAACGGACAGAGTTTTTCCTATCTGCCTAAGACATCACAACCTATATATATAACACATTCCAACCAGAAATAATATACATGGCTTATATAAGAAAGATATCACATTGACATAAAAGAAAGCTATCTATTACATTATTCACCTGTCATGCCTCGGGCCCTTCTCGTAAAGCCTTTTATAAAAGAGGTGCAGTTTGAAAACTAGAGTTTGCGAAAAATGCTCAATTTTTTTAAACCACCACGGGACTGACAGACCCGCCAGTAATATAGAGACCCCTCTGTCAACATAGACAGAGTCTCCCCTATATATGCACGGCAAACCAACTAGATATAAGATCACACAACCACCCATTTCACACACAGCAACTAGTATTCCAATCACATTCATAATGCGGATGCACATATAGTCAACCAGTCCTTAGCGAAGATGATGCATGCCCTATGCATTCAGCTAAGCACTCCTTAGGCGAAGATGATGCGAATACTTAATACAACAATCATTAAAAATCATCAATCATTTGAAAGTGTTTTCCACCCGAAAACTTTTATTTTAAAAATCCTAAGGATACGATAAAAATTGAAATCCATTTTTAAAACCGTTTCCAACACGAAAATTTTGCCTTTTTGAAAACCTGCTACCATGAGGGGTAGAAAATTGTTTTGCCATAAAAAACCAGAAAACCGATGCCGTAAAATCATATAACCATGCCACGAAACCAAACCATATCCATAAGCATTCAAAACTAAACTAACTAAACCACCACAATAACTATTATTTAACGACAATAAAGGTGAGATGAGTAAATAAGTAACTGTAGCAGAAAAAGTAAGGTAGGGGACCACTAATGCGAACTAGCTAAACCAAGACCTCACGCTATGCCTTGATCAGCCTCTCCGCTAGTGTCACCAGTGGAAACTGTTGTAGCACACTGAAACTTTAGCAAATTGCGGGGTTCTAGTGAGAGAAATAATATTTTATACTATTCTGCAAGTTTTGACTTAGTTTGGAGAGCTCAGGAGTGTTTTCGAGACTTAATAAGAGCGAAAACAGACATCGGAGGCAAAAATCTGCAAAAACTGCAGTTTTGGCAATTGTTTACTGGTACTGAGTTTGGGTATCGGAACTCTGTTAAGGATTGGTTTGGACAGCTCTCGAATTTTGCGAAACTCGGATGGGTACCAGTACTGATTCGGCGTATACCGGTACTGATTCGGCGTATACCGGTACTGATACGAGCTATACCGGAACACAGTAGAAGCCTGAAGAATCCAACATTCGGGTTCTGCGGAACTGAGCCAGGGTACCGGAACACTTAGATTGTGTACTGGTACTCCATTTCGTGTACCGGTACTCAATGGTACAGAACTATTTTCACATAGTTTGTAATTTCTGCCTTTTTGAGGGGTCTATGTGGATATTGTATAAGTGGGTTTTAACCCACTTCACCACCCTTCATTCCTCTCATTTGGAAAGTGAAATAGAAGGAGAAAGGTGAGTTTTTCCCTCTCTCTCTTGAATTTCCTCCTCTAAACCCCTATAATCCTTGGATTCTTCTTCTTCTCTTCATCTCCTCCATGGATGCATGCACTAGGACTTGGAGTGGAGCTCGAGCTTAAAGAAGAGAGTTGTTTGAGGGCCTAAGCTTCAACTCTAGCATTTCTAAGTTGGGATTCGAGCTTTAATTGAGGTTAGTAACATTCTTGTGTCCTCTAATTGTGAGAATTGGAAGGATTTTGGTAGAAAATCTAGTTTTGTAGAAACTAAGGTTTATTTTGGGGCTTTTCAGTTATGAAACTTTTGGGGTGGTATTGATGGGTGTAGAACGCGCTTTTAGGTTGGAATTGAAGCGCCATTAAATTAATTTGGAGATTAGACGAGTTTTTCTTGGTCTAAGGTATTGTTCATCTATTTCCTTCTTGATTTTTGGTGAATTTCATGGTGAGCTTTTTAGATGCTCCTAACCCCTTGAGAATTTTTCGTGATGAGTTTCATTCTCTTTGTAATAGAGGTTATGGTAAAAGAGATGCATGTAAAGATACATGAGTTAGTCAACAATATGCAAATCATTTTGTTATAGCATAAACAAATTGTCCTCGTGCATGCTATAGTTGAGTTGTTATACATATGTAACACTTCATGATTAGTGGAGCTACTTACTTGTTTGAGAGTTAAAGGGTAAATCTTTTAAACTTGCTATAGTAAGATGAGATATGACACCTTGCATGTTAAAGACATGTTGTTACATTACTTAAAACTAGTTGAGAGACTAGGTATGACATTTATGACAATGTACTCGACCTTTAGGTCGTTAGTTGGAATTCCATATTTGAGACATGACGAATGAGGTTCTATATCCTTGGCATGGCGCATTTGACCACGCTTGCTTGCCCTTGTGCTTATTCGCGCATGCTTGTGAGGGTCGCTCCCTACAAGTCGGCACTCCGAAGTTTAGCCTTCGCGACATCATGCTCGCCGTGCGGGATTGGGCGCCGAAGTGGGACGCTGTTGGGGAAGTTCATTCCTAGAGGGGGGATGTTGACTACCATGGGACCATTATCATGGCACAAGCCGGGACTTTACCATATGTAATTCTCGACCATTGGGTAAACATTAAACTAAACTAGGCGTCGTTCATCATAACTACTAGATGCATATATGATGATAGACATACTTGTGGGTTATTACATACTTGTATACATGATAGTGGAGAACTACATCTATGTTAGTCAGCATAATTACATAGAGGCATGATAGTATTATAATATTTTGATCTCAGCTTATATATATTAGTTTTTCATTCAGCTATTTACTATCTTTGCCTCAGTTGATCTTGTGGTGTATTTCACTATTCTCGGCGGTTTACCACTGGGAACTATTGTTTAATGGTTCTCACCCCATTGGTTGTTTGTTTTTGTTACAGAGCCTTCCACTGGGGGAGAGGCTAGGGATCGCGGCAAGGGGTTAGCGACTAGCTAGAGCCTACTCCAGTGTTGCTATAGGTGGACCGAGGCACCTTTCTTTTGGTTTTAGTTGTGAAAGGTATACTTGTACATTTTATATAGAGACCACCTTGAATTCATAAGATGTACCTTTTGTTTGGAATTTATTGTATACGTTGTGAATGATTTGATGTAGTAGACTTTTGACTCTCTATTTTGTATGACATTTGTACGCTCTGATTACCTCGTATAGGATGTATGGATTTTTCTTCCTCTTACTCTTCTTGTATTGTTTGTTGTAGACGCTTTATGTGCACCGAGGAGTGCCTAGTGCACATGGCAGGTCTGTGCACGCCCCGGCTAGGCTTCCACTGGGGCCCGGGCGTGACAGATTGTGTTGGTATCAGAGACTAGGGTTGAGTCTTAGTGGACCTAGCAAACGTTAGGTTGGTTGGACTATAAGGACTAGGAACGTGAGAGATTGGTCTTTTGTTACTATTGGCGAAAGCAACATGTTTGGGTTATGTCTTAACTCCAAAGAGTTGGGGTTTGATCGAAGTGATTGCAATTTCTATTTCCTTGGATGGTTAGGTTGGCGGCCGACAACGTGACATTGGAAAATAGTTGGAGCTCTCTTTATTTACTTTCGCATGATTGGGGTTTGTATTTTATGAGCGGGGATACGGTTGGCATGGGTTGTTCTAATCTACACATATTATGTTTGTTGCAGTTTGTATACCGACAACATGCTTTATGACGGCCGAAGCAGCCGCGGCGGCTGATGCAGCCGAGGCGGAGACATCTGCTACTTTCGGATCCAGTAAAGTCCGTGAGTGGAGAGAGCAGCTGGCTATGTTAGCCGATGTGGTAAAGCGACAGTCGTCTGTGGCACATCAGCAGGTTAAGGCTGCACGCTGACAGGAGGCGAGGATGAAGAGGCTAGAGGATATATTACTCCAGCAGGCTTCTGGAAGGCATGTCAGAGCCCTTCGCCGCCAGTGCAGGCAGGAGGAGCGACAACGGCCGCTTAGCCTGAGGCGCCGGGCACTTCTCGCATAGCCCCGAGAGCCGAGTATAGGGAGGAGGTCATGTTGGCACCACCGGTTCAGACTCCACCGGTGAGGACGGTTCTACTGACTATGGTGACGGGTGTCGAACGGGGTCGACTCATGAACTGTTTGAGAGTTTTGGGAGTGTACACCCCAGATGTTTGATGGCGAGAAGGCGGACTATTGGATCATGGAGAAATGGGTCCTTCACATGGAGAAGTTATTCCACGACATGTTCGTGGAGGATCGAGATCGGGTGTGGTTGGCAACGCACCATTTGGAAGGAGAAGCTTATAAATAGTGGGCGGACATTTGGGATGACCCCGATACAGATATAGCGGCAATCACTTGGGAGAGATTTAAAGAGCTTTTGTCGATGACCTACTTTTCCTAAAGCATCAAACGACAAATAGAGTGAGATTTGCACAATATACGCCAAGGGGATAAGACGGTGGCGGAGTACGAGAGGGAGTTCTATTGTTTGTTGTATTGTGTTTCCTTTGTGGTGAGGAATGATGAAGACAAGGCCCATATGTTTGAGATGGGCCTTCGACCATCAATCTTCAGATCGATCCAATCAGCAAATCTGAAGACTTACCGTGAGGCAGTGGACCACGCCTTGATTGTGGAGAAGGGCGCGTAGATAGCTAAAGAGGAGTGGGAAGCCCTTGATAGAGCGAAGGGCAAGAGGCAAGCGGCCGAGAGTGGAAGTAAAAAATCTTGCCCGAGAAAGCCGCCGATGTAGTGTACTGGACTTCGGTATACTATACTGAACTTTAGCCAAATTGGGTAAAGTATAGTGAAAAGTGATTTGGACATGCTTGAAATGAAGTTTCGAGGGTTTCGGAATGGTTAGTAGTGAGTTAGAGCTTCGAGGACCAAAAATAAATTTTTTTTTAAAAGGGCATGTCTGAGCTATTGGACTCTCGGGGTCCGGACCTTGATTATAGGGTCCGAACTTTGATGTTACTATTTGGGCTGACAGAGCATCAATGTCCGGACCTTGGTGCAGGAACCGGACCTTGGACGCGAAATTTTGAAAACTGCTTATAGGTTTCGGAGCCTGGAAGCAAGGTCCGGACCATGCATGCGCAGTGCGTGACCCTAGTAAGGGGTCCGAACCTTGAATGGAGGGTCCGGACCCTCAGCCCATAGAATGCCCAGTTCAGGGGTATTTTGTTAATTTTGATGGGATTAAAGAGAGGGAGGCCTTGACTTTTCTTCTCATTTGCAAACCCACACGAGAACACACTCTTCCTCACTTTCTTCTTCTCTCTCTCTGTAGAAGCTCCTTAGATCTCTGAAGAGATCAAGGATTGATCTAGGAAGAAGCTTTGGAGGTGCCTAACAAGCTTCTTCGAGCAAGAAGAAGCTTGGGAAACTTGAGGTTGAGTTGAGTTCTTGATGTTTTGAGTTAGGGTTTTGGATTTTGAGCTTAGATTTGGGACTTTATCAAATCGTAGGCTAATCTAGACTACAAATTATAGTGATTAGCCATTGAAATCGGGTTTTGCCATTGTTTTTGAAAAATTCTAGATAAAATAGGGCTTTTGTGTTGGATGAGTCTAAAAATTATTTGACTTTTTGAAACCCTAATTGTAGGGTAGGAAATCATGTGGGACAACTTAATTTTTTGAAATAAACTTATTTGAGGGTTCGAAGGAGGTAACAAACCGTTTTCTTGTCTAGGGCAAGGAAGCTTGGAAGCAAGCTTGTAGCTTCAAAAGGGAGGCCTAATTGCAAGTGATTACGAGCAATTAGGAGCGTTTTGAGGTGGGTTGTGCTTGACCAAAGTGATTAGATCACTTCCATGTCTAAGAGTAAAATGACTATATTAAGTTATTTGTGGTTGCATGTAGTGTACATGAATCAAGGGCATCATATCTCATAAATAAATGGATGCATGCATGTTAATCTTGCATATTATATTATGACTAATGAATGGATGCATGTATGATTGGTTGTATACCTATATTATAGACTAAATGATACATTGACTTCTCTAGAGCCATTAGAGAACTCAACATACATAATGTGAAAACTTAGTGCCATGAGAACATAGGTTGAAAACATAGTGGGAGGGTGACCACTTGGACATGAGAACATGAACATAAAAAGGTGACAAATAGGATGCCAACAAGGAACTCCAGAAATCCTAGCAACCCACGGCCGAGGGTGCGAGAAAGGCCACCTAATGCCAAGGGGATAACTTGATGCCTATGCGCCGATGGTCGGGGGTGTGCAAAATGCCACTTAATACCAAAGGTATAGGTGAGATGATTGAACTCGCTTCCAATAATTCCTAGGGCCGGGGGTGTGCAGCATGCCACCTAATACCAATGGATGGAGCAACTTCACAAAACTGTGGACATATGGCCGAGGGTGGACGATAATCTCGCCGCCTAATGACATGAGGATAGCAGTGACTTTGCTCTTGATTGACTCAAGATTGAGTCGGGTATCATATGATAGGGTAATGAAATTGTAAGTAGAAATGGTAATAAACTTACACATGACATTTCATTATCATGAATAGATGCATAAACATGTTGTTTCAATTTTGCTTATATATATATTGAACTAATCCATGCTTATGTTGTTTCTTTTGGACCTGGTGGGTCAGGCTTCTCACTTGGGTGGCCGTACCCACTGGGAGCTATGTTTATAGTTCTTACCCCCATGTCTTTCAGGTCCACCTGCGGGTAATGTAGCGGAGCGAGGAAAGGGCGTAGCGGAATAGATAGCGTCCTTCTCTATTATTTTGGTGATTTTCTAGTTGGGCCCCATTTTGGAACGATGTAGGAAATGGAACATACCAATGTAATATTTCTAGGTTGTAAATTCTGGGAGCTAACGATGAATGTAATTGAATGTTGCAAAGTGGTAATAGAATAGTTTACTTATTGTCTTGTGATACTCTCCTTATGCAACCCATGTATTCAATTTCTGTCTGAAATATATGCTTGTGACGCCTTGGGCGGATAGGAAAAACTCTGTACGTTCGGGGGGTCTGGTGCACGTGCCCGAATTATGCTTCCGCTATGGGCTCAGAGCGTGACAGACTAAGGTGGTATCATAGATTAGAAACGGTCTAAGTGGACCTAGGAGACCCTAGGATGGAAACCATAGGAACCTAGGCTCGTGAGTGACGAGAATCTATGAATAGTGGCAAAAATTAAGTTAATTGGGTCATGTTATGTATGCCTCTAATATGATGTTAAAGGTGGACTCGAGGTGTGTTTTATTCTCAGCTGAAGATGTTCATGTTGGCGGCCGACAACATGAAACCAACTGAGGGGAATATAAGCACCCTTATGTAACTTCCGCCTGAATTCGGTTTGTTTTTTAATTCTTATTTTGTGTTTGACCTTGAGGGTCATGTTATTGACCAAGGTCGTTGTGTTTCAGGAAGTGATGGCGCGCGGTAGACCTCCGACAAGGGCTAGACCGGAGGAGCCGAGCGGGGCCCCCGAGCAATTCAGAGCGGGCGGGGACATGGATCTCCGCGAGCAGTGGACCGCACTCATGGGGGTAGTGCGGCAACAAGCTGAGACTGTGCAGCGGCAAGAGGAGCAGATTATGAGGCTCCAAGAGATCATAGCACAGCAAGCGGCTGCGGCCCGAGCGGGCCACGAGCAGCATGCACCCCCGATCGCAGTGCCGAACGTAGTAAATGGGGTGGTCGGAGCGGCCGTACTGGTAGCGGCACGTCCTGCACCCTCAATGGTTGTGATCGATTCGGGCACTTCGGTCCCCGATCATGCGGCGATGGAGGCGGAGATGGAGCGCTCACTCGCGACCCTCATGACATTCAAGAAGTTCAACTCGCCTACCTTCAACGGGGAGATGATCGATCCATGGATCGTGGAGAAATGGGTCGATTCGATATAGACACTCTTCGAGAACCTCTATACTTTGGAGAGGGACAAAGTGCACCTCGTCGCGCATTGCCTTGAGAAATCGGCGAAGGTGTGGTGGAAAGGGGTCAAGCGGGACTGGCCCTCTAGTCTCCCTCCTGTGACTTGGGAGGAATTTCGGGGATTGATGTTTTCTACTTACTTTTCCGACAGCAAGAAGAAGAAGCTTCATGACCGGTTCCAAAAGTTGAGACAAAGGAACCACACAGTGAGAGAGTTATGAGCCAAAATTCTCTCACATTATTAACTATCTCTCATATGTGGTTTGGGACGACAGGGGTAAGACCGACTGCTTCGTGCGCAGACTTCGGCCAGAGATTTTCAAGGTCGTGCACTCTCTTAAGATGCAGACCTTTGCTGAGGTTTTGAATCAGGCCCTGTGGGTGGAGCAGGCAATGCTTACGCACGTGAGGAGCGCGAGTCCTTTGAGAAGGAGAAGGACAAAGGGAAAAAGCGATCATCAGGTGGCTCGGGTGGTCAGTTTAGCTATAAGCCAGCACCAAGGCACCCGCACTCGCAATCCCGAGCCCAAGAATCCCAGCCCACTCGGTCCACGCCGAGGTGCAATATCTGTGGTAGTCCTCATCGGCCGCAGGTGTGTGAGCAGTGGGAGGGAATGTGCTATAAATATGGGCAGCCGGGTCACATGTGATTCGAGTGCCCGCAGGGTGATGATCGGGTTCTATCAGTGGCATCGACGCCTTCCTCACTGAGGCAGCTCGCGGGTACCCCACCCATGGTCGATGTCTGCAGGGAGTGCACCGCCGGCACGACAACCTGAGGGGTTGCGGCAGGCGCCAAGCAGCTAAATTTTTGTGACTCAGGTGAAGGAGCCTACTGCTTCAGAGGACGTCGTGGCAAGTATTGTTTTACTTAATGGGATAAGATTCAGAGCATTATTTGACAAAGGAGCATCGCATTCATTCATTAGTTGGTCGTTTGCTATTACTCATGGAATAGATATAGTAGGCACCATGCAATTTAGATGAGTACAAGTGCCCAAGCATGCATTCTATGTTAGGAGCATATGTCGTGCCTGCCCCGTCAGAGTAGGGGATTGGATCATGCCGGCCGACTTGCTGGTTTTGAACTGGATGGTCGAGTTTGACCTAGTGTTAGGAATGGATTGGCTCTCCAAGTACTATGCCACAATTGATTGTGAGAGTCATGTTGTGACCTTTAGAGAACCGGGTCACGAGGAGCTTGTGTACCGAGGGAGTAAAAGCTCACTCTTTGCCACTATGGTAACCATGTCGCAAGCGAGGAAGCTTATTAGTAGTGGTTGTGTCGCCTTTCTGGCGACGGTGGTGGATGATCAGAAGGAAAGTCCGGCACTCGAGGACATTCCAATAGTCCAAGAGTTTTCAGATGTATTTCCGGTGGAGTTGTCTGGAATGCCGCCGGACTGGGAGTTTGAATTCGTAATAGATTTACTTTCCGAGACCGCGCCAATTTGGAAGGCCCCTTATAGAATGGCATCGGCTGAGTTGAAAGAGTTAAAGGCTTAGTTGCAAGATCTATTAGATAAGAGCTTCATCAAACCAAGTGTCTCACCTTGGGGAGCCCCGGTGCTGTTCGTTAGGAAGAAGGATGGTTCGCTATGGTTATGTGTTGACTACCGTGAGCTTAACAAGGTGACCATCAAGAATAAATACCTATTACCCCGTATTGATGACTTATTCGACCAACTATAAGGGTCTCGGGTTTATTTGAAGATTGACTTGCAATCCGGCTATTATTAATTGAAGATTAAGCCGGAGGATGTGCATAAGACTGCGTTTAGAACGCGGTATGGATACTACGAGTTTACGGTTATGCCGTTTGGGCTCACTAACGTTCCGGCAGCGTTCATGGATTTGATGAACTGTGTATTCAAATCATTATTGGATAAATTCGTGGTAGTGTTCATTGATAACATACTTGTCTACTCTCGGAGTGATGAGGAGCATGAAGAGTATCTTCGGGTGGTGCTACAAATTCTTCGGGAGAACAAGCTGTTCGATAAGCTGAAAAAGTACGACTTTTGGATTCAAGAGGTCGCCTTCTTGGGTCATGTGATTTCCAAGAGTGGACTATCTGTGGACCCAAAGAAAGTTGAGGCAATTAAGGATTGGCCCCAACTGACCAACGTCACCGAGGTGTGTAGCTTTCTCAGTCTTGCAGGATAATATCGACGGTTCGTGCAGGAATTCTCAAAGATCTCCGGTCCACTAACGCGCCTTACCCGCAAGGGAACCAAGTTTGTGTGGAGCGATGACTGCGATCAAAGCTTCAAGGAGTTGAAGGAGAGGTTGACCTTAGCTCCGATCCTTGCCTTACCGGTTGCGGGGGAGGACTTTGTGGTGTTTAGTGATGCGTCGCGCTAGGATCTTGGGTGTGTACTCATGCAGCATAGGCAGGTCATTGCTTATGCCTCCTGCCAATTAAAGAGCTATGACCTTAATTGTCACGCCCCGGGTTTCGGCTCAATCCGAGCACGCCAACAGATCCGCCGCATACACAAAAAATTCTGTGTACGCGAAGTGATAGAAGCACCTGTAGATAGTATAAGAACCACTACAAGCTAGTAACAGAGCTAATAAACAGTAATAGAATGTCATCTGTACATACATGTAATCCAAGGTGTACGAAATAAACCAAAATACATCATCATTACCTCACAACTCCACTCAGTAAAATAAGTACAACTATATGTACATGACTATACAAAAGAACTATCTCCAATAAGGGGTACTCCTCTAGCACGACGACCGGGGTAGACAGGGATCTAACTCGCGACTCCCTTACCTCGATCAGAAGCAGCAGCGGCAACTGATGGTTTTGCAAGAAAATGGTAACAATGGGTGTGAGAACTACTGTAAAGAAAAGTAGTCCTCAGTGGGTACCGTCATTGACCCCAACGGCCTACCCACTAAGTCTACGAGACTCATAGTATAGCTGGTAGGTAAAAGGAACAGTAAGGTAAGCTGGAAGAAACTCTACAGCTAGTATGCCACTACACTACCAATATACATGTCATGCTCTCTGTGTATATATACATCACTGATTAAGAAACAGTCACCACTGATCCAATCCACAGGGACTGTCAATCGGCCAGCCCAGTCTGTGCCCTAAGCTATACCGTACACCACCCACGGGGGTAGCCGGTCCAAGTACAGTGCCCAATCGGACCACTGCGACGCATAAAAGCCAAACTCCGGAGCGGCACTCGTGGGCGCGACCCAACCGAGTATAATTGCGAATCTGCCAAGCTCAATCAGGCAACCACAGGCTATAATCGATGCAAATGGGTCAAACAGGAATAAGAATCAAGGCTCACGTGCCCTCGGAACAATCTGATGCGAAAAGTAGAGATCCGGGTCCACCGTCAATCCGGACGGCACCCGTCGACACGAAACAGTCTCAACTCTGCTGTAAAAGTGGGCTCGGCATCTTAGCACGAGCGTAATCTCAACCTACACTAATCTAAGTATCCACGACGCCCTAACAGCGGTGATACCAAGGTGAAACTAGCTTCTGAAGCTAAATCTATTAACTTTATCGAAAAGTGAAGTGTGTAGGTTTAGAAAGTTTTCTCCTAAGTCAAGTTCCAGCTCAGCATGTAAAAATTCATCTAAAATCATTAGATTAAGCTCCAAATTCAGATTTCATACTATGGCATGCAAATCTACAAATTTGACCTACTAACATGATACTCAATACAAAATAAAACAACTTAGGAGGGATTTCGAAGATTTCGATAAACATTAACCCACCTAGCGCGCTAATCCGATCACGGATCGAATTGAAACTCCACAAGCACCTTCCCCTAGCTCCAATTAAAAGGGAAGTGAAGACGAAATCCGAAAATTCCTGCCGGATTCAACGAAATCAAGAGCCGAATGAAATTTCTAACGAAAGTCAATATTACATATGAATTCAACTCTAGAATCAAATTTACTTATTCGGAGCCAATGTACCTTACAATTCAGCTTCGAGCAACTTTGAATCAGCTACAATTTAGGAATGGATTAGCTAGAATCCCCTAAAAATCACTCACAAGAAAATTGGAGTCATAACTCCCAAAAATGAAGTTGCAAGATAAAAAATCAGCATTATGACCAAAATTACCTCAATTGAAGCTCAAATCCTCGCCAATTCGGCTAGCAAACTTCCTCCCCCTATTCCACACAATGAGGTAGACCAAGAATAGGTTCCAATTTATCAGCTCGAAGCATCAAAATCCAGCAATTTCGCCCTCAAGTTCAGTGACCACTGCAGGAATGCACTGCTGTGGCTGCCGCTGGACTGCACCTTGGTGCTGCCAATTCCTTGCTCCACAAGGAACTGCAGGGCAAGATAAGGTTATGGGGCAATCCACGAGTGATCTTTGACTTCTATACTATAAGAAAAATTCATAATTCATCCCGAAATTTCATCATAATTAAGAAATAGAGGTCAAGAATTCAGCTTCGACGTAAAATCTGTTTTTCGGTTTTCGACCTCAATGAAAACTGAAATTCTCACTCATCTTACCTCCAAATTGGTCCAAAGAAGATTTTAACCACTAGAGGATGAAGTCAAGATCACTTGCAATCCTTCCAAAGCTCAGCTCCTAGAAGAAATTCAAACGGATTTTATCAAAATCGAAAACTGGTCCAGTTCAGTTCAGAAAATCAGCATTGCACCATTTTTTATCAACATCAAAATTAGAGCTACTAATCTGATTTTTTCAGCTCAAAGAAGGTATAGACAGCATCCCAACATCCCCTCACACAAATGCAAGCCTTCAATTTCGAAAAATGGAGCATCGAATCATATCCAATTAAGCTTCCAAACTCAGCTTACCTGCTGCCAGAGTTGCTGGTTGCTGCTGCTGCTATGACCAAGTAGCAAGAAAGGAGCAACAAAAGAGGGAGAGGGAAAAAGAAAGAAGGTATCAAGGTTGATCTTAAGTTCTAACTCTGTAAACAACCCATAAATACCAATCAAACCCAGTACAAGAAGTTGGAAAGGCTCAAGAACTTAAATCCATCAATAATGCTGAAATTCAGCTTCAAAATCTAAATTGCACCATTCCAATCAAAACTTACTTCAATTTCCAGGTAGGAAGAGGTTCAAACCAAGCTTTACAATTCCCTTCATCTTCCAACCTTTATCTATTTTGAAATTGAGCTATACTTGCATAGGATTGAGCCCCCCAAAGACAGCTAATGCTGCTGCCAGCCTTGCTGGTAATGGTGCTGCCAGCCAGCATTGCTGTAGCTGCTGCAACTGCAGCCTTGCTGCTGTGGTTGTTGCAGAGATGGAGGAGAAGAGGAAGGAGGCCAGCCCACTATTGCAACTCCTCTGCTACAACTGCCCCAGCTGCTGCAAATTGCCTCAAATGCCATTGTTGCCACCAGCAGCTACTGGTTCTGTAGTGCGCAGGGAGATGGCAGGGAGGGAGTGTGAGGAGACGGAAGAGGAGGGGAGGAGATGGATTGAGAAGAAGAGGAAGATGAGTAGGAGGAGGAAATGCTAGTATTCAGCTGAATACTAGCTGCCAAAAACCCCAATTAAGGGTGGTTGGGCTTGGTTGGATGTGCCATTAGCACAACTTAACCAAAATTGCATCCATGCTGAAATTAAGTGACGTTTCGGATTTAATTTGCGACGTCAATTTCGCGTCCAAATTAAATCCGACTCGTCCCGACACTTTTCGACGTGTCGAATAAATCAAGGACTATAATCATTCCAAAAAATTAATATTTTAATTTTTTTTCGGGACACTACATTAACTATCCCACCCATGACTTAGAGTTAGCGGCGGTGGCCTTCGCACTCAAGTTGTGGAGGCACTATTTATATGGTGAACGTTGTGAGGTTTACACGGACCACAAGATCTTAAAATATCTTTTCACTTAGAAGGAGTTGAACCTGAGATAGCGGAGGTGGTAGGAGTAGTTGAAAGACTACGACCTAACCATCTTGTACCACCCGAGCAAGACTAATGTGGTGGCCGATGTGCTCAGTAGGAAATGTGTGGAGAATCTTGCAATGATGATCGCAACCCAGCCACAGTTGATTTCGGAAATGCGGCAATTCGACTTGAAAGTTGTGACACCGGGCGCCCTGCTAGGCTTATGACTCTTGTGATTCGGGTGACCTTGTTGGAGCGGATTAAGGAAGGGAAGTCCTTTGATCCAGTACTCCAAAAGGTGCGGAGTGATTTGGAGAGTGGGCGGATCGGTGAGTTTTGTGTAGACTCGGAGGGCACCTTTCAATTTCGAGACCATTTGTGCGTGCCTAAGGACGAGGAGATCTGCGAAAATTTTGGAAGGAAGCTCATACATCCCCGTATGCTATTCATCCGGTGCTGCTCCGCTAATGGTGGCTCTGCAACAACAGGGGGGTGAGAACTAAAAGAAGTTCCCAGTGGGTTCGGCCGCCAACCTCGCCGATTTTCCCACTAGGTCTAACAAGGCATAGTAATACGAAAGGAGATAGCAATGCGATATATAAGCAACTGAATATGTAGTCTACCACCACTAACATACAACATGCAACAATGACTACTACTATGCCTTACAATAAGGAATGAATGTCATGATTCTATATGTTCAACAGTGTCCCTCACACACTCTTGACCCAATTCATTCATGACCCAATCGGGGCTTCTCACAAGACCAAGCCCAACTCACAAGAATATCATGATCGACCCCACACATAACATGTAATCTCACTATGCTCACTCACTACATAAGATGCAACAATGCAAGTAGCATAGGTTACAATATGGTCAATCAACATGTCTCTTTCCTCTTTGACCCAATCTTACCGGCTCACCCGAAGGTCAAGCCAAACTCACAATACTAGGGCCCGCAGGGAGATAGTCCCTCAACTATCTAGGGCCGTCTGCTGGGGAGATAACCCTCAACCCATAGGTGTGACGACTCCGGAGCTCACTGCTTGTGGTGGCGCGAACACCAACAAGCCGAACAGACAATGTGAGTGCGATCCAGTCCTCTCAACCCGAGGACACCCTACTGACCAGGGTAACAACACACGGGGATCTACCAATCCCTAGCATGGTCCAGAGGATCTATTTCAATCCCTCACATGCTCATCTCAAAATCCTGTGCAACTACGGCAACAAACCCACATATACTCGAGAGTCTACTAAACTCATGTCGCGTGCATCAATAGGATAAACAAACACCACACTATGTGGACACAAGCAACTATGCAATGCTTCATGGACTATGGCCTCACATTCATGCAATGACCCAATTTCACATTTAATCGTCACAATGACATCTAGTATCTCACTTGTTTCAATGTCCACTACTTGCTTTCTATGTCCAATCCACTAGTTTTCCTCTACTAGTTCAACATGCCACTAGGGTTCATATGTTGCTAAATTCATGCTTCCTAGGTTCCAAGTTATCACCACAATTATTCATGTATACATCATAGAAGGCATGCAAGTTTCTATAACAAGAAAATACTTGAACCCTATCATACATAATCAATACATATATATATATGCTCAACAAAGTGATTTAGACATAGGGAGAAATCCAACCATTTCGGATAGCACCACCCACCTCGTTTTAACGTCAAGGGCCGGGAAACCAAGTCTCGCGATTTATCTCCGCCGAAAAGCCTCGACCCAAGCCTAACAAAGGCAAAACGGCAATTTTTGCCAATAGAACGCCGTAGGCTCGTAGGGACTCCAATCCAAGTTGCCCAACGCGTCGATTTATCCTTCAATTAAAGATTTATGAGATCAATTTGGTTCAAAACCCCTTAGGGTCAAAAGCCCCAAATCCAAGCCCTAGGTTTCATGAACCTCAAGAACACCCAAAAATCAGGTGATCCTTTGATTAAACTAGTCTAGAATCATCTAGAGATCTCTAATACACCAATTTTAAAGGATGTAATCCAAACCCTAAACCCTAGTCCGAAGAACTCACCTCGGGTCGCGAGCTCCCCAAGCTTGATCCACCATTGGAGAGCTTGCTTCACCACCAAGCAAGCTTCATCTCCTCCAACTCCAATCTCCTCTTTGGTGGAGAGGTTGCAAGAGAGAGGGAGAGAGAGATGTTAGAGAGGAAGAGAGAAGGGTTTCCCCCTTCTCTCATGCGTGTGGGGGGAAGGGAATGAGAGGAGAGTGCTGTGGGGCACTTTTTATAACCCCCAAACAGTGCAGGGTCCGGACCCTGCATCAAGGTCCGGAACCCGTGAGCAATTTTCAGCATTTCGCAGCTGGGGTCCGGACCAAAGATCTGGGGTCCGGAACCGGACACGATGAACAGTATTTTCAGCCTTTTTTATTTTCTTCTCATTTTCACTACAAAACTCCGATTTTCATTCCGTTTTCTTTCCAAATCAAATCCAACACAACCGAAACTCCTCTTACACATATGGGACACTTTCAAAGTCGGAGATTTATAATTTTTCCTTATAAAAACCATTAGATTTCGAGATACAATCATTTCTCAAAAGTTTCCATTTCCGGACCTTGATGCATTAGATTTCGACATATGGTGATCCTTTGATTAAACTAGTCTAGAATCATCTAGAGATCTCTAATACACCAATTTTAAAGGATTTAATCCAAACCCTAAACCCTAGTCCGAAGAACTCACCTCGGGTCGCGAGCTCCCCAAGCTTGATCCACCATTGGAGAGCTTGCTTCACCACCAAGCAAGCTTCATCTCCTCCAACTCCAATCTCCTCTTTGGTGGAGAGGTTGCAAGAGAGAGGGAGAGAGAGATGTTAGAGAGGAAGAGAGAAGGGTTTATGCGTGTGGGGGGAAGGGAATGAGAGGAGAGTGCTGTGGGGCACTTTTTATAACCCCCAAATAGTGCAGGGTCCGGACCTTGCATCAAGGTCCGGAACCCGTGAGCAATTTTCAGCATTTCGCAGCTGGGGTCCGGACCTCAGATCTGGGGTCCGGACCCGGACACGATGAACAGTGTTTTCAGCCTTTTTTATTTTCTTCTCATTTTCACTACAAAACTCCGATTTTCATTCCATTTTCTTTTCAAATCAAATCCAACACAACCGAAACTCCTCTTACACATATGGGACACTTTCAAAGTCGTAGATTTATAATTTTTCCTCATAAAAACCATTAGATTTTGAGGTACAATCATTTCTCAAAAGTTTCCATTTCCTCCCAACTTTCTCCAAGTTTCACCGATACCTCTTCTAATCGTTCCGATGCTCTCGGAACCCAACATAGAACTCATCAAATCCACAATTCATCCAACTTGACTTAAGCTCGGAGAGGTATACAAAAATTCGGTTCACTACAACATTGGAGCGAGGTCAGTGAGAAATTGGCCTTCGGGCCGGATGTGTTGCTTGATGCGAAGAAAAAGGTCCGTATAGCACGACAACGGCTATTAACGGCGCAAGCTCGACAGAAGAGTTATGCTGATAAGCACCGGCGGGACTTTGAATTTGCGTTGGGCGTCCGCGTCTCCTTGAAGGTATCACCCATGAGAGGGGTGAAGCGGTTTGGAATTCATGTTCAAGCTAAGTCCCCGATATGTTGGACCGTATGAGATGTTGAAGCGCGTGGGGCCTTTGGCTTATTGACTCGTGCTACCATTGATGCTTGCGAGAGTTCACAATGAGTTTCATGTATCCACACTCCGCAAGTATGTACATGATCCGACTCATATCCTCCAATATAAGCCGCTCGAGCTTCAAGAGGATATGCCATATGAGGAGTCCCCGCTTTGCATTCTTGCTCGCAAGGTGAAAGGACTACGGAATCACACAATTTCGTATGTTAAAGTGCTCTGGGCCAATCACGAGGAGCGTGAAGCCACTTGGAAATTGGAAAGCTCGATAGGGGAGCGTTTTCCCCACCTATTCACTGATTCGAGTAGAGGTATGGTTCGAGTTTCGCGGACGAAACTTCTTTTTAGGGGGGGGGGGGGGATATAGTGCACTGAACTTTGGTATACTATACTGAACTTTAGCCAAATTGGGTAAAGTACAGTGAAAAGTGATTTGGACATGCTTGGAATGGAGTTTCAAGGGTTATGGAATGGTTAATAGTGAGCTAGAGCTCGGAGGACCAAAAATGAAAATTTTTGGAAAAAACATGTCTGAGCTGTTGGACTTTCGGGATCTGGACCTTGATTGTAGGGTCCGGACTTTGATGTTACTGTTTGGGCTGATAGAGTATCAAAGTCCGGACCTTGGTGCAGGATCCGGACCTTGAACGTTAAATTTTGAAAACTGCTTATGGGTTCCGAACACTGGAAGCAAGGTCCGGACCTTGCCTGTGTAGTGCATGACCCTAGTATAGGATCCGGATCTTGAATGGAGGGTCCGGACCCTCAACCAGCAAAATGCCCAGTTCGGGGGTATTTTGCTAATTTTGATGGGATTAAAGAGAGGGAGGCCTTGGCTTTTCTTCTCATTTGCAAACCCACACGAGAACACACTCTTCCTCACTCTCTTCTTCTCTTTCTCTCTAGAAGCTCCTTAGATCTTTGAAGAGATCAAGGATTGATATAGGAGGAAGCTTTGGTGGTGCCTAGCAAGCTTCTTCGAGTAAAAAGAAGCTTGGGGAACTTGAGGTTGAAGTGAGTTCTTGATGTTTTGAGTTAGGATTTGGGTTTTGAGCTTAGATTTGGGATTTTATCAAACCCTAGGCTAATTTAGACTACAAATTGAGGAGATTAGCCATTGAAATCGGATTTTGCCATTGATTTTGGAAAGCCCTAGGTAAAACAGGGCTTTTGTGTTGGATGAGTTTAAAAATTATTTGACACTTTAAAACCGTAATTGGAGGGTAGAAAATTATGTGGGACAACTTGATTTCTTGAAATAAAATTATTTGAGGGTTCAAAAGAGGTAACGAATCTTTTTCTTTTCTAGGGCAAGGAAGCGTGGAAGCAAGCTTGTAGCTTCAAGAGGGAGGACTAATTGCAAGTGACTACGAGCAATTAGGAGCGTTTTGAGGTGGGTTGTGCTTGACCAAAGTGATTAGATCACTTTCCTGTCTAAGAGTAAAATGACTATATTAAGTTATTTGTGGTTGCATATAGTGTACATGAATCAAGGGCATCATATCTCATAAAATAAATGGATGCATGCATGTTAATCTTGCATATTATATTATGATTAATGAATAGAGGCATTGGGCTACTCGCCCATGCAGGCATATAGAGATAGGTTCTTTGTAGTAGCGGCATGTTTATTTATTTACTGCTTATCTATATATCTCCTGCTACTGTAGGTTTACTTTCAGTTCATTATACATATCTCTATATATCCTTTGACTCATTTCTAGTGAGTACGCTTGCCTTCGTGGCTCTGTCGTATCCACTGAGAAACCTCAAGTTGGTTTCTCACCCCACTTTCTCCACAGGTGGCTTAGGTAGTGAGGTAGGTCAGGCACGGTGCAAGGACACGGTTTAGTTAGATCGCATTAGTAGTCCCCCTTTGGTTATCTCTTTCTTTTCTTTTATGTTCAATCAATAGATGTTCAGTGGTTCAGTTAGACGGATTCATGTCATGCTTGAATGATTGACGCAGTGGTTTGGATTTGGTTTACTTGTAATATGGCATTGACTTTTATGGTTTTATGACTTTGTGATATTATGATTTTTCATGGTTTATGGAAAGTAGTTTTCTACCCCTCGTGATAGCTGATTTTTAAAAGAATATGTTTCCGTATGGAAAACGGTTTTCAAAATAGCCTTGAAATGGTTTTCAGTTTTCAGTTTATCTAGAACTTCAAAATAAAGTTTCTGAAAAAGAAACACTTTCAAGTGGTAGGATGTTTGATGTATTGTGAATTGCATCATTCGGCGCCTAAGAAGTGTGTAGAAGCATGCATCATTCATAAGGATGGCTAGCTGTATGGATATATGCATCTGGTTAAATGTTTGTGAATTATGGTGAATGTATGTTGTGAGTAGTGTATGTATGTACATGGTTGGTACGCCGTGTAAATACAGAAAAGACTCTATCCGCGTGGACAGAGGAACTTTATATTTGTGGCGGATCTGTACGTCTCGTGGGCAAGGCTGGTTTCAAGAAAAAAAATGTGGGCAATTTTTCGCAACTCTGGTATTTCAAACGGCACCTATTATATAAAGGTTTTACAAAATAGGCCTCAGGGCATGACAGATTAAGATGGTATCAAAGCGACAACAACTACAACTACATTCACAGGCTTTCTAACTGAACCACAGGCTAGGCTGACCATAGGAAGACCTAAGGCTTGTAGGCACGTGAGGGCGCGGGGTTGTTGGGATTAAGTCTCGATATTTTGGTCAAGCTTTAATAGTCTCGAGGCATATGGTTATTTTATTACCCCGTGTTTGTATTACGGTTATGGCGCGGACTAGTGCTTCTACCGGGAATGGTGGCGGTTTACCAGGAAGGCATCGAGTGGCTGGGTGATATTCACTAGGTAAAGCCGCTCATGGTCAGGTGGTGGCCTTAAGGGGTCAAGTGACGTCACTTGCTGGGCCTATGCAAATCGATTCGGCTGCTGTCACCCAGGCCTTACTTCCTGCGTAGAGCACGAGAGCTACCACAGGCATCTCCGTGGAGACGACACACGGAGCGGTTACGGCCGCGGCTACTACGGGGGTTGCTAGAATGTAGCCCGAGGTTCCTGTAGCAGCCGCTTAGATGGCTGTGACGTAGGCGACTGCCGGTGCTACATCGCTGGCTGTGGGTGTCGCTCCCTTTGGCTTTGTGGGTATGGCTGTGGTGCCTACCCATTTTCCTATTTTCACTGGTGGCGGAGATTCACGGATGGTGGAGCGCACTCGGACAAGGGTGAACTTGATGAATTCGAGATTTACGACCCGCCTAGTTCAGCGGCATGACTCCCGATCTAAGGATTGGGGAGTATGGATCGATGTTATGGTAGGGCTCTTCAAAGGGTCTCGGGCAGGGTAATAGTTCAGTACTGGTGTACGAGCGGGAGTTTGCCCGACTCATTAACTGTATTCCGTTCGTGTTCCGAAACGGGCAAACAAGGTTTGGTTTTCTTAGGATGTGCCAGAAGGTTTTCACTAATTGAATCATCAGTACAGGTACTTCGACCTTTCGCTGGTTCACACGTCTAATTGGCGTATGTTGGAACAAGTTAAGACACAGTTTTGGTGTCAGGTCTCGGTTGGTGCACACACTATGTGTGACTGTCCCAACACCTTTGTCGGTGTGTTATGAGATAACGGGTGGACTATGTAGGCATGTATGTCGCGAGATACTCTATGGAGTTGTTGGAGGTCTCGGTGTGTTGGATGTTGATTAGGTGAGGTGCGGAAATCGGTTATACAAGTCGTGTTCCAATCGCACTTGTACGTGCGGTTGGCGACTCTGTGTCACGGGCAGTCGTCGGATGTTGTTGCGAACTGTAGGACTCCTATGGAGTTGGTTCAAAGGCTGGTCTAATTCAAAAATCCGCTTATAAAGTCGATGTTTCGAGGGTGTTATGGTGCACTCTGGTGAGGTATCGGTTGGCTTGGTATTTGTGTCACGTCTCCAACTTGTCGTTGGCGATGGATCTGCGGGTATTTCGCCTTTCTTTTGATAAGTATGTTGGCTGCAGACAACGTAGTGTTGAAAGTTGGGGCGAAATACCCTATCCCATTTGGGAGTATCAAGATTGGGTCGATGTATATTCTTGCAAGACAATCTCTATAGACCGTCTTGTGGGAAGGCTAGAGTGGTGGTCATCTCTGACCATGTAGTGAGCCTTGGGTTATTCCCAGGCAGATTATGTGTAGTTGATTTATCATCATTGCACGGTTTGGGTCCGGTTACTTATCAACTCGGTAGTTGTGCCTTGCACAGCTAAAAGGTTTGATTTGTAGGGTAATCTCGGCTGAATTGTCGGGAGGTGTGGAATCACGGTTGGTAAGTGGCCTAAGCCTGGTTGTTGGCTCAAGAGTCATGGTATGCGTTAGCATAAAAGTTATACGACATGCCTTATCATAGTGTCACGCCCCGAGCCCTAGTGGGAGCCTACTAGGCACGTGCACAGACCTGCCGTGTACACCAAAACAACACACAATGTACACAAGGCGTCTACAACAACAACAATCAAGTAGAAGAAGGAATACATCCTAAACAAGGTGATCAGAGCGAGAATATAATTCTACCACTAAAACAAGATGACATAAAGCCACAATCTCAAGATATACAATAAAATTTGCTTAATGTACATCTTAACAACACTAGGAGATCACTCTCTAGAAACAACTATACACCTTTCGCTCAAAATACAAGAAAGGTGTCAAGGGTCCATCTAAAACATCATCGTCGCGGCTCTAGCTAGCTGCTAACCCCTCGCCACGATTCCAAGCCTCTCCCGCTGCGGAAGGCTCTGAAACAAAAACCCAACAACCATGGGGGTGAGAACTATTAAACAATAGTTCCCAGTGGGTAAGCCGCCGAGAGTGGCGAAATACACCGCTAGGTCAACTGAGGCAAATATAGTATAAGTTGAAACATAAGGCATAAAGCAATAAATACTAAGCAAGTAATTCTACTACTATCATGCCTCCAAATGATTATATCATTTCAACAAAAATATAATTTCTACCACTACATGCATAGGTATGTCCTTTACAAAAATATATATGTACTTGGTTCCCTACAATCATATGCACAATTATGTCTTCCACCATAACCTACATGCATGTTCATTTATGCTATAAACATTAGTTAGGGAAAAACCTCTTTTTCATTATCATCATACATTCATGCTACTATACTAAACCAATGTGAGTATAGGCCTAATACTACTATGGATGCTAATGTATGTAGTGACTAACTAATATATCCAACTACAATGAATGCATCCCAATGATGTCAAGCTAAGTACTGCCACAATATGCGACTCACTACTATATCCATACACTACATGTATATGCATCAAACAACCGTGATATACTATGTCCGGTTTACTTAGCTTTTACCCAATGCACGAGGGGACTTACACAAGGTAACATCCCGGCTTGTGCCATGCCTAATGGTCCCGTGGTAGTCAACATTGCTCCGCAGACAATGAGACACTCCCCCACGGCGATCCACTTCGGCGCCCAATCCTGCACGGGCGATCAAATGTCGCAAAGGCTAACTCCGGAGTGCCGGCTTGTAGGGAGCGACCCTCACAAGCATGTGCGAATGAGCACAAGGGCAAACAAGCGCTGATCATAAGCATCGTATCCAAGGCCAACACATCTCAATCATCATGTCTAAAATATGGAATCACAACATCGACTCGAGGGTCGGAATCATGACACATAAGTCACACTTGTTCTCAATTCACATGTGGGTATATTTCTACCAATATGTAACATGTCTCTAACATGCAAATGGTTACATCTCACTCTACCAATAGGAATGGACCTACGTCTCATTCATGATCCCAACGGGTTACTATCATATGCTATAACCAAAGCCATACTCAATGCATTGTACTAATGCTATTTTCGATGTATTCTACAAATACCATAATCCATGCATTATTCTAATGCCATAATTTATGCATTCTACAATGCTATAACCCAGGCATTATTCTAATACAATAATTCATGCATTCTACAAATACCATATCCATGCATTATCTTAATGCCATATATCATGCATTCTACAAATGCCATATCCATGCATTATCTTAATGCCATATATCATGCATTCTACAATGCTAACTAAATCATCATTCATGATTTACATATGTCATACTACATGAACCTCCACTTTATGGAGTATAAGTCACCATGCAAAAATTCGATCCCTCACTTAACCAAGTAAACACATGCTTAGCCAATCACAATTATCAAATACAAAGAGAACCCCTTTCCTTATGTCTTAAACATGGAATCGCTCAACGACCAAAAGGTCGAGCTCAATGTCAACAATGCCCGTCATAGTTGCTCACCTAGATGAGGTGTAACATACTTATTTTGCATTTTGTCATATCCTTTCTTTTCTCTATAGCAAGCATACTTTAGTATGCATGAGTAAATTCACTAATCCATCAACCAAGTATGTCTCAAATGACACTCCTCACTAGCATGCATATCTTAAATAGCATTTCATGAATGCGTCATCACAATACTAGTGTAAGTACTCTAGCATGCTTATCATTCTCATAATACTCTACTATATGGAGTATGCCACTTTTCATATTCAACATGTATATATCATGTGTTTATTAGCACAATTATGCATCAAATCAATCCTATAATAAAATAGGAGACATAGGGGGAGTTCACCAATTTCGGTGAGGTCAGACCCACCGGATAACCATCGAAACCTCGCAGTACTTCAAAACGAAGTTGTCCCCCGAGCTTCACATACCCTAAGATAATTTTCCAAGGGGTTAGGGGCTTCGAACAAGCTCACCACGAAATTCACCAAAATTCATGAAGAAAATAGGTGAATAATATCTTAATCCAAGAAAAGCTTGTGCAAACTCCAAATCAACACATTGGAGCTTCAAATCCAACCTACAAGAGTGTTCTACACTCATCAATTTAGCCCCAAGAGCTCACAATCAAGAAACCCTAACAATAACCCTAGTTTTCATGAAACTAGGTTTTCATGCAAATCTCAAGCAAAAATCACAAATAGAGGTTGTAAAAGAGATTACCAACCTCAAATCAAGCTCTCAACCAAGCTCAAACATGCTAGGGTTGAAGCTAAGCCCACCAACAAGCTCCTCTCATCCATCCCGAGCTCCCCTCAAAGCCAAGAAGCAACTCCATGGAGAAAATGGAGAGAAAAGAGAATTAAAACCTCAAATCAAGTGTTTGGGAGCAAGAAAACCAAGAGAGAAAGGAAGAGAACTCATCTCCTTCTTCTCTCAAGCCTCAGCAACACTGGGCAACAAGAGAGGGTTGAGGGAATATATTACATGATGTAATAATATCCCCTAAGGCCCCTTAAAACTCAGAAATTACAAAACTGCACGAAATCTGATTCTGCAGCACTGCGTACCGGTACACGAATTGGCGTACCGGTACTAATTAAATCAGTACCCGTATGCCAAAATCAGTACCCGAATGCAGTACAAATTCTGCACCTTTTGCAGAATTTGATCTCCGGAGTCCGTTTTCGCCCTTTTTAAGCCACGAAAATACCTCAAAGCTCACCAAACTCAACCCAAATCTCCAGAATAGCATAAGGCACTATTCTCTCACTAGATTTCCGCAATTTGCTAAAGTTCAGTGTGCTACACATAGTGAGGAACGCTATTATGGTCACTTGGCGACAGGCACGTCAAGGTCTCATTGAGACTTTGCATTTAGTGTTGCTGGAGACATCGATCGCTAGGGTTCCTTAGGACGGCAACGATAGGGTCTCGTAGAGACAGATGTTGGGCATCACTGGTGGTTATGATCGCATGTTGCGATTGGCAACCCTGTTCACCAAGTGATGGACATGCGAGGAATTTATGTCAGATTGATTATACCTGAACGAGATATTGAGCGGATTAAATTGTGGGGCTCAATATAGTGGCAGCTTTGGACCTTTTGGGCCCAAGTGGAAGATTAGGTCTTGCACCTAGGGGAGTCGAATGCCATCAGTGGCTTTTCGATGATAAGGGTTTGACTTTGGTAATTTGTAATATAGGCTGGTGGGAGGATCTGAGCTTCAAGGAAACTCCTAAGCAGATTCAAGTACAAGAGGATAGTCCACTACAAAGTTTGATTATTCCAGGTTCAAAGGAAAGGTGGGTGAATCCGGAGTAGCATCAATACTCGATGGTTCAACTACCATGGTGGAGCGATATCTGAATTTGATTTAGGTAGATACGTAGTCAAGTTTCGGGGACGAAAATTTTGTAAGAAGGGGATGATGTGAGGACTGAGATTTTTATATTATAATTTGATATTTTTCGCTGGTGTTTTTTTTGGGTATTTTAATTTTGGAATTACTGGTTTAATTTCGGCAAAAAATGAGTTATTATTGAAGCTGTATAGTGACTTGTACTATTCACTAAAATGAATAGTAACCTGCGTTTTATTTTGAGGCTCGGCTTGAGGATGGCTTCGGACGTTAATCGGACGTTAATCGGACACCGTTTCGGACGACTCAATAGGTCGTTTTCGATGCTTCGGCTATGCCGGAGGTGATGGCACTGTCCGATTTTACGTTCGATGCACGGTTCTTGGGAAAATCTACTTTTATCACAGATTGGCTTTTTATTACTTGATGTTTTTGCTTTTAGAATTTTTTGATGCTCCGTTTTGCGTGAAAATCCATGGGATGGTGCCACTGGGCATAATACACACAATGGTGAGTTTTTGGAAAGAAATTCAAAGGTTGAAGGGCTTAATTGCAATTTTTGCCAAGTGTAAAAAGTGAGCACTTTGTTTTGAGGTTATCATTTCATGTGAGATTTCTCATAGTTTTGGCGAGCGGAAGGGTCCACTTGAAAGTAGACTCTGTGGGGAGCGTGTGACTCAAATTTTGCGAAATTCGGGGTTTTCTGTGTAGAATGGCACTGAGATGAAGAAGTGAGAGGAAATTTATTTGGGGAGCTTTTTGTAAATTGACACGATTCCTTACAATTAAATCCCCACTCATAGTCACAAACCCCAATCATGCAAAAGTAATGAACTGGACTCCTACTATTCCCCAATGTCACGTTGTCGGCCGCCAATGTGACCCTCCAAGGGCATAAAAGTTGTTCACTTCAATCCAACCCCAACACTTTTGGAGCTAAAGACATGACCCAATTATGTTGCTTTCGCTAATAAGTCACAAAAGACCCCGTCTCTCACGCTTCTAGTCCTTATCGTCCAACCGGCCTAAGGTTTGCTAGGTCCACTAAGACTCAACCCTAGGCTCTGATACCAATATAATCTGTCACGCCTGGGCTCTAGCAGAAGCCCACCAGTTACGTGCACAGACCTGCCGTGTACACCAAGAACCCCCAGTGCACACTAGGCGTCTACAACAACAACTAAAGAAAGAAGTAGGAATATATCCTAAACACGGTGATCAGAGCAAGTACATAATTCAACTATATAATCAAGTCTAATACAATCATACATTCACAAGATATACAATTAGTTTATACAAAAGGTACATCTTATGAATACTAGGAGGTCTCTATACAAGATACAATTGTACACCTTTCACACCAAAGACCAAAAGAAAGGTGTCACAGGTTCATCTATAGCAACACCGAGGAGGCTCTAGCTAGTCGCTAATCCCTTGCCACGATCCCTAGCCTCTCCCGTTGTGGAAGGCTCTGAAACAAAAACAAACAACCAATAGAGGTGAGAACTATTAAACAATAGTTTTCAGTGGGTAAGCCGCCGAGAGTAGCGAAATACACCACTAGGTCAACTGAGGCAAAAATAGTATATAACTGAAATATAAAACATGAACATAACAGGTGAGATGAAAATTGATCTACTACTATTATGCCTCAATGCTACTATACTAGGCCAATAAGTGTAAAATTCTACCACTACAATATAGAGAAACCAACATGTGTGTAGTAACTACCATCATGTATGCAATTTAAGTATGCATGTAGTACTTGCAATGATATTTAATTTTTCATGAATGCATTAACTAGTGATGATGTTCAATAATAAATTTAACCAATTTTTATCCAATCATCGGGGACCCACCCGTGGTAAAGTCCCGGCTTGTGCCAAGCCTAATGGTCCCGTGATAGTCAACATCCCTACTCTAGGAATGAGCCTTCCCCACGACATCCCACTTCGGCGCCCAATCCTGCATGACGATCAGTCGTCGCAAGGCTAATACTCTGGAGTGCCGGCTTGTAGGGAGCGACCCTAACAAGCTTGTGCGAATAGCACAAGGGCAAGCAAGCGTAGTCATATGCTTCATGTTCAAAGGCGATATATCTCAATCATCATATCTAAAACATGAAAACACATTTATCAACTCGGAGGTCAAGTACTATAGCATACATGTCATGCTTCTTTTCGCAATTAACTTATGAGTGTAACACTACTTTAATACAACATGTCTCTAGCATGCAAGGGTTCCCTTCCCGTTTATCCCCACAAGGGTAGTTCTTTTACTCATGCATAACCAATAGAGAGCTACAAGGTATACAATTCCCACTATAATATGTAAAAGAACAACTTACTAATGTCATATCCAAAGAATACAAGGATATCAACCAAGTTCACATTTCATGTCATGCATGCACCTTGCTACATAAGCCTTTACTGTGTAGAGAGTAAATTCATTATGCAAGAAGCTATCTTTCATTTGAATAAGAAATTGTAGAAAGTTGCCAGCTATGTCTTAATCAAGTAGTTTCATTGAGCATGTAATGTTAAATGTACATGCTAGCCCAACTATATAGCATGCATGAGAGTAATTTACTCCTGCTAGTATATAATAAATTGCATGGGTCCACTATATTATCATAATTGTCATACTTGGTCACATAACTTAACACGTTACACTTAACCTTTCATCATATCTTTAACATGCAAGGTATCCTGAACAATAGCAAGCATAAGGAATTACTATTAAGTTTAACCCAATCAGAGTTCCACTAATCTAGTAGTGTTGCACATAGTATAACTCTTCTATTACATGCATGTGAATGGTTTATGCGAATACTGGGACAAGTGAAGATAACAGGTTCCAATCAAACTCTTGTGTTTTGACATGCATGCCTTTTATCTCATATAGCTCTACTACATAGAGAATGCAATTCTTCATGTAAGGTATGACCAAACCATATGTTCAAAAATTCAAGGATGTCATAAAGTGCATGCTAAGCTCATTATTAAGTCCTATAACATTATAGGACATAGGGGGAGTTCACCCATTTCGGTGAGGTCAAACCCACCGGATAACTCTCGAAACCTCGTTCGATTTCTCAATGAAGTTGCCTCGTAGACTTCTTGTACCCTAAGAAATTTTTTTTAAGGGTTACAAGCTTTTAAAAAGCTTACCACGAAATTCACCAAAAATCAAGTAAAAAATAGGTGAAAATTACCTTAATCGAAGAAAACTACTAACCTCAAAACAAGCTCCAATCCAAGCTATGAAGTGTTAGGGTTGGAGTTCAAGCCTCAACCAAGCTCCTCCCAACACTCCCGAGCTCCCCTCCAAGGCCTAGACGCAAGCATCCATGGAGGAGATGAAGAAAAACAGATCAAACCCAAGAATTAGAGGGTTGGGGAGAAGAAATCCAAGAGAAGGGGAGAGGGAAACCAACCTTCTCGTTCCTTCAAGCTTCAGCACAAAGGAGCATATAAGAGGGGTGAAGGGGTATTTTTCATAATGTAATAATATCCTTAGAAGCCCCTCCAAAAGCCAAGAATTACAAAACTGCACAAAACAGTTTCTGCACCACTGCGTACCGGTACACGGATTAGAGTACCGGTACTCGGGCAGTTCCGCTACCCCAGACCCAATCCCGCAAAACCTGAACGTTGGATTTTCGATTTCACTACTGCGTTCC
This sequence comes from Puya raimondii, assembly GCA_016920855.1. Lineage (NCBI taxonomy): Eukaryota > Viridiplantae > Streptophyta > Magnoliopsida > Poales > Bromeliaceae > Puya > Puya raimondii. Next base: position 66,452,639 of record JABWPP010000049.1, read on the forward strand.
GGTACCTCACATTTCAGTACCGGTACTACATAAATCAATACCGGTACCTCAGCCTAATTTCGCAAAATTCGAGAGCTGCGCAAACCTGCACTCTACTGAGTTCCGGTACCTAAATTCTAGTACCGGTACTCAATACAAAAACTGCAATTCTTGCAGATTTTAGTCTCCGGAGTCCGTTTTCGCCCTTACTAAGCCTAAAAAACACTCCCAAACTCTCCAACTCAGCCAAAGCTTTCAGAATAGTATAAAGGACAATTCTCTCACTAGAACTCAGCAATTTGCTGAAGTTCAGTGTGCTACAATTAACCCATTCGATAAGCTTCTTTTATCGCCTTCTAAATATTGGTCATGCGCGATTTCTTATGTGTGTGACCTAATAGGTTCAATTCTATCTGGTAGTGAGATATGATGCGATCTCCATTTACATCATCATCGAAACTCCTTTCGATAGCTCAAACTCTTTTGATTCCACCCTTATAGAATAATTAATCATCTATAATTATTCCTATTGGTTCCCACAATCCACTAGTGACGCCTAGCAACATGTAGTGGCAATCCAGTCAGAAGTGAATATCGGACTGAACCTTTAGGTACAGTTACCATACAATACAATCCTTCTATCGCATAGTCCCAACTAAGTGGAGGTCACGGAATACTCGTCAAACCCCATTATCCGTCATATGACAAATTTGATAGGACAGAAGCTCTTATGGTTACTCTTGGAAACCACTTTCCATGCACCATATTATCCTGGCCGAGGATTTCTGAGCTTTGCCTTACAAATAGCATAGAACTAATTATCTCTCTACCGAGAGCAATAGATCCCCTATAAACACACATCCATTCCTGATATGAACCCACTGCAGCCAACATATACTACTAAGACCCATGACTAGGATCATAGTTTATTACATAGTCAAACTACAGTAGCCTCACATTGAATGGCCGTGGTGTCGCAGGTCTAAGGATCAATTGTACCACCGCAACATCGAACCAGTTACTGACGAATGAGTAGACATCCATGTTACTGTTCGTAGTTGGTCACGCTCAGTACCCTTGTTCTCTAACAAACACTTGCATGTTGGCTCTAGTGTCCTCACACTGATGACTCGAGATTCGTCATCCCAAAAGGAAAGCGACACACACATCAATTTTACCGGAGCAATCATCGTCCCCATGATGATCCACCGATTGAGAGCATTTAGGAATTAATCACCAATAATATGTATCTCAAATTCTCAACTCTTGAGAATATAATTTATCATCCTATTAATTCAATGGATGATTCACGGACGCATTAAACATGAATGGAATAAAAGCCCCATGATATATAAATAATAAAGATTAAGTATAAAGATATGTCCTATAGAAAAATAAAATGCGTCAGCCTGATAAGCTTTTAGGGCATACAACTAACAACATAAACTCCACATTAAATCAATATAATGAAATAAAAAAGTAATCTGAGGCTAGAAACCAAGATCCACAGTACGGACTATCTAGACGCTAACTAACCGCGTCCTCACACCATGCCCTGACCTGCATTATCAGCAACAGGTGGGGTGAGAAACATATAAATATATTTTTCAGTGGGCGCAACCAGTCAACGAGGGCAAGTCGCACTCACTGGTAAACAAAGGAGTAAGATAGGCCAATAACAGTGACAAGCAAGAGATAACTGAAGTATAAGCATAACCAACTACAGTAGCAAGAGATCATAATGCAAGGACTATGAAATAGAATACAATCTACTGCCACTACTGTAACAAGAGTCACCTATAATATACGAAGGAGACACCAACCACAGTAGCATGAAAATCAACATGTAAGGGTCATGAAATAGAATACAACTTACTGCCGTTACTATAAATGAAAGTCACAAATAAATACGATAGGAACATCTATTATAGTAGCAAGATGATACATAAAGAACGTCATGAGTCAATGAATGAGGGATGCCGCTACTGTAATCCAATTAACTACCTGAACACCATGCATAACTCATCAGAGGTACTATGCATCAACTGGATATATGAATAGTCCAAAGTATACCCAATCACCATGGCCTGTCATAAAGACTTGGTCTGTGACACCCCAGATAGTCCTATATAAAAGATATAATAGGGCTAACCTCTCAACCCGGCTTAAGCATTTTGGGTGGTGGCTAGGCCGAAGAGGTTGAGAGAGTTAAGCGTGCTAGGACGGGAGCAGTCCTAGGATGGGTGACCCCCTGGGAAGTTGGGGCGTCACAGTTGGTATCAGAGCCAATTACCAGCCAAAAGTATGAGATGAGTCTCGGCTGAGCCAGGTGTACAGCGGGGAGAGCGAGGCTCTCGTGCTGTTGACTATTGTGGGTGGAGCGTGGCTCACCACAAAGTCGGTTTAGGCTAGCGAGACGAGTCTCACATCGCCTGGTACTTGTGTGTCTGAGCCTGACGAGGACGTCAGGGCTTAAAGCGGGGGAGATTGTGACACCCCAAATAGTCCTATATAAAAGATAGGGTTAAATGCATACAGGTCCCCGCAAATATAGTGAATATCAAATATATCCCTGCAGAGTTTAACTTTTGTAAAATATCCCTACAAAAGTCCTAACCATTGCAGATATGTCCCTGTGGTATGTTGTTGTTAGAGAACTGTTTATTTTTTAATAGTAATTGCGTGAAATGATGTTTTTGCCCTCACAAAAATGTCCCTCCAAAAGTACGAAGAAGAAGAACAAGAAGGGGGCAGCGGCCGGCGGCGGTGCTCCCCCCCCCTCGTGGCGGCGTCCCTCCCTCCCTCAACGAAATGGAAGAGGTGTGGTGGTAGATCGCCTCGCTCCCCTCGTCCCCGTCGTGGCCTGCGTCCCTCGTCCTCGCCGCCACCGACCACCATTCCATCCTTCTCCTCGCCGAGCGCGCCGTCCCTCGTCCTCGCCGCCTACCATGGCGACCCCCCCCCACCACCACCCTCCCCGCATCCTCTGGGCGGCGGAGTGCGGCAGCAAGTGGACGAGGAGGAGGAGGAGGCTGATCGCTGATGGGCGGCGGTGGGCGGTGGGCGGCGGTGGGCGGTGGCTCCTCCTACAGATGGGCCTCGCCGGCAACGACGTCGACGCGAAGGACGCCGTCGACAGCAACGACGACGACGACGCCGTTCCGATCAGCCCGCGCCGTTCCGATCAAGAGAAAAGAAAGAGAAAGAGCAAGAGGAAGGGGATGAGGGCAAATCGTCAATTCACCTTATTGGTTAACCATGATTAAGCATTTTAACTGTGGTTAACTCAGTTTTTCTAACAGAGTATAACGGTAGGGATATTTTTGCAGACGGCAGGACTTTTGCAGGGATATTTTTGCAAAGTTGAAATTTGAAGGGATATATTTGCTATTCAGTATATTTGTGGGGACGTGTATGCAATTAACCCTAAAAGGTATAATAGGGCTAACCTCTCAACCCGGCTTAAGTATTTTGGGTGGTGGCTAGGCCCAAGAGGTTGAGACAATTGAGCGTGCTAGGACGGGAGTAGTCCTAGGATGGGTGACCCCCTGGGAAGTCCGGGGCGTCACAGTTGGTATCAGAGCCAATTACCAGCCGAAAGTGTGAGATGAGTCTTGGCTGAGTCAGGGTCGAAATGACAAGGCTAGCGAGACGTCTCACATCGCCTGGAACTTGTGAGTCTGAGACTGACGAGGACGTCAGGGCTTAAAAGAGGGGAGATTGTGAGACCCCAGGTAGTCCTATATATGAGATATAATAAGGCTAAACTCTCAACCCGGCTTAAGCATTTTCGGTGGTAGATAGGCCGAAGAGGTTGAGAGAGTTAAGCGTGCTAGGACGGGAGCAGTCCTAGGATGGGTGACCCCCTGGGAAGTTGGGGCGTCACATGGTCTAAGCTCGCCCACTAGGTCTTAAAGACCAACAATCAAGTACCACTCTAGAGGGACAAAACCACATGCACCCAAAGTCGCTAACTCTGTCTAAGCGAAGTGTACATCAAATCTGAGGATGAAGCACTCAGGGTTGCGAACTCTGTCTAAGAGATAACACCTTCCACTAGGCTAGCAACTGAAGAACCCAGGGTTGTAACCCTGTCTAAGACTACTACAGTGCCATCTCAAGTTGTAGTCACATGTGTATACTCAAAGCTCCAACAATCTAGACTCAACAGTTAAATCACTGCCCGTAGGTGACAAGAGGAGCCAAGATGAAATCTCAAGTCAACTAGTATGCTACACTACACAAGTATCAAGGGGGATAATGATAACCACAAGGGAACCAGGTATAGCATGCTGAGGTCTCAATCATGAATACAGTAAGTCTACCGACTTCTGCGGTCAATCTCGTAGAGAGAGTACTGGCTTACAAAGTCAAATCACATATAATGGAACAGATGACCGATGGGGTCTAATCATATAGAGGTGAATCATCCAACCTATAAGGTTAAATCTCAACAACGAGAAACTCCCGCCCTACTAGATCATTTCATAATCAGATGCACTAGGAAGAATCCTACTCTACGTGTTCACTAATATGTATAGACGGAATATAGTCATGATAACTCACACCAGCAATATAATGAATAGGTAGATCAAGCAACCGACATGTAGAGTAACGAGCAGGTAATAATAGGATATCAAGATAAGTTGTACTACTCACAAGTGTAATGGAACAATAGAAATACACAGGAAAACCGAGTAAGATACAACTTTACCGAGAGCACCCACCTCACCAAGTACCCGAGTCCTCCACTCGATCGAAGTATCTAGATGTCATCTGTACCTAGGAATTACCACCAAAAAATCACCATCAGTATCCTATATGTCATCTATACCAACCGACATGTTCAACCCACACCCACGTATACCACGCCGCCCACCGAAACATCAGTTCCACAAGCCATCTTATGAAACTAAGACCAACCACTAACCGACTATATAGGGAGTCACAACAATAATTCTACAATCCCAAAGCACACCACATTAGGTGTTGGGACGATCGCATGCTAAGTGCTCGACAAACTAGATGTCAACCGCCAATTAGGGCCACGACGAAACCTAAAGGTACCATTATGATGATCTGAGCACCACTTTTGCGTCGAGCCCCACACACACTGTGCCAGCCTAAGACCCTCTCAACACCGCAAATCACCAATTGGTTACATAAAGTCACCCACAATACACAACGGCCAAACCGAAATATTGGACCCACTTACCAATTTTCGGAATCCGCCAAATCCAATATAAACCCACTGGAATGCCACTTCAGCCCACAAAGTGTCCCGAATCATCCAACACATCTCCAAATGACACCCGCTGTCCCAAAACACCATATTTGAGGTGTTGGGACGGCTGCACGTAAGGTGTGCGACGAAAGGGTTCCACAACTCCAAGGTAAACCAAAATAGGTGCTGGGATACCTATTTCGGTATCGGGACCACCCACAATGCACTCACCGCCACGAGGGATGCAAAAAGAGAGGCTAAACCTGCCAACAAGGCTTGACAAAGACTCCAAACATCAACACCATCGATTTCGTGAAAACAAATTCGAAATCCGCTCTATCGATCCCCTATTGGCTGGACTTGTGTCATCTCGCACCAATCGTCCATGAAGGGTTTCAAAATCTTGAACAATAAGTTCGAACATCCAACATTGCCCAACACCGCTGTCCATCACTCCCCACGATGCATAAAGCATCAAAAAGCTGAATACATAGAGTAATCACATATAACATCAATTAAAGCAATAAAAAGGAGATAATTAATCGCATTTGTGCACACCAGGAATGAACCGACAGCGCACGGGGGTTGAAGACGTGCCCCTAGCTGCAGCGGACCAGCACTAGAGTCACCTCGATGATCACCGACCGTCAGAGAGCAAGGAATGAGCCATGCGAAATTGATTCGGGTACACCACAGGATCGCGACTCCATAAGTCACCTGAATCGCATCAACAAGGTGAGCACTGCATAGAGGAAGGCCAATCGAGCACCATGCTCACAAGACTTGCGAACTCCAATCACTGAGTCGACCGAAACACCATACATTAAAACGGGTCATTTAATCGAGCATTAGGTGGGCAAAAATGAAACCAGCAGTTCGGGATAGCTTTACCTGAAACTTGCAGGAGCACGACAACAACAGAGGTCACCGGGGGTCTAGACTGATCGGAACAGGGTTCACGAATGACTCAAGATCCTCCAACCAACTACAATGGTAGCAGCAGTTATAGCTACAACTTGGGGGAGTTTCAGGTTAGAGCAGGGGACATGGGGATGTTGGCCAGGGAGTGGAGGCACCAGGGCCCGCAGCCGGCGACGGCCGGAAACTAAGTTCGGCCAACAATGACCATTATAGGGACAACAACAGGAACTTTGAAGGCTGCTGGTTGGTCCAGAGGCTAGGAGGTAGTAGCCCTGAGCAGGACCGCTCTGGGGCGAGCGATGGCCGGCGGCGACGACAGCAGCTATGGCAGCGGAGGCGGCGGCTCCGGCGTGAGCCCGAAGAAAAAGGTGAAGAGGAGGTGGATGGCCTAGAGGATCCAGCAACTTGGGAGGGGGACCCGCAAGGTGGAGGCACCTCAGGTAGGGGATCAACGGCACAGGTACGGCGGCGGTGGTGTAGGGTACGACGGCGATGGCGCCGGCGATGTTGAAAACCAAGAGAGGGTGGTCAACCTTATATATATATATATATATATATATATATATATAGAGAGAGATGAAGAGAGAGGACATCGCCAGGCTGGAGCGCCGTACTCCGACGGGCATAGCACAGGGAGAGGCAATAGCTGCGCAGGGACAGGAGGGTAGTAGGGTTAGGTTTAATATTATATATATATATATATATATTATATATATATATATATATATATATATATATATATATATATATATATATATATATATTATATATATATATATACACACACACATATATATAAACATTACATATATATATTTACCTCTTTGTAACAATTACAACAACCCCTTAAGTATTCTTTTTTGCCCCAAATTACGCACAAGTCCCTCTCGCGTTGAAATTTTGCAGTTTCCCATGTTAAATGCCGCACTTTTTGCGAAATAATCCCCGAGCGATTTTCTCCCTCTAACTTCAACTGTGTACCAAATTTCATAGAAATCTCAGAATTTTGTGAAACTTGAGTTCACACGATCCTCTTTGAGTCTAGTTTCATAGCGTCCTTCCGCTCATGAAAATTTTAGATTTTCTCACATGAAATAAACCCCTTCTCGCGTTGCCCCCCTTTAACATTAAATTGCAATTTCATCCCTCTGGTTCATAGTTTCGTATCGAAAACTCACCGATAGGTGTGTTTTGTTCATAAGTTCCTCCATCTCAAAAATCGTGCAAATTGACACATGAAATGTCGCGCTTTTGTATAAGTACTCTATTTCATTTATTTGGCACTTATGTAATTTTTATTCCCAAACATCGTCATATCACGCGGAACTGCACCGAGGTCCATCATTAGACTTACAGCACTGACAAACCTTGAAAGTGGTCGTTTTTGTTTTCATGGAAAATTGCTCCGAATTGCATGACAAAACAACCCTCTTTAGAAAATTCACCGTTAAATATTACGATTTCTACATCACTCCCCCTTTAAAAGAAGTTTCGTCCTTGGAAACTTAACAAGACATCCTCGAGTAGTAACTGAGGATACCACCTTCACATTCTCAATGAGAAATCACAAAGCTTAACATGTCCTATGTATCTCTTACAGAACCAACCGGCGTCGTCTACCGAAGCCAGGTAGACCGAACATTCTCCAATGGTCAACAACTTAACCTACGCAAGGTATAATTACAACGGAGAACAACTCCGAAAACCATCGAGGTTGAACTCATATCGTAATCACCTTTAAACATATCACTAGCCCTAGCAATTCAACATGTTTTAGTCACGCTGGTGGCAAACCATCCAATAGGATTCATGGTCACTTGAGCAAACAACACCGACGACAAATACCAACCTTTCAGTCATACAAAGCCAATGCTTTAGGGGTCATGCTCACCGTACTAGTCACCGATTAGGTCGTGCTAATAGCATCCATTACCTATCGGGTCGTGCTACCAGTATCTTCCACCCTTTCGATATTTGATATCGCCAAACCTGCCGACAAGACTCAATCACGTAACCTTTGAAACAAATCCGAAATCTAATACGCACTATGCAATCAACACCAGGCCGTCACTGGCCAACCAGTGGTCTAATAATGATTATGCCAACAGCACCAATCCATAACTAATCTGACTATCAACTCTGAATGCGATAATTACAAACGTAAATACGTCCTACATGTTAAAATTACCAACAACCTATACAGGATAATAAAATGTACTTATAAATAAAAGTCCATACAATTATTTGTATTCTCATGTGTGTCATCCCCTCGTCGAGCCATGTTGTAGATTAGACCCTCAGATGTCGGGCGTGCTCCCTTACCCTGGTGTGACGTTGAGGGACACCCCATTGAAACTGCAACAAATGTGCTACCTCGGTTCTCATGTGGAATTGCCTGGGCAGAAGCGGCAATCTGAACCGCACCTGATCCTTGGGGGTAGTCAGCTTGCTTATGCCCCTGCTGGTCGCATGTGAAACAGTGGCCATGCCGGCGGGAATAGACAGTCGTTAGATGCTTCCGATCGCAATTTGCACAGAACTTGCCACTTTGCTGCTGACTGACCGTCGATGCACTTTTCACAGTTGACTGCGATCAGGGGTGCTTGAGTGACCTTTTGCTATTTGAAGACCCACGTTTAGATCCCGAACGAGGCTGTTTCTTTTCTTTGCCTTTGCCCATAGTTTGCTACTCAATGCAGTCCTTCTCAATATCCCCTTGAATCATTAGTGCCCGTTCCAAACTCTCGTCGAAGGTCAGATCACCGTGAGAGGAGAGTAGTCATCAAATGCCGGACCGTGAACCCTTTGCAGACATTGTCGCCTTGTGCCGTTCATCATGAACCACACTCGAAATCAAGTTAATGATACGAGAGAAGTCTTGCTTGTACTCTTGTACAGTTCGGTTCCCTTGTTGCAATCTCCCCAAGTCTCGCTCCAGACTTTGTTTAGTGCTCTCCTTGAAATACTGGCCAAGGAGCGCCTCCTTGAATTCTCCCCAAGATGGAAGGGGCATACTAGTATAGCGACGACCCAGCAGTCCTGACCACCACTGATTGGCATCACCTTCAAGGAAATGGGTGGCCAAAGGAACCTTATCTTTCTCCTGGATGTAAAGATCCTGAAATAACTTTTGCATGTGATCGACCCACTTTTCAACAGCCCATGGGTCATCACCCTCACCATTGAAGTTCGGAGGTTTGAACTTCATGAATTCCACCAGGTTTTCCCTAGCTTGGGTTCACTCCACTGCGAGAGCATCAACGCCACCTACAGAGGTAGCATATCCAATCGGAAGAGAAGACACTCCAATGGCCGCAACCATCGAATTTGCCGTCACGATGGCCATCGGCACAGCACCAGCTGCTCTAACAGTGTCAACACCAGCCACTAAAGGTGGCACAATGTTAGCAAGAGAGTCGGTAGCTCTCCTAGAAGAAGTCTGGATAGGAGGTGAAGCCTGGCTGGTCCTAGCGGTCACCTGTTGTTGTACCAACCGCTGAACCAACCCCTCTAATACCATCAGCCGTTTCTCGAGGCACTGAACATGATCCAGGCCATCGGGCTCACCGGCGCGAAGGTGCCCATCACCACCACGCCTGCCAGACTGGGAACATACTATTTCCTGAGACAGAAAATAGGGTTAAGTTCAAAAACCGACTCGACCCGAAGTCACACCGGGACACCTAATCCCACATAGTAACCCTGCGCTCTCACGTGCTCTTAGGTCATCCTATGGATTATCCTAAACCTGCGGTTTAGCCTGCTCTGATACCATCTTAGTCTGTCCTGCCCCGGACCCTTTTGGAAAGCACTTTCAGATAAATCCTTCCATTTAGAAAACAAAGTTTCCAGAAAAGCATATAATTTTTTTAAAAAAACTTGTCCGAGATGTGCACAGACCCGCCAAATGCACAGAGCTTAATCTGTCCACGCGGATAGAGTCTCCTCTATACATGCACGACGTAGGAGTAGAGATACACACTCACAAGCAACCAGAACAATGAGGAATCAACAATAGATACAACTACTACAATCCAAAACCATAAACAAGAATTCACTAAACTACTACAATATGAAAAAACCAACATCACCACAAAACTACAAAACTGAATCACATAAACTCCACATGAAATCAATCAATATAATAAAATAAAAAGTAATCTGAGGCTAGAAACCGAAATCCACAACACGGACTATCTAGGCGCTAACTAACTATGTCCTCACTGCACCCCGACCCGCACTATCAGCGACAGCTGTAAAAATAATAGGGTAAGAAACATACAAATATGTTTCCCAGTGGGGGCAACTAGCCGACGAGGGCAAGCCACACTCACTGGTAAACAAAGGAGTACGATAGGCTAATAACAGTGACAAGCAAGAGATAACTAAATTATAAGCATAACCAACAACAGTAGCAAGAAGATTAGAATGCAAGGACTATAAAATAGAATACAATCTACTGTCGCTACTGTAACAGGAGTCACCTATAATATACGATGGAGATACCAACTTAGTAGCATGAAATTCAACATGTAAGGATCATGAAATAGAATACAACCTATTGCCGCTACTGTAAACAAAAATCATAAATAAATGCGATAGGATCATCTACTATCGTAGCAAGATGATACATAAAGAACGTCATGAGTCAATGAACGAGGGATGCAGCTACTGTAATCCAAACAACTGCCTGAACACCGTGCATAACTCATCAAAGGTACTATGCATCAACTGGACATATGAAGAGTCCAAAGTATACCCAATCACCATGGCTTGTCATAAAGATCTGACCTAAGCTCGCCCACTAGGTATCAAAGACCAACAATCAAGTACCACTCCGGAGGGACACAACAACCTGCACCCAAAATCGCTAACTCTGTCTAAGCAAGATGTACATCTAATCTGGGGGTGAAGCATTCAGGATAGCGAACCCTGTCTAAGAGACAACACCTCACTGGGCTGGCAACTGAAGAACCTAGGGTTGTAACCCTGTCTAAGATTACTATAATGCCATCTCAAGATGTAATCACATGTGTATGCTCAAAGCTCCAACAATCGAGACTTAACAGTCAAATCACTGTTCGTAGGTGACAAGAGGAGCCAAGATGAAATTTCAAGTCAAATAGCATGCTACGCTACGCGAGTATCAAGGGAGATGATGGATAACCACAAGGGAACCAGGTATAGCATGCCGAGGTATCAATCATGAACACAGTAAGTCTACCGACTTCTACGGTCAATTTCGTAAAGAGAGTACCGGCTTACAAATCAAATCACATATAATGGAACAGATGACCGATGGGGTCTAATCACATAGAGGTGAATCAGCCGACCTATCACGTCAAATCTCAACACCGAGAAACTCCCGCCCTACTAGATCATGTCATAATCAGATGCACTAGGAAGAATCCTACTCTACGTGTCACTAATATGTATAGACGGAATATAATCATGATAACTCACACCAGCACTATGATGAATAGGTAGATCAAGCAACCGACAGGTAGAGTCACGAGCAAGTAACAATAGGATATCAAGATAAGTTGTACTACTCACAAGTGTAATGGAACAATAGATACACAGGAATATCGAGTAAGATACAACTTTACCGACTTTGGAATAAAGCACCCACCTCACCAAGTACCCGAGTCCTCGACTCGATGGAATATCTAGATGTCACCTGTACCTAGGAATTACCACCAAAAACCACCATTAGTATCATATGTGTCATCTATACCAACCAACACGTTCAACCCACACCCACGTATACCATGACGTGACCGGAACATTAGTTCTACAGACCAGCTTACGAAACTAAGCCCAACCACTAGCCGACTCTATAGGGAGTCACAACAATAATTCTACAATCCCAAAGTGCAACACTCTAGGTGTTGGGACGATCGCATGCTAAGTGCTCAACAAACTAGATGCCAACCGCCGATTAGGGCCACGACGGAATCTAAAGGTACCGTTACGATGATCCGAGCACCACTTTGGTGTCGAGCCCTACACACACACTGTGTCAGCCTAAGACCCCTCAACACCACCACATCACCAATTGGTGACATAAAGTCACCCACAATACACAACGGCCTAACCGAAATATCAGACCCACTTACCAATTTTCGGAATCCGCCGATTCCCGTGTAAACCCACCGGAACACCACTTGAACCCGCGAAGTGTCCCGAATCATCCAAGACATCTCCAAATCACAACTTCTGTCCCAAAACACCATATTTTAGGTGTTGGGACAACCGCACGCAAGGTGTGCGACAAAAGGGTTCCACAACTCCTAGGTAAACCAAAACGGGTCCCGAGATACCTATTTCGGTATCGGAACCACCCACAACGCACTTGCCGCCACGAGGAATGCAAAAAGCGAGGGCTAAACCTGCCAACGAGGCTCGACAAAGACTCCTGACATCAACACCATTGATTTCTGTGAAAACAAATTCGAATACCACTTTATCGATCCCCTATTGGCTCGACTTTTGTCATCTCGTACCAATCGGCCATGAAGGGTTTCGGAATCTCGGACAAAAAGTTCGAACATCCAACATTGCCCAACACCGCTGTCCATCACTCCCCACGACACAAAAAGGTCAAAAAGCCGAATACATAGAGTAATTGCATATGACATCAATTAAAGCAATAAAAAGGAGATTTCGGATAATTTACCATATTTGCGCGCACTAGGAATGAACCGACAGCGCACGAGGGTCGAAGATGTGCCCTTAGCTATAGCGGACCAACACCGGAGTCACCCCGATGATCGCCGACCGTCGGGGAGCAGGAATGGCCCATGCGATGTCGATTCGAGTACACCACGGGATCGCAACTCCACAAGTCGCTTGAACCGCATCAACGATGTGAGCACTGCATAGAGGAAGGCCAATCGATCACCATGCTCGCAAGACTTGTGAACTCCAGCCACCGAGTCGACCGAAACACCATACATTAAATAGCTCAATTGATCGAGCATTAGGTGGGCGACAACGAAACCAGCAGTTCGGGATAGCTTTACCCAAAACTTGCAGGAGCATGACACAACACAAGTGTCTAGGGTAGCTGTGCTCACTAGCGTACATCACCGAGGGTCTGGACTGATCAGAACAGGGTTCACGAACGACTCAAGATCCTCCAACAAACAACAATGGCAGCAGCAATTATAGCTACAACTTGAGGGAGTTTCAGGTTGGAGCAGGCGACATGGGGAGGTTGACCGGGGATTGGAGGCACCAGGGCATGCACCGAACGGCGGCGGCAGCACCGGCGACGGCCGGAAACCAAGTTCGGCCAACAATGGCCCCGATAGGGACAGCAACAACAGCAACAGGAAATTTGAAGGTTGCTGGTTTGTCTAGAGGCTAGGAGGAGGTAGCCGTGAGCAGGACTGCGCCGGGGCGTGCGATGGCCGGCGGTAATGACAACGTTTACGGCGGCGGCGGCGGCAATTGTCACGCCCCGGGTTACTACTTCCCAGGCACATTAACAGACCCGCCGTATACATAGTAATTCTACTGAGCATACGAAGCGAAAACAACATCAACTAACAGCTAAAGGCATCAAAAGTAACAGAGCTGTTAAGTACTATATAAACAACAAGTTCACTGTACATACATCATCACTAATCCAACAAGCCAAAATACATAACTGTCAATCACTCCAACAACCACTGTATGTACAGACTCATAGGATCATCTACCAAAATGGGGTATACCTCTACTCAACTGTCCGGGGATAAGATCTACCCGACGGTCTCCTTTCCGCGATCAGAAGGCATAGCCGGAGAAGAAGACTCTGCAAAAAGGTGTCAACAACGGGTGTGAGAACTACTATCAAACAAGTAGTCCTCAGTGGGTACCGCCCCACTAAGTCCTCTGTCTCAAGATGAACAGATAAAGAACAATAAGTAGGAGATAAACTATCACTACTATGCATAATGCTCAATCTATCATTGCAAATATCAATAATCTGCTCAAACTCACCAAACAAGGACTATCACGAATCCATAATATCATACCTGCGGCCTGGACATCATGCTCTACCCGTAGGGAGCCAACTAGTACAGGAAATGGACCCTCTGTACAACACATAACCCAACTCCGGAGTGGTACTCGTGGGAGCGACCCAACCGAGTATAATGTCACAACACATATCATCGCCAAGCACCCACAGGTATATGATCAACAAGATGGGTCAATCTGATCTCACACAGGAAACTCACGTGCCCTCGACACCTCAAATGCATAATCAACAAGTATGACCCGTATCAACCGATCAATGCTCAAGTGCTTACTAACTCTACTCTGCTAACAAGAGGAGACACAATCAACATAGCACGAGCCACAATATTAACCTACGCTACTATGGATAACAGCTGATACAACAGATATCAATACTACAGGATATGTGTAGGTTAAATCATGCATCAAGAATATAATAAAATCATGCTTGCTATCAAGTATCACTACCTCCTCTATGATCATATCATACATATGCAAGCAGTTAATTAATCTCAACTAAAGCATGTCGTAACTAACATAATCCCAACGATATCATGTCATGCTAATAGGAGAATAAGCACTTAGGAGAAAATCCACTGAATCTGGTAAACATCAACCCACCTCGAATGCTAATCCAACCACGGTGGAAATTCAAATACAATCTCAGATCCAATCCTCCAAAGTATACACTAGGCTCGATCAGTACTCCAATCTGAATCTACCACCGAAAGGACTGCCACCTCCAACAGAACGAATGATCAGAACAACACAGTAGAAGAGAGCAAGCTAGATCAACACTAATACCAACACATGGCCCTTACACTAGCTTTTCTCTCTCTAAAAAGGTGGAACACGAAATAGGAAAATGGCCTAAAATGATCAGGATGCGCATCTATTTATAGGCCCAAAATTCCCACTTTCGGGCGCCCGAATTCCCCCCTTCCGGGCGTTCGGAAATCACTTATGCCAGGTGTCAGCTAGGCGGCCAGGCAGTTCGGCGGTGAGCGGTGGTCGGCAAGCGATGGGGCGGCGCTCCTCCGGCAGTCGACACGTGTTAGTCCACGTCACACACCAATTCGGATTTACATTCGGGCACCCTGAACCAGCGTCCGAATTCATCCGCTAGAAACAACCGGTCATCCGAAACAACCCAATGGCTCCAAAACTTTCGGGCGTCCTAAACACATGATTCGGGCGCCCGAAATGGCCAAAACTCAACTTAGATTGTTTTCGAGCCTACTTCGCACCGAAACAGCTTCTCCTCATAAAATATAGTAAACTCATAGTAGCTGAACAAAAATACCAAGTATTACAGCAATGGCGGCGGCTCGAGCCCGAAGAGAAAGGTGAAGAGGAGGTGAATGGCCGAGGGGGTCCAGCAGCTTGGGAGGGGGGCCCGCAAGATGGAGGCGCCTAAGGTGGGGGATCAACGATGTAGGGTACGGTGGCGATGGCGCCGACGATGGTGAAAACCGAGAGAGGGTGGTCAACCTTATATATATATATATATATATATATATATATATATATATATATATATATAGAGGGGGGGATCGCCGGCCGGAGCGCTGTACTCCAACGGGCACAGCACAAGTAGAGGCAACGGCTGCGCAGGGCTAGGGGGTAGTAGGGTTAGGGTTTAGGTTTATAATATTATATATATATATATATATATATATATATATATATATATATATATATATATATATATATATCTATATATCTATGTATGTACACATATATATGAACATTATATAAATTTACCTCCTTGTAACAATTACAACAAACCCCTCAGCTGTTCCTTTTTTTGCCTACTGCTCCACCGCACAGCGCAGATTACACATAAGTCCCTGCCGCATTGAAATTTTGCAGTTTCACGTGTTAAATGCCGAACTTTTTGTGAAACAATCCCTCGAGCGATTTTCTCTTTCTAACTTCAACTGTGTACCAATTTCCACAGAAATCTCTCTGAGTCTAATTTTACATGATTCCTTCCGCTCGCGAAAATTCCAGATTTTCTCAGATGAAATAATAACCCCTTCCACATTGCCTCCTTTCACATTAAATTGCAATTTCGTCCCTCTGGTTCACAGTTACATACCCAAAACTCACCGACATGTGTGTTTTGCTCATAAGTTCCTCCACCTCAAAAATCGCGCAAATTGACACATGAATTGTTGCGCTTTTTGAATAAATACTCTATTTCATATATTTGGCACTTATGTAATTTTTATCCCCAAACATCACCATATCACATGGAACTGCATCGAGGTCCATCATTGGACTTATAGCACTGATAGACCTCGAAAGTGGCCATTAGGGTCATGGTTTAACAACCACCGATGTCCAAGGATTGACTCAATCAATCACTATTCTCAACCACGCTTGTGTTGCGGAAAAATAATAATAATAATAATAATAATAATAATAATAATAATAATAATAATAATAATAATAATAATAATAATAATAATAATAATAATAATAATAAAGAAAAAAATTATGGTTGGTCCGTAATATTGATTTAGGCTTACCCAATTTCTTGGGTTCTATCTAGGATAAATTATGTGTCACGCCCCGCCGGGCCTTTAACACCAACTAGGTGGAAAGGATAACCGCACGGGCGCATGCCCCAGACCCGTCGAACGGATAGAGCCTCTTCTACCCGCCCAAGGCTTCACAACACAAGCTTATCCACGAGGTTCCAACTAGAAACGGAGTACAAGAGTTGCACAAGGAAAGCATCAACATAAAGAAGTTCTACTTCTATTACATCACATTGCACATTTATACATGCCCAAATTTTTCTTTTCTTTCTTTTCATTCCATACACCATGTTCCAAAACTATGAAATACATAAGTTTCATACATATAATGGAAATCCCCTATACTATCAAAGTCCAAGACTAGGGGTACAACTCTATGTATCACCAAAATGGAAGGGCCGCTATCTAGAGAGCCAAACCCTTGCCTCGCTCCCCCGCCTCACTCGCGGAAGGACCTGGAAAACGTGGGGTGAGAACTATAAACATAGTTCCCAGTGGATAAGGCCACCCAAGAGAGAAGCTCGACCCACCAGGTCCAAAGAAACACCATATGCATAAGTTAGATCACAAATAACTATGCAACAATTATTTACATGCTTGTAAATAAACATAAAGGATGCAACCAAATGAAATGTAAATTATCATTCTCTCCTAGGTTCATCCTATATTTCACATTGACTAAGTTCAATTACTTGTCATTTATTTATGATTTCGGAATCGCCGTCTCACCATAAGGGTTCCAACATTCAAGGAGTGAACTCGTCACCTCCTAGTTCGAGTAGCGAACTCGTCGCATACTCGGGATAGCAAAATCGTCGCATACCCCATCTCAACGCCGCCATCACATGGCATGGGTAGCGAACTCGTCGCATACCCGGGATAGCAACCTCGTCGCACATCCCATCTCGACACCGCCAACTCATAGCGTGGTAGCGAAATCGTCGCATACCCGGGATAGCAAAATCGTTGCACATCCCGTGTCAACACCGCCAACTCATGGCATGGTAGCGAAATCGTCGCCAACCCGGGATAGCAAAATCGTCGCACATCCCGTTTCAACACCGCCAACTCATGGCATGGTAGCGAAATCGTCGCCTACCCGGGATAGCAAAATCGTCGCACATCCCGTTTCAACACCGCCAACTCATGGCATGGTAGCGAAATCGTCGCCTACCCGGGATAGCAAAATCGTCTCACATCCCGTTGTTCACATTTTTCACATGCCAACCTAAGTCTCATGACCTTAGGTTCAAGTCACTAAGTCTCACCTATGTTCAATGACACTAGGTTTACTTTCTCATTCTCAACCTAGGTTCCATGACTCTAGGTTCCAATTTCATGTCCAACCTATGTTCAATGACACTAGGTTCCATTCTCACATGTTCCAACCTATGTTCAATAACACTAGGTTCTATTCTCACATGTTCCAACCTATGTTCAATAACACTAGGTTCTATTCTCACATGTTCCAACCTATGTTCAATAACACTAGGTTCCAATCATACATGCAACCATGCAACAAGTATAGATAATTGAATTATACTTGAATTCTATATCATGCAATAGGAGCTCATTGCTCTACCTATCATGATTTTACCTTTGCCAACATGCAAGTTCTAGGGTTCACAACACATACCATTTTATCTTTAAATGGATATTTATCCTAGGCATGGAAGAATCACTTCGGTAAACACAAACCCACCTTAAGAGCTTCCAAATTATTGTATTCTTCAAGCCCCTAAGTGTCCAAGCCTTGAGTTCTTGCTTCAACCCAAGCTTCTACAAGAAAACGGTTCGTTACTCGTTACGAACCCATAAATCAACTCAATACTTGAAATCAAGTGTTCTAACATGATTTCCTATGCCTCAATTGCAATTCCCGAAGGTCCAAATATTTTTAGAACCTCCCATGACAAAAGCCCCAAATCTACCTAGGGTTTGCATGCATGCAAGCCAAACCCTAGATTTCATGGCCAATCTTCCACCTTTTGTGGTTAAGATTGCCTAGGATTTCCAAAAACCTCTTCTTGAAGGATTAAATCCAAGGTTTAAACCCTAAATCACAAGAACTCACCTCGAAGCCCTAGCTCCCAAGCTTCTTCTTGCACCAAGAAGCTTCTTTGCACCTTGGAAGTCCTTTTCCAAGCTCCAATCCACCACTTCTCCAAGCTTTGGAGAGATCTCTAGAGAGAGAAAGTGAGGGAGAGGGAGAGGGAGAGGGAATGAGAGGAAAGTGAAGAGGAATGAGGGGAAAGACCTCAGCCCCCCCTACATAACCTATTCACCGCGAAATTACCAAAATACCCCTTACTGGGCATTCTGCCTCAGCCGGGTCCGGACCTTGCAAGTGGAGTCCGGACCCCGCACTGATAACTGACCAGCGCGCAGGCCGGGTCCGGACCTTGGTGTCCGGGTCCGGAACCCGTACGCACCCCAACTCGAAAACCAGCTCGGGTCCGGACCGTAACATCCGGGTCCGGACCGTGGCTGCCCGCGGACTTCATTGTCCGGACCCCAGCTTCCAGGGTCCGGACCCCGTGAGCAGTTTTGCTCCACTTGATCCCTTTTTCACAATTTTTTGATTTCCGGGTTTCCACTAGTACCCATAATGTTCCGAAACCTTCGGAACCCGATTCCACACCAGCCATTATCGGCTTCCATCGAACTTTATCAAATTTAGTAAAGTTCGATACAACGCACCGAAATTTAGAGTGCTACATTATGATCTATACAATCCTAATTTTAATAGGTCTCACATGAGCCCAGAATTTTTGAGCCCAACAAAAATCTTACCAATAATTCAAGCCCATTCGACAAGCCCCACATGTGAACTTAAGCCTATGAGCCTTATGAAAGCCCGCTGAACTTTTGAGTTCACGCAATAATTCGAGCCTCATTTCAGCCCAACGAATATTATTATTTGTGCCCAATAAGTGTAGTGTATCGGATTTTTAATATAGAAGTAAGTAAAAATAAAAATAGTGTGAGATACTATTTTTATTGGACTTAGAGAAGTAAAATATAAGTCGGAAATGAATTGTGCTGAAATTGAAATGAAAATATGAGATTTGAAATTTTCTATAAAGAACGGAGGGCTAATTTTTTTAGCAGAAAATTCACAGTGTCAGAAAATTATGAAAATTTGAGAATATGTCAAAATTATTTTTTTGAGGCTAGAATAAAAGTTTCATGTCATTCCGACGCCCGAAAAGTGAAAATAAAATATAACAGCAATCTGCTAGAGATTTTAGTCGGTAGAGCTTTCGGTGACCAAAAAATGGTCCGAAACTAGATAGTGATGATCAGTTCTTCTGATTAACTTAAACCGAGCATGACTGTCAAATTTGAGCGCAAACGAACATTCAGAAGAGCTCCGACGAAAAATATCATATTCTGAACTGAACTGAAACCGGAAGTTGCAATTGTTGGGGGGCCTATATGTAAACTCACTCCACCTCCTCTCCCTGGTTCCTACGCAGCATGAGAGAAGAGAGGAGAAGCTTCTCTCTTTCTCTCTAGTTCACATCTCTCCCTCCCTCTCTTTGTAATCCCTCCCTTTGTCTTGTAATTTCTCCATTAAAGAGAAAAGAAATTAGAGATTTGGAAGCTTCAAGTGGAGAAGAAGCTTGGAAGAGCTTTCCAATGGTGGATTAAGTTTTTTTCCAAGGTGGCCATGGTGAGTTTTGTGATTTAAGCTAGGATTTAGATTAAATCTTTTGTAAATGAGATACCTAGGATCTCTAGATGATTCCAAA
Source organism: Puya raimondii (assembly GCA_016920855.1). Taxonomy (NCBI): domain Eukaryota; kingdom Viridiplantae; phylum Streptophyta; class Magnoliopsida; order Poales; family Bromeliaceae; genus Puya; species Puya raimondii. Next base: position 66,473,071 of record JABWPP010000049.1, read on the forward strand.
CTAGATTAGGTAAATATTCATCATGAAATTTGGAGTATTCTTGTGAAAATTGGAAACCTAGGGTTAGAATTGGGGTTTTTGGATTTTGAGGTTGTAGAACTAAATTGATCCTCTAATTCTCTAATTGAAGGTTAGAGAAGTACCCCAGGCAACTTTGATTTCGAAATCGACAAGCGTTTGGTGATCGATTTCGCGTAACGAACCGAACCGGGCTCGAAAGAGAGCGATTAGCCGCAGGAGCCCGATTGCAAGTGTTTACAAGCAATCGGAAGTGTTGTAAGGTGGGTGGTGCTATCCGGAATGGTCGGGTTTCTTTCTATGTCTAAGTCTATATTTTGATCATGTGTTATATCGTATTGGAACCAATGTATGTTGGGTTAGTGGTGGCATGTTTAGAATGTGAATTGGAATATATGGTTTTATGACATAATGATGTATGCATGAGAATTAAACAATTTGCCATGAGAACCCTATACACGAATGTAAACTCATTGTGGACTTAGACAAATTGTGGAACACTAGGAGCCATGAGAATAATTGTGATTGAGAACTTGGAACTTAGGATGCATGAACCTAGTGACACATGAACCCTAATGATGTATTGAACTAGTAGAGAAAGCTAGTGGTTTGGACATAGAAAATAATGTGTGGACAATGAAATAAAGTGAGATACTAGATGTCATTATGATGTTGAATGTAAACCTAATGATAAAACCATGGATTGGGTATGAATTGTCATGCATGAAGAGAACATGGCATGAATTGAGAAAGTCCCAAGTGTCAAGGTGAAATTGGGTTATTGCATGTACCAAATTGAGTTGCCATAATTCCATGTATCATGAAGCATTGCATGTTTGCCTATGTCCACATAATGTGGTGTTTGTATGTTCCATTGATGCACGCGACATGAATTGAATGGATTCTTTAGTACAAGTGAAAATGATTGGGTCGGTGCATGTGTACTGTGACAACTAGTGTGATGTTATTTAGGCATGCGAGGGATTGAAATAGATCCTCTGGACCATGCTAGGGATTGAAAGACATTCCTTGATGTTGTCACCGTGGTTAGTGGTGAGTTCTCTTAGTAGAGAGAACTAGATCATACTCACATAGTCTGTCTGGCTTGTTGGTGTTCGCGGCACCGCAAGCAGTGAGCTCCGGAGTTGTCACATATGGGTTAACGTATCTACCTAGCAGACGGCCCTAGATTGGTGATAGTCCCCGTGGGTCCTGGTATTGTGAGTTTGGCTTGACTTCGCGTGAGCCGGTATGATTGGGTCAAAGAGGAAAAAGACAGGTTGATTGACCATATTGTATCCTATGCTACTTGCATTGTTGCATCTTATGTAGAGAGTGAGCATAGTGAGATCACATGTTGTGTGTGGGGTCGATCATGATATTCTTGTGAGTTGGGCTTGGTTTTGTGAGAAGCCCCGATTGGGTCAAGAATGAATTGGGTCAAGAGTGTGAGGGACACTGTTGAACATATTGGATCATGACATTCATTCCTTATTGTAAGGCATAGTAGTAGTCATTGTTGCATGTTGTATGTTTAGTAGTGGTAGACTACATATTCAGTTGCTTATATATCGCATTGCTATCTCCTTTCGTATTACTATGCCTTATTGGACCTAGTGGAAAAGTCGGCGAGGTCGGCGGCCGAACCCATTGGGAACTTCTTTTAGTTCTCACCCCCTGTTGTTGCAGAGCCACCATTAGCGGAGCAGCACCGGACTGAGACGTGGGCGACGCGCCCTAGATAGCAGGGCTCCAAGTGTAGGTCACCCGTGTACAGATAAAAGTTGTAAATGTATGTTGTAAATGATGTACTTTATAAAGAAAGAACATAAATTGTAATTTGAGGTAAGTGGCATGTATTATGTGAAGTGAAAAGTGTATGTAAAATGTGCATGATGGAATGTTGTAATAGTTAGTTTAAATTCTGCTCCCTTGTGATGTGCCCTCGTGCAGAACTGTATGGTGTTGTTTTTCCTGGGTGAAAATCATTGTACCTGTTTTGTTACGCCTTGGGCGGACAGGGAAAATTCTGTCCGTTCGGCGGTCTGTGCGCGTGCCCGAACCGACCAAAGTGGCGGTGCCGGGGCGTGACAGATAAGAGTGGTATCAGAGCAGAATGAGTCTAGGAGAACCTAGGAGACTTTAGCTTGGAAAACCATAAGGACTTAGGCTCGTGAGAGACGAGAACTTGTGATATTTGGCGAAAGATGAATTGATTGGGTCGTGTATTTTAGACGCCTCTAAATGGATGTAGAGGTGGATTCAAGGTGTAGTTTATTCTCAACCGAGTGTGTTCATGTTGGGTGCACACAACATGAAACCTAGTGATGAGAATAGGCGCCTTTGTGTAACTTTCGCCTAATTGTGTCTATTGTATGGAACCCTGTTTTGTATTTGACCCTCAAGGTCGATGATTTGACCTAGGTCATGGTAACGCTTGGACGACCTCTAATGAGGTCTGGAATGGAAAGGTAGGCGGTGGCCCCCGAGCAATCCGGTGCGAGCGGAGATGTAGAACTCCGTGGACTGTTAGCTATGCTCATAGGAGTAGTGCAGCGGCAGGAGGAGTGGATTAAGGAGCTCCATAAGTTGTTGGCGCGACAAGTGGCTGTGTCCCGAATGGGCTAAGAGCCATTTGTGTCTCTAGTCAGTGCGCTTAATGTGACTGAGCGGAGTGGCTGCGGCAATGGTGCTTGTAGCAGCGTGTCGTGTATCGTCGGGGAGCTGCGGCAGGGAGACCGCACCGTGAGAGGGTTTGAGAGGGAATCCTCTCGTATGGTCAATTGTATTCCGTATATGGTTCGGAATGATAAGAACGAGGCCAATTACTTCAAGTGAGGATTTCGACTAGAAAGTTTTAAGGAAATTGACTCACTCAAGTTGCAAGCTTTTGCTCAGGTGATGGACTAGGCCTTATGGGTAGCTATTAGTACCCGGGGCATGCTTGTGTCATGAAGATGTATCGCCTGCCAAAGCGGGTAGATGATTGTACGGTGCCAGTGAGTTGCTGGTAATGAGCCGAGGATAGGGCTCGAGGTAGGAATGGAAGCGGTGGATGACTCTCAAGGCAATGTGAATAATCAATTGCGAGAGCAGAGTCATGACGCTCAAAGACATCTTTGTAGTCTGAGAGTTCCGAGTGTTACTCCGGCAGATCGACAGTTTGAGTGGAATCACTGTCGTAGAATTTGTAAGACTGTCGCCAGACTCTGGCGAGTACGTCTAGTAGTACCCCAACCCAAGGTACGGAATCGTGCTTGTGTAGTAGGTGTGCATAGGCAAGATTGCCTAGTGCTTGTTTTAGCGTGAAAATGTATAGAAGCGTGGTAACGTAGAATGCTCGAGTGATACTTGTGGAGTGCAGATTTTGTTCAGCCGAGAGGGTTTGTTGGCAATAGCACTTGAGCATCATTAAGTGTGAAGGGGTCAAGAACCGCTCGAAGGGCTTGTGGCTCGCACTAGGTGCTTAGGAGCCGATAGAGATATGTGTTGCTCGGTAGAGCATGTCGTGTGTGGCGACGATGTCAAGTGTTGCTTGGGGACGATCCGTGCCCGGACCATGTGTGGGCTGTGGAGCCTGGGGCCGTATGGACAGGCGCAGTCGGCTGTGTGTGACAGCAGCCCGAGACCTACGGGTGGGCCAGAGACTTATGGTCGGGGCGGTAGTCCGAGCTATGAACCGGGAACGTGGAATGCCACGTGTGAGGCCATGTGATCGGTAATACACCGAGGGTGTAGATGTGACCCAACCCGAGGTCTTGTAGTGGTTTGGGGTCTTGGTTGTTCATGGTTGGAGTTGTGTGTAAGTCTCAGGTGAGGATTTCGCCAAGTGATAATTGGGTCTACGCCTGCGAGTGAGAGACGTTGCGCGATGTTGACGATGTAAATGTTGGGACAGGGTACTGAAGTGATACCCTGTGGATCCTTGTTTGAATCGAGGAGGTCTACCTGTATGCAATGCTTAGTGGTGGTGGACCATTTGACTAACTAGTTCATTCTTGTCCTCTCCACACCACGGGAACGAAGAGTAGTCGTGACCTCGGAGGAAATATGTCGGTGGAATTGATAAGGTTTATCGTCTAATAACAGCAATTATCAACGACATGGGTTCGATAAGGATTGTGTGTAGGCGATTGCCGGTTAAGTAAGGATGTATGAGCTGCCTAAGCGATATAAGAATGCGATGTATAAGGAATTTCTGGGAGGCATTCTTGCTCGTGAAGAGAAGGAACTGTGAAACTGTGTTTCATGCATTAAAGTTTTGCGGAGCAATCACGAAGATCGTGAGGTTGCCTAGGAATGAGAGCTTTGATGATATCCTCACCTCTTCGATCTGTCGAGTTGAGGTATGAATCTGAGTTTCGCGGACGAAACTTTTTTAAGGGGGGTGGAATGTAGTGTACCGGATTTTTAATATAGAAATAAGTAAAAATAAAACTAGTGTGAGATACTATTTTTATTGGACTTAGAGAAGTAAAATATAAGTCGAAAATGAATTGTGCTGAAATTGAAATGAAAACATGAGATTTGGAATTTTCTGTAAGGAACGGGGCTGATTTTTTTAGCAGAAAATTTACAGTGTCAGAAAATCATGAAAATTTGAGAATATGTCAGAATTATTTTTCTGAGGCTAGAATAAAAGTTTCATGTCATTCCGACGCCCGAAAAGTGAAAATAAAATATAACAGCAATTTGCTAGAGATTTTAGTCGGTAGAGCTTTCGGTGACCAAAAAATGGTCCGAAACTGGATAGTTCTTCTGATTAACTTAAACCGAGCATGACTGTCAAATTTGAGCGCAAACGGACATTCAGAAGGGCTCCGGCGAAAAGTATCAAATTCTAAACTGAACTGAAATCGGAAGTTGCAATTGTTGGGGGGCCTATATGTAAACTCACTCCACCTCCTCTCCCTGGTTCCTACGCAGCATGAGAGAAGAGAGGAGAAGCTTCTCTCTTTCTCCCTAGTTCACATCTCTCCCTCCCTCTCTTTGTAACCCTTCCCTTTGTCTTGTAATTTCTCCATTAAAGAGAAAAGAAATTGGAGATTTGGAAGCTTCAAGTGGAGAAGAAGCTTGGAAGAGCTCTCCAATGGTGGATTAAGCTTTTTTCCAAGGTGGCCATGGTGAGTTTTGTGATTTAAGCTAGGATTTAGATTAAATCTTTTGTAAATAAGATACCTAGGATCTCTAGATGATTCTAAACTAGATTAGGTAAATATTCATCATGAAATTTGGAGTATTCTTGTGAAAATTGGAAACCTAGGGTTAGAATTGGGGTTTTTGGATTTTGAGGTTGTAGAACTAAATTGATCCTCTAATTCTCTAATTGAAGGTTAGAGAAGTACCCCAGGCAACTTTGATTTCGAAACCGACGAGCGTTCGGTGATCGATTTCGCGTAACGAACCGAACCGGGCTCGAAAGAGAGCGATTAGCCGCAGGAGTCCGATCGCAAGTGTTTACAAGCAATCGGAAGTGTTGTAAGGTGGGTGGTACTATCCGGAATGGTCGGGTTTCTATCTATGTCTAAGTCTATATTTTGATCATGTGTTATATCATATTGGAACCAATGTATGTTGGGTTAGTAGTGGCATGTTTAGAATGTGAATTGGAATATATGGTTTTATGACATAATGATGTATGCATGATAATTAAACATTTGCCATGAGAACCCTATACATGAATGTAAACTCATTGTGGACTTAGACAAATTGTGGAACACTAGGAGCCATGAGAATAATTGTGATTGAGAACTTGGAACTTAGGATGCATGAACCTAGTGACACATGAACCCTAATGATGTATTGAACTAGTAGAGAAAGCTAGTGGTTTGGACATAGAAAACAATGTGTGGACAATGAAATAAAGTGAGATACTAGATGCCATTATGATGTTGAATGTAAACCTAGTGATAGAACCATGGATTGGGTATGAATTGTCATGCATGAAGAGAACATGGCATGAATTGAGAAAGTCCCAAGTGTCAAGGTGAAATTGGGTTATTGCATGTACCAAATTGAGTTGCCATAATTCTATGTATCATGAAGCATTGCATGTTTGCCTATGTCCACATAGTGTGGTGTTTGTATGTTCCATTGATGCACGCGACATGAATTGAATGGATTCTTTAGTACAAGGAAAATGATTGGGTCGGTGCATGTGTACTGTGACAACTAGTGTGATGTTATTTAGCCATGCGAGGGATTGAAATAGATCCTCTGGACCATGCTAGGGTTTGAAAGACATTCCTTGATGTTGTCACCGTGGTTAGTGGTGAGTTCTCTTGGTAGAGAGAACTAGATCATACTCACATAGTCTGTCTGGCTTGTTGGTGTTCGCGACACCGCAAGCAGTGAGCTCCGGAGTTGTCACATTTGGGTTAACGTATCTACCCAACAGATGGCCCTAGATTGGTGATAATCCCCGTGGGTCTTGGTTGTGAGTTTGGCTTGACTTCGCGTGAGCCGGTATGATTGGGTCAAAGAGAAAAAAGACAGGTTGATTGACCATATTGTATCCTATGCTATTTGCATTGTTGCATCTTATGTAGAGAGTGAGCATAGTGAGATCACATGTTGTGTGTGGGGTCGATCATGATATTCTTGTGAGTTGGGCTTGGTCTTGTGAGAAGCCCCGATTGGGTCAAGAATGAATTGGGTCAAGAGTGTGTGAGGGACACTGTTGAACATATTGGACCATGACATTCATTTCTTATTGTAAGGCATAGTAGTAGTCATTGTTGCATGTTGTATGTTTAGTAGTGGTAGACTACATATTCAGTTGCTTATATATCGCATTGCTATCTCCTTTCGTATTACTATGCCTTATTGGACCTAGTGGGAAAGTCGGCGAGGTCGGCGGCCGAACCCACTGGAAACTTCTTTTAGCTCACCCCCTGTTGTTGCAGAGCCACCATTAGCGGAGCAGCACCGGACCGAGACGTGGGCGACGCGTCCTAGATAGCAGGGTCACCAAGTGTAGGTCACCCGTGTACAGATAAAAGTTGTAAATGTATGTTGTAAATGATGTACTTTATAAAGAAAGAACATAAATTGTAATTTGAGGTAAGTGGCATGTATTATGTGAAGTGAAAAGTGTATGTAAAATGTGCATGATGGAATGTTGTAATAGTTAGTTTAAATTCTGCTCCCTTGTGATGTGCCCTCGTGCAGAACTGTATTATGTTGTTTTTCCTTGGTGAAAATCATTATACCTATTTTGTTACGCCTTGGGCGGACTGGAAAAACTCTGTCCGTTCGGCGGTATGTGCGCGTGCCCGAACCGACCATAGTGGCGGTGCCGGGGCGTGACAATAGGCTCCATCAAAGTGGGCCCGATTGATTTGGACCCAGCCTAACCCATTAGATGACAACCCACTTCACAACCCAAAATTTAATTTTGAATTTTAATAATATTATGTTGAAATTTAATTTCGAATTTTAAATCTCCAACCAATTAGAAAATATCTTTTCTCCTAACAACCTCATACATATCCTTTTTCCATTCAAATTTCGATGTCGAATTTTGAATTCCCAACCGACTCCCAAAATATGCCTTAACCCATTCCTCAACCAATCACATCCACATCCCAAAATTCAATTTTGAATTCTAAAAATTTTATGTTTGAATCCAATTTCGGATTTTTGAACCCCCAACCTACTAGAAAATATCTCTCCTCTTAACAACCTCGTTCAAAATTTGATTTCAAATTTTGAATCCCTAACCGGCTCTCAAAAAATCTTTCAACTCACTCATACGTATCACTCCACTAACCAAATCTAACTCTACAGATCCCTCAACGATTCCTCAAATTTTTATCATTCTATTTTAAATAGAGGACAAAAAAAAGATAGAAGAAAGAGACGTAGAGAATACAAGCACGATACCACAAATTTTACGCCTTTCTACGTACAAAAAAAATCCAATGAAGAAAGGAAAGATCTTTCCACCGCATCGTTTCATTTAGTCTGTTGTCTGGCTTTCCCCTCCGATCCGATCATCAATTAGAAAAAAAAAAATTTCCTTCCCTCTCCTTCTCCCCTTAGCCGTACGGCTAAGAGAGGAGAGGGAGATCACCCTTCCCTTTTTTTTTTCTTGCACACACAAAATACAAAAAAAGGGAAATCTTCTCCCTTCCTCTCTCCTTAGCCGTATGGCTAGGTGGGGAGAGGGATGTCTCCTTCCCCTTCTCTCTAAGAATATATATATATATATATATAGAGGGATGTCTCCTTCCCCTTCTCTCTAAGAATATATATATATATATATATATATATATGTACATACATATATATACATATATGTATATATATGTACATACATATATATACATATATGTATATATATGTACATACATATATATACACATATATGTATATATATGTACATACATACATATATATATATATATATCAAATAAAAAAATATATCTCTTTCTCCTTTTTTTCTTTTTTTTTTCTCTTGCCCCGCATAGATCACGCCGCCGTCGTCATCTACGCCGCCGCCGCCAAATCCTATCTTGACGTCTTCTATGGGAGAGGGTAGGAGGATCGATGATCTTCTGTTTCTTCGGACCTCTCCATCCTATTCGAAGTCGTTAATTAATGGGACGGGTGGTTCACATGTCACGTTGCCCTCAACTTTGATTTTACATTTTCAAAGGAAGAGTGAGAGGGGGAACAAATGGTTCCCCATTTCTTTGGACCCTTCCACTCCTTTCGAGAACGTTGAATCGAATCTTCTTCGGACATCTGTGCTCCGGCTCGTCGTCTCAACCCAAATTGATTCTAGTGATTTCCTCAGAAATCTGGATTTTGGTTTAAAATTGCAATAAAGAGGATATCTTTGGACCCCAAACCCAAACCAAAATTTCAATAAAGGAAATTTCTTCGGACCGCAAATCAAAATCGCAATAAATCCAAAAAAGAGATTTCTTCGAACCCCAAATTAAAATTATAATAAATTTAAAAAGAGAATTTCTTCGGACCCCAAATCAAAATTGCAATTGTAATAAAGGAGATTTCTTCGGACCCCGAGTTCAAATTGCAATAAATTAAAAAAAAAGTGATTTCTTCGGACTCCAAATTCAAATTTGCAATAAACTTAAAGAAACTTTCTTCGGACCTCAATTCCAAACAAAATAAATTCAAAGGAGCAGGCAAAACAGCCCACAAATAAACTAAACTCAACATAAAATCCAAACCCAGTCCATATAAAAGCCCAAACCAAGTCCATATATAAATCTAAAATTCGGTCCACATGAAAACCCAAATCCAGTCCATATAAAAGCCAAACCCAGTCAATATGAAAACCCAAAATTCGGTCCACATGAAGACCCAAGCCCAGTCCACATAAAAGCCCAAAACAAGTCCACAATAAAAATTCAAATCCAGTCTACATATAAATCCAAAATCCAATCCATATGAAAACCCCAAATCCAGTCCATAAAAATCCAATTCAGTTTACATACAGGCCCATAATCCAGTCCATAAAAATTCAGAACCCAGTTTACATACGGACCAAATCCAATCCACATACAATCCCAAGTCCAAACAAAATTCGGGCCCACAATCCAGTCCATGTGAAAAATGAAAATGAAGCCCAATCAACATACCGGCCCAAATCCAGTTCACATGCAAATATAGGCCTAGTGTGCATACGAGCCCAGAACCAGATTTGGACTTAAAATCTAGTCCACAATAAAAAATCAAAGCCCATTCTAGTCCAACAATAAAAATCCAAACCCATTCAAAACCATATAAAAAACCCAAACCCATTCAAGTCCATATAACAAAAATCCAAACCCATCCCCATAAAACCCAAAGACCATTCTAGCCAACAATAAAATCCCAACCCAATCAATTCCACAATAAAAATCCAAACCCAATCAAGCCAACAATAAAAATCCAAACTCTATCAAGTCCACAATAAAAATTCAAACCCTGTCAAGTCCACAATAAAAATCCAACCCAATCTAGTCCATAGATAAAACTCAACCTATAAAACCATCAAGGCCCAAGAACATTAGGCCCAAAGCTATCAAACCCATACCCAAACCTCATGAACCAAACCTCATGAACCAAATCTCATGAACCATATCCAAACCTCATGAACCATACCCAAATCTCATGAACCATACCCAAATCTCATGACCCAAAACTCATGAACCATACCTAACCTCATGAACCATACCCAAACCTTATGAACCATACCCAAATCTCATGAACCATGCCGAAATCTCATGAACTATACACCAAGTTCATGAACCAAATCATACACCCAAATTCATAAACCATACACCAAGTTAATGAACCAAATCATACACCCAAATTCATAACTTTCTTTCCTTTCTCCACTATATTAGTGCATAACCACCACAACAGAGCCGGCACCCCCGAAGCCTGTATTGGGTGAAAATAACTTTAAGGGGCCACTTTTGAAGGAAGAAAGGATAAAATTTATCCCTTTAAAAAGGATAAGGAGAAAAAAGATCTTTAGAGATGCCCTAAAGAGCGGTCTTCAACTGCCAGAACCGAGAAAACCAGAAGATGTTGCGAAGACAAGTGATCCAAATTATTGCTTATATTATCGAATGATTAGCCACACTATTGAAGACTACTGGGTATTCAAACATTGGGTGGAAAAGTAATATAAAGCTAGCATGATCACTCTTTCTCAAGCTGTGCTTACTGACCCGCCAGCTGAAAGTGCAAATTTTGTGAATATAAAAGATAAAAATAAAGAAGAAGATGATATACTTCCCCCTGAGTTTTGAAACATCTTCTTATCGAAAAAAACTCACAAAATATTAAAATATTTAAGCACAGTCCCTGGAATCACTTGGAGAAGTCCACTGCACGCAGAAGTTCAAACTTCCTCCCCTGAAATAGCAATGAATCCCCCTATTTTGGAAAAGTGAAAAATAATTTTAAAGAAAAGGATATGAAAATTCGTGAAACCCGCTCAGTCCGAATATGAGAAGTGGGACATTGAAAAGTACATGAATTCCCTGAAGGAATATGTAGAAGGTGAAATACTACCGGTAACAATACGAGACTTCGTAGTAAAAGCATTGGAGGACTCAAAGAATAAAAAAAAGTCTTAAGAACCTAAAAATGAGGAGCTCTTTTGGCCCGAAACGTGTAGGATCATTCAGCGATGGTGACGATTTCCCAAGTCATCAGAGAAGGCACGGCCAAGATCAATTAGCACAAATAAAAGAGATCATGGCCTCAAATTTTGATAAGATTAATGAAAAATTATTAGACATGAAGATACAACAGAATGTGATGTTCTCCACGATAATTGGGATTAAGGCTAGGGTAGAGCAAGTAATGAAAATAACACCCGCCCCTCAACAAAGAAAAAATGAACAAAGAGGCAACCCTCTAAAAGTATTCGAGCCCCAAATTGAAATACCAACGCAAAGTATACGAGGCGTATCAATCCGAGAAATAGAAGAAGAAGTTGCAAGCCAACCTTTATCCAAGGTGCCTCAAAGAAATAGTGGGAAGGGCCTTATGCAATTGAAAAAACATATGAATGAGAAGCCTACTAACTAATTAATGTGAAAGGTGAATGACCCATACCACCAATCAATGGGTATTTCCTTAAAAAATATTATGCATAAAAATAATGAAAATAATAAAAAATTCCTTTTTAAAAAAAAATAGAGAGAGAAAAAATTCAGTGGAGGACATGTCGTCCTTGGATGACATGGGTAAAATATGAGCTACCAGCCGACTTGATAGTCCACATTGGATTTCAGGGGTAAAATTGCAAAATTTTCAGCTGTCGTATAGCCACATAAGCAAGAATGTGATCCCTGCAATGAGAAAACCTTTCGCTGTGAGATGTGACGCCCCACTTCCCAGGAGGTCACCCATCCTAGGACTACTATAGCCCTAGCACGCTTAACTCTTTTAACCTCTTGGGCCTAGCCACCACCGAAAATGCTATAACCGGGTTAAGAGTTTTAGTCCTATTATATCTCATATATAGGACTACCTGGAGTTTCACATGAGAAAACCTTTCGAGAGACAAAAATTAGAGAAGGGTACCTGGAGAAAACCTACTAGGGCATTAAATTACCAAAAAAAAGAGTAATTCCAGCTGTGGTATAACCCCACATGCAAAATTGGGATCTACGCTATGAGAAAACCTTTCGAGGCTTACAGGCAAAAGTTAGGGAAATGTATCTGGTGAAAACCCATACGGGCGCCAGACTACCCAAGACATATTTTGTCTCTGACGAAATGCTAACTCACCTTAGAGTCGGTTATGCGTGGCAATTTCGATTACTTCTCGAGGCAAAATAAACCAAAATAAATCCATATTCCCTAACACCCAAGACAAAATAAGTCAGGCTAATTTTGAATTCCTCAGCCAATCACATCCACGTCCCAAAATTCAATTTTGAATTCTAAAAATATTATGCTCAAAACCAATTTCGAATTTTTGAACTCCCAACCAATAAAAAATATCTCTCCTCTCATCTCTCAAAAAATCTCTCAACCCACTCATACGTATCCCTCCACTAACCAAATCCAACTCCACGGATCCCTCAGTGATTCCTCAAATTTCTAACATTCTATTATAAATAAAGGACAAAAGAAAGATAGAAGACGTAGACACAGAGGATAGAAGTATGATACCACAATAATTATACGCCTTTCTACGTACAAAAAAAATTCAAAGAAGAAAGGAAAGATCTTCCCACCGCATCACTTCATCTAGTCCATTGTCCGGCTTTCCCCTCCGATCAGATCATCAGGAAAAGAAAAAAAAGATTTCGTTCCCTCTCCCTCTCCCCTTAGCCGTACGGCTAAGAGGGAGAGAGAGAGATCTCCCCTCCCTCTTTTATTTCTTGCACGCACAAAACACAAAAAAAGGGGAAATCTTCTCCCTCTCTCTCTTTAGCCGTACGGCTAGGAGGGGAGAGGGAGGTCTCCTTCCCCTTTCCTCCAAGGAATATATATATATATATATATATATATATATATATATATATATATATATATATATATATATATATATATATATATATATATATATATATATATATATATATATATATATATATATATATATATATATATATATATATATATATATATATATATATATATATATATATATATATATATATATATATATATCAAATAAATAAATAATATATATATATATATATATATATATATATATCAAATAAAAAAATTTCCTTTTTCTTTTTTTTTTCTCTTGCCCCGCATAAATCACACCGCCGTCATCATCTACGCCGCTATCGCCAAATCCCATCTTGACGTCTTCGATGGGAGAGGAAAGGAGGATCAATAATCCTCCGTTTCTTCGGACCTCTCCACCCTATTTGAAGTCGTTAATTAATGGGACGGGTGGTTCACATGTTACGTCACCGCAGTCGCCCTCAACCTCGGTTTAATGTTTTCAAAGGAAGAGGGGAGGGGAACCGATGGTTTCCTATTTCGTCGGACTCTTCCATTTCTTTCGAGAATGTTGAATCAAATCCCCACCGCCGTCGTAAAAGAAAAAAGAAGAGAAACATGAAAATCCCATAAAGCCATTTCGGATGATTTCTTCGGACATCCGTGCTCCGGCTCGTCGTTTCGATCCAAATCGATTCCAGTGATTTTCTCGAAAATCTGGATTTTGGTTTAAAATTGCAATAAAGGGGATATCTTTGGACCCCAAACCCAAATCAAAATGGCAATAAAGGGGATTTCTTTGGATCCCAAATCAAGATCGCAATAAATCCAAAAAAGAGATTTTTTTCAGACAGCAAATTAAAATTGTAATAAATTCAAAAAAAGGATTTCTTCGGACCCCAAATCAAAATTGCAATTGCAATAAAAGAAATTTCTTCGGACCCCAAATTTAAATTATAATAAATTCAAAAAAGGGGATTTCTTCGGACCCCAAATTTAAATTTGCAATAAACTTACAGAGGCTTTCTTCGGACCTCAATTTCAAACAAAATAAATTCAAAGGAGCATGCAAAATAGCCAACAAATAAACAAACCTCATCATAAAAATTCAAAACTCAGTCCATATAAAAGCCCGAACCAAGTCCACATATAAATCCAAAATTCGGTCCACATGAAACAGAAATCCAGTCCATATAAAAGCCAAACCCAGTCAATATAGAAACCCAAAATTCGGTCCACATGAAAACCCAAATCTAGTCCACATAAAAGCCCAAATCAGGTCCACAATAAAAATCCAAATCTAGTCAATATGAAAACCCAAATCCAGTCCATATATAAATCCAAAATCCGATCCATATGAAACCCTAAATCCAGTCCATATGAAAACCCAATCCAGTTTACATACGGGCCCAGAATCCAGTCAATAAAATTCCAGAACCCAATTTACATACGGATCCAAATCCAATACACATACAATCCCAAGTCCAAACAATATTTGGGCCCACAATCCAGTCCATGTGAAAATGAAGCCCAATCAACACACAAGCCCAAATCCAGTTCACATGCAAATATAGGCCCAGTTTGCATACTAGCCTAGAACCAGATTTGGACTTAAACTCCAGTCCATAATAAAAAACCAAAGCCCATTATAGTCCAACAATAAAAATCCAAGCACATTCAAGTCCATACAAAAAATCCAAGCACATTCAAGTCCATATAAAAAACCCAAACTCATTCAAGTCCACATAAAAAAAAAAAATCCAAACCCATTCTTATAAAACCCAAAGACCATTCTAGTCAACAATAAAATCCCAACCCAATCAATTCCACAATAAAAATCCAAATCCACTCAAGCCAACAATAATAATCCAAACCCTATCAAATCCACAATAAAAATCCAAACCCTATCAAGTCCACAATAAAAATCCAACCGAAGCTAGTCCATAGATAAACCCAACCTATAAAACCATCAAGGACCAAGAACATTAGGCCCAAAGCTATCAAACCCATACCCAAACCTCATGAACCAAACCTCATGAACCATACCCTAATCTCATGAACCATACTCAAATCTCATGACTCAAATCTCATGAACCATACCTAAATCTCACAAACTATACCCAAACCTCATGAACCATACCCAAACCTTATGAACTGTACCCAAATCTTATTAACCATACCTAAATCTCATGACCCAAATCTCGTGACTCATATCCAAATCTTATGAATCATACACAAATCTCATGAACCAAACACCAAGTTCATGAACCAAATCATACACCCAAATTCATGAACCATACACCAAGTTCATGAACCAAATCATACACCCAAATTCACGAGCCATACCCAAATCTCATGAGCCATACTCAAATCTCATACACCAAGTTAATGAACCAAATCATACCCAACTCTCATGAACCATACATGTCACGCCCCGGATTACTCGTTCCCCGGGCTCGCCAACAGATCCGCCGTATACATAGACATTTCTATGTATACGAAGCGATAGCTAACCTGTAAACAAACATACAAGCAACTACAAGAGATATAGAGCTGAAAAAAAATATACTACTAACAGAAGCCACATGTACATATAGGATCCAAATTACAACAGTCCCTCCAGAACCAAAATAGGAACAAGTCCACAGTATATGTACATGGCTCAACTCAAAAATAAACTATCTCCAGTAGGGTCCTCCTCTAGGAACAACAGGGACAGGTAGGGATCTAGCTCGCGACTCTCTTACCTCGATCCGCAGAAACAGGCGCAGCAGCCGCAACAGAAGAAGGCTCTGCAAGAAAAAGTGGCAACAATGGGTGTGAGAACTACTATCAAAAGAAGTAGTCTTCAGTGGGTACCACTACCGACCTCAACGGTTCACCCACTAAGTCTACGAGACTATCAGTATAGCTGGTAGGTAAAGAACAATAAAATAAGCTGGAATAAACTCTACAGCTGTAATGCCACTACCCTACCACTATCCCAGTCAAACTCTCAAGTAAGCATCACCAAAGTGAGAAGTCACCCCTGACCCAATCTAACGGAACCGCCCAAATAGGCTCGTCCAGCCAACTGCCTAGCCACACCGCACACTACCAAAAAGGGTAGCCGGTCCAAATACCAGATCCAACTAATCTGTAGCGACAGCAACGCAAAAGAGGCCTCACTCCGGAGCGGCACTCGGGGGAGCTACCCAACCGAGTTAGTACGCGTATCTTTGTCGAGCACAATCAGGCTCCGGCAGGCTATAATCAAATGGAAAGGGGTCAAATGGGTCAAAGACTCCAAGCTCACGTGCCCTCAGCACAAACAGAAGCTAAAACAAGAGTCTGAGTCCACCGTCAACCCCGACGGCACGCGGTAATACAAAACAGCCTAACCCTGCTGTAAATACAAGCTCGGCATCCCAGCACGAGCGTAAACTCGTCCTACAACAAACTAAGTATCCACCTCGCACTAACAGCGGTGATACAAGTACAAAAACGGCTCCTAGAGCTAAATCTGATAATAGTTCGAAAAGTGACGGTTGTAGTTTCGCGAGTTTTCTCCTAAGTCAATTCCCAGTTCAGCATGTAAAGTCATGTCTATAAATTATCAATTTATACTCCAAATTCAGATTTCATAATAATACATGCAAATTCATGAATTCGAGCTACTAACATGATTTAACAGATAATAAAACAGCATGCTGCACTCTCTACAACTTAGGAGAAAATCCGGCGATTTCGGTACATTAACCCACCTCAAAAGCTATCCAACAATGGCTAGGAGTCGAGTGAAAGGTCTCCAAACAACACCGGCTGAAATCGAGCTCAAATCTGCAACCTCGAGATTCGGACCCACTTGCTCAAGTTCTGGGCGCCCAGAACATCAGCCCAGAACTGCAGCCTGGCAGCATGACCAATATGGATTCAACATGCGATAAAATCCAAATCCTAAGTCCGAATGCAGCGAAATTTGGCTCAACTCACCAGTAGGGGCTCAAGAACACACCCTCCAAATTTCAGCCAAAACGGAGTTCGACTCGATGTCCAAAAGGTCTCCACACAGATTCGGATTCACTACTGGACCCTCCTGCACATGGATCCAGAAGTTCCAGCAACTAAGCAAAAATCACATTAAGCAAGAATTCTGGAATTCCAACGAATCTAGCCCATGGAAAAGGGTCACAAACCTCACAAATACAGTGATGGAGCAATCCAAAACCTCTCCAAAGATTCTCACAAAGATCTGGATTCAAAAATCCAAGAAATCCATCAAATGACCCAAAATTCAGCACTTAAGCAATACTCAAAACCTGAGCTAGCACTCACCTTTGAATCCTCAATTCAGGTGGGAAGAACCTCCAAACCAGCAAGGAAAGTGAAAGGACCAATCTTCACTTCGAAATTCCAGCTCCCAAAAGATTTGGATCCATAAGATCAAAGAAAAACCCAAGTTTCAGCTAAAGAACACAAGGGGTCCAGTGAAACATCAACTATAGCTTACATACCTGTCCAAATTGCGATTGGAAGGATTCCACGTCTTCCTCTACGAGTCCTCTATCCAACAAACCAAGTTTCGTTGGATTTGGATACTCCCACACTGTACACGAGCATGAACGCCACCGGTCGACGTTGCAGTTTCAGCAGGAAACCAAGGTCTTCAATGGAGAAAGGTGGAATTTGAGAGGAAATGGAGGCTATCCTTGTAAAATTCCAGCTTCACCATGAAAAGGGGAGAAAAAGCCTCAGGAGAGGTCGTCCACTTCTTTTATAGACCAAAGGTTTCGGTGCAATAAGCCTCAAGAACAGAATTGCTACTAACCTGTCCTCAGCAGAAATCCACACATTCGGGCGCCCGAATCCCAAGAAGTGGGCGCCCGGTTCTTCAGCCTGCACAAACTCGAGCATCGGACTCTCCGCCGCGGTCCGGTGCGCCCTAACCTGGTCCGGCGGAGTTCACCAACCAATCAACACGTGTCAAGCGGATCGATACTCACGAGGTAGGATTTCCGGATCCACTTTCCGGGCGCCCGATACTGAATCCGAAATGACTTAGCAGTATTCAGAAAACGAGCACTCAACATCTGGGCGCCCAAAACATAGCTTCCGGGCGCCCTAAAGTCCATACGCCCAAAACTTCAGTTTTGGCTTACTTCGGTGCTCCGAGTCCGTTTTCGCGTCTATTTGACGCCGAAACGACTCCGACTTGTCTCGACCTTCTCCAGAAGCGTCGAACAGTCTAGGATACTGCAGTCATTCCGTCAGTTAGGCCCCAGGGGTACTACAATACACTAAGTCTATGGACCAAATTATACCCAACTCTTATGAGCCATACACCAAGTTCATACGATGTTCTCTACCATGGGCCAAGTTCATAAACTGAACCCAACTTTGTCATGAACCTCTTCTTTGCTCTAGCAGATATACCTAGAGTAAAAGTCATATGCAAAATCAACTAACCATAATACATACACTTAGGGCTAAGTCAACCCCATCGCCTTAGCACATATAACTAAGGCAAAATTATCTCCAAACCAATAGAGTTCTAAATCACATACTTGGAACTCAATCAAATTAAGTCCAATTGAGCTCTAACATATATACTTAGAGTTCATTCAACTAACCATAATACATATACTTAGGGTTTAGTCAATCCTACTTAGGGTTTAATCAATTCTTTTGCTCTGGCACATATATCTGGAGTGGAAGCCAAATCAAACACGACTAATCCTAACACATATACTTATTAGGGTGTAGTCAACCTTTTGCTCTAACACATCTATCTAGAGTAAAATCCATATTCAATCGAGCTCTAATACATATACTTAGAGTTCATTCAAATCAAACTCGACTAACCCTAACACATATACTTAGGCCGTTTGGTTGGGGGTTAAAGGGGGGGATAAGGGGTTATCCCCCCATTTATCCCCAAACAACATTTTGGAGGGGTGGGGTTAACAAACCCCACCCCCACCATGGAATTGGGGTGGGATTAACTAATCCCACCCCAATTTAATTTTTTAAATTTAAATTTATAATTTAAATTTTAAATTTTAAATTTAATTTTTAAATTTAAATTTAAATTTAAATTTTTTAAATTTAAAAATTTGTAATCTTAAAATTAATATTTATATTTTTAAATTATTACTTTTAAATTTAAATTATTATTTTTAATTTTTTAAATTTAAAATTTGATATTTGATATTTTTAAATTTAAATTTAGAACTTTAAATTTTTGAATTTGAGATTTAAAAATTTAAATTTTATTTTAATTTTTAATTTTTAAAATTATATATTTAAATTTAAAATTTTAATTAAAAAATTAAAAATTTAAATTTAAATAGAAGGGGCAATATCATTATTTTTTATTTATAACTACCCACTATTCTTCTTATTCCATCTTATCTATCTAAACGCTATTTTCTTAATCCCGGGAACAACTCAATTATCATCCAAACGTAAAATTGGTCTATTCCAGACTTAATCCTGAACTTAACCCTATCCCTGGAATAACTAGTTCTTACTTAACCCCGAACCAAACGAAGCCTTAGGGCATCTATCTAGAGTGAAAACCATATTCAATCGAGCTCTAATACATATACTTAGAGTTCATTCAAATCAAATCCGACGAACCCTAACACAATATATTATGGCTTAATCAGATCCTCACTCTAGCACATATAACTAGAGTGGAAAATATATCAAATTCGGCTAATCCTCAGGAATTAACCACTTTTTACCCTCGGGTAATCTCAAATATGACCCACCTCAATACATATACTTGAAGTTTGGTAACATCTTCACCTTGGAACATACAATTGAGATGAAATCAAATATAATTAGACTCTAAAGCACATACTTAGAGCCAATTAGACTCTAATGCATATACTTAGAGTTTAATGTCGATTAGGTCTTAATACATATACTTAGGACCTAGTCAACTTCAAATCCAACTGAATCCTAACACATATACTTAGGATTCGGTCAATCATCAAGATATGATTTGTTCTATCCTCCTTACGAAGGTCTCTTAATCGAAGGTGCCCTAATCTCACGGGGGTAATTAACAGTAGATGCTTGCGTCTAGTGGAAGTCATAGATCCGCAATACCTGATACCTATAAATATATAAATATTAATCTGAATCATGAATACTACCCTACGGGAAATTCAAAAAAGATCAACCCTACGAGGTGAGTCATTCGTGGTGGCAGACAGCTAGGTTTCATGACATCATGGTCAAAGTGATGACCCAATTCCCTCTTGTTTCCAATCTATGTTAGACGACATTATATTTCAATAGTTATGTTCTCATGTTAAGTTCTCTAATTTATGGCTAGAGAATATCAAACTAGCTAACAAATCATACTATAGGTTTATCATTCTATGGTCATGCATATTGTAGAGAGTGTAAAGTCTTACATGTCATGGTAACTACTTTAATATGAAGAACTATGTCATTTACAAGAATACTTGTACATCTAAAGCTACCAGCTACACAAAAGAGTTTCAATAAGAACAAAGTTCTTTAGATAAGGAAAATTGTCCACCACTTCGAATAGCACAATCCATCTTAATAAAGTGCCCAATACCTAGAAAATCATGCTCTACTCGCAATTTTTAGACCCGGGGTCTAATTCGGCAAGAAATCTCCAAAATTGCCTCAATCTTCTAATTTTGAGGTCACAATCTCGTCGTAAAGTCGATTTTTATTGTCTGATGCTTTAATCTACTCTTCAATTAAAGTTTTTAAGGATTAAATTGTTATAAAACTCCCTAGTAACAAAACATCTAATTTTGACCTAGGCTTACCGTCATCTCCAAAAAAACTTTTAAGAGAATTTGTATCCAAAGCATTTAGTTTAAATTCTCCTAGAGTCTCCCAATTTCTCAGTTTTCAAGTTTTTCCCAAACGTTAGCAAGATATTACAAGAAACTCACCTTTACTTCCTTGTAGGTTAGCTCCCCAAGTTCTAGAGTTTTCTTCACCTTTTAGAAGAGCTCCTCCTCTTGATCTTGCTCCAAGATTCGTAATTGGAGTGGGTTTGTTAGGAGAAGAGAGAGAGGAGGTTTTAGAGCCCTAAAGTAAGAGAGGGAGAAAGAGAGAAATTTCTCTAGTTAGGGGGAACGAGAGAAAGAGAGAAAGAGAGAGATGGGGTCTATTTATAGGCCCACACAGTTACAACTAAACCTTCCAAAAATGAAAAATTATATCCTTTCCTAAAATTTTTCCAGACTGCTGGAAGTCCGGACTTCCCCTTTGGAAGTCCATATCCCGAAGGAACCTCCATATTGTGCAATTGAAGTCTAGACTTCCTATTGGAAGTTCGGGATCCCGAATGTTTCTTCACTATTACGCGACTAAGGTTCGGACTTCCTGAGCAAGATTCGGATCCCGAAAGTTTTCTGCTACTTCAACGTGCTGAATGTATGGACTTTCTCTCCAAGGTCTGAACTCTGAATTTGGAGCCAACTAAAGAGTTTTTGCGATCCGGACTTCTCCACCAAGGTCCGCATCCTGAAGTTTTGAGGACTTCAAACAGTTTGGGTCCCGAAGCTTCATTTCCGCATCGTTTATACTCCAATATGATTCCAACTTGACTAAAACCTCTCTAAACCCATCATAATAGTATCATATTTATCCATACTTTGTCCAATTTGGCCAAAGTTTAGAATTCTATACAGAAAATCTATATACTACAATTAAAGTTAAATAAGTCAAAACTTAAATACAATATTTATGTTAGTTATTACGTGTTAATTATTCTATTGTAATTTGCTAAAGTAATTAAAATTATTAAATTAGAAGAAACCATCAATAAATTTGACAATTGAATATTTTAATTTATTGCTTTTTTGGCATTTAGCCCCTAACAATTTTTTTACAAATAATTCCATAAATATTATATTTGCCAAATTGGCCTTATCTCTGCCACGCGAGCGCCATGATGGTGGTGCAGTTTAAGTTGAACATGGTGAATTGTTCACCGTGTTTAAACCATAGTTAGTTAATACGGATTCGACAAAAATTTGGTACGGGTATAATACGGATAAAATTTGTATCCTAATTTTTAAATTCGTTGAAAAATACGGCATAAAAAACGGTATTCGCCAATTATTCGGATGCGCGAATTATACGGAAATTATACGTTCACCAATTAAAAATTCGGGATCAAAAATTTGCCTATTAAACCAAACTCTTTTTTTCTGAATTTATTCTATTAGTAAAAATACTCATAAATTTTTAAGAATATAAAAATAAAAATTTACAAAATTAAGTAGGTTAAGTAGAAAAAGCAATAACAAACTATTATACTCCACAATATGTAAATCATTCAGCAAGCAAGAGATTAAGAGCTCACATTTAAACATAAAACACACAAAGTTCACACACTAACATAGTAAATGAAAATTAAATACAAGATAAAGCTTGCACTCTCCATAGTGCATACTAAACATATCCAAACATTAAATAACCAAAAGATATATGAAGTTCACAATTCCACATACATGCATACATAAAAGTTTGAAACTTTGAATTACATAAAGCATATAAGCACAAAAAGTTCTAGTAATTATAATCGGCGAGCTCTGGCTCCTGATTTAACCACAAAAGATCAAGATTAGTTAATGAATTTTCTTCAATTTCTTCATCATTGTCCCCATCTCCATCTTTTCCATAATCTACATATTCAGGAAGTTCATGAAGATTTTCTAAATGAATAGGCTCCAAATCTTTTGATTCCAAAGTAGACCACTTTTTCATTGCTAATGTATTCATTCTAGTGTAAACAAGATTATCTAACATTTCTATAGATAATTTGTTTCTTCTCTTTGTTTGTGCGGCTTCATATGCACTCCAATTTCTCTCACAAGATGAAGAACTACATGGTTGGCTTAAAATACGAACATCATATTTTCTTAGCACTGGAAGGGAATCACCACAATAATTCCACCAAACTCCTGAAATGAAAAATAAAAATTAGCTAATGACATTTGAAAAAGATTATATCAAAGTTAAAAAAGAACATTACTTACGAGGATGTGAAGTTTTTAACATCATCAAGGCCGCAGAATTGAAAATTGAAGTTGATTTAGAACGGTAAATTTGTACTTGTTTTAAAAAATCTTTCTTTTCCTCCGGAAGAATTAAATTCTCAAACATGAAACATATGCCATCTTTCATCTCCCGACTTTCTCTAAATCCTTCACGACACATATAGGCCGGATTCAAAAGAGCTGCAGCTGCATGTATAGGATGCATAATATTTCCATTTCTTCTCTCATCAAATAATTCCCATATATGCATGAATTTATTTTGATTATTACCCAAACGACATTTGATTGCTTCTTTGGCTCTTTCCATAGCATCATATAAGTATCCAGAAGTAGATCCCTCACATCAACTAAACGTAGAACTCGAACAATAGGTTCTAAAGCTTGTAGGACCTCCTTCGCTCTATCCCAAAATTCATTATTTTGAACAAGCTCAGTAACTTTCTTTGCTTGCTGACTCTTGTTTAAGTTACTTCCTCTCCATTCAGCAGAAGTGACAAAAAGTCTTAATTCATTCTCAACATCCACAAGCGATTGCAGTACAAGAAAATTTGAAGCAAATCTTGTAACACAAGGATGCTTAAGTTCTTTCTGAGTAGCTTCTCTCATCAACGCCAATAGTACAGTGTGCTTGTACATATGATTTTCAATCAGCCTCGCCTCGTCAATTACGATTCGCACCCATTCAACATTCTTATATATATCTTTTAGGAGCAATTGTAAACCATGTGCTGCACATCGAGTCTTGTACATTTTTGGATACTTTCCCACAAGCATGTCACCTGCTGCTAGAAAATTGCTACCATTGTCGGTGATGAGTTGAACAACATTATCTGGCCCAATATCTTCAATTACAGATGATAAAATATCTTTAAGATACATAGTTGTTTTTCTCTCTTTTGAGCATTCAAAAGAGTTCATAAAAATTGCACCTCCGGGTGAATAGGCAATGACATTAGTGAATGCTCTTCCTTTCAAGTCAGTCCAACCATCTGACATAATGGTGCAGCCACTCAAACACCACGAAGATTTCACTTTTCCAACATTTGTCTCGACTTCCTTTTTTTCATTTGGAATCAATTTTGTTCGCAGTGTTGAATAAGATGGTACTTTGTAGCCAGAGCAATAGTTCGCGACATCTCTCATAAGGTCAATGAATGACTCTGACTGAACAACAATAAAAGAAATGTTATTCATTATAAAAAACTTAGCAACAGATTGATCAACTTCTTCTTTATTCTTTTTCTTATAAACATCCTGCATTGTCATTTGATTAGCTCCTCCAAATGATCTAGAACTAGAAACAGCAATACTCTCACCAGACTCGTCGACATTCGTACTTCCAATACTCTTAACTCTTTTGTTAGGATCTCCACCAGTAGCTATGAATGCTTCTGTTTGCACATCCGGTGGTACTTTATCACATATTTCAACGTCACGTCCTGTAATTTGGGATAGGTGGGATTTGACTCTTGCGATACCACCTGAATACACTTTAGAACAATATTTGCACTTAAATTTTCCACCCAGTTCTTCCATGTGAGCCCAAAATCTATCTTTCTTTCGAACCATTTTTCTGCATCAAAAAGGTTATTGACTCAAATATTCAAAATTCTGCAACATGACCGCCTATCATTAATTCCCATAATAAAATCACATCAAAAAAATATTAACCCATCAATTATGCACCAAACATCACCTAACTCTAAGTAATTAATGTCACGCCCCGTCGGGCCTTTAACACCAACTAGGTGGAAAGGATAACCGCACGAGCGCATGCCCCAGACCCGCCGAACGGATAGAGTCTCTTCTACCCGCCCAAGGCGTCACAACACAAGCATATCCACAAGGTTCCAACTAGGAACGGAGTACAAGAGTTGCACAAGAAAAGTATCAACATAAAGAAGTTCTACTTCTATTACAACACAATTGCACATTTATACATGCCCAATTTTTTTTTTCTTTCATTTCTAATTCATACATCATGTTCCAAAATTATGGAATATACAAGTTGCATACATTTAATGAAAACCCCTATACTATCATAGTCCAAGACTAGGGGTACAACTCTATGTAACACCAAAATGGAAGGACCGCTATCTACAGAGCCAAACCCTTGCCTCGCTCCGCCGCCTCACTCGCGGAAGGACCTGAAAAACGTGGGGTGAGAACTATAAACATAGTTCCCAGTGGGTAAGGTCACCCAAGAGAGAAGCTCGACCCACCAGGTCCAAAGAAACACCATAAGCATAAGTTAGATCACAAATAACTATGCAACAATTATTTACATGCTTGTAAATAAACATAAAGGATGCAACCAAATAAAATGTCAATTTTTATTTTCCCCTAGGTTCATCCTATATCTCACATTGACCAAGTTCAACTACTTGTCATTAACTTATGGTTTCGAAATCGCCGCATCACCATAATAGTTCCAACGTCCAAGGAGTGAAATCGCCACCTCCGTCTTCGGGTAGCGAAATTGTCGCATACCCGGGATAGCGAAATCGTCGCATACCCCATTTCAACACCGCCATCACGTGGCACGGGTAGCGAAATCGTCGCATACCCGGGATAGCGAAATCGTCGCATATCCCAATTCATCACCGCCAACTCATGGCACGGGTAGCGAAATCGTCTCATATCCGGAATAGCGAAATCGTCGCATATCCCAATTCATCACCGCCAACTCATGGCACGGGTAGCGAAATCGTCGCATACCCGGGATAGCGAAATCGTCGCATATCCCAATTCATCACCGCCAACTCATGGCACGGGTAGCGAAATCGTCGCATACCCGGGATGGCGAAATCGTCGCACATCCCAATACGTCACCGCCAATTCATGGCACGGGTAGCGAAATCGTCGCATACCCGAAATAGAGAAATCATCGCATATCCCAATATTCACATTTTACACTTGCCAACCCAAGTCCCATGACCCTAGGTTCAAGTCACTAAGTCTCACCTATGTTCAATGACACTAGGTTTACTTTACATTCTCAACCTAGGTTTCATGACTCTAGGTTCCAATTCTCATGTTCCAACCAATTATTTACATGCTTGTAAATAAACATAAAGGATGCAACCAAATAAAATGTCAATTTTTATTTTCCCCTAGGTTCATCCTATATCTCACATTGACCAAGTTCAACTACTTGTCATTAACTTATGGTTTCGGAATCGCCGCATCACCATAATAGTTCCAACGTCCAAGGAGTGAAATCGTCACCTCCGTCTTCGGGTAGAGAAATCGTCGCATACCCACGATAGCGAAATCGTCGCATACCCTATTTCAACACCGCCATCACGCGAAATCGTCGCATACCCGAGATAGCGAAATCGTCGCATACCTGGGATAGTGAAATCGTCGCATATCCCAATTCATCACCGCCAACTCATGGCACGGGTAGCGAAATCGTCGCATACCCGGGATAGCGAAATCGTCGCATATCCCAATTCATCACCGTCAACTCATGGCACGGGTAGCGAAATCGTCGCATACCCGGGATAGCGAAATCGTCGCACATCCTAATCCGTCATCGCCAATTCATGACACGGGTATCGAAATCGTCGCATACCCGGGATAGCGAAATCGTCGCATATCCCAATGTTCACATTTTACACTTGCCAACCCAAGTCCCATGACCCTAGGTTCAAGTCGCTAAGTCTCACCTATGTTCAATGACACTAGGTTTACTTTACATTCTCAACCTAGGTTCCATGATTCTAGGTTCCAATTCTCATGTTCCAACCTATGTTCAATGACACTAGGTTCCAAATCTCATGTTCCAACCTATGTTCAATGACACTAGGTTTACTTTACATTCTCAACCTAAGTTCCATGACTCTAGATTCCAATTCTCATGTTCCAACCTATGTTCATTAACACTAGGTTCCAAATCTCTTGTTCCAACCTATATTCAATGACACTAGATTCCATTTGCACTTTTCAACCTATGTTCCTCAACACTAGGTTCCAATTCATACATGCAATCACATAACAAGTATAGATAATAGAAATATACTTGAATTCCTTAACATGCAAGAGGAGCTCATGGCTCTACCTATCATGATTTTTATTTTGCCAACATGCAAGTTCTAGGATTTCACATTACACACTATTTTATCTTTAAATGGTTATTTACCCTAGACATGGAAGTGACCTAATCACTTCGGTAAACACAAACCCACCTCAAGAGCTTCCAAATTCTTGAATTCTTTGAGCTCCTAGGTCTCCAAGCCTTGAGTTTTTGCTTGAACCCAAGCTTCTACAAGAAAATGGTTCGTTACTCATTACGAACCCATAAACCAATTCAATACTTGAAATCATTTGTTCTAACATGATTTCCTATGCCTCAATTGCAATTCCCGAAGGTTCAAATATTTTTAGAACCTCCCAAGGCAAAAATCCTCATTTCACCTAGGTTTCACATGCATGCATGTAGAACCTCAAAATCTCTTGGCCAATCTCCACGTTTTGTGGTTTAGATTGCCTAGGGTTTCCAAAAACCTCAAAATACTAGATCAATTCCAAGGTTTGAACCCAAAACATGAGGAACTCACCTTAGCCACAAGTTCTCCAAGCTTCTACTTACACCAAGAAGCCTCTTCTCCCCTTTGAAAGCCTTTTCCAAGCTCAATCCACCATTTTCTCCAAGCTTTGGAGAGTTCTCTAGAGAGAAAGTGAGAGAGATTGAGAGAAGAAGTAGAGGAGGAAGAAGACTGAGAAATGAGGGGTGTCCCTGCCTTTCTAACACTCCCTCGAATGTGAAAAGACCATTTTGCCCCTCTCACCATTCAACACTAACAACCAGCCAAAGCTGGCATTTCGCACACTGCGTACCGGTATTCGCACTGGCATACCGGTATACGGGTGTTAGTTCCGGTATACCACGAGGAATTCCGCAAAACTCGAGAGCTGGGTTCTCAGATTCAGCCCTCACATTCCGGTATACCACACTCCATACCAGTACTAATCGCTTCAGTACCCGTATGGACATCTTCATACCGAAATCCACTGCAGACTTCACAAGTTCAGCAGTTTTAACTTTTCGAAGTTCGTTTTCACGCCTCATTTGCGCCGAAAACACTTCGCACAAGTCCCAAACTTGGCCGAAGCCGCTCACGTAGCCTCTCATGCTACTTTCCCACCGGAACTCCACAATTTGTATAAGTTCGGTACGATGCACTGAAATTCAGTGTACTACAATTAATGTCACTCCATTGGTTCTAAGTTCTAACAACAGCAAACAACTATTAAGATAACGCAGTGATCAGTTTTTTTTTTAAGAATTTTTTTAAAAAATTACTAAGTTAAAATTTTGGTTTTTTTTTTGGCCTTAGGACCTCATTTTTCATCTGATTTCCCACAATTATAGCTTAATTTATTGTAGATTTTCTCACTAAAGGTATTTTAATTTAGGATGGCCAAATGCGAAGTTTAGGATAAATGTTGTATTAAAATTATTTCAGTACTGTTGTTTCTTTTTAAAAAGTTAAAAGTACTATCAAGTTTCTCTGTTTTTAGTCCCAAAATATTATTCCTAAATCCTAAGTAGGCACTAAAAAAGTTGTGAATTGCTAGGTTTTATTTTTAAAAGTTTTGAAGAACTGGCTATAAAATAAGCTCATTTGATATTTCATATCCATTGACTTTGGTATTTAAACATAGGTGACAATGTGACATTGGAGGATGAGAAGGTGCTGGTAATAAAGAGTTCAGGGAAGCGAAAGAGGAAGGAAGCAGAGGAGGAAGGATGCAAGTACCTGCGCCTGGGCCCTAGAGCGGAAGGCGTCGCCGTGATTCTTGAGGAATTTTTTTTTCCAAAATTTCTTTTTGATGGCAACTTGGCAAGTGGCCGGCGAGCGGCCGGTGAGGGAGCGGCGGGGGAAGAGGGGAGAGAGTGGGGGAGGAGGAAGAAGCTAGGGCAAAATATGAGCGAATTTTTTTTTTTTTGGGGGTGGGGGCGAGTGTGTGTGACCTGTGGACCCATACACTCCAAAACCACCCCCCTCGCACGTGCATAATCTCTGTGAGCGAAAGCGAGATTTTTTTTTTCCTTTTTTTGAGCGGTCGGGAGTCGGAACTCGGGTCGGGAGTCGGGACTCGAGATCGGGAGTCGGTCCGTTTTTTTGGGTGAAAAAATCGGGATTCGCGTTTTATACGCGTATAATTCGTTTAAACCCAAAAAAACACGTTTTATTCCGAATTTTTGAGAAAAAACGTATACGGAGTGTTTTATTCGGTATTTCAATAATACGCGTATAATACGCGTATTATACGCGAATTAACTAACTAAGGTTTAAACACGGGGAACCATTCTCGAAATGTGATATCGCGTTGGATGCCAACTAATTAACTAATTCTTTATGGCCACTAATGTATTGTAGTACATTATTAGTCATGACTAAATTTCTATCCCAATGGATATAAAAGGGAACATATTCACCGGATATAAAGTTCTAATATAAAAAACATTACAAAATGTATAGGTGAGTTGTCTCTATCTATAAAAAATCTCTAAAAACTTTAAATTACAAAACATATAGGTGACATGTAACATATAGTAAAGAGGAGGGTGAGAGATTAAATCACCATTTTGCGGACAAGGTCGGTGCGAATTTTGTATCGATGGAGGGCTCTGGAGGGAGGGTGATGACAAAAAGAGAGAGAGAGGAAAGAGAGAGGGAAGAGGGTTTGGAGTGTGTGTGTGTGTGAGAGAAGGGGCTCTGGGAGGGGGGCACAGAAAGGGGAGCACAGAAAGAGAGAGATAGAAAGAGAGGGCTCTGGGAAGAGGGGACAAAAAGGAGGGGACACACAAAAAGAAAGGGGGGGCTCTAGTAGGGGGGCACAGAGAAGAGGGCTCGTAGAGAGAGAGGGGGGGAGAGGGCTCTAGGAGCGGGGCACAGAGAGAGGGAGTTGGGGGGTTGAGAGAGAGAAAGAGTGAGAGAGAGAGAGGTGGTGATTGCAGCGTCGGCGGCAGTCACGGGCGGCGGCGGTAGAGGACTCGGGAAGGGGGCGCGCTAGAGAAAAAGAGACAGAGGGTGGGGAAGCAGCTCGAGGAGAGGGAGGGAGGGAGAGAGAGAGATTGTGCGGAGTGGGTTTATATGTATACAGCTTGAACACGGTGAACGATTCTCCGTGTTTAGATATGGGGTATCGTTCACCGTGTTTAGACACGGTGAATTGTTTACCATGTTTAAACACGATGAATGATTCACCGTATTCAACTTAAACACCCTCTGTGTTCAAGTTATGAACATTTAAATAGATTAAAGGGTTTAGGATTAAGAAGAAGGGACACAGCGAATCATTCACCGTGTTCAATCGTGTTTAGCTTAACCAGGCCTTCCCACATGGCACTCGCATGATGCACACGTGGCAGAGATATGACCAATTTTACAAATATAAATTCTGTAGGGCTATTTGTAAAAAAAATTGTTAGGGGGCTAAATGCAAAAAAAGCCCTTTAATTTATTGAATAAATTTAGTTAATTTAAAAAACTTAAATTCTAAGAGGGGAATCCAAAAAATATATAGTTGACTTGGCTATATTTCAATAAAGCCTACAGAGAGGAGGTCTTCATGCTTTTTTGCCAACAGAAAACTCAGCAAAAATAAAATGAATGAGAAAGAGAGAGAGAGAGAGAGAGAGAGAGAGAGAGAGAGAGAGAGAGAGAGAGAGAGTTTATTTAAATAAAAAAAATGTTTAGTATGGAAGAGCTGAATTATAATTATTATTTAAAGATATTCTGATCATATTTTCAGATGCTTATAATATGGAAGAGTGAATTCCACCTTTTATCTACCACAGAAGTTCTACAATTGGAGCTTTTGCATTTGGGCTACTAAACATTATTTAGGGTCTGTTTACTCCACCGAAAGTGAAATTCAAGTTGAAATAGATTTTAACTGAACTGGAGATCAAATAAAAATTATTTCTTTCCTCTTATTTGTTTTATAGTCGTGGAACTGAAGTTTTCTAGTTTTGCTGTTTGTTTGGTATAAAGTTAATGACATATAAGTTAATGACATATTAATATTAGAAGGGCGATAACAAGTCTCCCAATGTTAATATTTTATTAATTTTATCCTCACTTTCTTTTTTCGTAATTGACTTTGGCCCACCTTGAACTGAAATTAATATGATATTTTGAAGAGTTTGAGTTACTACTAAATTTATATTACGATGAGCCAAACAATAAAAATGGACATTTACGACCGAAAATACTTTTACCTTCTTTTATTTTTCGTGAAACAAATATATTTTTATTGTGGCTGGTTAACGTACTGTTCATATGTCAAATGCTCCCTTTTGGACCACCACACTGTTTGGCCGAGTATAGGTCGGGCCAAACGTGCGCATAATTGTCTATACTTATGGTTTTTATTTTATTTTGATTTTTTTCAATATATCGAGTTTTTTTTTTTTTTTATTGATTATAGATATTCCACGGATTAGGGTTTGGGCTGTAATTTATCCGGTCCAAGTGGGGAGGAGAGATTTGTTCAAGTCAAAAACCAGCCGAGTTCTGTCTCCCATGGGAATACGATCAGAGGATAGGCCCCCACATGCCAGTGTAAGAATCGTGATATACAGACCATTACACTGAACCCCACATGGCCATATCCTCTCCGAGACTCGAACTCACCCAAAACCCCACGCCCCTTGCCTGGCCCTCCCCAACTTCCCCTTCCCCACCTCCCAATTCACTTCCATCCCCCTCTGCGGCGGGCGGCAGCGGCGGCGATGGCCAGTGCGGGCGGCGGAGAGAGCCGCACATCCC
Organism: Puya raimondii; assembly: GCA_016920855.1. Taxonomy (NCBI): domain Eukaryota; kingdom Viridiplantae; phylum Streptophyta; class Magnoliopsida; order Poales; family Bromeliaceae; genus Puya; species Puya raimondii. Next base: position 66,504,857 of record JABWPP010000049.1, read on the forward strand.
CTCGCCTGCTGTCCATCCCGAAGGAGGGCGAGCGGATTCTCGCCCCGACGCGGCGCCCTGACGGCACCCTCCGCAAGGCCATCCGTATTCGCGCCGGGTACGTCCCCCAGGACGAAGTCGCCATCTACCAGTCCAAGGGCGCACTCGTGAGTCTCTTTTGTTTCTCTGTTGTGGCCATGAGATTCTTGTTTCTTTTTATTCTTTTCTGGGGGTATTAAGTTGTGGGTTTCCATGTAGTTGAAGAAGGCGCAGCCGGATGTTCCACCAGGCTACGAACCGGAGCTCGATGCGAAGCCCAAGAGCAAGTCGGCAAAGAGGAACGAGAGGAAGAAGGAGAAGCGGCATCAGGTGATTTCGCTCTCTTCCGATCTGCTCACCTATTTGGTTCTTTGGTAGCTTGTAAAGTTGTAATTGTCATCTTTTGTAACAACAAAACTAGCAAACGAACGGTGTGCATTGTGCGTTGTGCGTTGTGCGTGTGCAGTAGAAGAGAATTTCCACACAAGATTTATCCGGATGTAGAGCGAAAAAATTTAAGTGATCAACCCTAGCCGCAAACTACAACTAGGGCATGTTTAATTTCCGGTCGGAATCAGAATTAGAAATGAATTTGGACGTGTTGGAATCGAAGTGGAACGGCCGGTTTCATTAGTTCGTTTCGTTTGCAACTGGTGTAGGAACTGGAATGGATGATTACAGTTCCTTCTTGGAATGAGATTCCACTTTGCATTTCTAGGCAGGGTTGAAAGTCTAGCTATTAAACAATTTTCGATATACCTTGTAGTGTGAATCGAAGTAGGTTTAGTTTTGTCCAGATGGTTGGAATGGGAGGTGATTCATTCGAATACCCATTCCGAGCCCAACTCTTCCCGAGTGAAAACCCTTGAGATTTATTCTATTTAATACATTGATTTTTTTGTATAATAGAGATGATGTGCTATTCGACAAATTCATCCTCAATATATGATGTGTTGAAATAGATATCAGAAGTTTAAGTTTCCGATCTAAATTGTTGGTCTTCTAAGGGCCATGGAAGTCAATTAATAACTTTAGAAGCCTATTAAGTATTAACTAGTGGAAAAGCAATGTTTCTTTTATTTGTAAAGCTCATGAGCATGCAAATTGTTTTGAAACTCCCTAGTGCTTGTCTGTTTATTACAAGTTGATTTATTTACAAAGATTTAAAATATTAGAATATATGTAAAGTTCTTTTAGTTTCTCTTTTATATTACGAAGCTAACTTCAGTGATATGCTAATGGGCTTGATTAAATAAAGTTTATGTTTGAAGCATCCCACATTTGAAAGATAAGATTTGACAAACATCAACCAAAAGAGTAGCAATTTTTATTTCGATTATCAAGAGAATTGCATGTTTGAACATTTTTGTTATTGATCATTAAGAAATAGTAACCTAGCGCTTCATCATTCCTTTATAAATCCTTAGTTGAGCCATTAAAAGAAGAGCACATGATTTGGAGTATAATATTGAGAAGCAGGATGTTCAAGAAGGAAATATTCTCAAGTTATAGCTTGGAGATTTTCTAGAAGTTAAACTGAACGGAGCTTTTTTTTGACTTGAAGAAATGGGCAAGCATTGGGTCCGAGTTAACACTTTGTTGTAACTCTAGGGTGAAAGATTAGATAGGTTGTTAATGGTTTGGTTGGAAGAGATTTTGAATTTTTTGTTGTTATAGAATCTTTACATATTGTAAAATCACTTTAAAGTATATCTGACAAGATGTCATGCTGGTGAATAATGTACATGAAACATGTATATAGAGTTTCATGTCTTGATGTAGATATTTCTATAATTTAAGGAGAATGAGGGGCAGGGTGGGGACTAGGGGCCCTTCCCCATTTATGTCCCTACAAACATTTGGGGTTCCTCGTTGCTCGCCCTTACCCCAGTTTATGAGGATAGCATCCTTCTTATCCCCACCTTGACGGTGTTTTTCATTTCCATGGTGAGCCCCACGGATAAGTAGATCATCAGAAGAGTTATTTTAATCATTACCCACCACTCAAAATTCAATTCAATTCAATTAAGCTTAATTTTAATTTGGATCCTCTAATCTTTTCATTCAGTAATTAAAGGTTTTTCCTTATTGAAGTTTTGAAAACTCATAGGCCAAACACCTTTTATCTAATGTTCTATATGATTATACTATAAACTTTGGTTAGATTCGATAACGTTGACTAAATTATCCAGAATATCAAACCTATCAGATGCGTGTGAATATGAGTCCCTATATTGGTGCTGGTGCTGTTATGGGACTATAACCTTTTGTAATGTAATTACCATGAAAATTATAAAATGGGCAAATGAAAGCAAACCTTACCACTACATGTAAAGTGGCTATTTCCTCATTTGAACCCTTGGTGCCTAGGTTCCTATGGAACAACATGATTCCGTGCCAAGTCATGCTGCCATTATTGCTACCTAATTCGTATAATTAACTTTTGCGCCTAAAATTTGAAGGATTTGAAGGTTAAGGTTGTTACTTGTTAGTATCACAATTTACAAGGACTCAAATTCGGGCTATGTTTTTGGGTTCTTAATCATGCTTCCTACTTTAATACCTGATTCTTATGTTGGAGTAGATGAGTAGTGAACCCTCATAGTGGTTAGGAGAGTGGCCTATATAATTTCCCAATAAATGGATATAAAGCTTGACAAAGTGAATTTCAGTGGGCTCAATTGTTAGTGACCGATAGTTAGCGAGATGTTTACTACATGTTTGGAGGAAAAATTATGAGTAGCACTCTAATATTCAAAAGTGCTAGTATTTACAATCCTCCAACCATGGAGAAATAAGATATCAAGTGAATATGGATAGAATGATGCAATTCAAATACTAGCCAAGATCACATTCTAGTCATTAGTTGTTTAATTATATCGGTTAAACTTATTAGGAGATAATTAGCTTTCTTCTGGGTTGATTTATCGGTCTCTCCATATTTTTGTATTTGGTCTAGTTTTAGAAAGATAATAGGTCAAATTTCTTTTTTTGAAAGAATTTTTGGGTGATTTTCATATATATTCTTTGGCTAATATTTTTTGGGCTCTATATGGCTATTTGAGAGTCTTCAGGAAGATTAGGATCTTATTGTGGAGTCTTAATTAATCTTTTTTAGAGTTCTATTGCAACAGTAGATAGGTTACAAAAAGTCTTGAATGGTTAAAAGTTTCCTTTCGGTACAATTTGATGTCTTTTATATATAGGCAAAGTAGGGATCTAGGTTAGTGTTATTTATAATTAGGTATTTGGTTAATGAAAGTTGTTTTTCGATTCCTTTAGGTTTCTTCATTGTTTACTTCTTCTTTCCTCTCAGTGCCTCAATTAGTTGTCTATAATACTTATTTCTCCATCAACTTCACTACCCTTTCTTTTCTAATTTTTTTTCCTCCTCGTTCTTCCTTTTTCCTACATTGTAACATTCAATTTCCATGGATCTACATCAACTAGTTTGGGAGCATACTGGTGGTGATCTATTACTATTAAAGTCTGCATCAAGGATCCGTAAAGCATCCTAGTTTATAACGTCTGAGAAGTGAACAACCCTCGATTGAGCTTATGTGATCACTACGAACCTAATGGTGAACCTTTTTTTTCTTTATATGTGGGGTATGCTGATACAAGAAGAATAAATGACATGCATTGTGAGGCAACCACAGGGTTCATGTATCTGGATTTTCAGAATTTGATGCATATGCTAAATCGTGTCATTATGTCAGTGACATGTGCATAGAAGACATGAGATCGAGTAGCCATGTGAATGTTTGTGTAGCTGGATTCTGGAAGAATTGTCGTCATTTTCATTATTGTCATTGTCGTCATCAAGTAGTGGACCACTATGTTAGGTTTTGACTGTGGTGGATTAGAAGCATAGCGTACTATTGTGATGTGTTGCCAAAGCGAAGATAACCAGTGATTATTGATTGTTGAAGCATTGCCCACTATCGAGACCGGCTACTAAAGCAAGGACTTGAAATTGGTATTGTGCAGTCAAAGTGAAGACCTAAAAGTATGCGACTGTTTAAGCAAATCTAGATGTATGGGCTGTCAAAGTAAAAACCAAAACATGGTATTAGATGGCGTAATCCTCCGATGAGAAAGGTTTGGAATATATGACTAGTGGGGCAAATTTTGACAGTTACAGGTTGCTAAAGCAGAGATTTGAAGAGTATCACCGTTATAATTTGTCCAAATAGATGTGGGCTGCCGAAACAAAGTTTTATAATTATTATTGGGATGCTAACGAAAAGATCAAAAAAGATGGGAGACAGAGTGCCTTTGGGTTGTTGAAGCAATGGATGTGGCTAAGCGAGCATTTTAAATATACCTTTCACGAATCATTACTAACGTGAATATGTTCAAGCAATAGGGCAGGGCAACTAATTATTTACTATAGCTATTGGCAGTCTATATTCATTCTCATAAGACTCGTAAAGTTTGTAGGCATGTTAAAACCACTAGCAGGATTGCTAGAGTTTATACCATAGTATGCAATGATTGAGTTGAGTTGCCTGGCATGGACTATAGAGTAGTGTACCATCACTGCCTCAAATGTCGCTAGATGGCATATATTCTTACAGGAACTAGAATGGATCCAACCTGAAAGAGCAAAGCTGGGTCTACCAAAGAGTATGCCACCGCCCACTTGATAATTATCTTCTCTCTTTGGTATTTATATGGTAATTTGGTAATATTAGATAAAACTATGAATATGATAATGGAGTTAAGTTTTAAATCTTTTCCCTTGAGAGACAACAAGCCACGTGTAATGAACTAATGAAGTGTGAGCTAGCATTCCTTAGGCCAAATAGATTTGGGCCTAGGAGTCTTTTAATGATAACATAGTACTTTTTGGTATTTTCATTTGTTACCTTCTGGTAAATTTTGTTTGTGAGGATGTTGTGGTTTCCTCAAATAGTGATTCTAATTACTAATTGTGATGTTTCATTGCAACCACTATACCATTCTAGTGCGAAAAGCATTGTAGAAAAATAATAGAAAATAGAAGAAGACAGAAGAAGGAAGAATGAAGGAAAACTAGACGCGTTCTCATATCGGACTTTCTACGTGGCGATACTTTTGCGACGAAATTTGTGCCTCGGAAGCTCTAAGAAAATTTTGTTAATTAGAAATCGCATGTAAAGGTAGGGGTTCTGAAGCTTTATTTATAATACTTCTTGACATCTCTGCTCAAAATTATAACATTATGGAATAGAACTAATTAGGAAACGGATCAATGATCCTTATGAGATCTCAAAGATCATCACAAAATCTCCTAATGAGATTTAATCTATTACTCTTGATGAAAATAAAATTATTTAGTGGAAACTAATTGAAAAAACCTCCATTCTCTTCTAGTAATTTTTTGTGCTACAAAAGGCAGGACATATTAATCCGATTCAAATTGAACTCTATCGAGAAGGTTTAGAATGAACCACATGGTGGTTTGGTCGATCGGGTCGGTTGGTTTCACATTACGGCAGCACTATGATCTACCTTGGATATGGTTTTCTATTGATAAACTGCAATCGGTATGATTATAACCTGTGAGAACTTGATCGTCATTAGCGTAGCGCTTCTCGTTTGAATCTCATGAAAATAATGTATCAGACATTTAGTAATCTATATATATGAACCAACATTCTCTGGCATAGTAAATAGGGTGAGATTCCTCTTTGGTGCCAAGGCTAATCTGAGTCAATTTATTTTAGTTTGCCCTCTGCTGTCTTATTCTTAGGTAGTTGGGGTTGCATCAGTAATTTTTCCATCAACAGCAATGAGAGAGAGCAAGAGCTTTGAGATATAAAATATGGAGGATCCTAAACATTTGTCGACATCGAGCTTAGGATGTCGTCCTCTTGAGCTTGACTATTTTGGAGAGATTTGAAGGGCTATCACGCAAAAGAATTTTACCATCATATGAAAATCCCTTAAAGTCCCTGCTAGCCCTGAGCCATTATGTGATGGGAACATGTAAAGACCCATTGGCATTTCCATTGGCACTTCGAGTCTTTGAGGTATTGGATCTGGGTATCCTCAGCCTCTAAAGTGATCATTGCGAATGGACTTCCATGGAATATTGTATTTTAAATATTTGCAGGTAGATAGAACATGACAATCATTTGTCACCTTCTTTCTAGTCTTTAATTTAATTGACAAGCTGGGGTTCTTTGTTATGAATTGGTGAATTACTTCCTCATTGCCTTCATTGCATCCCACTCCACCCAAGTACTGGTACTGCATAGGAGTATATGATGCTATTCTTATAAATATTCACTTATCTTTGCCCTAAATGTCAAAGAGTATATGCTTCTATTGTCATAAGTAGTCACTTCTCTCTTCCCTAATTGCCCATATACTACTAGTGGCTCTTATTTTCTTTTATATATATGTATATTTACAGGACACCTCTTTCTTCATTAGACTTGTCGCATTGAATTATTAAGGTTCAGTTATGGTGAGTGAAGTCTTCCTTAAAGTCACCTTGATAAATGATCGGCCACGTAGAAGCGTTGTAGGAGATGGGATTGAATTTGATTGAGAACAGGAAAGAAAGGTTTTGTAAACTACACCATGGCAGCAACTTGAGCAGCCGTGTAGATATAGCAGCAAAGAAGGGGAATCTCCGGCAAAGACAATAGAGAAAGAGGCTGTTTGGAAGATGGCTTTATTGGCGGCTTTCTACCGATATCTCCTAGTACTAGTAGGCTTAGGCTTAATGCTTTTATCCGAATATTTATCTAAGCCTAAATTATAATAAACTGACGGAAATGAAAAAGACCCTCAGAATCCTAATTAAATTAGGATTGATTACTTTAATATAACTCAAATCAAGTAAATAAGAACCGGCACTAAATTAAGCCCCGAATTTGATTAAATCCCTAGTAGGCTCTAGATTTGCACCATTTACTACCTTCCTTGAAATGAAAGAGACAGTCTTTGAGCTTGTTACCACACCATCAATTCATCTATCTAGCCCTTGATACGCTCACAGTCGTTACACTAAAGATGGAACATGGCCAATGAATTTAGATGCCATGAAAATAGCATGGTGGTTATTGGGATCTGCACTTTTTGTATTGTTGAGTCAACTTAGGAATTGCTTTATGCATTCCTATCCCTACGCAAAGCTGTTTGAAGTCCTGAAATTTTTACTATTGTTAAGTTGAGATTGAAATGAGGAACACATTTACACGTATCTTTGGGGAAATCAAAGTTTCATACTGGTAAATTTTTAGGTTGATAAAATTGTAAGAAATGAACCTAGGAATACTATGCAACTTCTATTCCAATTTAGAAACTTACTAAACTTACTATTACGAAGTTGCCTAAAATAATTTTTGCCTACAAGTAAGGCTTTGCATTTTTAGCATTCAAGATTTACTAGTTTAATTTGTTTTTGATACTTTGACAAGTTCTTTTTTCACAATTTGAATTATTTCATTATCAAGTTCTCGAAGCATAACCTTATTATTATTGGCAGGCTACTCTTGCTTCATCAAGTGACAAGGGGAAGAACTTAGATGACCAAGCTGAGGTGCCAAAGGCTGAAGAGGTTTCTTCATCTCAAATTAAGCCGGAGCAATCGGATGCATCAGGATCTATAGTTGAACAGATGAAAAGTATCTCTATTTCTGAAGTGTCAGTGGAAGTGGGTTCTTTCACTGATTCAGCGGAGGTTCCAAAACATAGGTCTTCTGGCCCAGATTTAGATAAGAGAATTCGGGCCCTTAAGAAAAAGGTACTTTCCATTGTTTCCTTTCCTGTTTTAATTTGTATGCTGTTATTTTGTTCATTATATTCCGACCTTTTCATTCAACTACACTTCTAGTTTTTGTTAGAAAAGAATAATTCAGGAAAATTTTAGATTAAAATTTTAGCTTCTTCTTGTTTAGTACCAATTAAAACTATTGCCTTTTCTTCCAAATGCGCAACAAAATATCACACTTCTTTTGGAGGTTCAATATGCTGAATCATATGAGAAGGCTTATCACCTTCAATATGTTGTGAGAAGGTTTATTACCTTTTCAATAGCAACTGTGGGTTGGATTTTTCCTTTGTTCTACAGACACAGATGTAGCGATATGACAAATTCTAAAAATCTTAGGATATGATACCGGAGGATATAGTAATATAAATATTTTTAATCTGTATGCTATTATGTATTGATAAATATTGACAATATATATCATGAATTATCTAGATGATTAAACTACACCAGGAAATAAACTAGTGTGAATGTGTGATGATATAATTAAACTACATTTACAATTTATTTTAGCATTTTTAATCAAGAGACAAAATTAATCAGACTCGTATTAATCTTGAGGTTCAACAACCATGAAATCATGATTTAAATGTCGTTCAAATATTTTAAGTGTGATAACTCATTTCCATGATGAAATCATGATACAATTCCTTTTTTGTATCTAGGCCGCTTAATAATGATTCCACCCTGAAGAAGGCCTTAAAGAACACCACCCATATCCCGCATGTATGCTTCGTGTCCGCACGTTGTGCACATGCTTGTGCACATGTGTGGGGTTGTGCCTCTTTTCACACTAGATTAGGTCGAGTTGTCTTTTTTTATTTAAGTCAATTTTTTGTAATAGGTTTGATTGAGTAGTTTAGATTTTTTTTTTCTAATTTTCTGAATTATTATTTTTTTAGTTTAATTGCGTGATTTTTTTTAAAAATATTTTTAGGATTTATCATGTGAAATAAATTCCTAAAAATTAGGGATATGGTTTAGGGCTTTTTTAGATATGTTCGAGTTAGAAAAATCTCTAAAATCGTGGGATTTGTTTTAGATTAGGATTATATGTTGACGGCTATAAATATAGCCTATGCCTTGTAATTTTAGAGTTGAGTTATGATGGAATAAAATCCGGGTTTTGTCTTTTGACTGCGGTCATGATATATTCTTCTTCTTGCCGTGTGCGCCGACGAAAATATATCTTTCTAAAGTATTTTTTTTTATCTGTTTCTTCTCGTTTATTTCTCGCTGCTTCTTCGTTTAATCCTAATTCTCTAATATTTTCAAAATTATTCTGAAATTTCTAAAAAAATTTAAAATTAAGTTTTCTTTAAATTTTGGGCTAATCACTAGCAAGATAGATTAAGGTTTTCCTAATTTGTCCTATGTATCAGAGCAAAATTGGTCCTAAAATAATTTCAAAATCATCCATTGAATTTTTCGATCATGAATTCTATTCTTCTTCTTTCCAACCTGCCATGAGATTTGATGGTGTTCCTTGTTGAGTACAAATTGATCATTTATTTTCTCATAATCTTATTTCAAGAAAATTTGTAGAAAAATTAGATCTTATTCTGTGTCATTGTTTTTTTTCCTTTTCTTGTGTCTTATAATGGCACAGTTATCGAATCCAAATATAAATCCGGCATGCTCACAATGCAAAGATGAATACAAAGAGGAAATTGTATTTGTCATGGTTGATATGAAGAGATGTGACATACTACTTGGACGACCATGGCATGAGGCCAAAAATGCTTTTCTAGCCGTGGAGGAAAATATGTATATCTCACGATAATGGCATTCGATATACTATTTTTCTAAGGGTCGAGAAGCTGAAGTCGAGGTAGCCACATCCAATCATGTATGATTTTTCATCACCTCCATCGACTCCACCAGCTTTCGAGCATCTAAACAGATTATTGAGGCGTCTGTTATCCCACCTCCATTACCACTGCCGAAGGCCCCTCTTCTACCTTAAGTTGAGTTTCAAATAATAATCGTGACTGAGATAGTGCTAATAAAAATTGTTCGAGATGCGGGTATTAGATTGCACCACTTCATCCTCCTTACGATTCGATATATCTCCATCCTATTGTTGATTATCATGATCTCATGGACGAGATCTTGCGCAGTGGAAGCGAATGATGCAGAATCGAATGCAGACAAAATTAGGTCGAGTCGTCTTTTTATTTATTTAAGTCAATTTCTTGTAATAGGTTTGATTGAGTCGTTTAGATTTTATTTTTTTTTCTAATTTTCGTAATTATTATTTTTGTTAATTTAATTGGGTGATTTTTTAAAAGATTTTTAGGATTTATCATGTGAAATAAATTTCTAAAAAATTAGGGATATGGTTTAGGGCTTTTTCTTAGGTATGTTGAAATTAGAAAAATTTCTAAAATTGTGGGATTTGTTTTAGATTAGGGTTATATGTTGATGGCTATAAATATAGTCTATGCCTTGTAATTTTAGAGTTGAGTTGTGATGGAATAAAATTTGGGTTTTGTATTTTGACTGCGGTCATGGTATTCTTCTTCCTTCTTACCATGTGCGCTGGAGAAAATCTATCTTTCTTAAGGTTCTTTCTCTCTTTTCTTCACCTGTTTTTTCTCTTTTATTTCTCGCATCTTCATTTAATCCTTATTCTATAATCTTTTCAAAATTATTCTGAAATTTTCTAAAAAACTTTAAAATTTAGTTTTCATTAAACTTTGGGCTCATTACTTACAAGATATATTAGGGATTTCCTAATTTGTCCTACATCTTCTCGTGTGTGCATGTGCGAACCCGTATGCGTGCATGTGCACGCACGCATGTGTCAGTGCACATGCTTGCGTGTACATGTGTGCATGCACGCGGGCATGTGTGTGCGTGTGCACGCACGTATGTGCATGCGCATGTGTACTATGTGTGGATGTGCATTCATGCTGGCATGTCTGTATGAAAACAGAGGCGTACTTTGCATATATGGATGCATGTATTATGTTAAATAATAGATTAGTCTTTTATGATGTTTTTTATGATATTAGTCTTCTAGTGATGGTAGCATGACAAAATCTGTATTGAAATATGCATTGAATTGTATGGGATATCAGCTTTTGAGAAGACCTAGTTTAATACAATTTTTACATTCATAGCTTGTTATTTTGTATAGAAAAATCTGGCCGACTGTAGCTATTGCTAAAATTAATTGACCGCACAAAATTTTCTAGCTTTCTCTTTTTCAAAAAAAAATTGGCTAACGTATAACTGCTCAAGTTGCATACTTATTAGCGAAATAGAGACACTATCTCTGGGCCTCTGGCTATATGCTTATGACTGGTCTTTTCCTCTGCCGAAGAATTCATTAACTATTTCGATCCCTCTTGATTTTACTTGAACAGTCAGAAACCTTTACCTGTGCATCTTTCGGAATTGATCTGTCACAAAACTTTTCATAAATGCAATGCTAGATGTTTCTATTTTGACAATTTGGAACTATATGCTGCAGATACGACTAGCAGAAGCTCAATTGCAAGGGGAGCATCAAAATATGATGACCGAGCAGTTGGATAAGATGAGAAAAATGGAAGGGTGGCGGGAAGAGCTTAAACTTTTGGAGGACAGAAAATCAAGTGTGGTTTCCTAAAGCGCATTAACTTAGCTGTAAAAAGTAACTTAAACCCTAATTCCCAACTGACGTGTTGATTTCTGTGTTTAGGTGCTCACTAGATCTCTATTTTATTGTGCTTCAACATTGTATCCATTCAGAAGAAATATGAAGAGTTTGTTCATTTGGTAAATTGCTCTAAATGGGTTTCCAAACGTGTTATAGCCGAATATATAGTTAGTCCTAAAGGGCTGAAAGTACCGCTATGTCTGATGATTAAAAGATTACTTTTCTTCTGCTCTGTGGAGGTGTGGATGACATAGTTTTCCATCTCAACTACAGTGTATATTTTTATGCACCAGTAATAATAGGAGTATTTGCTTTTCACTGCTTACATTATTTGCAGGCTAAATTACAATAAACTACTTGCGCTTTAGCCTCTCTCAATAATCTTCTATATAAAAATTGCATCGATTATGAACATTGTTCAGTTCTTACCATCTCAAATTGGCCCACAAATGGGGGATGATTGGTGTTTGGTTACCAAATTTCATGGAAACGAGTTAGCAGATGAGGTTGGTCGTGTTTGATGAAATAGAGAACAGAAACTAAATAAATTGTCTAATAAACTACTGATTTTGTTAGCAGCAGTAAATGAAGAGATTTATCTTGTGGTTTTAGATCCATCTTTCACTTGTAACAATAATAAATTTTCGGTTATTGAAGTGGCGTAGTATTTTAACTCATTCGAGTGAACTTACCAAAATCAATAATTATTGAAAATATTTAGGTCTATTTGAAATGGGAAAGTGTACAGTTGAAATTAATGCAACTTTTTATACCACGGATAATTGAGGCAAGGTTTAAATTGCTCGGAAATTTCTGGTAATTTATTTATTTTTCATGCAGTAAGAAAGAAAAACCCTTTTTTAATGATAAACTGATTTTGTTGCCAGAGAAGGAGAAATTGTATTAACCTGAATATTGAATCGTGATTGTTCATGCTGACACCATCATACCTATCGGTTTTTAGGCAATAGTTTAAAGCAATACAAGCAAGCTAGGTAGAAATTAGAGCTGAAATTTGCTATATTTGCTGCATTTTTTTTTTGTTCAATCCTTTGAAATTCGCTGTTCACAATTTCCATGGTCCCATAGTGCGATTCGTGTCAAGGTACTTGAATTATTATTATTATTATTTTTTTTTTGAGAGAAAGGTAGCACGCTACCTGCTTCGTTTATTTCTTTAAGAAATAACTTAGCTAGAAATGTGAATCAACTCGGATTCGAACTCGGGACCTCAGGTACCAACCACCAAGCCCTTTGCCACTTGCGCTAGGGACGGTCGGTGTGTCTAGGTACTTGAATTGAAAGAGGTTTGTATATATGTAGTGATTGTTCGGACTTCTTTATACACTATCAACAAGAGGAAATCCCTGATTTCTTTGCACCATTTTTTTTTTTCTGTTCTTTCTCTGACTGAAGTGATTGACAGATTGAAAACATGGTGAAGGACACTTATGCAGATTATCATGGATGGTGGCATTTTAGATTCGCGAGTTGTGTTCTAGTGTCGATACGAAGATTATATAAATGTGTAAAATAGGCTATTGGATGTATGTGTTGGATTATGTAAAGCCATGTTCCGAGTCGATATGCAGAGTTTGACTCTAATTGGATCTAATCTTGTTCCAAAAGATTAGAGATTGTCCAGAATCACTTTAAAGAGGATTTCTAATAGGATTCCTAAAAGGATTCCTAAGAGGATATCGACTGCTAGATGTGAATCAGATTCGAATGGAAGGCGGAGATCGTTTCCTACTAGAATTGGGGTTTTAGGGTTATATAAACTCTTGTAGTTAATCTTTAGAGTTTAGAGCCTTATTGTTGGAGGTTTCTCGTATAAGCTTCATTGAAAATACCCTAGTTGAGAGGAAAACGTGGAGAGCTCCTGAGAGAGAGTTTCTTGTAATCCAATCTACTCCTTATATTTTTTATGCCGTGGATTAATTGAAGAACGCATTGAGGTGGTCTTGCCCGTGGACGTAGGTCGACTCATTGTTGGCCGAACCACGTAAATCTTGTATTCTTGTGTTCTCTTGTTTTCTTTATTGCTTTGTTATCCTCGTGCTTATTTTTCTATGATCGTTCTTGTCTCTTACGTTTGCGAAAGATCCTGTTTCCGCTGCGCTCGTGTGCTGTGTGGGTTTGACGTGTGCTCGGTAACCCCACGGCCGGTTCCTTCAATTGGTATCAGAGCGTTTGGTTTTTTGTAGTACGTTGACGGTGAAACGATGGGGAGGAAGTTACAGCGACGAAGTATGAGGTTCCTCGATTTGATGGAACGAATTTTGCATTGTGGAAACTGAAGATACAAGCGGTCTTGATTAAAGGTGCTTGTGAGATCACTCTGCAAGGAAAGGAGAAAAAACCGGAAGGGATGACGTATAAGCTATTTGAAGAGAAAGACAAGATGGCTTTGGCAAACCTATATTTGGCACTGGATGATTCGGTGTTATTCAATGTGGAGACCGAGACTACCGCAAAAGAGATTTGGGATAAATTGAAGAATCTCTATGAAGGAAAGTCATTAGTGAACAAAATCTTCTTGAGACGGCAATTGTACAATCTAAAGATGAAAGACGGGGCACCAGTACAAGAGCATCTAAGTTCATTCAACTCTATTGTGAGCAAGCTTGCGGCCCTAGACGTGAGAATCGATGAAGAAGAAAAGGCAAGTATTTTACTTTGTTCGATGCCGGAATCTTGGGATAATTTGATTATGAACTTGAGCCATGTTGAAACCCTTAAGACGGAGTCAGTTGTTGCATCGTTGCTTATCGAGGAGATGAGGCGGAAGTCTAGCCAAGGAAGCTCTTCGGGGGAAGCTATCATAGCACGGGGAAGACCCTTCGAGAGGGAGCGTGGTGATCGAGGGAGGTCAAGATCAAAGTCCAAGGGCAAAAAGAAAGTAAAGTGTTGGAATTGTGGAAAGTCGGGGCACATGAAGAAGGATTGCCGGGTTAAAGGAGTTGATGGTAAATCCGATTCAAGCAACTTCCAAGGTAACGTAGCCGAAGCGGATGCTAAGTCGGCTAGTTCGGAGGACGGAGATGCGTTGTCCGCATTGGATAGATCCGATCTTATTTATCATTGTATCTTAGATTCGGGAGCGTCGTTCCACATGACTCCCTATAGGGAGTGGTTTTATACTTACAAGCCATGGGATGGTGGAGTTATCTATTTGGGTGACCATACGGCATGTCCGGTGGTTGGAGTGAGAGACGTTCGGATCAAGATGTTTGATGGTGTTATTCGGACAATTTCTAATGTTCGGTATGTTCCGGCACTTCGGAAAAGTCTTCTATCACTTGGAATGTTTTGCAAACATGGGCTTAGGTTCGTCGGCGAGAAGGATCACTTGAAGGTATGTCAAGGATGTTTGGTGTTAATGAAAGGAGAGCAGCTAGGTGGCCTATATAGATTGGTGGACGAGACTCAAGTGGGAGAAGCAGTTGTTGCAAGCGCGAAGGTGGAGTCTCCGACGGTGTGGCATCGCCGTTTGGGACACATGAGCGAGCGCGGATTGCAGGTATTATCTAACCGTGAACTTTTTCTAGGTTACAAGTCCGAGCCATTAGATTTTTGTGAAGATTGCATCTACGGGAAGCAACGGAGGTTATCATTCTCTCTATTACATCAAAGAAGTAAGTCGCATCTCGAGTTGATTCATTCGGATACTTGGGAGTCGCCCGATATTTCGTTGGGCGGGTGTTTATATTTCGTTTCCTTTATTGATGATTATTCTCAGAAGGCTTGGGTGTATATCCTAAAGCGGAAGTCCGACGTGTTTGAAACTTTTAAGAAGTTTAAAGCTCTTGTGAAAAATAAAAAAGGTTTAAAAATTAAGTGCCTACATTCTGATAATGGAGGGGAGTATTATTCAAGAGAATTTGATGAGTTTTGTAGTGAACAGGAAATTAAGCGGCAGCTCACGGTACCCGGTACACCGCAACAAAACGGTGTAGCGGAGAGGTTAAATAGAATACTCATGGAGAGGGCTCGGAGCATGTTGAGTACTTCAAAACTCGACAAGAGATTTTGGGCGGAAGCCGTGAGCACGGCTTGCTACTTGATCAATCGAGCGCCGACAAAATCACTTGATCTGGAAATTCCTGAAGAAGTCTGGAGTGGCAAGCCCGTTTACTACTCTTATCTTCGTGTCTTTGGATGTGATGCTTATGCGTGGATACCGAAGGAGAAGAGGTCAAAATTAGATAAGAACTCTCGGAGGTGCATATTTCTCGGCTATGCGAAAGGTGTTAAGGGGTATCGATTGTGGGATCCTACTACCCACAAGATTGTCGTAAGCCGTAACATTGTCTTCAACAAAGGGTCCTTTCAAGGCACCAAGGAAAAGCAAGATGATAATGCTATGGTTCCAATTGAGCTCTTTGAAGCACGCGATGAAGTGCAAGTTGAGCAAGCACAACAGGACGACGAGGTGGTTGATAATGAACCGGACTTGGAGTCTCCGCAATCATCTGAAAATACAAATTCACCTGTGAAGCCACCAGCGAATTTTGGGCGTCCTAGGAGAGTCATTAGACCTCCTGCGAGGTATGATGACTATATCACTTCATTTACTCTTCTGCTAACCACATATGTTGCTTTGGCGGAGGAAGATGAGCCGACTTCATATAAGGAGGCTTGTGATCGACCGATGCCGGGAAGTGGCAATGCGCGATGGAGGAGGACATGGAGTCACTTCGGAAGAACATGACTTGGGAACTTGTTGATTTACTGAAGGAAAGGAACTCGATTGGATGCCGGTGGGTGTTTAAGGTGAAAAAGAATGCGGATGGGAATGTGGAGAGGTTCAAGGCGAGGTTGGTGGTGAAGGGTTATGCTCAGAAGCCGGGGATTGACTTCGATGAGATCTTCTCACCGGTTGTTCGTCTTACCACTATTCGAGTTGTTTTGGCGATCGCGACAGTTATGGATTTAGAGCTCGAGCAGATGGATGTAAAGACGGCATTCTTGCATGGTGACCTGGAGGAGGAGATATATATGTCACAACCGGAAGGCTTTGTCGAAAGAGGCAAAGAGCATTTGGTTTGTCGGTTGAACAAATCGTTGTACGGCTTGAAACAGGCGCCAAGGTATTGGTACAAGCTATTTGATTCCTTCATTGTGAGTTTGGATTTTGATAGGTTTGAGGCGGATTATTGTGCATATTTCTGCGATACGATGACGGGAGCTTCTATATTTTGCTGTTATATGTCGACGACATGGTGGTCGCGGGAAATAGCAAGGGCCGGATATCTACCCTGAAGACTCAATTAGCCGGTGAGTTCGATATGGACTTAGGAGCCGTGAATCAAATACTCGAGATGAAGGTACTACAAGAGAGAAAGAATAGGAAGGTTTGGCTTTCACCAAAGAGTTATGTGGAGAAGGTTCTACGGCGCTTCAATATGCAGAACGCAAAGTCAGTTTCTACCCCGTTTCCTATTCATTTAAAATTGTCGGCCGAGCAATCACCGGGTACGAAAGCGGAAAAGGCCGACATGGCTCGGGTACCATATTCATCGGCAGTAGGGAGCCTTATGTTTGTCATGGTGTGCATGAGACCCGACATTGCTCAAGCAGTGGGAGTAGTAAGTCGGTATATGGCGAATCTAGGTTGTGAATATTGGAATGCAGTGAAGTGGATCCTCAGGTATTTGAGGGGTACTGCGGATTTCTCACTCTGTTATGGTTCTGCGGGTTTGGAGTGTGTCGGATATGTGGATTCAGATTTCGCAGGAGATAGAGACAGGAGAAAGTCTACCATGGGTTATGTTTTCTCTATGGGCGGCAGTGCTATTAGCTGGGAGTCGAAGCTTCAGTCGGTGGTCGCTTTGTCTGTAGTGTACCGTGTGTTGGTGCACTCCCCCGGACTTTGGCCAAATAGGACCAAGTGCGGATGAGTCGACGTTGCGGCCATTTGAGGAAGTTTGGACGAACTCCGGATCAATTGGAGGTTATTGGATGCTTGTTGGGAGTTATGGGAGTGAAACCATGAGCTTGGGAATAAAAATGAAGGAAAATAAGGTCTATTGCAATGAGGGGCATAAGTGTAAATATGTGAACTTTAGTGCTTAAGTTATTTCCCTTCCTCCTCTTATGAGAATTGGCTTTTGAAGGGCATAAGTGTAAATATGTAAACTTAGTGCTAAAGTTAGTGCAAAGTGGTGAGGTGTACTCCAATTAGGGGCAAATTGGTAATTGTTATAACTTAGTGTTTAAGCAACTTTCTCTCATTCCCTCATCCACTTTCACCCCTCTCATGAGAAACACTCTTCCTCTCTCTAGAAATCCCTCTCCCTCATCTCTCTTTTTCCTCTCAAGAGATCTCTCCAAGAAGTGGAGAAAAGCTTGCTTGGAGTTGAAGCTTATCTCTTGTGCACATCAAGCTTGGAAAGTGCTTTTGATTAAGGTGAGTTTCTTAGGGTTTGAGCTTAGAGTTTGGTTTTGAGCTCTTTTTATAGCTTCTTTGGAAACCCTAGTGAATCCTAGCTTGGATGATCATGTAACACCAAGAAATTTTGGTGTTCTTGATGTGTGATGAGCCATAGGGCTAGAATTGGAGGTTTTTCTTATATCAAATTTCCGGCGAAATTAATCTTATATTTTTCTAATTGAAGGGTAAATCGACGCGTTGAAACACTCGGAACGAAGTTTCACCGAGTCTACGAAAGCCAATCGTGGAAAAGTATTGTTTTTGCTTCGTTAGCTACAGTCGAGAGAAATCGGCGCGAATAAATTGCGCAACTTGGTTTTCCCACCTCGCGGCATCGACTTGAGGTGGGTGGTGCTATCCGGAACGGTTGAATTTCCTTTTATGTCTATGTCGCCATTATTGGTCATATGTGTATATATGTGTAGAAACCATGCATTGTAGGGTTTTATTGTATTTATGCTTTCAAATTTCTTGCATGCTTCCTAAAGTAGAGTTAGACAACTTGGGTAAAGAACTCGGACATTGGACGCATGAGGATTGGGTCGTTGGACATTGGAACCCTATGAATGCAAATAACTAGTATGTAAACTAGAAAATAATGTGGAAAGTAGTGACATGAACTTGGTGGCATTTGGACTAGTAGTGTTTGATAGTACTTGTGGCATTAGATATTAGGGATTGGTAGATCCCCGTATATCATTACCTTGATTGGTAGGGTGTCCTCGGGATGAGAGGACTGGATCGTACTCACATAGTCTATCTAGCTTGTTGGTGGTCGCGACACCACAAGCTCAGTGAGCTCCAGAGTTGTCACACATGGGTCGAGCGGTTATCTCCCCCAGACTGCCCTAGATTGGTTGAGCGGCTATCTCCCCGTGGGCCTTGGTTCGTGAGTGGGCTCAACCTTCGGGTGAGCCGGTATGATTGGGTTAAAAGATAGAATGTTGGTAAGCATCATGAGCATGACATTTTCTATGGTTACCCAATTTCATATTGTAGAGGCATAGTAGTTGCATTAGTTGTTTATTAATGTTATATATTCTTACTACTTATGCCTGATTAGACCTAGTGGGAAAGTCGGCGGGGTCGGCGGCCGAACCCACTGGGAACTTCTTTTAGTTCTCACCCCCTTGTTTTGCAGAGCCTAGCACGAGCGGTGCGGTCGAGGATTGCGGTAAGGGCATAGCGCCCTAGGTAGTGCACTCTCGTGTATTAGCTTACCCTATGTATTAGTGTGATGCTTTTGTATTACGAGAGAACATGTAGAGGCTTCACTTTGGGAGATGCAAATGTAAATGTCATTGTATATGCATGTGTGTAATGTGTATGGAAATAATGTATTTTGGGTTGTTGTATGTGAAGCCTAAATATTTTAGTTGCAATAGTTAAGTATTTCTACCTCTCGCTCTTGTATATCGCCCTCGTGCGATTCATGTATGTTGATTGTTTTTCCTAGGCAAAACTTGATGTACATGACGTTGTTGAGCCTTGGGCGGACAGGGGAGGTTCTGTCCATTCGGCGGTTTGTGCGCGCGCCCGGACCGACCAAATTGGCGATCGCGGGGCGTGACAGACTAGAGTTGTATCAGAGCGTAGAGATGTTTAGGAAGGACCTAGGGAACCTTAGGATGGTGACTATAAAGACCTAGGTACGCGAGTGGCGGTGATCTATCGTTAGTGGCGGAAGTTGAGTTAATTGGGTTTAGTTACTAATATGTCTCTAATGGTAGTTGGAGACCGATTCAAGGTGTTATTTATTCTCAACTCGAGGAGGTAGTGTTGGCGGCCGACAACATGATACCTAGAGATGTGAATAAGTGCCCTTGTACGCTTTCGCCTAATTTGGTTTTGTTTGGTTAAGTAATCGAATTGTGTAGAATTCGTGAGTCGAAGTGATTAATCGAATTGTTGCATTTCAGAAGGCAATGGCGCCTAAGATATGCCCTGCGACGAGATCTACTCCGGCACCGCCTTCTGAGGTGCCTGAGTTATCCGAGTCAAGTGAGGTCTAGGACCTGCGTGATCAAGTGACCGTACTAATTGGGGTGGTGCAGAGGCAGGCCGAGGCCTCACAGCAGCAGGCCGAGGCCTCTCAGCGACAGAAGGAGCAGATCAGGGAGCTCCGGGAGTTGGTGTCGCAACAGGCGGCTACGGCGGCGATGGCACAGGAAAGCCGGGTACCGCCTACGCCTTCGACACAAGTTCCCAATGCTACCGAGGGAGTGAATGTGGTGACGGAGCCAGTGGCGGCGCCCCACATTCCGACGAGCATTCCTCCGACGGCTTCTAGCTCCTCGGCCCCCGATACAACGACGGTGGAGTCAGAGAGGGTGCGAGCACTTGCAGCTTTCACGACTTTCAAGAGGTTCAACCCTCCTACTTTTGAGGGGGAGGTGGTAGACCCTTGGGTGGTGGAGTCGTGGATCGCCACTATGGAGACCCTGTTCGAGGACATATACACCTTGGAGCAGGATAAGGTGCACCTGGCGGCACATTGCTTCGAGAAGTCGGCTAGGGTGTGGTAGAGGGGAGTTAAGAAGAATCGATCCCCGGATCTTCCTCCAATTACTTGGGAGGAGTTTTAAGGGTTGTTGTTCACCGAGTACTTCCCCGATAGTGAGAAGAGGAAGCTGAAGGAGGACTTCCGAAGGTTGAAGCAGGGGAATCACTCAGTTAGGGAGTACGAGCGGGAGTTCTCGCACATCGTGAACTGTGTCCCGGGCGTGGTTCAGGGCGACCAGGACAAGGCGGAGTGCTTCGAGCGAGGACTTCGGCCCGAGATTTTTCGAGTGGTGCACTCCTTCAAGCTTCAGACTTTTGCCGAAGTTTTAGATCGGGCTCTATGGGTGGAGCAGGGGAATGTGATCGCGCGAGAGGAGCGTGAGTCATTCGAGAAGGAGAAAGGAAGAAAGCGAACTGCGAGCGGTGCTGGGGGGCAATCGAGTTCTAAGAGGCCCCCTAGGTACCCCCGGGGACAGGCAAGGAGCCGTGGGTCTTTGCGGTGTGTTATATGTGGCGAGGAACATCGACCGCAGGCATGTGAGCAGCGTGAGGGGAGGTGCTTTAGATGTGGTCAGGCTGGACACATTAGCCGTCTGTGCCCGAGAGGACCATCACCTGCCCCGTCCTCTGCTTCGGTTCAGTCAGCCCTGAGACAGTTTGCGGGAGTTTCACCCACCGCCACATCTGCTGGACGCGCCTTGATGCCGCGTCAGTCCGAGGGACCTCGACCGGCGCCTAGTGGCTGGGTGTTCGCCGCTCAAGTGGAGGAGCCTGCCGTGGTCGACGACGTCGTAGCAGGTATCGTGTTGTTAAATGGGATAAGGTGTAGAGCTTTATTTGATACAGGTGCATCCAATTCATTTATTAGTCAATCATTTGCAAATGTGCATGAAATAGATATTGTAAAGAACGTGCATTCTTGGTTGGTCCATGCTCCCGAGCATGCATTTTATGTTACGGATGTGTGCGCGGCTTGTCCTATACAAATAGTTGATTGGATTATGCCGGCGGACTTGTTGGTGTTAGGACGTTTGAGAGGGTTTGACCTGATACTAGGTATGGATTGGCTCTCGAAGTATTATGCGACCATAGATTGCGAAGGCAAAGTGGTGATTTTTCGTGAGCCTGGACAAAGGGAATTCGCGTATCGTGGGTGTAAGAGTTCGCTCTTTGCCATGACGGTGACCACGTCGCGTGCGAAGAAATTAATCAATAGTGGTTGTGTGGCTTATTTAGCGACGGTGGTGGAGAGCCGTAGGGAGGTTCCGGTGCTCGAGGACATCCTAGTGGTTCGTGAGTTTTCTGATGTATTTCCCCCAGAGTTGCCAGGAATACCATCGGACTGGGAGATCGAGTTCGTGATAGACTTGGTTCCCGGGACCGCGCCGGTTTCAAAGGCCCCGTATAGAATGGCACCGGCCGAGTTGAAAGAACTAAAGGCTCAATTGCAAGATTTTCTTGATAAGGGCTTCATCAAACCAAGTGTGTCACCTTGGGGAGCCCCGGTTTGTGAAGAAGAAGGATGGTACGCTCCGGCTTTGCGTGGATTATCGCGAGCTAAACAAGGTCACAATCAAGAATAGGTACCCGTTGCCCCGCATCGATGACTTGTTTGATCAATTGCAAGGGTCTCGGGTGTATTCGAAGATCGATTTTCAGTCGGGGTATCACCAGTTGAAGATCAAGCCGGAGGATGTGCATAAGACCGCGTTTCGTACGCGGTATGGACATTACGAATTCATGGTTATGCCATTTGGGCTTACTAATGCCCCTGCGGCGTTCATGGATTTAATGAACCGCGTCTTCAAGTCCTTTTTAGATTGCTTTGTCGTGGTATTCATAGACGACATATTGGTCTACTCCCGAAGTGATGAAGAACACCAAGAGCATTTGAGAATTGTGCTACAGGTCCTTCGGGAGGAGAAGCTTTATGCGAAGCTGAAGAAGTGCGACTTTTGGCTCCGTGAAGTCGCCTTCTTAGGTCATGTGATATCAGAGGGCGGTGTATCCGTTGACCCGAGTAAAGTTGAGGCGATTAAGGATTGGCCTCGCCCGACGAATGTCACGGAGGTCCGCAGTTTTATTGGTCTTGCGGGCTATTATAGGCGGTTTGTGGAGGGATTTTCGAAGATCACTATTCCACTGACGCGCCTCACGCACAAAGGAACCAAGTTCGTGTGGAGCGGCGAGTGTGATCGTAGCTTCGCGGAGTTGAAGGAAAGATTGACTACAGCTCCAGTTCTCGCCCTACCAATTCAAGGGGAGGATTTCGTGGTGTACGGCGATGCGTCGTATCAAGGTCTTGGGTGTGTTCTGATGCAACGCGGGCAAGTTATTGCATATGCTTCCCGTCAGTTGAAAACCTATGAGAAGAATTATCCCATCCATGACCTAGAGCTAGCTGCGGTGGTCTTCGCTCTTAAGTTGTGGAGACACTATTTGTACGGTGAACATTGCGAGGTGTATACAGATCACAAGAGCCTCAAGTATTTATTCACGCAGAAGGAATTGAACATGAGGCAGCGCAGGTGGTTGGAGTTATTGAAAGATTATGATGTGACCATTTTGTACCACCCGAGAAAAGCAAATGTGGTGGCGGATACGCTTAGTAGAAAATCGGTGGAAAACCTTGCAATGTCGATCACGGGTCAGCCGCCGTTGCTTGAGGAAATGCGGCGATTCAACCTTGAGGTTGTGACTCCGGATGCCCCAGTTATACTTGCGGCTCTTGTCGTTCAACCGACCTTGTTGGAGAGGATCAAGGATCAACAGTCTTCGGACCCGGATCTCCAAAAGGTGCGGCACGACGTCGAGGGTGGGCGAGTTAGTGATTTTAGTGTGGGCTCTGATGGCGCACTTCGGTTTCGAGACCGATGGTGTGTGCCAAATGATGAGGAGATTCGGGGAGACATTCTACGAGAAGCTCATCAATCTCCATATAGCATTCATCCAGGTGGCACCAAGATGTACAAGAACCTGAAGATGCACTATTGGTGGCTTGGGATGAAGAAGGATATTGGGCGTTACGTGGCACAATGCCTCGTGTGCCAACAAGTGAAGGCGGAACACCGACTTCCGGCGGGGAAGCTTCAGAGTTTGCCAATTTCCGTTTGGAAGTGGGAAGATATAGCTATGGATTTTGTCGTGGGGTTGTCCCGTTCACAGGGGGGTCACGACGCAATCTGGGTGGTGGTGGATCGTTTAACGAAGTCAGCTCACTTCCTACCAATCCACACCACTTGGTCGGGCAACAAGTTAGCACAAGTCTACCTCGATGAGGTTGTGCAGCTTCATGGAGTTCCGGTATCTATTGTATCGGATCGGGACCCCCGATTCACATCTCATTTTTGGAGGAGCCTGCAGGATGCTCTTGGCACACGGTTCGATTTCAACACATCATTTCATCCTCAAAGTGATGGTCAATCGGAGAGAACGATTCAAATCCTTGAGGATATGCTTCGGGCATGTGTACTTGATTACAAGGGTGGATGGCACATTCATTTGCCGATGGCCGAGTTTGCTTATAACAACAGCTATCGGGCGAGCATTGGAATGGCGCCATTCGAAGCTCTCTACGGAAGGAAGTGTCGATCTCCTATACATTGGAGTGAGATTGGCGAACGAATCGCCCTTGGCCCGGATGTGTTACAGGAGGCGAAAGAGAAGGTCCGCCTTGCCCGCCAAAGGCTTTTGACGGCGCAGACTCGACAGAAGAGTTATGCGGATAAGCACCGGCGAAGCCTCGAGTTTGCGGTTGGAGACCGCGTTTTCTTAAAGGTGTCACCCCTGCGTGGTGTGAAGTGGTTTGGAATTCGGGGAAAGCTTAGTCCTCGATACATTGGGCCGTATGAGGTTTTGGAGCGAGTTGGCGCTGTGGCATATCGGCTCGCACTACCGCCAAGGCTTGCGGGAGTTCACAATGTGTTTCATGTGTCTACACTCCGTAAGTACGTTCACGGTCCTGCTCATGTCCTCCAGTTTGAACCGGTAGAGCTTCACGAGGATATGACTTACGAGGAGTTTTCGGTGTGCATTCTCGCTCGCGAAAGCGAAGGAATTGCGGAATCGTGTAATCGTGTAAGTCCAATGGAGCAACCACGATGAACGCGAGGCTACCTGGGAACTCGAGGATGTGATGCGAGAGCACTATCCTCATCTCTTTGATCAATCGAGTTGAGGCATGAATTTAAGTTTCGTGGACAAAACTATTTTTATGGGGGGGAGAATGTAGTGTACCGTGTGTTGGTGCACTCCCCCGGACTTTGGCCAAATAGGACCAAGTGCGGATGAGTCGATGTTGCGGCCATTTGAGGAAGTTTGGAAGAACTCCGGATCAATTGGAGGTTATTGGATGCTTGTTGGGAGTTATGGGAGTGAAACCATGAGCTTGGGAATAAAAATCAAGGAAAATAAGGTCTATTGCAATGAGGGGCATAAGTGTAAATATGTGAACTTTAGTGCTTAAGTTATTTCCCTTCCTCCTCTTATGAGAATTGGCTTTGAGGGGCATAAGTGTAAATATGTAAATTTAGTGCTAAAGTTAATGCAAAGTGGTGAGGTGTACTACAATGAGGGGCAAATTGGTAATTATTATAACTTAGTGTTTAAGCAACTTCCTCTAATTCCCTCATCCACTTTCACCCCTCTCACGAGCTTTCACCCCTCTCATGAGAAACACTCTTCCCCTCTCTAGAAATCCCTCTCCCTCATCTCTCTTTTTCTTCTCAAGAGATCTCTCCAAGAAGTGGAGAAAAGCTTGCTTGGAGTTGAAGCTTATCTCTTGTGCACATCAAGCTTGGAAAGTGCTTTTGATTAAGGTGAGTTTCTTAGGGTTTGAGCTTAGAGTTTGGTTTTGAGCTCTTTTTATAGCTTCTTTGGAAACCCTAGTGAATCCTAGCTTGGATGATCATGTAACACCAAGAAATTTTGGTGTTCTTGATGTGTGATGAGCCCTAGGGCAAGAATTGGGGGTTTTCTTATATCAAATTTTCGGCAAAATTAATCTTATATTTTCCTAATTGAAGGGTAAATCGACGCATTGAAACGCTCGGAACGAAGTTTCACCGAGTCTACGAAAGCCAATCGTGGAAAAGTACCGTTTTTGCTTCGTTAGCTACAGTCGAGAGAAATCGGCGTGAATAAATTGCGCAACTTGGTTTTCCCACCTCGCGGCATCGACTTGAGGTGGGTGGTGCTATCCGGAACAGTTGAATTTCCTTTTATGTCTATGTCGCCATTATTGGTCATATGTGTATATACGTGTAGAAATCATGAATTGTAGGATTTTATTGCATTTATGCTTTCAAATTCCTTGCATGCTTCCTAAAGTAGAGTTAGACAACTTAGGTAAAGAACTCGGACATTGGACGCATGAGGATTGGGTCGTTGGACATTGGAACCCTATGAATGCAAATAACTAGTATGTAAATTAGAAAATAATGTGGAAAGTAGTGACATGAACTTGGTGGCATTTGGACTAGTAGTGTTTGATAGTACTTGTGGCATTAGATATTAGGGATTGGTAGATCCCCGTATATCATTACCTTGATTGGTAGAGTGTCCTCGGGATGAGAGGACTGGATCGTACTCACATAGTCTGTCTAGCTTTTTGGTGGTCGCGACACCACAAGCTCAGTGAGCTCCGGAGTTGTCACACATGGGTCGAGCGGTTATCTCCCCCAGACCGCCCTAGATTGGTTGAGCGGCTATCTCCCCGTGGGCCTTGGTTCGTGAGTGGGCTCAACCTTCGGGTGAGCCGGTATGATTGGGTTAAAAGATAGAATGTTGGTAAGCATCATGAGCATGACATTTTCTATGGTTACCCAATTTCATATTGTAGAGGTATAGTAGTTGTATTAGTTGTTTATTAATGTTATATATTCTTACTACTTATGCCTGATTAGACCTAGTGGGAAAGTCGGCGGGGTCGGCGGCCGAACCCACTGGGAACTTCTTTTAGTTCTCACCCTCTTATTTTGCAGAGCCTAGCACGAGCGGTGCGGTCGAGGATCGCGGTAAGGGCATAGCGCCCTAGGTAGTGCACTCCCGTGTATTAGCTTACCCTATGTATTAGTGTGATGCTTTTGTATTACGAGAGAACATGTAGAGGTGTCACGCCCCGGGCTAGTTTAGATGCGGAAAGCGTACCATATTTTTTTTTTGTTGAAATACCTAGCCCGAGCAACGTACAGACCCGCCACAAATACAGGTCCCTCTGTCCACACGGACAGAGTTTCCCTTGTATTTGCACGGCGTGCCATCATACATAACAGGATCCCAAACATCATCCATTCATCCATACAAACAACATTCACCACATACAGCTAACCATCCTTAACACCTGCATGAATCTAAACAAATCCTTAGGCGAAGGATGATGCAATGCACATTACACCAAATCATTCTAGAAAAGTGCTTCTCACCCAGAAGCTTTATTTTGAAACCCTAAGTTCAATCATTCAAATATCCTTTCGAAATCCGCCCCCCACACGAGGACTCTCTTTTGATAAACCAAAACCAAACAATCAGAAATTCTTTTGAAAGCTGTTTCCCACACGGAATCCTTATTTTGAAATCCGGCTACCACGAGGGGTAGGAACCCACGATAAAATAATATCACAAGCATACAATAAAACATAGATATTCAACAATCAACGTAACTGAACCATACTATAAACACAAATCTATTATAAGAGAGGGTCAGGGTAAACCAAATCTGACGAGGTACTAGTCGGGACCTCTAATGCACGCTAGCTACTCGCGTCTCACCACGTCCCGACTCACACCACCCAGCTCACCTGAAAACAACAACGATGGCGGGGGGTGAGAACATGATAAATCACGTCTCCCCTCCCAGTGGGTACTGCAAGCCGACGAAGGCGAGGTGTACACACCGGCGCGAGGGTCAACAAAAAGATGGATAAACAAGAACAGTAGCACATGTTAGCACAAATAACCAGATATGAAAAGACTAAGCTACTGCCGATAAGAAACACATGCATCAAATGTAAGTAACCACAAATAATACCCAATCACCACCAGGCCACATGGAACGCACCGCAGACCATGGCATTGGCACCACACGCTCAACTGTCCACACATAACCTCCGCAGATGCACGTGCCAAGAGGCTCACGGGTCGGATGCGCGCGACCCTTTTCCGGAAAAGAACACCCAAGCGGTGGCCAAACCGCTGGTGTACGTGAAGTGCTAGAAGAGCAGTGACGATCGACGCTATATGCTCAGACCACAGGACGGCAACTAGCCGAGAATATCAACTGATAAACGAGTAAACGATGGTCGCCGAAACAACAGGCGATCACCACCGACCAACCAGGTCATCAATAAATCATGCAATCACAACTACTCTACTAATGGCAAGCTCACAAAAGTAGAGACAATAGGAGTATAGAGAACTAAAAATAAACCATGCAAGAGAAAGGGGTAGAATGGTATCACCGTAGTCCACTGAACCGACTCCGGATCGAAGTACCCACCTGAAGGTACGGAGGAGCCTAACGCCGACGGCTCACGGAAAAGTCGAATGGACCTACAAAGCACTAACAGGGTCAAGGACCCACCGAGTCGACACTAACATGCAAGATCTCACAACCCGAAACCGTCGGATCGTCCGGAAAACCCGCCGGCACGATCCCGAACCCAAACTAAGCCCCAAAGAGGTACCAACAACTAAACGAAGTCCTCCGCTGTCCCCATACATACCAAACAAGGTGACCGGACAGCGAGCGCAAGCTCGGGGTGCCACGAACACAATTGCACCCAAAAACAGCTCTCCGGGTTCCCGAAAAGTGCTGGTTTGGCACCGGAACCCTCCGTCGCTCCTTCACTGTCCTTGAAACTTCGGGACAGTGAAGGTGAACAGCCAATAAGGCTTTGCGACAAAGCTAGGTCACTCACGAAATCCACAAGTGAGTCGCACAACCGAAACGCACGTTCCACCGACTATTTCGTCGGAAAACGCTCTGCAAACCAGATCGGACATCCACGAGGGCATCACGGACCTGGACGACCAGTCCACAGGGTCACAAGAGTCACGCCCTTGCTGCCTGCAGTGTCACTACGCTGCCACAAACCACCAAAGCCCCACAACAAGCAATCATACATACAAATAAAGTAATAAATGGGCCGTTTGAGCACTCCGCTCATCCGCACAACCCTCCGCGAACACCAGCATACAGGGAATGATGCAGCGGAAGCCGTGCTCACAGCCCGAAGCGACAAAGATAGTCGCGGGACTCAAACAGCCCAAGAAAACCACACAAACATACAATAAAGGGCTCGATTCACAAAAACCAGGGAAGCGGGGCACCCTTGCTGTCAACCGAGGTGAGCACGATGATCAGCGCATCACCGCGGTCATCGTGCTCCCCTTCCCGAAGATCGGGAGGCAGCAGAGGGCCCGAAACAGCGCACCACCAAGAACCAGCCCTATATTTGGGCCTGGCCGGAGCAAGCAAGCTCCGGCCGGCGGCCGGCGGCACGACAGCGCGTACGCGGGCCCAGGTCGGGTGTGGGGGTGGTGAGGAACACGGCGCTCACCTCGGCTGGCGACGGGAAGCGGCGGTGACGGCACTGGAACAAGCCGCGCTCTCGGCCGAGGCTAGGGCACGGCCGAGCAGCAACCAACGACCACGGCGGCGGCGGGGATGGCGAGCGCCGGCATCGGAAGGCTGCCGGACGCCGAACGGCGGGCGGCCGCGACGGGGGAAGGCGGCGGCGGCGGCGAAGCAGTGCTGCTGCTGCCCCAGACCCGAGTTGGCCCCGTTCAGCCGCGGCGGCCACCGGCGGCACGGGGAATGGCCGGGAAGGTGCAGGTCGGTGGCGGTTGACCCCCAGAAGCCGGGGCTCCACACCCAAGGCGGCGGAGGGTGGCGGTGGCTCGGGTCAAGAACCCGCAGCCCGCACCAAACGCAGCAGCGGCAGCAGCAGCAGCCACGCACGGTGGCTCGGCGGTGCGCGGCGACGACGGCGGGGACGGGAGTCGCCGGCGGTCGGAGGGCAAGCCCGAGGGGGTCCCAAAGCGACGGGGTCCTCCTCGCAGAGCTCGGCCAGAGCAGGACGTAGAAGAAGAAAAGAAAGAAAACATGAGAGGGAGAACTCCGGCCGACCAAGGACAGGCCGGCGGCGGTGGCGGCGCTCGGGGATGGAGCAGGAGGAGGAGGATAGTCGGCTGGGGGCTAGGGCACACCAAGAATAGGGTTAGGGTTAGGGTTTTCCCAACACACACACACATGCACTTATATATAAGTGTACACAAATGCAACAAGGTCCAAGAAAACCCTACAATTTAACCCAAGCCCCTCACAGCGCGTGTAAAACGCG
The DNA here is from genome assembly GCA_016920855.1 of Puya raimondii. NCBI lineage: Eukaryota > Viridiplantae > Streptophyta > Magnoliopsida > Poales > Bromeliaceae > Puya > Puya raimondii. Next base: position 66,534,568 of record JABWPP010000049.1, read on the forward strand.
TAGACACCCCTCCACGTCTGATTTCATGCGAAACGGTACATGAAATATGGGCCCTTTCGCGAAAACACCAAAATCGGACTTTCGACCCCACGGCGATGATTTAGCGATATCCCGCGATCCGACCGTCGGATCCATGAACGGATCACGCCATCACGATCAACACTGCCGGATCATCGAACTCACGATTTTAGATCACCAGAAACGGTCGTCGATTCGCGACAAAACCCATCCCCTCACGATCAGCCAATAGCTCGCACACACACGAACCAAAAGTTGCGTCAAAATCGCCCGATACGCGAAATTGAATCCACAACACCCCAACACAGACATCCTCACGCAGAAACATCCCTACTCACGAAGTTTCACGCAAAACAGAGCGATGAATACTTCTAAAAAGCATAAACATCAATGCACAAAAACTCTTCCAACGATAAAACTCATTTTCCTCAAAAACCGTGCATCAAATATGAAAACCAATAGCACCATTGGTTCCAGAATAGTCGAGACATAGAAAACGAGCTATTGGAGCGCCAGAATCGAAATTCAATTCGCGTCCGGAGCCCTTCACTTTCCTCGGCCAATTCCGGAAACGCCGGTTACTATTCATTTTAAGTCGTTTTTAGAAATCGCATAAAAACTTTATTTTAAATCATTTTTTGCTGAAATCAGGCGAGCTTGTTTGAAATCAAAATACACTCGATAACACTGAAAAAGATGTCAAACAATCAAAGAGAAAAATCTCGGTCCTCACAAGAGGCTTCACTTTGGGAGATGCAAATGTAAATGTCATTGTATATGCATGTGTGTAATGTGTATGGAAATAATGTATTTTGGGTTGTTGAATGTGAAGCCTAAATATTTTAGTTGCAATAGTTAAGTATTTCTACCTCTCGCTCTTGTATATCGCCCTCGTGCGATTCATGTATGTTGATTGTTTTTTCTGGGCAAAACTTGATGTACATGACGTTGTTGAGCCTTGGGCGGACAGGGGAGGTTCTGTCCGTTCGGCAGTTTGTGCGCGCGCCCGGACCGACCAAATTGGCGGTCGCAGGGCATGACATTGTCGATGACGGAGGCGGAGTACATAGCGGTGGCACATGCTTATAAAGAGGCTATTTGGTTGAAAAGGCTTCTAGGAGAATTGAAGGTGAAGCAAGATGTGGTGGGAGTGAATTGTGATAGTCAAAGTGCAATACACTTGGCGAAGAATCCGGCGTTTCACTCTCGGACGAAACACATTGATATTCGCTATCACTTTGAAAGAGATGTGGTGGATGAGGGTCTTATCTTATTGTTGAAAGTTCATACCGATGCAAATCCAGCGGATATTTTAACGAAACCGGTGACCCGAGAGAAGTTCAATTGGAGCATAACTTCTCTTTGTCTTGGAGCTACGTGAGGAGAGTGGGAGTTTGGCAAGACTTCCAATTTATCATTTCATGGTGTTCGGCACATGTCTTTAAGTGGGAGAATTGTTGGATTATGTAAAGCCATGTTCCGAGTCGATATACAGAGTTTGACTCTAATTTGATCTAATCTTGTTCCAAAAGATTAGAGATTGTCCAAAATCACTTTAAAGAAGATTCCTAATAGGATTCCTAAAAGGATTCCTAAGAGGATATCGACTGCTAGATGTGAATCAGATTCGGATGGAAGGCAGAGATCGTTTCCTACTAGAATTGGGGTTTTAGGGTTATATAAACTCTTGTAGTTAATCTTTAGAGTTTAAAGCCTCATTGTTGGAGGTTTCTCGTATGAGCTTCATTAAAAATACCCTAGTTGAGAGGAAAATATGGAGAGCTCCTGAGAGAGAGTTTCTTGTAATCCAATCTACTCCTTGTATTTTTTGTGCCGTGGATTAATTGAAGAACGCATTGAGGTGGTCTTGCCCGTGGACGTAGGTCGACTCATGGTTGGCCAAACCACGTAAATCTTGTGTTCTTGTGTTCTCTTGTTTTCTTTATTGCTTTGTTATCCTCTCGTGCTTATTTTTCTACGATCGTTCTCGTCTCTTACGTCTACGAAAGATCCTGTTTCCGCTGCGCTCGTGTGCTGTGTGGGTTTGAGGTGAGCTCGGTAACCCCACGGCCGGTCCCTTCAGTATGCTTAACCATTTAAATTATTTTTTTTATTTGTGTCATATCATGTTGTGCCATTTTTAGGTCAAATAAGTTTGTGCTGTGTCGATTTTGGATTTCTTTTAATAACTTTATGTCATATTCGATCCTATTTGGGTTGTCATATAATATCATAGCAAGATTTGCCATATGTTTAATATTGCTCAAAATTTCAAAATTTCTCGAGACTTTATTGGAAAATTGGTTATCATGCGCTATATTCTCTTTGACTGCCATCACCAATATGAAATTAGTTCATTACGACAAAGAAAGACAAAAAAATGCTAATAATTGGTTCAAAAAAAGGAAAAATAAAAAGAAAGAAAAAAAACATGTAGGTTGATGAGAATAGAGTAGAGATTTGGTTCAATCATCATACAAGAAGGAAGACAACTAACACAAATCTAACACGAAATATAGGTTGGATTCTCAATGCTTTCTTAGGAGTGCCGAAGGCACGGTAAAAAGTGCACGACCGTTGAAGATCTACAAGTTGTCATGTGGGTCACTCATTCGTTGCAGCCACTACATCGCCAAACCCCTGAGATCTGGCTTGCCAAACTCTTTTGCAGCCAGTAATGTTCCGAAAATTTATCTATCAAATTGATTACAATCTTAACAGCTGGTCGACACCTTAGTAGAGTGTCAGGTTGAGTCGGAATCATTTTGATGCGAAATTGATGCCTCAAACGATCCCGATGCGATTTAAATCCAGCTGGAATAAGTTAATTGCTTACTGTGAGTCAAGGGCTCAACAACTTACCCACTTAATTGGAATTTTTGGACTCATTCTCTGCTGAGTATTCATCCACTCCATTCTCCATCTTCTCTTTGTTCTTTTTTCTTCTTCTTCTTCCCTCCTCTTCCCTCTCCTCACTCTCTCCCTGCCTTCTCCCTGCGCACTGCAGAACCTGTATTAGCTAGTGGCGCGCAGCTTGCAGCAGCAGGGGCTATAGCAACAGAGAAGTTGCAGTAGGATGTTGGCCTCCTTCCTCTCCTCCTCCATCTCTGCAGGGAACAGCAGCAGCAAGAGGAGCGGTTGCAGCAGAAAAAGGGAACAACAGCAGCAAAAGGAGTGGCTACAGCAGAAAAAGGGAACAACAGCAGTAGCAACCAGGCTGAAGTGGCAGCATTGGTAGAGAAGTAGGAAATTGATCAAATTGGAATTCCTATCTCCAAATTGATTGCTACTTGTGTTTAAATTGGTGGTGGAGAGCTTGTGGTTCACTTTCCTTTTGATGAATTGCTAGTGAGTTGAGAGCAACTACAGTTTTTTTAGCCTTGCGAGCTAAAATTCAGCATTTTGTTAGTTTTTTATTCCAAATTCTTTAACAGTGCAAATCTCTACTTGGAGTGGCTACTTTGTGAGTTCTCCTAATTGATTTGGAGCCGAGGAAGGTAAGTGTATTGGCTGGAATCATCCTATAGCAGCAGGTGGATTTAAGTTGTTTGAACTAGGATGCTTGGTGAGTTTTATGATTTTCTGGATTTCGGTAGTAGCAGCAAGTTCACTACTGGTTTTAGAGTATTGTTGGAGTTCATTCCTGTTAGTTAGCTGTGAACTTGGAGCTGGGACTCTTCCATTACTGGTTTTTGAGGTAGGCTAATCCAAATTGGAGCTTAATTGGACTTCGGGAATCAAAATGGATTTTGTTAGATTTTCTTTCAATTTTCCTAGTAGGGTTATTGATGAATGTGGGCTGTGTGCTCCTGCAGTTATGCTGATTTGGAACTACCTAAAGCTGGATTGTGAGGTATGTCGGGGTTAATTTCGATCAAATCCTGGTTTCTTTAACTAAATTGCAAATTGATGAATTTTGGTCCTCGGACAATTCATACATCTTGCTGGCTGGTTTTGGGGGTTTGAGGGCAGTTTCCCTTATTGGTTCTTGTGAGAAGTGAGCTGAGGAGAGGTGCATCTGGGGCCTGGTTGCTTCCCATAGTTAGCTTTTAACTTACTAAATTTGGATCAAAGTTAGGATTTGAGCTGAAAGTTGGAATTCTAGTGGATTTGCTCGTGACTTCGAATCCGAATTCTTATCGTAGCTTAACTGTTGGGTTTTGGTTGGTTTTCTCTATTCATCTGGTGGATTTGGAGCTGTCCTTACTAGAAATTCAGGTTAGCAAAGTGGAATTTCAGCTTACTTCAATTATTTTGCATGTACGTTGATTGTTGGTGAATTGATGAAAATTTTCTTGGATTTTTGGATCCAATTTTGCGTAGTAGGAGACTTGCCGGATTGTAGTGGGTTCCCCCTTCACTTCTTGTGGAGTTGGACCCAGTCCTTGTCACGCCCCGGGCCCTAGCGGGAGCCTACCAGGCACGTGCACAGACCCGCCGTGTACACCAAAATAATACACAATGTACACAAGGCGTCTACAACAACAAAGATCAAGTAGGATAGGAGTACAACCTAAACAAGGTGATCAGAGCAAGTAACAACCACTAATAAAAATCTGGTCCAACAAAAATCACAAGATGTACAATAAGATTCACTTAACATTACATCTTAATCAGGAGATAACTCAACTAGTACAACTATACACCTTTCATACAAGATAAAAGAAAGGCATCAAGGGTCCATCTAAAACATCATCGTCGCGGCTCTAGCTAGCTGCTAACCCCTCGCCACGATCCCAAGCCTCTCCCGCTGCGGAAGGCTCTGAAACAAAAACCCAACAACCATGGTGGTGAGAACTATTAAACAATAGTTCCCAGTAGGTAAGCCGCCGAGAGTGGCGAATTACACCGCTAGGTCAACTGAGGCAAAAGTAGGTTAGTAATAAAGCATGATTAACATATAAAAGTTCTACTCTACTATGCCTCTAACATCAAGTTATAAACGTGTTCATGTTACAAAGCATGTAAACATTTTATTCATATATGTGTAAGTATGCCATGATCAACTACACATGTTCTAATGTCATAAACTCACTATATGTCAAGTTTACTATTACACATATGACTTGTCTCCAACTACAAGTATGAAATGTATAACCGACTTTCCACTACATGTATGAACTATGTGACTTGTTCCCGACTATATGTATGTTATGTTCACTAACCACAAATGTGCCAAGTCATGTCAATGTCTCACTACATGTAATGCCACAATCCACTACTATGTCCATTTGCTACATCTATATGCATCAATTACTTATGATGTCGAATGTAACATTCCTCACAATATTTCCTACCATAAAGAACTTTTCAAGTCTCGGTTTGTGCCGTGCCTAATGACCCCGTGGTACTCAACATTCTCTCGCTAGAATGATCCTCCCCCCCGGCAATCCACTTCGGCGCCCATATAACCTGCACATAGGCGATCAAACGTCGCGAAAGGCCCACTCCGGAGTGCCGGCTTGTAGGGAGCGACCCTCACAAGCATGTGCGAATGAGCACAATGGCATTAACAAGCATAGTCAACAACATAGGAAATACGTTCATCATGTCTAAAACATGGAATCACAACATCGACTCGAGGGTCGGAATCATAATGCATAAGTCACTCTTGTTCTCAATTCACATGTGGGTATGTTTCTACCAATATGTAACATGTCTCTAACATGCAAGTGGATACATCTCACTCTACCAATAGGAATGGACCTAAGTCTCATTCATGACCCCAACGGGTTACTATCACATGCTATGACTAAGTCATACTTAATGCATTATACTAATGCTATTTTCGATGCATTCTACAAATGCCACAATCGATGCATTATTCTAATGCCATGATCCATGCACGCTACAAATGCTATAACAATGGATTCTACGATGCCGACAAAACCATAATCCATGACATGCATGAGCTACACAAACCTCTACTACATAGAGTATAAAAGCCATCATGCAAATATTTATTTCATATTATCAAAGTGATGGTATGCAATTACCACTTACCTTACCAACAAGAAAACTCATACCCCATGTCTTAAACATGGAATACCAATCAATGACCCGAGGGTCTAGTACTAAGTCATAAGGCCAATCTTATTGTTCTTCTAAATGAAGTGTAACATACTTAGCCTCTCACTATGTCATATATCATGCTCATTTCTACCAATACCCGAAATGCTAAGTGTCCCCAAGTCCACTTTCCATCCATTACTTCATATGTTGTTTAATCATTCCAACATGCATTTCTACGTTATCATAAATTGAAATGCCATCTCACCACAATTTTCCATAATGTGCCATGTATAAACACAATCATGAACTCTACTACATAGAGTATAAAATTCTCATATATGCTATACATATATCATAATCCCAATATTTCTATCATGTCATAATAAGCATGATTATGCAACAATTCAACTCTAAAATATTAGAGGAGACATAGGGGGAGTTCACCCATTTCGGTGAGGTCAGACCCACCGAAAAACCATCGAGACCTCGCAGTACTTCAAAACGAAGTTGTCCCCTCGATTTCCAGCACCCTAAAGGCCAATTCTAGGGAGTTACAAGTTTCGAACGAACAAATTCGAAAACTACCAAAGTTCATGAGGTAAATGGGTGGAAAATACCTTTGAGCAAGTAGAACTTGTTCCAAGCCCAAATCAAGGTTAGGGATCTTCAAATCCAACCTACAATAACATTCTACACCCATCAATTCAACCCCAAGAGCTCACAATCAAGAAACCCTAATTCAAACCTTAGTTTTCATGAAACTAGGTTTACATCCAAAATTTCATGCAATAGCCATGAAAAGAGGTTGCTAGAGAGCCACTCACCATCTCAAGAGCTCCAATCCAAGCAAGCAAGGGCTAGGGTTGAAGTTTGATCCACAAACAAGCTCATCACATCCATCCCGAGCTCTCCACAAGGCATAGAAGCACTCCTCCATGAAGAAAATGGAGAAAGAAGAGATCAAAACCAAGTTTCTAGGGTTTGGGAGCAAGAAAATCTAGAGAGAGAGAGAGGGAGAGACTTACCCATCTCCTCCAAGCCTCAGCAGCAATGGCAACATGAGAGGGGTAAAGGGTTACGTAACCCAAAGCAACAAAATCCACTTAGACCCCTCAAAAAGCCAAAATTGCAAAACTGCACAAATTGCAATCTGCTGCACTGTGTTCCGGTATGCGTATAGGCATACCGGTATACAGCACAAAATTTGCAAAACCCGAGCCTCGGCCAAAAGGCCACGAAACAGTATACCGGTATACCAAACATCAGTACCGGTATACATTGCATCTTTTCCGGTATCACATGTCGGATTCCGCAAAACCCGAGAGCTGCGCAAAATCCAGTTTTCCACTGGATTCCGGTATCCCGAAACCAAATACCGGTATACATTGTCAAAACTGCAGTTTTTGCAGGTTTTGACCTCCGGAGTCCGTTTTCGCACTTTTTGAGCCACGAAAACACCTCCAAGCTCTCCAAACTCAACCCAAATTCCCAGAATAGTAAGAAGCACTATTCTCTCACTAGAACTCCGTAATTTGCTAATATTTAGTGTACTACAATCTCCCCTCCTAAAAAGAGTTTCGTCCGCGAAACTACGGATCAACAACCAAAACACAAACAACAAATCCGAAGGAGATAAGAACATCGCCCCCGCAGTGAAGCCTCCAGCTCTCACAATGCATCGCATCCAATATGTTGCTCTAAAGCACCCTTGTAGTAGGAATAGTGATAATTCCAAATTCCTACATTCCACAAGTCCAATCCTTAATGACTGCTCCTTGAAGTTTAGATCTTCATGTAGCTTTAACGAAGCGACATCCACCATCGGGTAGGATTCAAACACTTACTTGGAACGTCGCTAGCTGAAACATATCATATACCTTCAACAGGTCTGGAGGTAAGACAACTCGATACGCCACTAGGCCCATTTGCCTCAGGGTCTCAAATAATCCAAAGAATCTGGAACTTAGATTCTTCATACACATAGCTCTTGGATTTTCCTTAGCCAAGTATCACCATCAGATAATCTGATTCAGGTGCCAAAACCCTATCTCTCACCGAGAATCATCCATTTAACTCAGATTCCAAAACGATAGAGCTAGGGGCTCTACGCAGTCGCACAATTTACCAGGGTACACTTGCGCAAAATTTCATCAATCCAATCAGGTGAATAGCTACTCCTATTCACAATCTCCCAACAATCATCACATCTAGCTCGGAAGCGAGACAATCCAATTCCGGAGCCTCCGGTAATCATCCTCCAATATACGAGGGTAGGTAGCTCTTACAACTTGTCGTTGGGAAAACGACGCTCATCCTTCACTTGTTGTTACATCCAACATTATATCACAACTTTCCCGTGTCATCTCCACCTCTGTTGCTGGTGTGACACATCTGGTCTAGGCACTATCTTCGATGCCGCTCATACGCATAGCAAGCGTTGCTCAAAAAGCTTCACTTAGCATGTCCGCCCAATCCTGTTATCTACAGGCACAACTTGTCGGCTCCACGGCTGGGGCATCGTTCGACCATCCACAAGGAATTCATCAGCCGCTGCATTTAAGACCTTTGATAGCACCATTCATAAGTCGGGATCAAAGCTAACTTCTATGATCCAATCCAAATGATAGATATCAATTCGCTGCCATCAGTCTCCTTGATACCTCCATTACCGTCTTCGCTGCTTCAAACTCAATTCCTTGAGTGAAGAGACATCTCAAACATCCAGAACTGGGTGCACTTCACACCACTAACTATACATAAAAATTGCCATAGTTTCCAAGTAAACGCGATGTCGACCATTTTCGATTCACAGATTGGCGATTCCTCTTGCACTCTCTCAATTGCTGAAAGGTCAATACTACCTTCCTAATCTGCATCAAGTACAGTTCAGTCCACTGAGAGGAATATAACGACAATTACATAACCCACCTTCGGGGCAAACAAGGTTGGCGGTCACCAACCACACCAACGGTTCCAAGAAACTTCTCTCACACGTATATTTTCAAAAGGTTTAATCCCTTAATGTGTGAGTCAAGAGAAGGGAGTAGGAAACTTAGTAATCTCCCGACAATTATCCATAACATCCAATCAAATTAGGAAGTTTGAACTTCGATTACATCCGCTTGTCCAAATCACTATGGATGGCTTGATTCCTTGAGATCTCCAATCATATCCACTTTGGCATTAATTGCCAAGGGATGCTAGTCCTCACAACCGAATTAGCACGTCTTCATCTAGAAGCACTTGTAGTCCTCATTCAAAGGAATCTTCATGGTCTCCAACACTTCGTGGCTTCCAAAGAGTCGGCACATACATCGACAATAATACCCTCAAGGGTCAAAGAATACCACACACAAGAGCACCAACAGCTCGAATGACGTCACAACAATTTGTAATGTCTACACCGAGTGCACAAGTTACCCTCGGTCCAAACTCAAACTCAATCCAACGAGAGTAGTACTCAGATTGCAACTACCCTCGAGTACATCCAAAATCTATGGAGCTGATCAAACATATCAACAGATCTCGGCTACGGGTACATATCCTTGATCATGACCTTACCGAGTTCACGATAGTCGACTCACAGTCGAAATAACCCGCCTACTCAAAACAAACGAGATCGATGCTCCACAAGAGAAAATACTAGGCAAAAGAGGTCTCCAGACCAAGCCTTCGATTCTCACCACTCAATCGGGATTGCACAAGCAACTCCCTCACGAGAGACATCCTCACTTTTGAGAATTCTCAACTCTCACCAAGGATGCTGGCCTAAAGGCCACGCACCCACTCAGCCAACAACTAGGTTTGGGTGGGTGAAACAATCATCGCAAATAGCGAACTTCCACGCCCTCTGAAAACACTATTTCATGTCCAGATCCCCAAGGCACTACAGCTTGGCTCACTCAATCATCGGTAATCCGATACCCAAAGAGCCAGCCCAAATTCAAATCAGAACTATACGCTCTAAGCCAAACAAAGCCAATCGCTTTGTTGGCGCACAGAAACATCCAATCCTAATGGAGTACAAGAACAGTACTCCCAAGTCCAAGCAATCAGGACCAACTCGTTCTGCAAGCAATAAGGAATGAGTTCCCTGCCATATATTCGGCAAACAGCCGAACCAAAACTACAATCATAACAAACAACAAGCTAGCTCCAATACCAGAAGCTGCGAACAACCTTCATCTTCGCTGCATCATCCTCTGCCTGTCAAACAGGCACGCATTCATCCGGTGCCAGCCGTGCGAAGTCGATACCAATATTTTCGACACTGTTCTCCTCAAACACTCCAACTGGGAATGGCCCACCTGGCCACGAAGATAGCACCTGCCTCCACTCCAAGGGCATCATCGGGTATAAGCGGACTCCACCGCTCACACATCATAACAATTAATGACGATTTGACATCCCTCTTTCATCCTGCTGAAGATCCACCTTCGAGATTAATTTCTCTTTGAACACCTTGATTGTCCTCTTATACTAGACTTGCCACTCTTAGTAGCTTCTTTCGCTGTCCCAACGGTCTCCACATCTCTCGCCCTTTCAAGGTGCGATTCGCATTCTCATAAAATTTCTTGAGGTCGGCTGCCAACTGGATCGGCAAATCCTCCCGTCGCTTAATCCTCTCATTTGCCGGCGCAAAGCCTCAACTTGGAGTAGCATTGAAAATGTCTGCCGCTCCATCATGCTCGCTATAATCACTAGCTGTCCTCTCAACTTCAGGATCTCACCAAATCCGGAGGATGCAGGTTTCCCGTCTCGGCTGCCTCGGCCGCTATCAAGAGTGTCGTCCACAACTCAAGCTGCAACAAACAACACATGCGCAGGTAAAACACCCCACGCCAACGCATCCCCACACAAAACTATAATCCCGATCATGCGAAAGTAATGAAGTGGACTCCCACTATTCCCCGATGTCACGTTGTCGGCCGCCAACGTGACCCTCCAAGGGTATAGAAGTGGTTCACTCCGATCTAACTCCAACACTTTTGGAGCTTTAGAAATGACCCAATCATAATACTTTCGCCAATATGTCACAAGAGATCCCGTCACTCACATTCCTATTCCTTATCGTCCAACCTGCCTAAGGTTTACTAGGTCCACTAAGACTCAACCCTAGGCTCTGATACCAAAATAATCTGTCACGCCCCGGGCCCTAGCGGGAGCCTACCAGGCACGTGCACAGACCCGCCGTGTACACCAAAACAACACACAATGTACACAAGGCGTCTACAACAACAAAGATCAAGTAGGATAGGAGTACAACCTAAACAAGGTGATCAGAGCAAGTAACAACCACTAATAAAAATCTGGTCCAACAAAAACCACAAGATGTACAATAAGATTCACTTAACATTACATCTTAATCAGGAGATAACTCAACTAGTACAACTATACACCTTTCATACAAGATAAAAGAAAGGCATCAAGGGTCCATCTAAAACATCATCGTCGCGGCTCTAGCTAGCTGCTAACCCCTCGCCACGATCCCAAGCCTCTCCCGCTGCGGAAGGATCTGAAACAAAAACCCAACAACCATGGGGGTGAGAACTATTAAACAATAGTTTCCAGTGGGTAAGCCGCCGAGAGTGGCGAATTACACCGCTAGGTCAACTGAGGCAAAAGTAGGTTAGTAATAAAGCATGATTAACATATAAAAGTTCTACTCTACTATGCCTCTAACATCAAGTTATAAACGTGTTCATGTTACAAAGCATGTAAACATTTTATTCATATATATGTAAGTATGCCATGATCAACTACACATGTTCTAATGTCATAAACTCACTATATGTCAAGTTTACTATTACATATATGAACTACAAGTATGAAATGTATAACCGACTTTTCACTACATGTATGAACTATGTGACTTGTTCCCGACTATATGTATGTTATGTTCACTAACCACAAATGTGCCAAGTCATGTCAATGTCTCACTACATGTAATGCCACAATCCACTACTATGTCCATTTGCTACATCTATATGCATCAATTACTTATGATGTCGAATGTAACATTCCTCACAATATTTCCTACCATAAAGGACTTTTCAAGTCTCGGCTTGTGCCGTGCCTAATGGCCCCGTGGTAGTCAACATTCTCTCTCTAGAATGAGCCTCCCCCACGGCAATCCACTTCGGCGCCCATATAACCTGCACATTGGCGATCAAACGTCGCGAAAGGCCCACTCCGGAGTGCCGGCTTGTAGGGAGCGACCCTCACAAGCATGTGCGAATGAGCACAATGGCATTAACAAGCATAGTCAACAACATAGGAAATACGTTCATCATGTCTAAAACATGGAATCACAACATCGACTCGAGGGTCGGAATCATAATGCATAAGTCACTCTTGTTCTCAATTCACATGTGGGTATGTTTCTACCAATATGTAACATGTCTCTAACATGCAAGTGGATACATCTCACTCTACCAATAGGAATGGACCTAAGTCTCATTCATGACCCCAACGGGTTATTATCACATGCTATGACTAAGTCATACTCAATGCATTATACTAATGCTATTTTCGATGCATTCTACAAATGCCACAATCGATGCATTATTCTAATGCCATGATCCATGCATTCTACAAATGCTATAACAATGCATTCTACGATGCCGACAAAATCATAATCCATGACATGCATGAGCTAAACAAACCTCTACTACATAGAGTATAAAAGCCATCATGCAAATATTTATTTCATATTATCAAAGTGATGGTATGCAATTACCACTTACCTTACCAACAAGAAAACTCATACCCCATGTCTTAAACATGGAATACCAATCAATGACCCGAGGGTCTAGTACTAAGTCATAAGGCCAATCTTGTTGTTCTTCTAAATGAATTGTAACATACTTAGCCTCTCACTATGTCATATATCATGCTCATTTCTATCAATACCCGAAATGCTAAGTGTCCCCAAGTCCACTTTCCATCCATTGCTTCATATGTTGTTTAATCATTCCAACATGTATTTCTACGTTATCATAAATTGAAATGCCACCTCACCACAATTTTCCATAATGTGCCATGTATAAACACAATCATGAACTCTACTACATAGAGTATAAAATTCTCATATATGCTATACATATATCATAATCCCAATATTTCTATCATGTCATACTAAGCATGATTATGCAACAATTCAACTCTAAAATATTAGAGGAGACATAGGGGGAGTTCACCCATTTCGGTGAGGTCAGACCCACCGGAAAACCATCGAGACCTCGCAGTACTTCAAAACGAAGTTGTCCCCTCGATTTCCAGCACCCTAAAGACCAATTCTACGGAGTTACAAGTTTCGAACGAACAAATTCGAAAACTACCAAAGTTCATGAGGTAAATGGGTGGAAAATACCTTTGAGCAAGTAGAACTTGTTCCAAGCCAAAATCAAGGTTAGGGATCTTCAAATCCAACCTACAATAACATTCTACACCCATCAATTCAACCCCAAGAGCTCACAATCAAGAAACCCTAATTCAAACCCTAGTTTTCATGAAACTAGGTTTACATCCAAAATTTCATGCAATATCCATGAAAAGAGGTTGCTAGAGAGCCACTCACCATCTCAAGAGCTCCAATCCAAGCAAGCAAGGGCTAGGGTTGAAGTTTGATCCACAAACAAGCTCATCACATCCATCCTGAGCTCTCCACAAGGCCTAGAAGCACTCCTCCATGAAGAAAATGGAGAAAGAAGAGATCAAAACCAAGTTTCTAGGGTTTGGGAGTAAGAAAATCTAGAGAGAGAGAGGGAGAGACTTACCCATCTCCTCCAAGCCTCAGCAGCAATGGCAACATGAGAGGGGTGAAGGGTTACTTAACCCAAAGCAACAAAATCCACTTAGACCCCTCAAAAAGCCAAAATTGTAAAACTGCACAAATTGCAATCTGCTGCACTGTGTTCCGGTATGCGTATAGGCATACCGGTATACAGCACAAAATTTGCAAAACCCGAGCCTCGGCCAAAAGGCCACGAAACAGTATACCGGTATACCAAACATCAGTACCGGTATACATTGCATCTTTTCCGGTATCACATGCCGGATTCCGCAAAACCCGAGAGCTGCGCAAAATCCAGTTTTCCACTGGATTCCGGTATCCCGAAACCAAATACCGGTATACATTGTCAAAACTGCAGTTTCTGCAGGTTTTGACCTCCGGAGTCCGTTTTCGCACTTTTTGAGCCACGAAAACACCTCCAAGCTCTCCAAACTCAACCCAAATTCCTAGAATAGTAAGAAGCACTATTCTCTCACTAGAACTCCGCAATTTGCTAATGTTCAGTGTACTACAGTCCTGCTGAAATTGAGTTTGGTGTGTTGACGTGTTTCCCAGCTGGTAGCAAGGTAGATTGACTTCTTTCTCTATCAAACTTAAAAATTTGCTCCTAATTTCAGCATTGAAGCAATATATATGTTGGATCTAGATTGCTACTATTTCACTATTCAGGAGAGCCTATTTCCTTGAGCAGTAAGGAGTGGTCTCAAGTTGTCGATTCGTTGTCATGGTTGGATTTGCTCTTGAGGTGGGTTGAAGTTACCGAATTCACCGGAATTCCTCCTAAGTGCTATGTGATTTTCAGCATGCTTTATTATCCTTTAATCTTCATGTTAGTAGCTCAAATTTGTAGATTTGCATGTCGTAGTATGAAATCTGAATTTGGAGCCTAATTTAATAATTTTAGATGAATTTTACATGCCGAACTGGGACTTGACTTAGGAGAAAACCTATAAAACCTACACATTACATTTTTTGAAAAGTTAACAAATTTAGCTTTAGGAGCCGATTTCACATTTGTATCACCGCTGTTAGTGCGTCGTGGATACTTAGACTAGTGTAGGTTTCAATTACGCTCGTGTTGAGATGCCGAGCCCACTTTACAGTAGAGTTGAGACTGTTTCGTGCCGACTGGTGCGTCCGGATTGACAGTGGACCCGGATCTCTATTTTTCGCATCAGATTGTGCCGAGGGCATGTGAGCCTTGATTCTTAGACCTGTTTTACCCATTTGCATCGATTATAGCCTGTGGTTGCCTGATTGAGCTTGACAGAGATTCACATTTATACTCGGTTGGGCCGCGCCCACGAGTACCGCTCTGGAGTTTGGCTTTTGCGCGTCGCAGTGGTCCCGATTGGGCACTGTACTTGGACAGGCCACCCCCGTGGGTGGTGTACGGTGTAGCTTAGGGCACAGGCTGGGCTGGCCAGTTGGCGGTCCCTGTGGATTGGGTCAGTGGTGACTGTTTCTTAGCTAGTGATGCATATATACACAGAGAGCATGATATGCATAGTGGTAGTGTAGTGGCATAGTAGCTGTAGAGTTTCTTCCAGCTTACCTTACTATTTTTTTTACCTACTAGCTATACCATCCGTCTTGTAGACTTAGTAGGTAGGCCGTTGAGGTCGGTGACGGTACCCACTGAGGACTACTTTATTTTTCAGTAGTTCTCACACCCATTGTTGCCACGTTTTCTTGCAGAGTCGTCGGTTGCCGCTGCTGCTTCTGATCGAGGTAAGGGAGTCGCGAGCTAGATTCTTGTCTACCCCGGTCGTCGTACTAGAGGAGTATTCCTTTTGGAGATAGTTCATTTTTCTGTAGTCATGTACATACAGTTGTATCTATTTTACTGATCAGAATTGTGAGGTGATGATGATATATTTTCGTCTATACTATACATCTTGGATTACATGTATGTACATGTAACTATTTATATCTGTTTTAGTTGCTCTGTTACTATTTAGTAGTTGTTCTTGTACTATTTACAGGTGCTTCTATCACTTCGTGTACACAGGGCTCCTGTGTATGCGGCAGATCTGTTAGCATGCCCGAATTGAGCTGGAACCCGGGGCGTGACATATTAAGTTGGTATCAGAGCTTAGGGATAGATCGTCGGAACTTAGGAAACCTTAGGCTTTTGGTAGACTTTAGGAAAGTTAAACGTGAGAGACGTGACTTTTGGCGAAAGTTGGCAATTGAATTATTAGTAACTCTCTCGAGAGTGTGGAGAGTAATCGAATAAGATGTGTCTTTTCCTGCCAGATGATTGTGTCGGCTGCAGACGACGTAATAATGTTGGGGAAAAGGGATGTCCTTCTAGACTTTCACTTGATTGGGTCGAGTGTTGAATTTCTGTGTGTTATGCATGCTTCTTTGTTGTAGGTGCTTACGATGCCTTATAGGCATCGATCCCTGACATGGGCTACACTCACACCATCGACAGAGCCAGAGAAGTC
The DNA here is from genome assembly GCA_016920855.1 of Puya raimondii. NCBI lineage: Eukaryota > Viridiplantae > Streptophyta > Magnoliopsida > Poales > Bromeliaceae > Puya > Puya raimondii. The sequence goes on from JABWPP010000049.1 coordinate 66,550,846, forward strand.
TAGATGGAGTGAGGCACAGGAGCTGCGGGCACAGTGGTTAGTTTGACTGAGGCCGTATAGCAGCAGAGAGTGCTTTTACAATAGATGCATGAGATGTGGATGCGGCAGGCATTCTGGATAGAGCGATATGCGACAGTAGTCAGGGAACAAGTGGTAGTATCTGGGCAAGTCAGGATAGGAAGCGCCTGGTACCTGAAGACGGAGGACAGACCAATGGAAAACGACCGTGAAGGCCTCCACAATCACGTTTTCGGGGTCGTGGATCCTCGAGGCGATAGCGGTCTAGTAGAACCCGTCAGCAAAGACAGTAGCAGAAGAAGTCTTAGCAATGCGTCATTTGTGGAGGAACACATTGGCCATAGCAGTGTGAGCAAAAAGAGGGCCGGTGTTACAGATGTCGGCAGGCAGGGCACATACAGTCAGCTTGTCCTCGAGCAGCATCGCCAGCACTGTTGATGGTGTTGGCCCCTTCCACACACCTCAACACATGTCGGGAGCTCCGCCGACCTACAACTACGTAGATAGGGCTTCAGTGCCGCACTAGGCCGAGCGGCGCATAATGGTCGAGTCTATACAGCCTAGGTTGAGGTTTCCACTGCAGCAGACCATGTGGTGCGATATCATTATGATTTCTGGCATTAGAGCATGTGCCTTATTTGATACCGGTTTATCACATTCATTTAATAGTCGAGCATTGCATCACTATATGGACTAGAGATAGGGCCGTTACCACATGCACAAGAGGTGCAGATTTTCGATCATGTATTGCATGTGGCTGAGTGTTGTTGGTCTTGTCCAGTGCAGTTGGACTTTGGATCATGCCTGCAGACTTGCTGGTCTTAGGGCAGTTGCAGGATTTTGATGTGGTGCTCGGCATGGATTGGTTGGCACACTACTTCGCAATGATCGACAATAGAGCTAGGACAGTGACGTTTCGCAAGCTAGGTAAGGAGAAGTTTGTCTACAAGGGCTGCAGGAGCACACTGTTTGTGACTATGGTTTCTTCGTCGAGAACCCATCAGATGATGAGTCGAGGATGCATTGCCGTTCTGGAGACTGTTGCAGAGGTGCCTATGGCAGTACCGGGACTCGAGGATATCCCGATAGTCCACAAGTTTTCGGATGTGTTTTTCCCTGAGTTGACGATGATGCCGCTGGATAGGGAGATTGTGTTTGTGATTGACGTGGTTCCAAAAACTGTGCCAATCTCGAAGGCACCCTACAGAATGGCACCGACTGAGCTGAGAGAGCTTAAGGCATAGCTTCAGGATCTGATGGCTAAGGGGTTTGTGAGACCCAGTATGTCGCCTTAGGGAGTGCCGGTGTTATTCGTGAAGAAGAAGGATGGTTCACTTAGGCTTTGTGTGGATTATCGAGAGTTGAATAAAGTGACCCTCAAGAACAAGTATCCCTTGCCGCGCATTGATGATCTATTTGATCAACTGCGAGGATCTTGTGTCGTCTCGAAGATTGATCTATAGTCTGGTTACCACTAGTTGAGGGTGAGGGCCGAGGACAACCCAAGACGGCTTTCCGGACATGGTACGGACATTATGAGTTCGCTGTGATGCCTTTTTGGATTGACTAATTTCTCTTTCGCATTTATGGACTTGATGGACCGAGTGTTCAAGCTGTACTTGGATAGGTTTGTAGTGGCGTTCATCGATGATATTTTGATCTACCCCTGGGGTGATGTTGAACACGAGAAGAACTTAAGAATAGTCTTATAGCTTCTGAGAGAAAAAGTTGTATGCCAAGTTGAAGAACTGCGAGTTTTGACTTTGGTAGGTTGCTTTGTTGGGACACGTGATCTCAGCCGCTAGAGTGGCGGTTGACCCAAGGAAGATTGATGCAATTTGGGATTGACCCAGACCGATGACGATTTCTGAGGTGAAGAGTTTTTTCTTAGATTAGCAGGATATTACCATCGGTTTGTGGAAGGTTTTGCGAAACTCTCCACACCCTTCACTCGACTGACTCAAAAGGGAATTAAATTTATCTAAAGGGAGAATTGCTAGAGGAGCTTCGAGGAATTGAATCTGAGGCAACACAGGTAGTTGGAGTTGTTAAAGAATTATGATATCAGTATTCAGTATCACCCAGGCAAGACGAATGTGATGGTGAATGCATTGAGTAGGAAATCAGTGCAGACCCTTAGTATGTTGATCACTCAGAAAGCACCATTACTTGAGATGTTGCGACAACTTGGACTTGAGGTAGTGCCCTCTGGGGTTACTGCAAGACTTACGTCTATGATCTTGCAGCCTACTCTGTTGGACAGGATTAGGGAGAAGCAGAGTATGGGCCCCTATTTGATGAGAATTCAAGAGCAGGTTGTGAGCAACCAAGTAGGAGACTTTAGTGTTGACAGCTCGGGAGCACTGAGGTGCAGAGACTGATTGTGTGTGCCTATGGATTCACAGATAAGAGAGGAGATTTTATGAGAGGCTCATTGTTCACCTTATACAATTTATTCCAGTAAAAGTGAAATGTATAAAGATTTGAAAGCACACTTTTGGTGGAATGAAATGAAGAGAGACATTGAGAGATATGTGGCTCAATGCTTGACTTGTCAGCAAGTGAAAGTAGAGTATCGTGTACTTGTTCGCAAGCTTTAGAGTCTTTCAGTTCCAGTGTAGAAGTGGGATCCGATCATCATGGATTTCATTGTAGGTCTACCGAGAAAGCAGGGCGGATTTGATGCAATATGGGTGATAGTGGACAGACCGACTATTTGCTCACTTTTTACCAGTGCACACTACTTGATCTAGGGATCGACTCAAGCAGCTTTACTTGGATGAGGTAATGAGGTTACAATTACCCACCTCAATTATATCAGATCGAGACCTGAGGTTTGTCTCATATTTTTGGAGGAGCCTACAGACCGCCTTAGGTACGCAGCTTCACTTCAGCACAGCAATTCACCCACAGACCGATAGACAGTCTGAGCAAATGATCCAGATCCTGGAGGACATGTTGAGAGCTTGCTTCCTGGATTTTGGAGGAGGGTGGCATCGACATTTGAGATTGGCTAAATTTGCGTACAATAACAACTATTAAGCGAGCATCCAGATAGTCCTGTTCGAAGCATTGTTTGGACGCAAGTGCCGATCACTCATACACCGAGTGAAGTGCGTGAAAAAAGAGTTTGGGATAGAGAAAAAGGTCAGAATTGTGCGACAACATCTTGAGACCGCCCAAAGTCGACAGAGGAGCTATGCTGATACTAGGAGGCAAGACTTGAAATTTTAGGTTGGTGTATCGCCATTCAAAGGGATTAATTTAGAGTTTGTGGAAAGCTTAGTTCAGAATTCATTGGCCCCCTTTTGAGGTTCTGGAGCGAGTTGGGCCTGTGACATGCAGGACTGCACTTCCACCGCGGCTTGCTGGTATCCACAACGTCTTCCATGTCTCGGCCTCGAGGAGATACGTGTTTCTTCATACGTGAGTGACTTCATACCACGAGAATTGGGAGAGGATCTGAGATACAAGGAACGACCGGTGCGGATTCTCGCTTGAGAGGAGGGGGAAAAAAAACTTTGTGCAATTAGGTCCTTCCGTATGTCAAAGTGTTGTGAAGTAATCACGAGAAGCGTAAGGCGACTTGGGAGCCGGAGACAATGATGCAGGAGTTTTACCCTTACCTATTTGAGGATTTGACTTAAAACATGAGTTTAAGTTTCGAGGACGAAACTTTTTGTAGGGGAAGAGGATGTAATGTTTCGAAAATTTATCTATCAAATTGATTACAATCTTAACAGCTGGTCGACACCTTAGAAGAGTGTCAGGTCGAGTCGGAATCATTTTGATGCGAAATTGATGTCACGCCCCGCCGTGCCTTAGCACCAAATAGGTGGAAGGATAAAACGCACGGGCGCATGACCCAGATCCGCCGAACGGACAGAGTTTCCCCTGTACGTCCAAGGCGTCACAACCAGTATAATTCAAGAGGTTCCAAACAGGAACAGAATTCATACAAAGATTGCATAAGGAAAGCATCATAAACTACTATGCTATTACAAGCATTCGCAATACAACCACATATTACATTTTTCATGTCTTTGTTTTTTTTTTTTTTCTTTCCAAATACAATCACATTATTATTACATTTCCTTTCATTCGAATACCCCTAAACTACGGAGTAGAGGGTACTTCTATTCTGGTCACAGTGGTAGGACGCTAACTACTGAATTACGCCCTTCCCTCGCGCCGCCGCGCCGCTCACGTGAGGACCTGAAAAATAGTGGGATGAGAACTATCTAAAATAGTTCCCAGTGGGTAAGGCCACCCAAGAGAGGAGCTCAAACCACCAGGTCCAAAGGAAGCATACGAGCATGGGTTAGTACATATACATAACCATTAGGCATATAACTTTACAATATATGAAAGTAAACATGCTATGCTTCAACAAATGCGATAATGAAATCCATGCAATATAATTTTAACTGCTATTCCACTATCCATTTAATAACCAATCTGCTCCTAAGGTTCATTTACCTTAGCCAAGCCGTACTCGACTTGCCCTCGAGTTCAATATTAACGGGTTACCACCCTCCTAAGGTTTACTTACTTTAGATAAACCTTAACCGACTCACTCTAGAGTCAACATCCTTGGGTCACCACCCAACTAAGGTTTACTTATTTAGTCAAACCTTCACCAACTCACTTTTGAGTTAAATATCCTTGGACCGCAGCCCAGCTTAGGTTCGCTTATTTAGTCAAACCTTCACCAACTCACTTTTGAGTTAAATATCTGCGGATTACCGCCTATGTCCAGGCCTGAGGAGATGAACATGCCACATACACCTCAGCCTACAATCCACTCGGCAGGTGAGGGATATACCACAAACACCTCCGCTACTCAAATCACTGCCGAGCGAGGAGAACCACACATACTCGCAGTTATGAGTCACTTGCCGGGCGAGGAAAACCACAAATACCCGCAAGTATAACCTGCTGCCGAGCGAGGAGAACCACACATACTCGCAGCCACAATCACTTGCCAGGCGAGGATAACCACACATACCTGCAAGTATCATCCTAGGGATTCCGGAATCCACTTTTACATCTCAAGGGTTCATCATTACCCTACGACACAACCCTCTTCGGGGTTCACATACCTGTGTCCAAGTGGTCAACCTACCACTATATTTTCCAACCTATGTTCAATAACACTAGGTTCAATAGTCTCGTGTAAGTGATCTTCCTATCACTATGTGCCTCAACCTAGGTTCAATAGCTCTAGGTTCGCATACATTCCAACCTATGTTCAATGACACTAGGTTCATTACCGTTCAACCTATGTTCAATGACACTAGGTTCATTACCGTTCAACCTATGTTCAATGACACTAGGTTCATTACACATTCAACCTATGTTCAATAACACTAGGTTCATTACACATTCAACCTATGTTCAATAACACTAGGTTCGTTACACATTCAACCTATGTTCAATGACACTAGGTTCGATGTCCTGTTCAAGTGATCTTCCTATCACTATATTATCTCCACCTAGGTTCAATACTCTAGGTTTAACATGCATGCATCATCTCTCAAGTATGTATATTATCATGAAATACTTAGAATCTTTTCATGCAAGGTGAGCCCATGGCTCATATCATTTAATATATAAATCTATGCCAACATGCACATTAGGGTTCGTTCTTATCCTAGTTGTCCATATCTAGGATTTTCCATTCACATGACCTCTAGCCCATTTTGGACCATGTCAAATTCTCTAACATGTAGAGAAACTAGCTCCCCGCTATGTTCACATCTAGGCATACACATGTCCATTTGTAACAATGTGTTCCACATGCCTACAATTCCAATCCGTGGTAGGTATGGTATTAACATCATATGATCTACTCATTCATATATATATACCACTTGCCAATTAACCTACCATTACATGCATCAAGTAAAATAATTATACTTTACTCTTTCAACATGGAAGTGACCTAATCACTTCGGTAAACACAAACCCACCTCACACTCTTCCGATTGCTTGTAGACACTTGCAATCGGGCTCTTTTCCTCTTGGCCTCAAGCTTGGTCTTCAAGCTCCTAGCCTTAACACATGTGGAGGATTCGTTAATCCGAGTCGAACTCATAACGATCTCATCTCTCCAACTCATTCGAAATGGAGTTGTCCTACATGTTCTACTAACCCCAAACTAGGGTTCTAGAGGGTTAAAACATTTTTAAAACCCTCCACAAGAAAATCCCTCTTTCAACCTAGGGTTTTCCAAAACTCATGGCAAAACCCGATATCTCTTGCTAATCTCTACAATTTGTAGCCTAGATTAGCCAAGGGTCTCCAAAAACTCATTTCCAAGCCTCAAATCCGAAACCCTAACAACCAAATCCAAGGACTTACCTCGGATCCGCGAGCTCACCAAGCCACCATGCATGCACGAGCTCGATCTTCACTCCTCCGAGCTTCCCAAGCTTGATCTCCACCAAGATCTTCACTTTGGAGGAGAAGAAAATGAAGAAGAGAAGAGAGGGAGAAGAGCCTCTCTCTCTATGTGTGTTGCTGTATTTTCAGAGGAGAAAGGGGGAGGGTCCCCCTATATGTAAGCCTTCCTCAGTGAAATTACTAATTTACCCTTCGAAAACAGCATTCTGCACACTGTATTCCGGTATACGGGTTGGCATTCCGGTATACGGGTTGGCATACCGGTATACCCTGCGGAATTCCGCAGAACCCGCAAGCTGGTTTCACTGTTTCAAACATCGCATACCGGTATCCCTATTCACATACCGGTATACTCCGAAGATTTCCGCAAACCCGATAGCTGGGTTTCCTGTTTCGCGCATCACATACCGGTATACTATTTCACATACCGGTATACCACTGCAGATTTCACAATTTCAGCAGTTCTAACTTTCCAGAGTCCGTTTCCGCGCCTCATTTGCGCCGAAAACACTCGCATACGTTCTAAACGTGGTCGGAGCCTAACGTATAGCCTCTCATGCTATTTTTCTACCGAAACTCCATAATTTGTAAAAGTTCGGTGTACTACATTCCTCCCTCCTTAAAAAGAGTTTCGTCCGCGAAACTAAGATCACACCTCAAATCTATTTACCAATTAGATGAGGGTATCATTCGTTCCTCGCGTTCTCTGGTTCCTGCTCACTCAGGAGTACATTCCATAGTCCACGGGTCTTATATTCCCGATATTGCATAAAGAATATGTCTCGTTGCCCTTCCTTACTAGGTCAACATCACATCACCTTCGCGATGTTTTCGCTCGAACACTTTGTTCGTAATCTCAATTTCACTTCACCGACAATGCCAGAGTTGGCAATTGGTGACTTCACCAATCAGGTGAAAGGTATGACCGAGCGTCTGTTCCTCAGGTCACAATTATAATTCTCTTACACACGACTAATGCTCTTATATTCTCAGAGCCATCGGTCAAACCGCTTATCTCGGTTTACAGCAAATGGTCCACAGACCAAAGCTCTCACGTAGGCCTACTGCCTAAACCTATCTCAACGTCGCGTAACATCTTTTGCTCGCAAACGTATATCCAAATCGTTCCTCGACGGAGTCCTCACTTAGGACTCTGCGCAATACTCCATCCAGGAGTAACCAAGACCCCAAACCTCTACTAAGTCCTAGAGTTGGGTCACATCCACACTCTCGGTGTACTACCATTCATATGGTTTCACAAGTGGCATTCCATGCCCCCCGGGTCATCGCTTGGACTACCGCCCCGACCATAAATCTCTGCCCTACCCTCAGGTCTCGGGCTGCTGTCACACACAGCTGACTGCGCCTGTCCCTAAGGCCCCCAGGCTCCACAGTCCACAATGGTCCGGCCACGGATCGTCCCCAAGCAATACCCGATACCGTCGCTACACGTGTCCCGCACGCTATACCAAGCGACCACAATCACTACCGGCTCCTAAGCACCCAGTGCGAGCCACTAGCTCTCAAGCGGTTCTTGGCCTCCTTCACACTTAGTAATGCCCAAGTGCTACTGCCAACCAACCCTCTCGGCTAACCAGGAACTAATACTCTACGAGTACTTACACTCGAGCGTTCCACGCTACTATGTTCGTTCGCGTTATTCACCAGCACTAAGCTACCACGCTTATGCTCACTCGCATTGCGAGTACCACAACCTATCTCAATTTGAGATACAGTAAGGCCCACTCGCCCAGTTTTGGCGATTACCTTATCAATCCACAACCATCATCGTTCCACTATAACGATGTTCGGGATCTGCGAACTTTTAACACGTTCTCAACGTCATAACTCGATTCTTGCAATTGGCTATTCACATTGCCCTAATATCGAGAATTAGCTCGCCCACAATTACTGTTATCTCAAGCCGTCAACTAGACGCAACACCCGCAACTTGCCGGTATTCATCAAAATCTCTAGCCGCTCCAGCGGCAATACATGTGCCTCCACGACACGAGCATAGCTGGGCATCTATCCTTACCCATAACCTTGGTCCTGGTTACAATTGCACTTGCATCGTAGTAACCGACCACAACCATTGCATGTAATGCTCCAGTGTTGCATTATGTTCTACATATGTTTTCAGCAATCAAAACATACCTGCTACGACGCCGTCGATAGCAGTAGATTCCATCGCCTGAGCTGCGTACCCATGGCCACTTGGCGCCTGACGCGAACCCTCAGGTTGTCTCCACCTCAATGCATGCTCACCAGACCTTACCGCAGGTGGTACACCCGCGAACTGTCTTGGAGCGGAGGATGCTGTCGTAGCCGGTGGGGCTCGACTTTCTTCCAAGGAACAGTCATACTTTGTGTGACCCGATTGTCCACATCGTATGCACCTTCCTTCTCGCTGCACGCACCGGCGCGCCCAATGGGGTCCGCCGCAAATAACAGAACTCACCGAGGACCGAGTAGGGTAGGTCCCCGAGGCACGGGATCGTCGACGCGAATGTGTCGGGACTCGTCCAGAACTCGTTTGTCCACCAGACTTACTCGATGATCGTCCCATCTTTATTTCATCGTCATAACACTCGCGCTCCTCTTGCACGAATGCATTGCCCTGTTCCACCCACAGGGCCCGGTCCATCACCTCGAAAAAGGTTTGCAGTTTGAAGGGATGCACAACCTTAAAGATCTCAGGCCGAAGTCCGCGCACGAAGCAATCGGCTTTGTCCTTGTCATCCCGTATCACATAAGGGATACAATTTACAATGCGAGAGAACTCTCTCTCGTACTCTCTCACCGAGCGATCGCCTTGTTTCAGCTTCCTGAATTTTTCCTGAAGCTTTCTCTTCTCACTATCAGGGAAGTAGGCAGAGAACACCAGTCCTCGAAATTCCTCCCAAGTCACTGGAGGGAGACTAGGAGATCGGTTTCGCCGGACTCCCTTCCACCACGCCTTTGCCGACCCTTGTAAGCAGTGTGCGGCAAAATGCACCTTGTCTCGCTCCAAGGTGTACAAGTCCTCAAATAGGGATTCCATAGAATCGACCCATTTTTCAACGGTCCACGGGTCCATTTCTTCCCCGTCGAAGGTAAGCGGATTGAATTCCTTGAACATCATGAGGGCAGCCAAAGCCCGCTCCCTCTCCGCTTCCAATTCCACAGAATCAGGGGCCCAGGCACCTACATCTATTTGTGAGGTACCCGTCGCGGCTCCTGATGGTACACGACGTGCTAATCGCTCCACGGTCTCATGGAGTTTCCTGATCCGCTCTTCTTGGCGCACGGCAGCCTCCTGCTGTCGCTGTGCCATCTCAGCTTGTTGTTGCACCACTCCAACAAGTGTGGCCAACTGTTCACGAAGCTCCGGGTCTCCACTTGGCCCAGATTGCACAGGGACCCCACTAGGTCCATCACGTGTTGATCTCGTCGGAGATCGCCCACGTGACGCCATCGTATCCTGAAACACGACAACTTCCGTCAGTATCCTCGACCTTCTAGGTCAAGTACAAACACGATGCAAATTACGGGCACAATTCAGGCGAAAGTTACACAAGGGCGCCTATTCTCATCCCTTGGGTTCATGTTGTCGCGCGCCAACATGAACACACTTAGCTGAGAATAAACCACGCCTTAAATCTACCTCTAACATCCTATTAGAGGCATAACCAATACACGACCCAATCGATTACTCTTTCGCCGCACATCACAAGTCCTCGTCTCTCACGAGTTTACACTCCTAGGGTCTTTTTCCATCCTAGGGTTCCTTGAGTCCACTTAGATCGTTTCTACGCTCTGATACCACCTCAATCTGTCACGCCCCGCCGTGCCTTAGCACCAAATAGGTGGAAGGATAAAACGCACGGGCGCATGACCCAGATCCGCCGAACGGACAGAGTTTCCCCTGTACGTCCAAGGCGTCACAACCAGTATAATTCAAGAGGTTCCAAACAGGAACAGAATTCATACAAAGATTGCATAAGGAAAGCATCATAAACTACTATGCTATTACAAGCATTCGCAATACAACCACATATTACATTTTTCATGTCTTTGTTTTTTTTTTTTTTTCTTTCCAAATACAATCACATTATTATTACATTTCCTTTCATTCGAATACCCCTAAACTACGGAGTAGAGGGTACTTCTATTCTGGTCACAGTGGTAGGACGCTAACTACTGAATTACGCCCTTCCCTCGCGCCGCCGCGCCGCTCACGTGAGGACCTGAAAAATAGTGGGATGAGAACTATCTAAAATAGTTCCCAGTGGGTAAGGCCACCCAAGAGAGGAGCTCAAACCACCAGGTCCAAAGGAAGCATACGAGCATGGGTTAGTACATATACATAACCATTAGGCATATAACTTTACAATATATGAAAGTAAACATGCTATGCTTCAACAAATGCGATAATGAAATCCATGCAATATAATTTTAACTGCTATTCCACTATCCATTTAATAACCAATCTGCTCCTAAGGTTCATTTACCTTAGCCAAGCCGTACTCGACTTGCCCTCGAGTTCAATATTAACGGGTTACCACCCTCCTAAGGTTTACTTACTTTAGATAAACCTTAACCGACTCACTCTAGAGTCAACATCCTTGGGTCACCACCCAACTAAGGTTTACTTATTTAGTCAAACCTTCACCAACTCACTTTTGAGTTAAATATCCTTAGACCGCAGCCCAGCTTAGGTTCGCTTATTTAGTCAAACCTTCACCAACTCACTTTTGAGTTAAATATCTGCGGATTACCGCCTATGTCCAGGCCTGAGGAGATGAACATGCCACATACACCTCAGCCTACAATCCACTCGGCAGGTGAGGGATATACCACAAACACCTCCGCTACTCAAATCACTGCCGAGCGAGGAGAACCACACATACTCGCAGTTATGAGTCACTTGCTGGGCGAGGAAAACCACACATACCCGCAAGTATAACCTGCTGCCGAGCGAGGAGAACCACACATACTCGCAGCCACAATCACTTGCCAGGCGAGGATAACCACACATACCTGCAAGTATCATCCTAGGGATTCCGGAATCCACTTTTACATCTCAAGGGTTCATCATTACCCTACGACACAACCCTCTTCGGGGTTCACATACTTGTGTCCAAGTGGTCAACCTACCACTATATTTTCCAACCTATGTTCAATAACACTAGGTTCAATAGTCTCGTTTAAGTGATCTTCCTATCACTATGTGCCTCAACCTAGGTTCAATAGCTCTAGGTTCGCATACATTCCAACCTATGTTCAATGACACTAGGTTCATTACCGTTCAACCTATGTTCAATGACACTAGGTTCATTACCGTTCAACCTATGTTCAATGACACTAGGTTCATTACACATTCAACCTATGTTCAATAACACTAGGTTCATTACACATTCAACCTATGTTCAATAACACTAGGTTCGTTACACATTCAACCTATGTTCAATGACACTAGGTTCGATGTCCTGTTCAAGTGATCTTCCTATCACTATATTATCTCCACCTAGGTTCAATACTCTAGGTTTAACATGCATGCATCATCTCTCAAGTATGTATATTATCATGAAATACTTAGAATCTTTTCATGCAAGGTGAGCCCATGGCTCATATCATTTAATATATAAATCTATGCCAACATGCACATTAGGGTTCGTTCTTATCCTAGTTGTCCATATCTAGGATTTTCCATTCACATGACCTCTAGCCCATTTTGGACCATGTCAAATTCTCTAACATGTAGAGAAACTAGCTCCCCGCTATGTTCACATCTAGGCATACACATGTCCATTTGTAATAATGTGTTCCACATGCCTACAATTCCAATCCGTGGTAGGTATGGTATTAACATCATATGATCTACTCATTCATATATATATACCACTTGCCAATTAACCTACCATTACATGCATCAAGTAAAATAATTATACTTTACTCTTTCAACATGGAAGTGACCTAATCACTTCGGTAAACACAAACCCACCTCACACTCTTCCGATTGCTTGTAGACACTTGCAATCGGGCTCTTTTCCTCTTGGCCTCAAGCTTGGTCTTCAAGCTCCTAGCCCTAACACATGTGGAGGATTCGTTAATCCGAGTCGAACTCATAACGATCTCATCTCTCCAACTCATTCGAAATGGAGTTGTCCTACATGTTCTACTAACCCCAAACTAGGGTTCTAGAGGGTTAAAACATTTTTAAAACCCTCCACAAGAAAATCCCTCTTTCAACCTAGGGTTTTCCAAAACTCATGGCAAAACCCGATATCTCTTGCTAATCTCTACAATTTGTAGCCTAGATTAGCCAAGGGTCTCCAAAAACTCATTTCCAAGCCTCAAATCCGAAACCCTAACAACCAAATCCAAGGACTTACCTCGGATCCGCGAGCTCACCAAGCCACCATGCATGCACGAGCTCGATCTTCACTCCTCCGAGCTTCCCAAGCTTGATCGCATACCGGTATACTCCGAAGATTTCCGCAAACCCGAGAGCTGGGTTTCCTGTTTCGCGCATCACATACCGGTATACTATTTCACATACCGGTATACCACTGCAGATTTCACAATTTCAGCAGTTCTAACTTTCCAGAGTCCGTTTCCGCGCCTCATTTGCGCCGAAAACACTCGCATACGTTCTAAACGTGGTCGGAGCCTAACGTATAGCCTCTCATGCTATTTTTCTACCGAAACTCCATAATTTGTAAAAGTTCGGTGTACTACAATTGATGCCTCAAACGATCCCGAAATGCGATTTAAATTCAGCTGGAATAAGTTAATTGCTTATTGTGAGTCAAGGGCTCAACAACTTACCCACTTAATTGGAATTTTTGGACTCATTCTTAGCTGAGTATTCATCCACTCCATTCTCCATCTTCTCTTTGTTCTTTTTTCTTCTTCTTCTTCCCTCTTCTTCCCTCTCCTCACTCTCTCCCTGCCTTCTCCCTGCGCACTGAAGAACCTGTATTAGCTAGTGGCAGCTTGCAGCAGCAGGGGCTATAGCAACAGAGAAGTTACAGTAGGATGTTGGCCTCCTTCCTCTCCTCCTCCATCTCTGCAGGGAACAGCAGCAGCAAGAGGAGCAGCTGCAGCAGAAAAAGGGAACAGCAGCAGCAAAAGGAGCGGCTACAGCAGAAAAAGGGAACAGCAGCTGTAGCAACCAGGCTGAAGTGGCAGCATTGGTAGAGAAGTAGGAAATTGATCAAATTGGAATTCCTATCTCCAAATTGATTGCTACTTGTGTTTAAATTGGTGGTGGAGAGCTTGTGGTTCACTTTCCTTTTGATGAATTGCAAGTGAGTTGAGAGCAACTACTGCAGTTTTTTTTAGCCTTGCGAGCTGAAATTCAGCATTTCGTTAGTTTTTTATTCCAAATTCTTTACCAATGCAAATCGCGACTTGGAGTGGCTAAATTTGTGAGTTCTCCTACTCGATTTGGAGCTGAGGAAGGTAAGTGTATTGGCTGGAATAATCCTATAGCAGCAGGTGGATTTAAGTTGTTTGAGCTAGGATGCTTGGTGAGTTTTATGATTTTCTGGATTTCGGTAGTGGCAGCAAGTTCACTACTGGTTTTAGAGTATTGTTGGAGTTCATTCCTATTTATTAGCTGTGAACTTGGAGCTGGGACTCTTCCGTTACTGGTTTGTGAGGTAGGTTAATCCAAATTGGAGCTTAATTGGACTTCGGGAGTCGAAATGGATTTTGTTAGATTTTCTTTGATTTCAATTTTCCTAGCAGGGTTATTGATGAATGTGGGCTGTGTGTTCCTGCAGTTATGCTGATTTGGAACTACCTAAAGCTGGATTGTGAGGTATATCGGGGTTTATTTCGATCAAATCCTGGTTTCTTTAACCAAATTGCAAATTGATGAATTTTGGTCCTCGGAGAATTCATACATCTTGCTAGCTGGTTTTGGGGGTTTGAGGGCAGTTTTCCTTATTGGTTCTTGTGGGAAGTGAGTTGAGGAGAGGTGCATTTGGGGCTGGTTGCTTCCCATAGTTAGCTTTTAACTTACTAAATTTGGATCGAAGTTAGGATTTGAGCTGAAAGTTGGAATTCTAGTGGATTTGCTCGTGACTTTGAATCCGAATTCTTATCGCAGCTTAACTGTTGGGTTTTTGTCACGCCCCGGGCTAGTTCTAGATGCGGAAAAACGTGCTAATTTTTTTTTTTTTGAAAGCCTAGCCCGCGCCACGTACAGACCCGCCACAAATACAGGGTCCGCTGTACACACGGACAGAGCCTCCCCTGTATTTGCACGGCGTCCAACAACAAACAACAGGATCACAACCACCATTCATTCATCCCAACAGCACAACAACACAGTAGATTCATACAGCTAGCCATCCTTAAACCTGTATGAATCTAAGCAGATCCTTAAGCGAAGGATGATGCAATGCACAAGCAACAAACATTCTAGAAAGCTGCTCCTTACCCAGAAGCTTTATTTGAAACCCTAATTTCAAACATCCAAGAATCATTTGAAAACTGTTTCTCCACACGAGAACTCTCTTTTGAAATCACAAAACCGAGCAATCAGAAATCCATTTGAAAACCGTTTCCCACACGGAAACCTTGTACGACGCTACCACGAGGGGTAGAAAACCAAAATACTAGATAATGAAACCATCGAAAAACATGGATACAACCAATCAGTCCAAGCATGCCATCATCACTTAAATCATAAAGAGTAAATCCACAACACAGGCATGCTAGAATATACAAACGGGGTAACTGAACCACACATTACATCTATCAAATAGAGGTAGGGGAATAACCAAATCTGGGGATGTAGCCTCACGAGTCGGAACCTCTAGAGCTACTATCTAGGCGTGCCTCGCAGCGTCCCGACACTCACCACCCTGCTCACCTGAAACCTGCAATGGGGGTGGGGGGTGAGAACATGCACGCATGTCTCCCCTCCCAGTGGGTACCGCAAGCCGACGAAGGCGAGGTGTACACACCGGCACGAGGGTCAACAAAAGATAGATATGGTATACAGTAGCACAAGTAAGTATGAGGCTAACATACAACTGAAATAACTATGCTACTGTAAGCAACTAGTATGCATCAAAGGAGATAACCACAAAGTAAACCCAATCTATAGCCACCGGGACGTGGCCCTGGCACTGTCACCCTGCTCAATCCAACGGCACCATCCATCCCGACGAAATGCTCGGGGCTCACGGGTCGGTAGAAATTCACGACCCTTTTCCGGAAAAGAACACCTCCACACGGTGGATCAGACCGCGGTGTACGTGAAGTGCGGGAAGAGCTGTGACGATCGATGCATATGCTCAATCCACAGAACGGCAACAAGCCGAGAAACAACCAATAAACTACAACAACTAGGATCGCTCGAAACAACAGGCGATCACCTCCGACCAACTGGGTCGTCTCAAGGAACATGCAATCCACAACTACTCTACTATCCAAGCACGCATATAAGTAGAGTCTACGGGAGTCAAGTGAACTAATAACTGAAAATGCGAAAGGAGGGATAGAAAGGTATCACCGTAGTCCACTGAACCGACTCCGGATCGAAGTACCCACTGTAGGTAAGATCCAATCTAACACCGACGGCTCTCGGGAACCGCGACAGGACCTACGAAAGACTCACAGGGTCAAGGTCCACCAAGTCGACGCTAAACCCAAGCTCACACAACCCGAAACCGACGGATCGCCCGGGAAAAACCCACCGGGACGATCCCGAAACCACACAAAGCCCCAGAGGGGTACCAAACAGCCAACAAGGTCCCTCGCTGTCCCCGAACACAACAAACCAAGTGACGGGACAGCGAGCACAAGCACGGGGTGCCACGAATACCAAACGCACCCGAAAAGGCTTCCCGGGTTCCCGAAAAGCGCCGATTGGGCACCGGAACCCCACATCACTCATCCGCTGTCCTCGGAACTTCGGGACAGCGATGAGGAACAGCCAACAAGGCTAAACAACAAAGCCAAGTCGCTCACGAAAACAGCGAGTGAGTCGCACAACTCGAAACGTGCGTTTCGCCGATTATTTCATCGAAAAACGCATCGGAAACAAATCCGAAACTCCACGAAGGGCGAGGGGGTTGGACAACCAGTCCACAGGGTCTCCAAGACCTTACCCTTGCAGCCCACAGCGTCGTTACGCTGTCACAAACGCCAAAGTCCCCAAACATGCGACATACATATACATACAATCACTAAATTAAGCCGCTAGAGCAAACCGTACGTCCGCTCGACCTTCCGCAAGCACCAGCGGATAGGTAGCGACGTCACGGAGACCGTGCTCACTGTCCCGCTGCGACAGGACCAGTCGCAAGCCGGGAAATCCCATAAAAATAGTGAGCGCGCGCGCACAAAAGCAAGCTTAACTAAGGCCGTGTGAGCAAGCCGTACATCCGCACGACCTTCCGCAAGCACCAGCGGATAGTCAACGATGTCACGGAAGCCATGCTCACAGCCCCTCTGCGATAAGAACAGTCGCAGTCCGGGAAAAAGCACAAAAAACAGTGCAACAAAAGGCAAAGAGGCCCGACAAAGGCCGAACGACGAAGCGGCTCAACGAAACCCAAAACTAGGGTGAGCACGGTGTTCAGCACATCGCTGCGATCGTCGGGCTCACCCTCCCGAGCTTCGGGAGTCGGCAGAGAGCTCAAACAACCCAACAACACTAAAAAACACCACACAAGTGACCCCTGGCCGGAGCAGCTAGCTCCGGCCGGCTGCCGGCCGACGTGCAAGGCCGGCGGCGGCCAGGGGTGGATGCGGAGGAGGTGGGGAAGGTGGTGCTCACCTTGGTCGGCGACGGGAAGCGGCGGCGGCGGCGCGGGGAGGAACCCCACTCTCGGGTTAGCAACCCGAGCCAAGGGCACGGCGGCGCCGGCAACAAACGGCGACGGCGGCCGGCGGCGACGCGAGCACCGGGAAGAGGAGGTCGCCGGCCGTCGTCCTGTCGGTGACCGCGACAAAAAAGGCGGCGGGTGGCGGCGGCGGAGCAACCCCAAGCTGCGGATGCCCTAGCTGCCCCGCC
Organism: Puya raimondii; assembly: GCA_016920855.1. Lineage (NCBI taxonomy): Eukaryota > Viridiplantae > Streptophyta > Magnoliopsida > Poales > Bromeliaceae > Puya > Puya raimondii. The sequence continues at coordinate 66,568,289 of JABWPP010000049.1, forward strand.
GAAGCTTGCGGCGGCTCCGGCGGCACGGCGATGGTCGGGGAGGCAGGGTTCGGCAGCGGAGGTCCCGAGGGTGACCAAGCACACCCTCTCCGGCGTCAGGAGGCGGCGGCGGCGCGGCCCCACCAAGCTCGGCCAGCACAGCTCTCGGCCAGAGCTTGCAGTGGCTCCGGCGGCCCACGGCGGCGGCTCCCGGCGGCGGCTCTCCACTCCGGCGGTCGTGCCACCTCAGGGGAAGCCCAAGCATGGGTTTCCCCTGGGTGCACACCGCAGGGAGAAGAAGAGGGAGAAGAAGAAAGAGAAGAAGAAGAAAAAGGGAGAGAGAGAGGGTGGCTGGGGGGGGAAAACTCCGGCCAGGCAGTGGCCGGCGGCGGCCGGCGCAGCTCGGGGAGGAGGCCAAGGGGCAGGGGAGCCCTGTGCTCACCCCTGGGAGCAAGGGGAGAGAGGGGAGTGAGAGAGAGAGAGAGAGAGGGAGAGAGAGTGTGAGGGGATGTTTCAACCACCCCCCCCTCCACCTACTACACCCACACCAACACTCAACCTCTCTCTTCACTCAAACACAAAAACCCCCTTCTCAGCCAGCACAAGATGCTAAAACACCCCTCCACCTGCGATCTCACGCGAAACGGTGCGAAAACAGGGTCTAAATCGCGAAACCGAAAAACGTGACATACGACCTCTCGGCGATCAAGATGGAATAACTTTTCATCCGCTCGTCGCACGACGACGCAGATCGCGCCATCGCGTTCAGCACTGCCGAGACATCGAACTCACCATTTTGGTTCGTCAGATTCGGACTCCGGATCGCGCCGTTAGCCGTTCACTCTCCGCGACGAAAAACCAACAACTATTAAAATCCACTAAAAATCACTTATATACATATATATATATATAAATACCGGTATATATATACGTATACTGATCAAAAACACAGTAATGGGGGAGAGGAACACTGAGAATTTCAAATTCCCAAAATTCGGATTCTCACATCACTCCCACCTAACAAGAAGTTTCGTCCCCGAAACTTACTCACACACACTATCCGCGAACAACAGCGGATACCGCTCTCACGAAGCAGACTCTAGCTCCCAAGAAGTCTCGCGCTCCTCGCGACTCGTCCAACGCAGTCTCACAAATAGAAAGCTCTGATTCCTCAACTGTTTCACAATGCGAGCCAAAAACCTCACAGGCACCTCACCGCAGCTGAGATCCTCCCTCAGCTAAACCGTTGTCGGCCGATCACACGACGCTCACCCACGTCAACCAGACAGAACAGTGATCGACAACGACTTCCACACTACGCCTCGCACGGTGCCAATCCAATGCTCGCTAGGAAGCTGCCGCAGAAGGCAAACTCCACCAAAGGAAGATATCTGAACCAACCCTCACCAAAATCCAAAACGCATGCCCGGAGCATAACCTTGAGAGTCTAGAAGACTCGCTCCGACTACCCAACACTCTGAGGGTTGAACTGAGTTAAAGTCGAGCCTCGTCCCCAGTGCCTACTGCAAGCCTCTCCAGAACTGGGGGACGACGAAGCGAGAACTCCAATCCAAAACGATCGACACTGGCCCTCCAAACAGCCCGACGAACTCATCCAAATAGAGCTGCGCCAGCCGATCCCAAGACTAAAACAGATGTACCGATAGGGAGTGAGCTGTTTTCGTCAGACAGTCCACAAAACTCAGATCGCAACTTGACCTCGCAGAGAACGAGGCAACCCGGTGACGAAAACCCAGGTGATCTGCTCCCACTTCCCCACAGGTACAGGCAAAGGTCAAAGCTTCTCTGCTGACAAACCTGGCACAGTGCCACATGCTGAGTTACAACCAGAAATTCAGCCTCAAGTCGCGGTACATCTTCGTCTCTCCAGGATGAACGGTGTACGGCGACTGGTGTGCCTCAGCCAAAACTCTCACCTCAAATCCTGAACACTGGGCACACAACTCCATCCTCGAAGGAAGACCAACAGCATGTAGCACGAAGTCACCTTCTCAGTCCAGCTCGCACTCTCTACCAGTGCGGATCCATCGGTTGCCCACCGAAAATCTGATCCGCCAAGGTGGGTTGCACCTCCAACGACAACCACTGTGCGGTAGCTCCACAAGGTACAGTCTCAAAAGCTCGAGAGCGTACACCACTGCTGCTAACTCAAGTTCGAGCGCTAGATAGATCTTCCTACGGTCCATCAACTAGCGCGGAGCACAAACGATAATCCTCTCTTGCTGCATGAGCACGCACCCACAATCCCTATCCATAGATGCATCGCACGACGATCGTAACTACCACACCAGGCCGCGACAATGCTAAGATAGGGGCACGGGTCAAACAGTCCATCGGCTCCAAGACGCTCAACAGACAAGCGGGAGTCTAGAGAAACAACGCGCCTTACCTCGACAGCTCACTCAAAGGGGCGGCGATCTTGAGGAGAACCCTCAACAAATCGCCGAAAACAACTCGCCAAGCCGAGGAAGTCCCCAAACTCGGTCTGTCACAGAAGCCGGAACAGGCCAAACCACTACAGAGTCCTCCTCTTGGCTTGGTTCCTCCACAAAACCAACCCACATCACGATGCGAACCAGGGAGGAAACTCCTCGAATAGATCAGTATGTCGGCAAAGGAGACCACGACAATTTGATCCGAGAACTACCGAAAAAACCAGCTCATCAAATCCAAAAGGCTGCCGGGACGATCGCTTAACCGAACGGCAAAACCGTGACCTCGTAAAGCCCGTGACGAGTCCGGAAGGCCGTTAACGCAACGTCCTCGGCCTTGATCCTCAACTAAAGATAACCTGGCTGCAGAACACACTTCGAGAAAACCGAGGCTCCCTGGAGCCGGTCGAAGAGATCGAAGGTCTGCGGTAGAGGGTACAAAAACAACACCGACCAACAGGTAGCTCGACTCACAATCCAACCAACGAAAACCTTGCGAGTCCAACACTCAGGCGTACAGGGCTGCCAATCGCAACAAGCGATACAAGCACCAACGATGCCGAACCTCAGATCCAAAGATCGGACACGCGCTCCAAAGCGAAACTATACGAAAGACACGGCGAAAACTCTGCACGCAAACACAGCTCGGAGCCCACAACCAGGCTCCCGTCATCCCGAAACCGAGCTAAGAGGGCACCCCGACTCAACCGGAGTCAAACCAACGGCAGTGATGGCAAATCAACTGCGCAAAACCACGCCAGGATTAGCTCAAGGCTCACCACTAGATCGGGGATGACCAACACACAGCTTTCCGCAAGACGACAAGGGCGAGAAATGTCTTGCAAGGGGAAAGCACCGACCCAATCCAGAAAGTCCCCAAAAGGGATAGGGTATTTCGTTCTAACTTTCGACACTACGTTGTCTGCAGCCAACGTACTTATCAAAAGAAAACAAAATATCCCAAGGTCAAGGCCAACAACCAGTCGGCAACACCACGAAGGTACCGGGTCAACCACTCAACAGCTGGACCAAGGTCACAGACGAGTCACCGAATTAACGGGAACAGCAAACCGACCCACAAAACAAAGTCTGCCCTGAGCCAACTCTCTAGGAGTCATCGGCTTCCAACAACGAACCGGCGGCTACGGGCGACAAAGGGTCGTCAACCAAGCGAACCAAACCGGAGGCAGAACAAAACCAGCGTCGATTAACCAACGTCGACGCGGTGAGATTTCCAACAAGAACCTGGAAGATCTCGCGGCAACACGGAAACCTACAAATACCACCCGGAATCCCATAAGACACCAATTTAGGCGTTAGAATAGCCGCAAGCCACGTAGGCACCAACAAACACCCGACACTCAACAGTGTCCACTCAGTCTAGTACACGTCAGTTCGACGCCAGAACTAGCCAATGGTCGAAAAACCAACACTGACGATGCCACCAGCAAGACGTCAGAGGGGTAGGCTCCACAGCCCTACCCAACAAAACAGAGGGGATAACACCCAAACTGCGGTCGAAACCGCTCAAAGCACCGTCTCCATAGAGACGCTCGCAGAGGCCCTCGTGCTCAACGCGATAAGTGGGGACAGGGCAAGAACAGCCCAACAACAAAACAGATCCACCACCACTAGAAGGAGCACGAACCTGCGAACAAGGGCAGATCAAAACTCAGGAGATCCGCCCCAACACGCTCAGATGTGACCACCACCCCCAACGCGGGGTCGGCGTCCACGCGCGAAACAGCCGACGAAGTCGCTGTCGTCGTCACGGTCGTCGCACAACGGGGTGGGTGCCACAGGAGGGTCTGCAGTCATCGGGGTGCACGGCGGAGGAGTAGGAGGGGCTGGAGCGGCAGCTGCCGTGGCCTGTTGCAAAAACCACCGGAACAAGCCGGAACATGCCGGAGAGGGTCGCCAGCTGACCACTCGCCTCGGCCCCAAGCACACAGGGCACGGTCCACACCAGGCTGTCCGCCTCCTGCCAGCTCCTCACTCGAACCGGCCACAACGGCCCGAAACAAAAAAATCAGCAGACAGCTCCGCAGGCGCACGCCCACCACCACGATCCGGACGAGGAGGTCTACCAAGACCACAAGCCACTGCAAAAAGCAGAATCCAGCGCAAGAGAAAAGGGGTCGGCAACTCCCACAAAGCACAAGCCGAAAACAAACCCCTCGAGCTCGCGCGCCTATACATCCTAGGTCTTCCTAGGGGTCAGCCTAACCAGTGGTTCAGTTACAAGTTGATGAATGAACGAGTGTTTGTTCCCTTTACGCTCTGATACCATCTTAATCTGTCACGCCCCGGGCTAGTTCTAGATGCGGAAAAACGTGCTAATTTTTTTTTTTTTTTTGAAAGCCTAGCCCGCGCCACGTACAGACCCGCCACAAATACAGGGTCCGCTGTACACACGGACAGAGCCTCCCCTGTATTTGCACGGCGTCCAACAACAAACAACAGGATCACAACCACCATTCATTCATTCATCCCAACAGCACAACAACACAGTAGATTCATACAGCTAGCCGTCCTTAAACCTGTATGAATCTAAGCAGATCCTTAAGCGAAGGATGATGCAATGCACAAGCAACAAACATTCTAGAAAGCTGCTCCTTACCCAGAAGCTTTATTTGAAACCCTAATTTCAAACATCCAAGAATCATTTGAAAACTGTTCTCCACACGAGAACTCTCTTTTGAAATCACAAAAACCGAGCAATCAGAAATCCATTTGAAAACCGTTTCCCACACGGAAACCTTGTTTTACGACGCTACCACGAGGGGTAGAAAACCAAAATACTAGATAATGAAACCATCGAAAAACATGGATACAACCAATCAGTCCAAGCATGCCATCATCACTTAAATCATAAAGAGTAAATCCACAACACAGGCATGCTAGAATATACAAACGGGGTAACTGAACCACACATTACATCTATCAAATAGAGGTAGGGGAATAACCAAATCTGGGGATGTAGCCTCACGAGTCGGAACCTCTAGAGCTACTATCTAGGCGTGCCTCGCAGCGTCCCGACACTCACCACCCTGCTCACCTGAAACCTGCAATGGGGGTGGGGGGTGAGAACATGCACGCATGTCTCCCCTCCCAGTGGGTACCGCAAGCCGACGAAGGCGAGGTGTACACACCGGCACGAGGGTCAACAAAAGATAGATATGGTATACAGTAGCACAAGTAAGTATGAGGCTAACATACAACTGAAATAACTATGCTACTGTAAGCAACTAGTATGCATCAAAGGAGATAACCACAAAGTAAACCCAATCTATAGCCACCGGGACGTGGCCCTGGCACTGTCACCCTGCTCAATCCAACGGCACCATCCATCCCGACGCAATGCTCGGGGCTCACGGGTCGGTAGAAATTCACGACCCTTTTCCGGAAAAGAACACCTCCACACGGTGGATCAGACCGCGGTGTACGTGAAGTGCGGGAAGAGCTGTGACGATCGATGCATATGCTCAATCCACAGAACGGCAACAAGCCGAGAAACGAAACCAATAAACTACAACTAGGATCGCTCGAAACAACAGGCGATCACCTCCGACCAACTGGGTCGTCTCAAGGGAACATGCAATCCACAACTACTCTACTATCCAAGCACGCATATAAGTAGAGTCTACGGGAGTCAAGTGAACTAATAACTGAAATGCGAAAGGAGGGATAGAAAGGTATCACCGTAGTCCACTGAACCGACTCCGGATCGAAGTACCCACCTGTAGGTAAGATCCAATCTAACACCGACGGCTCTCGGGAACCGCGACAGGACCTACGAAAGACTCACAGGGTCAAGGTCCACCAAGTCGACGCTAAACCCAAGCTCACACAACCCGAAACCGACGGATCGCCCGGGAAACCCACCGGGACGATCCCGAAACCACACAAAGCCCCAGAGGGGTACCAAACAGCCAACAAGGTCCCTCGCTGTCCCCGAACACAACAAACCAAGTGACGGGACAGCGAGCACAAGCACGGGGTGCCACGAATACCAAACGCACCCGAAAAGGCTTCCCGGGTTCCCGAAAAGCGCCGATTGGGCACCGGAACCCCACATCACTCATCCGCTGTCCTCGGAACTTCGGGACAGCGATGAGGAACAGCCAACAAGGCTAAACAACGAAGCCAAGTCGCTCACGAAAACAGCGAGTGAGTCGCACAACTCGAAACGTGCGTTTCGCCGATTATTTCATCGAAAAACGCATCGGAAACAAATCCGAAACTCCACGAAGGGCGAGGGGGTTGGACAACCAGTCCACAGGGTCTCCAAGACCTTACCCTTGCAGCCCACAGCGTCGTTACGCTGTCACAAACGCCAAAGTCCCCAAACATGCGACATACATATACATACAATCACTAAATTAAGCCGCTAGAGCAAACCGTACGTCCGCTCGACCTTCCGCAAGCACCAGCGGATAGGTAGCGACGTCACGGAGACCGTGTTCACTGTCCCGCTGCGACAGGACCAGTCGCAAGCCGGGAAATCCCATAAAAATAGTGAGCGCGCGCACAAAAGCAAGCTTAACTAAGGCCGTGTGAGCAAGCCGTACATCCGCACGACCTTCCGCAAGCACCAGCGGATAGTCAACGATGTCACGGAAGCCATGCTCACAGCCCCTCTGCGATAAGAACAGTCGCAGTCCGGGAAAAAGCACAAAAACAGTGCAACAAAAGGCAAAGAGGCCCGACAAAGGCCGAACGACGAAGCGGCTCAACGAAACCCAAAACTAGGGTGAGCACGGTGTTCAGCACATCGCTGCGATCGTCGGGCTCACCCTCCCGAGCTTCGGGAGTCGGGAGTCGGCAGAGAGCTCAAACAACCCAACAACACTAAAAACACCACACAAGTGACCCCTGGCCGGAGCAGCTAGCTCCGGCCGGCTGCCGGCCGACGTGCAAGGCCGGCGGCGGCCAGGGGTGGATGCGGAGGAGGTGGGGAAGGTGGTGCTCACCTTGGTCGGCGACGGGAAGCGGCGGCGGCGGCGCGGGGAGGAACCCCACTCTCGGGTTAGCAACCCGAGCCAAGGGCACGGCGGCGCCGGCAACAAACGGCGACGGCGGCCGGCGGCGACGCGAGCACCGGGAAGAGGAGGTCGCCGGCCGTCGTCCTGTCGGTGACCGCGACAAAAAAAGGCGGCGGGTGGCGGCGGCGGAGCAACCCCAAGCTGCGGATGCCCTAGCTGCCCCGCCGAGGCTTGCGGCGGCTCCGGCGGCGCTCCGGCGGCACGGCGATGGTCGGGGAGGCAGGGTCCGGCAGCGGAGGTCCCGAGGGTGACCAAGCACACCCTCTCCGGCGTCAGGAGGCGGCGGCGGCGGCGCGGCCCCACCAAGCTCGGCCAGCACAGCTCTCGGCCAGAGCTTGCAGTGGCTCCGGCGGCCCACGGCGGCGGCTCCCGGCGGCGGCTCTCCACTCCGGCGGTCGTGCCACCTCAGGGGAAGCCCAAGCATGGGTTTCCCCTGGGTGCACACCGCAGGGAGAAGAAGAGGGAGAAGAAGAAGAAAGAGAAGAAGAAAAAAAAGGGAGAGAGAGAGGGTGGCTGGGGGAAAACTCCGGCCAGGCAGTGGCCGGCGGCGGCCGGCGCAGCTCGGGGAGGAGGCCAAGGGGCAGGGGAGCCCTGTGCTCACCCCTGGGAGCAAGGGGAGAGAGGGGAGTGAGAGAGAGAGAGAGAGGGAGAGAGAGTGTGAGGGGATGTTTCAACCACCCCCTCCACCTACTACACCCACACCAACACTCAACCTCTCTCTTCACTCAAACACAAAAACCCCCTTCTCAGTCAGCACAAGATGCTAAAACACCCCTCCACCTGCGATCTCACGCGAAACGGTGCGAAAACAGGGTCTAAATCGCGAAACCGAAAAACGTGACATACGACCTCTCGGCGATCAAGATGGAATAACTTTTCATCCGCTCGTCGCACGTCGACGCGGATCGTGCCATCGCTCTCAGCACTGCCGAGACATCGAACTCACCATTTTGGATCGCCAGAAACGGACTCCGGATCGCGACGTTAAGCCGAAAACTAACGAAAATCACTAAAAGACACTTATATACATATATATATATATATAAACCTATATATATACGTATACTGATCAAAAACACAGTAATGGGGGAGAGGAACACTGAGAATTTCAAATTCCCAAAATTCGGATTCTCACAGTTTTGGTTGGTTTTCTCTATTCATCTGGTGGATTGGGAGCTGTCCTTACTAGAAATTCAGGTTAGCAAAGTGGAATTTCAGCTTACTTCAATTATTTTGCATGTACGTTGATTGTTGGTGAATTGATGAAAATTTTCTTGGATTTTTTTATCCAATTTTGCGTAGTAGGAGACTTGCCGGATTGTAGTGGGTTCCCCCTTCACTTCTTGTAGAGTTGGACCCACTCATGCTGAAACCTAGAACGTGATTCAAACTTTTGGCTCCTGGGGGTTGAGTTTGGTGTGTTGACGTGTTTCCCAGCTGGTAGCAAGGTAGATTGACTTCTTTCTTTATCAAACTTAAAAATTTACTCCTAATTTCAGCATTGAAGCAATATATATGTTGGATCTAGATTGCTACTATTTCACTATTCAGGAGAGCCTATTTCCTTGAGATTCATGTTGGATTGAGCAGTAAGGAGTGGTCTCGAGTTGTCGATTCATTGTCATGGTTGGATTTGCTCTTGAGGTGGGTTGAAGTTACCGAATTCACTAGAATTCCTCCTAAGTGCTATGTGATTTTCAGCATGCTTTATTATCCTTTAATCTTCATGTTAGTAGCTCAAATTTGTAGATTTGCATGCCGTAGTATGAAATATGAATTTGGAGCTTAATTTAATGATTTTAGATGAATTTTACTTGGACTTGACTTAGGAGAAAACCTATAAAGCCTACACATTACATTTTTTGAAAAGTTAACAGATTTAGCTTTAGGAGCCGATTTCACCTTTGTATCACTGTTGTTAGTGCGTTGTGGATACTTAGACTAGTGTAGGTTTCAATTACGCTCGTGGTGAGATGCCGAGCCCACTTTACAGTAGAGTTGAGACTGTTTCGTGCCGACTGGTGCGTCCGGATTGACAGTGGACCCGGATCTCTATTTTTCGCATCAGATTGTGCCGAGGGCATGTGAGCCTTGATTCTTAGACCTGTTTTACCCATTTGCATCGATTATAGCCTGTGGTTGCCTGATTGAGCTTGACAGAGATTCACATTTATACTCGGTTGGGCCGCGTCCACGAGTACCGCTCCGGAGTTTGGCTTTTGCGCGTCGCAGTGGTCCCGATTGGGCACCGTACTTGGACCGGCCACCCCTGTGGGTGGTGTACGGTGTAGCTTAGGGCACTGACTGGGCTGGCCGGTTGGCGGTCCCTGTGGATTGGGTCATTGGTGACTGTTTCTTAGCTAGTAATGCACATATACACAGAGAGCATGACATGCATAGTGGTAGTGTAGTGGCATAGTAGCTGTAGAGTTTCTTCCAGCTTACCTTACTGTTTCTTTTACCTACTAGCTATACCATCCGTCTTGTAGACTTAGTAGGTAGGCCATTGAGGTCGGTGACGGTACCCACTGAGGACTACTTTGTTTTTCAGTAGTTCTCACACCCATTGTTGCCACTTTTTCTTACAGAATAGTCGGTTGCCGCTGTTGCTCCTGATCGAGGTAAGGGAGTCGCGAGCTAGATTCCTGTCTACCCCGGTCGTCGCACTAGAGGAGTATCCCTTTTGGAGATAGTTCATTTTTGTGTAGTTATGTACATACAGTTGTATCTATTTTACTGATCAGAATTGTGAGGTGATGATGATGTATTTTGGTCTATGCTGTACATCTTGGATTACATGTATGTACATGTAACTATTTATATCTGTTTTACTAGCTCTGTTACTATCTAGTAGTTATTCTTGTACTATTTACAGGTGCTTCCATCGCTTCGTGTACACAGGGCCTCCTGTGTATGCGGCGGATCTGTTGGCATGCCCAAATTGAGCTGGAACCCGAGGCATGACACAGCCTTTGAACCTGAATTTGTTACTATTATCCAAAATGTAACAAAGAGAAATAGAGAGAAAATTCTCAAGAAAAGAAAATTTATAAAGTTGCTCTATTGTTAAGGTGGTATAGTACATGATCACAACAAGAACAATGATCTTCATCCTTCCCTATAGCTTGCTCACTGTTTGATCGCCTTATCCTCCTTATATGAGATGAAATTCTTCGAATCAACAATCGAATACAGCAATGTAGCCTCGTGAAAAAAAAAATTTATCTCATCTGACAAATGCCAACTCACAACCAACAAACTAAATAGCTTCTCAACAAAAATCTCTAATTTTAAAATAACTAGTTCATCTAGAAAGACCATATGCATAACATCTTTCTATCTTACAACACGATCATTAACTGTAAATGCTTCCTTCCATTTCTTCCAGCTCGATTTCAAAATCTTCTTATCGGTTTGGTTTTGTTGATGTGAAAAGTTCCTTAGCTATTGAGCATAGGGAAGAAGGAGATCTTTGTGATCATAATTAAGTATGAGGCTACGAGGTCTCACGCGCTCTGCTGTTATACGAGAATTGCCTTCTTGCAGTAAATCCTCATAAATGGTGATGGAGACTTTATTTTGTCTTTTGTTCATTTAATGTTCCTTCTTTTGTATCTAAAAGTAGTCAAGAAGTAAGTGTGATTGGCCGCTGCAATGAGAGAAAGAAGAACAGTAGGAGATTTCTCCTATACTTTGGATTGGATGGAAACTTGAACAAGAATCAGTCTTGCACGAGCAAGAGCCACATCCGTGGCTTTGGTTAAGGTTATAAGGTCTGTGGCTCGGGAAAATAGGGGGAAGAGGCTCTTTCAACACTAGTTGCTAAGGAAAGGATACTTGTTAAGTTGTCTTTTTCTAATGCTATGTCTTTGCCGAGTCTTTTTGCAAGAATGTGCGTGCATCTATAGTCAGTGAGCCGCCAAAGAAACTATTCTTCCTTCCTTTGCTAGTGGTTCTCATTTTGGCCTACATTTGGTAGTTGATTATTGTATCTAGGTCATCCTTGAATACATTCTATTTTAATTTTATTCAGTGAATTAATTGGTTAGTTTGTCAAATATTTTAGATCTAAAGAATTATGTACAATAATTTACCATATGCATATGAAACGATTGATGAACTGTTCCGTAAGTTCATTTCCTAAATTTGTATTCCTTAAAGATATAAATAAGCATGGTTCCAGTTTGTCCATTGCATGATTAAATGTGTAGAGGAACTTTTAGTATGTGATGCTTCTCAAACTTTTGTCCTCTAGGATTGTCGTATACATATGGTACCAGAGAGGTAGGACCCAAATAGTATCGGCGAGAATAAAAAATGTATGTTCTGACGAGCTATTGTACAGTGGCATGTGGTATTGGAGTTGGGAGGTGATGGATGGAAGATGTTTATGTTAGTTGGTCTGTGTTGAGTACTAAAGGTATCCATTGTTGGGTGTGATTTATCTAATTCACAAGAAAAAAACAAGGAAGACAAGGATGAAAATTGGGCTCATCTATATAGTTTGTGTTGGAAAAATCACTCTAATCTTTTAGTAAAATTACCTTTTAAATAATTTTAAAAGAAAATAATTAAACTACTATTTTAAAAAGAAGCATGCGGGAATTAACAGTAGTGTGTGTGTGTATATGTATATATATAGAACTAGGCTAGAATACTATTAATAGCATAAAGTCATTGGTGCTATTAGGTTTTTGGCCCTTGGATGAAGGGATGTGCAGTTAGGATGATAGTGGTCCCATAGGGTTGAGTGGGTGGTTGGTGGAATAGTATGATTTAACGGGTGAAAATGGTCAAAGGAGTAGATCTAACGGCGGAAAACTTAGTAGCACCAAGTGCTTGGTGCTATTAATAGAATAGTAGTCGGATTATATATATATAGAGTAGGGCTACTATACTCTTATGAGTATAAACACCTTCGTACTCATAAGTTATTTTTGATGATGGAGTTTCCATATATATATGTATGTATACATAGAATTAGGCTATTATGCTATTAATAGTACAAAGCGCTTGGTGCTATTAGGTTTTCGGCCCTTGGATGAAGGGATGTGCGGTTAGGATGATATTGGTCCCCTGTTAGGATGATAGTGGTCTCCCATGGTTGAGTGGATGCTTGATTGAATAGTATGATCTAACGAGTGAAAATGGTCAAAGGGGTAGATCTAACGGCGGAAAACTCGATAGCGCCAAGCGCTTGGTACTATCGTAACCGAACTCTATATATACCGGCTACTATACTATCGTAACCGAACTCTATATATACCGGCTACTATACTATCGATAGTACCAAGCGCTTGGTGCTATCGAGTTTTCTGCCATTAGATCTACCCCTTTGACCATTTCCACCTGTTAGATCATACTATTCAACCATGGGAGACCACTATCATCCTAACAGGGGACCACTATCACCATAACCGCACATCCCTTCATCCAAGGGCCGAAAACCTAATAGCACCTAGCGCTTGGTATTATTAACAGTATATTAGCCTAATTTATATATATATATATATATATATATATATATATATCAAAATAAAGTTTAAATGAAACCTGTGAGTCAAAGCGTGCTAGGCACTGTCCTAAAAGCAAGATTGCCCCTCCATGTGTGAGGCTTTGGCAATCACTCAGTGATACAATGACCACGATCCACCCCGTCGGTATGTCTTCAGAGTGGTACAATTTGAACCAGAGGGACTTTCAGAGATCCAGCAAAAATAGAGTGCACTAGAAGAAACTCATGATAAAGCTCAGAGTAGAGTAGAAGAAGTAGAGAAGATGAACCAAAATATTATACTTAACTTAACCTGCGCTGCCTATCCTCCTATATATAGATAGGAGCTAATAGGATTTGCTGCCTAAAAAGATAAAGGTGAATCGAATCGGGTAATGAAGACCGTGCACTGCCGCCGCCTACCCAACTCAGCTCTGCTCGTGCCGTGCACACATGCATGTGTTTTGTGGAAAGCACTACTCTCATTATCTCCCAAGCAACTAGTTTGAGGATGATGGAGTATAAAAGACAATACTACATGCCTTGAGTTTCCAATGTGGGACTACACTCACATTAGGTAGAATAAGCACGGGCTCGCAGGCATAGCCCATTTGATGTTGGGCCGCCCAGGAAGCCCATGGGCCACAAAAAAGTTTTAAATCACTTAAAATCAAATAAATACTAACAGTTTGTCCAACAAATTAACTATCCCTTCCTATAATCGATCTTAACAACTTGGGAATCTATATTCTAACTATAATTTCGCAAAAGTACCCCTACAATTTTCTACCCTATCCATATTCCAAATGAGGAAGAGATACTCATCTATTTAAAGAGAGAAAAATAGAAAAAAAAGGAGAGAGGAGGAATGAAAAGATGCAAAAACGAAAGGGTAGAAGGTACAGATCCTCTCATCCCTCTCTTTATCTCCCTCTATCAATCTCTCATGCAAATCTCTCTCTCTCTCTCTCTCGGGTTAAAAATAGAGAGGGGGAGGAAAATCTTTCCCTTCCTCTCTCCCTATCATCAATAGCATTATCATTTTTGCTCTCTCGATGTCGCGCCCCTATCCATGAGCATGCTGTTGTCGATTCTCTCATGTGGGGGTTGACGTTGTTCAATGCACGCATGTGCCATCTCCAATCTTTCTGCATGCGTCGGTCTTGTGTATGTGCCGCTACTGCTTCACCCTTGTATAGAGTTCTAGCAAGTGCCATTCCTATTCACTCATGCTCGCCGTTGCCACTTCACCCATGCGCACGATCTTATCGGTGAAACTCACATCGACACTTTCAGAGGGTGAGTGGAGGAGGGCCAATGGCCTTCCATTTTTTTGGATCCTTGTACTTTATGTGAAGGTGTTAATAAATAATACTCGCCGGTGCTCCTACCAACAGTGCTTTTCCACCCTTGTCGCTCTACTTTTGCCGTGGTCGTTGCTTTACCACTGTCACTACTGTTGCCGTTGTCGTAGTCATTGTTTCACCACTGATGCTTCACTCATGCACACCATCTGATCTGTGAATCTCGCGTCAACCCCTTTGGAGAGAGGGGACAAGTGTAGTCTGTTGAATTTCAGTGTAACATACAGAATTTTGATCAAATTGGCAAAATATTAGTAAAATAGCTCTACTAAATTTTAATCAAATTGACAAAATACAAGCAAAATAGCTATACTGAATTTTGATCAAATTGGCAAAATATAAGTAAAACAGTATAATATATTATTTAGAAGAGTTTGGAGAGGTAAAACATGTGTTAGGAATGAATTAAGGACTTTTCTATAATAAAAAAAAGAATTAAAGAACCTGATGGAAAACACAGTTCACATTTAGGATAAAAATTAAACAGTGGTGAGAAATTATGAAATTTTACAGAGTCACCAATTTTAATATATTGAATTTATACTTAAAGTTTTGTCTCATTCAGGCACCGGAGTAATGAAAACAAAGTGAATCAATAATCGGTCAAAAATTCTGCTCGGTAGGCTTTCAATGACCAAAAGTGGTCCAAATCTAAAAAAGTCAAAATAAATTACCACTAATTAATTTTAGTTGAACCTACTTGTCAAATTTGAGTCTAAACCGATGTTCTGAAAAGGCTCAAATTAAGCTTATTAGATCAAAACTATGCTAAAACTATATATTCAGCAAGTGCAGGGGTTTTCCTGCAAAATAGGCTGACCCTTTCTTCTTCCTCCGAGCCGACCAACTCTCTATCACCTCTTTTTCTTCTTCCCCAAATAGCTATTTTTTTCTCTTACTCCTACACAAAAATAGGTGTAAAAATTAAGAAAAATAATGGAAAATCTTTAGAAGAATTAGAGAGAAGCTTGATTGCAAACAAACCAACTTTGAATCATCCAACAAATTTGACAAAAATGATTGAAAAAATCATACATCTCAACATTAAAGGTGAGTATTTTCATGAGTTTTGAAATTGGTGATTTTATAGTTTTGCTTAGTTGATAATTGAGGAATTAAATTCTTAATGGTTGATTTTAGATGGATTACATGAGTTTCTAAAATTTGAGAAGAATCCATGAATCAAGTTTAGGGTTTTATTCTTGGTTATGATTAATGAGCATATGAAGTGATTGTTTAGGTAAATTTGATAGTTTGATGCCAATGTTAGACTTGAGTCATATGACCCATTTCGGAGTGGCCTTATTTGACCGACCTGCAACCTATTGGATGAGGTTAGCATTGTTACCCACTCCACTAAGTCAATTATGAGAAAATGATGGGAATGAAGTTGGATCCACCATCCCACTTCTTGGTAGTTATCCCCATGATGGGAAAGGGGGAATAGAGACATGTTATATGGAATGGTCCTTTTCTCTTTGATGGTGTGAGAAAATTACAAGTCTGTGAAACCATCACAGTTCCACCATTATAAGAGAAATAACCATTGCAATTACATAATTGCATTTTGGTTATTTATCGAGAACCATAGGAGTTAATCAAGATACGTGATTGATCGTGAGGTGCTCGAAGACGAGATTAAGGTGTTTAGGACGATCCTCAATATATTTTCACCATGGCATCAGGTATAATATGCATTTTTCTTATAGTAATGGGTATCAGTCATCAGAGCGCTAAGTTATTGCCATGGTATTTGCTTCGGTCACTTTCTTCTTTTAACATGTTTACTTTAAAATTCTTCAAAATGAAAGAATTAGAAGAAGAAAGTGGAATTATTTTACTATTTGAATTTTTATAAGATATTAATGGCTGCACATAGTAATTGATAGTTTTTTAAATGAGACGACACTTTAATTACTTTCTTACCATTTTAAATAAGAAAGCTTTAGTCCAATACTAGAAGAACATATACTATGTTCTATCTTGGATGCATATGTTTGGATTGAAATTAATTAAAGGTCTTATGTGTATTGAATATGACAAAATTTATGATTACTATTTCGTTTGGAAGAAATAGAAAATGGTGGTGTTTGCCTGTTTTGTTTGAAATAGGAAACTCTCGAGTGTGAGACTTGTGTGGTACCAACTAACACTATCATCACATTTTGTTTCAACTATTCTTAAATATAATAAAATCTATTAACCGCCGCCATTATTAACTTGTATAGCTCTACTCTTTGTATTCTTTATTTTCAGATGGATCAATAGTGTCTTGCACACTGTGTGTAATCTTTATGTTGTTTATATTTGATGGAATGCTTAAGTGTTATATCCACCCTTTATGACCTATTAAGATCAGTTAAGCCTTTGTTGTATGGTACCTTGTGCGCAATGTGGATAAATTTTGGCTGAAATGTAATTATTTATCGTAATTTTTTATTCTGTTGTTAAAAGGGTTGTAATTGACACCGTCCTTGAAGTTGATGGATGAAGCCATTAGTCACTTAATAAATGTCCGTTTTGAAATAAGTGTGTCCCTTTGTTTTCCTATAAATTGCCTTTTCGTTTTCGCAAAATAAGTTATTGTAGTCTAGAATTGTGTGTGTCTTTTAGTATTCCTAAAAGTATCTTTTAGTTTTTCTATGAAATTAATGAGTGTATTAATGTATAGAGAAGTTGAAAGGTCATTTGAGAGCCTATAAATATGTAATAATTTTATGATGAAAGTTAAGTTGAGTTGAATTTTCTACTTTCAATTGAGAAGAAGGATTTCTTCTTTCTTACTCCTATCTACTAGGTGGATTCCCTGTGAGAGAAGAGTGTTGCTCGACTATTGCGTTGGTGGATTCCGCGTAGTGGTGAGTGTACTCGAGTTCGACGTAGTGGATTCTGCGGCGGGCCGAGTGTTTATCGGGTCGTATTTGTTCTATCTCTACGTCCCCTCTAAGTTCCGGCGTCAGATTGGTATCAGAGCCCTAGGTTCAAGATGGCTAACAACTGAAGGCGTGGTCCGCAGTGGAGGATCCCGCAACGCATGAGCGTGATTTGCAGGATGTTGAGAGGGAAGATGACTTGCGGAGACAAGTGCGACTTCTTGAAGAGCGACTTGCTTGCTTTGAAGTTTTGGAACATGGCGACTCCTGTCATGGTTCAAAGCAAGAAGATGAGGAGAATATCAACCCATTTCGTAATGCTCGTAGACGGGCACCTAGTGAGGAAGGTTCTCTACATCGACAACCGCGGAGGAACCATGAGTTCTGCCAGGATCTCGGCATCAAAGTTAATATTCCTGAGTTCGAAGGAAGGATGCAACATGATGAGTTCATTGATTGGCTTCACACTATGGAGTGGATCTTTGAATATGAAGAGGTACCCGCGCACTACAAAGTAAAGCTTGTGGCCATCAAGCTTAAAAAGCATGCATCTATTTGGTGGGAGCAACTCAAAATTCGACGAGCTCACGAAGGAAAATAAAAAATACAAACTTGGGAAGAAAGAACTCAAGAAGAAGTTTTTACCAGAGCACTATATGCAAGATGCTTTTCTCAAGTTTCACCACTTGAAACAACAGAATCGCTCCGTTGAGGAGTACTCAGAGGAGTTTGATCATCTTATGATGCGGTGCGGCATTTACAAACCAGAGTAGCAAACCATCGCTCGTTACCTTGGTGGGCTTCGTCGTGAGATTTTCGACATCGTCGACCTTCAACCTTATTGGACATACAACGATGTCTACAAGCTTGCGATTAAGGCGGAGAGGCAACTCAAGGCAAAGGAAGAGCGTCGATCATCAAGTGCCAGCGGTACTCGATCCATAGGCCGTGAGAACACTTCTAACCGGGGGAGTGCTTCTCAAACTTCTAAGTCCATATCCCAAAAGTCTCACCCAAAGCAAGAGGCAGTGGCTACTTCTAGTCGTCCTAGTTCTTCAAACTCTAACCCACTGTGATGCTACAAATGTCAAGGCATCGGACATATTGCCTCTGAATGCCCGAATAGGAGAATTGCCACTCTCTTGGAGGAAACACCTGATGAAGAGGAAGATGAAGAGGCAAAAGAGGAAGATGAAGTCACCTATGGCGACGGAGGTGAGGCTCTTGTCATTCGGCGAGCCTTAAGCGCTACACCTGTCAAGGAAGATGATTGGCTTCGCAACAATATTTTTCACACACGGTGCACTTCCCATGGCAAGGTATGCAATGTTATTATAGATGGGGGTAGTTGAGAAAATGTGGTTTCTACTACTATAGTAGAGAAGCTACAGCTTCACGTAGAGAAACATCCCCAACCATATAAGCTCTCTTGGCTTAAGAAAGGAAATGATGTGAAAGTAAAGAAAAGATGCTTGGTTGGCTTCTCTATTGGCAAAAATTATAAGGATGAGGCGTGGTGTGATGTCATCCCTATGGATGCATGTCACTTACTTCTTAGACGTCCTTGGCAGTATGATAGGAAAGCCATACAAGATAGCTTTAAGAATACTTATACCTTTACCAAGGATGGCATTAAAGTCACACTAGGTCCTTCCAAACCTGAGCACTTATCCAAACTTTTGACCAAAGAGGATAAAAGCTTATGCTCTAAATCACTATTTCTTAAGGAGTTGTCAGAATCCTCTGAGGCCTATGCTTTACTCCTCGTAGAGGAAAATAAAATAGAGAATGCAAAATACCTCCTATCATCGTACCCCTTATTCATGAGTTTAAAGATGTAATTCCGGAGGAGATTCCACCCGGTCTTCCACCTATGCGGGAGATCCAACATTGCATCGACCTTGTGCCGGGCGCCGCTATACCCAATATGGCAGCCTATCGAATGAGCCCAAAGGAAAACGAGGAGCTACAACGACAAGTTGAAGAGCTTATTCGCAAGGACTTGGTACGAGAAAGTATGAGCCCGTGCGCAGTACCAGCATTACTGATGCCAAAGAAGGATGGCTCTTGGCGCATGTGTGTGGGATAGTAGAGCGGTCAACAAAATCACTATCAAGTACCACTTTCCTATTCCACGTCTCGACAATCTTCTTGACCAACTTCACGGTGCCTCGGTCTTCTCCAAAGTTGATCTAAGGAGTGGCTACCATCAAATCCGTATGCTCCCCGGTGATGAATGGAAAACGGCGTTCAAGACGCGTGATGGTCTCTAAGATTGGATGGTCATGCCATTTGGCCTTTCAAATGCTCCAAGCACTTTTATGCGGCTCATGAACCATGTATTCAAACCCTTCATTGGCAAGTTTCTTGTTGTTTACTTTGACGATATTTTGATCTACAGTAAAAGCATTGAGAAGCATATAACGCATCTTCGGCAAGTATTCCAAATTCTACAAGAGCAAAAGCTATACGCCAACTTGAAGAAATGCGACTTTGTGACAAATAGCCTAGTCTTTTTGGGCTATGTTGTCTCGGCTGAAGGTATCAAGATGGATCCAGCAAAGGTTGAGGCCATTGTTACGTGGCCCGAACCTACTTCACTTCATGACATTCGAAGCTTTCATGGCCATGCTTGTCACGCCCCGTCACCACCACTTTGGTCGGTTCGGGCACGCACATAGACCGCCGAACAGACAGAGTTTTTCCTGCCTGTCTAAGGCGTAAACAACATCATGCACATCGAGTTTTACCTAGGAAAGCAACAACATACACAATTTGCACGAGGGCAATAATACAAGAGCGAGAGAGACTGTCACGCCCCGCCGGCCCTTTAACACCAACTAGGTGGAAAGGATAACCGCATGGGCGCATGCCCCAGACCCGCCGAACGGATAGAGTCCTTTCTACCCGCCCAAGGCGTCACAACACAAGCTTATCCATAATGTTCCAACTAGGAACGGAGTACAAGAGTTGCACAAGGAAAGCATCAACATAAAGAAGTTCTACTTCTATTACATCACATGGCACAATATACATGTCCAAAATTTTCTTTTCTTTCACTTTCATTCCATACATCATGTTCCAAAACTATGGAATATACAACATTCATACAAGAATGAAAATTCCCTATGCTATCATAGTCCAAAAATAGGGGTACAACTCTATGCATCACCAAAATGGAAGGGCCGCTATCTAAAGAGCCAAACCCTTGCCTCGCTCCGCCGCCTCACTCGCGGAAGGACCTGAAAAATGTGGGGTGAGAACTATAAACATAGTTCCCAGTGGGTAAGGCCACCCAAGAGAGAAGTCGACCCACCAGGTCCAAAGAAACACCATATGCATAAGTTAGATCATATATAACTATGCAACAATTATTTACATGCTTAGTAAATAAACATAAAGGATGCAACCAAATGAAATATAATTTATCATTCTCTCCTAGGTTCATCCTATGTTCCACATCGACTAAGTTCTTTTACTTGTCATTTACTTATGGTTTCGGAATCGCCGTCTCACCATATTTGTTCCAACATTCAAGGAGTGAGCTTGTCACCTCCTAGTTCGAGTAGCGAAATCGTCGCATACTCGGGATAGCGAAATCGTCGCATACCCTGTCTCAACACCGCCATCACATGGCATGGTAGCGAAATCGTCGCATACCCGGGATGGCGACCTTGTCGCACATCTCCCCCTCGACACCGCCAACACGTGGCGCGGTAACAAAATCTTCGCATACCCGGGATCGCGAAATCGTCGCCTATCCCATGTCGGCACCGCCAACTCGTGGCATGGTAGCGAAATCGTCGCATACCCGGGATAGCAAAATCGTCGCACATCCCATTCTTCACATTACTTGCCAACCTAAATCTCATGATCTTAGGTTCAAGTCACTAAGTCTCGCCTATGTTTGATAACACTAGGCTTACTTTCTCATTGCCAACCTAGGTTCCATGACTCTAGGTTCCAATCACATGTCCAACCTATGTTCAATGACACTAGGTTTCAATCTCACATGTTCCAACCTATGTTCAACAACACTAGGTTTAAATCTCACATGTTCCAACCTATGTTCAATAACACTAGGTTTCAATCTCACATGTTCAACCTATGTTCAACAACACTAGGTTTAAATCTCACATGCTCAACCTATGTTCAACAACACTAGGTTTAAATCTCACATGCAACCATGCAACAAGTATCAATAATTGAATTGTACTTGAAATATCCATCATGCAATAGGAGTTCATTGTTCTACCTATCATGATTTTACCTTTGCCAACATGCAAAATGCTAGGGTCTCAACACATACCATTTTATTTTTAAATGGATAATTACCCTAGACATGGAAGTGACCTAATCACTTCGGTAAATACAAACCCACCTCAAGAGCTTTCAAATCTTGGTATTCTTCAAGCTCCTAAGTGTCCAAGCCTAGAGTTCTTGCTTCAACCCAAGCTTCTACAAGAAAACGGTTCGTTACTCGTTACGAACCCTAAAAATCAACTCAATATATGAAATCAAGTGCTCCAACATGATTTCCTAAGCCTCAATTGCAATTATCGAAGGTCCAAATATTTTTAGAACCTCACATTGCAAAAGCCCTCATTCTACCTAGGGTTTGCATGCATGCAAACCAAACCCTAGATTTCATGGCCAAACACCCACCATTTGTGGTTTAGATTGCCAAGGGTTCCCAAAAACCTCATTTCAAAGGATTAAATCCAAGGTTTGAACCCAAAACGTGAGGTACTAACCTTAATCACGAAATCCCCAAGCTCATTCTTGCACCAAGAAGCTTCTTTTCTCCTTTGGAAGCTTTTTCCAAGATCAATCCACCTTTTCTCTAAGTTTTGGAGAGATCTCTAGAGAAAGAAAGTGGGAGAGATGGAGAGGAGAAGTGGAGAAGATGATCTCTGAGAAAGGGGGGTGTTCCCAGCCTTTCTAATACCCCCACGCATGTGAAAAGACCAAAATGCCCCTCTCCACAAACAACACAACAACCAGCCAAAATCTGGACATTGTATACCGGTATGCGCATATGCATACCGGTATACCTCAGGAATCCTGCAGAATCCCGAGAGCTGGTCTCACTGTTTCGCACATTGTATACCGGTATACCATTTCTCATACCGGTATACCCCGGAAAATTCCGCAAACCCGAGAGCTGGGTTTCTCGGTTTTAACACAGCATTCCGGTATACCATTTCACATACCGGTATACCAAGCTCCAATTCCGGTATTGGAGTTCACATACCGGAATCCAGTGCAGACTTTCCAAGTTCGCAGCTTTTAACTTCTCGAAGTCCATTTTCGCGCCTTAATTGCGCCGAAAACACTTCGCACAGTCCCGAACTTGGCCAAAGCCTCACATATAGCCTCTTATGCCATCATCTCACTAGAACTCTACAATTTGTAGAAGTTCAGTACGATGCACTGAAATTCAGTGTACTATAGAGACAAACTTAACTAGTACCACTCAAACATTTACATTTTACATACAACCGTTCACTTTACATAATTACATTTCACATCTTCCAAAACAAAACCTCTACAAGTTCTCTCAAAATGTAAATGCATATCTCCACTGTACAGGGTAAACTAGTACTCGAAAGTCCACTACCTAGGGCGCAACGCCCTTGCCGCGATCTTGCGGCGTCGCGCCCGGCGATAGCTCTGCAAAACAGGGTGTGAGAACTAAAAGAAGTTCCTAGTGGGTTCGGCCACCGACCTAGGCGCCTTTCCCACTAGGTCTAATCAGGCATAAGTAGTAAGATAAATGTAGGTTCTACACGACTGTAATATACAACTAAACAACTACTATGCCTTAGCAGAAATGAAACTAGGTAAACAATAAATGCTCCTATGCTCATGATGCTTACCATTTCTACCTTTCTTTAACCCAATCATTCTGGCTCACCCTGAGGTCGAGCCCACTCACATTACCAGGGCCCACGGGGACAATCACTAATCTAGGGCCGTCTGTTGGGGAGATAGCCGCTCAACCCATACGTGATACTCCGTAGCTCACCGCCTGTGGTGTCGCGACCACCACAAGCCGAACAGACTATGTGTGAGTACGATCTAGCTCTCCAATCCAGAGAGCACACTAACGACAATGACGACACTATCCTGGGATCTACCTATCCCTAGCATCTATGTAGTATCCCTGGGGCCTAACTGACGGAATGACTGTAGTATTTTAGACTGTCCGACACTTCTGGAGAAGGTCGAGACAAGTCGGAGTCGTTTCGGCGTCAAATAGACGCGAAAACGGACTCGGAGCACCGAAGCGAGCCAAAACTGAAGTTTTGGGCTTTTGGAGTTTCGGGCGCCCGGATGCTCTGTTTTGGGCGCCCAGTTGTTCAGTGCCCCTTTTCTGAAAATTACTAAGTCATTTCGGATCCATGTTTCGGGCGCCCGGAAAGTGAGTCCGGAAATCCTGCCTCGTGAGTATCGAATGGCTCGACACGTGTTGATCGGTTGGTGAGATCCGCCGGACCAGGTTTGGGCGCACCGGACCGCGGCGGAGAGTCCGATGGTCGAGTTGGTGCAGGCTGCAGAACCGGGCGCCCAATTCATGAGTTTCGGGCGCCCGGAAGTGTGGTTTTCTGCTGAGGACAGGTTAGTTGTAATTCTATTCTTGAGGCTCATTGCACCGAAACTAGTGGTCTATAAAAGCAATGGACGACCTCCCCTGAGGCTCTTTTCTCCCCTCTTCAAGGTGAACTCGGAGCTTGCAAGGGAAACCCTCTCTTCTCTCCCAATTTCATCTTCCTCCATTGATGAACTTAGTTTCCTGCTGAAACTGCAACGTCGACCTGGAATGTTCGTGCTCGTGTGCAGTGTAGGAATATCTAAATCCAACAAAACTTGGTTTGTTGGATAGAGGACTCGCAGAGGAAGAAGTGGAATCCTTCCAATCACGATTTGGACAGGTATGTAAGCTACAGTTGATGTTTTACTGGACCCCTGGTGTTCTTGAGCTGAAACTTGGGTTTTTCCTTTGTTCTTGGGATCCAATCTCTTGGGAGCTGGAATTACGAAGTGAAGATTGATCCTTCCACTTTCCTTGCTGGTTTGGAGGTTCTTCCCACCTGAATTGAGGATTCAAAGGTGAGTTCTAGCTCAGATTTTGAGTAATTGCTTAAGTGCTGAATTTTTGGGTCATTGATGGAATTTCTTGGATTTTTAGATCCAGATCTTTGTGAGGACCTTTGGAGAGGTTTTGGATTGTTCCATCACTGTTTTTGAGAGGTTTGTGACCCCTTTTTATGAGCTAGATTCGTTGGAATCCCTGAATTCTTGATGTGTTTGTGTTTTGCTTAAGTGCTGGAACTTCTGGATCCATGTGCAGGAGGGTCCAGATGTTGACCTGATTCAGTGTTTAGGCTTTTTGGGCATCGAGTCGAACTCCGATTTGGCTGAAATTTGGAGGGTTTGTTCTTGAACCTCTGCTGGTGAGTTGAGCCAAATTTCACTGCATTTGGACTTAGGATTTGGATTTTATCGCATGTTGATTACATGTGGGTTGTGCTGCCAGGCTGCAGTTCTGGGCTGATGATCTGGGCGCCCAGAACAGTGAGCAGGTGGGTCCGAATCTCGAGGTTGCAGATTTGAGCTCGATTTCGGCCGGTGTTGCTTGGAGGCCTTCCTCTCGACTCCTAGCCGTTGTTGGATAGCTTTCGAGGTAGGTTGATGTTACCGAAATCGCCGGATTTCCTCCTAAGTGTAGAGAGTGCAGCATGCTGTTTTATTATCTGTTAAATCATGTTAGTAGCTCGAATTCGTGAATTTGCATGTGTTTATATGAAATCTGAATTTGGAGCATAAATTGATAATTTATCGACATGACTTTACATGCTGAACTGGGAATTGACTTAGGAGAAAACTTGCGAACATACAACCGTCACTTTTCGAACTGTTATCAGATTTAGCTCTAGGAGCCGTTTCTGTTCCTGTATCACCGCTGTTAGTGCGAGGTGGATACTTAGTTCGTTATAGGACGAGTTTTACGCTCGTGCTGGGATGCCGAGCTTGTATTTACAGCAGGGTTAGACTGTTCTGTATTACCGGGTGCCGTCGGGGTTGACGGTGGACCCAGACTCTTGTTTTAGCTTCTGGTTGTGCTGAGGGCACGTGAGCTTAGAGTCTTTGACCCCTTTTGACCCTTTGTTCTTTGACTATAGCCTGCCGGAGCCTGTTTGTGCTCGACAGAGATACGCGTACTAACTCGGCTGGGTAGCTCACCCGAGTGCCGCTCCGGAGTGAGGCCTCTTTTGCGTTGTTCTCGCTACAGATTGTGGATCTGTTTTGGACCGGCTACCCTATTTGGTAGTGTGCAGTGTGGCTAGGCAGTTGGCTGGACGAGCCCGTTTGGGCAGTTTCGATAGATTGGGTCAGGGATGATTTCTCACTTGGGTGATGCTTACTTGAGAGTTGACTGAGATAGTGGTAGGGTAGTGGCATGATAGCTGTAGAGTTTATTCCAGCTTACTTTGTTGTTCTTTACCTACCAGCTATACTGTTAGTCTCGTAGACTTAGTGGGTGGACCGTTGAGGTCGGTATCGGTACCCACTGAGGACTACTTCTTTTGATAGTAGTTCTCACACCCTTTGTTGCCACCTTTTTGCAGAGCCTTCTTCTGTTGCGGCTGCTGCGCCTGTTCCCGCGGATCGAGGTAAGGGAGTCGCGAGCTAGATCCCTACCTGTCCCTGTTGTCCCTAGAGGAGGACCCTACTGGAGATAGTTTATTTTGAGTTGTGCCATGTACATATACTGTGGATTTGTACCTATTTTGGTTGTGGTGGACCTGTTGTATTTTGGACTCTATTTGTACAGGTGGCTTTTGTTATTAGTCTGTTTTATTTCAGCTCTATATATCTCTTGTAGTGGCTTGTATGTTTGTTTACAGGTTAGCTATCGCTTCGTATACATAGAAAAATCTATGTATACGGCGGATCTGTTGGCGAGCCCGGGGAAACGAGTAATCCGGGGCGTGACAGATTAAGTGGTATCAGAGCTTAGGAATAGGTCGTTGGGACTTAGTAAACCCTAGGCTATGGCAGACCTTAGGAATGCAAGACGTGAGAGACGTGACTTGCCGCGAAAGTCATCGATTTGACTGTTGAACTCATCCTTAAGTGGAGGGAGTGATCGAAGGCGTGTGTCCTTTCCTGTCGCGAACTTGCGTTGGCTGCAGACGACGTCAAGCAGCGAGGGAAAAGAGACGACCTTCTGGACTTTCGCTTGATTGGGTCTTGAGTTGTTTTGTGGTTGTTGACTGATCTGTGTGTTGCGCAGGTGAGCATGGCACCTCCCCGACACCGAGGTCGACCCCCGACGCGGGCTACCCCCGCGCCTTCTGTGGTGCCTGAGCAGGCGGGACCTAGTGCACCCCCTGATGTGTGTGAGCAGTTGAATGCGCTAGCCGAGTCAGCTAGGCAGCAGAGTGCACTTTTGGGGAGGATGTGTGATACCATTACTCACACGTGGAGTGCAGCACCTAGAGCGACGGAGTCGCAGGAGCCACCTCCTGCTGTTCCAGTGGACGTTCCAGCTGCAGCCGTGCCCCCAGCAGCGGCATTTCCGGCCGTACCGGTTGGCGACACTTCCCGGTCAGGTGGACAGATGTCGGAGGCTGAGCAGGAGCGGATGACCGAGAGACTGGCTCGTTTTTGTCGGTTTGATCCACCCCGTTTTGATGGTAGCCACATCGAGCCATGGGTGGTGGAGGCCTGGGTAGGCGAGATGGAGAAGTTATTCGAGGATCTCTTCGTGCCAGAGTGGGAGCGGGTTCACTTGGCAGTTCACTGCCTGACAGGTGATGCACGCATCTGGTGGACGAGGACGAGATCGAGCAGGTCGCTGGATGCGCTGCATTTGAGTTGGACCGAGTTCTGCGGGATGCTGTATTGGTCCTATTTCCCTAACAGCGTGAAGCAGAAACTCGAGGAGGATTTGAAGAGTCTACTCCAGGGAGATCGCACAGTGCAGGAGTATACCCGGGAGTTTACCAGACTCCTGAACTGTGTTCCTTTTGCTGCGAGAGATGAGGCTCACAGAGTTTATTTGTTCGAGCGAGGATTGAGACATGAGATATTTGTCTTAGTTCAGGCGCAGAGGTTGCAGACCTTGGACGCGTCGATCGAGCAGGCGCTATGGGTGGAGCGAGGAGCCTTGACGGCGAGTGAGCGGGCAGCCACCCTGAGTCAGGGTTTGGATAGGAAGCGCCCGACTCCGGAGGACGGGGGCCAGACCAGCGGCAGACGCCCGCCGAGACCTCCACGATCACGTTCTCAGGGTCGTGGGTTTTCGGGGCGACAGAGGTCTGGTGGATCCCGTCAGCAGGGACGTCAGCAGAGGGCAGCACCGAGATGTGTCATCTGCGGGGGACCACATTGGCCTAGGCAGTGCGAGCAGCGAGAGGGCCGGTGTTTTGGGTGTGGTCAGTCCGGACATCTGCGGGCAGCTTGTCCCCGAGCAGCGTCGCCTGTACCATCGATCGCATCGGCACCCCCTATTCATCAGCAGGCCTATGGAGCTCCACAGAGTCACAGCCAGATGGATCGGGCTTCTGTACCACGCCTGGGCGAGCGACGACAGCAGGCGCAGAGCGGCAGAGTCTTTGCGGCTCAACTGGAGGACTCCACGGCGGCGGATCATGTGGTGGCAGGTATCATTTTAATTTCTGGCATTAGAGCTCGTGCATTATTTGATACCGGTGCATCACATTCTTTTGTTAGTCGAGCATTTGCATCCTTGCATGGGCTAGTGATAGGGCCGTTACCTTGTGCACGAGAGGTGCAGATTCCCGAGCACGTTTTGCGTGTGGAGGATTGTTGTCAAGCTTGCCCAGTGCAGCTTGGACCTTGGGTGATGCCCGCAGACCTGTTGGTCTTGGGGCGATTGCAGGATTTTGATGTAGTGCTCGGCATGGATTGGCTGACGCGCTACTTCGCGATGATCGACTGTGGCGAGAGGACCGTGACGTTTCGCGAGCCAGGCCAGAAGGAGTACGTGTATCGAGGCTGCAGGAGCACGTTGTTTGCGACGAGGATTTCGTCGGCACGAGCGAGACAGATGATGAGTCGAGGATGTATCGCATTTCTGGCGACTGTTGTGGAGGTATCTGCAGGGGCACCGGAGCTCGAGGACATCTCCGTAGTCCGCGAGTTCCCGGACGTGTTTCCCCCGGTGTTGACTGAGATGCCACCTGACAGGGAGGTCGAGTTTGTGATTGACGTAGTCCTAGGAACTTCGCCAATCTCAAAGACACCCTACCGAATGGCACCGGCTGAGCTGAGAGAGCTTAAGGCGCAGCTTCAGGATTTGATGGATAAAGGGTTTGTGAGACCCAGTGTATCTCCTTGGGGAGCGCCGGTGTTATTCGTGAAGAAGAAGGATGGTTCACTTAGACTTTGTGTGGATTATCGAGAGTTGAATAAAGTGACCATCAAGAACAGGTATCCTTTGCCGCGCATTGATGATCTGTTTGATCAGCTGCAAGGATCTTGTGTCTTCTCGAAGATTGACTTGCAGTCTGGTTACCACCAATTGAAGGTGAAGGCCGAGGATATTCCTAAGACGGCTTTTAGGACCCGGTACGGGCATTATGAGTTTACGGTGATGCCGTTTGGATTGACTAATGCCCCTGCCGCGTTTATGGATTTGATGAATCGAGTGTTTAAGCCGTTCTTGGACCGGTTTGTAGTGGTGTTTATTGATGACATCTTGATCTACTCTCGGAGCGATGCTGAGCATGAGGAGCACTTGAGGCTTGTGCTGCAACTTCTGAGAGAGAAAAAGTTGTATGCTAAGCTGAAGAAGTGCGAGTTCTGGCTTCGAGAGGTAGCTTTCTTGGGCCATGTGATTTCGGCCACTGGAGTAGCGGTGGACCCGCAGAAGGTTGAGACTGTGCGGGATTGGCCCAGACCGACGACGGTTACCGAGGTGAGGAGTTTTCTCGAGTTAGCTGGATATTACCGTCGATTTGTGGAAGGCTTTGCGAAGCTCTCCACACCCCTCACTCGTCTGACGAGGAAAAGGATTAGATTTGTTTGGAGTGCTGAGTGCCAGCGTAGCTTTGAGGAGCTGAAGGAGAGACTGATGTCTGCTCCCATCCTTACCCTTCCTGTGATGGGGGAAGGATTTGTGATTTATAGTGATGCATCACACAGTGGCTTGGGATGTGTGTTGATGCAGCATGGTAGGGTAATTGCCTATGCCTCCCGGCAATTGAAGGATTATGAGAAGAATTATCCTACGCATGATTTGGAGCTGGCAGCTGTAGTGTTTGCACTGAAGCTGTGGCGGCACTATCTGTATGGTGAGCACTGTGAGATTTTCACAGATCACAAAAGTCTCAAGTATCTGTTCACTCAGAAGGAATTGAATCTGAGGCAACGCCGGTGGTTGGAACTGTTGAAGGATTATGATATTACCATCCAGTATCATCCCGGCAAGGCGAATGTAGTGGCAGATGCGTTGAGCAGGAGATCAGTGCAGAGCCTTAGTATGATGATCACTCAGCAGGCGCCGTTACTTGAGGAGTTGAGGCGGCTGGAGCTTGAGGTGGTATCCCCTGGGGTTACTGCAAAACTTATGTCTTTGGTTTTGCAACCCACTCTGTTGGATAGGATCCGAGAGAAACAGAGTGTGGACCCCTACTTGATGAGGATTCGAGATCAGATTGCCAGCGGGCAGACAGGGGATTTTTGTGTTGACAGTTCGGGAGTACTGCGGTACAGGGACCGACTGTGTGTGCCTATGGATTCTGAGATCCGAGAGGAGATTTTGAGAGAGGCTCATTACTCACCTTATACGGTTCACCCCGGTGGAACCAAGATGTATAAGGACTTGAAGGCACACTTCTGGTGGAATGAAATGAAGCGCCATATTGGGAGATTTGTGGCTCAGTGTTTGACTTGTCAACAGGTAAAGGCGGAGCACCGAGTACCTGCTGGCAAGCTTCAGAGTCTCCCAATACCCGAGTGGAAGTGGGACCAGATCGCCATGGACTTTGTCGTGGGATTACCAAGGGCACAGGCTGGTTTTGACGCTATTTGGGTGATAGTGGACAGACTGACCAAGTCTGCCCACTTCTTACCAGTGCAGACTACTTGGTCCAAGGACAGACTCGCTCAGTTATACTTGGACGAGATAGTGAGACTGCATGGAGTGCCTACCTCGATTGTGTCTGATCGAGACACACGATTCGTCTCACAGTTTTGGAGGAGTCTACAGACAGCACTGGGTACTCAGCTGCGGTTCAGCACGGCTTTTCATCCACAAACAGATGGTCAGTCTGAGCGGACCATTCAGACCCTGGAGGACATGTTGAGGGCATGTGTCCTAGACTTTGGTGCAGGGTGGCATCGACACTTAGGACTGGTTGAGTTTGCGTACAACAATAGCTATCAAGCGAGCATCCAGATGGCTCCGTTTGAGGCATTGTATGGACGCAGGTGTCGTTCGCCCTTGCATTGGAGCGATGTGGGTGAGAGGAAGACTTTGGGTCCCGATATCCTATTGGAAGCGGAAGAGAAGGTCAAGATGGTTCGACGACGTCTTGAGACCGCCCAGAGTCGACAGAGGAGCTATGCGGATACTAGGAGACGAGACTTGGAGTTCCAGATTGGAGATCATGTGTTTCTGAAAGTCTCGCCGTCCAGAGGAATTCGCCGTTTTGGAGTTCGTGGAAAGCTCAGTCCACGGTTTGTTGGCCCGTTCGAGGTGTTAGAGCGAGTGGGGCCGGTAGCATACAGGATTGCCCTACCACCGCGACTCTCTGGAGTCCATGATGTGTTTCATGTCTCGGCTCTGAGGAGATATGTGTTCGACCCCTCCCACGTGATTGACTTCACCCCACTTGAGTTGGCTGAGGACCTGCAGTACGAGGAGCTACCAGTGCGGATTCTTGCTCGCGAGACGAAAGAATTGCGCAACCGAGTCATACCGTACGTGAAAATGCAGTGGAGTAATCACGAGGAGCGTGAGGCGACTTGGGAACCGGAGACGGTGATGCGGGAATCCTATCCCTACCTTTTCGAGCTGTCTTCTTGAGGTATGAGTTTGAGTTTGAGTTTCGAGGACGAAACTTTTCGTAAGGGGGAATGATGTAGTACCCCTGGGGCCTAACTGACGGAATGACTGTAGTATTTTAGACTGTCCGACACTTCTGGAGAAGGTCGAGACAAGTCGGAGTCGTTTCGGCGTCAAATAGACGCGAAAACGGACTCGGAGCACCGAAGCGAGCCAAAACTGAAGTTTTGGGCTTTTAGAGTTTCGGGCGCCCGGATGCTCTGTTTTGGGCGCCCAGTTGTTCAGTGCCCTTTTTCTGAAAATTACTAAGTCATTTCGGATCCATGTTTCGGGCGCCCGGAAAGTGAGTCAGGAAATCCTGCCTCGTGAGTATCGAACGGCTCGACACGTGTTGATCGGTTGGTGAGATCCGCCGGACCAGGTTTGGGCGCTCCGGACTGCGGCGGAGAGTCCGATGGTCGAGTTGGTGCAGGCTGCAGAACCGGGCGCCCACTTCATGAGTTTCGGGCGCCCGGAAGTGTGGTTTTCTGCTGAGGACAGGTTAGTTGTAATTCTATTCTTGAGGCTCATTGCACCGAAACTAGTGGTCTATAAAAGCAATGGACGACCTCCCCTGAGGCTCTTTTCTCCCCTCTTCAAGGTGAACTCGGAGCTTGCAAGGGAAACCCTCTCTTCTCTCCCAATTTCATCTTCCTCCATTGATGAACTTGGTTTCCTGCTGAAACTGCAACGTCGACCTGGAGTGTTCGTGCTCGTGTGCAGTGTAGGAATATCCAAATCCAACGAAACTTGGTTTGTTGGATAGAGGACTCGCAGAGGAAGAAGTGGAATCCTTCCAATCGCGATTTGGACAGGTATGTAAGCTACAGTTGATGTTTTACTGGATCCCTGGTGTTCTTGAGCTGAAACTTGGGTTTTTCCTTTGTTCTTGGGATCCAATCTCTTGGGAGCTGGAATTACGAAGTGAAGATTGATCCTTCCACTTTCCTTGCTGGTTTGGAGGTCCTTCCCACCTGAATTGAGGATTCAAAGGTGAGTTCTAGCTCAGATTTTGAGTAATTGCTTAAGTGCTGAATTTTTTGGTCATTGATGGAATTTCTTGGATTTTTAGATCCAGATCTTTGTGAGGACCTTTGGAGAGGTTTTGGATTGTTCCATCACTATTTTTGAGAGGTTTGTGACCCCTTTCTATGAGCTAGATTCGTTGGAATCCCTGAATTCTTGCTGTGTTTGTGTTTTGCTTAAGTGCTGGAATTTCTGGATCCATGTGCAGGAGGGTCCAGATGTTGACCTGATTCAGTGTTTAGGCTTTTTGGGCATCGAGTCGAACTACGATTTGGCTGAAATTTGGAGGGTTTGTTCTTGAACCTCTGCTGGTGAGTTGAGCCAAATTTCACTGCATTTGGACTTAGGATTTGGATTTTATTGCATGTTGATTACATGTGGGTTGTGCTGCCAGGCTGCAGTTCTGGGCTGATGATCTGGGCGCCCAGAACAGTGAGCAGGTGGGTCCGAATCTCGAGGTTGCAGATTTGAGCTCGATTTCGGCCGGTGTTGCTTGGAGGCCTTCCTCTCGACTCCTAGCCGTTGTTGGATAGCTTTCGAGGTGGGTTGATGTTACCGAAATCGCCGGATTTCCTCCTAAGTGTAGAGAGTGCAGCATGCTGTTTTATTATCTGTTAAATCATGTTAGTAGCTCGAATTCGTGAATTTGCATGTGTTTATATGAAATCTGAATTTGGAGCATAAATTGATAATTTATCGACATGACTTTACATGCTGAACTGGGAATTGACTTAGGAGAAAACTTGCGAACATACAACCGTCACTTTTCGAACTGTTATCAGATTTAGCTCTAGGAGCCGTTTCTGTTCCTGTATCACCGCTGTTAGTGCGAGGTGGATACTTAGTTCGTTATAGGACGAGTTTACGCTCGTGCTGGGATGCCGAGCTTGTATTTACAGCAGGGTTAGACTGTTCTGTATTACCGGGTGCCGTCGGGGTTGACGGTGGACCCAGACTCTTGTTTTAGCTTCTGGTTGTGCTGAGGGCACGTGAGCTTAGAGTCTTTGACCCCTTTTGACCCTTTGTTCTTTGACTATAGCCTGCCGGAGCCTGTTTGTGCTCGACAGAGATACGCGTACTAACTCGGCTGGGTAGCTCCCCCCCGAGTGCCGCTCCGGAGTGAGGCCTCTTTTGCGTTGTTGTCGCTACAGATTGTGGATCTGTTTTGGACCCGGCTACCCTATTTGGTAGTGTGCGGTGTGGCTAGGCAGTTGGCTGGACGAGCCCGTTTGGGCGGTTCCGATAGATTGGGTCAGGGATGATTTCTCACTTGGGTGATGCTTACTTGAGAGTTGACTGAGATAGTGGTAGGGTAGTGGCATGATAGCTGTAGAGTTTATTCCAGCTTACTTTGTTGTTCTTTACCTACCAGCTATACTGTTAGTCTCGTAGACTTAGTGGGTGGACCGTTGAGGTCGGTATCGGTACCCACTGAGGACTACTTCTTTTGATAGTAGTTCTCACACCCTTTGTTGCCACCTTTTTGCAGAGCCTTCTTCTGTTGCGGCTGCTGCGCCTGTTCCCGCGGATCGAGGTAAGGGAGTCGCGAGCTAGATCCCTACCTGTCCCTGTTGTCCCTAGAGGAGGACCCTACTGGAGATAGTTTATTTTGAGTTGTGCCATGTACATATACTGTGGATTTGTACCTATTTTGGTTGTGGTGGACCTGTTGTATTTTGGACTCTATTTGTACAGGTGGCTTTTGTTATTAGTCTGTTTTATTTCAGCTCTATATATCTCTTGTAGTGGCTTGTATGTTTGTTTACAGGTTAGCTATCGCTTCGTATACATAGAAAAATCTATGTATACGGCGGATCTGTTGGCGAGCCCGGGGAAACGAGTAATCCGGGGCGTGACAATCTATCTCAATAAAGTGCTCTACGGCCATTTACCACTATATCAACATAACTAGTCATAAGAGGCCACCAACTATGTCGCCAATGTTCCACTATGTTTTCTAAGTTCGCATACTAGTTCTTTGCATTTCAAGGGTTCCCGATATCCAACAAACCAATCCTCATGCGTCCTATGTTTCAAGTTCTCGACCCAAGTTGTCTAGCCCTACTTTAGGAAGCATGCAAGGAATTGAAAACACAAACACCATAATAACCCTAAAATGCATAATTTACATATATACATATATGACCAAAACGGAGACTTAGACATAGAAAGAAATTCAACTATTTTTGATAGCACCACCCACCTCGTTCGACGTCAATTGCCGAGGAATCCAAGCAAACTAACTTCTGACGTCGATTCGGCGCTAACGATAAAATTCTTTGATTTCGGCTCGATTTTCCTCAATCGACCACCGAAACTTCGTTAATCTTCGAATTGAAGCTACTAGGCATTCTTCTACAGCCTTCAATTAAAGAATTATAAGATCAATTTAGATCTAAACCCTAAAATTCGGAAACCCTAGAAATCCATTCCTCACAAAATAACCAAAAATCTCCATGATTCCTTCAATAATCTAGATTAGAATCATGTAGGGTTTCGAAGGATTTACGAAAAATCCGAACTCAAAATCTCAAAACCTCTCCTTTGGAACTTTGCTCTCCTCAAGCCTCTTTGCACAAGAGCTTGCTTCACCTCCAAGTAAGCTTTATCTCCTTTAATCTTCACTTCTTGGAGAGATTACTAGGGAGAAAGAGAGAAGTTAGAGAATGAGGGAAGAGGCTATAGAAAGAGAGAGAGGCCTTTCTCTTGTGTGAGTGGAAGAAAAATGAGTAGAGAGTTTTGTCTCTTATGTGAGTGGAAGAGAAATGAGTAGAGTGTTTTTGTCTCTTATGTGAGTAGAAGAGAAATGAGTAGAGAGTTTTTGTCTCTTATGTGAGTGGAAGAGAAATGAGTAGGGAAGTGGGTTAGAGCTTATCCATAAGCCCCAACACAATTGTAACTTGACCTCCCATGAAAACACCATTTTTCACTTAATCCACAAACTTTGCCTAATTTGGCCAAAGTTTGAAAAAGTGTATAGAAATTCAGTACACTACATTCTCCCCCGATAAAAATAGTTTTGTCCGTGAAACTTAAATCCATACCTCAATTCGATTGATCGAAGAGATGAGGGTAGCGTTCTCGCATCACGTCCTCGAGTTCCCACGTAGCTTCTCGCTCTTCGTGATTAGTCCATTGCACTTTAACATATGGAATTGTGCGGTTCCGCAATTCTTTCACTTCGTGAGCAAGAATGCATAATGGGAACTCCTCGTACGACATGTCTTCTTGAAACTCAAGCGGCTCATAACGAAGGACGTGAGTCGGATCGTGTACATACTTGCAGAGTGTAGATACGTGGAACACGTTGTGAACTCCCGCAAGTTTTGGTGGTAGTGCAAGTCGATACGCTACGGTGCCAACCCGATCCAAAATTTCATACGGTCCAATGTATCGGGGACTCA
Source organism: Puya raimondii (assembly GCA_016920855.1). Lineage (NCBI taxonomy): Eukaryota > Viridiplantae > Streptophyta > Magnoliopsida > Poales > Bromeliaceae > Puya > Puya raimondii. Next base: position 66,604,007 of record JABWPP010000049.1, read on the forward strand.
GCTTCCCCCGAACTCTGAACTACTTTATACCTCGCATGTGCGACACCTTCAAGAAAACGCGGTCTCCTACCGCAAACTCAAGGCTTCGCTGACGCTTATCCACATAACTCTTCTGTCGAGTTTGCGCCGTCAACAGCCGTTGGCGAGCAAGGCGGACCTTCTCCTCCGCCTCATGTAATACATCCGGGCCCAGGGCGACTCGTTCACCAACCTCGCTCCAATGTATAGGAGATCGGCACTTTCTTTCATAGAGAGCGTCGAATGGCGCCATTCCAATACTTGCCTGATAGCTATTGTTATATGCAAACTCCGCCATCGGCAAGTGAATGTGCCATCCCCCCTTGTAATCAAGTACACACGCCCGAAGCATATCCTCAAGGATTTGAATTGTTCTTTTTGATTGGCCATCGCTTTGAGGATGAAATGCGGTGCTGAAGTCGAGCCGTGTGCCAAGAGCATCCTGCAGGCTCTTCCAAAAGTGAGAAACGAATCGGGGGTCCCGATCCGATACAATAGATACCGAAACTCCGTGGAGCCGTACGATCTCGTCGAGGTAGACTAGTGCTAATTTGTCGCCCAACCAAGTGGTGTGGATTGGTACGAAGTGAGCTGTGTTAAACGATCCACCACCACCCAGATTGCGTCGTGACCTCGTTGTGAACGGGGTAGCCCCACGACAAAATCCATCGCTATATTTTCTCATTTCCAAATGGGAATTAGCAAACTTTGAAGCTCCCCTGCAGGAAGTCGGTGCTCTGCCTTAACTTGTTGGCACACGAGGCATCGTGCCACGTAGCGCCCAATATCCTTCTTCATCCCGGGCCACCAATAATGCATCTTTAGGTCCTTGTACATCTTGGTGCCACGCAGATGGATACTATAGGGAGATTGGTGAGCTTCTCGTAGAACTTCTCCCCGAACCTCTTCATCACTTGGCACACATAACCGGTTTCGAAACCGAAGAGTGCCATCGGAGCCAATGCTAAAATCACTGGCACGCCAACCCTCAACGTCGCCTCGCACCTTTTGGAGATCCGGGTCCGAAGACTGTCAATCTTTAATCTTCTCCAATGAGGTCGGTTGAACGACTAGGGTAGTAAGCATGATAGGGGCGTCTGGAGTCACAACCTCTAGGTCGAATTGCCGCATTTCCTCTTGCAACGGCGGCTGACTCGTAATCATTATTGCGAGATTTTCCATAGATTTTCTGCTAAGCACGTCTGCTACTACATTGGCTTTCCCCGGGTGGTACAGAATGGTCACATCGTAATCCTTTAATAGCTCTAACCATCTGCGATGCCTCATGTTCAGCTCCTTCTGTGTAAATAAGTATTTGAGGCTTTTATGATCCGTATAGATCTCGCAACGTTCGCCATACAGGTAGTGTCTCCACAACTTGAGTACGAAGACCACAGCCGCTAACTCTAGGTCATGGGTAGGATAGTTCTTCTCATAGTTCTTCAGCTGACGGGAAGCATACGCAATAACTTGCCCGTGCTGCATCAACACACACCCAAGACCTTGATGTGATGCATCATTGTACACCACGAAACTCTCCCCTTGAATTGGTAGGGCGAGAACCGGAGCCGTTGTTAACCTTTCCTTCAACTTCTTAAAGCTCCGATCGCACTCATCGCTCCAGGTAAACTTGGTTCCCTTATGCGTAAGGCGCGTCAGTGGGATGGTGATCTTCAAAAATCCCTCCACAAATCGCCTATAATAGCCCGCAAGGCCAAGAAAGCTGCAAACCTCCGTGACATTCGTCGGGCGAGGCCAATCCTTAATTGCCTCCACTTTCCCCGGGTCAATAGATACTCCACCTTCTGATATCACATGACCCAAGAAGGCGACCTCACAGAGCCAAAAGTCGCACTTCTTCAACTTCTCATAAAGCTTCTCTTCCCGAAGGACTTGTAGCACACTTCGCAAATGTTCTACATGTTCTTCATCACTTCGAGAGTAGACCAATATGTCGTCTATGAATACCACGACAAATCGGTCTAAAAAGGACTTGAAGACACGATTCATTAGATTCATGAATGCTGCATGGGCATTTGTAAGCCCAAACGGCATAACCGTGAATTCATAATGTCCATACCACGTACGGAACACGGACTTATGTACATTCTCCAGCTTGATCTTCAACTGGTGATACCCCGACTGAAGATCGATCTTCGAATACACCCGAGACCCTTGCAATTGGTCAAACAAGTCATCAACGCGGGGCAACGGGTACTTGTTCTTGATCATGACCTTGTTTAGCTTGCGATAGTCCACATAGAGCCGAAGTGAACCATCATTCTTCTTCACAAATAGCACTGGGGCTCCCCAAGGTGACACACTTGGTCTAATGAAGCTCTTGTCGAGAAGATCTTGCAATTGAGCCTTCAGTTCCTTCAACTCAGCCGGTGCCACTCGGTATGGAGCCTTCAAAATTGGCACGGTCCCGGGAACCAAGTCTATTACGAACTCGATCTCCTGGTCCGGCGGTATTCCCGGCAACTCCGTGGGAAATACATCCGAAAACTCTCGGACCACAAGGATGTCCCCGAGCACCGGAGTCTTCTTACCACACTCCACCACCGTCGTTAAATAAGCCACACAACCACTATTGATCAACTTCCTCACACGTGACGTGGTTACAGTCATGGCAAAGAGTGAGCTTTTACACCCACGGTAGGTGAACTTCTCTTGCCCAGGCTCATGAAAAGTCACCACCTTGCTTTCACAATCGATGGTTGCATAATACTTCGAGAGCCAATCCATACCTAGCACTAGGTCAAACCCTTTCATTTGCCTCAACACCAGCAAGTCTGCCGGCATAATCCAATCATCGATCTGCACTGGACAAGCCGCGCACATATGCATGACGCAGAAGGCATGATCGGAAACCTAGGCCCATCTAGTATGCATGAATTCTACAATATCTACTCCATGCGCAATTGCAAATGATCGACTAATGAACGAGTGGGAGGCACCCATGTCATATAAAGCTCTACACCTTACTCCATTTAATAACACAATACCTGCCACGACGTCGTTCGATAACGGCAGGTTCCTCCACCTGAGCTGCAAACACACGGCCACTGGGTGCCGATCGGGATCCCTCAGACTAACACGACATCAAAGTGCGCCCAGCAGATGTAGAGGTAGGCGGAACTCCTGCAAACTGCCTAGGGGCTGACTGAACCGAAGTGGATGACGGGGCCAGTGATGCTCCTCTCGGGCACTCACGACTCATGTGTCCAGACTGACCACATCTGTAACACCTTCCCTCACGCTGCCCACGGCTCTGCGGTCGATGTTCCCCGCCACATATAACACACTGCGAAGTCCCACGGCTCCTCGACTGAGCTCGGGGGTACCTAGGGGGTCTCTCAGAGCTCGACTGTCCCCCGGCACCACTTGTAGTGCGCTTCCTTCCTTTTTCCTTCTCAAACGACTCACGCTCCTCCCTCGCGATTGTATTCCCTTGCTCTACCCATAGAGCCCGGTCAAAAACTCAGCAAAAGTTTGAAGCTTAAAGGAGTGCACAACTCTGAAAATATCGGGCCGAAGTCCTCGCTCGAAGCATTCCGCCTCGTCTTGGTCACTCCGAACCACATACGGGATACAGTTCACAATATGCGAGAACTCCCGCTCGTATTCTCTCACAGAGCGACTTTCTTGTTTCAACTTTCGAAAGTCCTCCTGCATCTTCCTCTTAACACTATCGGGGAAATACGCGCTAAATACCAACCCTCGAAACTCCTCCCAAGTGATTGGAGGAAGATCTGGGGATCGACCTTTCTTAACTCCCCTCCACCACACTCTAGCCAACTTCTCAAAATAGTGAACGGCTAGGTGTACCTTGTCCTGCTCGAGGGTATATATGTCCTCGAACAGGGTCTCCGTCGAAGCAATCCACGTCTCTACAAACCAAGGATCCACCATTTCCCTGTCGAAAGTAGGCGGGTTGAACCTTTTAAAGGTTGTGAGAGCCGCAAGTGCTCGTTCCCTCTCTGCCTCCACTGCCGCTTGATTGGGGATCGAGGAGCCAGAAGACGCCGGAGGAGCGCTCATCGGAACATGGCGCACCGTCACTGGCACGGCTGTCGCATCCACTCCCTCGGTAGCGTTTGGAACGTGTGTCGGAGGCGCAGGCGGTTCTCAACCAACTTGCCCTACCACCGCCTGTTGCGACACCAATTCTTGAAGCTTCCTAATCTGCTCCTTCTGTCGTTGGGAGGCTTCGGCCTGCTGTTGAGAGGTCTCGGCCTGCCTCTGCACCACCCCAATTAGCACAGTTACTTGGTCACGCAACTCCTAGACCTCACTGGACTCGGACCGCTCTGGCACCTCAAAAGGCGATGCCGGAGTAGATCTCGTCACATGGCGTTTCTTTGGCGCCATTACCACCTGAAACGCAACAATTCGATTAACCATTTTGATCAACGAGATTAACAAAAATCAATAACGTAACCAAACAAAACCAAATTAGGCGAAAGTTCACAAGGGTACTTACTCCCATCCCTAGGTATCACGTTGTCGGCCGCCAACACAACCTCCTTAAGTTGAGAATAAATAACACCTTGAATCCGTCTCTAACAACCATTACAGACATACTAACAACTAGACCCAATTGACTTAACTTCCGCCACTAATCATAGATCGCCGTCTCTCACGTGCCTAGGTCCCTATAGTCACCATCCTAAGGTTTCCTAGGTCCTTCTAGACCTCTCTATCTAAAAGCATCGACATCCAAAAAGTCTAAGCATACTATCCACATATAAAAGCTAAACTAAATCCACGGGATCTAATCATGCTAGACAGAACATCCAAAATGTAACTGAACCACATCCACAACTAGCTGATAAAAGGATAAGGGTGATAACCAAATCTGGAGAGAGAAACCTCACAGGTCGGGTGTCACGCCCCGGGCCCTAGTGAGAGCCTACCAGGCACGTGCACAGACCCGCCGTGTACCTCAAAACAACACAAGGCGTCTACAACAACAACAATCAAGTAGAGTAAGGAATACATCCTAAACAAGGTGATCAGAGCGAGAACATAGATCTATAACTAAAACAAAATCAACACGACTAAAATCTCGAGATATATAATAAAATTTATACATCATAATAACACTAGGAGTTCACTCTCTAGGAACAACTCTACACCTTTTATTCAAAATACAAAGAAAGGCATCCATGGTATGTCTATAATAGTATCGTAGAGACTCTAGCTAGCTGCTAACCCCTCGCCACGATCCCAAGCCTCTCCTGCTGCGGAAGGCTCTGAAATAAAAACCCAACAACAATGGGGGTGAGAACTATTAAACAATAGTTCCCAGTGGGTAAGCCGCCGAGAGTGGCGAATTACACCGCTAGGTCAACTGAGGCAAGATAGTATAAGCTGAAACATAAAGCATAATACATTAAAAGCTAAACAGATAGTTCTACTACTATCATGCCTCCAAATGAATAATTCATCTACATGAACATGTTACAAAGTGTGTAAACATTCTACTCATATATGTGTAAATATGCCATGATCAACTACACATGTTCTAATGTCATAAACTCACTATATGTCAAGTTTACTATTACACATATGACTTGTCTCCAACTACAAGTATGTTATGTATACCCGACTTCCCACTACATGTATGAACTATATCACTTGTTCCCAAGTATATGTATGTTATGTTCACTATCCACAATTGTGCCAAGTCATGTCAATGTCTCACTACATGTAATGCCACAATCTACTACTATGTCCATCTGCTACATCTATATGCATAAATTACTTATGATGTCGAATGTAACATTCCTCACAATATTTCCTACCATAAAGGACTTTTTAAGTCTCGGCTTGTGCCGTGCCTAATGGCCCCGTGGTAGTCAACATTCTCTCGCTAGAATGAGCCTCCCCCACGGCAATCCACTTCGGCGCCCATATAACCTGCACATAGGCGATCAATGTCGCGAAAGGCCCACTCCGGAGTGCCGGCTTGTAGGGAGCGACCCTCACAAGCATGTGCGAATGAGCACAACGGCATTAACAAGCATAGTCAATAGCATAGGAAATACGTTCATCATGTCTAAAACATGGAATAGCCCACCAATGTCCAAGGATCTAACATTATGTCATAATGTCAACCTAATTATTCACCTAAGTAAAATATAATATGCTTAATCTCATACTATGTCAAAACATGTCATATCATGTTTATTACATTCAATAGCCAATATGCTAAATGTCAACAATCTCATGTTGTTCTCAAATTATCCGTTGGTATGTCCCTACCAATATGCACATGTCTCTAACATGTAAAAGTTCATCTCTTAGTTTACTAAGTTCACAAACCATGCATTATTCTAATGCCATGTCCAATGCATTTCAATGCCGTAACCGATGCATTCTACAAATGCTATAATCCATGCATTATTCTAATGCTACAATTCATGTGTTCTACGAATGCCATGACAATGCATTCTACGATGCCAACAAGACCATAAACCATGCCATGCATGAGCTACAACCACCTCTACTACATAGAGTATAAAAGTTATCATGCAAGTATTCATTTAGCCAAGAACTCATATTTAACCAATTACAATTATCAAATACAAATAGAATCCCTTTCCTCATGTCTTAAACATGGAATCATTCCACGACCAAAAGGTCGAGCCCAAAGTCAACGATGCCCGTCAAAGTTGCTCACCTAAATGAGGTGTAACAAACTTATCTTGCATTTGCCATATCTTCTCTTTTCTCTATACAAGCATACTTTAGTATGCGAAGACAGTTCACTAGTCCTTCAACTAAGTAGTGTCTCATATAACACTCATCTCTAGCATGCATATCTTAATTAGCATTTCAAAATGCATCACTACACTACTAGTGCAAATACCCTAGCATGCATGTTATTCTCATAATGCCATACTATATAAAATATACACTTTTCATATACAACATATATATCCCATGCAATCACAACTTTCATCATGCCATAATTATCATAATTATGCATCTAATCAATCCTATAACAAGATATGAGACATATGGGGAGTTCACCCATTTTGGTGAGGTCAGACTCACCGGAAAACCGTCGAAACCTCGCAGTACTTCAAAACGAAGTTGTCCCCCGAGCTTCACATACCCTAAGATAATTTTCCAAGGGGTTACAAGTTTTGAACGAATAAATTCGAAAACTACCAAAATCCATGAGGTAAATGGGTGGAAAATACCTTGAGCAAGTAGAACTTGTTCTAAGTCCAAATTGAGGTTAAGGATTTTCAAATCCAACCTACAACAACATTCTACACCCATCAATTCAACCTCAAGAGCCCACAATCACGAAACCCTAATTCAAACCCTAGTTTTCATGAAACTAGGTCTTCATCCCAAATCCAAGAGATAAACGCAAATAGGGGAGTTGTAAAGGTAGCCACTCACCTCACAAGAGCTCCAAACCAAGCAAAAGAGACTAGGGTTGGAGATTCATCCACCAACAAGCTCTCCTCTTCAGCCACGAGCTCCCTCCAAGCCTAAGAGTCAACCTCCATGGAGAAAATGGAGAGAAAGTAGATCAAAACCACCCTTCATGGGTTTGGAGAAGAGAAAATCAAGAGAGAGAGGGGAAGGAAGCTCACCTTTCTTCTCCTCCATCCTCAGCCAACACAACAACAATGAGAGGGGTGAAGGGATACTTAACCCAAAGCACAAAATCCACTTAGGCCCCTCAAAAAGCTAAAATTGCAAAACTGCACAAAATGCACTCTGCAGCACTGTGTACCGGTATACGCATAGGCATACCGGTATACTGCACAAAAATTGCAAAACCCGAGCCTTGGCCAAGAAGGCCACGAAACAGCATTTCGGTATGTAACTTCTCAGTACCGGTACAAAACGCTTCAGTACCGGTATGCCAACATCAGTACCGGTATGCAGCTTATTCCGATATTAGCTGCCGGATTCCGCAGAACCCGAGAGCTGCGCACAACCAGTTCTCACTGGATTCTGGTATCCCTAAACCAGATACCGGTATACAATTGTAAAATCTGCACTTTTACAAATTTTGACTTCCGGAGTCCGTTTTCGCACTTCCCAAGTCCCGAAAATGCTCCGAAGCTCACCAAACTCAACTCAAACTCCAGAATAGTATAAGGCACTATTCTCTCACTAGAACTCCACAATTTGCTAAAGTTCAGTGTGCTACACTCTCCCCTCCTAAAAAGGAGTTTCGTCCGCGAAACTACGGATCAACAACCAACAACCAACAGCAAAACCAAAGGGAATAAGAACATCTCCCTCACAGTGAAGCCTCCAGCTCTCACACCATGCATCGCGTCCGAGATGTTGTTCCAAGGCATCTTGTAGTAGGAATAGCGATAATTCCAAATTCCTACATTCCACAAGTCCAATCCACAACAATTGCTCCCTGAAGTTTAGATCTTCATGTAGCTCTAATGCAGCGACATCCACCATCGGGGTAGAATTCAAATACTTGCTCGGAGTGTCAAAACACATCGTATACCTTCAACAGATCTGAAGTAAAACAGCTCGACATGCCACTAGGCCCATTTGCCTTAGGGTCTCAAATAATCCAAAGAATCTAGAACTTCGATTCCTCATACACAAAGCTCTTGGATTTTCTTAACCAAGTATCCCAATCAGATCATCAGATTCAGATGCCCAAAAATTCTATCTCTCACCGAGAATCGTCCAGTGGCCCAAATTCCAAAGCGATAGAGCTAGACGCTCTACGTAGTCACACAATTTACCAAGGTATACTTGCGCAAAATTTCCTCAAGTCCACTCAGGTGAATAGTTACTCCTATTCACAATCTCCCAACAATCATCATATCTAGCTTGGAAGCGAGACAATCCAATTCCGGAGCCTCCGGTAATCGTTCTCTATCCATACAAGGTAGATAGCCTTTACTTAGCATATCTCATAAATCCTGCTATCACAAGTACAACTTGTCGGTTCCACCGTCAAGGCACTTTCTGACTGTCCACTAGGAATTCATCCGCCGCTGCACTCTTGACCTCGATTGCACCATTTACCAGTCGGGATCAAGGCTAACTCCCGTGATCCGATCCAAAGGATAGATATCACAACATGTTACCCATCTCATCGATATCTCTAGTACACCAGCCTCTAACCTGTTTTCACAGCTTCAACTCATTTTCTTGAGTGTAGAGGTATCTCCAACATTAAGATCTGGGTGCACTTCACACCACTAACGATACACAAAATTGCCATAGTTTCCAAGTAAATGCCATGGCAATCATTTCCAAATCACAATTTGGCAATTCCTGTTACATTCTCTCAATTGTTGAAAGGTCAATACTACCTTTCTATTTCACACCAAAGTGCAACTCGGTCCGTGGAGAGAAACATAACTACAAAGCACATAACCCGCCTTCGGGGTAACCAAGGTTGGCGGTCGTCAACCACACCAACAGTTCCAAGAAATTTCTCTCACACGTATCTTTCCAAAAGGTTTAATCCTTTTATGTGTGAGTCAAGAGAAGGGAGTAGACAACTTAGTAATCTCCCCACAATTATCCATAACATCCACTCTGTTACGATATATTTAGTATATGTTACGATATATTTAGTATCTTATGGTATATTAGGATACTGTATATTATTATCATATATAGAGTAGGATTATATGGTATGTAATCCTAGTTGTAGTATTACTATAGTAGGCAATGTTACTATAGTAGACCTATCTCTTGTACTATATATTTTCATCAATTCAACCCAAGAGGGTATGCTCTTTTGCCCTTCTTTCATGGTATCAGAGCGGGAACCCTAATTTAGGGATATTGATCCACAGCTATCATCCACAACAAGTCTCACCTTCTTCCATAGGTGTTCTTTTCCTTTTGGTGTTCTATCTCCTCTTATCATTGGACTTCTATCTCTCCGCTACAGTACTGCTACAGTATCTGCGCTACAGTATTACTACAGTACTCGCGCTACAGTACTGCTACAGTCGCGCGCTACAGTACGCGCGCTACAGTACGCGCGCTACAGTACGTGCGCTACAGTAATTTCAGCCTCTTTGTGATTCCTCTTTGCTCTTCGGGTGCCGCTCGGACTATCCTCGTACCGCTCGCTGGTTGCTCGTGTCGCTCGGTCCTTTCCCTGGTGCGGCCGTTCTTATTTGGTGCTAAGTGGTTCCTCTCTTGTGCGCTGGGTACAACTAGTTTGGTAGAAACCAGGTTCTTCCTTTTTCTCATCCGCTACATTCCGATTTATCTTTCTTTCATATCTAGTGGTGGATCCTTCTCTTTTGGTAGCAAATATGTCTTCTTCTACCTCAAATTTGCCAGTTGTTAACATCAAAACTCTCATACCACTAGAACTCACTGATTCCACATATCTTGTGTGGAAGCAAGTCTTTCTTAATGTTCTAGAAAGTTTTGGTGTTACATCACATGTGGACGGAACTGGTGTTGTGCCTTCTCAGGCTATCGATACTGCTGATAAGAAGGTGGTTATAAATTCCGAATATTTAAGTTGGAAAAGGGAAGACACCACTATACTTTCATGGATTAATGCCACTTTATCCCTTAGCATATTACGAATGGTCATTTCTAGCTCACCTAAAACTGCATATGATGCTTGGAGAATCATTGAGGCATATTTTCTTGATAAGACTGCTTCCACGGCTTTTTCTCTAAAGTCTGAATTGCGGAGCATCAAGAAAGGCTCAATGAGCATGTGTGATTACATGCAAAAGGTCAAGTCGATTGGTGATGCTCTTCAGGCGATTGGTGAAACCGAGTCAGACCATAATTTGGTCATGACTGTTCTTCTAGGGCTACCAGAAGACTATCGCGGTTTTGTTAGTGCTCTAAACACACACAGAAATAAGCCCACTTTTGAACAGCTTCGTCCACTCTTGATGCAAGAAGAAACGGAAGTCCAACGTCGTACTAGTGTGATGACATCCTCTGCTATTCCCACTATTGACGGTGAAGCTCTTTATGCCAATCGTGGACGCGGTAATCGTGGAGGCCGTGGAGGTAGATATCGTGGAGGCCGAGGACAGCATGGTAGACACAACTCTGGTCGTGGATCTCCTGGAACATACTCACACCCTCAACCTAATAATCCTCAACAACCTTACATTCCAAAGTCTGGCACACAATGTCAGATCTGTGGCAAGTTCAATCATTCTGCCCTCCAGTGCAGACAACGCTTCAATCATTCCTTTATTACAGATGATGTTCCTCAAACTTTTGCTGCTATGAACCTTCATGAACCCGGTGAGGAAGTATGGTATCCAGACACCGGAGCATCTAATCATATGACCGCACATTCTGGTATTCTCTCCTCTTCTAAACCTTATAGTGGGCACGAAAAAATTCTTGTTGGTAATGGAAATTTACTTGATATTACTCAGACAGGTGAAACTCATTTAAATACGTCCTCTAACTCTTTTGCTCTTAAAAACGTCCTTGTTGTTCCTTCTATTAAGAGAAATTTACTTTCAGTGCGTCAGTTCTGTCATGATAATAATTCTCTTTTTGAATTTGACTCTTCTGGTTTTTCTGTGAAGGACAAGGAAACCAGGGCGGAGCTTCTTCGATGCCCTAGTTCGGGAACATCACTCTATCCACTTTCCTCTAAAGTTGCAAGTGTAGGAACTAAGAAACCGCTAGCTCTAGTTGCATCTAGGTTTAGCGGAGATATATGGCATAGACGGTTAGGTCATCCAAGTTTTCCTGTTCTTTCTACATTTATTAAAAACAATAAAATTGTTTCTGATTCTGCTTTGAAATTATCTGTTTGCAATGTTTGTAATATGGGAAAACATGTTAAACTCTCGTTTCATGATTCAGAATCTCAATCTGCTTTTCCTTTTCATATTGTTCATTCTGATGTTTGGCAATCACCTGTTCCCTCTGTTTCTGGCTACAAATATTATGTTATTTTTATTGATGATTACTCTCGGTTTTCTTGGCTTTACCTTTTAAAATTTAAACATGAAGTTTTTGACAAATTTTTCGAGTTTAAGACAATGGTTGAAAACATATTTCATAGTTCAATCAAAATTTTTCAATCTGACAATGGTACTGAATTTGTAAATGACAAATTTTTTACTCTTTGTTCACAAAATGGAATTATTCATAGATTCTCTTGTCCTTATACGCCTCAACAAAATGGCCTTGCTGAGAGGAAGCATAGGCATTTATCTAACATTGTTAGGAGCCTGCTGTTTCAAGCTTGCTTACCTCCTCGATTCTGGGCTGAGGCCATTCAAACTGCCGTCTTTCTTGTGAATCGAATTCCTTCTCTTACTGTTTTGAAAGGACAATCGCCATATGAAATTCTGCATGGTTGTGTTTCCCCTGACTTGCAACTTGTTAGAGTTTTTGGATGTTTGTGTTATCCCGATGTTCAGGACATTGCAGCTCACAAGCTCTCTCCCCGTTCTCTTCCTTGTGTCTTTTTGGGACTTTCTGACAAACATAAAGGTTTTCGCTGTCTTTATCCAAGCACTGGTAAAATTTTTATTTCTCGCCATGTTACTTTTGTTGAACATGTTTTTCCTTACTCTTGTCTTTCTAAATTCTCTTCTTCTCCTTCCTCTTCTATTTCAAACTTTCAAATGTTTCAAAATTTTCTTTCTAATCCTCCCCTACTGGGTGAGAGTCCATCCACTATTGATGCAATCTCTGGCCTCTCCTTAACACGCCCCTCTACTGACGTTGGTTCACATACGCTTGTTTCACCGTCTGAGCAATTATCAGTTTTTCCTTCCACTGTGAATCATGATGCCCCACAGGTTAGTAATGAGAATGCTGCCGCTCCTGCTGGCCAAACTGAACTCCGGGTCTATACCAGACGACACACCAGCCGGCCTGCTGCTGCTTCACCTTCACCTATTGATCGTGCTGTATATTATTATCATATATAGAGTAGGATTATATGGTATGTAATCCTAGTTGTAGTATTACTATAGTAGGCAATGTTACTATAGTAGACCTATCTCTTGTACTATATATTTTCATCAATTCAACCCAAGAGGGTATGCTCTTTTGCCCTTCTTTCACACTCAAACTAGGAAGTTTGAACTTCGATTACATCCGCTTGTCCAACTCAACTATGGATGGCTTGATTTCTTGAGATCTCCAATCATATTCACTTTGGCATCAACTGCCAAGGGATGCTAGTCCTCACAACTGAATCAGCACGTCTTCAACTTGAAGCACTTGCAGTCCTCATTCAAAGGAATCTTCATGGTCTTCATCGCCTCTTGACTTCCACAAGTCGTCGATGCGCACAGGGACAAAGACACCCAGAAGGGCCACACATCACAACACACAAGAGCATCAACCAGCTCAAACGACACCACGACAATTTCGCAATGTCTACACCAAGTGAACAAGTCACCCTCGGTCCAAACTCAAACTCGATCCAACGAGAGTAGTACTCAGATTGCAACTACCCTCGAGTAAATCCACAATCCATGGAGCTTGATCAAACAGATCAACAGATCTCGGCTACGGGTACATATTCTTGATCGTGACCCTACCGAGTTCACGATAGTCGACCCACAGTCGAAATGACCCGTAGCCATATCACCTAAATGAGGTGCAACAAACTTATCTTGCATTTGCCATATCTTCTCTTTTCTCTATACAAGCATACTTTAGTATGCGAAGAGAGTTCACTAGTCCATCAACTAAGTAGTGTCTCATATAACACTCCTCTCTAGCATGCATATCTTAATTAGCATTTCATAATGCATCACTACACTACTCGTGCAAATACCCTAGCATGCATGTTATTCTCATAATGCCATACTATATGAAATATACACTTTTCATATACAACATATATATCCCATGCAATCACAACTTTCATCATGCCATAATTATCATAATTATGCATCTAATCAATCCTATAACAAGATAGGAGACATAGGGGGAGTTCACCCATTTCGGTGAGGTCAGACCCACCGAAAAATCGTCGAAACCTCGCAGTACTTCAAAACGAAGTTATCCCCCGAGCTTCACATACCCTAAGATAATTTTTCAAGGGGTTACAAGTTTCGAACGAACAAATTCGAAAACTACCAAAATCCATGAGGTAAATTGGTGGAAAATACCTTGAGCAAGTAGAACTTGTTCTAAGTCCAAATTGAGGTTAAGGATTTTCAAATCCAACCTACAACAACATTCTACACTCATCAATTCAACCTCAAGAGCCCACAATCACGAAACCCTAATTCAAACCCTAGTTTTCATGAAACTAGGTCTTCATCCCAAATCTAAGAGATAAACGCAAATAGGGGAGTTGTAAAGGTAGCCACTCACCTCACAAGAGCTCCAAACCAAGCAAAAGAGACTAGGGTTGGAGATTCATCCACCAACAAGCTCTTCTCTTCAGCCACGAGCTCCCTCCAAGCCTAAGAGTCAACCTCCATGGAGAAAATGGAGAGAAAGTAGATCAAAACCACCCTTCATGGGTTTGGAGAGGAGAAAATCAAGAGAGAGAGAGGAAGGAAGCTCACCTTTCTTCTCCTCCATCCTCAGCCAACACAACAACAATGAGAGGGGTGAAGGGATACTTAACCCAAAGCACAAAATCCACTTAGGCCACTCAAAAAGCCAAAATTACAAAACTGCACAAAATGCACTCTGCAGCACTGTGTACCGGTATACGCATAGGCATACCGGTATACTGCACAAAAATTGCAAAACCCGAGCCTTTGCCAAAAAGGCCACGAAACAGCATTTCGGTATGCAACTTCTCAGTACCGGTACAAAACGCTTCAGTACCGGTATGCCAACATCAGTACCGGTACGCAGCTTATTCCGGTATTAGCTGCCGGATTCCGCAGAACCCGAGAGCTGCGCACAACCAGTTCTCACTGGATTCCGGTATCCCTAAACCAGATACCGGTATACAATTGCAAAATCTGCACTTTTACAGATTTTGACTTCCGGAGTCCGTTTTCGCACTTCCCAAGTCCCGAAAATGCTCCGAAGCTCACCAAACTCAACTCAAACTTCAGAATAGTATAAGGCACTATTCTCTCACTAGAACTCCGCAATTTGCTAAAGTTCAGTGTGCTACATCGGGACCTCTAGTACCACTAACTAGGCGTGCCTCGCTGCGTCCCGACTCCCACCATCCTGCTCACCTGAAAACAACAACGATGGCGGGGGGTGAGAACATGTAAACATGTCTCCCCTCCCAGTGGGTACCGCAAGCCGACGAAGGCGAGGTGTACACACCGGCACGAGGGTCAACAAAGAGATAGATAGGATAAACAGTAGCACAAATAAGTATGAGGCTGACATACAACTGAACAATTATGCTACTGTAAGTAAGGTAATCATATGCATCAACGGAGATAGCCACAAAGTATACCCAATCCATAGCCACCGGGACGTATCCCTGATACTGTCACAACCTGCTCAAACATCGGCACATAACCTCCGCAGATGCACGTGCTAAGAGGCTCACGGGTCGGATGCACGCGACCCTTTTTCGGAAAAGAACACCCCCAGGCGGTGGATCAGACCGCTGGTGTACGTGAAGTGCTAGAAGAGCTGTGACGATCGATGCGAATGCTCAATCCACAGAATGACAACGAGCCGTGAAGTAACTGATAAGCCAATATACGAGGATCGCTCGGAACAACAGGCGATCAACACCGAGCAACGAGGTCGTCTCAAAAATCATGCAAACCACAACTACTCTACTAAGGTAAACACACATAAGTAGAGTCAACGGGAGTCAAGTGAACTAATAACTGAAATGCAAGAGAAGGGATAGAGAGGTATCACCGTAGTCCACTGAACCGACTCCGGATCGAAGTACCCACCTGTCGAAATGATAGAGCCTAACACCGACGGCTCTCGGGAACCATGACAGGACCTACGAAAGACTCACAGGGTCAAGGTCCACCAAGTCGACACTAAACACATAGCGCTCACAACCCGAAACTGACGGATCGTCCGGAAAACCCACCGGGACGATCCCGAAACGACACTAAGCCCCACAGGGGTACCAACAACCAAACCAGGTCCTCCACTGTCCCCAAAAACACCACAACAAGGTGACAGGACAGTGAGCACAAGCTCGGGGTGCCACGAACACAAACGCACCCGAAACGGCTTCCCGGGTTCCCGAAAAATGCCGATTTGGCACCGGAACCCTTCGTCACTCATCCGCTGTCCTCGAAACTTCGGGACAGCGATGAGTAACAGCCAACGAGGCTAAACGACGAAGCCAAGTCACTCGCGAAACCAGCAAGTGAGTCGCAAGACTAAAAACACGCGTTTCGCCGACTATTTCATTGGAAAATGCATCGGAAATAAATCCAGATCTCCGCGAAGGGCGAAGGGGTTGGACAACCAGTCCACAGGGCCTCAAGGGTCATGCCCTTGCTGCCCGTAGCATCGCAACGTTGCCACAATCACAAAGAACCCTAAACAAGCAACATAAACACAAAAAGTAAGCATAATTAAGGCCGTTCGAGCACTCCGTTCGTCCACACGACCTTCCGCAAGCACCAGCGGATAGGTAACGACGTAACGGAGGCCGTGCTCACAGCCCCACTGCGACAGGACCAGTCGCAAGCACAGAAACTCTATAAAAATAGCTCTACATGTGATAACATTGCTCGACAAAGGCCGAACAGCGAAACGGCTCACCAAAACAGCCAAATAAGGTGAGCATGATGATCAGCGCGTCGCTTTAATCATCGTGCTCACCTTCTCGAGCTTCAGGAGGCAACAAAAAGCAAGATCCCAAGCATGCGGCCCAACCAAGCTAAAAACACACCCTGGCCGGAGCAACTAGCTCCGGCCGGCTGCCGGCCGACATGCAAGGCGCGCGGCGGCCAGGGTTGGATGCGCAGAAGGTGAGGAAGAGGATGCTCACCTCAACCGACGGCAGGAAGCGGCGACGGTGGCGCGGGGAGAAAGCTCACTCTCGGGTGGCTAGGACACGACGGCGCCGGCAACAAACGGCGATGGCGGCCGGCGGCGACGCGAGCACCGGCAAGAGGGGGTCGCCGGACGTCGGGTGGGAGGTGACCGCAACAACAAAACCCGGCGGCGGCGGCGGAGGGTGCTCGGCCGCGGCTGCCCTAGCGGCCCAGGCTGTGTCCGCGGCGGCTGCGGCGGCGCACCGACGGCACTGGGGCGGCCGGGGAGGAAGGCGACGGCACCGGAGGTCCTCCCGGAGCTGGCCGGAGGGTGCTGCGCCGGCGGGAAGCGGCGGCGGCTCGGGTCCAGCAACCTCGGCCCGCAGCTGCCCTAGCAGCAGCTGGCAGCAGCTCAGCGGCAGCTCCCGGCGGCGGGGCTGGTAGCCGGCAGTCGTGCCACCTCAGGGGGACCCGAGGCGTGGGTTTACCCTGGGTGCACACTGCAGGGAAGGAGAAGAAGAAGAAAAGGGAGAGAGGGAGAGTGGCCGGAGTTTGCACCGGCCAGGGGAGGTCGGCGGCGGCCGGCGGCGCTCGGGGAGAGGGCAGGGGAGCTGAGGAGAAGGGTGGCTCAGTGCTGGGAGCTGAGGGAGGAGAGAAGAAGAGAGGAGCTCACTCTCTCTCCACTCACACACACACACACATATACACACATGTATAAATGCAAAAGGCCCCTCAAACACAATTTTTATCAGCTAGGTTTCAGATAACTCAATGAAAACCTACTTTACACAATTTTTATAAGAAATGAGAAAATAAAATTAAAATTAAGAAATTAAGAATTTAAAATTTAAAATTAAGAAATTTAATAATGTATAGTGTGCATATAATAATTTTATCACATTACCAGACTAGTTGTCAATATTTTAATAAAAATGCACGGAGACCGATTTCAGTTATAGTGTAATAGTTTGCAACCGTAATTTAAATACAATTTATCTATTTTATTCATACAATTATAAAAAAGAAAAACTGCTGTAGAGCAGGAGTCATTTCACTATATACGTTTAAGCCTTAAACTTTAGTGTAAAAATTTAAGGGTTGTTTAATTATTTGGAAAAGTGTGAAAAACTGCTGTAGAGCAGGAGTCATTTCAGTTATAGTGTAAAAATTTCACACTTTTCCAAATAATTAAACAACCTTTAAAGTTTAAGGGTTGTTTAATTATTTGGAAAAGTGTGAATTTTTTTTTTCATAAAAAGTCATTTTTTTATTTATTTTTCGTCTGTTTGGTTTTAAGGAAAATAAGATTTTATGAAAAAAAATTAGTATTTTTGTTTTTCTAAAAAATTTTTAGAAAACAAAAAAACTAGTTTTCATGAAATATGTATTTTTTTTTTCAAAAATTCTTGTTTTCTTGCAAACCAAACGATGGAAAAATTAGAAAAGGAGTTTTTTATGAAAAAATTTTAAATTTTTTTCACACTTTTTCAAGAAACCAAACCACCCCTTAGGACATTGTTGTAGTACTTGGCTTTTTTTAATTTTAGCCCCTCAAAATATTTTATTTTATAAACGATTTAGGAGAACGAAGACCTCCGTCCTTCTAAAAGGATAGTAGCTGGATTCTTACAAAATAATACTATTAAATTATAAATGCAGAAATGACCATATATTGTATACGTATATGCCACGTGAAATGTTTTAAGTGAACATGGTGATTCATTCACCGCGTTTATAATACAGTGATTTATTTATTTTGTTTAGTTGAATAACATAATGTATTTTAAAACTAGAATATAAGTCTCTTTCTTTTCATACACTATTCAAAATATGGTGAATGGATTACTGTAATCTAAATATAGTGAATGAATTATTACTGCTTGGCGTCTACGTGCACAGATATAGGATCATTTCTGCACTTATAATTTTGATAGAATTATTAGTGCAATAAAATTTATTAAGGGGCTAAATGCACAAAAGTCTCTATTACTAGTTTTATTACTGTTCTAAATTATTTCCTGATCACGGTTTATTAGTCAAACCTGATGGACAAGCAACAATTTTATCTTTTCTAAAATTTTTATTAAAAGATGATCATATGCTGATATATCAAAGACAAAAGCGACAGGTTGTTCTTAGGAAACCAAACATCATGTCCACAAACAGCGGGGTTTTGCCTTGCTCTGCATTTTAGTCTTTTGCTTTGTATGGTTCGTGGATGACATGGTAGACTAGTCCCGGAGAAACATTTTTTGAGTCCCTTGCGTTACTAGGGGTGTAATGTGGGCCGTGCCGGGCCGGCACGGCCCACATTTTCCGGGC
The DNA here is from genome assembly GCA_016920855.1 of Puya raimondii. Taxonomy (NCBI): domain Eukaryota; kingdom Viridiplantae; phylum Streptophyta; class Magnoliopsida; order Poales; family Bromeliaceae; genus Puya; species Puya raimondii. The sequence continues at coordinate 66,623,224 of JABWPP010000049.1, forward strand.
CGAAACGGGCTAAAGGCTGGCCCGGCCCGGCCCGGCTTCAATTTCGGGCCGTACCGTGCCGGGCCCAAGCCGCCTAGCCTCCGGCCCGGCACGGCCCTTCGGCCCGGAAGGCACGGGCCGTGCCGGGCCGGGCCGGCCCTTTAAGATATTTATTTTTAATTTTTTTTCAAAAATTATTATAAAATTTAAAAAGAGAAATAATAAATTATTTTTATTTAAACGTATATTTTGATCAAATAATTAAAAATTTATAAAAATACTTATAATATAGTAAATATTTAATTTTAAAAAAAATATTATTTTAAAATAAAAAGAAAGAAAAGGGATGGGTTTTGGTCCAATGGAGAAAAATGCTTTGGTCCATTGGACCAAAACCACTCCTCCCAAGATCTGCCTAGGGAGGAGAGCTCCTGGGGAGACCCTCCTCCCCAGGAGCTGAGACCCCGAGGCCCAAGGCATCTTGCCTTGGGCCTCGGGGTGCGGGCCGTGCTGGCCCGGCTGGCACGGCCCAACCGGTCCGTGCAGTGCCGGGTGGCCCGCCTCTTCGCGGCCCGGCACGGCCCAGGCCTGCATCGGGCCGTGCCGGGCCGTCGGGCCCCAGGGGCGCGGCCCAGCACGGCCCGGTAGCGCGGGTCGGCCCGGCCCGCGGCCGTGCCGGGCCGGGCTGCCCACGTGCAGCCCGGCCCGTTTTACACCCTACTGGTAGGGGACTACCAGTTACCCCTCCTCCTCCGCGTGGCTCTTTCCTATTAATTACGAGTCAACACTGTCAAATCCAAAGGCCAACCCCCTGCAATCCTCCGAGAAGGTTTTCTTTCCCCTTCTCTTTATCTCTACCGAAAATATCTGCATATATTAAAATACGTGGGGAACCTTACAATTGCAAATCGCTTCCTTTCTAGCCCTTTTCATACTCAAGCCCCTTTCTCACTACTCTCTCTAAGGGGGCTGAGCTACTAATACACGACCCCTCAAATCAAAAGCCACCCTTTTGGTTATCTTTGACTCCATTCCTCTTTTTATGGGTTTTTCTTTCTTCGGCGTCCGATGTTCCTGCTGGGCCGTAAAGGCCGCGGCGACCTGCGGTCGAGGAGCCGCGAGATGAGCTCCAAGCAGCAGCAGCAGCAGCAGCAGCAGCAGGGCCGGGCGCCGCGGCTGGAGCGGCGCAACGCGGCGAAGCACGTCGACTACGAGGCCGCGGGCGGCGGCGCAGCGCCGTGCTGGCTGTCGTCGTCCTCGTCGTCGTCGTCGTCCTCGGGCGAGCCGCTCGGCCTCCGCGCCACCCGGTCCCTGGACCTCGTCCCCTCCTCCTCCTCCTCCTCTTCGGCTTACTATTCCAACCAGACCAGCTTCCGCATCGGCGGCAGCATCGAGGGCGAGGTCGACCTCCTCTGCCGCACCCTTGGGCTGTCTGGCCCCGACGACTTCGCCATCCCAGTCGCCGCTTGGGAGGCCCGCAAGGCCCGATCCAACTCCGACCTCCTCCCGCGGCCGCGGCTTCTGCGGACGGACGACGGCCCCTCTGCCCTGCAAGCAGATACCTCGTTCCCCCCACAAAATAATGTTGAGGCCGTAGTAGACCACCGGCGCCAGCAGCAGAACGTAAATGTTGAGTTTTCTCACCTGAAAGATGAGTCCGAGGATAAAGCCGAGGCTGGAGTTTCTTGTTTGTCAGAGAGTAAACCTACAGTTGAGGTCTCTTGCTTGCCTTCACCTAGGAGAGAAGGCGGTGGAGATGGCGGAATTAGAGGTGTGCGGCCGCCCCTCCTTGCCACTCCCCAAGCGACTGCTTTCCCTCCATTCCCTTCGGTGCTTGCGCTGCCGCCCGGGATGTCCCTTCCTCCCGTCGAGAATGTAGGCTCAGCTTGGGATATTCTGAGATTATTTGCTCCCCAGGATGAGAAAGATGGTGCGGGAGGAGAAGGGAGGAGAAGATCTTTTGATTCAGCGGAGGATGAGGAGGAGAATAGGAATTGTAGAAATCTAAGAGGAGAAGGAGCAACAGTTGAAGGGGAGGAGGAGGAGTTGACCAGGGGACTGAGGTTGGGGGAGACCTCGGAAGGATACACGGGGACGTCCTCGTTGTCCACGTTGAACGACGATGATTCATCTAGCACGACGACTGAGACGATGTTCACGGTCTCGCCTAATGGCCGGATCAAGAGGAGGATCAGGTCGTGGATACGAGGTACGCTTCTTGGGAGCGGCTCGTTTGGGACTGTGTATGAAGCGATTAGCGAGTAAGTAATGATAGTAGTTTATTTTTGTTTCTCAATTACTAACGGTTGCTTATTTCGTTAAAATGACAGTTTTCTTTTATGTAGAATCGTATCTGAGTGTTTCAAATCTCTCATGTTTATGAAGTGATAGTAGATGCTAGCATTGTTCCTGAACATTTTTGTGAATATTCTATGGACAAACCATATAAGGGGATGTAGCTTTCCATAGTCGAGTGCACGCATCTGCAATATGCCCTAAAAAATTGGACTCCTCGACAAGCCCATTTGAAGGTATGTCGCCACTTCATCTTACCTCCAAACCATCAATGGGGCGCTGCAACTTTTTGGTAGGTCATTAGTGCTCAATCTTGCCCTCTGGACACACCAGGCATTGTGCTACATGGGGAGTGGCATCTTGCTTCACTTTGGGCCAATACTATGGCGTTTTGAAGCCCCAGTACATCCCATCTCTCCTCAAATGGTTAGTGTAGTATGGCTGGCGAGCTTCGTAGATCGTTTCTCACCGAACTCCGGGTCATGTGGCATACAAAGCTATCCTTTCGTCATGGCGCCCTATCAACCTTTAGACAGTTGTCTGTGGCCTCGCCTGATGATATCTTGTTCACTTAGTGCAATCTCCTCGATTGGTGTGGGTTGGGCTAACCATAAGCCCAAAACTTCGCCACAACACTCGTCGGCACAATCACTAATTCAAGTCAACACATCACTATAAGCCACATAGCTTTCTCTCGACACTAGGAGAACGAGGGCTTTCATCTTTATTACTTGCCGCTTAATGCTTCTTGCTCTAGGCAACTTAACCCTTTTTTCAGTTTACTAGGTGGAGGGAACAACTATGGGGGGAGAAGCCCTTATCACTCGGCTTCATTTCCAACTTGTGTACCCCAACTATAATCAATCCCATTGACCGACTCATAGTTCGGTCCTAGCTTACGTTGTTGCCTCATGGGTCCTACTTCCGCTTCCATCACCCAGGGTCGTGCTTTTGCATCCATCACCCACTATAGCTGAGGCTGAAGCGTCAACATCCACTTGATTAAAAACTGCCAAAACTCCGCAACTACCGGTACTGATGCCAAGTCAAGGCCCACGCCTGCTTCTGTAGATCTTTCATCTCGGTCTTAATAGAGGACTCCACACCCTCGGGGAATCCAGATCGCAAACATCGGAGGGCTTCTTAGTCCTCCACGACGTACATCTCACAAGATAATCCATTAAGATTAACCCGAGGGACCACGCATGACTGCCTAAAAGAACCATTTGATCGAACTCTATATGATACACACAATCTCAACCGAATTAGGCTAGCAGGTACTTCTTCCCAGCCTTCGACATCACGTTGTCTACAGCCAAGGTGACTATCAGACGAAGAAAAGAAGCAATCCCTTTTGATCGATCTCCAATATGCCACTGAAGAGATAACTCAACAAACTTAACCCAATTAATTCCATTTTCGCTACAATTCATAAGTTTTCGTTCTTTCATGCGCCTGGGTCCTTATGGTCATTCATTATGCTTAAGGTTTACTAGGTCAACCTAGAGACAATTTCCTAGGCTTTGATACGACCTTAATTTGTCACGCTTCGGGACCACAACAGAAGTCTATCGGAGTCCGCACAGATCCGCCACACGGAAAGAGTTTGCTCTGTTCACACAAAGCGTCCACAAAAGCTGTACATTAAATTCCACAAAGTTGCATTTTGTGGTAGACATCTCATGAGCGTATAAATAACTATTGTTGTAAAATTTCTTTTCTTTAGAACTTTGCTGTTTACACCATTTTTCCAAAGTGATGACATATTGCGAATAAATACATCATGTACAAGTTTCATCTCCCAAAAGTAAACTTTGGATCAAAATAGATCTTTATAATACATTTATATCTCTCTAAAAAATATTATGAGTGCATCTTGCATGGGTACAACTTTCTAGCAAAGTCAAGTGGACAACTATCTATCACGCGACACCCTTTTATTGATCCTGTGCGTCCACAGTACATGGACCTGCAAATTGGGGGTGAGAACTACGAATAATTCCTAGTGGGTAAGGCCGTCGAGCGAGGCGTTCCGCCCCATCAGGTCTAAAGGAGGCATAATAATATTAAGAAGGTTGGTACCCGAACACCCAAGTTCAAAGCCTAGTTGCTTCAGATTTCTAGCTCAGTTCATTTTTTAAAAAAATGAACGAAGCGGGTAATATGCTGCCTCTCTCTCTCCAAAAAAATAATATTAAGAAGGTTAGTATAATAATAATGATGAAATCCACAATAGCAAGAAAGGAAATGCTATAAGTAAACAATAAGAAATAATGACCATTACTATGCCTTTATAAATAATTAATCGTACCTCAACAGGTTTATACTTTTCAGCTTATGCATCAAGTTCCTACCATTCCAGTTAACTAACTCGATTTACCTAATTGATGAGGTCCGAACGTCCGATTCCTCTAAAGAGTGCTCAAAACTCTCGTCCTAAAGGTAGCTAGAATCCCTGAGTTCACCTGCGGTATGTTGCGCTGGAATCTCTGAGCGCCCACTCAAGTCTACGGGTACTTGAATCACTAAGCCCACCCGGGGCCATGCGGTGTCGGAATCCCTGCGCTCCCGCACTATGGTTTATATCTCCGGAGGGACCCGACTTGTGGGGTCGTGACCCCCAACGAGAAAAGCTCAGCAAGCTAATGGCCTCTACGAGCATCGATCACATGCACATGCTCTAAGGTTCATGGTTCGATAACCACACCATTGTCCAAGAATTGACTTGATCAATCAATGTTCGGTTCAATGACACTATGCCTAATGATCGTCTCGACCAATTGATCATGGCGTTAGGTTCAATAATCAAGAGTTTGGTCGCTACACAACCTACTGTCAAGTTCACCAATCATAGTATCCCTCATTTCTATAAAAGCATATCAAATGTTTCATGGCTTACACGAAAGTCATGGTAGCTACTTGGAATAGTAGAGATGAATTGACCATACAATTGTAAGGACATGCATATTTTACAAAAAGCTATCATACTACACATAAGGAGTTCTCACAAAAACGGGATACTTTTGACATGAAAAGAGGTCTACCACTTCGGATAGCACAACCTACCTCTGTTTTACGCGTAATCGTCCAAGTCCAAGGTCCAATTATGCAAAACGCCACCAAAGTCACCTTGATTAGCGATCGGGCATTGTAACGTCGCAGTTTCGCTGATCTTTGTTCTCGAGCGTGTTACTCAACCCTACAATTGCGGTTTCCAGGGATTATTTCATTAAAAAAACACCTAGGGACAAAACCTCCATTTCTAAACCTAAAATCACTATTTACATGAAATTTCTTCAAGAATCATTTAAATCTCGCTATTTTTCCAAAATCCTTAGTATAGAATTCATAAGGTGTCATAAGAAAACCTATTTTCCAAGTTTGCCCCAAATCCTTACTTTAAATCACAAGAAACTCACCTTAGCTTCTTGCTCCTTCGGTCTCGTTTGGACAAGAAGCTTGCTTCCTCCATGAGAGAGCTCTTCCAAGCTTAATCCTCTCAAAATCTCCAAGTTAGGGGAGAGATTGCTAGAGAGAGAAGGAGGTTAGGGTTTGAGAGAGAGAGACATTTTCTTTGTGGAGAAGAGAGTGGGGAAGGAGTTGGGACTGTAGGGTTACTTATAGAGGTGTAATGATAGCCATTAGAGCCCTCAAATAAGAGAAATTGCAATATATTGCAGTTTTAGACCGAAACAAGGTGAGTACCCGTGCTCCATTACAAGTACCAGTAGTTGGAAGTTCCTCAGGAAGTTCCTCAAAAACAGAAACTCCCAATACTAAAATTTACTGTCGAGTACTGGTACTCAATTCCCAGTACCGGTACTCAGAAGTTCCTCAAAGACAGTAGCTTTTCCTCAACTCCCCTTAGAGGAAGCTCCGGTATTCCATAATTAGTTCCGAAACCGCACATGCGAAAGCCCTGTACAATTGACTCCGAAACTCTGTTTTGAAGTCCATTTCAATCCAAATCGATTCCCAACTGCCCTAGTTCCTCAACTTGACATCCTAGTTTTTCAACTTGATAGTTCGGCGGCACTTGCTAATCTTGTTCCGAAACTTCCGTATTCGCACCGTTTTCATTTCAAATTAATTCCAACACAATCTAAATACCTCCAAGTTCTCCCAGACCATAACTCATGGTGTTCCAAACTACTTTAGATGCAACCTGTAGCCGCCAATTCACCTGTTTTACTAAAGTTCAACGGATTTTATTGAAATTCTCTTTTTTTCCTTGTTTTTTTATTAATTCCAATTCTTTCTAGCTCATTCAAAACTCTTCTAGACTCTTTCAAGTGGTATCATGCACCACTTTTGTCTACACTTAGCCAACTTTGGGCAAAGTTCAGTACATTATACTGAATTTCAATATATTACATTAAAAATAGTTAATGTTGTTATCAAAAATGAAAATTTATATTAAAAATCATTTTTTTAGAATCTAACCCCACATATTGTATCGTAAGATTTTTTAGAATTTCTGTATCATGTCATATCCATATCCCATATCCATATGCGTGCAACATAGGCCAAAAATGACTAGTCGAATAGATGTAAAAGTTCCTTAAGAATGTCAACAATTTCTTGAAATCTATTATTCTTATTTATCACAATATGATGATTACAAGGACATTTCGTTTGCTATTTCTTCCACTATTGTTTTGGCCCTGTGCATAAAATAAAAGATGCTTGGTCTGCAATAAGAATGAGTTTTCGATTTGAGACTTTTGACATAGAAAACCAAACATAGCCAATTTCCCACTCCGTATTTTTCAAAGAAATAGATTTAGTATTTCTGTTTTTATTTTATCTATGAAGGGGACAGCCATAAGAAGGGCTATTTTTAATTTGGATTGAAAATTGGAGGAAATATTCTGGTTTGTGACTAGCCCAATTTTGTCTTGACAAGTCGCGTCAAGAATTTTCAACTGGAGATGTTTACTGCGGTCTAACAACTTTAAGTGAATCTAAGAGACTCACTAATTCAGACCGGCTCGAAATTAACCTACATTTATATTTAGGTTCATGAGGATTTAATTTCTGTCGTATACAGGTTGTGAAGTTTTATATTACAACATCATTCTAATTTTTTTGGCCTATTTGAGACAGTGGTTAAGTGCAAGGGTAGACTTGATGCAACTTTTTCTCAGGGGGGTAATTGAGACATGGGATACAGTAGAAAGGTGGCTTTTTGTAATTTAGCCTAAAATATAGAAGTATCACTCATGGCCTAAAAGTTTTTATGTGCCATCAGATTAATAAATATTAAAATGTAGATGAATGTTTTGCAAAGGTCAAACCTGAGCCAAATTCCATTAACCACTCATTAGCAACTTTTCTCAGGCTGCTAAATACTCTTGCCTCTTCTTATTTGTCTATTCTTCTACTTACTTGAGCATGTGATATAATATGTTGCATGTAAATTGCATGTCAGGTCCAAATGTGGCCGCATAAAGAAATTCTGCCCAGATATGTGGCCCACTCATAAAAGGACTCTTATGGCATTGCAGTGCTCTTTAGGGACCGCCATTAGACATGACTTTTCTTAGAAGTAATGTATATGTGTATATATGAATGTATGTATACAGTGAGACAGTCATCTTACTCAACAAGGTTCAATCTGAAGATTTCATACACAATTTCAGTATATTCAGTACAACAGCAGATCTACTTGATGCGGGCAGCACATGCATAAATTAATTGCTTATATTTGGAAATGAAAATGATCATCTGCTTAACCGCCTATACCGGACTATTTTTCTCTTGTTTCTATAGCACTCTTGTATTAGCTTACGCAATTAGGCAATGATTAATACTTATTACTTTGTATGTACATCGCTTATTTTTGATATCTTGCAGCGAGGGTGTTTTTTTTGCTGTTAAAGAAGTATCTCTAATTGACCAAGGAACCAATGCTCAACAATGTATTCTTCAACTTGAGCAGGTGATTAATGCCATATCTTGTTCTTTTATTTTCAGTGTATTATCCATCATATTCATATCTTGTAGCTTAATTTTTCTCAATCTAGTTTGGTGCTTTTCTAATTCATTATTTCAATGGAAAGCCCAACAGTTTCTGCTTTGTGTTCTTTGCTTACTTCTAACTGCTACATAATCTTTTCAGGAGGTTGCGCTCTTAAGTCAGTTTGAGCATGAAAATATAGTTCAATATTATGGAACTGACAAGGTATATCTTACAATTCAACTTGTTTAACTTCGTGCTTAATCAGTCTAATTAATTTGCTAACACAATGCCATGAAAAAAGTTCAATTCTAATGCTGGTGATCCTTTTCGTTTATTACTGCGAGTTGTAACTTTGCTTTTCGTATAAGGTTTATGTTTACTAGTAATCTAAAATCCCCTTGTTGGGATGACATCTTGGTCTCTTCAGTAGAGAGATATTTAGTTTGTCTATTTACATTAGCATTCATGCAAAGATCTGAATTTAAAATGTTGTTTATAAACTTGATTTTTTACCTGTATACCCTGATACTTGAAAGAATGCTCCTATTTATAAAAAAGTTATAATAGAAAACCAACTTCCATGAATTGCATGTCCCCTCCTTAGGATAGGTTATTTTTCTATAAAATTGCACTTTGGGAGATATGTTGAAATCTAGATTTACATGGTTATGTTGGTATTAATGGTTTTGCAGAGCTATATATGTAGAAACTCCTAAATAGTGCTATTGCCTGTCTGTGCTTACTTTCTATATACTATTTCTGATTTTATGGTTTGGATTGCAGGAAGAAACAAAGCTTTTCATCTTCCTTGAACTTGTCACACAAGGCTCTCTTGCATCCTTGTACCAAAAGTATCATCTGCGAGACACACAAGTCTCTGCTTATACTAGGCAGATTCTCAATGGATTGGTATATCTGCATGAGCGAAATGTGGTCCACAGGTGATTCAGCTACTAAGTCCTCATGGCCATTTTGTATTTGTTCAGTTGTTAGATTTTGGAGATAATAATCGTTATTATAATTGTATTGCTCTATTGCCTACAATAGATGATCTCGAATATCTGCGTAAAATTGTTGCCATCGAGTAGTATTAGCAAAAAGAGAAGGATGGCCTGAAGCCACTAAAAGAATAACAAATATATATCACTTATTTTATCACTGGCATTGTACTAAAGCTAGTTCTAGTACCAGAACACTTGTTTGGCCATTAAGAACTGGATGTTGGGTCTCAACGAAACAGAGGTTTAGAGCCTCTAATTAGAGCAAGAATATGAAATTGGCTTTTCAACTCGAAAAGCGAAGCTGTTAGGGCTTCTTTGAATAGCTTTACTTAAACAACACCTTTGTAGAATCTCTAGGTGGGCCAAACAAGTTCACAATGTGTCTATATGGTTAGTTATATTCCTGTTGCTGAGTTACAGCGTAGCGACACAGCAGAGGATTAAAGTAAGTGTGATATGACATAATATTGTCTTAAGCTATCAAACTAGTAGATAACGAACTATAGGAAATTGAAATTTTATATATGCATATGCATACAACCTCAAAAGAAAATGTTTTCATCGTAGCTTTTGTAGTCATTCTTGTTCACAAGGTTATACACTCAAGTTTTATAGTTTTACTGTTGGAAGCGTGATTTTCTCTGATACCAATTGTTGGAACCGGTATTTGCGCTGATACCGATTATGTAACCCAGGATTCAAAATAGAACAAAATAATATGTAGAAGAGATATTGGAGGAGGAAGAAGATAACTAAACTAATACTTTATTAATAAAAAGCATTTAATTACTTCCTCCCATGCAGCCATGTCTAATGTGGCTTGTTCATCTAATTAATCCATGCTTAACTATATATAGCTATCAAATCATAATAGATGATATATCCAACTTTTATTTTGGATAATTGCAAATTCTACTCTAATTAGATAAACTTTTAAATATACTCAATGTATAATTTGGATATACTCTTATCTCTAACTAAATTTTAAATTAAGTTTGGATTATTATTCTAACATCCTCCTTTAATCCAAACTTCATCTTCAACTCGCAAATTCCGTGAAACGCGCACTTTGATTCGTTGCTGTCGTTGTCGTCGTGTTCGAATTGTGCAGCATAACGCCTGTCCAATGATGTTGCCATGCGTGGAATCTTTGCCACCTGTAGTCGTGATTATCCACATCATCTTTAAAGATCTGTGGGTTCCTACAAATATCTGGATTTGATATTTTGGGTTCGCTGGTTTCAATATGTACACCTTGCACCATGCCAAAACTCGGTATTTTTAATTTTATATCTTCGTCTGCTATTTTCTTTTCTTTATTCACATTATAAAAATACTCAACTTCCTCTTTGATTTGATGCGTAACTACTTCATCGACAGAAAAATCTTTAATAATATCATCATTGTGAACTTTCTCATCGATTTGAGTCGCACTATTTTGATCATCGGCATATTCTTCACGAATTTGATCTTTTTCATGATTTTGATCAGATTTTGCTTTCCAAATTTCTTTACAAATTGGGGCCTCTATATCTTTGCCGTTGGATTTAATTTCTTCTTCTTCTTGAATTTCATTCTCTTTCTGCAAATCTTCTCCTCCAATTTTCGCTAGCATTCTCCACGCTTCACGTGCTGTCTTTGTTGTTGAAATATTTTCAACCAATGACAGATCCACTGCTTGAAAAATATATGATAGAGCTTCTCTATCTCTTTTTCTAAATTCTTCTTTACCAAATTCTTTTTCATAATATCTATTCTCCACGACATCCCACGAATCTTGGGATTCTAAAAAATATCGAACGACGATTTTCCATCGTTTGAAATTTGTTCCATCGAACTTTGGTAAATTAGGTTGAATAAACCAATCTAAATCCATAGCGAAACTTAAAAATTAAGTTTCAGACATGTACCTTTTTGATATATTGACGTTCTATCGAGATCTAGCCGAGTTTTTCGTACTTTAGCTTGCTTGCCTAGCCTTCCAGGCTATCTGGTCAAGTCTTTTTTGATCTCTTCACGGGCTCTCCTCGCTCCCTTTTCCTCAAGAGTCACAACCGCCTTCTCTCATGTGTTGTGTGGAGGCCAACTTCTTCGAAGCGATTCCTTACTTCGGTTTCACCTGAACGTCACCTTCGTTGATCAGCTACGAGTCGCTTGACTTTGACGTAGCTATCCGGTACATTAGTTCTACGTTCTTTTCGAATATGTTATCGTCTGGTTTAGAAGTCGCATGGTAATTTCAAGCTTTGATACCACTTGTTGGAAGCGTGATTTTCTCTGATACCAATTGTTGGAACCGGTATTTGCGCTGATACCGATTATGTAACCCAGGATTCAAAATAGAACAAAATAATATGTAGAAGAGATATTGGACGAGGAAGAAGATAACTAAACTAATACTTTATTAATAAAAAGCATTTAATTACATCCTCCCATGCAGTCATGTCTACTGTGGCTTGTTCATCTAATTAATCCATGCTTAACTATATATAGCTATCAATTCATAATAGATGTTATATCCAACTTTTATTTTGGATAATTGCAAATTCTACTCTAATTAGATAAACTTTAAATATACTCAATGTATAATTTGGATATACTCTTATCTCTAACTAAATTTTAAATTAAGTTTGGATTATTATTCTAACATTTACTGATTCAATATGGCTATTGATATTCCTGCTGCTGGGCCACACAGTACACAGAGAAATTTAAATGTTATATGACTTGAAACTAGGTCAAGTTATCAGACCAATAGACACCGAGCTGTAACACAATGAAGTTAGATTTATCCAAATCAATGCAACCACAAAAGAAGAAAAAATATTTGCATTAGCTATTGCAGTCATTCTTGTTCGCAAGATTAGACACTCCGTTTTACAGTTTCGCTAAATAATACTTTGTTGATGCATAGTTCATATTATCCATGTGATCTATCGGTAATAACATTATTCGTTGCTATACAGAGATATCAAATGTGCCAATATACTGGTTCATGTGAATGGATCTGTAAAACTTGCCGATTTTGGACTTGCTAAGGAGGTTCGTTTGATTTCTTTTAGTTACTACACATGGAAAATGTACCATAGCTTGTAATTTATTCCAACAGTTCCATTGCTTTCCTTTTCTCAATTCAGATTGACAAGATCAATAATCTAAAATCGTGCAAAGGGAGCGTCTATTGGATGGCACCTGAGGTAAAGTATCCTTCTGCATGTTGATTGTTGCTGCATCAACTATATATTTCTATATAGAGTGTGTAAAACTAACTTTCTTTTCCTTCTGCATTGCTTTTCCAAAGTGGCTTATTAATTAAAAAAAATAAAATGGTTGCATTTATTAACTTTCAAGTAAAAAAAATGAAGGAAATTGTATCATCATACTTTGAAGTATTTTTTGGAAAATGCCTTTCATTATGGGCGCTCACAGATGCCTTTATTGTCCTTAATAATACCGTAATTCTGTGAATATTCTGTTAGCAAAAGATTTAATGATAAAAACGCTTTTCGCAGATATATGCTTTTAAAACCATGCTTTGTTTAATATTTGCAAAGGGAGCCATAAGTATAGTTGAGAAAGATGGCTTACTCTTTCAATTCTTCTGGAGCTTACTTTCACCTAAGTATGAGATTTGTTAAGCTCATGTTTAGTTTTCTGTTAATAATTTATGGTCTGTATTGTTTACGATGAAAATTATGAAAGAAAATTTGATTAGGAGGAAAAAGGACACACACTTGTTTTATTTTCTTTCTTTTCTTACACTTATACAATACAAGAGAGGAAGGAAGATAATTACAAGAGATTTGAAATTTAAAATTCCTACACTCTTGGCATGGTTTGCTTTAACTACTCATTTGAAATTTGAATTCAAATGATTAGTTAAGTTGGAGTCAAATCCGCCTTAGATATAGGAGATAATCTTTCATCTTTTATACGCCCCCGCAAGATTGTGGTCCCATCAGAGACACCAATCTTGGACCGCAAAAATTTAAACCGTTGCCGTGGCAAAGGTTTGGTAAGGACATCTGCAATTTGATCAGTTGTCGAGACATGCGACACATAGAGCTGTCCTTTGGATACTTTATCATGTACGAAGTGATAATCAATAGCTATATGCTTCATTCGCGAGTGGAAAACTGGAATTGCACACAAATATGTAGCTCCAATATTATCAGTGGATAATAGGGGGTTTTGTAAGAGAAACTCCAAGTTCTATAAGTAAATTTTGAACCCAAGATAATTCTGCCGCAGTTTGTGCAACAACACGATACTCGGCCTCTGTGGAAGAGCGTGCTACAGACCGTTGCTTGCGTGAGCTCCATGAAATAACATTTGCACCAATATATACAACATAGGCAGAGGTAGAGGTGCGATCATCATGATTGCCTGCCCAATCCGCATCCGAATAAGCGTGTAGTATATTCGGTGATATCTTTTTGAACGAGATTCCATGATGGATAGTACCTTTTAAGTAACGTAGAAGGCGTTTTGCCGCTGTCCAATGTGTTTGAGAAGGCATATGCATGAATTGTGAAAGCTTATTTACAGCATAGGCAATGTCGGGCTGAGTGATGCATAAATATTGAAGAGCCCCAATAAGACTTCGATAACTAGTAGAATCAGCCGCTGCGGACCCATCATGAAGAACAAAAGAGCATGAAGTTGATAAAGGGGTACTTACTTCCTTGGCACCCGACGTATTGTTGCGGTCAAGGATATCTTTAATATATTTATGTTGAGTAAGAAATAGCCCAGATGGAGTAGGAATCACTTCAACACCGAGAAAATAGTGTAGAGAGCCCAAATCCTTGACGGAAAAGCGTTGAGAGATATCGCGGATAAATTTAGCTAAGGAGTTATCATTCCCTGTAAGAATCAAATCATCCACATACACAAGAAAATATGCAAGAATACCATTCTTGGAGTAGATAAATAAGGAAGCATCAGATTTGGAGTTCATAAAGCCGCATTGAAGAAGAAAAGAACTAAGTTCCTTGTACCAGGCTCGAGGTGCTTGTTTGAGGCCATAAAGTGCTTTTCGTAACCGGCAAACATGAGTTGGAAAATTTGCATCTATAAAACCAGGAGGTTGGGACATATATACCTCTTCATTTAAGGAGCCATGAAGGAAGGTATTGTTGACATCAAGTTGTCTAAGAGACCACCCACAAGTAAGTGCAAGACAGAGAACGACCCGAATTGTTGTAGGTTTTACAACTGGACTAAAGGTATCTGTGTAGTCAATGCCAGGTCGTTGGTGAAATCCTTTTGCGACTAGACGAGCTTTGTATCGTTCTATGCGACCATCAGGATGTCGTTTAACTCGAAAAACCCATTTGCATCCCACAAGATTTGGATTTGGATTAGGTGGAACAAGCTCCCAAGTGCCATTGCGAACCAAAGCATTAAACTCATCTGACATAGCCCTACGCCATTCAGGATCACGAAGAGCTTGTGAGATACATGTTGGCTCAAGAGAAGAAGGAAGGGGGTGTTTTGTGGCTGCATACATATGCTTGGGTTTAAAAATATTATTTTGAGAGCGAGTGACCATTGGATGATTGCGGGTTGGTTGAGGTTTATTATTAGGTTCGGGTGGTGGAGATGATGAGGGTTTGTTTGGAGAGTGGGAATCAGAGGGATGGGAAGAGAATGATGGTGAATTGATGTTTGTAGGTAAGGAAGGTGAAGCATCAACAAGTGGGGACACAGATTGAGTACCTGATGATGATGTAATTGAAGGCTCTATGGCAGGAAGCATAGCCGGTGAAGTGAAAGAGTCCTGTGACAATGGCACATGAATAACTGCAGGATTAGTTGAAGTAAGATGGGATTCCGACTGAGGTGAATGTGTAGGCGAAGTTATATGAGCATTATTACGATTCTGTGAGGCATAGAAAAATTTAGACTCGTCGAAGACAACATGGCGTGAAATGAATAGGCGTTGCGTGGAAGGATCATAACATTTATATGCACTTTGGGAAAGTGAGTATCCTAAAAAGATACAAGGGCGAGACCGTAGTTGAAGTTTGTTGTGATTATAAGGACGTAACCATGGGTAACACGTACAACCAAAGACTTTAAGCTTAAGATAATTTAGTTTTTGGTGGAATAAAGCTTCAAATGGAGATTTCAGTTGTAAAATAGGCATCAGAAGACGATTTATAAGATAAGCAGCAGTTTCAAATGCATAACTCCAAAATGAAAAGGAAACTTGATGTAGAAGAGTTAAGCCAGTCTCAACAATATGGCGATTACGGCGCTCCGCTAAACCATTGTGTTGAGGGGTATGAGGGGGAGCTCCGCTAAACCATTGTGTTGAGGGGTATGAGGGGGAGTGGTTAAATGAGTAATTCCATTTGTAGGAAAAAAGGTTTTTAATTTCTGAAACTCTCCTCCACCATCAGTATAAATCGATACAATAGAAGTGTTGAACTGCTTTTCAACAATAGATTTGAATTTTGGAAACAAAATAGAAACGTCAGATTTATTTCGTAAAGGATAAAGCCAAATATACTTTGTAAAATGATCGACAAAAATTACAATGTAGCGAAAACCATTGGTGGAGGTAACTGAAGCTGGACCCCAAACATCATCAGAAAATAATAAATCTAAAGGAGCACGACTTTTAAGAGAAGAAATACCAAAAGGAAGTTTATGACTTTTATTACATTGACAAGAATTGCATGAAGAAGAGATAGCTGATCTTGAGGTGATAGGTAGCTTGAATGATTGGATATGATGTTGAAGAATGCGATTTGCAGGATGACCAAGTCGGTTATGCCAATTTGTCACAGGAGCTTTGACACCAAGCTTGGCTGTAGCTCTTGCCAAGGAAGTGTGTAACTGGCCTGGCCACTCATAAACATCATCTTTGTTAGGTCCTCAAATGAGCGTCGCCCCCGTGCTGAGATCCTTCACGAGAAAATGTGTAGGAAAAAAATCAATTGAAGTATGGTTAGATTTGCAGAATTTAGAAACTGAAATTAAATTTTTTTGCATAGAGGGACACATAAAACATTTGATAAGGAGAATGATTTTGAGGCGGTTTGAAGTTTGATAGTACCAGTATGAGTGATATTCAAACCTGAGCCATCACCAACAATAATCTCATCGGGACCTTCGTACTCTGAATGAAGAGAAAGATTACCAAGATTTGTAGTAATATGGTGTGAGGCGCCTGAGTCTACAAGCCAACCTTCAGAGGAAGTTTGTGGAGATGTGGCACAATTGGCCATCATTGGTTCACAAGATTGAGTGGGTCGAGCACGATGACACTTCTTGGCTGAGTGTCCTTGTTGATCACATAGTTGGCAAATGACCTTTGGAGCTTGATTGTAGTGTTGTTGGACATTGTGGTTTTGTTGCCTCTGCCGCCTCCTTTGATACGTATGCTGGTTGGAGTTGTTGCGAGGTTGAAAACCAAAACTTCTACTGGCATTTGGGCTGGGATTTGGATAATTTTTGTTTCCTCGATTGGTATTGCTACCATTTGAACGTCGTGCATGATTTGCACTAATGACGGAGACTTTGTTATGCGCATCTTCTCGCTTCAAGAAGCTTTCATGCTCCACCAATTTATCGTGCAACTCGAACAAAATAGGAGTTTCTCGCGCACGAATTGCCGCGGCTATTTCTTTAAATTCAGAACCAAGCCCATTGAGAACGTGAATAATTAGATCGTCCTCAGATACAGGATGATCTATAAGACTAAGCTTATCGGAGATGGATTTTAGGACTTGTAGATACTCGGACACTGATCTGGATTCATGCCGAGAGAGTGTGAGCTTCTCCTTGAGATGCGTGGCTCTTGATCGAGATTTATTTGCATATAGCTTTATAAGCCTTTCTCAGGCTTCTTTTGAAGTTGCAGAAGATGCAATTCATGGCACAACTGTTTCAGAAACAGAGGCAATTATTGCATGAAGTAGTAACTGATCTTGCCTAATCCAGTAAGTGTGGGTTGGATTAGGTGCAGAAGCACCGGTACTTGAGGTAGTGGTTTTTGGTGGACGAGAATGAGCCATCGACAAAGCCCATTAGATCATATCCAAGAAGCAGTGAATGAAATTGAGCTCGCCACGAAGGGTAATTTGATGGGGTGAGTTTAATGGGAATTTGTGAGGCTGCATTGATCAAGATCGAGGTGTTGTTTGAGACGAGGAATTGCGGGGGAAACAACCAAGGGAGTGTTTGTGCTGTTTGAGCTATCTTCAGCCATGAGTTCTGGATCGTCGACTCGTTAAAGTATTCGTGGCTCTGATACCATGAAAGAAAATTTGATTAGGAGGAAAAAGGACACACTTGTTTTATTTTCTTTCTTTTCTTACACTTATATAATACAAGAGAGGAAGGAAGATAATTACAAGAGATTTGAAATTTAAAATTCCTACACTCTTGGCATGGTTTGTTTTAACTACTCATTTGAAATTTGAATTCAAATGATTAGTTAAGTTGGAGTCAAATCCGCCTTAGATATAGGAGATAATCTTTCATCTTTTATAAATTATCTATGATAGAATTCGAAATTCTTTCATTTTTCTGTTTGTCTGCAATTTGTTTTCTCTGAAAGATGGGCAAAAGAGCTTGACAATCTAGGGTTTCATTAATGAATATAAATAGTACAAGATGTGTATACAAGGCAACTTGTCTCAGCAATAATACAACCAAAATATCATATAACCCCTACACTATAAATGGACAATAATATACAATATATATGCATCGTAACATATATCGTAACATACTAAATATATCCTAGCATCCCCCCGCGAGCTGAGCATCCTTGGGACGAATGTGAAGATTGGTCCGCAAAGTTGAAAACCGAGAGGTGGACAAGGGGTGAAGATGCCAGGTAACTTGCTTATCAGAAGAGATATGGACTAAATCCAAGTCACCCGATTGAACTCTCTCTCAAAAATTGGGGATCAAGTTCGATGTACTTCGTATGAGCATGTGAAACAGGATTTGCAGCAAGATACCTAGGTGCTAAGATTATCACAATAGATGCAAATAGAGCGCCATAAGGAGACACCAAGGTCAGGAAGTAGTTAATGGATCCAAACTGTCTCGGCAAGCGTGTAGGCCATAGAGTGATACTCCGCTTCATAATTAGAACGAGAAATAATAGGTTGCTTCTTAACCGACCACGAGATAAGATTAGGTCCAAAAAATATGCAATACCCCGTAGTGACCGGCGTGTATCTAGACAATCAGCCTAATCAGCATTAGAAAAGGGAACGAGTGAAGGATTTTCGCAGTGGGAGATAGAAATGCTATAGGACAGTCTCCCTCGCACATAATGGAGAAGGCGTTTAATAGCTTGCGTGTGTAGCTCGCGAGGTGTATGGACATACTAAGCAACTGTATTAACAGCATGCGAGATATCTGGCCTCGTAGAGGTAAGGTATTGTAAAGCACGAACCATCTGACAATAGGTGTAGGGATTTTGAAGAGGACGTCCTTTATGAGACGAGAGACGAGTGGTCTGAGAGAGTGGAGTGGAAACCAGCCGCTAGCAAGAAAGCCATGACGCTCAAGTAGTTGATGCGCATATTTCTGTTGAGTCATATAAAGACCAGAGGGCGAGTGGGTGACTTCAATGCCCAAAAAATAATGTAGTGGCACTAAGTCCTTCATCGCAAACTCTGGTTGTAAAATGCCTATAAAAGGCGCTACAAGAGGAGCTTTTAGTGACAATAATATTATCAACATTCGAGAGAAGGATAAGCGTACTAGAAGATGAACGATAAATAAACATCGAGGAATCGGCGATACTTCCAATGAAATCAATCTCAGAAAGGAAGGAAGTAAAATGTTGAAACAAAGCTTGAGGTGCCTGGCTTAGTCAATAGATTGTCTTCCTTAGGCGACAAATATGATGAGGAACAGAAGGGTGCACAAAGCCAGACGGTTGTTCCATATAAACCTCCTCAGAGAGGGCGCCATGAAGAAATGCATTCTTCACATCAAACTGGCGAAGTGGCCACCCAGAGGAGAAAGCAATCGAAAGTACAGTACGAATAGTAGTTGCTTGACGACCAGAGAAAACGTTTCATCGAAATCAATGCCCTGTTGCTGTTTGTTGCCCTGAGCCACAAGCCGAGCTTTGAGATGCTCAAGAGAATCATCCGTCTTCTGCTTGACCTTGTGTGCCTACTTGCAGTCAATGAGATTGATGGATGGTGGAGGAGGAACAAGATCCCAAGTAGAGTTAGCTAATAAGGCATCAAATTCCTTGGCCATAGCTGCATGCCAACTTGCTTCCTGAAAAAGCTTCAGCAAAAGAGTTAGGCTCGTTAGGAAAAATAACTCTTAGAAGTCAGGAAGGAGGTAAGACTCGAGCAAACCCTTTGTCATGGATTGAGTGAGCATAGAATGTGCACAAGGTAGAGGACGATCATTAGGTGTGGGTAAAACAGAGGATGATATTGGTAGGACTGCATTAGTATGATTGGAAGGGGAGGGTCTGATGGTGGAGGAGCAGGTTTGGTAGGAGTAGTGGTTATGTTTCGTCTGGTATAGATTTGGAGTTTTGTTTGACCAGCAGCAGAGGTATCGTTCTCATCTCTAACCTATGTGGCATCATGATTTAGGTTGGTAGGAAATTGAGTTAATGGCTCAGAGGTTGGTGAAACATGCTGAGTAAGTTGATCGGCACAGGAAGTGCTAAAACCACCAGCAGTGGAGAGGCATGTGAAATTGAAGCCAGATATTGCATCAATAGTAGAGGGAATCATCCAGTAAAAGGGGATTAGAGAGATAGTTTTGAAACAATTGGAAATTTGAAACAGTAGAAACAAACGCTGAAGATGTAGAAAATTTAGACATGAATATAGAAAAACTATTTCAACGAAAGTAACTTGCCGAGAAATGAAAATTTACCAATGCTTCGATATAGGCAACGGAAACCTTTGTGCTTATCTAAGAGTCTCAAGAATACACAAGAAAGTGATCGGGGAGAGAGCTTATGATCAGCAATATCCTGTAGATTGGGATAACACAAACATCCAAAAACTTTTACAAGTTGCAAGTCAAAAGGGACACAATCATGGAAAATGTTGTATGGCAATTTTCTTTCAAAACAACAAGGGAAGGAGTACGATTTATAAGAAAAATAACAATTTGAATGGCCTCAGCCCAAAAACGAGGGGGCATGCAAGCTTGGAAAAGAAGATTTCGGACAACATCAGATTAATGTCTATGTTTCCTCTCTGTTACACCATTTTGTTGTAGTGTGTGAGGACAAGAGAATCTGTGAATAATCCCATTTTGTGAACATAGAGTAAAAACTTTTTCATTTACATCTTACCGTTGTCAAATTGAACAATTTTAATTTTACTATGAAAGATATTTTCAACCATTGCCTTAAACTCTAGAAAATTTTCAAAAACCTCATGTTTAAATTTTAAAAGATAGAGCCAAGAATATCTGGAGTTATCGTGCACAAATATTACATAATATTTATATCTAGAAATTGAAATGAGCAGGTGACTGCCATACATCAGAATGAACAAGTTGAAAAGAAAAAACAAATTTCGCTTCGGAATCATGAATAGAAAGATTAACATGTTTTTCCATATTACAAGCATTGTAGACACAATTTTATTTCAGAATTACCATCAGAAATAACTTTTTTCTCTTTAATGAATTTAGAAAGAACAGTAAGACTAGGATTACCTAACTATCTATGCCAAATATCTTCACTACATCTAGATGCAATAAAGGCAAACTGTTCCTTATTCCCTACACTTGCAATTTTAGAAGAAATAGGATAGAATGAAGTTCCCAAACTACGGCATCTGCAAACTTCGTAGCGACGGTCTTGTCAAGAGAGTATGCCTCTATAGTTTTCTATGCATCATAGGCTGTTTTAGGTGAACTGGATATAACCATCTATAATATGCTAGGAGACAGCATAGCATTAATCATGGAAAGTATGGTGGTGTCTCCTTCCTTCTTCCAAACTAAATACTTAGGTTTCATAATTGTCTTCTTATCAGTAGTATCAATAGACTGAGTGGGAATAATACCAGTCCCATCGACATGCGAAGTAACACCAAAACTCTCTAAGACATTGAGAAAAACTTCTTCCACACCGAATATGTGGAATCTGTGAGCTCTAATCGTATAAGAGTTTTGATTTTAACAACCGGCAGTTTGATAATACAGAAGACATGTTCGCCGCCACCACAAAAAAAGGAAAAGATCAGAGTTTACCAACAAAGAGAGCTTTCTTCATGAGAGAGAGAGAGAGACCACAAACACCACCAGAATAATCAAACGGCACTAGAGGAGTCCACACAGGTCGAGTGGTGCACCATAAAGGTTGAGCGGCACTAGAGAAGGGTCGCAGAGGTCGAGCAGCTAGAGGTAGGCCGAGCGGCAATAGGAAAGGCTGAGTGGCACCACGGGCAGCCGGGCGACTCCAGAGAAGTAATAAGAAATCACAAAGAGTACTAGAAGCACGAGCAGCACCACAAGCGGCACCACAGAGGTTAAGTGGCACTAGGGGAGCCCAAGCGACGCCAGAGAAGGAATCCGTAGGGGCACCTGAAGAGATCAGGTAATAAGAGAAGAAACCTGAAGAGATCAGGTAATAAGAGAAGAAATCACCTACGGGAGAAGGCGATGTTTTTGGTGGTTGGTGGCTGTGAATCAATATCCCCTAATTAGAGTTCCTGCTCTGATACCATGAAAGAAGGGCAAAAGAGCTTGACCCTCTAGGGTTTCATTAATGAATATAAATAGTACATGATGTGTATACAAGGCAACCTATCCCAGCAATAATACAACCAAAATACCATATAACCCCTACACTATATATGGACAACAATATGTAATACTAAATATATCGTAACATATATTGTAACATACTAAATTTATCCTAACATTCTATGTAAATGGCATTCGATACTCCATTCAATTGTTGAGTCGTTCAAGAGTTCGCAGTACATCATGCAAGTCATTCACGGGGGATTTTTGTTTTATTATGTTTTTTTCCTTCTTTCAAGCCATAGTAAATATTTTTTGGCTTTGCCTAGACAGAAATTGGTTACAACATTTGGCTGCAAATTTTCTGCGTTCTCCTGTTTATCGTGAACCAAACGACCCAATGATCATTTACGACCGAACTAGTTTTCTACATTCCCATTTATAGTGAAAGAAACTTGTCCTAATCTCTTTTCACATACAAATTTGTATTACCAGTTTCAAGTAGATTACATTACAACTCTAAAAAGTTGTTGTAGTTGTGCTCTGCTATTATTAATATTTATTCACTTTTGTTTCCTATTAATTTTATCTACTGGGCGATTATATTGTTGCACCCAACTTATCTCACATCGAGTTGTCTAGGAAAGATGATTGGGGAAATTAGAACTAGCATTCTTGTACCGGTAACTTGGGCTTTCGCATTTTGGGTTGCATAGTCAAGGCTCAAGAAAATGCTAATGCTAGTGAGCTAGTTTGAGGGATTACATATGGTATTTAGTGAGGCTGTACTACCATCGATACGACAAGGGAAGTAGGACGGGAATATTGCAAGTGGTGGCCTTTATGCATTTGAGAATTCACATAGACGTGTGTTATTAGGAGACTTGTACATGTGTTTATTGACGATGAGCACGTTGGAGGGGTTAAATGAGGGAGTTTGCTAGGCCGTAATAGTCCTAATTGGATAGTATAGGGACAAGATTTTGTATACAAAAATATGGCATACGTGTATTGGTAACTTAGGCTTAAATATTTTGGGCCACGTAAGTCGAGGCTCGATAAGTTGCTTGTGCTAGTAGCCTGATTCGGACATTACATTTATCTACTTTCTTAGTTAATGGATCCTAACGAGTATCATTTGAGGTAAGTATGGAGAGCTAAGGGGAAAGCGGAGCACATGATGTAAGGATGTGCCATGTTGACGGTAGTTGGGTGATGAGAGGTGCATTTGACGAGGCCATGACGAAAGGAATAGGTTGAAAGAAAAGCCAAACTTGAAATATCAGAAGTTGCTATATCTCCCGTCATAATCAAAGCATAAAGAAGATCCCCTCTATCTTTACTACATGATCACCTAACCCTCTTTATCAATCTTTCATTGGGGTTTTCTCGTAGATTACCAAAATTGCCTTCTTCCTCAATCTTTCTTTCCAGTTGTCTACTCATTTCCTAAACCAATCTAACTAAAACCTAGGCCATGGATCAGTGCAGAGAAAAGAGAAGGTGGTAAAAGTGGCAATGGAGAAAGAGAAAGACAAGTAGAGGTGGAGGAGGAGGTGGTAGCGGTGGAGGTTGTGGAGGTGGTATTGGTAGCGGCTGTGGAGAATTGTGTGAAGTGATGGTGTTTGTGGTGGAGCAGAACGATGGGGTAGAGAAGGCGGTGGCGGTGGAAGCTGGGATGGTAGGAGATGGTGGAGGATGACCGGAGGATGTTGTGGCGGAGGTAGAAATGTGGAGGAGAGGTGTGTAGGTGACGAAGGATGATTAGGCAAAGGAGGACCTTTGTAGTTTTACCCTCTTATTTAGTGTTGCAACACCATAAGTAATTTGTTGTACATTTTATCGAAACAAAAATTAGGAAGGACTTTCTTTTATATAAGCGTTAATTGCACTATTGGTCCCCAACTTCTCCATCCCTTTTCACTTTGGTCTCCAACTTTTTTTTTTTCGCAATCAAACCCCTAATCTTTTGATTTCATTGCAATTAGGTTTGAGCCGTTAAAACGGGTGTTAAAATTAACAGAATTGCCACACCAACACCAGGTATGCGCCTAATGGCTTTCTTTTGGAGGTCAATTTTCGTCCCCAAACTTTGCACCTTTTTCACTTTGATACCATAAAATTAAAATACAAATTCTGAATTAAAAAAAATTAATTTTAAACTAAAAATTGAAATTAGAATTTGAATTTGATTTAAAGCTACAATTTTGATTTAAACTAAATTAGAAATTTGAATTAGAATTCAAATTTTGAATTTGACTTTGAAATTGAATCTGAATTTTGATTTCAAACTTAAATTATGATTTTGATTTGAATTTGTAGTCGAAATTAGAATTAGAATTTAAAATTTAAATACACTATCTTCATTGCATTTCGAATTTTGAACTCAATTAGAATTTAAATTTCAATTTGAAATTTTGAATTCAAAGTCTACATGTGAATCTAAATTGATATTTTAAATGAAAATCTGATTTTGAATTTAAAATTTGAACTTCGAATTCAAATTCACATTTTGAATTTGAAATTTAATCAAAGTTTGAAATTAAATTTAGAATTGGAATTCAAAATGTGAATTTGAATTTAAAATTAAGTACATAATTGGAATTTGAATTCAAAATTGAATTAGGATTTAAATTTGAATGCAAAATAAAAATTTAAATTTGAACTTTGAACCCAAATGAAATATAAATTTAAAATTTAAATTCAAAAATGGAATTGAATTTTAAATTTGAATCTAAAATTTATAATTAAAATTTGAGCTTTGAATTTAAAATTTGATTCAAACTGTAATTTGAATTTAAACTTTGAAGTTAACATGTAAGTTTGAATTAATTTAAATTGTATAATTAGCTGGCATTGACACGGCGCTTCTGTGGTGGTGACATGGTGCTGATGTGGAACACTCTGTTAATTCTAGCACCTGTTTTAACGACCGGGACCTAATTGCAATAAAATCAAAAGGTTGGGAATTTGATTGCAAAAAAGAAAAGGATTGGCGACCAAAGTGAAAAAGGGTGAAAAGGTTGGGCCATCAGTGCAATTAACCCTTTATTTAAACATCTACTAGGTATATCCATAGGATAATTCTTTTTTGTTAGGAAATCTTAACTTATGGTTCCTTTTAGAACTGTGGATAAAGTAAGTATCATCTATGCTATCCCTCATTGATGGCTTTTTCACATAGTTTGTTGATATGTGTTTGTTACTTTTATATTTCTTACAAGGTTACTTTATCCTTTAATTATATATTTTAATGAATCACTTATTCTAATAGAAGGTTAAAGCTGTATGTATTTGTGATGTATGTTTAGCTTGCTACTGGGAAGTTCACATTTAACTTTTTGTGTTGCAAATAATTAGTGATTAGTGTTTACTTTTCAAGATTCCTAGATACGTCGTATTTGTAGCTTTGCATGTACCATCAATGCTACCCGTCAGCTCTTTTAATTGTCTTTATCATGTATTTAATTATTTTCAAATTGCTCTATGATGGTTACTTTTTATATCACCTTTCAACTATAGTCAGAATATTGTCAAGACTGTGTGCACTGTTCTGTTCTTTCTGAACAAACTATTTCACTGTTAGGTTGTCAATCCAAGGACAACATATGGGACTGCAGCTGATATATGGAGCTTGGGTTGTACTGTTCTGGAGATGTTAACACGGCAAATTCCTTATCCTAATATGGAGTGGGTGAGTAAATGCATCCCTATTTTGCTGCTATCTTACACTCCTTTGACATGAAAAGAATGTAGCTGCAATTTCATTGTCAACTAGAAAATATTGATCTTCCTCTTAAATGTTTGACTCCTCGCATGGCCACACTTTTTGCTTTGAGATTTAGCCCTCTTGCATGCTGGAGGCTTTCTATACCTGTAAAATAGCAAGCGATAAATAGAGATGCAATCTTTTATCAAATAGAATTTAGATGTTGTCACGCCCCGAGTGTCTTTTGAAAACACAGCGGAAGCTTATTTGAAAACCTACTCGGAGCGCGCATAGATTTGCCCACAAGGACAGAGCTTTTCACTGTCCATGCACACGTTAGGGTAGAAAGCAACAGGTATACACAATCTAAATCACATCAACATGACAACGGAATTAAAGACTACACCTACTCAACATACTCAGATTAACACAACATTCAACTGAATAACGGAAGTAGAGACCACATAAATCAAACCGTCTTACAAATCTTCAAATACATCATTTAAACATCTATCACAATTTAACATAACGTAATGACAAATTAATCAAGTTTACTACAATATTTGATGCATAATAAACTAGTCCACAACTCCCATGAAGGTTTTCTAGATGACACTAAGGGCGTGTTTGGTTCGCCCCTTTTTTTATCCAGGAATCGGAATCGGAATGGGCGATTCCGTTTGTGAGTGCCATTCCGATTCCAATTCCGGGGTGGAATGGGAATCCCCCAATCACCCCTTTTTCCAATCCGGCCTCCTAGGTCGGATTGAAAGTTGAATCCGAGTGGAATGGATGTTTGTTCGGATTAAATTTAATATTTTAACCTTATTTGTTAATTAAAATATAAGTTTAAATTTAAAAATTAAATTTTAAATTTTAAATTTTAATTTGAACTTGAATTAAAATTAAAATTCAATCAAGCATTTCGAATCTAATTTATGAATTTGAATTTAAATTAAAAATTTAATTTAAAATTTAAAATTTTATTAAAATTTTATTTAAAATTTATTAAATTTTATGGATTCAAAATGAAATTTAAATTGTAATTTTAAGTTTGAATTTGAAAAAATCAAAATTTAGTTTTATATTTTGAATTATCCACTCGATTTCAAATTTTAATTTTTTTAAAAAACATATTTAAAATTTTGATAATATTTCAAAGTTTTGATGTAACTTTTTAATATTCAATTTTCAGTTTTAATTTAAATATAAAATTCTATATTTTAAGTTGTGAACTTAATTTTAAATTATCTTATCAATCCAATAAAATTGTCTTACTTTTCATTAATAATTTTATAAGTTGCTCATTTATATTTTAAATAGAGTATTCAAAATGATTAAGTAATTAAAATATATTATAAGGATAAAATTGGTATATTAATTCGATTTCGTTTCTGATATCTATCTAAACCAAACACCGACAATGGGAATGATTCATTCCGATTCCGATTCAGGTGACGAACCAAACAGAATGAGTTAATGAGTCATTCCGATTTCCAGCTTATTCTGATTCCGATTCCGATTTCGATTCCGACTTCGAACCAAACACACCCTAAGTATCCACAGCCTCACGCGGCATCCTGAACATACCTGCCCAAATCACCTGAAAAGATAGGGGTGAGAAACACATAAATGTTTTCCAATGGGTATAGCAAACTGCTGAAGGTAAGCCACACCTATTGGTCAAAAGGAGACGGCGGGTTGGGGGGAGGAGGGAGAGATCTGTTTTTAGTGGTGAAATTTTTTTGCTTTAGGGTTTAGGGTTCTCTCTCTTGGAGTTATGTGTTGATCCATGTAATTCGTCAATTAATTCATCCACCAATGGTATTGGAAACTTTTCTTTCACGGTGCACTTATTTAAGGCCCTGTAATCAATGCACATTCTCCAAGCCATCCTTCTTCACTAATACCACTTGAGAGGAATAAGGAGTAGTTCTAGGCCTAATTACTCCCCGAGCTAACTGATCTTGTACAATTTCCTCGATCTCATTCTTTTGATAAGATGGATATCTATACGGTCTTACGTTTATGGTATTAGTACCTTCCTTCAATGTAATTTATGTGGTCATGGGATCTGTATGGTAGCAGCTTCTGAGGTTTAGCTAACAGATCTTGAGTATTCCAGCAGTAAATGCTTGCAGTTGTTGTAGAAACATTGGAGTAGAATAGGCCTCTGGCGCCGGGGGTGGGAGGCTGGGGCGGCGGCAGAGGTGGAGGGAGGGGCCGGCCAAGACGGAGGCGGCGGGTCGGGTTGGTGTTTGGGGGAGAAGAAATTTTTTCTTGCAGAGTAATGTGTTGATCCATGCAATTTGTCAATTAATTCATCAACCGATGGTCTTGGAAACCTATCTTTCACTGTGCACTCATTTAAGGCCCTGTAATCAATGCACATTCTCCAAGAGCCATCCTTCTTTTTCACTAATACCATAGGAGAGGAATAAGGACTAGCGCTAGGCCTAATTACTCCCCAAGCTAACAGATCTGAGTATTCCAGCAGTAATGCTTGCAGTTGGTGTAGAAACATTGGAGTATAATAGGCCTCTGGAGTTTTACTTGCAGTCTCTGTCTCAAAGTTAGCGTTGACTGGCTTGGCAGAATGTATGGAGCACAAGTGTATAGAGAATAGCTGAGGGTCAGTTTGCATCTTCTTCAGTTGTCTGCCCTCGATCACTTGTAAAGCTGCTTATGGTGACCTTCTTAGAGATATCTCCGTAATCCCTTATATGAAATTCCATCTTTAACTGCTCCATAAAATTCGGTCTAGCTTCACTAGCCACTGCATGCCAAGCACTACGTCACAACCTCCCAATGGCAACAAGGGCAAATCTGCCTCAAACTCCAATTCTTGCATATTCCACTTGAAGGCTTTACAAATGGAAGAACAGGATACCTTGTCGCCATCTGCTATTGTCACCAGCGCTGGCGAAAAAGGTTCAATCTAGCTGCCTAACTTCTTGGCTGTAGATAAGTCTAAGAAATTTTGTGTACTTCCAGAATCAATTAGAATATGTAATTTCCTGTTCTTCGCTGTCCCAGAGAGCCTCATGGTTCTGTAAGCCAACAGTTGGTTAGGCCCTGCCAGTGCACTTAGGGATATCAAAGGTGCTGAGTTGAGGAGCTCATCAGTTGAAGTCTCTTTTTCCAATTCTCCTTGTGCGTCTTCTTGTGGTTCTTCAATTACTTCTATTTTGAACAATTGTCTCTTCTTACATTGGTGGCCTGGCGTATATCTCTTCTCACACCAGAAACACAGAGCTTTTGCTCTGTATTCATCAAAGACGGAGTTTGACGCACTCTTCACAGCTTTAGTTGTGGTAGCAGCTTGTGGAATTGTGACCCTTGGCTGCATTGGAGGTCTCGCAGTTATGGAATAGCTAGAATTATAATGGGCTCCAGTGTTCTTAGGGGTTGGTAACAGAGGTGGAGTGTTAGATGGCGCTAACTTAGTTCCGCTCTTAATATGTTTATTGGAAGTGTCCACTGATACCTCTTGTATTTTAGCTAGGCTGAGGGCTTTTTGCGGTGTTCTTGGCTGAAACATCCGCACAGGTATTTGAATTTCTTCCTTTAATCCACTCAAAAAGCAGCTGACAGCATAGTCCTCTGAGAGTTTAGCTGGTTCAGCAATTCATCGAATTTATCTTGATTTTCTTGGACAGTCCCAGTTTGCCTTAATTTCTTCAGCTCAGACATGGGGTCGTCATATAACTCACACCCAAACCTGGTGTTGAGAGCTTTCACATCTTTCAGGTTGGCATTGATCTGGTTAGTCTAGACTTCATGAAAACTTGATGCCATTGCAAGGGTCTCCCTTCTAAGTGGATAGCAGCTATCTTAACCTTTGAATCTTCAGATGTTCCATTGATCTCAAAGAATTGCTTGCATCTATACAGCCACCCTTTTTGCTCTTCCCCATTAAAGTGGAACTCCAGCTTAGTGATTCTTGTCAAAAGTTGTAGTTTAGTAGAGGGATTACATTCAATCCGGGAAGAAGGGGAGGAATTTGAATCAACTTCTGTTGAGAAGGAAGCTTGCAAACTAACAAACATCTGGCGGACCTGCGGACCTCCTCCATGTCTCTCACTTGTTGCTCTCTAATCTCTTGAATTGATTCCTTCTGGCGGCTGGTGGCGTCCTTGATCAATTGTTTGTAGCAACTCCTTCAGCTTTGGTGACCATGTTTCCATGCTAGTGGAACGAGATGGTTGAGGTTCGACCTGCTTTGATACCATTGATGCCATTGCTGATGCAGTTACTGCTCAATTCAAGGTAGAAGCAAAGAATGCAAATTCTAGTGCATTCCGCATGATGGTACAGAGAAGAGGGTGAAGGAGAGAAGGGAAGAGGGAGAGAGAAAGGGTGAAGAGGAAAGAGAAGAATTGTAATAATATTCCAAGCCACATTGCAAGAACCCTAATCTGCTACTTACACTACTTACAATGGCATACTAGGAAATAAAAGAAAAACAAGTAGTGCAGGTTTTTGGCGGTTAATTAAGCTAACATAATGCGCGGCCAGGATCGTGTGACTTAACCCATCAATGGCTTGGATTAAACCCTTTTCAATTCTATGTATATGCTGTAGTATGAATGAAGTCAGCAATCTATTATGGGGACTGCCGTATTCCCCTGCTCCTTGCTTATTATGCTGCATTGCTCCATAACGCAGCCTCGCTCGGCCTCGTCGCTTCTCTCTGCATCATCTTTCCTCTTAAATATAGCATTTGCTACTGATAGCATCCGTTTTTCATGCTATTTGTACCCCTGTGCTATTCCCAATGCACAAATAATGTCTTTTAAAGTTGTTCATTTAATGCCTGAAATTATACTGCAGACCCATGCCTTCTTCCAGATTGGCCGGGGAGAACAACCTCCTATCCCCGACTCCTTGTCACCAGATGCCCGTGATTTCATAAGCCAATGTGTCAAAGTCAATCCAGATGATAGGCCTTCTGCATCTCAACTTCTCCAGCACCCCTTCATGAACAGATCACTCTGGGCTTCTTCCAGCTCCGACTCTTCTTCACGTGGTTGTTGATATGGAGTAAGTTGCATAAGGAGGATCGTCGCTTGTTTTATCAAATTGGTACAGCTATGGATTCTTTCTCTTCTCCTTTTTCTACCATCAAGCCGTCAAGATATTTCTACTTCAGTGTGTAAAATATGCCTTCATGTTTTGGTTTACATTCTTGTTTTTTAAAAGCTAACATTGTATTGGCTAAGGTTGTCCATTTATAGAGGATAGAAGTTTAAGTTGAAAGAGTAAGATTGGGTTATGTAAATATGCTCAAGTATGTCAGTTTTTTCTTAGCAAGTCCTGCTTCAGCTTTCGTGCTCTTTTGCTGATGTCTTGATATGCTTCATCATTATCCTTCTTTTCGGTGACCGATCATTCCCGAAAGTTTCTGAGCAAATTATGTAGCTGTCGCAAAAACTTGAGGTAGTTCCAGCATTATGTAACACACTAATCATCAGCCAAGTGATTTATTATCTTCTGAGAAAAATGATCTTTGAGGTTGCATATGTTGTGCAGTTGGCTACGTATTTTCATCCTTTTGACATGCTCTTTGACCAAATTTATACTTTGAAACAAGTGGTGCTTTCAACTTTGAGCAAGATAGATATCCATGCGTTCAAATAAGGCTGAAAGCCATACGAGTCAGATGGGCGCAAGGTTACTCCAAAATATTTCTGAATCATATTTGTCTTCCCGTAGGACTTTGTTCTATGTGCAACCAAGATTCCTTTCTCAGGCAAGGCAAATAGTCTTAAACCCGTACCCACAAAATTGATTTCTTACTAACTATCACAAGGTGCTCCATCATCTAACATTATTGACCAGGTATGCTAAAAATCCAAATTTCTTCGTAATCACCCAAATGAATAAAAGCCTAGAATGGAAAATGAACTACATCCTATGAGAAAGTGAAGAAATTACTTCGAATTTTCGGCGTTGATTCTCAAAAATATCATTAAAACCTTGATAAGGATTGAAGCTGGGTAGCTGGACCTCAGCCCTGTTGAGAAGTGGGCTTTGAAGATTGTCAAATTAAGGGGTAGAGCTTCTACTTTCTAAAGTCAATATTGAAGAACTCTCCTCCGATATGAGACAACAAATGATGAACAGCGGGATAATGCCATCAGAATTAACTAGTTCAACACTTATAAATCTAAACCAATGAAAGAAGGTGTTGACGCTAAATTTGGAATGTGATTTGAGCAATGGTTTAATGATCTAGGTTGTTGACGTCTTGATGAGGTGATTGGTTTGAATCAGGAAGGAGATATTGCGGCCTTTGGATTTAAAGTAGACGGGTAAATCTCGACCGTTCGGCACAAGAAAAGAGATAACTATAATCAGTGATTTGGGGATCAGTCCGATATTTTTGTGGATTCGGAGTCGGATTGGAGGGGCTACGAATGCCTGAAGTTAGATGAGCAGAGGGACTTTTTTTTTTTTTTTTTTCCCCCAACAATCAAAAAATTCAATTCATCTACTTGAGAGAGAGACTTAGAGAGATCTACTAGGATAGTAGAAGTAGCTTTCAGTAATTTAGTTGGCAGGTAGAATTGAGCAGTCCTTGTTCTTTAGGAGCTAATCGAAGGTTTTCGGCAATTTTCCAGTTTTCAGCTGAAGACCCGAAGTTTTTAGGGCATCCAGTTTGATCGGGAGAGATCAGTTTTTGCAATTCTAAGTTCAGTCCGGTCCAAGCAGTCGAACGTAGCGTCCATTAAGAGGTCAACTCTCAGTGGAGAACCGAAGCCAAATTGCTTGAGGCTCCTTTCGGTGTAATTCTCTTCACTTTGGTAATAAAGCTTTTGACGGATTTTCTTTTGAAAACATTTTTGGCATGCTTGGTGAGACTTGTAGGAAGGAGTAGATTTTAATCTCCGCAGACATGGTGAACACAAGAAGTGGAAAAAGTACCGACGACTATGCCTCGACGAACATGCAATAGGTGGACAATCTTGAGCGGACCTTGTAAGATTATGTGGAGAACCTCGAGGATCTAAATAGGATCTATCAAATACCTAAAGGGAGTGAATATGTAAGTCAAAAACACAAATCTCAAAGCGACCAAAATAAATGCGAAAAATAAAACCAGCACACCAAAATTTTATGTGGGAAAATTCTAATCAGGAGTAAAAAACCTACGGGACCAAACGCGCGATAACAATCTATTAAAAAATAAAAGATTGTAAGGTGATTACCGACTCCACAGACTCAAACCTCTCTTTTATCTTTTTTGGATCTCGAGAACTCCAACGGCTAGCCCACGCTCACACTCAAATCCACGAATGCCACGTTTCGAATCCATGAAATGTGCACACTTCGAATTCACGAAGCCTTCAACACGTCAAATTTACGACGCCCACTTGAATCCAAGAGCGCACTCCATCCGGCTTCGTTCGGAGTAAGAAGAATAAGGTTGGTGGTGGTTTCTTGCTTAGAGGATTATGAAAGAACCATAGAAGATGTCTCTAAATAAAATTTTCAAATTTATTCTAGAAGAATATCAAGATTTAGGGCTCCAACAATCAATTTGAGAGAAATTTATTGTAGAAGATGAGAGACGAAGCAACCAACAAGCTTCTAAGGTTTCTAAAAGATAAAATATTTTTCACTACGTTTTAGAGAGACCCCATAACATATTTATAGCTTTGGAACCAATCTGAATCAGATTAGGATTACAAAACTGATTTTTAAAAGGTTATGACGGTTTCATGATCCGGATTCCTTATACAGGGCAAGATCTGCATCCTCCCTGAAGATCCGAATTCTTTCTGCAAAATAGCAAAGAGGCTGTTTGGATTTGGATCCTCTTGCAGGGTCCGGATCTCGACAATTCGAAAACCCCAGATTGAGTTTTAATTGATTTTTTTTAATTCTAATTACTTTCAATGATTTGAACACATTCATAAACCACTATCAATATTATTTATACCTACGAAGCATTGTGAATTCATAATTTGAGTCTTCGAGTCTTCAACTTAGACTTTTCGTGCCTCAAACTCTTCAAGACTACAACTTAACCCGTCACAACACGTAACTTCACGTCATGAAATATGCCGACACTAAAATCTACAATAACCTCTGATTCCTCAGTGCAGCCGAGGCCTCCTTCTTTTTTGCCTGCTTCGGACGTGCCATCCTTCAGCGACTTTGTCTCTATGAGGGTATCCTTGCTGGACGTGTAGGCTCATATGGAGGTCATCGCTTAAGGCGTGCAACACCAAGCTTGGGTGACTATGGACGTAATGACCATTCAGCAACGAATGGCAAAAAAACTCATTAAGCTCATGGTCTCACCGAGGTGGCCCCTTCTGCCAATGACAACAACAATAATACTAAGAACATTATTAACAACAATGCAAACAATAATAACATCAACCTTCTGTGGTGTCCCGGGAGGTTAGCTGTCAGAATGACTATAGTACCAGCAGCTGGTCGACACATCTGTAGAGTGTTCGAGATGAGTCAGAGTCCTTTTGGCGCGAAATGAACGCGAAAATGGACTCGAAGCACTGAAATCAGCCAAACTGAAGTTCTGGCAGCTTTCGGGAGCCCAGAAGATGGAACCGGAAGCCCAGATCCTCAGTGCAGTGCTGAATGCATTACTACAGTCATTTCAGTTCTGGGTGCCTATAAGTTATTATAGCAGCTCGAATGGAGTTGGTGAGTTTTCTCGAGTATAACGAGTTACCGTGACACGTGGCAGGTAGACTTTCTGGATTCAGGCGCAGGTTTTGGATTCAAACCCTTCTTGCATGGCGCCAGTTTTGGATCCGAATTTTGTTTTGCGCTCTTTCAGACGCCCGAATTAGAGCTCTCGGTGCTCGAAACCTGGATTTTCTATAGTGGCAGGCTTAGTTTCTTTTGTTCTTTGGGCTTGTTTTATGTTACATACTCTATAAAAAGCTCATATACGTCCCTCACTGATCCTTTTCTTTCTCCATCCATGTGAAAACTTCCTCTACACCACATTTTCACCTCCAAATTCCTACATTTCTCCCCTCTCTTCTCTGCGGGCTGGCAGTAGCAGCAAGAACAGCAGTAACAGTAGCAATAGCAGTGCAGGCTACAGTTGAGGGGAACTGGGACTTCTATTTGCTGAATTGGGTTCTTTTCGTGATTTAGCTGAGGGAGAAGAGCTTGTGAATCCATCCTCCAACTAAATTTCAGGTTAGTTAGATTTGAATTGGAGTTAAATTGAAGGTTGAGCTGATTTTTGGATCTTTGTTGATTTTGTTGATTTTTTTGATCCATTCTTCTAACTAGGGCTGGCAAATGAGCGAGCCGACTCGTGTTCGACTCGTGTTCGGCTAGATATTCGGCTCGCTCGAGCTCGACTCGAAATTAAATGAACGGAGCTTGAGCAGGAAAAAAAGCTCGAAATTTATTTCAAGCCGAGCTTGAGTATTACTGGGCTCGCTCGAATTAGGCTCGAAAAGCTCGAATATATATATATATATATATATATATATATATATATATATATATATATATCGAGTTTTTCACTGTTAGATCTATTCCTTTGACCATTTTCACCCGTTAGATCATATTATTCAACCAATCACCCGCTCAACTCTAGGGGACCATAATCATCCTAACCGCACATCCCTTCATCCAAGGACCGAAAAACCTAATAGCACCAAGCGCTTGGTACTATTAATAGTATAGTAACCTAATTCTATATATTTAATAGTATGATTTACCGGGTGAAAATGTTAAAAGGGGTAGATCTAACGGTCGAAAACTTATGAATACAAATGAGTATATACTTATAAGAGTATAGTAGCCGAACTCTACATATATAATTATATATAATATATATTTTAATTATATATAATAATATATATTATGTATTTTAATTATATGTATATGGAGTTTAAGTTATTGGGCCCACAAACCCAAACCAGCAAAATTCTACTCTAATTGCTCTTTCTGTTTTACTTGCTCGTAAATTCGCTTCTCCTAAATTATTTTTTTAATATTATAATATCGTATTTCATACATTCATTTTGTATATTTAACTATTAGATATATTTTTTTTATCAAATTTTAAATAATATTTTATAAAAATTAAACTATAGATTGCATGATATTAAGAATTTCAAGCGGCTCGTTTAGGGCTCGAGCTCGCTCGACTCGAAGTTAGGCTCGCTCGAGCTCGGCTCGAATTAATTTCAAGCCGAGCTTGAGCTTAAATTTGGGCTCGAAATTAATTTCAAGCCAAGCTTGAGCTGAGGTAAGCTCGCTCGAGCTCGGCTCGTTTCCACCCCTACTTCTAACTAAGCCTTTGGAGGATTGTTGGCTGGAGTTTCCTTCTCTCTTCGTGGATTTGGACCTACTTCTACGTGTTTTGTAGGTTAGTTGAGCTGAAGTTAAAGTTTAATTGGAGTTTTGAACTTGAATCGAGTTTTTGTTAGGTTTTTTTGAATCTAATCTATTTTCCAACAATTTTCTTGTTTGGAGCTATGATTACTTGGACTTTTCCACTTGATTTGGAGAAGAGAACCTTGGGGAACATCATTTCCAACTGATAGCGAGTTAGTATGAGCTACATCTTGTGGAAATTCAAAATTTTCAATCAAATTCCAGTATTGATGTATTTTGGTTGTTGGACTAGTCTAGCTGCATCCTTTGCTGGTCTTGGGAGCTTTCTTCATTGTTTCCCTATTGGATTTGGACTGAGGAGGGATGCATTTGAGGCTGAATTCCTGCCGTAGTTGGATTGCTAGTTGAGATGGGTTAAAAATCACCGAAATAACGAATTCCTCATTATATCTATAGAACTTATAGAACTTGCATGCTTGTGGATTTGGCCATTAAAATATGAATTTAGCAAGATTATTGGATTAATTCTTGGCTGCTACTATTTAGTACTTCTCATATTTCATTCTTAGCATGTAATAAAGGATTCATAAATATTGAAATTTGTCTATAAACTTGTTAAAACATGCAGTTGACATTCCGATGCTTCGTCGTTTGTATTTAGCTTTGATGGCTGTTTTTACCTATTTTTCACCCTGGTTAGAGGGTAGTGAGTATTGAGATTAGTGTAGGATGAATTTACGCTTGTGTTGAGGGGTCGAGAGGATTTTTACAATAGTTGACAGATTGAGTTGTATTTTAGAATGCCGTCTGGGTTGGCGGTGGTTCCGGATCACTGGGTTACACATTGGATTGTCCCTGAGGCATGTGGATTCCAATTTTATGATCTGATTGATCATTTACACTGACTACAGCCTGCATGAACAAGATTTGAGCTTGACAAAGACTATACTTTTTACTTGGAAGGGTAGCTATCCTAAGTGCTGCTCCGAAATGAGGCTTCCACGCGTTGATGTTGCAGCAGCCCTTTTGGGCGATCTATATTTAATGGGCCACCTCACGAGTAGTGCTGTGATGGTAGGTCGACGTAGGCTTGACCGGAGCCTTGAGGCGTCACTTGGATTGGGATATATTTGTGAGCACTAGATAGCTAGTTGATGCATATACATACATCCAGCTGATTTATTTTGAGCATTAGTAGTATAGAGGCATTATAGCTGTAGATTTTCCTTTCCATTTGTTATTACTTCATGCTCTACTTTTAGTCATAGTTTTTTACTTTCGCTTCTAGTAGACCTAATGGGTAGGTCATCGTCGTCGGTGACAGTACCCACTAAGAACTACTAAAACTTAGATAATAATCTGCTAAAATGTAAAGAGCAGGAATGAGGTAACTGAACTGAAAAGTAGATCTACTACTACCGTGCCTCTAAGTAAGTGAAGTACTATCAAGAAAATCCAACTATCATATATGCATCAACTATGTAGTGATGTTCAAGTGTCAACTTTTAGTAACTTTTACCTAATCTTTCAAGGACTTGCACAAGGTAAAGTCCTAGCCTGCGCCATGCCTCATGGCCCCGTAGTAGTCAACATCTCCACCCTAGAGATAAGCCTTGTGAGAATTCTGATTTATATATCGTTTCCTTTGATCTGCGAATTTGAATTCTGTGTCTCTCACCCCTGTTACTGTGCATCTGAGCTGTATGAGTATAGGTATACTTATATTAGTGTGTATAGGTGCATATATATAGTATATATAGTGTATTTATGATTTTTGGATTTTTGGTTGCGGAGAGTGTACGGCTTAACGGCGCAATCCAGAGTCCGATCCTAACGATCCAAATGGTAGATTTGATGTCTCGGCAGTGCTGAGCGCAATGGCGCGATCCGTGTCGACATGCGACGGACGGATTGAAAGTTATCGCATGTTCTTCGCTGAGGGGTCGAATTGTACATTTATTGTTTCGCGATCTGGACCCCGTTTTTCGCACCGTTTCGCGTGAGTTCGAATGTGGAGGGGTGTCTGGGCTTTTGTACCTACTGTGGGGGACCCAGGGGTGATTTGTGGGGTTTGAGGGGCTTTTGTGCAATTGTGCTAAGTGTTTATGTTGGCGTGTGTGTGAGTAGTGGTTGTGAGAGTGGTTGAACCACTCCCTCTCTCTCCCTCTCTCTCTCTCTCTCTTTCTTCCTCAGCCACCCCAGCTGCGAGCCACCTCTCCCCCTGCCCCTTAGCATCCTCCCCGAGCTCCTCCGGCCGCCGCCGACCACCCCTGACCGGCGCTGTCCCCGGCCATCTCTCTCTCTCTTTTTCTTCTTCTTCTCCTTCTTCTTCTTTTCCTTCTCCTTCTCTGTGGTGTGCACCCAGGGGGAACCCACGCCTGAGCTTCCCCTGAGGTGGCACGACCGCTGCCGCCGTCGCCCTGCCGCCGGGAGCCGCCGTCAAGCTGCTGCGGCCACTGCTGGGGCAGCAGCTGGCCGAGCTTTGTGAGCCCAAGCCGCCGCCGCCTCCCGCAGCCTTGGAAGGTGAGCATCGCCACCCCCGTGACCTCCGGCGCCGCCCCCTGCCTCCCCGGCCGCCGCCGTGCCGCCGGAGCGCCGCCGCAGCCGCCGCAAGCCTCGGTTGGACTGCTAGGGCAGCCGCGGCCGAGCCTGCTCCGCCGCCTCCACCCGCCGTCTTTTTTGTCGCGGTCACCGACAGGACGACGTCCGGCGACCCCCTCTTGCCGGTGCTCGCGTCGCCGCCGGCCGCCGTCGCCGCCCGTTGCCGCGCCGCCGTGCCCTAGCCAACCCGAGGGCTACCGGTTTCCCCGCGCCGCCGCCGCCGCTTCCCGCCGCCGGCTGAGGTGAGCCCCCTCTTCCTTGCCACCTCCTCTGCCGATCCTGGCCGCCGCTGGCCTTGCATGCCGGCCGGCAGCCGGCCGGAGCTGGTTGCTCCGGCCGGGGTCTTGTTTTGATGGATTTTGGCCGCGCAAGGTTATTTGAGCTCCCTGTTGCTTCCCGAAGTCCGGGAAGGTGAGCACGATGATCGCGGCGACGCGCTGATCATCATGCTCACCTTAGATGTGGTTTTGGTTGAGCCGTTTCGTCGTTCGGCCTTTGTCGAGCTATGTTATTGTATTTTTCACTATTTTTATGCAATTGCTGAGCTTGCGACTTGTCCTGTCGCAGTGGGGCTGTGAGCACGGTCTCCGTGACATCGTTACCTATCCGCTGGTGCTTGCGGAAGGTCGTGCGGATGTACGGATTGCTCGAACGGCTTTGTTTTGTGCTTGTATGTATGTATTTGTGGCTTGTTTTGGGATTTCTGTGTTTGTGGCAGCGTTGCGACGCTGTGGGCAGCAAGGGTATGGTCCTCGGGGCCCTGTGGACTGGTTGTCCAACCCTCTCGCCCTTCGCGGAGTTTCGGATTCGTTTCCGACGCGTTTTTCGATGAAATAATCGGCGAAACGCGCGTTTCTAGTTGTGCGACTCGCTCGCTGATTTCGCAAGCGACTTGGCTTCATCATTTAGCCTTGTTGGCTGTTCCTCATCGCTGTCCCGAAGTTCCGAGGACAGCGGATGAGTGACGAGGGGTTCCGGTGTCAAATCGGTACTTTTCGGGAACCCGGGAAGCCGTGTCGGGTGCGTTTGTGTTCGTGGCACCCCGAGCTTGTGCTCGCTGTCCCGCCACCTTGTCGTGTGTGTTTGGGGGACAGCGGAGGACTTGATTGGCTGTAGGTACCCCTCTGGGGCTTTGTGTGGTTTCGGGATCGTCCCGGTGGGTTTTCCGGGCGATCCGTCGATTCGGGATTGTGTGAGCTTGGTGTTTAGCGTCGACTTGGTGGACCTTGACCGTGTGAGTCTTTCGTAGGTCCTGTCGCATTTTCTGAGAGCCGTCGGAGTTAGGCTTGACCGTTTCTACAGGTGGGTACTTCGATCCGGAGTCGGTTCAGTGGACTACGGTGATATTTTTCTATCTCTTCTCTTGCATTTCAGTTATTAGTTCACTTGACTTCCGTTGACTCTACTTATGCGTGCTTGGATAGTAGAGTAGTTGTGGTTTGCA
Source organism: Puya raimondii (assembly GCA_016920855.1). Taxonomy (NCBI): domain Eukaryota; kingdom Viridiplantae; phylum Streptophyta; class Magnoliopsida; order Poales; family Bromeliaceae; genus Puya; species Puya raimondii. The sequence goes on from JABWPP010000049.1 coordinate 66,663,267, forward strand.
TGATTATTGAGACGACCCAGTTGGTCGGCAGTGATCGCCTGTTGTTCCGTGCGATCCTCGTGGTAGTTTACCAGTTGCTTCACGGCTCGTTGCCGTTCTGTGGATTGAGCATTAGCATCGATCGTCACAGCTCTTCTAGCACTTCACGTACACCAGCGGTCTGATCCACCGCCTAGGGGTGTTCTTTTTCGAAAAAGGGTCGTTGAGTTTGTTCCGACCCGTGAGCCTTGACGCAGTGCGTCCAGGAGGTTTATGTGCCGAGTGTTGAGCAGGTGACAGTGCCAGGGATACGTCCCGGTGGCTATGGATTGGGTTTACCTTGTGGTTATCTCCATTGATGCATACACTAGTTGATTACAGTAGCATAGTTGTTCAGTTATATATTGGCCTCATATTTACTTGTGCTACTGTTTACCTTATTTACCTATATGTTGACCCTCGTGCCGGTGTGTACACCTCGCCTTCGTCGGCTTGCGGTACCCACTGGGAGGGGAGACATGTTTACATGTTCTCAGCCCCCGCCCTCGTTGTTGTTTTCAGGTGAGCAGGGTGGTGGGAGTCGGGACGCAGCGAGGCACGCATAGTTAGTGTGCTAGAGGTTCTGACCTGTGAGGCTTCTCCCCCAGATTTTTGGTTATTATCCTATCCCTTGACAGTTGGTTAGTTGTGGATGAGGTTCAGTTACATTTTGGATGTTTGTATTGCATGCTTATCTTCTGTGGTTTTGGTTTAGTTCCTATGAGTTGATTGCATGCTTAGACTCTTGGTTGAGTATTCTTCTAGATCTTTCATTTATCACATACTTTGGTTTTCTACCCCTCGTGGTAGCGTTTTCAAATGAAAGGTTCTCGTGTGGGGAACAGTTTTCAAAGGGTTTGAATGATTGGATCTAGGGTTTCAAAGAAAGCTTCTGGGTAAGGAGCAGATTTCTAGAATGATTGTTGTTTGTGCATCGCATCATCCTTCGCTTAAGGACTTGCTTAGATTCATACTGGTTTAAGGACGGTTAGCTGTATGAATCATGTTTGTTGTTGTTCTTGTTGGGTGTGATGAATGAGTAGTGATTGTGATCCTGTCGTTGTTGTTGTGTACGCCGTGCAAATACAGGGGAGGCTCTGTCCGTGTGTACAGTAGTCCCTGTATTTGTGGCGGGTCTGTACGTGGCGCGGGCTAGGCTTTCAAAAAAAAAAAAAATTGGCACGTATTTCCGCTTCTAAAACTAGCCCGGGGCGTGACAAGCCTCCCTCACGATGTCCCAATCGGCACTCAATCAAGCATGGCGAGCATAGTGTTGCGATAGCTATACCTTTGAAGGACCGAGCTTGTAGGGAGCTACCCTATCAAGCATATGAAAGTGAGCATAATTGGCTTAGCCTTTACTATATAGTAATTTTCCAACATGCAAATAACCATGGATCCATATGCTAATTCATTCTTGAATATTCTAACTAGCATGCTAGAATATAGAATAAGCTCAACAATGGTGTAGAAGAGTCCACCAATTTCGGTTAGGTCGAACCCTCCGTATAGTTGCCTAAACCCGTTCATTTTTTCAATCAAAGTTGTCCCTCTTCTCTTCTAATCCAAAGAAAAATTTTCAAGGGGTTACAACCTCCTAAAAATCTCATCTCGAAACTCACCAAAAATGACATAAAAAATAGGTGAAAAATAACTCAAAGCAAGAAATCCTTACTAATAATCCTCCAAACCAAGACAACGGGGCTTCAATTCTAACCTATAAGAGTGTTCTAAGCACATCAATTTCATCTAAAATGCCCTCAATTAAAAATCTCCAAAATAAACCCTAATTTTCTAAAAACTAGAAATTTTACCAGTTACTTTCAATACTACAAATTAAAGAGTCTAGAAAGATTACTAATCTTGATTCAAGCTCTAAACCCAAGCTCAAGTGTTGAGGTTGAAAATTGGAAGCTCCAAACATCTCCCTTTCCAAGCCTCTTGCTCCACACTTAGCTCAAAATGCTCCTAATCCCATGGAGAAGGAAGAAGCTAAGTGGAAATGGAAGAGAAGAGAAGAGAAAGAAAGAAAAGATGTAAAAAAAAGAGGTAAAAGGAGAAAACCACCATCTTCCTCTAGCTGCTGCGTACACAGAAAGTGTGACACCCCAATTGTCCCATATCGGATATGATGGGGTTTTGATTGGGTATATAAGAGACCATGGACACCGGTAATAATAACTAGGCTTAAGCATTTTGGACTAGTGGTTTGGGCCCAACGAGTTATTATCACTAGCGGGTCGGGTCAGTGCATTTGGTATCAAAACCAATCACCAGTCGGAAGTGTGAGATGAGTCTTGGCTGAGCCAGGGTCAGAATGACAGGCTAAGCCAGAGTCGGAATGACAAGGTGACAGGCTAAGCCAGGGTCGGAATGACAAGGCTAGCGAGACAGGTCTCACATCGTCTGGTGATCTTGGACTGTGTGTGTGATTGGACTGATGAGGACGTCAGAGCCTAAAAAAGGGGAGTCTGTGACACCCCCCAATTGTTCCACATCGGATATGATGGGATTGTGATTGGATATATAAGAGACCATAGACACTAGTAATAATAACTGGGCTTAAGTATTTTGGGTTGGTGGTTTGGGCCCAACGAGGTATTATTGCTAGCGGGTCGGGTCGTTACAGAAAGGAGAGGGGAGAAGGGGTTAAATACACTGTTACAAAAATGCCCTTAAGTCCTCAGTCTCTTGGAAATTGCAAACTACACTATTTCAGGTTTTGCTACATTGAGTACCGGTACTCGAACCAGGGTATCGATACACCTCTATTGTGTTCCAATACGCAGGGCCAGTTTTGCAAAACCGAACCCCGTATGCAGTTGATCTCTATTGCGTACCGGTGCTCAAAACATTAGTACCGATACTCCTAAACATCAATACCGGTAAACATGCCAATTTCACAAAACTCAAGAGCTTCTCCAACTTGCTCTCTACTAGGTACCGGTACTCCATCCCTATTATCGGTACATCTTGCCAAAATTGCAGTTTCAAATTTTGCCCTTCGGAGTCCGTTTTCGCGCCGAAAACACTCGCATGATCCTCAAACTCAACCAAAATCATTGAAATAGTATTAAATACTATTTCTCTTACTAGAACTTCGCAATTTGCAAATGTCTAGTGTGCTACAACTAATGTACAATGAGACTTTTTATAATTTAGCCTTAAAACTTAAGAAATGCTACTTGTACACTCTAACAGATGGTTTATGATATATACCCCCTCATCCTAGAGTTTTATAAAACCCTCTGAAATTTTAGTATTTTAAAAAAAACTTGACAAGACAAGGGTCCATTATTTGGCCCTTGGATGATGGGTGTAAGATTTGCACCATCTTTTTTGGGATGTACCACTAGCAGCGCTCTAAAAACTTAGCTAGAGTGGTAGAATTTACAAAGAGCAATGCTATTGCTACATCCCAAAGTAGGGTGTATGATACAGGATGTATATAAAAAGTAGACCTGGATCCAAAGCAATTGAAACAAACACTATTTTGTAAAAAAAATATCTAATATGGTCCCAACACGGCGGGAATTATATTCGAGACTCAACAAAATGAGTAAATTTTAGTATAGACCTAAAGAGTGAAGCAATGCAAGGCACGAAACTGAAGGTAAATAAGGGGTTGAGATGTTCAGATTAAACTTGTCTGGTTCTGCATTAGGTATTATTAACCACAAGCACAAGATGGATCCGTAGGATACTCGATTTGATGTGGGGTCCACAGCCTATTCCATGGTTGCAAATTGCTGGGTCAAGCAAACAAGTCAAAGGGTTGGAGAGGGGTCAAGCTAGGTCAGAAGGAAAGAACGGGAAAGAACAAAATAAATAAAGGAAAAAAGGGATAATTCAGATTTGTAGGCAGAGAAGTCGAGGGCACATCCTTGACTACGAATTAGTCTTGGGAAGGCTTGGGTGCAGTGATCGGGGTAGCAGTAGAAGGTGACGATAGTGGTGGCAGCACCTGATGGATGCAACAGTAGCAGAAGGCGAAAAAAGTCCAGGTGGCGGCGGCATTTCTGGCAGCAGACAATGACGATGTTTCTGGCAGCAGGCAAGCGATAGGGAACAAGACTTCAAAGATTAAGACAAAGGGACTTGCACTCACTCCGATCGACGCATAAATGCGAAGGAAAATAGAGAACACATCTCAATAGCTAAATGATAATGTTGATTTTCATTCAAAATTATCATCCCCTGCATAGGGTATTCCAATAGCTTTCTTGACAGAGAATAAGCTCAAAAAAGAAAATCCCAATAAATAAAATCTCTACCGACCAACTAAATAATATTCATAACAAACAAAATTAAGAATCTCATCTTGCTAAATAGATAAATTCAAATAACAGAAAAATAAATAACCCCAATACTTCTAGAAATTTTGTATGTTCAATTCAATTTGGACCTATCTTGGGTTGGTCAAGCCATATACTACGTTTGCAATTGCAGCGTCGACGACGTTCATACACCCGAAAGGCTCGGTCCGCTGCAAATCTCTGCCTTTGAAAAATTCGACTCTGTCGAATTGTTGGAAATATACTTTTCATACAAGTTTGGGTCCAATTGCTGATGTTTATCCTGTGAAATGTAGGTCGCATCCTCGTTACGCTGACATAACCTCTTGACCAAAAAGTTGCGCTCTCCACCATCCTTTGTTGACATAATCTGATCGTCAAGGACCGCTTCAATGTCATCTTTTTTTCCCTTGCAATGGTGTTCTTGGGACAAGTGGAGATGGAATGAATAGAGCAATGAATCTTGTACATCTGGATAGTATAGAGTAATGTCCTCAATGTTAATATTGAGATTAATTCCCATATCAGATGGCAAGTCCAACAGATAGGAATTAGACTCAATTTTTTTGGGAACCTTAAACGGACCTATATTTTTGGCATGAAATTTTTTAAGTCCCATGCGGAAGCCTTTCCGGTCTAATCTGCACCATCACCAAATCTCCTTCTTTAAATTCAACTTTTCGCCTGTGGGCATTGGCTTTTCTCTTATAGTTTTCATAACTTAAAATTATTTTTCATCGAATTTTGTAATGTAAATCCTGCATGTGCTGTGCAAATGAAGATGCATGTTTACTAGGTCTTTGCTCTATGGGTAGGGGAATTAGATCAATCGATCTATTTGGATCATATCCTATTACTATTTTGAAATGGCTCATCCGATCATTCGATTAATTGAACTATTATGTGGAAATTTCGCTTGTGGTAAAACAAGGTCCCAATTTTTAGTATTTTCACTAACTAAACATTAAAGTAGATTACCCAAAGTCCTACTAACTACTTCTGTTTGATCGTTAATTAGTTTGTGAGTAATGCGATGATGAGAAAAACAGTTCTGTACCCATGATTTCCCACAAGATTTTCCAAAAATAACTAACAAAACGAACATCCCTATTAATTATGTGGTGTTCCGGAGAACATAGCTGTCAGAATAACTATTGTATTAGCAGCTGGTTGACACATCTGTAGAGCGTCGTGTTGAATCAGAGCCGTTTTGATGCAAAATGTATGCGAAAACGGACTCGGAGCACTAAAATCAGCCAAAACTCCACACTTAAATCAGCCAAAACTAGAGTTTTGGTCACTTTCGGCACACAAAATGGGAACAGGACGCCCAGATTCACAGTGCAGAGCTGTGGGAGTTACTGACGTCATTTTGGGCTCTCTTTCCGGAGCCCTAGAAGTTACTATAGGAGCCCGAAAGTGATTTGGCGAAACCCCTCGAGTGTATCGGACAGTGGTAACACGTGGAGGGTTGTTGTTGTGGATTTTGGTGCAGGTTCGATTGATTTGGGCTTTTCAGTGAGTGCGCATTTCACGTTTTGTATACTAATTGAGGCCTTTCAGATGCCCAAAAGTAGTTCTGCACGCCCGAAGGGATTTCTGTAGAGAATAGGTAAGCATCTCTTTGATCTGAGGGCTCATTCTATTCCTTCAATTTCTCTATAAATAGATCTTACACGTCCATCATTTGCTCTTTTCACTCCTATTCACTAGAGAACCTTATTTCTTCATCTCCCTTCTTCTCATTCTCCTCCTTTCTTTTCTTTTTCTCTCTGCGGGCTGGAGTAGAGGCACCAGCAGCAGCAAGAGTTGGTGTTTGGTAAATTGGATCAAATTGGAGCTTTCAACTGTAGATTTGACTCTTACTCGTGTGTTAGTTGTGGAAGGAAGCTCATGACTTGGCTTTTTTCAGCTAGATTGGAAGTTAGTTGAGGTGAATTTAAGGTTTAATTGAAATTTTGGAACCGAATCGAGATTTCATTAGATTTATTTATTCAAAATTCTATTACTGTGATTTCCTTGCTTAGAGTTAGAATTTGTCTATTTTTTCTATTTGAATTGGAGCTAGGGAAGGCACTTGAGTGATTGGTTCATGTCTGGAGTAGGTATGCTGAACCAATTTTGAGTTAAACTAGATTTTTGTAACCGAATAGCAGATTTTAGTACGCAGGTTTGTTTGCTGGTTTTTGGGGGTTCTTGGAATTCCTTTTTGCTAGTCTTGAAGTGATCTTCATCCTTGAAACTGAATTTATCTCGTTGCTAGAATTGAGGTGGGTTTGTAATCATCAAATATTGCGAACTCCTCAATTATGCCAATTTATGTATTCTAGCACCATCTTGATGAATTAAACCTGCTAACAGGAGGATTATGTGTGGTTTATCATGGATTTTCTATTAGTATAACTGCTGGTTGTGCAGTTTTATTCTTGCAATTCATTCTGGTGGTCGTCTAGTTGAATTGGAACTGGTAATTACATTATCTAGCTTCTATGCAACCTAAACCTATTATCACTACAAGATAAAGGAATTTTTTGACGGCGACTTTTTCGTGGCGACAACTATTGTCATTACCAATGTAAAAGATATGGTGACGACAAATAGTTCTTGCCGCCAATACATAAGCAATGGTGGCGACAACGGTATGTCGCCACCAATAGTTAGTAAATAGCGGGGATAATTTGTCGCGGGGAAAAAGTCGAATCGTTAGTGGCGACTATTGTAAATTTTCCTATACATCCTGCCATTACTTCCCTACTTTTTTCTCACCAACCAGCACCATCATTTATTTCTTTGGACCATTATGCCCTCATTTTTCCAATATGTTATCTGTAAATAGTTTGATTATTTTGTCTTTTCACATATTAAAAGTAAATAAGTAAAATAAACAGGTTAAAATCCTTTTCTTTACCCTCCCATTTCCTCCATCTCTCTTTTCCTATTGAGTCTCTTCCGCTCCGCCGCCTCCCTCCTCTTCTTCAGCAAACTTCGGTTTGTCGTGCTCTGCCGCCCTCGTTTCCGTGCATCTAGCGTTCCCCTTTTTCTCCTCCACCGATCTTGTAGCAAATCGTGAACTCAATTTCAGAAATTAATATTTGAGATTTTTAAATTCAAATATTAAATTGATTTTCTATCAATTTTTGGGGAAAAGCAAAGAGAAAGGGTTATGAACGCGAACCGGAACCATTTTCGAACAAAATGAACTCACCAACTAGGTAAATTGTGGTCTGACAGTGCCGGAAATTGTGGTAAAGTTCGTTTTCGGATTCTGCGAGGCAAAAATATTGTATTAAGCGAAAATCAATGTCATGCCCCGCCGTGCCTTAACACCAACTAGGTAAAAGGACAACCCGAACGGGCACGTGCACCAGATCCGCCGAACGGACAGAGTTTCCCCTATCCGCCCAAGGCGTCACAAAATACGTATCAATACAATGTTCCAAACAGGAACCGAGTACATGAGTTGCACAAGGGAAGCATCAAATAAAGAAGCAACTACTTCTATTACATCACATTTACACATTTATACATGCCAAAATTTTCTTTTCTTTACATTCATTACATCCAAGTTTCCAAAGGTAGTTACATTTAACTACACCAAACTTTGCATAACCCTTATACTTTACTTGACCAAAAGTTCCGGGTATAACTTATATACAAAACCAAAACAGGGAGGGGCCGCTATCTACTATGCCACGCCCTTGCCTCTCTTCGCCGCCTCACTCGCGGATGGACCTAAAAATCATGGGGGTGAGAACTATAAACATAGTTCCCAGTAGGTAAGGCCACCCAAGGGAGAAGCTCAACCCACCAGGTCCAAAAAAAACAACATGCATAGGTTAGCTCATAATTAACCATGCAAAATTACAATTACATTCTTGAATTTAAACATGAATGGATGCAACCTATATAAATGATATCTTTCATTTTCTCCTAGGTTCATCCCACAAGTTTCATTATTCAATTCCATTTATGTCATTCTTTTGGCATTGGTGTCATTCTTAGAATCCTTGGCATTGGTGTCGGAATCGCCGCCCACCAACCCACTTTTGGAGCACTTGGCATTGGTGTCAAGGTTACCGCCCACCAACCCACTTTTAGAGTACTTGGCATTGGTGTCAGGGTTACCGCCCACCAACCCACATAGAGAGCACTTGGCATTGGTGTCAGGGTTACCGCCCACCAACCCACTTTTAGAGCACTTGGCATTGGTGTCATGGTTACCGCCCACCAACCCACTTTTAGAGCACTTGGCATTGGTGTCAGGGTTACCGCCCACCAACCCACTTTTAGAGTACTTGGCATTGGTGTCGGGGTTACCGCCCACCAACCCATATAGAGAGCACTTGGCATTGGTGTCAGGGTTACCGCCCACCAACCCACTTTTAGAGCACTTAGCATTGGTGTCAGGGTTACCGCCCACCAACCCACTTTAAGAGCACTTGGCATTGGTGTCAGGGTTACCGCCCACCAACCCACTTTTAGGGTACTTGGCATTGGTACCGGAATCGCCGTGTAACCAACCCATCTTTCACAAATCGCGGAATTACCGCTTTGTGTTGGGCACCGGGCAATGGAATCGCCATCCCCATCTTGGTTCCAATTTTCGATTAACGGAATCGCTGCTATCATTGCACGTGAGTAGAGGAATCGCCGCATACCTCCCACTCAGTCACACATGTCGTTTGCGATGTTATAATTTCGCATTCATGTCAACACTCACAATCTATGTTCAATGACTCTAGGTTCACATCATCATTTCCAACCTATGTCCAATGACACTAGGTTCACATCATCATTTCTAACCTATGTTCAATAACACTAGGTTCACATCATCATTTCCAACCTATGTCCGATGACACTAGGTTCACATCATCATTTCCAACCTATGTCCAATGACATTAGGTTCACATCATCATTTCTAACCTATGTTCAATGATACTAGGTTCACATCATCATTTCTAACCTATGTTCAATGATACTAGGTTCATATCATCATTTCTAACCTATGTTCAATAATACTAGGTTCACATCATCATTTCCAACCTATGTCAAATGACACTAGGTTTGGTAAGTACACAATTCACATGCAAATCATGTTTCAAGAATCATGATATCAATTTAGGAAATAATTCATGCATGTACTTGTTTATCCACCTATTTATCACTTAGGTTTTCAAGATTCTCATACATGCCGACCTTCTTTCATGAAGTATGAACATGAAACACATAATTCCACATACATGCAAAATGAGCACATAGCTCAATTTTATTTCACAAGTCATTTATACCAACACGCACATTTCAACCTATGTTCAATGACACTAGGTTTACTAAATTCACAAGTCACACTTTCTTTTATCACTAGAGAATTACAACTACACACAATTTGGTGCAAGTTATCCCATAACTAATCATGTTCCATGAATCATGATGTCCAATTGTCAACGGTTCATGTACATACTTGTTCAACTACCTATATGTCACTTAGGCATACTAGGTTATCATACATGCAACATATCTCAAGTATGTAGGATTAAGAAATGCTTAGATTCACCTACATGCAAGGTGAGCCCATGGCTCAAATCACTTAAACAATCATTCTTGCCAACATGCACATTTCAATTCTAGGGCTTCATGCAACTATACCATTTATCATGATGGTTATTTTACCCTAGACATGGAAGTGACCTAATCACTTCGGTGCAACACAAACCCACCTTATGATACCCCAATTACTTGTAGACACTTGCAATCGGGCCGTACACTTTGAATCTCTTAGCTTCTTGCCCTATAATACAAGAAAGATTCATTACTCCGAGTCGAACTCAAAATAATTTCATTTCTTGGAATCACTCGAAATCGAGTTGTCCCACATGATTTCCTAACCCTCAACTAGGGTTCTACGGGTTAAAATAATTTTTAAACCCATCAAATTCAAAAACCCTACTTTCACCTAGGTTTTCTAATTTCTCTAAGAACACTCCAAAATTTATGGAGAATCCTTGATTAAAATAGTGTAGAAACATCTAGGAAACTCAAAAACCTAAAATCTAAACGATTTATCAAAAATCCCAACTATAGAGTTCAAAAACCCACCTCGGATCTGAAGCTCCTCAAGCCGCCACGCGCGCTAGGGCTCGATTCGACGCTCTTACAAGCTTCCCAAGCTTGATCTCCACCAAATCCCCAAGTTTGGGGAAGAACTAGAGAGAGGGAGAGGAGAATGTGAGGGAGAGAAAGAGCTCTCTCTCTCTCTCAATGTGTGTGTGTGTGTCCGTACAGAGAAGAAAGTGGAGAGGGCTCCCCTCAAAAAGCCCTCAGTCAAAATTACCAAAATACCCTTATTATGGAGCTTCTGGGTCCGTGGGGTCCGGACCTTGCATCCCGGGTCCGGAACCTGTGAGCAATTTCAACATTTTCGCAGCTGGGGTCCGGATCCCAACCCCAGGGTCCGGACCCGGACACTGTGAACAGTGTTTTCAGCCCTTTTTATTTTCTTCTCATTTTCGCTCTAAAACTTCGATTTCCATTCCGTTTTCTCTCCAAATCAAATCCAACACAACCGAAACTCATCAAGCCCACTTCTTATCATTCCGAAATCCTCAGAACTCAATTCTAAACATGTTTAACTCACTTCTCAATTGGATTTTGTCCAATTGGCCGAAGTTCAGTCTAGTACACTGAATTTCGGTTCACTACATTCCTCCCTCCTTAAAATGAGTTTCGTCCGCGAAACTAAGATCACACCTCAACTCGACTTGTCGAGTAAATGAGGGTATCATTGTGTTCTCCCACTCCTTAGCGGCTTCACGCTTTTCGTGATTGCTTAAGCGGCTCATAACGAAGGATGTGGGTTCGATCACGATCATGCTTGCGGAATGTGATTACATGAAATACATTATGAACTCCCGCAAGTCGGTGGCAGCGCAAGTCGATATGTAACGACCCTACACGCTCCAATACTTCTCACAGTTCGGCACATCGAGGATTTATCTTGCCTCGAACTTCACTCCAGCTTCACCCCCTGCTCGGGTGGCATTTCCAAGGAATTGCGGTCATCTACCGCATACATTTCCATTCAACCGATGATCGCCCGAAAACTTTTTTTTTTTTTCATCGGGCCCGTGTCATCGTCAACTGTCATCAATAGACGACGAACCCTATAAATGCTACTAGGTTTCCTCTGAGGTCAGGACTACCCTTCATCCTCGTGGTGTGGATCCGACAAGAATGAACCAACTAGTCAAATGGTCCACCACCACACAAATTGCATTCGGGCAGACCCCCTCGATTCACACAAGGATCCACAGGGTATCACTCTATTATCCTATCCCAACACTTTGCATCGTCAACTTATTCTGTCAACGACTACAACTGGTCCAACACCTTGGCCATTCGAGAGTCTAATCGTCGCATGTGACTCTCATTCACATTTACTGTCCCATTATGGAACTCACCCTGATCCGACCACCGGCATTGCTTAGAGGCAATATCATTGGTGCATCGCTCGATCACGAGTGACCCTACCATACGTGGACTTCCAGCTCTACATCGAGATGGCACATTAGGCACATCCACAATTTCAGTCCACTTTGAGAGCATAGTCCTTAAAACCCCACGTGGCTTTTACTATCCCAATGTCTCATAAGAGCACATCACTTTACTTTCATTTGCCACGGGTCAACGTCACATTGTTTTCGCGACGAGTCCACACGAACACTCTGTTCGTAATCCGATTTCATCTCATCGACAATGCCAGACTCGGCGGTTCCAATTAGGCGAGCGGTATGACCGAGCCTCAGCTCCTCAGGTCACTACCCTCATTCCTCCTGGACACGATCAACGCTCTCATACTATCAGAGCCATCGGTTAAACCGCTAACCTCGATTTATCACAGATGGTGGTCCACAGACCAAAATCTCACGTAGGCCTACTGCCTAAATCCGTCTCAACATCGCGCAACGTCTCTCGTTCGCACACGTAGACCCAATCATCAATTAGCGGAGTCCTCACTTGGGACTTCGCACACACACTCCAACCAGGAGCAACCAAGACCCCAAACCACTACAAGTCCTCGGGTTGGGTCATATCTATATCCTCGGTGTACTAATGATCACACAATCTCACACGTGGCATTCCACGTTCCTGGGTCATTGCTCGGACTACCGCCCCGACCATAAGTCTCCGCCCCACCCTCAGGTCTCGGGCCGCTGTCACACACAGCTGACTGCACCTGTCCATGTGGCCCCAGGCTCCACAGTCCACACATGGTCCGGGCACGGATCGTCCCCAAGCAATACCCGCCACCGTCGTCACACACGACATGCTCTACCGAGCAACACAAACCTCTATCGGCTCCTAAGCACCTAGTGCAAGCCACCAGCCCTACGAGCGGTCCATGGCCCGCTTCACACTTAGCAATGCTCAAGTGTTACTGCCAACAAACCCTCTCGGCTGAACATAATCCGCACTCTACGAGTACCTATACTCGAGCGTTCTACGCTTGTATGCATTTCCGTACAAACATAAGCATTAGGCAATCTTGCGTATGCACAAAAACCATGCAAGTACAATTTCCCCTACCTCGGGTTGAGGTACTACTAGACCCACTCGCCAAACCTTGGCGACTGTCTTATTGTTTTCGCAACAGTGATTCCACTTTCACCATTTGGTTCGCCGGATCGACATCCGAAACTCTTGGACTCTAGGATGTCCTCGAGTGCCATGACTCGACTCTCACAATTGGCTACTCACATTGCCTTGAGAGTCAGTCCACCATTTCCATCCCTACCATGAGCCCTATCCTTGGCTCATTACCAGCAATTCGCTAGTACCATGTAATCACCTATCTATTTTGGTAGGCGATGCACTTTTCATGACACGAGCATGCCAGGGTACTCAATACCTACCCCTATCTTGGTCCCTACTGTACTTACACATGAATAGTAGCAAACGACCACATGATAAATACATGCAATGCTCCAATGTCACATCACGCTCTACATATAATTTCATTAGTTATATCATACCTGCCACGACGTCGTCGGTAGCAGTAGGCTCCTCAACCTGGGTCGTGTATCCATGGCCACTTGGAGCCCGTCGCGAACTCCCCGGTTGCCTTAACATCGGCGCATGCTCTCTAGACCTTGCCGCAGGTGGCATACCCGCACGCTATCTCGGAGAGGAGAAGGCCGTCGCAAGCGTCAGGGCCCGGCTATCCCCCTACGGTCACTCATCCCGCGCATGGCCCGGTTGCCCACATCTGCTTGTTGCCTCATCACTCCAACGAGTGTGGCCAACTGTTCACGGAGCTCTGAGTCTCCACTCGCTCCGGATTGCTTAGGGACCCCACTTGGCCCATCCCGCATCGATCTTGTTGAAGATCGCCTGTGCGGTGCCATCGCTTCCTAAAACACGACAATTTTGATGAAATCCTCGACCTTCTAGGTCAAGTAAAAGCAATCAATACAGACACAGACTCAAATCAGGCGAAAGTCACACAAGGGCGTCTATTCTCATCACTCGGTTTCATGTTGTCGGCCGCCAACATGAACACCCTCGGCTGAGAATAAACCACACATTAAATCTTCCTCTAACATTCGATTAGAGTCATACAACACTTGACATTGGTGTCAGGGTTACCGCCCACCAACCCACTTTTAGAGCACTTGGCATTGGTGTGAGACCCCAGATTAGTCCTATATATGAGATATAATAGGGCTAAACTCTCAACCCGGCTTAAGCATTTTCGGTGGTGGATAGGCCGAAGAGGTTGAGAGAGTTAAGCGTGCTAGGACGGGAGTAGTCCTAGGATGGGTGACCCCCTGGAAAGTTGGGGCGTCACAGTTGGTATCAGAGCCAATTACCAGCCGGAAGTGTGAGATGGGTCTCGGCTGAGCCGGGTCTGAATGACAGGCTAGCGAGACGTCTCACATCGCCTGGTACTTGTGAGTCTGAGCCTGACGAGGACGTCAGGGCTTAAAGGGGGGGAGATTGTGAGACCCCAGATTAGTCCTATATATGAGATATAATAGGGCTAAACTCTCAACCCGGCTTAAGCATTTTCGGTGGTGGATAGGCCGAAGAGGTTGAGAGAGTTAAGCGTGCTAGGACGGGAGTAGTCCTAGGATGGGTGACCCCCTGGGAAGTTGGGGCGTCACAATTGGTGTCAGGGTTACCGCCCACCAACCCACTTTTAGGATACTTGGCATTGGTACCGGAATCGCCGTGTAACCAACCCATCTTTCACTAATCGTGGAATTACCACTTAGTGTTGGGCACCGGGCAATGGAATCGCCATCCCCATCTTGGTCCCAATTTTCGAGTAACGGAATCGCTGCTATCATTGCACGTGAGTAGCGGAATCGCCGCATACCTCCCACTCAGTCACACACGTCGTTTGCGATGTTATAATTTCGCATTCATGTCAACATTCACAATCTATGTTCAATGACTCTAGGTTCACATCATCATTCCCAACCTATGTGCAATGACACTAGGTTCACATCATCATTTCTAACCTATGTTCAATAACACTAGGTTCACATCATCATTTCCATCCTATGTCCGATGACACTAGGTTCACATCATCATTTCCAACCTATGTCCAATGACACTAGGTTCACATCATCATTTCTAACCTATGTCCAATGACACTAGGTTCACATCATCATTTCTAACCTATGTTCAATGACACTAGGTTCACATCATCATTTCTAACCATGTTCAATAACACTATGTTCACATCATCATTTCCAACCTATGTCCAATGACACTAGGTTTGGTAAGTACACAATTCACATGCAAATCATGTTCCAAGAATCATGATATCAATTTAGGAAATAATTCTTGCATGTACTTGTTTATCCACCTATTTATCACTTAGGTTTTCAAGATTCTCGTACATGCCGACCTTCTTTCATGAAGTATGAACATGAAACACATAATTCCACATACATGCAAAATGAGTACATAGCTCAATTTTATTTCACAAGTCCTTTATAGCAACACGCCCATTTCAACCTATGTTCAATGACACTAGGTTTACTAAATTCACAAGTCACACTATCTTTTATCACTAGAGAATTACAACTACACACAATTTGGTGCAAGTTATCCCATAACTAATCATGTTCCATGAATCATGATGTCTAATTCTCAACGGTTCATGTACATACTTGTTCAACTACCTATATGTCACTTAGGCATACTAGGTTATCATACATGAAACATGTCTCAAGTATGTAGGATTAAGAAATGCTTAATTTCACCTACATGCAAGGTGCGCCCATGGCTCAAATCACTTAAACAATTATTCTTGCCAACATGCACATTTCAATTCTAGGGCTTCATGCAACTATACCATTTATCATGATGGTTATTTTACCCTAGACATGGAAGTGACCTAATCACTTCGGTGCAACACAAACCCACCTTATGATACCCCAATTGCTTGTAGACACTTGCAATCTGGCCGTACACTTTGAATCTCTTAGCTTCTTGCCCTATAATACAAGAAAGCTTCGTTACTCCGAGTCGAACTCAAAACAATTTCATTTCTTGGAATCACTCGAAATCGAGTTGTCCCACATGATTTCCTAACCCTCAACTAGGGTTCTACGGGTTCAAACAATTTTTAAACCAATCAAATTCAAAAACCCTATTTTCACCTAGGTTTTCCAATTTCTCTAAGAACATTCCAAAATTTATGGAGAATCCTTGATTAAAATAGTGTAGAAATATCTAGGAAACTCAAAAATCTCAAATCTAAAGGATTTATCAAAAATCCCAACCATAGAGTTCAAAAACCAACCTCGGATCCGAAGCTCTCCAAGCCGCCACGTGCGCTAGGGCTCGATCCGATGCTCTTACAAGCTTCCCAAGCTTGATCTCCACCAAATCCCCAAGTTTGGGGAAGAACTAGAGAGAGGGAGAGGAGAATGTGAGGGAGAGAAAGAGCTCTCTCTCTCTCTCTCTCAATGTGTGTGTGTGTCCGTACAGAGAAGAAAGTGGAGAGGGCTCCCCTCAAAAAGCCCTCAGTCAAAATTACCAAAATACCCTCATTCTGGAGCTTCTGGGTCCGTGGGGTCCGGACCTTGCATCCCGGGTTCGGAACCCGTGAGCAATTTCAGCATTTTCGCAGCTGGGGTCCAGATCCCAACCCCAGGGTCCGGACCCGGACACTGTGAACAGTGTTTTCAGCCTTTTTTATTTTCTTCTCATTTTCGCTCTAAAACTTCGATTTCCATTCCGTTTTCTCTCCAAATCAAATCCAACACAACCGAAACTCATCAAGCCCACTTCTTATCATTCCGAAATCCTCGGAACTCAATTCTAAACATGTTTAACTCACTTCTCCATTGGATTTTGTCCAATTGGCCGAAGTTCAGTCTAGTACACCGAATTTCGGTTCACTACAATCAAGACGTGGCCAATTTGGAAGAAGGGGTTTTTACAGAAATGGTGTGATATTTTATGTGCCGAATTACGTGAAAATCTAGGGGATGGTACTACTATGTGAAATACATGCACTGGAGAGTTTTCGGTAAGAAACTCAGAGTTTGGAGGGCTAAATTGCAATTTTTGCAATTTGAGAAAATGGAACACCTTGAGAAGGGGGTATCATTTCATGTGAGAAATTTTGAAATTATTGCGATGGAAGGACTCAGATAAAATAGACTTAGAGAGGAATGCGCAGATTCAAGTTTCACGAAATTCAGGAATTTCTGTGTAAAATGGCACAGAGTCGAAGTTGAGAGAGAAGAAATTGAGCGGGGGTATTTTGGTAAAAATGGCGATATTTTATGGGTAATAGTGTAATTTTTACCTCGGAAAGGACACATGCATAAAAATGTAGTAATGTGGAGTTTTTGGTGAGAGAGAGACTTCGAAGGGGTTAGTTGTAATTGTATTGTTCGCCAGGTATACTATCGGTAGCACGGAGGCCTTCGTGCTACCAAGTTATTTCAATGATGCGGCTTCCAAATCGACGATCGGCTCCTTTAGACTTGATCTACGCTATTGAAAGTATTTGGAAACTAAATTTCATAATTTTTCGACATCATTTACCTATCAAACGAGTAGTCTAAAAATGAATGGCTGAAAATAAAAATCTCATAAAAAATGATGATAAAAGACTTAAATTTAAGATCAGAGGTACTGATCTCACTCTAAATAATGAAAAGAATTTTTTTTAAAAATTTCATCCGATTTTGATTGTTTTACACCGTTAAAATCACAAACGCATCACATCGACCATTAAAATTATCAATTTTGAGTCCTTTTGATCACTAGCCAAATAATGTCGAAAAATTATGAAATTTAGTTTCCAAATACTTTTAATAGTGTAGATCAAGTCTAACAGAGCCGATCGTCGATTTGGAAGCTGCATCATTGAAAACAACTTGGTAGCACGGAGGCCTTCGTGCTACCGATAGTATAGCAACCTAGCTCTATATGTATATATATTTGGGTTATATAGGTTATTTGGAAACCCTAACCCTAACCCCTTCTCTCCCACAGTAGCCGCCGGCATCCCTTCTGGCCGTCGGCGACCCCCCTGGCTGGCGGCGTGCCGGCAATGCTTTCTCTCTCTCCCCCCCCCATCCCTCTCTCTCAAATATCTCTTTCTCTCTCACTCTTCCGGGTTCCCTCTCCTCGGATGAGCCACCGCCGCCACGGCCGCCGCCGCCACGGCCGCCGCCGCCACGGCCACCGCTGATGTCGCCGCCGCCACGGCCGCCGCTGATGTCGCCGCCGCATCATACTGGAGTGCCTGAGGAGCCTGAGCCCTAAAGCTCGGGTGGACCCCCAATCCGGCGCCGCCGAGCGACGTCGCCGCCGGACGCCGCTTCCTCGGGAGCCCCTCCATCTAGTGGGAGCCCCCGTGCCGGTGCCGGCCACCCTCAGGCCGCGGGGGAGCCAGATTGTTCCATGCTGCCAGACTGCTCTTTGTTTAGGTTCGAGCTAGGGCACAACTCTAGCCGAGGCTGTTGATCTGGCCACCTGGGTTGTCGTTGTTGCTCTGGCTGTGGAGCACGGTCATCAGGAGTACGAGTACATCACTGTGCTCACTTCAATTACTGTCGGGGTCCTCCGGTTGCTATAATTGCAATGTCGCTCCCCGGGGATCTTTTGCCTCAGCGGACATGTTGCACCAACTTCTTCCATGGTGCTCGGATTCACTCCGGACGGTGAGTACGATGTCCAGAACATCGAGACCTTTCGAAAGGTACCTTTGCTGGGATTCCGAAGTCACGGAATTAGCGGTAAGACTACAATCACTGTATTACTATATAGTTTGTCGCACGCCGGGTGTTCGGTATAATGCCGCAATGTTACCTGTTGTGTCATGGCTGTCCCGGATAGCATGGTTCAGGTCTAAGATGTTCGAACTTGATGTTCGAGGCCCAAGAATCCCTCAATTCGAATTTCATGGCAACCGGCATGCAAAATGGTGACTTTGTGCATATGTTATTGTGCTTTTTGGCTCCGTTTTCACGGAATGGGTGTTCACTGCTGGTCGCAGCGGTATGTAGGCACCATTTGCTAGTTGAAGACTTACTAGAATGAAACATGAACCAGTAAGCGGCTGTAAAGGGTTTCCGGAGCCAAAATGGTGATTTTCGAGAACCCGGTACGGCAGGTTTGTTAGATGTATGTCCTAGAAGCCAACTAGACCAACACATGTATTCTTTCTAGGACATAAATTTGTATTTAATTTTAAATATTATGAATAAATTTGAGTTTTTATTTTCATTCATGTTGTGTATGTGTTCGTGAATCGTCCAGGGAATTAATGAGATGATGACACGTATTCTCAAGAGTTGAGAACTTGAGACATGTGTCACTGGTGATTAATTCCTAAATGCTCCCGATTGATGGATCATCACGGGGACGGTGATTGATCCGGTGAGATTGGTGCACAGGTCGCTTCCTTTTTTGGGTAGACGAGTCTCGAGTCAACAGTGTGGGGACACTGGAGCGTATGTGCAGGTGGTTGTTAGAGAACAAGGGTACCGAGCGTGACCAAAGTGAGAAGTCACTTGGATGTCAACTCACTCGTCAGTGACTTACTCAATGTTGCAGTAGTGTGACTGGTCCTTTGACCTGCGGTGCCTCGGCTATTCACAATGAGGTTACTGTAGTTTGACTGTACATACACTTGGTCCCTAGCCATTCGGGTCCTTGCGGTGCATGTTGGCTGCAGTAGGTTCGTTGTAGGAATAGGGTGTGCACCTATATGAAATCTATCTCCCTTGGTAGATAGGGGCGTTAATCTTATGTGATTTATGAGACCGAGTTTAGAAGACCTTGGCCAGGGCAGAGTTAATAGTTCCGATATTAGAAACTCGAGTCGAATAAATTTGACATATGACAGACGATGGGGTTTGACGAGCTATTCCATGACCTCCGTCTAGTCGGGACTCTCGATAGAAGGACTGTATCACATGGTAACTGCACCAAGAGATTCAGTATTTCATTCTACTAGAATGCTACTACATGCTGCTTGGTGTCATGGTGGATTGTGAGACTCATGAGAATTATCTGGTGATCTATAATTCTCATTGGCTGAGTTGGAATTATTTCGACCCATTGAAAGAAATTTTAGTGATATTGTTGATAGTGATTAGAATATATCTCACTACCAGATAGAATTGAACCTATAGGGTCACACACATAACTGATCGGATAGCTAGATCATGATTTTCGAATCGCTGGAGGATTTAATTGTCAATATGTTGATAATTAGACTAATTTATAATTATTATAAATTAGTGGTATTAAAGTGCAAATATTGCAAGAAAGGACTTACTAACAGTTAGTAAGTTGTGAGAGGGCTTATGTGCAAATGTTGCATTATTATTTTAGGATAGAGTTTAAGTCGAATTAAATTAGGATTTGATCGATCTAACCAATTAAGAAAAGGATAAAATTAAACCAAGATTTATTCTTATCCTTAATAGTTATTATATTATTATAAAGGAATTATATCTCTTCATATATGAGATGGGAGTTTTGAGAAAACCCTAGCCGTCATCTCTCTTTCCTTCCCTCTTTTTCTTTCGTCTAGCAAAAAGACATTCTTTGCAAGGGAGCTAGCACCCCGGTGAGAACATCGGATCACCCATCTCGTGTGGATACCTATAGAGGCCGGACGCGTGTGCGGCTTCAAGAGAACCTAATTCTACGGTCATCAAATTACAGTGAAGATCTACCCGCGCAAAGGTGAAGATTAGATCTTCCTTCTTCTCCTTAATCTTGAACAACATGAGGGATCCTAATTGCGTGGTTTTTGAGATCGGATCTCGAGTTTTTAAAAAATCAAATTTGTTTGATTTTCTTTTTCCGCTGCACTTAATCACACGTAATTTTCTAACAAGGTTTTGGGGATTTCGCACCCGGATTGCACCACTTGGCATGCGGCTATCCCGATGCCCAAAAGTGGGTGTTTTGGGACAGTAAGGATGGTCGAATGACTTTCGGAGTGTTTCGGAACACTTCGGGGCTAATTCGGACCCCAAAACACGAAAATCAGGCTGTTTTCGGCGTGGTTTCGTGTTGCGCAAGTTGCTGCTGTTCGCAGCAGTGAAGTAATATATTTGCTGGTTATGGTATGAGGTTTGACACCTCTGGTCGTAGCAAGAGTGCTGCGGGTGGTTTCAGTGCTAAAATAGACATTCAGGGAGTCAAACTAGTGATTTTCGGGATTCCAATTCCCCGTTTCAGCGCCTTCTCGTGCGGCTATCCCAACGGCATGAAATTAATGTTTTGGGACAATGAGTAAGGTAGGCTAGGTATTTGGCATGGTTCGGGACATCCGGTAGGCTGGGGAGGTGTTCCGCCTAGCTGGCATGACGGTCGGGCGAGTTTTCGGTGACTGTTTAATAGGATCCAGAAATCCGATCATACGTCAAGTTTGGTTCGTGACTTGAGTCACGGGTATGGGTAATTAGTGGGTCTGAGGTAATTACAGATTGGGTTGGACTCTGCATAGGTGCCGGTGGTGGTTTCAGGCACCGATAGGGGGTTGACGACCCAGGTTACGGTTACGGTTGAGGTGGGTGCTTCGATCCGAAGTCGGTAAAGTGGTACCTGCTCGGTGATTTCTTTCCCTATCATCTCCTTTTGTTTATGTGACACTGGTTGAGCTTTCGTGCACCATTTGACTTTGTAGCTAGTTGCTCTACGCTTGCCTTTATTTCGTATTATCATGATTTAGTTGTAGAGCGGTGTTCTTTGTGATCAAGTTAGCTATTGCTTGACATTAGTTGATCTTATGGTCGGTGACACTTCTTGTGATATATTCCATGATATGACATTAGTTGACCTTATGGTCGATGACACTCCTAGTGATATATTCCATGACTTGACATTTGTTGACCTTACGGTCGGTGACACTCTTAGTTATCTACTACGCGATATTATTCTCTCTTTGAGATAGAGGTTGACCGAATTGGTCTGTGAGTCCTTTTGGACTCTTTGTTGGTTATTTGCCGACGGTTGGCTATTGAGCATATTGCATCGATCGCCACAGCTTATGTGCATTTCACGTACACCAGCGGTCCGATCCATTGCAAGACGGTGTTCTTTTTAGAAAAAGTGGTCGTATTTCCGACCCGTGAGCCTGATGTGGTTACTTTGCTAGGGTTATATGCCAGATGGTTGAGCACGATGTGGCATTATCTAAGGTCTTTCGACCAACATGGCGGGTTTGATTGGGTATTTTTAGACTATTCATCCGGTTGATGCATATTTACATTTGGTTGTATATTACAGTAGCAGTTAGTTGATTTTTTCTTTTCAGCTCGTTAATGCTATTGTATCAGTATACATGTCCATTATTGTTGTATGTCGACTTTCTACCTTACCTTGCAGCAGCAGTTTTTATGCATCTCTGCTAGCTATTATTCCTTTCTTGTTATCATTGCTATTGTAGTTAGTATAATTGCATCTAATCGTTGATTATTATATCTCTTGTTTGCCGGTGAGTACAGCTCGCCTTCATCGGCTCGCTGTACCCACTTGGAGGGGGAGACGTGTTTACATGTTCTCACCCCCCACCATTTTTCAGGTGAAATGGGTGGTGAGGATCGGGACGGTGCGTGAGGATGGTACTAGGTAGCTGTGTTCCGGATTGGTCCTCAATGACTTTTATATTCCAATATTTAGTTCGGCTTTCTATTTTTATTAGATTAGTTTAGTTCATTACCTACTAATGTTTAAATAATCATGGATGGATGTGGATTATGGTTATTATGTGATTATCTTCCTATTAGGTGTTCAGTGATATTTCATCCATTATCTGTCATTGATTATCAGTTGTTCTCATCAGATTGTAGTGTTGTTTGTGTTGTGTGGTTGTATGTGTGGTTGACTGTGTATAAGGTGCCACGCCGTGCATGTACAAAGGAGACTCTGTCCATTTGTATAGGGGATCTTTTGTCCATGTGGCAGATCTGGGCACATTCGCGGGGTGTCTTTAAAGGTGTTAAAAAAAATTACACGTTTTTTCGCTGGCTTTCCTGAAAATAGATTTTAAAAAAGGATCCCGGGACGTTACAGATTAAGATGGTATCAGAGAAAAATTTCAACCACAATCAACCATGATTTAGGATGACCCATAGGATGACCTAAGGTATCTAGGCACGTGAGAGTGCGGGGTTAGTCTAGGATTGAGTCCCGGTGTGTCGAGTCGGGTCAGTTGTAATCTTGCTTGACAGTAATCCCGTTATGTGCCTCGAGTCGTGAGGTGTATGAGGTTTACTGCTAGGGTAGTGGTGGACAGCACATTGGTGCCAAGGAGCCAGGGATTGCAGATTGCTTTCGACGGCTCGTGGACCAGATGACTGTGCTGTCAAGACTTATCTAGTAGGTCATACGGTAGTAGGCTGCAGTGAGGGCTAGCCAGGTTTCATTACTTGGGCAGGGTGCGGCAGTGGATGAGGATGCTCCTGCAGTTGTTGCTCATTTTAAGGCTGTTGCTACAGTTCCTATTATAGTGTCGGCGATCTTTAAGGCATAGAGTGCTAGCAAGTATTGGAGTATCACACTCCTATAAGGAGTTAGTGATGGCATGTATGTCCCCAGAGCAATTGTTGAGCGACTGGTATTGGTAGATGTAATTAAGCACGTGGTTTCGAGTGTTGAGTAGCACTTGATGTGTACTCTTCGGTCGGGCTTTTGATGTGTCTCGTGTCTCCAACAAGTTGTTGGCGATAGATCAATGAGTATTTCACCTCCTTTTGATGTGTACGTTGGCTGCAGACAACGTAGTGTCAAAAGTGGGGACAAAATACTCTACCCCGTGTGGGGGATACTATGGTTGGGTCTGTGTGTGTTCTAGGCAGGTCGATCTTTATAGATTGTCTTGTGGGAAGAAGCGTGCGGTCGTCTCCGTTCACGTGTTGAGCCTTGGGCAAGTCTCAGGTGGTATACTCGCAGTTGACTTATAGTCACTGCAAGTTGTGCATGTCTCTATTCTTGGCTTGGTTGCATACCAACCTTGTTGTGATACGTTGCATAGCTGGATGGTCTGTTAGGTAGGACAGTTTCGGTTGAGTTACTAGGATGGTTGGATCCACGGATAGTAAGTGGTTTTAAGTATGGTCGTTAGTTCAGGCGTTGTGGCACGCGAAAGCATACACAGTTTATGATAAGTCCTATTAAAAGTATTGATGGTGGTGAACCCTTAGGAATCCATTGCGATATAATTGCTGATCTGGTCACTTGGTGATAGGCACGCCAAGGTCTCATAGAGACAGGTATATAGTGTTTCTCGGGGATATAGATCGCTTAGTTTCTTTTGGGGACGGGAGCGACAGGTTCTCGTAGAGACAAGTGTTGGGCATCACTTGTGGTTATGGTCACATGTTGCGAATGGCAGCCGTGGTAACCTAGTGACAGACGTGCAAAGGAAATTGTCGGATCGGATGTACTCGAATGGTGAAATTGAGCGGGTTGATATGATAAGCTCAATTGGTAGTGGTAGCCTTGGACCTTTGGGTACATGCGGAAGGTTAGGTCTTGGATCTGGTAGTGAGTCGAATACCACTGGCAGATGTCGATGGTGAGTGATGAGTTTTGAAGCCGTGTAGGCTGGTGGGAGGTTGTAGCCTTCGAGGAGTGTTGTTAACTCTAGACGATTCACGAAAAAGTTGAGCATGGATTGAGCTCTTGGAGGGTTGCTCCTACTTATTCGGTAGCCCTGGAAAAAGTGAACATAGTGGCCGACACTTCGAGTCGGAAGCGTGTCAGGCTTAGCTATTGAATCTAAGCACTAGGATAAGATTGATTAGTCGAGGTGTTCTGTCAGTTAGAGCTGGAGGTAATGCCCCCGGTGTCGATTGCTTGGGTGATGGCCTTGGTAGTATCGCCACATTGGTGATCAGGTCTAGGCTGGTGGAGCAGTCGAGTTTGCACTTGCAAGAGTTGTGGGAATGTATGGAGCATACAAAGGTGGGGAATTTGGTTCTCAACTCTGAAGGTTCTCTCTATTTCCTTGGCTGAATATGTTGGCCTGTGGAACGATGAGAAAGAATAGGATCATAGTTGAGGCACACCAACTTTTTTACACTGTGCATCCCGGTGGTGTCCAGCCATACCGGGATCTTAAGTGGAATATTGATTGTTCAGGAATAAAGGCTTATGTGGTATATCACGTAGCACAATACTTGAGGTGTTAGCAAATGAAAGTTGGGTGTTAGCGGTTAGCAAGTACATTGCAACCCTCTTGTGCCGGTGTGGAAGTGGAATGGATTCACGTTACTTTTCGTTGGGTTGCGGTTGCCTCGATTGCCGCAGGGTGACAATATGTTTTGGCTCGTAGTGAGCTAATTGACGAAGTCGTTTGTTAGAGTTTATTGTCCTGGTCCATCGAGACATGCCCCAGGTCTGTGCTGGATTAGAGCGAAGGGTAGTTCAAAATTTACCCTGGGTGGAATTCGTTTATAACCATGGCCATCTGGCAAACATTGATTTGATGGTTTAAGAGGTGCTGTATCGGCGTTATGTGAGGACTGAGATTTTTTTTTTTTTTTGAGAGAAAGGTAGCACGCTACCCGCTTTGTTTATTTTTTTAGAAATAAACTTAGCTTGAAATGTGAATCAACTAGGATTCGAACTCGAGACCTCGGGTACCATCCATCAAACTCTTTGCCACTTGCGCTAGGGACGGTCGGTGGACTGAGATTTTTATGGTGTATTTTGGTGCTTTTCAGTGGTGTTGTACAGGTATTTTAATTTTGGACTTTATTGGTTTAATTTCGGGAAAAAACGAGCTCTTATTAAAGGTGTATGGTGATTGTTACTATTCACTTAAATGAATAGTAACCTGTGTTTTATTTTGAGGCATCGACTTGAGGGTGACTTCGGACACGATTTGGTCACCGTTTCGGACGACCCAATAGGTCATTTTCGATGGTCCGCAATGCCGGAGGTGATGGCACTGTCCGATTTTACGTTCGATGCACGATTTTCGAGAAAATCTGCTTTTATCACAGATTGGCCTTTTTCTACTTGATGTTGTTGCTTTCTTAGAATCTTTTGGTGCTCCGTTTTGCGTGAAAATCCTTGGAAGGGTCTCACCGGCCATGATACACATGTTGGTGAATTCTTGGTATGAAACTCTAAGCTAGCGTTTGGTTCGGGGTTAAAGGGGGGGGTTAAGGGGGTTAAGGGGGGGGGGGGGGGGTGGGGTTTTTGGGTCCCCAAAAGGGGTGGGGTTTGGGTGGGATTAAAGTTAATCCCACCCCAATTTAATTTTTAATATAAATTTAAAAATTTTAATTTTAATTTTTAAACTTTTAAAATTTATAATTTGTAATCTTAAAATTAATATTTTAAAGTTTAAATTTTAAATTTTAAATTTTTATTTTAATTATTTAAATTTTAAATTTAACATTTTATATTTGCAATTTCAAAAATTTATAATTTGTAATCTTAAAATATATATTTATTTTAAAATTTTAAATTTTAAATTTTAAATATTAAATTATAAATTATAAATTGTTATTTTTAATTATTTAAATTTTTTAAATTTGACATTTTATATTTAAATTTTATACTTGAATTTTTTAATTTTATAAAAGTTATCTATTTAAATTTGAAATTTGAAATTTGAAATATAAAATAAAAAATTTAAATTCAAATATAATAATTAGGGCAAAATCATTATTTTCTATTTATAACTACCCATTATTCTACTTATTCCACCTTAACGAACCAAACGCTATTTTTCTTATTCCCGTTAATAACCCAATTTTCATCCAAACGTAAAATTCGTCTAACCCCGGCTTATCCCTGCACTTAACCCTATCCCTGGAATAGGGGGAGCACAGTCATCCAGAGCTTGAGTACATTGACGTGCTCACTTTAGTTTTTGTCGGGGGGCCTCCAGTTGTTGTAAGTGCAACGTCGCTCTCCTAGGATCCTTTGGCTCAACGGTCAATTGACTATAACTCCTTCCACGGTGCTCGGATCTTCTCCGTACAGCGAGCACGATGTTCGGGACCTCAAAACCTTTCAGATGACACCTTGGTTGGGTTTCTATAGTCGCAGAGTCAGTGGTAAATTCCTAAACAATATATTAATGTATGTTTTTATCGCATGCCGGGTGTTTGGCATAATGCCGCAATGGCACTTGTTGTGTCATGGCTGTCCCGAATGGCATGGTACAGGTCTAGGATGTTCGAACTTGTTGTTCGAGGCTTGGGAAATCCCTAAATTGGATTTCGTGGCAATCGGCACACGAAACGGTGATTTAACTGCATTTTGTGTGCATTTTCGGCTCCGTATTCACGGAGCGTGTTCGTCTGCTGATTGCAGCAGTAGGGTAGCCTCGTTGGCTGGCTAGGATTTCGCTGGTGTGAAGCTCGGACCAACGATGGGCCCTAGGTGGGTTCCAGAGCTAAATAGATGATTTCCGAGAACCTGATACGATAGATTTTGGGGATTTCGCACCCGGATCGTACCAATTAGCGTGCGGCTGTCCTGACACCCAAAAGTGAGTGTTTTGGGACAGCGGGGATGGTCGAATGAATTTCGGAGTATTTCGGAACACTTCAGGGCTAATCCGGACACCCAAAATGCGAAAATTGGGCGGTTTCGGGCACGGTTTCTTGTCACGCGAGTTGCTGCTATTTGCAGCGGTGTTGTAGCCTTATTGGCTGGTTTTAGTGTGGGGTTTGACACCTTTGGTCGCAGCAAGAGGGCTGCGGGTGGTCCCGGTGCCGAAATGGGCATCCCGGGAGCCAAACCAGTGATTTTCGGGATCTCGGTTTCTTGTTTTAGCACACTACTTGTGCGGCTGCCCCAATAGCATTAAAATGATGTGTTGGGATGGCAGGCGAGGTAGGATATGTGTGGGACTTGTTTTAGAATACCCGTGGGTTGGGGTGACATTCTGACGAGTCGGTGCTACAATCGGACGATCTTTCGGTGACCGTCGATCGAAATCCGAAAACCCGATTATTCAACGGTTGGATTCACTTAGAGTCCTAGGCTTTTGGGTAATTAGCGGGTTTGGGCTAATTACGATTTTGTGTGGGACTGTGCATAAGTCCGGGTGATAGCAAGGAGCATCTGCAGAGGGTCGACGACCCGGTTTTATTTTACGGTAAAGGTGGGTACTTCGATCCGAAGTCAGTTCAACGGTGTCTGCTCGGTGACTTCTTTCCTTTCTTCTCCTTTGTGATTGCATAGTATATCTATGTTTGGTTACTGAGCTTTTGGACATCATTTGATTTTTCGTTTGACTATCTACGGTTGTTTCCATCTATAGTATCATGATCTAGTTGTAGAGTAGCATTGATTATTATTAGTTATCATGATTTTATATGGTAGTTGGTGACATTCGTATTTATATAGTGATATTGTATATCCGTCGCATGATGACTTTTCGTATCTCGTACATGGTGACTTGACTATATAGACCTTATAGGTCAGTGACATGGTGACATTTTCTTCGGGAATAGTAGACCTGATTTGGTCGAACATTTGTGGATTACTCTTTTGGCTAGTTGCCGTTGTTGGCCATTGAGCATATTGCATCGATTGCCACAGCTCGTGAGCATCTTCACGTAAACCAGCGGTCTGATCCACCGCAAGAGGGTGTTCTTTTCCGAAAAAGTGATCGTACTTCCGACCCGTGAGCCCTACAAGGTGCCTGTTAGGGTTATATGCCAGGGGGGCGAGCATGACGTGGCTTAGCCTGAGGTCTTTAGACTAATATGGCAGTTGATTTGGTTATTGGTGTTATTCATCCATTTGGTGCATTGGTGTATCCTGTTATTCTTTACAGTAGCGGATAGTTACATATTGATTGGTAATTGTAGTTTTTTCCAGTCATTATTGCTACTGTTCTAGTACATCTGTTGATTATGCCTGTTTGTCGATTTCTACTTTATCGTGCAGTAGCGGTTATATTTGCATTTATTGCTAGTTGTTATTCCATTGCTATTGTACCTGATTTATCTGTTCACTACTGTTGTTTATCTCTTTCATCTGCCGGTGAGTGCAGCTTGCCTTCGTCGGCTTGCGGTATCCATTGGGAGGGGAGACATGTTTACATGTTCTCACCCCGCACCATTTTTTAGGTGACACGGGCGGTGAGGGTTGGGACGGTGCATGAGGATGATATTAGATAACGGTGTTCCAGATCTTTCCATTGTTGATGCTTATTACCATTCTGCTGGATTAGTTTAGTTCCTTACCTTTCAATGTTTAACATTAATAGATGTATGTGAATGTTTGTTATATTGTGATCATTGGATTGTTCGTGTTGTGTGGTTGTATGTGTGGTTGACTTTGTATAAAGGTGCTACGCCGTGCATGTACAGGGGAGACTCCGTCCGTTTGTACAGGAGATCCTTCGTCCATGTGGCAGGTCTGTGCACGTCCGCAGGGTGTTCTCAAAGGTGTTTAAAAAAAAAATTTGTACACGTCTTCTGCTAGTCTTCCTAAAAAGGATTTTCAAAAAGAACCCCGGGGCGTGACACGTTAACATCGATTCACAATCCGTGGAGTTGATGTCGGTGAGCGCCTAGTGTCAAGGATAGTCACGGTGGAGGACTCCTTAGTCGGGCTTTGCATTGCAAGGCATGGACTCTTGACTTAGCCGAATTGGCAATAGAGTTATGCGGACCTGTGTCAGCTTTGACTTGGAGTTTCAGGTCAGTGAGCATATGTTGCTTGGGGTTCGACTGATGTGAGGGATCGGGTGGTCCGGATTGGGGTACGAATTCAGTCCACGGTGTATTGGACGGTTTTTGATCCCCGGTGTGTTTTGGTTCGTAGGCGTAGGAATTGGTATGTTCTCCTTGACTCGCTCGAGGAACTAGCGTGTTCTATACCTCTTTGCTTCGGAGGTAGATCCCGGATCAGTTCCAGGTGATTAGTCAATTACATTTCATCTTTCAGAAGGATCTAAGTTTCAAAGAAGCTCCGTAGCGTATTTTGATATAAAGGGAGACATTGTTACGGAATCAAGTCGTTTTGTGTGCAAAGGTGAGGTAGGTGGATCTGATATAGCGTGAGACTACATAGGAGCTTAACTGTGATAAAGAACGGTATTCAAAGTTGATTACGGTGGATGTGTAGTCAAGTTTCGAGGGCGAAACTTCCCTTAAAGGGGGAGTGATGTAGGAAACCGTGAACTCAATTTCAGGAATTAATATTTGAGATTTTTAAATTCAAATATTAAATTGATTTTCTATATGCAATTTTGGGAAATAGTAAAGAGAAAGGGTTATGGACGCAAACCGGAACCATTTCCGACAAAAATGAACTCACCACTTTTATGGTCTGACAGTGCTGGAAGTCGTGGTGATGTCCGTTTTCAGATTCTGCAAGGCAAAAACACTATATTAAAAGAAAATCAAGATGTGGCCAATTTGGAAGATTGGGTTTTTACGAAAATGGCGCGATATTTTATGTGCCGAACTGTGTAAAAATCTAGGGGATGGTACTACTATAAGAAATACATGCACTTGAGAGTTTTCGGTAAGGAACTCAGAGTTTGGAGGGCTAAATTGCAATGTTTGCAATTTGAGGAAATGGAACACCTTGAGAAGGGGTATCATTTCATGTGAAAAATTTAGGAATTGTGGCGAGTTGAAGGACTCAGATGAAAATAGACTCAGAGGGGAATCCACAGATTCAAGTTTCGCAAAGTTCATTGTGCAAAATGGCACAGAGTCAGAGTTGAGAGAGAAGAAATTGATCGGGGGTATTTTGGTAAAAATGGCGATATTTTACGGGTAAAATAGTAAAAAATTTACCTCGGGAAGGACACCTGCATAAAAATATAGTATTGTGGAGTTTTGGTGAGAGAGAGGCTTCGAAGGGGTTAGTTGCAATTGTACAAATGATGTATATATATATATATATATATATATATATATATATATATATATATATATATTTGGGTTATATAGGTTATTTGGAAACCCTAACCCTAACCCCCTCTCTCTCGCAGCCGCCGCCGGCGCCCCTTCTGGCTGCCGGCGACCCCCCTGCCCGGCAGCGTGCCGGTCATGCTTTTTTTCTCTCTCTCTCTCTCTCCTCCCTCCCTCTCTCTCAAATCTCTCCATCTCTCTCACTCTTTCGGGTTCCCTTTCCTCGGGTGAGCCGTCGCCATGGCCACCGCCACCGCCACTGATGTAGCACTCTGAATTTCAGTGCGCCGTATCGAACTTTACCAAAATTGATGAAGTTCGGTGAATGCCGATAATGGCTGGTATGGAATTGGGTTCCGAGGGTTTCGGAACGTTTTGGGTGCGAGTGGGAACCCAGAAATTGAAATTTTTGAAAAAGGGGACCAACTGGAGCAAAACTGCTCACGGGGTCCGGACCCGAGATCTGGGGTCCGGACAATGAAGTCCGCGGGCAGCTAAGGTCCGGACCCGGACGTCACGGTCCGGACCCGAGCTGTTTTCCGAGTTGGGGTGCGTACGGGTTCCGGACCTAGATGCCAAGGTCCGGACCTGGCCTGCGCGCTGGACAGTTATCTGTGCGGGGTCCGAACCCCACTTGCAAGGTCCGGACCCGGCTGAGGCAGAATGCCCAGTGAGGGGTATTATGGTAATTTCACAGTGAATGGGTTATGTAGGGGGGGCTGAGGTCTCTCCCCTCATTCCTTCTTCATTCTCCTCATATTCCCTCTCCCTCTCCCTCACTTTCTCTCTCTAGAGATCTCTCCAAAGCTTGGAGAAGTGGTGGATTGGAGCTTGGAAAAGGACTTCCAAGGTGCAAAGTAGCTTCTTGATGCAAGAAGAAGCTTGGGAGCTAGGGCTTTGAGGTGAGTTCTTGTGATTTAGGGTGTAAACCTTAGATTTAATCTTTTGAGATGAGGTTTTTGGAAACCCTAGGCAATCTAAACCACAAATGGTGGAAGATTGGCCATAAAATCTAGGATTTGGCTTGCATGCATGCAAACCTAGGTAGATTTGGGGCTTTTGTCATGTGAGGTTCTAAAAATATTTGGACCTTCGGGAATTACTATTGAGGCATAGGAAATCATGTTAGAACACTTGATTTCAAGTATTGAGTTGATTTATGGGTTCGTAACGAGTAACGAACCGTTTTCTTGTAGAAGCTTGGGTTGAAGCAAGAACTCAAGGCTTGAACACTTAGGGGCTTGAAGAATACAAGAATTTGAAAGCTCTTGAGGTGGGTTTGTGTTTACCGAAGTGATTAGGTCACTTCTGTAAAATAAGGGGTGCCCTAGGATCTATCTAGAGTATATCAATCACCTAGAGGGGGGTGAATAGGTGTATAAACAAAAATTACAAATCTCAATGCGATAAAGTAAATGCGGAAAATAAAATCAGCACACCGAGATTTACGTGGGAAACTCCACCTTGGAGAAAAACCCACGGGACCAACACGCGAAAAAACAATCCACTAAGAGTAAAGAATTACAAGGTGATTACCGACTCCACGGACTTAACCTCTCCCTTCTCTTCAGCGGATCACGCGCACCAACGGGTTGTCCACGCCCCACGTTCGAATCCACGAACGCCACGTCTTGAATCCACAAGACGCCCAACTTCGAATCCACGAAGCCTTCAACACGCCGAATCCACGACGCTCACTCGAATCCACGAGCGCCAACGATTCGAATCCACGAACCGTCTTGATCACGCCGAATCCACGACGCCACTCCGTCCGGAGCAAAAGAATAACGTTGATGATGGTTTATTGCTTAGAAGAACATGAAAAATTTGTGGGAATAATCTCTAAGCAATCCTCAAATTGATTCTAAAAGAATATTAGAAATTAAGGCACCATGAATCAATTTGAGAGAAGCTTGATGTAGAAGATGAGGAAAACGGTTACCTACAAGCTTCTAGGGTTTCTAAAAGATAATCTATGCTTAACCACGTTTTAGAGACACCCTCACATCATATTTATAGGTTAGAAGCAATCCGAAATAGATTAGGATTAAAAAATAGTTTTTAGAAAGGTTTGGAAGCAAACCGATTTCGACTAGGATTGAAAAACTGATTTTAGAAAGGTTTGGAACCAAATTAGGATTGCAAAGATATTTTAAGGAATCTACCATCTTATTTACAGGTTTGGGGGACATTAGAATCAGAGTAGAATTGAAAAAATAGAATTTCGGAAAATCGCGACGAGTTGAGGTCCGGATCGCGGGTATGGGGTCCGGACCTTGATACTCTTCAGGCATTTCATTGTCCGGACCTCGGCCATCAGGATCCGGACCCGGTCTGCGAAACTGCCTGTCATGCTCACGGGTTCCGGACCTCAGCTTCCAGGGTCCGGACTCGGTCTGCGAACCAGCATAACCTGCTCACGGGTTCCGGACCTCATGTTCCAGGGTCCGGACCTCGTAGTATGACTTTTTCCGATTCGTTTATAAATCATTAAAAACCTATTCTAATGTCTTCCAAACACTTAAAATAGATATATAAATCATCATCAAGATTATTTAAAACTTACCAAGCATCGTGAATTCATACGTTGAGTCTGCGAGTCTTCAAACTTCGTTTCTTCTTCTTTAAACCTTCAAGACTCCGACTCACTTCACGAAATATGCCAATATAAAAACCGTAACAACTTCCATGTCTAGGGTAAATATCTATTTAAAGATAAAATGGTATGTGTTGTGAACCCTAGAACTTGCATGTTGGCAAAGGTAAAATCATGATAGGTAGAGCAATGAGCTCCTATTGCATGATATATAATTCAAGTATAATTCAATTATCTATACTTGTTGCATGGTTGCATGTATAATTGAAACCTAGTGTTATTGAACATAGGTTGGAACATGTGAGAATAGAACCTAGTGTTATTGAACATAGGTTGGAACATGTGAGAATGGAACCTAGTGTCATTGAACATAGGTTGGACATGAGATTGGAACCTAGAGTCATGGAACCTAGGTTGAGAATGAGAAAGTAAACCTAGTGTCATTGAACATAAGTGAGACTTAGTGATTTAAGGGTTCGTAATGAGTAACGAACCATTTTCTTGTAGAAGCTTGGGTTGAGGCTAGAACTCAAGGCTTGGAGACTTAGGAGCTCAAAGAATTCAAAGAATTGGAAGCTCTTGAGGTGGGTTTGTGTTTACCGAAGTGATTAGGTCACTTCCATGTCTAGGGTAAATAACCATTTAAAGATAAAATGGTGTGTAATGTGAAACCCTAGAACTTGCATGTTCTGAGCTTGTTTGATCATTCGTTCAGTTGGAAGGTGGCAATCCATTCGGTGGTAGATTCAGATTGGAGTCTGTTTGAGCCTAGTGTGTAACTCGGGAGGATTGGATCTGAGATTGTAATTGATTTTCAACGTGTGTTGGTATTTAGCATTTCGAGGTGGGTTGATGTTGACCAGATTCAGTGGATTTCCTCTAAGTGCTTATTCTCATGTTAGCATGACATGATATCGTTGAGATTATGTTATTACGGCAAACTTTAGTTGACGACTGATTATTTCTTGCATATGTATGATATGATCATAGATGAGAATAGTGATACCTGATGCAAGCATGATTTCATTATTAATTATTGTTGCTGATTTAGCCTACACCTATTCTGTTTGCAGTGATATCCATTGTATCGGCTGTTTGTACATTACTAGATGTAGGCGATCTTATTGTGGCTCGTGCTATGTTGTTTATACCTCTTCTTTGTGGTAGAGTTGAGTTGATTGTGAGCAACTTGAGCATTGATCGGTTGATATGGGTATACTTGTTTTATGACATTTGAGGGTGCCGAGGGCACGTGACGTGTCTTGTGTAGATCAGATGGACCATTTGTTGATAAAATTACTGTGGGTGCTTGGCGTATGAGTATAGTTGTGACAATATGTCTCTGTTGGGTCGCTCCCACGAGTACCACTCCGGAGTTGGGTTATGTGTTGTACAGAGGGTTCATTGCCTGTACTAGTTGGCTCCCTACGGTGTAGTGACGTGTGTCCCAAGCCACAGGTTTGATGTTGTGGATTCCTGATATCTCGTTGATGAGTTATGTCAGATTATTGGTACTCGTTATTGACAGCTTGAGCATTGTGCATAGTAGTGGTAGTTTATCTCCTACTTTTTTCATTTTTCTCCTCTATTTATTCTTGAGATCGAGGACTTAGTGGGTAGACCGCTGACGCTGGTGGCGGTACCCACTGAGGATACTTATTTGATTGTAGTTCCTCACACCCGTTGTGACACCTTTTTGCGTAGTCTTCTTCTCGGCTATGCCTTCTGATCGCGGGAAAGGGGGAACATCGGGTTAGAATCTGATCCCCGGGACAGTTGGATAGAGGATATACACCATTTTGGTAGGATGAGTCCATGAGACTGTACATACAGGGGTTGTTGGAGATTGACAGTTATGTATATTTGGTTGTTGATCGGTGATGTATGTATGTACAGTTGAAATTATGTTTTTTATAGTACTTAAACAACTTCTGTTACTTTTGATGTATCTTTAGCTGTTCGGTTGATGCTGTTTTCGCTTCGTATGCTCAGTAGAATACTATGTATACGGCGGGTCTGTTAATTGCTGGGAAGAGGTACACCCGGGGCGTGGAAACTAGGGACTCTTTGGTCATTAGTTGTATTCCATGTTCTTAGACTGATGAACGTGATGCTTATGCGGTTGATTATGCTTGTTTGACATTGTGCTCATTCGCATGCTGTGAGGGTCGCTCCCTACAAGCGGCACTCCGGAGTTTGCCTTTGCGACGATTGTTCGCCGTGCGGGATTAGGCGCCGAAGTGGATTTGTTCATGGGAAGGCTCATTCTTAGTCGTGAGGATGTTGACTACCCGGGGCATTAGGTCGGCACAAGGCGGACAAACCGTATGTAGTCCCCTAAGATTGGACAATTGTGGTTTCATGTAAGTACTGCACATGGCATATATGTAGTAGTAACATGACATATAGCGATGATCATGACCACTTGAACGGGTGTAGTTAAATGTTGTATATTCAACAGGAACGTGACTAGAACATCTACATGTTTTATGTAATAATGGTTAGGAGGCATAGTAGTGTAGATCTTTTAAACATAATTAGGGCTGTACTTTTGATAATTTCTACTGTTTTTTGCCTCTGTTGACCTAGTGGTGTACTCGCTCCTCTCGGCGGCTTACCACTGGAACTATTGTATATAGTTCTCATCCCCCTGGGTTTATGTGTTTTTATTTCAGAGCCTTCCACTGCGGGAGGGGATGGGCTAGGGGACAGAGGCAAGGGCCACACATGGCGACTAGCTAGTGCTCGTGGAGATAGTCGCATAGGTGGACACCATTCTTTTGTTTTTGTTGAAAGGTGTATGTATTTTGGGTTTGGTGTTGTAGATGTTACCATAATGTCTTGGAACCTTTATTGTAGAACTGGTATAAACTTTTATTGTTCCACTTTTTGTATGTTGGATTTGTATATCTCCTTGTTATGATTATGTTTCTCTATCTAGTATGCTTATGCTCTGATTACCATTGATAGGATGATTATTTTTACTTCCTTTTTGCTGCATACTTGTTGTAGAGCCTTGTTGTGCATGTGGCACTTGTGTACACGGGACGGGTATGGCACGCGCTCGGGTGGGCTTTCCGATGGGGCCCCGGGGGGGGGGGGGGCGCGTGACACATAGGAGGCCTGGAAATAGCCGTCGCTCGCCTCTGCTAAACGCCGATGCCCGCGATGATCGAAAAAATTGAATTACTCCAAATCAGCCCTTTTTAATGAAGAATCGGGCTGAGCTAGGGCATCCACCAAGCTCCCAACCGGGCGGCACGGCGGGCCCTGAGCTGATGCTAGGGCAAGCTTCCCAGCACACAGGAGAAGCGGTTTGAGGCGACGGCCGGGCAGCGCGTCGCAGAAACCCGCTTAAAACAAAACCGCTGCTGCCCCGCTTCTAACGAGGGTTAAAATCCATGAAATACACCAGAAGATCACATAACTAAAAACAAAAGAACAATAAACCTGGAAGCATAGTCTCCATCGAACCACATATTATCTAACGTGCAATTGCATTCAACACATAAAAAACTGAACCAAATCCCATAAGTCTACCTAGGTCAAAAGGAGAGTGCTCGTTCGGGTAGCAAATCAACTCAAATAAACAGTGGTTTAACACGGGTCGGGGGGGGGAACGGGACACCCTCAAAAAATTCAAAAAAAGCACCATCTAATCTAAGAAATAGAGCTGAATAAAAGTCATTAACTAATAACAAAAGAGCCACCTGTTAACATATAGAGATCCAAAATTACAACAGGTTCCACCCAACCTTTCCAGAAACCAAAATAGGGAACCAAGGAATCCCACCCCACCGTATATAGCCCCTGTTAGGGCAAGGCTCCCGCAACCCCTCATAAAAAAAACTATAACTCCAGTTAGGTGGTTTCCCTCCCCTCTGAGGAAACAACAGAAAAACAGGTTATGGGAAAGTCTAGCTGCGCGACCTCCCTTATACCTTTCGGCATCCGCGGGAGATTGATAAACCAATGAAAAAGAAACGGGTTTGGAAGCGCAAAAGCAGCCTGGCAACAGAAAGAAGGGCTCCTTGAGATAATTGAAACCTAATGGTGTTGGTGTAACAAAGCGACTTTTGATATATATTTTTTGGATATTGTAGTAATAGTGCTTGTAAACTTAAATCAAAAAGATATAATTAGGAATGTAGTTTCGTCCCAATGGGGGTGGGCGGATACACGTAAGGTTCTAACAGTTGTCTACCACTAAGTCTAATGTAGGATTGTACAGTTTATGCATAAGTAAGTATCGCAAGAGTTTACTAACGCATACAGTAAGCTTTTGACTAGTCAGACTCATCTACAGCCTTAATTCATGCCTAGTACTACCAAAAAGCACATATCATCAAGTAACTTTGCAAATCAAGTGACTCGCACCATACGCAAAAGTTAATCGAACATGCCATCCCTGTGATCCGATATCTGGAGAGGTAGCGCTCTCTCCAGCCCAAAAAACGGGGAAGTACAGGAACCCTTGCAAGGCACGTACACCGCACCTCACTTACCAACTCGTAGAGAGGTATAACAGGTCTCCAGTGTACTACAACTGCATCCTAAGCAATTCTGTAGCGACTCATCAACGCAAATAACAAAAGGAGGTCACCATCAGCTCCGGTAAACTGTGCCACTGGCCGTGGAAGGCAGCTAATGACAGCCCGAAAGGCTCTAGTAACGCGGGCCAGTTGATTCTCTGTCGGAACATCAAAACGCAGGCGTTCCCTGTCCGTGCAGGCCATAGTCAATGAAACAACAAAGGGTCGCAAAAGGGGGTTGGTTTTCAAACACATACTCAAGTGTCCCTTCTGCCCTTTTTTCGCACAACCAGAAGAAGCTTTTTTTTTTTTTTTTGGGGTTTTTTTTCAAAACCCGCTCGGCGTCACGACCAGGTTGTATAAACCAGGAACAGTCTGTTCCAACCCTGTCTGTATAACTACAAGCTCGAGGCATACCCGGGCAGTACTTGTGGTGCATAGTAAAGAAAGATGATGTCCATATAAGATACCAAGATAACGAAGTATCCACTACGACTTTTCGAACAGCAAGGTGTGCTACAGGATAACAGAAAGCGGACGCTCCGGGAGTGCGTAAGATCTGATAACAAAATCCCCGAAAAAAAGTGACAGCGGTTGATCAGACCGCCTTCGGCCACAGTTAGGCATCCTAAAAAAACGCGATACCAGGTGATCAGCATTGTTCCGCGTCATAGCCCCCTCAAACTGAGTATCAATTATATGCATCACATAGACCACAGAACCCCACCCCCTATCCAACACCCTCCGATCACACATGCAACTTCACAAAAAACACTAAGCCGTGATGTACATTAAATACATGTGACCAAAAACTAGAGACCAATAATGTATCGCAATTATCAGCTTATCCAGAGAGGGGAGCCACTACTCAAAAACTCTCTATACAAAACAGGAATGAGAAAGATCCCTCCTTCCACAAAATCATAAGGCTCCCACGGAGTGTAATGATCAACCCACCATACCGACCAATGCTAGATCCCCCCAACCCAAGACCAAAGGACTAGGAGGTCATCACCACACAATAAAAAAAACGAGCAATCTCACACACTACAGCCAACATCTAGGCCGAAAATCGAGCTCATGGCAATTCCAGACAAAAGTACCTGGAAAGAGAGTCTAGTGAACTACCCACCAGCTCAACCATGCTATGTAGAGAAATGGCTGGAGAAAGGAATCCCCAAAGCACCACCCAGACGAAGACCTGCAAGGAAACCGGGACTAGCAGTACGAACATGAGCATGTACCACACAGTCAATAAACCAGACTCGACCTAGATAAGTAAAACGTATATATAATCGAAGATCCTATGTCCAGAAGAAACTACCGGAACTACCGAGCAGAATCTTACCGTGATCCGAATACCACCCCCCCACATCCCCAAACTCATCCTATAGCAGGAAACATCGAGGATCCTAACTAGTTCAGAACAAGTCCCTCAGTGTATCCTCAAACCAACAGCAAATACCAACACCAATATGTACCGCGAATTACCAATTCTGCAACCTCCATGCCACATGGATATCCAGACCAGTTTCTAGTGAATAGCAACGCCGAGAAATAGCTAAACAAAACAATGACATAACGCACCCCTTGAAGAGAACGGCTCACGGGATATAAAAACACAAGGGATAATTATAGGCAGAACGTTCGACACACATAGCTCATAACAGGTATTAGACCTGCTCCATAGAATATAGGGAAAGGGAATTCAAGGTCTTCCCTACGAAGTTCCAATAACCAAACACCACAGAAACGAGAGAGGACGCCACTAACAAACGACAGCACACCACCAAAAAATATACTCTGTCACATAATACGATCCTCATATCTCTTAATAATAGATAAGACTGAGACTATCTAATACTCTCCAAAGAGAATCCTGGGTCTCAAGATGAAAGAGGGAAGGGGAGGGGAAAGAAAAGAAGGAAAAGAAAAAAGCCTTCAGAGAAAAGAGACGTCTTTTTTATAGACAATGATGAGATATAGGATAAACATGGACTTTCAAGAAAACAGAGTGCTAAGCAGTTTCTCAGCTGGAGTTTAAATAGTTAACACACTCTCGGGAATCGGAACTCATACATGTGGAAGCCGATGTTCTTCAGCTGCACAGAATCGAGCCCCATTCGGACTCTCGCTCACCGCGCGTGGTTCCGGTGCGCCTAACCTGGAAAAGGCGGGAATGTGCGCCGCAAGGCTCTCAATCTTCACTTCGTAAATGTATTCCAGCTCCCAAGGTATGATGGGATCCTCTACTAGAGAACAAATGGATGAATGAAAAACCCCGTTCAGGTCTGAAGAACAGTCTCGGTAGGAGGTCTACAGTTAAGTTGTAATAAATAGTGTATTTGTTGTTAGGTAATTTTTTTAAATTTGTTTTAAAACATCAAACTGTAGCTTACCCATACCGGGTGCCAATCGGCGATTGGGAAAGAGTTCGCCCACTGTCTTGCCTGCGAGGGCCAAGGGGAGGAGTTCCTCTATCCAACAAACCAAAGGTTTTCGTTGGCAAATTTGGTACTCCTACACTGAGCACGGAGGCACACGAAACACTCCAGGTCGACGGCCTTTTGTAGTTTCCAGCCAGCGCGACAGGGGAAATCCGTATCATCAATGGATGGAAGGGATGTGAAACCCCCCCTAAGAATTTTCCCCCTACCAACTTAATCTGTCACGCCCCAGGGTTACCACTCCCCAGAGACATTAACAGACCCGCCGCCGTATACACAGTAATTAAACTGAGCATACGAAGCGAAAACAACATCAACTAAGAGCTAAAGGCATCAAAAGTAACAGAGCTGTTAAGTACTATATAAACAACAAGTTCACTGTACATACATCATCACTAATCCAACAAGCCAAAATACATAACTGTCAATCTCCAACAACCACTGTATGTACAGACAAATAGGATCATCTACCAAAATGAGGTATACCTCTAACCAACTGTCCGGGGATCAGATCTACCCGACGGTCTTCTTTCCGCGATAAGAAGGCACAGCCGGAGAAGAAGACTCTGCAAAAAGGTGTCAACAACTGGTGTGAGAACTACTATCAAACAAGTAGTCCTCAGTGGGTACCGCCACCAGCGTCAGCGGTCTACCCACTAAGTCCTCGATCTCAAGATAAATAGAGAGCAGTAAATAAAGTAGGAGATAAACTACCACTACTATGCACAATGCTCAAGCTGTCAATACGAGTATCAATAATCTGATCATAACTCAACAAACGAGGACTATCATGAATCCACAATATCATACCTGCGGCCTGGACATCACGCTCTACCCGTAGGGAGCCAACTAGTACAGGAAATGGACCCTCTGTACAACACATAACCCAACTCCGGAGTGGTACTCTGGGAGCGACCCAATCGAGTAAAAAGTCACATCACATATCATTGCCAAGCACCCACATGTATATGATCAACAAGATGGGTCAATCTGATCTCTCACAGGAAACTCACGTGCCCTCGGTACCTCAAATGCATAATCAACAAGTATGACCCATATCAACCGACCAATGCTCAAGTGCTCACAATTAACTCAACTCTACCACAAAGAGGAGGTATAATCAACATAGCACGAGCCACAATAAGATCGCCTACACTAGTATGTACAACAGCTGATACAATGGATATCAATGCAACATGATATGTGTAGGCTAAATCATGCATCAAGAATATAATGAAATCATACTTGCTATCAGGTATCACTACCTCATCTATGATTATATCATACATATGCAAGTAGTTAATCAGTCTCAACTAAAGCATGTCGTAACTAACATAATCCCAACGATATCATGTCATGCTAATAGGAGAATAAGCACTTAGGAGGAAATCCACTGAATCTGGTAAACATCAACCCACCTCGAATGCTAATCCAACCACGGTGGAAACTCAATAACAAGCTCAAGATCCAATCCTCCAAAATACACACCAGGCTTGATCAGTACTCCAATATGAATCTACCACCGAATGGACTGCCACCTCCAACAGAACGAATGATCAGAACAACACAGGAGAAGAGAGCAAGCTAGATCAACACTAATGCCAACACATGGCCTTTACACTAGCTTCTCTCTCTCTAAAAGTGGAACATGTAAGTAGGAAATGGCCTAAAGTGATCAGGATGCGCACCTATTTATAG
The DNA here is from genome assembly GCA_016920855.1 of Puya raimondii. Classification (NCBI taxonomy): domain Eukaryota; kingdom Viridiplantae; phylum Streptophyta; class Magnoliopsida; order Poales; family Bromeliaceae; genus Puya; species Puya raimondii. The sequence goes on from JABWPP010000049.1 coordinate 66,705,246, forward strand.
GCCCAAAATCCCACTTTCGGGCGCCCGAATTCCCCGTTCCGAGTGTCCGAAAATCACTTATGCCAGGTGTCAGCTAGGCGGCCAGGCGGTTCGGCGGTGAGCGGTGGTCGGCAAGCGGTGGGGCGGCGCTCTTCCGGCAGTCGACACGTGTCCTGCAACCCGACACGTGTTAGTCCACGTCACACCCCAATTCGGATTCACATTCGGGCGCCCGGAACCTGCGCCCAGATCCAATCGTCCAAAACATTCGGATCCATCCAAATAGCTCCAAATGGCCCCCAACTTTCGGGCGTCCACTTCCCAAGATTTGGGCGTCCGAAATGGCCAAAACTCAACTTAGCTTATTTTCGGGCCTACTTCGCACCGAAACAGCTTCTCCTCATAAAATATAGTAAACTCATAGTAGCTGAACCAAAACACCAAGTATTACATTTTTTCTACTAACTTTGTTCGTGGAGAATGAAAACTTTTTGTAGGTCTTTGAAGACTTCAAGACTCCATGTGTGTCTAAGTCATAGAGTTTGTTTTAGGAGTTATAAGGTTGTAATTTTAATTTTATTTGGATCTTTCACGCGAGAAGTTCATTATTTTGGTGATGGCAATGAATTTCAATTTTGGAGAGTTGAGCATTGTGAGTCTTTTTATGTATTTTTGAGTTTTTTCACGAAATTGCCAAAGGGGGAGATTGTTACGGGTTTTATATTGGCATTTCGTGAAGTGAGTCGGAGTCTTGAATGTTCAAAGAAGAAAGGACGAAGATTGAAGACTCGAAGACTCAACATATGAATTCATGATGCTTGGTAAGTTTAAAAGATATTGATGGTGATTTATGATCATTACAAGTGTTTGCAAGACATTAGAATAGATAAAAAATGATTTAAAATATAAAAATTAAGTTTTTCAAGTTTCAGGATTCGGACCCAAGTGTGAGGTCCGGAACCCGTACGCCTCTCTGGCTGTCACGCAGGGAGGGTCCGGACCCTCGGTCAAGATTCGGACTATGAAACGTCTGGAAACTTCAAGGTTCGGACCCTGCATCTAAGATCCGGACCCTGACCCGTCGCGATTTTTTGAAAATATATTTTTTCAATCTTACTCTGATTCTAATGTCTTCTAAATCTATAAATAAGAAGTGGGGGGTGTCTCTAAAATGTGGTTAAGCATATTTTATCTTTTAGAAATCCTAGAAGCTTGTAGGTAGCCGTCCTTCTCATCTTCTACAACAAGCTCTCTCAAATTGACTCTTGGTGCCCTAATTCTTAATATTCTTCTAGAATTGATTTGAGAATTGCTTAGAGATTATTCCCACAGATCTTTAATGGTATTCTAAGCAATAGATCATCACCGGCTTTATTGTTCTTACTCCGGACGGAGTGCGCTCGTGGATTCGAGTGGGCGTCGTGGATTCGGCGTGATCAAGGCTTCGTGGATTCGAAGTGTTGACGTCTCGTGGATTCGGGACACAGCGTTCGTGGATTCGAACGTGGGGCGTGGACAACCCGGCGGCGTGCGTGAGATCCGTAGGAGATAAATGAGTGGTTAAGTCCGTGGAGTCGGTAAACACCTTGTAATCTTTTATTCGTAGTGGATTATTTTTCGCGTGTTGGTCCCATGGATTTTTCTCCAAGTTGGAGTTTTCTCACGTAAATCTCGTGTGCTATTTTATTTCCGCATTTATTTTTATTGCATTGAGATTTGTGGTTTGGCCGTCATACCTATTCACTCCCCTCTAGGTATTGATAATATCTAGATAGATCCTACCTAGGGTTCCCCATAACTTACAAATTGCACCTTGTATCCACATTATTATTCCGTAGAATCTGCATATGATCATTGGATACGGTAATCGTTTGTATTGATTTGACAATTTTATATCCCGTGAAATATGGTGCCAGAAAAGGAAATGAATGTTCATGTTCAGCCTTCATGCCTCCGCAGGATGCCCAACCAAATCCATGTACAACAGTCGCTCCCAACAAACCATCTTGGTATTCAATATTGTTAGAATATTGTAATCCACGATAAAATTCAGAAATCTGTATTCAAGCTTCAATTCTTCAGATAAAACAGAGTTTCCAACAAACTGCATCCTAGGCAAGCAAACATTATTCACAATCTTTTGCCAGTCACGGAGGGAATCAAATCCACCATTCAAATAATACACTCCCTCCATGCTAGCTTCCATATATAGTGCTGCGACAATAGTATCCATAGTGATGTCCAAAGAAACTCCGCGCACTATGGTTTTAAACACATACGAGCTACTTTCTTGATCTTGTAGATGCCCAGCCCACATGTAGAATGTCTGGATGAGCTCCAAGCAATAGCCACTTTGCTCCGAAGAAGAACATATTTGCTTGAGCTGTCCGTGTTCATAAAGAGTTGCAAACTATGGTGTTGCTTCAATGCAACATTTCTCTCGCTTGCATAGACATGGTGAAAAGATACTGACTCTCTTAGGATCAATCTCCTCTTCCATAGCTTGTCGGCCACCTCGACGTGGAGGCTCAGAGGCAGTGTGATGCCCCGCTTCTCAGGGAATCACCCATCCTAGGAGTACTCTAACCCTAGCACGCTTAACTCTCTTAACCTCTTGGGCCTAGCCACTGCCCAAAATGCTATAGCCGCGTTAAGAGTTTTAGCCCTATTATATCTCATATATAGGACTCCCTGGGGTCTCACATTCTTTCCCCCTTTAAGCCCTGATGTCCTCGTCAGGCTCAGACTCACAAGTACCAGGCGATGTGAGAGTCGTCTCACTAGCCTTAACCGACCTTGTGGGGGAGCCGCGCTCTACCCACAACAGTCATCAGCATGAGAGTCTCGCTCTCCCAGCTGTATAACCCTGGCTCAACCGAGACTTATCTCACATTTTTGGCTGGTAATTGACTCTGATACCAACTATGACGCCCAACTTTCCAGGGTGTCACCCATCCTAAGACTACTCTAGCCCTAGCAGCTTAACTCTCTTAACCTCTTGGGCCTAGCCATTGCCCAAAGTGCTATAGCCGGGTTAAGAGTTTTAGCCCTATTATATCTCATATATAGGACTACCTGGAGTCTCACAGGCAGCTTCTTGAATTTCAATTCCTCCATATTTCTTTCTACTGAGAGAAGCGACTACCTGGCCCTTTGCATTTGAAGTAGCTAGCTCCTTTCCTTTCTTTGTAGATAGAGCTTCGGGCAACAACTCGTCCCAATCAACCGATTTTGTCTCGAAACTTTCAAAAACTTCATATTCACTTGCCTCTTTCTCTGTGGGGCGTGAATGATTATGTGCAAAACCATTACAAATGGAAGTAGAAAGCTTCGAGAGAGAGAGAGAGAGACCTAGGGTTTTGAGGATGAAATTGAAAGGATATGTTGTGAATTAAAAGGAGGGTCCGAACCCTATATATAGGGTCGGCGGAGGGTTCGGACCTTCCAAGGAGTGTCTGAATCCTCCTCTCCCAGAAGAAAAATTTGTGTTCGAGATCCGAATCCTCTGACAAGTTTCGAATTCTGAAGGTTTGAAATTTAAAAAATTTGCAGAAAACACCTTTTTTAGATCATTTAAAATGTAAAAACCCTTTAGATAAAGAGAATGTAAGTATTTAAACACCATAACTTTAAACAAAATGCTTCAATTCACGTCAATTTCATAAGAATTATTATAGTTATACCAAAAAGTTTCAACTTTTGAGAGAAAAGACTAGAAATTCTTAATGCTTAAATCAATTACCTTCAAAATATCAAATATGATTTAGAGATAAATGAAACTATCAAGATGTGTTTTTAGAAAAATATTAAATAGAAAATCCAAATTGCTTGAAATACCAGAATAATACCTTCAAATTGAAGTATGCACCATAAGTACCAAAGGAGCAGCTCTTTAAGTATCTTTTCAAACTATCACACCTTAGAACAACTAGGAGAGTTTTTTATTTTATTTATCTCCTCCTTTATATATATATATATATATATATGAGTTGAGCTAGAATACTTTTGGAAGCACCAACCCCTTGGTGCTTCCACATTTCTAGCATTTGGATCTACTTCTTGATTACTTATAGCCTTTAGATCAAACACTATTCCACCTACCACCACCTACCACCATCATCTCAACCCTCCAAATCTCCATCCAATGGCTATAAACCCACAAGCACCACCCCCATGATACTTCCAAAAGTATTCTAGCTCAACTATATATATATATATATATATATATATATATATATATATATATATGAGTCCGGCTACTATACTATCGATAGCACCAAGCGCTTTGCGCTATCAAGTTTTCCGCCGTTAGATCTACCATTTGACCATTTCCACCCGTCAGATCGTACTAATTAACAAACCACCCACTCAACCCTAGGGGACCACTATCATCCTAACCGCACATCCTTTTATCCAAGAGCTAAAAACCTAATAGCACCAATGACTTGGTGCTATCGATAGTACAATAGCCTAGTTCGTATACATATATATATATATATATATATATATATATATATATATATATATATATATATATATATATATATATATATAATTGAGCTCCTATACTTTTAAAAGTACCAAGATATTGGTGCTTGTAGATTTTTGGCCATTGGATTAAGAAATATGCGGCTAGGATGATGTGGGCCCCCTAGGGTTGAGTGGGTGGTTGATTGAATAGTATGATCTAACGGGTGGAAATGGTCCAAGGGGTATATCTAACGATAAAAAATTTACAAGCACCAAGTGCTTTGTGCTTTTACAAGCACCATAGCCGGACTCTATATATATATATATATATATATATATATATATATATATATATATATATATATATATATATATATATATATATATATATATATATATATTCTAAATTGTTTTTCGTATATATTCAATTCACGTGGTAGCTGCACACACTTACCGGATGACCGGAGTAGTGGTAGTTTTCTGACTCTCTTTAGGATATAACTCTTTTCATATCTTTTATACATATATTTTAATAACTAAGAAAACTTGCCCTCAATATGCAATCTCCAATTGGAAAGATCATCAAGTATTCAACCAAATATAAAATCTCTATTTACTGTAATCATGAACACTCAATTGAGATAGAAACAATATCTAGAGTTCGTAATAAGAGGTATTAAACTTGACCAATGTAAGTAGTTAGAATTAATATAGAAATTATCACAAAAAATTGAAGCATTATGATATAAAAATAGTTATCAAACGAAATTAGATGTGTCCTGATGCAATTAAAGCTATATCTGTATTTAAGGTACTCTTTAAGATGCAGATTCAATCAAAATATCAATTCAAAATCAATTAACAAAGTAATGTAGTAAAATATGCAATAAAAAACGAGTCATGCATTATTAAGGCCCAAAGAACTTTCTAAATGGAAGGATTCATACCAATTGCCTTCCGAAGATGTATAAAATATTTTTTATTAAGAGGCTTTGTCAAAATATCAGCTAGTTGATCATCGATAGAAATATAATCAAGTTGAAGAATATTTCATTCAACTAGTTTTCGTAAAAAGTGATATTAAAAGTTCTATATATTTAGTACGAAAATGCAAAATAGGCTTTCTAGAAATATTTATGGCGCTGGTGCTATCACAAAGAATTGTCGCAGTACTGAAAGGGATCCGGTAGTCACTCAATAAGCTTTCCATCCACAATACTTGTGTAGAACAACTTCCGACAGAGATGTACTCAGCTTCAGCGGTTGGTAGGGCAATGCAATTATGTTTTTTACTAAGCCATGCCACAAGACAATGACCTAGATAGAAATAAACATCATTGTTATCTCATCCACTGAACCAGCCCGATCGGCATCTGAGTATCTTATAAGATCAAGCGAAGTCCCTATTGGATATCAAATACCATAATTTACTATGCCTTTGACATACCGAATGATCCATTTCGCCATCGGAGTAGGAAAATTTTTAGAATTTTTCAAACCAAAATTTCTTAACTAGATCCTTCGCGTATTTGGATTAGTATAGGTGATTTCCATCTTGCTTCACTTGTAATTCATGAAAGTAATTTAGTTGCCCATCAGTGACATCTGGAATTCACTTTTCATCACCTCGGCGAACTTTGTGACATCTTTATTTCTTGTAGCTCCGAAGACTATATCGTCAACATATATTTGTGTCATAATAAAATTATTCTGATAATGCTTCACAAAAGTTCTATCTGTTCCTCCTCGGAGGTAGTCCTTATCATAAATATTTCTTCAATCTTTCGTACCATACTGGAAGGGCTTACTTAAGATGGTAAAAAGCCTTTTTCAAAGATCTGGATAGTTAGGGTCTATAAAATCTTTCGGTTGTTCGACATAAACCTCCTCATTTAAACATCCATTTAAAAAATAACTCTTTACGTCCATTTGAAAATGTTTAATTTTAAAATGACAAGCAATAGCTAATAAAGTACAGATAGATTCAAGATGGGCAATAAGGGCGAATGTTTCTTCAAAATCAATTGGATAAATTACAAAAAACCCCCTTATAAATATCCGTTTTTTTCACTTTTCCTCCCTAACTTTCAAAAACCTACATTTCAACCCCTCAACATTTCAAGTCGTTGTATTTAGCCCCTCTCCGTCAAGGTTTCATCACTATTTCATCCATTTCTTATAATTTATACCGAATTGACAGAAATATATTAAAAAAATATTTTTTTTCCTTATAGAAGAAGTAAGAAAAATTTGATCATTTTGCCATCTCCATTAACACTGTACGCTCCTGAAAATATTTCTGAAATTTTAAGGGGACAAAATGTAGGTTTTGAAAGTCGAAGAGGGAAAGTGAAAATGCGGATATTTACATGGGAGTTTTTCGTAATTTAGCCAAATCAATTCATTCTATTTGTGAATACTCTTGAGCAACAAGTCTTGCTTTGTTCCGTATTACGATACCATCATCATTTTTCTTATTCTTGAATATCGATTTGGTACCAATTATATTTTGTTGCTTAGGGCGTTCAACAATGTAATACACTGGACTTTGGATAATAGACAAAGTTGCAGTTTGAGTTGCTAGTCAGCATGTTTTATGATGGTGGACAGAGCCTGAACCATTCTGGTGCAAAATTGACGTGAAAGCGAGCTCAAAAATCAAATTCTAGATGAATTTGGGCTGCTGTTGGATTTTCGGACGCCCGGATGTGGCTTTGTCACGTCCCGGATTGCTCGTTTCCCCGGGCTCGCAAACAGATCGGCCGTATACATAGAATTTTTCATATATACGAAGCGATAGCTAACCTGTAAAAATAAATACAAGCAACTACAAGAGATATATAGAGCTGAAATAAGATCATACTAATAAAACAAAAGCCACCTGTACATATAGGATCCAAAATACAACAGTTCCTCTAAAGCCAAAATAGGTACAAAACCACCTCTCCCAGGAACAACAAGTTCACAAAATATGTACATGGCACAGCCCAAAATAAAACTATCTCCAGTAGGGTCCTCCTCTAGGAAAAACTGGGGAAGGCAGGGATCTAGCTCACAACTCCTTTACCTCGATCAGCAGGAACAGAAGCAGCAGCCGCAACAGTCGAAGGCTCTGCAAGAAAATGTGGCAACAATGGGTGTGAGAACTACTATCAAAAGAAGTAGTCCTCAGTGGGTACCGCTACCAACCCCAACGGTCCACCCACTAAGTCTACGAGACTAACAGGGATAGCTGGTAGGTAAAGAACTAATAAAGTAAGCTGGAATAAACTCTACAGCTGTAATGCCACTACCCTACCACTATGCATAATAATCACAGGAGTAAAAGCAACTCTCACTATGAATAAACTGCCCAAACTGACCCGAGTCTATCGGGACCTCAACAGACCAGTCCCGCCTATACCTTAAGCTGCACCGTACTTCACCCATGAGGGTTTCCGGTGTAAAGCAGCACCCAACCGGGACTACTGCGATGCACAAAAGTCCAACTCCGGAGTGGCACTCGAGGGGGCGACCCAGCCGAGTGTAATTGCGAATCTGACAGCTCAATCAGGTAAACACAGTCTAAAATCAAAGTAAAAGGGTCAAGTCGGTCTAACAACCAAGGCTCACGTGCCTACGGCACAATCTGATGCAACAGAAGAAATCTGAGTCCACCGTCGGCCCCGACGGCACCCGAAAGTACCAAACAGTCTAACCCTGCTGTATACATAAGCTTGGCACCTCAGCACGAGCGTAAACTCGTCCTACAACAATCTAAGTATCCACCTCGCACTAACAGCGGTGATACAAGAACAGAAACGGCTCCTAGAGCTAAATCTGTTAACAGTTTCGAAAAGTGACGGTTGTAGGTTCACGAGTTTTCTCCTAAGTCAAATCCCAGTTCAGCATGTAAATCATGTCTAAAATTATTAATTTATGCTCCAAATCAGATTTTATGTGAGGACATGCAAATTCATGAATTCGAGCTACTAACATAAAAAGAACAGATAATAAAACAGCATGCTGCACTCTCTACAACTTAGGAGGAATTCCGAAGCTTTCGGCAACATCAACCCACCTCAAACGCTATCCAACCACGGCTAGGAGTCGAGTAGAAAGCCCTCGCATGAAATCAGCCGAAGCTGAACTCAATTCAGCTGAGAAACAGGATTTGGAACCTCCATGCTCAGGTTCTGGGCGCCCAGAACATCAGCCCAGAACTGCAGCCTGGCAGCACGACCAGCATGAGTTCAACTTACGATAAAATCCAATTCCAAAGTCCAAATATAGTGAAAATTCATCCAACTCACCAGGAGAGGATCAAGAACAATCCCACCAATTCTCAGCAAAAAGCGAGTTTGAATCGATCTCCAAAAAGGGCTCCAATCAGATTCAGATCCACCAGGACACTGCCACGCCCCGGGCCCTCGTGGGAGCCTACCAGGCACGTGCACAGACCCGCCGTGTACCTCAAACAACAAAATGTACACAAGGCGTCTATGCTAACAACCATCAAGAAGGATAAAGAATACATCCTAACAAGGTAATCAGAGCGAGAACATAGTTCTACATCTAAAACAAAATCCACATAACTAAAAATCCAAGATATACAATAGCATTATACATCTTTTCAACTAGTAGATCAATCAACAAATCTATACATCTTTCATTCAACATACAATGAAAGGAAAACCCATGGTATGTCTACAACAACACCGTAGAGGCTCTAGCTAGCTGCTAACCCCTCGCCGCGATCCCAAGCCTCTCCTGCTGCGGAAGGCTCTGAAAAACCCAACAACAATGGGGGTGAGAACTATTAATCAATAGTTCCCAGTGGGTAAGCCGCCGAGAGTGGCGAATTACACCGCTAGGTCAACTGAGGCAAGATAGTATAACTGAAACATAAAACAGAAAGCATATAACATTTAATGCTAAACAGGTAGTTCTACAACTATCTTGCCTCCAAAAACTAAATCATCTACATGAACATGAATATGTTCTATTGTCATAGCTCAACATTTAATCACATCATTTTACATGCATGTCAAATTAATGCCATGATTATGGTTGAAAGAATCTCTTTTCATAATATCATCGTATATTCATGCCACTATACTAACCAATATGAGTATAGGCCTAATGCTACTATGGATGCCAATGTATGTAGTGACTCACTACTATGTCCAACTACAAATGAATGCATCCCAATAGTGTCAAGCTAAGTAATGCCACGATATGCGACTCACTACTAAGTCCATACACTACATGTATATGCATCAAGCAACCAATGTACTATGTCCAATTTACTTAGCTTTTACCCAATCCACGAGGGGACTTACACAAGGTAACATCCCGGCTTGTGCCATGCCTAATGGTCCCGTGGTAGTCAGCATTCTCTCGCTAGAATGAGACACTCCCCCAACGGCGATCCACTTCGGCGCCCAATCCCGCACGGGCGATCAAACATCGCAAGGCTAACTCCGGAGTGCCGGCTTGTAGGGAGCGACCCTCACAAGCATGTGCGAATGAGCACAAGGGCAAACAAGCGCTGATCATAAGCATCATATCCAAGGCCAAATACATCTCAATCATCATGTCTAAAACATGGAATCACAACATCGACTCGAGGGTCGGAATCATGACACATAAGTCACACTTGTTCTCAAATCACTTGTGGATATAATTCTACCAATATGTAACATGTCTCTAACATGCAAATGGTTACATTTCACTCTACCAATAGGAATGGACCTAAGTCTCATTCATGACCCCAACGGGTTACTATCATATGCTATAACCAAAGCCATGATCAATGCATTATACTAATGCTATTTTCGATGCATTCTACAATGCCAATATTTATGCATTCTACCAATGCCATACCCATGCATTATCTTAATGCTACATATCTTGCATTCTACAATGCTAACTAAATCATCATTCAAGATTTATATATGTCATACTACATGAACTTCCACTTTATGGAGTATAAGTCACCAAGCAAGTATTCATTTAACTAAACACACATGTTTAACCAATTGCCATTATCAAATACAAGGAGAATCCATTCCTCATGTCTTAAACATGGAATCGTTTCTCGACCAAAAGGTCGAGCCCAATGTCAACAATGCCCGCCATAGTTGCTCGCCTAGATGAGGTGCAACAAACTTGTTTTGCATTGTCATATTTTCTCTTTTCTCTATACAAGCATACTTTGGTATGCAAGAGAGTTCACTAGTCCACCACTCAAGTGGTGACTCATAAGATGCTCATCTCTAGCATGCATAACATACTTAGCATTTCCTAATGCATCATTACACTATTAATGCAAATACCCTAGCATGCATAATATCCTCATAATGCCATACTATATAAAATATGCATTTTCATAAATAACTTGCATGTCTCATGCAATCACAATTATCATTATGCCATAATTAACATAATTATGCATCTAATCAATCCTATAACAAGATAGGAGACATAGTGGGGAGTTCACCCATTTCGGTGAGGTCAGACCCACCGGATACCCGTCGAAACCTCGCAGTACTTCGAAACGAAGTTGTCCCCCGAGCTTCTCATACCCTAAGATAATTTTCCAAGGGGTTAGGGGTATCGAACAAGCAATTTCGAAAACCACCAAGAACAATGAGGTAAATGGGTGGAATTTACCTTGAGCAAGTAAAACTTGTTCTAAGTCCCATTGGAGGTTAGAGATCATCAAATCCAACCTACAACAACATTCTACACCCATCAATTCCACCTCAAGGGTTCACAATCACGAAACCCCAAATCAAACCCTAATTTTCCAAGAAACTAGGTTTACATGCAATCTCAAGCAACAATCATAAATAGAGGTTGTAAAAGAGTTTACTAACCTCAAATCAAGCCTCCAACCAAGCTCACACAAGCTAGGATTGAAGATCCATCCACCAACAAGCTCCATTCCTCAGCCCCGAGCTCCCTCCAAGCCTAGGAGCACTCCTCCACGAAGAAAATGGAGAGAAAAGAGATCAAAACCATGATCTAAGGGGTTGGGAGTAAGAAAACCTAGAGAGAGAGAGAGAGAGACCTACCTTCTTCCTCTCCTCCAACCTCAGCCAACAATGGCTGTGAAGGGGTGAAGGGGTAAGTTATAGAGATGTAACAATATCCCCATAAGCCCTTCCAAAGAACAAAATCACAAAACTGCACAAAAAAAGCATTCTGCAGCATTGTATACCGGTATGCGCATGGGCATACCGGTATCCAACCAAAAATTCCGCAACCCGAGCCTCGGCCAAGCAGTCTGCGCGAAGGGATTCCGGTATGCCTAGACCAGATACCGGTATACAGCGCATTCCGGTATCCGCTGCCGCATTCCGCAGAAGCCGAGAGCTGCGCACAACCAGTCTTCACTGGATTCCGGTATCCCCAAACCAGATACCGGTATGCGATTGCAAAATCTGCACTTTTGCAGATTTCGACTTCCAGAGTCCGTTTTCGCACTTTCTAAGTCCCGAAAACACTCCGAAGCTCGCCAAACTCAACTCAAAACTCCAGAATAGTATAAATCACTATTCTCACACTAGAACTCCGCAATTTGCAAAAGTTCAGTGTACTACATACTCCCCTCCTAAAAAGGAGTTTCGTCCGCGAAACTACGGATCAACAACAACAAACAAACATCAATCCAGAGGAGATAAGAACATCATCCTCGCAGTGAAGCCTCCAGCTCTCACACCAAGCGTCGCGTCCAAGACGTCGTTCCAAGGCATCTTGTAGTAGGAATAGTAATAATCCCGAATTCCTACATTCCATAAGTCCAATCCACATCAATGCTCCTTGAAGTTTAGACCTTCATGTAGTTCTAAAGAAACGTCATCCACCATCCGGGTGGACTTCAAATACTCGCTCAGAGCGTCCACACACATCATACACCTTCAGTAGATCTGAAGTAAAACAGCTCGACATGCCACTAGGCCCATTTGCCTAAGGGTCTCAAATAATCCTAAGAATCTAAACTTAGATTCTTCAGACATAAATCTCTTGGATTTCCTTAATCAAGCATCATCATCAGATCCTCTGATTCAAGTACCAAAATCACATCTCTCAACGGAAATCATCCGTTTTACTCAAAGTCCAAAGCAGTAGAGCCAGGCGCTCTAAGCAGTCGCACAATTCACCAAGGTATACTTGTGCGAAGATTTCCTCAATCCAACTCAGGTGAATAGTTTCTCCTACTCACAATCTCTCAACAATCATCACGTCTAGCTTTGAAGCGAGACAATCCAATTCCGGAATCCCCGGTAATCGTCCTTTATCCATATAAAGTAGATAGCTTTCATATAGCACATTACATAGATCCTGCTATCACCGGTGCAACTTGTCAATTTCATCATCAAGACACTTTTTGACAATCCATTAGGAATCCATCCGCCGCAACATTCTTGATCTCAATTGCATCATTCACCAGTCGGGATCAAGGCTAACTTCCGTGATCCGATCCAAAGGATAGATATCACATCAATTATCTCATCTCATCGATAATCCTAGTACATCGGCCTCTAACCTGTTTTCACAGCTTCAACTCATTTCCTTGAGTATCGAGATATCTCCAACAATAAGGTCTGGGTGCACTCCACACCACTGACAATACATACAATTGCCACATTTTCAAGCAAATGCCATGGCAATCATTTCCAAATCACAATTTGGCAAATCCTCTTGCATTCTCTCACTTGCTGAAAGGTTAACCCTACCTTTCAATTTTACACCAAAGTGCAACTCAATCCATAGAGAGAAACACAACTACAAAACAAAAAGCCCACCTTCGGGGTAACCAAGGTTGGCGGTCATCGACCACACCAACGGTTCCAAGAAACTTCTCTCACACATATCTTCCTAAAAAGTTTAATCCTTTAATGTGTGAGTCCAGAAAAGGGAGTAGATAACTAAGTAATCTCTCCACCATTATCCATCACATTCAATCAAACTAGGAAGTTTGAACTTCGATCCTATCCGCTTGTTCCAATCCACTATGGATGGTTGATTTCCTCGAGATCTCCAATCATAACCACTTTGGCATCAACTGCCAAAGGACACTAGTCCTCACAACCGAATCAGCACGCCTTCAATCTGAAGTACTTGCAGTCCTCGTTCAAGGAATCTTCATGGTCTTCATCGCCTCTCGACTTCCAACTCGTCGTCGATGCGCATAGGGACCAAGATACCCAAAAGGGCCAAACATCACAACACACAAGAGCATCAACAGCTCGAACGACATCACGACAATTTCGCAATGTTTACACCGAGTACACAAGTTACCCTCGGTCCAAACTCAAACTCGATCCAACGAGAGTAGTACTCAATTTGCAACTACCCTCGAATAAAACCAAAATTTGTGGAGCTTGATCAAACAGATCAACCGATCTCTACTACGGGTGCATATCCGGATCGTAACCCTACCGAGTTCACGATAGTCGACTCACAGTCGAAATGACCCATCCGCTCAAAATAAATGAGATCAATGCTCCGCAAGAGAAAACACAAGGCTAAAGAGGTCTCCAGACCAAGCCTTCAATTCTCACAACACAACCGGGATTGTACAAGCAACTCCCTCACAAGAGACATCCTCGCCTTTGAGGATTCTCAACCCTCACTAAAGGTGCCGGCCCAAAGGCCACGCGCTCACTCAGCCACAACCAGGCTTGGGCAGGTGAAACAATCGTCGCAATTAACGAATTTTCACGCCCTCTGAAAACACTATTTCGTGTCCAAGATCTCAAAGCACTACAGCTCGGCTCACACACTCATCGGCAATCAGATAGCCGAAGAGCCAGCCCAAGTTCAAATTAGAACTATACGCTTTCAGCCAAATAAAGCCAATCGCTTCGTTGGCGCACAAAACATCCAAAGCTAACGGAGTACAAGGACAGTACTCTCAAGTCCAAACACTCAGGACCACTCAACCTGCAAGCATCAAGGAAAACAAGTTCCCTGCCAAGCATTCGGCAAACAGCCGAACTAAAGCTACAATCATAACAGACAACAAACAAGCTCCAATACTACGAGCTGCGACAACCTCCATTGTCGCTGCGTCATCATCCGCCCGTCAAATAGACACGCCTTCATCCGGTGCAAACCGCACGAAGTCGATCCCAATATCGTCGACATTAAACTCTTCAACACTCCAACTGGGGATGGCCCACCTGGCCACTTGATGGTTGTTAGCATAGACGCCTTGTGTACATTTTGTTGTTTGAGGTACACGGCGGGTCTGTGCACGTGCCTGGTAGGCTCCCGCGAGGGCCCGGGGCGTGGCAGATTATAGTGGTATCAGAGCGAGAACATAGTTCTACATCTAAAATAAAATCCACATAACTAAAAATCCAAGATATACAATAGCATTATACATCTTTTCAACTAGTAGATCAATCAACAAATCTATACATCTTTCATTCAACATACAATGAAAGGAAAACCCATGGTATGTCTACAACAACACCGTAGAGGCTCTAGCTAGCTGCTAACCCCTCGCCGCGATCCCAAGCCTCTCCTGCTGCGGAAGGCTCTGAAAAACCCAACAACAATGGGGGTGAGAACTATTAATCAATAGTTCCCAGTGGGTAAGCCGCCGAGAGTGGCGAATTACACCGCTAGGTCAACTGAGGCAAGATAGTATAACTGAAACATAAAACAGAAAGCATATAACATTTAATGCTAAACAGGTAGTTCTACAACTATCTTGCCTCCAAAAACTAAATCATCTACATGAACATGAATATGTTCTATTGTCATAGCTCAACATTTAATCACATCATTTTACATGCATGTCAAATTAACGCCATGATTATGGTTGAAAGAATCTCTTTTCATAATATCATCGTATATTCATGCCACTATACTAACCAATATGAGTATAGGCCTAATGCTACTATGGATGCCAATGTATGTAGTGACTCACTACTATGTCCAACTACAAATGAATGCATCCCAATAGTGTCAAGCTAAGTAATGCCACGATATGCGACTCACTACTAAGTCCATACACTACATGTATATGCATCAAGCAACCAATGTACTATGTCCAATTTACTTAGCTTTTACCCAATCCACGAGGGGACTTACACAAGGTAACATCCCGGCTTGTGCCATGCCTAATGGTCCCGTGGTAGTCAGCATTCTCTCGCTAGAATGAGACACTCCCCCAACGGCGATCCACTTCGGCGCCCAATCCCGCACGGGCGATCAAACATCGCAAGGCTAACTCCGGAGTGCCGGCTTGTAGGGAGCGACCCTCACAAGCATGTGCGAATGAGCACAAGGGCAAACAAGCGCTGATCATAAGCATCATATCCAAGGCCAAATACATCTCAATCATCATGTCTAAAACATGGAATCACAACATCGACTCGAGGGTCGGAATCATGACACATAAGTCACACTTGTTCTCAAATCACTTGTGGATATAATTCTACCAATATGTAACATGTCTCTAACATGCAAATGGTTACATTTCACTCTACCAATAGGAATGGACCTAAGTCTCATTCATGACCCCAACGGGTTACTATCATATGCTATAACCAAAGCCATGATCAATGCATTATACTAATGCTATTTTCGATGCATTCTACAATGCCAATATTTATGCATTCTACCAATGCCATACCCATGCATTATCTTAATGCTACATATCTTGCATTCTACAATGCTAACTAAATCATCATTCAAGATTTATATATGTCATACTACATGAACTTCCACTTTATGGAGTATAAGTCACCAAGCAAGTATTCATTTAACTAAACACACATGTTTAACCAATTGCCATTATCAAATACAAGGAGAATCCATTCCTCATGTCTTAAACATGGAATCGTTTCTCGACCAAAAGGTCGAGCCCAATGTCAACAATGCCCGCCATAGTTGCTCGCCTAGATGAGGTGCAACAAACTTGTTTTGCATTGTCATATTTTCTCTTTTCTCTATACAAGCATACTTTGGTATGCAAGAGAGTTCACTAGTCCACCACTCAAGTGGTGACTCATAAGATGCTCATCTCTAGCATGCATAACATACTTAGCATTTCCTAATGCATCATTACACTATTAATGCAAATACCCTAGCATGCATAATATCCTCATAATGCCATACTATATAAAATATGCATTTTCATAAATAACTTGCATGTCTCATGCAATCACAATTATCATTATGCCATAATTAACATAATTATGCATCTAATCAATCCTATAACAAGATAGGAGACATAGGGGGAGTTCACCCATTTCGGTGAGGTCAGACCCACCGGATACCCGTCGAAACCTCGCAGTACTTCGAAACGAAGTTGTCCCCCGAGCTTCTCATACCCTAAGATAATTTTCCAAGGGGTTAGGGGTATCGAACAAGCAATTTCGAAAACCACCAAGAACAATGAGGTAAATGGGTGGAATTTACCTTGAGCAAGTAAAACTTGTTCTAAGTCCCATTGGAGGTTAGAGATCATCAAATCCAACCTACAACAACATTCTACACCCATCAATTCCACCTCAAGGGTTCACAATCACGAAACCCCAAATCAAACCCTAATTTTCCAAGAAACTAGGTTTACATGCAATCTCAAGCAACAATCATAAATAGAGGTTGTAAAAGAGTTTACTAACCTCAAATCAAGCCTCCAACCAAGCTCACACAAGCTAGGGTTGAAGATCCATCCACCAACAAGCTCCATTCCTCAGCCCCGAGCTCCCTCCAAGCCTAGGAGCACTCCTCCACGAAGAAAATGGAGAGAAAAGAGATCAAAACCATGATCTAAGGGGTTGGGAGTAAGAAAACCTAGAGAGAGAGAGAGAGAGACCTACCTTCTTCCTCTCCTCCAACCTCAGCCAACAATGGCTGTGAAGGGGTGAAGGGGTAAGTTATAGAGATGTAACAATATCCCCATAAGCCCTTCCAAAGAACAAAATCACAAAACTGCACAAAAATGCATTCTGCAGCATTGTATACCGGTATGCGCATGGGCATACCGGTATCCAACCAAAAATTCCGCAACCCGAGCCTCGGCCAAGCAGTCTGCGCGAAGGGATTCCGGTATGCCTAGACCAGATACCGGTATACAGCGCATTCCGGTATCCGCTGCCGCATTCCGCAGAAGCCGAGAGCTGCGCACAACCAGTCTTCACTGGATTCCGGTATCCCCAAACCAGATACCGGTATGCGATTGCAAAATCTGCACTTTTGCAGATTTCGACTTCCAGAGTCCGTTTTCGCACTTTCTAAGTCCCGAAAACACTCCGAAGCTCGCCAAACTCAACTCAAAACTCCAGAATAGTATAAATCACTATTCTCACACTAGAACTCCGCAATTTGCAAAAGTTCAGTGTACTACATACTCCCCTCCTAAAAAGGAGTTTCGTCCGCGAAACTACGGATCAACAACAACAAACAAACATCAATCCAGAGGAGATAAGAACATCATCCTCGCAGTGAAGCCTCCAGCTCTCACACCAAGCGTCGCGTCCAAGACGTCGTTCCAAGGCATCTTGTAGTAGGAATAGTAATAATCCCGAATTCCTACATTCCATAAGTCCAATCCACATCAATGCTCCTTGAAGTTTAGACCTTCATGTAGTTCTAAAGAAACGTCATCCACCATCCGGGTGGACTTCAAATACTCGTTCAGAGCGTCCACACACATCATACACCTTCAGTAGATCTGAAGTAAAACAGCTCGACATGCCACTAGGCCCATTTGCCTAAGGGTCTCAAATAATCCTAAGAATCTAAACTTAGATTCTTCAGACATAAATCTCTTGGATTTCCTTAATCAAGCATCATCATCAGATCCTCTGATTCAAGTACCAAAATCACATCTCTCAACGGAAATCATCCGTTTTACTCAAAGTCCAAAGCAGTAGAGCCAGGCGCTCTAAGCAGTCGCACAATTCACCAAGGTATACTTGTGCGAAGATTTCCTCAATCCAACTCAGGTGAATAGTTACTCCTTCTCACAATCTCTCAACAATCATCACGTCTAGCTTAGAAGCGAGACAATCCAATTCCGGAATCCCCGGTAATCGTCCTTTATCCATATAAAGTAGATAGCTTTCATATAGCACATTACATAGATCCTGCTATCACCGGTGTGCAACTTGTCAATTTCATCATCAAGACACTTTTTGACAATCCATTAGGAATCCATCCGCCGCAACATTCTTGATCTCAATTGCATCATTCACCAGTCGGGATCAAGGCTAACTTCCGTGATCCGATCCAAAGGATAGATATCACATCAATTATCTCATCTCATCGATAATCCTAGTACATCGGCCTCTAACCTGTTTTCACAGCTTCAACTCATTTCCTTGAGTATCGAGATATCTCCAACAATAAGGTCTGGGTGCACTCCACACCACTGACAATACATACAATTGCCACATTTTCAAGCAAATGCCATGGCAATCATTTCCAAATCACAATTTGGCAAATCCTCTTGCATTCTCTCACTTGCTGAAAGGTTAACCCTACCTTTCAATTTTACACCAAAGTGCAACTCAATCCATAGAGAGAAACACAACTACAAAACAAAAAGCCCACCTTCGGGGTAACCAAGGTTGGCGGTCATCGACCACACCAACGGTTCCAAGAAACTTCTCTCACACATATCTTCCTAAAAAGTTTAATCCTTTAATGTGTGAGTCCAGAAAAGGGAGTAGATAACTAAGTAATCTCTCCACCATTATCCATCACATTCAATCAAACTAGGAAGTTTGAACTTCGATCCTATCCGCTTGTTCCAATCCACTATGGATGGTTGATTTCCTCGAGATCTCCAATCATAACCACTTTGGCATCAACTGCCAAAGGACACTAGTCCTCACAACCGAATCAGCACACGCCTTCAATCTGAAGTACTTGCAGTCCTCGTTCAAGGAATCTTCATGGTCTTCATCGCCTCTCGACTTCCAACTCGTCGTCGATGCGCATAGGGACCAAGATACCCAAAAGGGCCAAACATCACAACACACAAGAGCATCAACAGCTCGAACGACATCACGACAATTTCACAATGTTTACACCGAGTACACAAGTTACCCTCGGTCCAAACTCAAACTCGATCCAACGAGAGTAGTACTCAATTTGCAACTACCCTCGAATAAAACCAAAATTTGTGGAGCTTGATCAAACAGATCAACCGATCTCTACTACGGGTGCATATCCGGATCGTAACCCTACCGAGTTCACGATAGTCGACTCACAGTCGAAATGACCCATCCGCTCAAAATAAATGAGATCAATGCTCCGCAAGAGAAAACACAAGGCTAAAGAGGTCTCCAGACCAAGCCTTCAATTCTCACAACACAACCGGGATTGTACAAGCAACTCCCTCACAAGAGACATCCTCGCCTTTGAGGATTCTCAACCCTCACTAAAGGTGCCGGCCCAAAGGCCACGCGCTCACTCAGCCACAACCAGGCTTGGGCAGGTGAAACAATCGTCGCAATTAACGAATTTTCACGCCCTCTGAAAACACTATTTCGTGTCCAAGATCTCAAAGCACTACAGCTCGGCTCACACACTCATCGGCAATCAGATAGCCGAAGAGCCAGCCCAAGTTCAAATTAGAACTATACGCTTTCAGCCAAATAAAGCCAATCGCTTCGTTGGCGCACAAAACATCCAAAGCTAACGGAGTACAAGGACAGTACTCTCAAGTCCAAACACTCAGGACCACTCAACCTGCAAGCATCAAGGAAAACAAGTTCCCTGCCAAGCATTCGGCAAACAGCCGAACTAAAGCTACAATCATAACAGACAACAAACAAGCTCCAATACTACGAGCTGCGACAACCTCCATTGTCGCTGCGTCATCATCCGCCCGTCAAACAGACACGCCTTCATCCGGTGCAAACCGCACGAAGTCGATCCCAATATCGTCGACATTAAACTCTTCAACACTCCAACTGGGGATGGCCCACCTGGCCACTTGATGGTTGTTAGCATAGACGCCTTGTGTACATTTTGTTGTTTGAGGTACACGGCGGGTCTGTGCACGTGCCTGGTAGGCTCCCGCGAGGGCCCGGGGCGTGGCAGATTATAGTGGTATCAGAGCGAGAACATAGTTCTACATCTAAAACAAAATCCACATAACTAAAAATCCAAGATATACAATAGCATTATACATCTTTTCAACTAGTAGATCAATCAACAAATCTATACATCTTTCATTCAACATACAATGAAAGGAAAACCCATGGTATGTCTACAACAACACCGTAGAGGCTCTAGCTAGCTGCTAACCCCTCGCCGCGATCCCAAGCCTCTCCTGCTGCGGAAGGCTCTGAAAAACCCAACAACAATGGGGGTGAGAACTATTAATCAATAGTTCCCAGTGGGTAAGCCGCCGAGAGTGGCGAATTACACCGCTAGGTCAACTGAGGCAAGATAGTATAACTGAAACATAAAACAGAAAGCATATAACATTTAATGCTAAACAGGTAGTTCTACAACTATCTTGCCTCCAAAAACTAAATCATCTACATGAACATGAATATGTTCTATTGTCATAGCTCAACATTTAATCACATCATTTTACATGCATGTCAAATTAATGCCATGATTATGGTTGAAAGAATCTCTTTTCATAATATCATCGTATATTCATGCCACTATACTAACCAATATGAGTATAGGCCTAATGCTACTATGGATGCCAATGTATGTAGTGACTCACTACTATGTCCAACTACAAATGAATGCATCCCAATAGTGTCAAGCTAAGTAATGCCACGATATGCGACTCACTACTAAGTCCATACACTACATGTATATGCATCAAGCAACCAATGTACTATGTCCAATTTACTTAGCTTTTACCCAATCCACGAGGGGACTTACACAAGGTAACATCCCGGCTTGTGCCATGCCTAATGGTCCCGTGGTAGTCAGCATTCTCTCGCTAGAATGAGACACTCCCCCAACGGCGATCCACTTCGGCGCCCAATCCCGCACGGGCGATCAAACATCGCAAGGCTAACTCCGGAGTGCCGGCTTGTAGGGAGCGACCCTCACAAGCATGTGCGAATGAGCACAAGGGCAAACAAGCGCTGATCATAAGCATCATATCCAAGGCCAAATACATCTCAATCATCATGTCTAAAACATGGAATCACAACATCGACTCGAGGGTCGGAATCATGACACATAAGTCACACTTGTTCTCAAATCACTTGTGGATATAATTCTACCAATATGTAACATGTCTCTAACATGCAAATGGTTACATTTCACTCTACCAATAGGAATGGACCTAAGTCTCATTCATGACCCCAACGGGTTACTATCATATGCTATAACCAAAGCCATGATCAATGCATTATACTAATGCTATTTTCGATGCATTCTACAATGCCAATATTTATGCATTCTACCAATGCCATACCCATGCATTATCTTAATGCTACATATCTTGCATTCTACAATGCTAACTAAATCATCATTCAAGATTTATATATGTCATACTACATGAACTTCCACTTTATGGAGTATAAGTCACCAAGCAAGTATTCATTTAACTAAACACACATGTTTAACCAATTGCCATTATCAAATACAAGGAGAATCCATTCCTCATGTCTTAAACATGGAATCGTTTCTCGACCAAAAGGTCGAGCCCAATGTCAACAATGCCCGCCATAGTTGCTCGCCTAGATGAGGTGCAACAAACTTGTTTTGCATTGTCATATTTTCTCTTTTCTCTATACAAGCATACTTTGGTATGCAAGAGAGTTCACTAGTCCACCACTCAAGTGGTGACTCATAAGATGCTCATCTCTAGCATGCATAACATACTTAGCATTTCCTAATGCATCATTACACTATTAATGCAAATACCCTAGCATGCATAATATCCTCATAATGCCATACTATATAAAATATGTATTTTCATAAATAACTTGCATGTCTCATGCAATCACAATTATCATTATGCCATAATTAACATAATTATGCATCTAATCAATCCTATAACAAGATAGGAGACATAGGGGGAGTTCACCCATTTCGGTGAGGTCAGACCCACCGGATACCCGTCGAAACCTCGCCGTACTTCGAAACGAAGTTATCCCCCGAGCTTCTCATACCCTAAGATAATTTTCCAAGGGGTTAGGGGTATCGAACAAGCAATTTCGAAAACCACCAAGAACAATGAGGTAAATGGGTGGAATTTACCTTGAGCAAGTAAAACTTGTTCTAAGTCCCATTGGAGGTTAGAGATCATCAAATCCAACCTACAACAACATTCTACACCCATCAATTCCACCTCAAGGGTTCACAATCACGAAACCCCAAATCAAACCCTAATTTTCCAAGAAACTAGGTTTACATGCAATCTCAAGCAACAATCATAAATAGAGGTTGTAAAAGAGTTTACTAACCTCAAATCAAGCCTCCAACCAAGCTCACACAAGCTAGGGTTGAAGATCCATCCACCAACAAGCTCCATTCCTCAGCCCCGAGCTCCCTCCAAGCCTAGGAGCACTCCTCCACGAAGAAAATGGAGAGAAAAGAGATCAAAACCATGATCTAAGGGGTTGGGAGTAAGAAAACCTAGAGAGAGAGAGAGAGAGAGACCTACCTTCTTCCTCTCCTCCAACCTCAGCCAACAATGGCTGTGAAGGGGTGAAGGGGTAAGTTATAGAGATGTAACAATATCCCCATAAGCCCTTCCAAAGAACAAAATCACAAAACTGCACAAAAATGCATTCTGCAGCATTGTATACCGGTATGCGCATGGGCATACCGGTATCCAACCAAAAATTCCGCAACCCGAGCCTCGGCCAAGCAGTCTGCGCGAAGGGATTCTGGTATGCCTAGACCAGATACCGGTATACAGCGCATTCCGGTATCCGCTGCCGCATTCCGCAGAAGCCGAGAGCTGCGCACAACCAGTCTTCACTGGATTCCGGTATCCCCAAACCAGATACCGGTATGCGATTGCAAAATCTGCACTTTTGCAGATTTCGACTTCCAGAGTCCGTTTTCGCACTTTCTAAGTCCCGAAAACACTCCGAAGCTCGCCAAACTCAACTCAAAACTCCAGAATAGTATAAATCACTATTCTCACACTAGAACTCCGCAATTTGCAAAAGGTCAGTGTACTACAGACACTCAAAACTGCATCCAGAATTTCAGCAACTTAGCTAAATAGCACTTCTAGCTCAAATCCAGGAATTCCAACATGTCTAGACCAGGAAACAGGGTTACAAACCTCCCAAATACAGTGGGAAACCAATCCAAATCTTCCCCAAAGCTTCCAACAAAAATCTGGATTCAAAATTCCAAGAAATCCATCAACTATACATAAATTCAGCACTTAAGCTTAAATCTCTAAATCTGAGCTAAAACTCACATTTGAAATCTCAAATCCAGGTGGGAAGAGCTTCCAAATCAGCAAGGGATGAGGAAAAACCAATCCTCACTTCAAAAATCCAGCTCCATAGAGATTTAGATCCATAAGACCAAAGGAAAACCCAAATTTCAGCTCAAGAACACAAGGGGTCCAGTAAAACGGCAACTGTACTGTACATACCTGTCTAAATTATGATTGGAAGGATTTCACACCTTCCTCTACGAGTTCACAATCCAACAAACCAAGTTTCATGGAATTTGGACACTTCTACACTGCACACGAGCAGAAACGCCACAGGTCGACGCAGCAATTCTGCTGGAATCCAAAGTCTTCAATGGAAAATATGGAATTTGGAGGAGTTGGAGGGGTTTCCTGCAGTTTTTTAGAGTTCACCATGAAAGGAAAGCAAATGGGCTTCAGGGGGTTCGTCTTCCTCTATTTATAGCAGCAAAATCAGCTAACATAAGCCCCAAGAACTCATACTGCAAACCTGTCCCATGCTGAAAATCCAACATTCGGGCGCCCAAAACCCAAGAACTGGGCGCCCAGATCTTCCAGCCTGCACAAACCCAACACTTCGGGATCTCCGCTCGGCGGTCTGATGCACCCTAACGTGGTCCGACGGAGCTCACCTACCACAGTACACGTGTCAGCACGTTCGATACTCACGAGGTGAACTTCCGGACTCACTTTCCGGGCGCCCTAATCTAGATCCGAAATGACTCAGTAGGATCACAAGACAAGCACTCAACAACTGGGCGCCCTAAACCCAACTTTCGGGCGCCCTAAACTGTCAAACATTCAAAACTTCAGTTTTGGCCTAGTTTCGTGCTCTGAGTTCGTTTTTGCGTCTATTTCGCGCCAAAACGACTCCGACTCGTCCCGACACTCTCCAGAAGTGTCGACCAGTCTGTGATACTGCAGTCATTTCATCAGTTAGGCACCAGGGGTACTACAGGCTTAGGGTGCCAAAAACTACTGTTCGGGCGGATTTGAATTCAGACCTCACTTGAGAACACATGATTTTTACTATAGTAGCCTAAAAGTTGTCGTCTGCATGATGTATTTGGGGTGGTGCATAGTGACTCAGCAACTGATTCTTAATTTTCAGATGCCGGTTTGAGCACCCGAATGTTTTTTGGGCGCAAGCCCGATAGAAATTGGCGGTCGAGTGCAACAGAAAACTTTCGAAACACCTCAATTATGAAGTTTTGAGCGCCCGAAAGATGGTTCCAGGTGCCCGAAAAGGCGGATTTTGGCTGAGAATAGAATTTTCATAATTTCGAGGGGTTATATTCAATTGTTACGTTATATATTTTAGCTAAGGGGCTTCTTCCTGTGCAATGTGCAAGGAGAGAGAGAGAGAGAGTGAATGAGATGGATATAGAGAGAAGAAGAAAACAAGGGCACGAGCCCGAGATGAGATCGTGACCGACGCAGCAATCTCGGGAGCGCGATTTTGGAGGTATATATATGTATTTGATTAGAATTTTTATGACCATGTGTCACGCCCCGCCGTACCTTAACACCAAGTAGGTGGAAGGACAAACCGCACGAGCGCGTGCCCCAGACCCACCGAACGGACAGAGTCTCCCCTACCCGCCCAAGGCGTCACAACACAAGCATTTCCACGATGTTCCAACTAGGAACGGAGTACAAGAGTTGCACAAGGAAAGCATCAACATAAAGAAGTTCTACTTCTAAACATCACATTTGCACATTTATACATGCCCAATTTTTTTCTTTTTCTTCATTCCTATTCCATACATCAAGATCCAAAACTATGGAATTACAAGTTGTATACATTTAATAAAAACCCCTATGCTACCATTGTCCAAAACTCGGGGTACAACTATACTTGACACCAAAAATGAAAGGGCCGCTATCTACAGAGCCAAACCCTTGCCTCGCTCCGCCGCCTCACTAGCGGAAGGACCTGAAAAACGTGGGGTGAGAACTATAAACATAGTTCCCAGTGGGTAAGGCAACCCAACAGAGAAGCTCGACCCACCAGGTCCAAAGAAACACCATAAGCATAAGTTAGATTTTAATTAACTATGCATACAAATATTTACATGCTTGTAAATAAACATAAAGGATGCAACCAAATAAAATGACAAGTTTCATTTTCTCCTAGGTTCATCCTATATCTCACATTATCCAAGTTCAACTACTTTTCATTTATTTATGGTGTCGGAATCGCCGCATCACCAATTTGGTTCTCAACCGAAGCGGAATCGCCGCAAGTATTGAGCACCGGGCAATGGAATCGCCATCCCCATCATGGTCCCAATCTCCAAAGAGTGAAATCGCCATCTCTTTATTCGGGTAGAGAAATCGCCGCATACCCGGGGTAGCGAAATCGCCGCATACCCCAATGTGTTCACTTTACACAATATAGTGTTGGGCACCGGGCAATGGAATCGCCATCCCCATCATGGTCCCAACCTCCAAGGAGTGAAATCGTCATCTCCTTATTCGGGTAGCGAAATTGCCGCATACCCGGGATAGCGAAATCGCCGCATACCCCAATTCGTTTTCGCCATCATGTGGCTCGGGTAGCGAAATCGCCGCATACCCGGGGTAGCGAAATCGCCGCATACCCGGGGTAGCGAAATCGCCGCATACCCCAATGTTCATATTTCACACTTGCCAACCTAAGTTCAATGGCCCTAGGTTCAAGTCACCAAGTCTCACCTATGTTCAATGACACTACGTTTACTTTACATTCTCAACCTAGGTTCCATGACACTAGGTTCCAATTTTATGTTCCAACCTATGTTCCATGACACTAGGTTCCAATCTCATGTTCCAACCTATGTTCAATGACACTAGGTTCCAATCTCATGTTCCAACCTATGTTCAATGACACTAGGTTCCATTTGCACTTTTCAACCTATGTCCCACAACACTAGGTTCTAATTCATATATGCAATCACATAACAAGTATAACTAATAATGAAATACTTGAATTCATTAACATGCAAGATGAGCCCATGGCTCAATTCATTATGATTCTCATTGGCTTAGTACACGTCAGTTTGACGCAAGAACTAGCTAAAGGTCGAAAGACCAACACTGACGATTCCACCAGCAATACGTCAGTGGGGTAGGCTTCACCGCCCTACCCAACAAAACAGAGAAAGTAACACCAAAGTTGCGGTCGAAGCCGCTCAAAGCACCGTCTCCGTAGAGACGCTCGCAGTGGCCCTCGTGCTCTACACGGAAAGAGGGGCCAGGGCAAGAACAGCCCAAACGACAACACAGATCCACCAAGTGACGTCACCTAGCCCGATAGGGCCACCACCTGCCAACGAGTGGTTACGCAAAGGGAAAAACACCCTGCCACTTGGTATCTGTCTGGTACTCCACCACCACTTCTAGAAGGAGCACGAGTCTGCGAACAAGGGCGGATCGAACCTCAGCAAATCCGCCAAGCGCGCTCGGATATGGCCACCACCCCCAATCACGGGGTCGGCGTCCACTCGCGAAACAGCCGACATAGTCGCTGTCGTCGTCGCGGTCATGGCCACAACGGCGTGGGTGCCACAGGAGGGTCTGCAGTCATCGGAGCACTCGGCGAAGGAGGAGGAGGGACTGGAGCGGCAGTCGCCGTAGCCTGCTGCTACAAAAACTATCGCAACAAGCCGGAACATGCCGGAGAGGATCGTCAGCTGACCCGTCGCCTCGGCCTCAAGCACACAGGGTACGGTCCACATCGGGTTGTCCGCCTCCTGCCAGCTCCTCACTCGAACCAGCTGCAATAGCCCGAATCGGAACACTAGCAGACGGCTCTGCAGGCGCACGCCTACCACCACGACCCGGACGAGGAAGTCTACCACGACCACAAGCCATCTGCAAAACACAAAAACCTGCGCAAGAGAAAGGGGTCGGCAACTCCCACAAAACACAAGCCGAACACAAACCCCTCGAACTCGCGCACCTAGACATCCTAGGTCTTCCTACGGGTCAGCCTAACCAATGGTTCAGTTACGAGTTTATGAATGAATGAGTGTTTGTACCCTTTACGCTCTGATATCATCTTAATCTGTCACGCCCCGGGCTAGTTTTAGAAGCAGAAATACGTGCCAATTTTTATTTTTATTTTGAAAGCCTAGCCCGCGCCACGTACAGACCCGCCACAAATACCGGATCCACTGTACACACGGACAGAGCCTCCCCTGTATTTGCACGGCGTACACAACATACAACAGGATCACAACCACCATTCATTCATCACAACAACACAACAGCTCAATAAGATTCATACAGCTAGTAGTCCTTAAACCTGTATGAATCTAAGCAAGTCCTTAAGCGTAGGATGATGCGATGCACAAACAACAGATCATTCTAGAAAATTGCTTCTTATCCAGAAGCTTTATTTTGAAACCCTAATATCAAACATTCAAGAATCATTTGAAAACTGTTCTCCACACGAGAACTCTCTTTTGAAATCTCAAAAGTCGATCGATCGGAAATTCATTCGAAAACTGTTTCTCACACGGAAACCTTTATTTGCAAACGCTACCACGAGGGGTAGAAAACCAAGATGTGCGACATAAAGCAACAAAGATAGATCTAAAGCATCAGCATCCAATGAGTCTAAGCATGCAATCAACACGTGAATACTAATCCAAATCCACAATATCTAAGCATGCAAGAAAGCACATCCAAAATATAACTGTACCAAAATCATAGCATGCTAGACAAAACAACCACAGTGTAACTGAACCATATCCATAACTAACTGATAGAGGATAAGGGTAAAACCAAATCTGGAGAGGGAAGCCTCACAGGTCGGGACCTCTAGTACCACTAACTAGGCGTGCCTCGCTGCGTCCCGACTCTCACCACCCTGCTCACCTGAAAACAACAACGAGGGCGGGGGGTGAGAACATGTAAACATGTCTCCCCTCCCAGTGGGTACCGCAAGCCGACGAAGGCGAGGTGTACACACCGGCACAAGGGTCAACAGATAGATAGATAAGGTAAACAGTAGCACAAGTAAGTATGAGGCTGACATACAACTGAATAACTATGCTACTGTAAGCAACTAGTATATGCATCAAAGGAGATAACCACAAAGTATACCCAATCCATAGCCACCGGGACGGATCCCTGGCACTGTCACAACCTGCTCATCTCTCGGCACAAAACCTACCAAACGCACGCGGCGTCGAGGCTCAAGGGTCGGAACCAAACTCAACAACCCTTTTCCGGAAAAGAAGACCAAACAGTGGATCAGACCGTTGGCATACGTGAGGTGCTAGAAGAGCTGTGACGATCGATGCGAATGCTCAATCCACAGAACGACGACGAGCCGTGAAGCAACTGGTAAACCACAACGAGGATCGCTCGGAACAACAGGCGATCACCACCGACCAACTAGGTCGTCTCAATAATCATGCAAACTACAGCTACTCTACTATCCAAGCACACATAAGTAGAGTCAACGGGAGTCAAGTGAACTAATAACTGAAATGCAAGAGAAATGATAGAAAGGTATCACCGTAGTCCATTGAACCAACCCCGGATCGAAGTACCCACCTGTAGGAACGATCGAGTCTAACTCCGACGGCTCTCGGGAACCGCGACAGGACCTACGAGAGACTCATAAGGTCAAGGTCCACCAAGTCGACACTAAACACATAACTCTCACATCCCGAAACCGACGGATCGCCCGGAAACCCACCGGGACGATCCCGAAACCACACTAAGCCCCCAGAGGGGTACCAAACAGCCAATCAAGTCCCTCGCTGTCCCCGAACACACAAAACCAAGTGACGGGACAGCGAGCACAAGCTCGGGGTGCCACGAACACAAACGCACCCGAAACGGCTTCCCGGGTTCCCGAAAAGTGCCGATTTGACACCGAAACCCTTCGTCACTCATCCGCTGTCCTCGAAACTTCGGGACAGCGATGAGGAACAGCCAACAAGGCTAAATGACGAAGCCAAGTCGCTCGCGAAGTCAGCAAGTGAGTCGCACGACTAGAAACGCGCGTTTCACCGACTATTTCATCGAAAAACGCGTCGGAAATGAATCCGAATATCCGCGAAGGGCGAAGGGGTTGGACAACCAGTCCACAGGGTCTCAAGGGTCATGCCCTTGCTGCCCGCAGCGTCGCAACGCTGCCACAATCACCAAAATCCTCAAACAAGCAACAATTACATACATACAAGCAATAATTTAGGCCATTCGAGCAATCCGTACGTCCGCACGACCTTCCGCAAGCACCAGCGGATAGGTAACGACGTAACGGAGGCCGTGCTCACAGCCTCACTACGACAGGACATGTCGCAAGCACAGGAAATCCATAAAAACAGAGAGTACATTCAATAACATAGCTCGACAAAGGCCGAACGGCGAAACGGCTCAACCAAACTGAAATCTAACATGAGCATGATGATCAGCGCGTCGCCGCGATCATCGTGCTCACCTTCCCGAGCTTTGGGAGGCAACAGGGAGCCAAAATACTCACTCGCGGCCAAAACAACACAAAAAGAGACCCCGGCCGGAGCAACAAGCTCCGGCCGGCTGCCGGCCGACATGCATGGCCAGCGGCGGCCAGGGAAGGATGCGGGAGAGGCAAGGAAGAGGGGGCTCACCTCAGCCGGCGAAGGGAAGCGGCGGCGGCGGCGCGGGGAGAAGGCCAACTCTCGGGTTGGCTAGGGCACGACGACGCGGCAACGGACGGCGACGGCGGCCGGCGGCGACGCAAGCACCGGCAAGAGGAGGTCGTCGGACGTCGGCCTGCCGGTGACCGCGACAAAGGAAACCGGCGACGGCGGCGGCGGAGCGAGCTCGGCCGCGGCTGCCCTAGGTGCCCAGGCAAAACCCGCGGCGGCCACGGCGGCGCTCCGGCGGCACTGTGACGGCCGGGGAGGCAGGGGGCGGCGCCGGAGGACCCGAGGGTGACGGTGCTCACCCTCCAAGGCGGCGGGAGGCGGCGGCGGCTCGGGCCCACTAACCTCGGCCCGCAGCTACCCTAGCAGCTGCAGCAGCAGCTCGGCTGCGGCTCCCGGCTGCGGGACACGTCGCCAGCGGTCGTGCCACCTCAGGGGGAGCTCAGGCGTGGGTTCCCCCTGGGTGCACACCGCAGGAAAGGAGAAGAAGAAGAAGGAGGAGGAGAAGAAGAAGAAAAAGAGAGAGTGATGGAGTGGCCGGGGTTGCGCCGGCCAGGGGTGGTCGGCGGCGGCCGGCCGAGCTCGGGGAGGTGGTTGAGGAGCTGGGGGAGCTGGGGCTCGCTGCTGGGGAGGCTGAGGGAGAGAGAGGGAGTGAGGTTTCCAACCTCCACTCACACACACACACAACACACATATAACACATTGCGCAAATGCAAAAACACCCCTCAAACAAAGAATATAGCCCCTGGGTCCCTCCCAACAGGAACAAAATGCCCAGACACCCCTCCACAAGCAATCTCACGCGAAACGGTGCGAGAAACAGGGTCCAGATCGCGAAACTGCAAAATGTACAATACGACCCCTCGGCGAAGAACATGCAATATCTCCCAATCCGTCGGTCGCATGTCAAAACGGATCGCGCCATCGCGTTCAGCACTGCCGAGACATCGAATCTACCATTTTGGATCGTCAGGATCAAACTCCGAATTGCGCCGTTAAGCCGTTCTCTCTCCGCAACAAAACTTAAAACCCTAAAAATACATATAAATACTATGTATATACTATATATATATATACATATTTATATGCCTATACATGTACATATACACACACACAGCTCAAATACACAGTAACAGGGGAGAGGAACACAGAATTCAAATTTCCAAAATTCGAATTCTCACATAATAGAACCATATTGTAGAGCAAATTCTAATGCACTTGGAGTTATAATACTATCTACTGGATATTATCTTTTCCTGGCTTCACAAATCATACTGTTCTTGAGCTGATGCACTGGATCTATCTCTGAATAGATGATATGTGTGAGGAACCTACGGTTATAATGGAAATTCTGATCTGAATTCTTTTGCTTTTGGAGATCCTTTTAACTTAGACCGAAGGAAATGTGCATGCGACTGTACGCGACTTTGTTTTGATTTAATTCCTGTTGTCTCTGCAGAGCAGGCTGTGCAAGTGAAGCTTTTTATCGAAGAACTTCGCAAAACAGGAAAGCTAGAAATAAGTTGATTGCTGCTTTAATTTCTCTAGAATAAATTGATTGCAAATTTAGTGCCTGAACTTTTGATTCTATTTGGAGTTCAGATTTTAACAATGTAGTAGGTGAAATTTGTTAGCAACAATCTGCAAAAAACATCACATCAGTCATCAGCAACACTTTTAAAATCGTAACCTCATGAACATATGTAGCTAAATGAAGCTAACTGAAGGATTTAATCCTCATACAGGAAGTATTTATTTCTAATCTTCTGAAATTCTAATAGCATGGTCAAACTTGAAGAAAATTTTTCTAATCTTATTTTATTTTTTGTTTCAGTGTGTAGAAGCCCTTTTAGCTCCTCTTAATTTTAACCCAGTATTGAGCAAAAGAATGATAGACAAATTCACCGCGGTTGCCATACTTCAGATAACTTTGGGTGATTTCTTAAAAGTTTGTGTGTTAGAACTGATAACTTTGATCCTTCTCTAATGTATGATTTTGGTCTCTTAAGCGCGTGCTTGGTCTAACTTCTGGAAAAACTCATATGAGTTTTTTGAGCCCTCTACTTCTACTGCAGTAAGAAGCTGTTTGAAGCAATTTAATGAGAAAGCTGTTAATGCTTCTTCGAACCGCTCTATGTAAACAGCGATCCTGCATAAGATCTAGAAGGGCGCAACAGGCCCTTCGAATTCACAGAAAAACAGTAGTATTTAATGAGGTTTATATATGAGACAGGGTTACCTTGACAACATGCATAGGGAATCGAGGTTAAAGGTTCATAAAGCACACTAAGACAACTTTGGTAGGGATAGCAGGATTCCAATTTCACATCTCAAGAATAAAAATTGTGAACCGGGAGAATTTCTGCATTTCTAAGATACGACAAAGTAAATTATTAATCCAAAATCAGCACTATTTAGTATCAAATTGAGAAGGGGTGGCTTTGGATATTTTCATGGGCATAGGCAAAGGCATACACTATGTCCGAAAACTTGCAAAACTGAAATTGTATTGCTCCAGCTTGTCTATAGAATTTGAATATGTTTTTCGACTTCGTAAAGCATACTAAGACAACTTTGGTACAGATCACAGGATTACAATTTCACATCTCAAGATTTGAAATTGTGATCTGGAAGAATTTCTGCTCTTCTAAGATGTGACAAAGCGAATTATTAATCGAAAATCAACACTATTTAGTATCAAACTGAGATGGGGTGGCTTTGGATATTATCAAGGGTATAGCCTAAGGCGTACATTATGTCTGATGGAGTGTTGTTTTTTTTTGTTTTTTTTGTGAAGACAAATTCGCAGAGCACTCTCACTGAATTTCAGAATATACCCAAAAAAAATAATGGCATAGTAATTGTCAATTATGAAGGACACTGATTTAGTAAGACATATATATATAAGCATTATCTATTGCAAAAATATTCTAAAAGAAACTAAATATATATACAATTTATTTTGCAAACAAATCATATATAAAAGCATTATGATTAGCACCACTGAAAAAAAATCGTTAAATAAATGTTGAAAAAATATTTGTAAATTGGCAACAAAATAAGATTATGTCATATATAATAGCATTACGATCAGGACCGGGGAAAGAAATAAATTCCTAAATTATTCGCAGCAACAAACTTGAAGGCAAAAAAAAATTAGTATATACATGAAAATTAAACCAAAGAACTTACGAAATCTGAGGCAATAAATCGCAGATCAAACGTACATAGGCAGTCAATTTCCTGAGACAAAATAAAATTATTCAATTTGTTTAAATAAAAGTAATAAGAAATCAAATTGAAATTCAAACAAAAATAAAAAGGTTGAAACGAAATCAGAGAAGAAAAAATCACCAGCAGAGAAATAGAGTTTTTTTGCCACAAATAAAATTTTTACGGAGGCATATTAGGCAGCAAGAAGGGAGTGTGGAGAATGAATCGAAACCATTTTCGTGATGGGAGGGGACCAATAAGCAGAAATGAAGCGTCGATAACGGGAACGGCGCGACGGGAAGAAGGGTCGACCATGTACTCGGCCCAATATTCCATCCAGAGAGGGCACAGCAGGAGTCGGAGCGGCATCTAGGGGGGCGAGCGACATCGGTTAGAAGACGAACCTGTTCGTTGAACTAATTAAATAGGAATCGGCTGAAGCAACTAAATGGGTAGGAGATAACCGACGGGAAGGAGGAACGACAACGAACTCGGCCCAATTTTCCATCCAAGAGGGCACATCGGGAGTCGGAGCGGCATCTAGAGGGGCGAGTGGCATCGGCTGGAAGACGAAGCGTATTACTCGAACCAATTAAATGGAACCGGTTGAAGAAATTAGATGGGAAGAAAATAAGAAAAAAAAATTGTCAGGTAGGCCCCACAAATCAACAATCTATACCTATACATTATTTCTCCTAATCTTTTGCCACGTGGCGGATCCTCCTTCACCTTTGCCTTCCCTCTTTCCACTCCCACCTCTATCCAATACTTCATCTTCTTAACCCCCACCTCTTCATCTTCCTAACCCCCAATGTTTCATCTTCCTAACCCCCACCTCTTAATTAATGTGATGAAGGTTGTTTTCTTTGTATTAGTGGGGTTAGTAGAGGAGTAATTGTGGCTGGTTAGTGGCCAAGTTCAATGTATCAAAGAGCCTATAAATATGTGGTTTAGCTAATGCCAAGAGAGAGTAGAATGTGTGCATATAATTTTTATTTTTAAATAGTGAAATACAATATGTCATCTTCCTTCGTCGTCGTTTTCTGTGAGAAATTCAAATTACCTAAATGAAGGAGAAGGTGGTTAAGTTATTGAAATGTTTGGAAAAGATGGAAATGCGAAAGATGAGTGAGAAGGAGAAGATGTAGAGGCAACAGTGAGTGAGAAGGTGAGTGAGAAGGAGAGGCGAATAGGTAGTACAGAAAAAATATTTGGGAGGAGAAAAAAAAAGGGAGAACACTGTATTGTTATTTTGTTTTTTCTATTCGTTGTTTTCTCTACAATATTAAAAATTCTTCCATGATTGTCTATTCACTTCTATCTCCATTCTTATATAATAACATTTGCATTCTCTTTTATTTCAACATCTTTTGCGATAATATTTTCTCGATAATAAATATACTTACTTGCTACTCTATTTTATTATGTTCCGTACCATATACATCTTAAAATTTTAATTTTCACCATTACTTTTTACTTCAATAAAATTTTAAAATTTTTCATGTCCCTACACTAGTTAAGCAAAATAGTTTAAGATGACAGGTAGATTCCACAAAAGATTAAATTAAGTTAGGGCTTTTTTTGCATTTGGCCCCCTCAAGAATTTTTTTTTCGCAAATGGCCCTATCAATTTTGTAATTGCGGAAATGGCCCTATCCCCGCCACGTAGGCGCCACCTCAGCGCCACGCAAGCAGGCTGAGTTCGGAAGGAATAAGTTGAACACGGTGAACCATTCACCGTGTCTAAACACGGTGAACGGTTCACCGTGTTTCGTCACTTATACCACTTGACTCTGGAAATAAAAACACTAAACACGGTTAATGGATAACCGTGTTTAGACACGGTTATCCATTCACCGTGTTTAGACGCGGTGAACTATTCACCGTCTTTAGACACGGTGAATGGTTCACCGTGTTTAGACGCGGTGAATAGTTCACCGTGTTTAGACGCGGTGAATGGTTCACCGCGTCTAAACACGGTGAATGGATTACCGTGTTCTCTAGAATCACAAATGGCCCTATCAATTTTGTAATTGCGGAAATGGCCCTATCCCCGCCACGTAGGCGCCACCTCAGCGCCACGCAAGCAGGCTGAGTTCGGAAGGAATAAGTTGAACACGGTGAACCATTCACCGTGTCTAAACACGGTGAACGGTTCACCGTGTTTCGTCACTTATACCACTTGACTCTGGAAATAAAAACACTAAACACGGTTAATGGATAACCGTGTTTAGACACGGTTATCCATTCACCGTGTTTAGACGCGGTGAACTATTCACCGTGTTTAGACGCGGTGAATAGTTCACCGTGTTTAGACGCGGTGAATGGTTCACCGCGTCTAAACACGGTGAATGGATTACCGTGTTCTCTAGAATCACAGCAAGTGCAAAATTCAGCACATTAATATAAAAAATTCAACATCAACAACACAACAAATTCAACATCAACAATACAACAACACAACAAATTCAGCACATCAATACAACAAATTCAGCGCAACAATACAACAACAAATTCAACGCAACAATACAACAACAAATTCAACACAACAATACAACAACAAATCCAACACTAGAGCAAGTTTTTCAATAATATAGAAAGTTCTGTCCAATTTAAAATTTACAAAAATGTAATGTCATGTTCTCCTCCTAGTCCCTCGACCACGTCTACCTACACGTTCCCTACCACGACCGCGACCACGATCAACACCATGCTCATCAAAGGGCTCTATGACATCCAACTGGTCGAGATGTTCGATAGAAGCACCCTCAACAACTGGCTGAGTGTCCTGCGTCTCCATCACCCGTCTGATCTCGTGCTCAACCATAGCAGGTGTCGGTAGTATGTCTGGCTGTGGAGGAGCTGAAGATGAGGGCTGATCTACGTGGAGAGACTGCAACTGCCGTCGGCGCCTACGATAAACAACATCAGCTGGTCGAGGTGGATCCTCTGGTACTGGTACTAGTACTGGTACTGGTACTGGTACTGGCACTGATAATGTGTCTGGATGATAAGGTGACTCCTCTATCGGTGAAGATGGCCTCGGCGGACTATACAGTGGTACATGGCCCGACGTCGATGGTCCACCATGTTCGGCTGGCCGTGGAGCTACAGACACTGGAAGCGTAGGTAGAGTCTCCAAAACTGCTTCCATTTGATCGGCAACTTGCGACAGGGCTTCTAATACTCCGCCATATGGAATATCTGGCAGGACACGTCTAATCGTATAATGTGATCTCTGCACAACATCGACCTGAAATAAAAGCACCATTATAAAAATAACACTAAACTTTCTTTATATATAAAAATAAATATAAAGAAATATTATATCTTAAAATCATACCAATACTCTCTCGACATGTCCACGTGGCTGATACGCGAGAAGTGGGCGCTGTACTGGCCTAAATATCCATCTCCTGGTGATCCTCCAATACCACTGCATGTAAACAGTGCTAGCTCGTATAGGATCTGGATCTACTTCAGGGTCCACCTCTACTATGTCCCCCTCAATCTATCATCCCAACGCTGAATATAAGAAGCATGAAACGCCGCCCAATTCTCATCTGCTCTACCTCGTGAAGTGATGCGAGGTATGGCAACCACTGCTTCAGGTATATGCTGTCGAAGACCAAACTGCCGAAGCACACGATCTGGAAGATGCAGCTCAATAATATGGAAGCAGACTAAGGTGGTCCTAGATCGCCAAATCTGGGACCCCCGCTACACAGAAAGGTGGAAGTGTCTCTAATACTGCATCGGTATAAGGCCTCCATGTAATCTATTGTGAAAAATACATAGGGTTACTTACCCTCTCGTTTTTAAATATAATTTACAGTTATAATAAGATTGAGTTACTTTCATTTACCTGAGACTCTAGCTGCTGATCAAGCTGATCACGATAAAACTCAATGTCAGTAGTCCTGACATTATCTCGAAAAGCCAGCCTAGTATTCCACCTGATTCATTTATATCATATTAGGCATGATTAAATAGTATATAGAAAACTGAAAATTATGTTGAAAAAAACAAAAATTACCTAGAACCTAGTGGCATGTCGACAAGCTCAGGCTGCGGTCCAACAATCTCAGGGCGACCAATGTGCAGGTGGTCCCATGCCCATATCTATACAAAAAGATAGTTAGAAATTACAGCAAAAGTCATGACTTATAAAAAGCTAGTAAGGCAATGTACCTGAAGTAATGTCCCAAAGCAACAACACTCCACCTTCCCCCTCATGCAAGCATTTCCTAATGCCCGATAGAGATGAGCTAGCGTAGCTGCACCCCATGCCAACTCACCACATACGTCAAAATCCTCTAACAGTGGCAACCACTTCAAATGCACTCTATTCCCGCTTGGATTTGGAAACAAACTACATCCTATCTGAAACAGTATATATGCTCTAGCTGTAGCTCGTACAATAGCGGGAGGTGCATCTAGGGCGATATCATGAAAATGATAGTATAACCAATCTATCTTTATCTCACCGCCCTTAATATCCTCAGGAACCACCCCGAGAAGTAGCTCGCAGAGCTGTGGCCACTGATATGACGCCCCTCCGGTCACAGCCCCACCATGGACGCAGAGTCCTGTAATAACAGCGACATCCATCAAAAAGTAATAGTCATCTCCCCGTGTCGCATATGGAAAGTCTGCGTCTCCCTCCGCCACCTCTCGACTAATGATCCCAATAAGGACTGATCTAGCTGTAGGCGCCGCAATCGTGATACATAAAAAAATCCTGCTCGTCGCAACAGGTCCAAAACTGCAGGATGCTCAACTTGCCATCGGTTCAATTTACGGCCATGCTCCGTAAATTGAACAGGAGAATAACCCTGCATGATTATGAATGTTAGTTCAATATTAGTACATAGTTTACCAGTAAATTTGAAATGTTTAAAAAACATCACCTCATCTCTAATCAAAGTGGATCTATGGTGTGGCTGCTCAGTCAGCACAGATGTATCAATCGGTCCCGGCTCCTCGTGATCGTCCATCTGAAATAGTGAAATAAAATCAGTGAGAAACATTGTGGCTGTAATATGAGTAAATTAACATAAAATAATAATTAAAAAAGGCAACAACAATTTTCATATCAAATAACCTAGCGACGATGTCTCTCGCTTCTTTGCTGATTTTCAGGACATGTGCTTTTATAATGGCCGTATTGTTTACACATACTACACTTGCCCCTCCTGTTCCCAACGCCTTCATCCATAACATTGCGAATGCGAGTAGATTTTGGTCGTCCCTTTTTCCTTCTCTCGCGTGGTGGAAGTATAGGTGAACCATATGTCTCGACCCAATAACGACGATTGGGAACGGGATGGAACTGCGGTTCATAAGCCTTATGATAGGATGTGGTAGAATACCAATCTGAACATAAGGCATAGTAATCTATGTTCATGTGTGAAGAACTACAACATGACAAAATATGTGAACAAGGAATTCCTGTGAGTTGCAAACACAAACATGAACAACTAGAATCTCTTCCATTGATAACCACTTGATATTGCAAATCCCCCCCAGTAAATACCTGGAACTCCTGAACTCCAAATCGCCGAACTGTATATGCTCTAGCACATGTCATCCGGCTATTGATGATTTTATCAACAGTCGATACAAACTGTGTAGACATTGCGACTCCTTCCTTACGATGCGTTAGAAAAAATTCAACCAGTCGATGAAATGTTGCCATCACAAAAGCTGTAATTGGTAAGGCACGAACCCCCCTCAACACCCCATTTAAACTTTCTGATCGGTTCGTTGTCATAATACCGAATCGTCGACCACCATCGAAAGCTTTAGCCCAGTATGTCCTATCGGCATGAAGTTTGTCAACCCAAAGCCAAGCATCTTCATCCATAGCCTTCAATTCTTCCTTTAATGCGTAATATTCTCGTTCTTCTGATGCACTCCCAATTCTCCAAAATTTCGTAAGCAAGTGTTTTGCTTTGAAA
This sequence comes from Puya raimondii, assembly GCA_016920855.1. Classification (NCBI taxonomy): domain Eukaryota; kingdom Viridiplantae; phylum Streptophyta; class Magnoliopsida; order Poales; family Bromeliaceae; genus Puya; species Puya raimondii. The sequence goes on from JABWPP010000049.1 coordinate 66,744,869, forward strand.
TGAATATTCATATTAGCCTTCATATGTCGCAAACACCATCGATGAACATGACCTTCTGATCGTGGGTATACAAGTGCAACAAGATTTGCTAGCCCTTTAAAACGATCCGAAATGAGTGTAATAACTCGAGATCGTGTTATGTACCTTCGTAGGCAACTTAGAAACCACTCCCAACTCGAGCTATTCTCCCCCTCACAAATTGCGAACGCTAGCGGATACAGGTGTCCATCGGCATCGACACCTGTGGCAATTAATGCGTGGCCTCCGTATTTTCCATACAAATGGGTAGCATCGATACTAAGTAATGGGCGGCAATACTCCCAACCATGAATCGAAGGTCCAAAAGCCCAAAAGGCTCGTGAAAACATTCTTGTAGTACTTGTCACACTAATGAAATCAATCTTCGTAATAGTTTCGGGGTTTGTTGCTTCTAACATGGAAAAGTATCGAGGAAGGTCACAATATGATTGCTCCCAACTACCGTATATAATTTGTAGTGCTTTATTCTGTGCCCGCCAAGCCTTACTATATGATATGCTAACGTGCTTCTCACTCTGAACTCGAGATTGAATTTCCATAGGACTCATAGTAAGCCTTGCCTTCAATGTAGGTAGTATAAATTGACATATGAAAGAAGATGTACAGTTTCGATGCATTGTATTCAAAATTGGAACCATGCATGTGTGCGGACCTCTATAAGTCTTTACTTTAAAAAATGGACTACCTTTCGGTTGAGAGGCATGTAATCTCCAAGGGCAAGAATTGACCACACATCTCACAGTGTATCTAGTTGTATTTGACTTAACAACTTTAAGCTGCACATTATGTTCAATGTGCCAAGCTTCTAAAGCATTCACCAAGGATGATTTATCAGAAAATGTTCGATTAGCCCATGACTCATCATTTGGAGGACCCTGATCAATATTTTGTTCAGTATATGCATCAACAACGTTTTGATGAATTAATTCATTACCCATGAGAAACCGTTGTCGTTGATCTTCAAATTCCTCGAATTCCACCGGGTCCGGTACATCATCGTTGTTGATATTTGAATTTTCAATCCATTCAACACCTTCATCTCGAATGGCGCATGCGAGTGTGTTCAAACCACCGTCATGATCAGGATCCAAAGAATGCGGAACAAAGGATTCCTCGTCATCACTAGACTCATCATCAATTCGCCTTAGATTCTCTTCATCACTTTCAATAACATACTCCTCATCACTTCCAATTATTTCCTCATTATCAATTGTAGTTCTCACTTCCCAATCGGTGCATTCACGAATACTAGACGATGGACCTTCACCTTGATTATGAGGGATAGTCATCCTGCAAAGATATTTAAGATTAACTATTCGTATTGGTCCAATTTTTATATAACTAAATCAAACAATCACCTACCGCTTATTTTGACGAACCGATGGAGACGGATCCATCATAGTAGATGGCAATGATGCACTAACTGGCACACATGGGAGTTCAAATTCTCTGTAGCACTTACAATATAAAGTTAATAATTTCGCGCACCTAAACTAATTGAGGAATTATGTAAAATATTTTTAAAGATCATTACTCTATACCTTGACGTAGGAACTCGTTCGCAATTGACGTAATTCCTTTGATAATCACTAGGTAGCATTTCCGTATAGTTAACGGTACTTGGACGGTCTTGTGTCGTCAACACATATTTCTCTACGTATAACTTTATACATCCATGGAACGGAAATAAACTCATCACTCCAAATAGTGCATTGTCACTTGATATGTTAAGTAATTCCCATTCGTTGGCTCCCATTGGACATCGAACCGTTATGCGGAGACGGTCTTCCACTCGATCATAGTTAGTAACCTAGTATATTTCCATCTCAAATTCCCGAAATGTGATATCGCATCGGATACCAACCAATTCTTTACGACCACCAATGTATCGTGGTACATTATCATTCACGACTAAATTTTCGTCCCAATGGATACAAAAAGGAACACCTTCGCCGGACATAGAGTTCTAAAGTAAACAATATTATCAAAATATACGTGAGTTGTCCTCTCTATACAAAATCTCTAAAAACTATATAAATATTAGGAATTTGTATGAAATAATATAATAAAATTAACAAAAGCACTACATTCATGATATATTAACATAGGCATTCTCTAACATACAACAAAGGGAAGGGTGAGAGATGAAATTACCATTTTGCGAACACGTTCGAACGAGAGTGATCTGTGAGAGAGAGAGTGCGAACACGGTCGGAGGAGAGTGATCTGTGAGAGAGAGAGAGATCTGAGAGAGACAGATCTGTGTGAGAGAGAGTGAGAGAGAGAGAGAGTGATCTGTGAGTGTGAGAGAGAGAGGGGGGGTTCACAGAGAGAGAGAGGGGGGGTTCACAGAGAGAGAGAGGGGGGGTTTCTGTGAGGGGGGCTGATGGGGGTAAAGAGAGAGAGTGAGAGGGAGAGAGAAAGGCTGCGGCGGCGGGGAGGCGGCGGCGGGGAGGCGGCGACGGGGATGCGGCGGCGGGGCCACAGAGAGAGAGAGAGCGACGTGGAGGGCGTGTTTAGACGCGGTGAATGGTTCACCGCGTCTAAACGCGGTGAATGGTTCACCGCGTCTAAACGCGGTGAATGGTTCACCGCGTCTAAACACGGTGAATGGATAACCGTGTCTAAACACGGTAATCCATTTACCGTGTTTAGTGTTTTTATTTCCACAGGCAAGGGGGTATAAGTGACTAAACACGGTGAACCGTTCACCGTGTTTAGACACGGTGAATGGTTCACCGTGTTCAACTTATTCCACCCGAGCTCAGCCTGCTTGCGTGGCGCTGAGGTGGCGCCTACGTGGCGGGGATAGGGCCATTTCCGCAATTACAAAATTGATAGGACCATTTGCGAAAAAAAAATTCTTGAGGGGGCCAAATGCAAAAAAAGCCCATTAAGTTAATATCGCCGCGTGGACAAAAGGAAACGAATTTTCATAGGATTTATAGATTATAGATACGTATACACAATATATATATATATATATATATATATATATGGGTTGGGAACCCTAGGCCGTACCTTCTCCCCTCTCTGCTGCGACGCCGCCGCCGCACCTCTCTCCCACTGCCGGGGACTCCCCAGCCGGTGGGAACCCCTTGGCCGGAGATTTCTCTCTCTCTCACTCTCCCTCTCAGGCTCCCTCTCTCTTGAGATGGCTATGGCCGTGGCTGCGGCCGCCGCCACCACCGCACCGCCGCCGGTCCCTGCAGGTTGCAGTGGCCCATCCCATCGCCGCTCTGGCCGACCCTGCCCTTTGTGCTCGGGTTCCAACAAGAACCCGAGTGGGAGAGGGGCGCGGCCGCGTCTTTGTGACTCGGGCCACCGCAGCTCCTCCGCCACCGGCTGCACATCACTGGGCTCGCACCCGTTGGAGCAGCCCCTTAGGGTTGACGTCGGGCACCCCTTAGCCGTACGGAGCTAGAAGAGGAAGATGCGGCCCTGTTGCTGCAGACTGCAGGCTCGAATTAGAGCTTTTCTTGGCGGTCTTCACTGTTCCGGCAGTTCGGGCTGCCGGCGACCTTCCAACAGGTGAGCATGGCATTGTGGGGCACTTGTTCATCGCCGTGCTCACCTATGTTAAGGTTGGATTGGCCCCTGTTTTTGGATTAGTCTGCGTCACTCCCGGAGACATGTTGGCAGCAGTTCAAGTTGCCGTACCTTCTTCCACGTTGGTCGGATCCGCTCTGGACAGCGAGCACGGCGTCCGGAACGTCGAAACCTTCAGGAAGGTAGATTTTCTGGGATTCTGAAGTTGCAGAATCAGCAGTAAACTTTTAATCATTTTGCTATTGTATGTTTTTATCGCGCGTCGGCTGTTCGATGGAATGCCGCAATGACCATTTTGCATCGTTGCTGTCCCGGACAGCGTGGGTTTAGGCATGAATGGTTCGAACTTGGTGTTCGATGTCCAAAAGTCCCTCAATTGGGATTTCATGGCGATCGGCACTTAAAACGGCGAGTTTGGTTCGTTATGTAGGTGTTTTCAACTCCATCTTCGCGGAGCGGTCTTGGCTGCTGGTGGAAGCGGTAGGGAAGCCTCATGGGCTGGTTGGGACCTCGCTGGTGTGAAGCATGGACCAGCGATGGACCCTAGGTGGGTTCCGTAGTCATAAATGATGATTTCCGGGAACCCGGTACGGTGGATTTTGGGGTTCTCGCACCCAGATCGCACCAGTTAGCGTGCGGCTGTGCCAACACCCAAAAGTGAGTGTTTTGGGACAGCGAGGATAGTTAAATAACTTTCGGAGTGTTTCGGAACACTTAGGGGATTAATGGAACCCCGAAATATGAAAATCGGGCGGTTTCGGGCGCGGTTTCTTATCGCACGGGTTGCTGCTGTTCGCAGCGGAGTATGAGCCTTATTGGCTAATTTTAGAATGAGGTTTGACACCTTTGGTCGCGGCAAGATGGCTGCCGGTGGTTCCGGTGCCGAGGTGGGCATCCCGGGAGCCAAACTGGTAATTTTCGGGATTTCCGTTTTCCGTTTTGGCGCACTACTTGTGCGGCTGCCCCAATAGCATTAAAATGATGTGTTGGGACAGCGAGCGAGGTAGGATATGTATTGGACTTGTTTCGGAGTACCCCGTGGGTTGGGGTGGCATTCTGACGAGTCGGTGCGACAATTGGGCGATCTTTCGGTGACTGTCGATCGGAATTCGGAAACCCGACTGTTCAACGGTTGGACTCACTTAGAGTCCTAGGATTTTGGGTAATTAGCGGGTTGGGTTAATTATGGCTTTGTGTGGGACTGTGCATAGGTCCGGATTGTGGCGGGAGGCATCGACAGGGTGTTGACGACCTGATTTTATTCTACGGTAGAGGTGGGTACTTTGATCTGAAGTTGGTTCAGCAGTGTCTGCTCAGTGACTTCTTCCTTTTCTTCTCCTTTGTGATTGCATAGTATATCTATGTTTGCTTACTGAGCTTTTGGACATCATTTGATTTTCCGTTTGACTATTCTATGGTTTCTTTCATCTTATCGTTATCATGATCTCGTTGTAGAGTAGCATGTATGGTGGTTAGTTGTCATAATTTGACTTGATAACTTGGTGGTTGGTGATATTTCGTATCTGTTGCATGGGACTTGACTATATAGATCTGATAGGTCAGTGACATGGTGACATTTCCTTCGGAAACAATAGACCTGATTTGGTCGGACATTTGTGGATTACTCTTTCAGCTAGTTGTCGTTGTTGGCCGTTGAGCATATTGCATCGATTGCCATAGCTCGTGAGCATCTTCACGTACACCAGCGGTCTAATCCACCGCAAGAGGGTGTTCTTTTTCGAAAAAACGATCGTAATTATGACCCATGAGCCCTACAAGGTGCCTGTTAGGGTTATATGCCAGGGGGGCGAGCAGGACGTGGCTTAGCCTGAGGTCTTTAGACTAATATGGCCGTTATATTGGTTTTTGGTGTTATTCATTCATTTGATGCATTGGTATATCATGTTATTCTTTACAGTAGTAAATAGTTATGCATTGAGTGGTAGTCGTAGTTCTTTTCCAGTACATCTGTTGATTTTGCCTGGCTGTCGATTTTTACTTACAGTAACGGTGCGTTAGCATTTATTGCCAGTTATCATTTCATTGTTACTATACTTATGACATCTGTTCATGATTATGATTATCTCTTCCTTTTGCCGGCGAGTAAGCCTCGCCTTCGTCGGCTTGCGGTACCTACTGGGAGGGGAGACATGTTTACATGTTCTCACCCCCCACTTTTTTCAGGTGACACAGGCGGTGAGGACCGGGACGGTGCATGAGGACGATACTAGATAGCTGTATTCCTGATTGATCCTTATAGACCTTTATATTCCAGTATTCGGTTTAGCTTTCCATATCTGTTGGGTTAGTTTAGTTCATTACCTGTTAATGTTCGTATATCAATGGATAGATGTGGATAATTGTTGTTCGGTGATTATTGTTGTTTTAATGATCATTAGAATGCTTGTGTTGTGTGGCTGTATGTGTGCTTGACTTTGTACTATGGTGCTACGCCGTACATGTACAGAAAAGACTTTGTCCATTTGTACAGAGAATCCTTTGTCTATGTGGTGGGTCTGTGTGCGTTCGCGGGGTGTTACCAAAGGTGTTTGCAAAAAAAAAAAAAATCTACACGTTTTCCGCTAGTCTTCCTAAGAAGGATTTCCAAAAGAACCCCGGAGCGTGACAGAAATATACATCCTTTTTTGAAGTGTAAAAGTAGTATTTTTCTATCTCTTAAACTCTTAAGGCTTCGTTTGGTTCGGTGTTAAGTAAGAATTAGTTATTCCAGGGATAGAATTAAGTTCAGGGTTAAGCCTGGAATAGACCAATTTTACGTTTGGATGATAATTGATTTGTTCCCGGGATTAAGAAAAATAGCATTTGGATAGATAAGATAGAACAAGAAGAATAGTGGGTAGTTATAAATAAAAAATAATGATATTGTCTCAATTATTATATTTGAATTTATTTTTTTTTATTTTATTTTTAAAATTTCTAATTTAAATAGATAATTTTTAAAATTGAAAAATTCAAAATTAAAATCTAAATTTTTAAATCTCAAATTTAAAAATTTAAAGTTATAAATTTTATATTTTAAATTTTAAATCAAATCTAAAGTTACAAATATAAAATGTCAAATTTAAATTTAAATAAAAAAGATATTTTAAATTTTAAATTTTATTAAAATTTGAATTTAAAATATAAATATTAATTTTAAGATTATAAAATTTTCAAATTTAAAATTTAAAATTTTAATTTTAATTTTATATTTAAAAAATAAATAGGGTGTGATTAGCTAATCCCACTCCTATTACAAGGGGGGGTGGGGTTAGCTAACCCCACCCTTATCCCCCTTAACCCAGGGGGGTGGGGCACCTTCCAAAAAAAGTGTTTGGGGTTAAAGAGGGGGGGGTTAACCCCCTTATCCCCCTTTTTAATCTTGAACCAAACATTAGCTTAAGGGTCTGTTTGGTTGAGGGATAAATAGGGAATAAAAGAGTTTAATCCCCTTATTCTACCTAGGGCTTCGTTTGGTTCGGAGTTAAGTAAGAATTGGTTATTCCAGGGATAGAGTTAAGTTCAGGGTTAAGCCTGGAATAGACCAATTTTGCGTTTGGATGAAAATTGAGTTGTTTCCGGGATTAAGAAAAATAACGTTTGGATAGATTAGATGGAATAAGAAGAATAGTGGGTAATTATAAATAGAAAATAATGATTTGACCTTAATATTTGAATTTAAATTTTTTATTTTATATTTAAAATTTCAAATTTAAATAGATAAATTTTATAAAATTAAAAAAATTCAAGTATAAAATTTTAAATATAAAATTTCAAATTTAAAATTTAAATAATTAACAATAACAATTTAAAATTTAAAATTTAATATATAAAATTTAAATTTTAAAAATATAAATATATATTCTAAGATTACAAATTATAAATTTTGAAATTTCAAATATAAAATGTTAAATTTAAATAATTAAAAATAATAATTTAAAATTTAAAATTTAAAATTTACAATATTAATTTAAAATATTAATTTTAAAATATTAATTTTAAGATTACAAATTATAAATTTTAAAAATTTAAATTAAAATTTTAAATTTATATTAAAAATTAAATTGGGGTGGGATTAACTTTAATCTCACCCCAATTCTAGGGGGTGGGTGGGGTTTGTTAATCCCACCCCTAATGGGGTTATCCTGGGATAACCCTAAGGGGTGGGGTTAACAAACCCCACCCCCACTTTTTCTTGTTTGGGGTTAAAGGGGGCCCCCTTTAACCCCGAACCAAACGGAGGCCTAAGGTCCAAACGAGGTGAATAATAGCTATTCCTCTCTTAACGGATTATTCTAAAATAACCCGTTAAGAGAGGAGAATTACTATTCTTGCCTTCCTATGGAATAACACTTCTTATCCTTTATTCTCCCCTTCTAGTAATGATTTATTTATTAAACTATGATAACTAGTATATTATATTCTTAATAAATCAAATTCTTAAATAACTTTTTCTACTAATTAGTTTCTAATAATTATAAAACATTGCTAATTAATAAGTAATTAATTTATTTAATATCTATTAACCACTTGACTTATTAAATTAATACATATTTAATTAAATATATGAAAAATAAATAATCAATCAATTAATTAAATAATAAATTCATTTAATATGTTTATTCAAATAATAAACAATATTTATATTAATTAAGTAATTAATATTTTAACTTATCTACTTAATTTATTAACTAAATGTATAATTAATTAATTAGTTAACGCATTTAATTTATTTTTTATAATTAATTAATTAATTATCATGCTTCCCCATCATCTTATACAATAGTCCTAGTTAATTAATTAATTAACTTCTTAAAATATTATTTTATTAATAATTATCATGCTTATTATTTAAATAAAATATTATTATTTTACAGCTATAATTAATCTTATTCCTACTATTCCAATCTAACTATCCAAATCGATTTTTCTTTTCTCTCTGAATAACCCAATTTTCATCAAAATATAAAATTATTATAATCCTTATATATCCCGTAAATAATACATATTCGACGAATAAATAAGAATAATTTATTTTCGAACCAAACATGAAAAGTTACATTGTTAACTCTCTTGCTAGCGACAAGGGGGAGCTCTTCCATCTCCTTTGGAGGGAACTACAAAGGATTGAATTTTGGAGCCCCACCCACCCGTTTGAATTTGGTGAAAGCAACGAGGGGAGCGCCCTTTTTGTTTTGTCCTTTTCAATGGGGGTGTTTGGTTTCTCCAAAAAAAAAAAAAAAAAAAAAAAAAAAGGAAAAAAAAGAAGCTTGGAATATCTTACTTCTAGATATATAATTATAGGGGCAATTTTATTGATGCCCTTCTAAAGTTCTGAAATTTCATAGATACCCTTTCAATTTTTGAAATTTTATGAATAATGTCAAATATGTTTCATAACTCCCTCCTTCTCAATTTAATATCAATTTCTATTTATTTTAAAATAGAATGTTATCATTTTACCCCTATTTTTTAGCATTCTTCATTAGAATAAAGTAGGTAAAGATATAAAAATTAATTTCACTTATAACCTTCTAACATTAAAAAATACTATAAATATTTTTATAAATATAGCTACCTCCACATTAGTCTTTGAAATATATAATTTCTTACAAACATATTGTCACTAAAACTATATGAAGATTCCCTCAGCCGTGAATTCTTGTAATTTAATTTCAATAACTTTTTTTTCACTTATTAAATTAAATGAAGATATTAAAAATTACTTTATATACTATATGGATATTTTATCTTAAAATTTTTAACTAACAACTTCTTTTGTAATATGTGCTAAATGAGTCAGTTCACACATTATATTAGCTTAGATAGCTCACTTGGCAACATATATAAGAATTTATTTGGATTAGTTTCAAGTTGTAACTTGTTTAACCATTTTTTTGACTTTCTATTTTAAGTTTAATTTGTTTACATTAATTTAGATTTGAAAGTTTGCTTTACCTCAATTTACAAAAACGTTTTTTAATTTATAAAGCATTCTTAATTTAAAGTGTATTTATGAAACTATATTTGTTATGTGACTATTGGATTGTTTTCAAAGAGGGCAAAATAGGAATTCCATTGCTAGTAATGTAACTTTTGATAAACAAATAGCAAGTAGGGTTATTTTTGAAGGTTAGTCCGAATGAAATAGAAAATTCTGTAGCTATAAAAAATTTCATAGCTACATTATTAAACCGTTTGGATACACATCATACAACTCCACATGATATCTAATAATTTAAAATTTTAAAATTAAAATTAAAATTTAGAATTTTAAAATTTGAAAGTTAAAACTTAAAAATTAAAAGTTTAAAATTTAAAAATTTAAAATTAAAATGTAAAGTTTAAAATATTATATTATAATTTTAAATTTGACATGAGAGTGGAGTTCAAGAATGGTGAAATTTTTTTCGTTAGTTTAAAATAGATTATTATTTTATATTCTATTAAAAATTTAGTATTCTTTTGAGGCTCTTAAATATATGGCCTTTTTGCATAAAAAATCCACTAATTTTGGGCTTTTGCAAAATTGAGCCGCATTTTTCGTTTTTGCAGATTCGATCCGGATTTTCAGCAAACTGACCAAAATACCCTTGTTACTTTTTCTCTTTCTCTCTCCTCTTTTTTTTCTCTCTCCTCTTTTTTTCTCTCTCCTCTTTTTTTTATCGTTCTTTTTTTTTCTCTTCGAAGAAGGCGGGCGGGGTGGTGCGAGCGCAGGCGGGCGGGCGAGGTAGTGCGCGCGCGGGCGGGCGGGGGGTGGTGCGAGCGCAGGCGGGCGGGCGGGGTGGTGCGAGCGCAGGCGGGCATGGGGCAGGGCGCAGGGCGCAGGGGGCGCTCCCTGCGCCCCCTGGGGGCGCGTGCGCAGGGGGCGCACCATGCGCCCCCTACGCCCCCTGGGGGCGCGTGGCCCTGCGCCCCCTGGCCCAGGGGGCACAGGGGGCGCAGGGCCCTGCTCCCCGCGCCCGCCCGGGCCCGGGCCCCGGCCCCCGCCGGCCCCCTCGGGTGGCCCGCGCCCCTGCCGGCTGCGCCCGCGCGCCCGGCGCCCCCGCCGGCTGCACACCCGCGCCCACGCCCGTCGTCGTCCTCCCGTCGTCCTCCTCCTCCTCCTTTGAGGCTTTGAGGCTTCCTTCCTCTCGTCGTCGTGCTCCTCCTCCCCGCCTCCCTCCGGATTCCGAGTGCTTCCTCCAAATCCGCCCCGCGCCGCACGGCCCGGAGAGGGAGGTGACCGGATCGAGTTTGGTTGGAAAGAAAGAGTGCAAAGAAAGAATGCAACGAGAAGAAATAGTGCAACGAGATAGAAGAAGAAAAAAAAAATTGCACTCTTTAGGCCAACGTTGCACTCTTTAGGCCAACGTTGCACTATAAGAAAGAGTGCAAAGAAAGAGTGCAACGAGAAGAAATAGTGCAACGAGGTAGAAGAAGAAAAAAAAAAATTACACTCTTTAGGCCAACGTTGCACTCTTTAGGCCAACGTTGCACTATAAGAAAGAGTGCAAAGAAAGAGTGCAACGAGAAGAAATAGTGTAACGAGGTAGAAGAAGAAAAAAAAAAATTGCACTCTTTAGGCCAACGTTGCACTCTTTAGGCCAACGTTGCACTATAAGAAAGAGTGCAAAGAAAGAGTGCAACGAGGAGAAATAGTGCAACGAGGTAGAAGAAGAAAAAAAAAAAATTACACTCTTTAGGCCAACGTTGCACTATTTAGAAAACTTTACACCATTTTTTTTTTATAGTGCAATTTTTCTTTGCACTCTTTCTTATACTGCACTCTTTCTTTGCACTCTTTCTTATAGTGCAACGTAGGCCTAAAGAGTGCAACGTTGGCCTAAAGAGTGTAATTTTTTTTTTTTTCTTCTTCTACCTCGTTGCACTATTTCTTCTCGTTGCACTCTTTCTTTGCACTCTTTCTTATAGTGCAACGTTGGCCTAAAGAGTGCAACGTTGGCCTAAAGAGTGCAATTTTTTTTTTTTTTTCTTCTTCTATCTCGTTGCACTATTTTTCTTCTCGTTGCATTCTTTCTTTGCACTCTTTCTTTCCAACCAAACTCGATCCGGTCACCTCCCTCTCCGGGCCGCGCGGCGCGGGGCGGATTTGGAGGAAGCACTCGGAATCCGGAGGGAGGCGGGGAGGAGGAGCACGACGACGAGGAGGAAGCCTCAAAGGAGGAGGAGGAGGACGACGAGGACGACGACGGGCGTGGGCCCGGGTGCAGCCGGCGGGGGCGCCGGGCGCGGGCGCAGCCGGCAGGGGCGCGGGCCACCCGGGGGGGCCGGCGGGGGCCCGGGCCCGGGCCGGGGCGCGGGGGCCCGGGCCCGGGCGGGCGCGGGGAGCAGGGCCCTGCGCCCCCTGTGCCCCCTGGGCCAGGGGGCGCAGGGCCACGCGCCCCCAGGGGGCGTAGGGGGCGCATGGTGCGCCCCCTGCGCACGCGCCCCCAGGGGGCGCAGGGAGCGCCCCCTGCGCCCCCTGCCCCCTGCCCCCTGCGCCCCGCGCCCTGCCCCATGCCCGCCTGCGCACGCACCCCCCCGCCCGCCCGCCTGCGCTCGCACCACCCCGCCCGCCTTCTTCGAAGAGAAAAAAAAAGAACGATAAAAAAAAGAGGAGAGAGAAAAAAAAGAGGAGAGAGAAAAAAAAGAGGAGAGAGAAAGAGAAAAAGTAACAAGGGTATTTTGGTCAGTTTACTGAAAATTCGGACCGAATCTGCAAAAACGAAAAAAGCGGCTCAATTTTGTAAAAGCCCAAAATTAGTGGATTTTTTATGCAAAAAGGCCTAAATATATCTTACATATAGGATGTTTTATTTATTTAGGAATAAATTAAGGACTAGCGTGGAGCAACATTCTGGAGAGGGGATGGGGTGAGGGTTGCAGCCGTCGCGCAGGGATTTGATGTTTTCTTGGTCCAGGGGCAAAGAAAAGAAACAGCGGCATTTGGTCCCACGCGCTCTCCCAACCCAAACCTCCCATCCCTCTCGTATATGTATAAATACGTGCATATGTAAAAGAGCAATCCTCCGTTCCGTGGCGTAGTGCTCGGCCCCCCTCGCTCCCTCTTTCTGTTTTATTAGCGCCGCCGCTTCTCCATCACAAGATACGCCCGCCCGGCGGCATATTTTGGGAGGAATAGGGAGAGGGGGCAGACGGCGGAGGACGGAGGGAGTAGAAGACGACGATGCCGCCCGCCATGACCGCCATCGCTCTCCACGGCCTTCTCGAGCCGAACAGCTCATCATCATCCCTCAGCCGCCTCCTTAAGAGCGACGCACGACACGAGGACGGCGACGAGGAACAGCGAAGGGCGCGCCGCATCTCCCCCGCTCCATCTCCGCCCTCCACTCTCAAATGCAGAGGGCCCGGCGATCATGCAGCGGCGAAGGCGGAGGATAGAGGGTTTGACGCCTCGGGAGCAGAGCGGCGGCGCGAGGCCGATGTCGCCGGTGATTGTGATGAGGATGTGGGTTTCTTCGATCCCCGGGAGATGCGCAGCAGCAGCAGCAGCAGCAGCAGCAGCACCAGTAGCGTGGGGTTTGGGGATCGGTCGCCGCCGCCGCTCAGCCAGAGCGAGTTCTACGATGCTTGCGAAGGTATACACTTTTTTCTTTTCACTCCTTTGATGTGTTCGTTGGTAATTTGTTTGGAATAATTAGTTGACCTCTGTTTGATAAATTGTGCCAGTTGAGGATCAAACACCCTGTGAACTTGCTATGTATAATCTGAATTGGTATGTTTTCACTTTGGTTTGGGAAAAAAGTTCCCCAGTAAAAAAAAAGGGCATAGCATAGATGATCTCTGCATTCACTGGATTTAATTCTTTTGTGAGTTCAACTATCTGGGATCGATTAGCGGTTGAGTAGTGACGGATCAGTATACTGCTCATGCAAAATTTATTTAGGGATAAAATTAGTGTTTTAAGTCCATATTTGTGGTTACTATCCTTTAAAAAATGTTGATCCGAGCACGGTGATGTTTAACAATCTGAGTTCAGTTAGCGGGTAGTCTAGGAAGCGGTCTGTTCTTTGTCTTGCTTCTTCAGCTCAACCTTTTTGGCTTTCAGCATGAGAATGATATCAAATGTGCATCTAAGCACTCAGCCGCTCACAGTGTTTGTTTGAAGCATTTTCATCTCAAGGATAACTAAAAATATCATTCTATTGTTGTTTAACATCTAATCTAACTTGTCTTTAGTTGGTTCAGGGGGGTTTTTTTTTTTGGGGGGGGGGGAGGGACTGTTGCATCACCAGTGATGGTGAATTGCCATGGTATAGTACAATTATTTTCCACCTCATATGATTTATATCCCAGGGATAGGATTAGCTGGGCTTCATTGCTCTATGTGGAAGTTTCACAATTCCAAATTTTATTTGGTGGGACAGTGGTGATATTTTCACTATTGCCAGTCTATCCCCCATCCAAACTCTACCTAGATTGACTTCTCCATTGTGTAATCTAAAGCTAGCTTAATTTTACTCATTAAAGCAAGCAGAAAAAGCGGCTTGTTGGTCAGTTGAAATGGGGTGTTGGGCAATTATCTATCTTGCTGAAATGTTCAACAGCTGATCTTTCTTTTGGCACTTGGATAAGTCCTTTTTGGCATACTTAAGGAACATTGGATACTTAAGGAACATTGGATGCAATCAAGCAAAATCAAAGATTCTTATCTGGCAATAAGTTCAAATTTGATCAAATCCGCTTTATGGGATGCCTCAGTTTCTAATGAAAACTGTACGAATATGATAGAAAGCATGAATCCCCTCATTGGAGAAGGATGGTGCAGAATTTCTGTGGCTTTCATTGTCCTCAAGGAAGGTCTGACAAGTTAATCAGGCACCTAGTGCTCAGGATCGGATGAAACCTAAAAAATAAATTTGTTGCTTGATATCAGGATCATCCGATGGTTTGGTCTATAGAGCAGCACGAACAACTTCTTTGTGTTAGAGTGCATTGTCACTTGTCATGGTCTCAACTCTCGAGACATACCAGGACAGAGCTTATAATAATGCAATATATTTGGGAGTTAAAGGTGCCAATAATTTACTCTGAGCTACATGCTTTGTTGATTAACATCTCCAATTAAAATTGCACTAATTTCATCCACTGTGATTACAGTTGCAACTTGCAACCATACATGTTTCACTCGAAAATGGGTGTGAAAATTGCCCGAACGAAATCAACCTGAAAAGATGGAAGTTTTTGCATTTGTTGTGAATTGCTATTTGTTGCTTTTGTATGTTTTGATTGGTCAGTAAGTTCAGAACAAGCAGACAGTTGGGCGATTTTTATATTGTTTTTGTTTTTTGCCCTTTTGGTACTACCCGGACTAATCTTTTGATGATGATTTTGTTTATAGCTTAAGCTTGTCATAACATTGGCAGTACTTGGCCTTTTTTTGCAGATTTCTTCTCTGATGGTTCTCCTTCTCAATCCTCCTCTTCTGTTGGAAGAGATCTTGAAACTGAATTGCATAGTTTAAGGCTCAATCTTCTCGAAGAAAGAGAGAAACGAAGGCTAGCGGAGGAGGATCTTCTCCATATGCAAAACCACTGGCAAAATATGGCAAAGTCTCTCTCTCGGTTAGGTTTATCGTTTCCTCTGGATTGCCATTCTGTCAATGCCCAACTTGAGACAGATAGTGCTGCACTTTGCCAGGAGATTATAGTTTTGAAGGCTGTTTCTGAAGCTATTGAGAGGAGTTTGACACAGGCTGAATCTGAAGCAGTTATAAATGAAATCATCAATTCAAAGAACCATGAGATTTCACGCTTGCGAGATCGACTACTATATTATGAAACTGTGAATCATGAAATGACCCAGAGGAATCAAGAAATCAGAGGTATGGTATTTCTCTCTGTATTTGTCAGTTTTATTTTCCTAACAGCTATGTTATGCTATGATTCCCCACCCCCAAAAAAAGGAAATTACGTTATGCTATATCGAAATCTAAAATCATTTGAACTGTTGAAATGTATGATGCTGGAGAAGCATAGGATAACCATCTTGTTCTTGTATTCTCTTTAGAAGTCTTTCGAATTTCTAAATTTGTATTTGTACTAGTACTATTGGCAAAACTCTCAGTTAGGAATGAAGTATATATGACTTTGGAAGCATGTCTTTTGCTTAATAAGAGAACTTTTATGATCTCGGCTGCTTTCCCCACATTACATGTTCTACTCATTAGTTTTTCAGAAATGACAGATTGTTACTAGTTAGTTCCTCCCCGTTTTTGAGTTTTAGCCTCCTACATTCCTCCTTTTTCCCATAACTTTTTGTTTCCGAATCTTGTCGAAATTGCTCAAAAGAGTTGGAGACTAGGCGTCATGGACCGGGACATGGGATACGGGACATAACACAACTCGGACATGGAGACTCGACAGCTTAAAAAAAAAATTAGGACATGGAAACGTCATAGACACCGCTAATAAAATATAGTATTATTAATATAATATATATTTATTATATATAAAATATTAACTTTGCTAAAGTATTGTTATATTTCTCATATGAATGAAAGTTAATAAAATTCTTATTGATAGTTTATATATTTTAAGGAAAGAAATTCTCCACCATGTATAATTTATTTATATCGTCCAAAAATAAATTTGTATACATTCATTGAAAAGTCCAAATATTTATCATCTTACATTATATATACATAAAAAAGTAAATTAAAAAATATATATTTTTTAATGGGATGCACCACGGACGCGCGTCGAACGCGTCCATGGTGCGTCTGCGTCAGACACGAGTCTAACACGGACACGCAAGGCTTGTAGCCACGTTCGTGATACATGGGTTGGAGAATACTTTAAAGCTATGTTCAGTTGGGGCTTAACATTCTTAGGAATAATTTCTTGGGATCACTAGTTATTTTGGGATTTACAAGAATAAGTTCAAAATTGTGTTTGACTAAAGATTCTTGTATTCTTAAGAATAACTGAAAATGTGTTTGATAGTTATCCCAAGGATAGTAGAGAATAATGAAAAAAATATATAAACAATGCAAAATAATATATTGTAACATATTATATGTTAATATATTTTAACATATTATGTGTTATAATACATGCTATTTTATTAATAATAATACTATTAGTATACTAATGCTACTAATAACAACAACAACAATAAATATTATAGTTATTATTATTATTTATTATCATTATTATTATAAATATATATAAAAAAAAATTAATTATTTATTTATTTATTTTTATTTTGCTAAGTATAAGCATGATTATACTTTTCTTTTACATTAATTATTTTTAATTAGCTAGGTGCAAACATGAGAATAGCCATATTCCACTAAAAAGGTGGAATAGTTATTTTCGGGTTATTCTAGGATTTCCTAAAATAACCCGGTTTGACCGGAATAGTTGTTCCGACTATTTTCTTAGGGTGTTTGGCGGAATAGTGGGGATAAATTTTATTGTCCCCGGTTTATTCTCATAACATACATAGCCTAAAATATTACAGATAAACATAGCTCATCTTGCAATATTCTATGTTCAATTATGAAACTGAAATAGCAACTTCACACAACTTTCTTTATTTTGTTTTACCTGACAGCTTTCTTTGTCTCGTTTTACCTCCTTGAAATTCAGTTGGAACTCATATTCAATAATTTAAACAGGAGCTAGGCTATGCCCTTCTTTGGCTTCTGCTACGTGCTTTTTTTTTTTTAAAAAAATATCTCATGTTCTATGTGATTGATTGTACGGGCAGGTTTTTTTTCTAAAAATTCTCATTATTGTTGATTAGTTTGCAATCTCTCTCTCTCTCTCTCTCTCTCTAACCAGACAAGAAAATGGTTGCTACTCAAGTTCTGGTTTTTGTTGTCACAGTTTCAGAGTTTGCAATCTGCCATTTGTCAGTGCTTTCAAGTCACTGTCCTAAAAGATGGTTCTCAACCGCATATATGCACCCGCATATGTGGTTACCGTCACTTCACTGCAGAGTCTGCACTGCATTAAATACATATGGCTCAAGAGCCACGTAAATGAGCACAAGTATGCTACCTACTTCCATTTTAACTGTATATAAGTAGATTTTGCACAACATGTCTATGTTAGTTAGCCAAACGCTTCTATCTAGTAAGTTGGGCACAAATCTTTTAGATCTTTGTCGATAGTTATGCTTCATACTAGGAATATTTTTTATGTAATAGGTTGTGTAAATTTGACATGATTGCTATATTTAGTACATATTTTTATTGTACCTTATGTAGACTGCATATGCATCTGCCATCACGCTGTGCATTAGCTTGGCTGCCTGCATTGCTGCATACCACATTTTGCATTTAGAACATTGATTCAAGTCATAAAGCTGGAGGAAGAAGAAAATTTGAGCACAGCCAATGAAGGCCTAAATCTTCCAATTTGATTGTGATAAATATATGAACTATGGCAATGGCTCAACCTTAAATGGACTCTATGTTATACATGAGTATGGTTGCGTAATTTTATAGATTTAAACAAACAGTTTGCCTATTTATGCTGGCTAATGGTTAGTCAGAAGCTTGCTTGTGGATGAGTATCACCCTATTTATTCAAAATTAAATCTGTTGTGCTCCGATGTAGAATTACGTACCAAAACTTGAACATCTATCTAGTTTTGCACGGTGGAAGACTGTAGTCTATTGGTAATATTGCTATGCTTAGAACTTGAAGTCAGTAACTTAGAGATCTTTCCATGTGGAAGACAGGTTTGACAGTTGCACAACCTTTTAAGATTGTATTATTGTTTTAGTTTAAAGTGTGGTGGATTTGCTTCATACCATGGCGTCTAGTTTCGGGGGTGAGCCTTTTATCCTCTATAAACATAAAAGAGAAACAACAAAAATGTTTCGTCAAACGTTATTATACTTAGTGTAAGCCCGTGAAGGTCTTTAGCCGTAGAGATGCATTCATTTTAGAGAAATGAATTTGGAAGTCCATAAGTTGTCATCTGCATCTGCTGAATGATCTATAGGTTCAATTGTTGTCTTGAGGGGGCACAATGGTAAGCAAAGAAGTTCCGAAATTTCTTACTTCTATCAACCAGTATGTGAACAATGCTTTCATTGTTAGAAGGCAAGTGAAAATACATGCAAACTATTGAAAAAAACAAATAATATTAGCCAAAGGGCTGGGACATTTTATTTTCTGTTATTTCTACTAAGGATTGAACCCATTAGGGGGACACTTTGCAAATATGCTATTATTCTTGCTGGGGTAGCCACGTCCACCGGCTGTTTGTGGCTTGCTTACCATGTGCCCATGCAAAGTCATCCCTTATTCATCTCTTTATGAAAGAACTATAAATCTTCTCTTGGAAGGAGGGCTTTAATGAGGATATCGTTTTATCGCGCTCTTACGGCATTAACTCTTTGTTGAGATCCTATTTGTTGTAGTAGGAGTTTATGGTATTATTCTGTTGTCATTTGTAAGTTCTTGATCAAACAATACCTTGTTACAGTAAATCGTTATGCCATATGATTCCCATTTGGTAGAATCTTTGTTTTGTGTAATGGTATGACCTCATTAGAATGAATTTTTTGCCCTAGACTTTAGATTGGCTAGTCTTCCATGTTGTGCGTTGTGCATAAACCCAGTGTCAAATTGTTCACCAATGCGTGCTGATAGTGTGTGTTGTGCATAAATTAAATTTCTTACTGCTTCAATGTGTGAAATTCTTTGTTCTTGAAAGTCTGTGTTGTACTTATAATTGCCTTGTCGAGTTGTTTAATCACTCGTTGGTGACGTGCAGGATTGGCTCGCGAAAGACGGCTGAGAAGAAAGAGAAAGTGGAAGTTAATATGGAGTTGCATTGGTCTGTCTTTTACTGTCGGTTCTTCTCTTCTCGCTCGCTCATATTTAACCGACTCCATTACTAATGACTCCTTGACAACCAGCTCTGCTGCTGCTGCTTCTGACACTCCGGAGCAAGCGGCATAGTGTTAGGCTATTGGTTGATTCGCCGACTATGAAAAAGTTTTGTTTGTTTTCCGAGTTAGATGTTATAAAATTTGGTCTTCTCTCGTGGACTTGAACTTCTTTCAGGAGGAAAATTTTGTTTTCTACTCATTGTTGATTTGCGGGTTAGTGTGGCTAACTCATCATTCTGTTAATAGGAGATCTCTCTATATCTCAATATCATGGGGTAATAAGCATTTCAGTGTGCTCTGCCATATTCTTCTTTTATATGCAATGCCACTCAACTCACCTCCATGCAGTTCTGTTAAGGAAAAAAACGGCATTTGAGTCAAGAGTTGAATCCAAGATTGTGCATCATCATGATGCTCGTTTTTAACATTAGTTGCCCAACATTCTATGCTCAACTGGGAGTCTTGCAAAGTTTGGTTAAATTTTGCTTTTGCTTATCTTGTGGCGCTCCTTTTGTTCGAGAAGCAAACCAAACATTACTCTTTTGGCGAGGTTTCCTCTGTGGAACAGTGAAATTAGCGAGGCTTTTACGCTGCTGCTCCTATATAACAGGAAATGGTATTTATACAGTTTCTTGATCAACTTTTCTTTCTGCTGGTGTGTTTTTATTTATTTATTTGTTTTTTTCGTTTTTGTTTTCGTTTTTGCTTTCTTTTTTCTGTTATTCTTTTCTCTGATCATATTAGTTGGTATGAAATGTATAACGGTCTGCTGTCGGTGTGCAATATTCTTGTGTTGATACACTTTTGGTTCTTTTATTTTTATTTTTTATTTTTTTTTTGGGTACCCTTGCATCCTAAGCATTCTTAAATATATTGTTAATCAATTTCTTTTATACTTTATTGATTGATGTAAGGCTTTTTTGCATAAAAAAAAGTTTATTGATTTTGCATTTTTTTTAGATTTGGGCTAATTTTTTGGATTTTGTAATTTTGGGTCTGAGTTTTTAGAAATTTGATTAAAACATTCTTGTGCTTAAAACAGGGATCGTTTGATCCACCTCTCCCTCCTCCTGCCCCTCCGCCTCCGCCTCGCCTCCGCACCAGCCCCTCCGCCGCGTATGGGTGCTCCGACCCCTTTTACTACCCTGGCACCCTTGTCCTTGATTCCTCCCCCTCCTCTCCTTCGGCTCCCCTCCCTCTCCTATGCCCTGTCCTTCTCTTTCCATGTTGCCTCCTCAACCTTACCCACTCTCGCTCCCTCCGCCTCGTGCTCTCCTCCCTCTCTCCTCCCTCCGCCTCGTTCTCTCTTCCCTCCATGCCTCTGCTCCCTCAACTCCCTTCGTCGCCACCTCCTCCTCTCCTCCCCCTCCCCTATCCGATGGCGACCTCCCCATCGCCGCCTTCCCAACGCCGTCGACCATTGCGGCCATTCTACCTGTCACGCCCCGAACCCAAGGCATAACAGACGCCGCATACCTGCTAAAATAGCAAGTACGCAAGGCTACAGAGCAAGACAGAAAACATGCAAAATGATGTTTACAGAATTCTCTACTATATCCAAGGAATAATCAAGAGATGAGACTAACAACTGAATTCGACTAGAATCAAAACGAATTCTAACGTAAATGAAACTAAACCTTTTTACAAAACGTAGACGAAGTATGGTCTAAACAGATGCCATAAGCAACAAAATGTAGGTACGAAGAAATAACAAACAAAAGCGGCTAAGCAAATGATAGTTTACGAAATCCAAAAAAAAATTCATATCTAAATACATAGACATAAAACAAAAGAAACTAAACTAAAAGACTAGCTAAGTCTAACGTTCATTCGGTCTCAGTCCCGCCCCGCGAATCAGTCTCGATACCTGGGTAAGCAACCATACACCACATTAGTCGGATTAAGCATACAAATAAATATATAACATACAAAAGTTAATTTGAGCGACTGATTTATAAGTTACAAAACTTTGGAAATTAAGATATTACAAAACTTAAAATTCATATCAGATTGAAACGATAAATTTACAAAGCATTTCTCTTTCAGTAATTAAACAAAATAAATATAAAGTCTCTGGCAACTAACTATATTTGTGATCCGTTGGCGAGATCCAGATACGCCCGAGGGCGCAAACGAAACAGAAGCACCCGAAGGTGCATAACAGAACAGAGGCACCCGAAGATGCATGTACAAAACAGATACGCTCGAAAGCGTAAACAAAACAGATGCGCGGATAGGCGCAGGCACTCGAAGGCGCAATACAAAGGCGAAGCTAGCTTCTATAACAAAGTACATGTCGACATGGCCAACATAGCATAGCAGAATACCAAGAGACATTGTAATTCAAAAATTAACCAGTCACTGCTTTACAAAACAAATTATTCAATTGCAAAGAAATTCTTTTGCTAAAACAACTTGTCAATCGCAGTTGAAACACAGTTTTCAGAAATATTTCATAATATGCTTAACCCTTAATTTTGAAATCTACAAAATATAGATTTTCACACAATCAACATATTTTCCTAAATTATTTTACGAAAAACTAACAGGTGTCCGGTCGCTTACCTCGAATGCGGCTTCTAAGCTAAGAAAGCTAATCGGTCGAAAATTGCACAGAAGGTCAATCGTCGGAACCTTCTCGAATATGGGGACGACGACGAATGAGATGCCGTCGACGACGAATAAGATGTCGCTAGATGAGGGTTACGGCGGCAGCCGCGGATGGTGGCGA
Organism: Puya raimondii; assembly: GCA_016920855.1. Lineage (NCBI taxonomy): Eukaryota > Viridiplantae > Streptophyta > Magnoliopsida > Poales > Bromeliaceae > Puya > Puya raimondii. The sequence goes on from JABWPP010000049.1 coordinate 66,767,044, forward strand.
TGACGACGAGGATCGAGCGACGTCGCGCGCACGGGGGAAACAAGAGGGGCCGTGCGGAAGCGGCAAGCGGAAGAAAGAGGGCCGCGCGAGGGAGAGAGAGACGGAATGGGTTGGGGGCTACGTAAAGAGACCTAATTAATTTAGGGCTTAATTAGGCCGAAAATGCTGCCGAGTCTCTCAAAGATTGCTAATTGCAAAAAAGTCCAAATTCAAGGGATATGGATCAAAATAGAAAATAAACACGTATGGGGTGTTACATTCTCCCCTCCTAAAAAGAAGTTTAGTCCTCTAAACTTAACATATCTTAGCTCTCGAAGAGCTAAGGGTACGTCGTCCTCATCTGCTTCTCGGGTTCCTCAGGAATGTTGAAAATTCCCTCACTCTTCCCGACAGTTCAGAGTAGCAAAATGATGCAAAGCTCAATCCATCCCCAAAGGCGTAGCTAAATACAAAATATAATGCCAAGGTCCGGAGGGTAACAAATACTTTTGAACAAGAACAGAAGAAACAAAGAAAGTGGTAACTCCAGAATCAAAGAGAACACGAACAATTACAGAATCAACGGACAGAATACCTGAGACAACGGCATTAGATGCCTGGACATCCTGATGGGAGAGAGCCTGAACACGACCCTGTGTTCGAGGTCTTCCACCTCTGGACTGATCGGAAGAAGGGGCACGATCATGATTGGTTGGAGTAGTCGACTTCTCCAGAGGCTTGGATCCAATGCCAGAGTCAGTGCTTAAGAGAGGGCACTGAGCTATCCGATGATTCAAGTCGCCGCATCTGAAGCAACCACCAGTGATGTGTCTACAGTCTGAATCTTTATGCCATCTGCCACAAACTGAACATTTTGACTTCTGATCTCGATTTGGTGGTCCACCACGAGCTGGCGTGATACGCGACATCTCAGAGTTATTAGATCTCTCCGATTCTCTCACATCCCTATCTCTTTTTTCGAAGGATTCTCTATTCCTCTTCTTCTTGTTTGCATTACGCTCCTCCTGAGTCTGTCGCCATACTGAATCCAAGGATTTCGCCCTTGAAACAACTTCATCGTATGTCTCAAGGTGTAGGGGCGCAAGACCAGTACGGATATGTCCATTTAGCCCTTCTTCAAACCTTTTGGCCCGTGATTCGTCATCATCCACCAATTTTGTGGCAAATTGAGAAAGTCGATCGAACTCGGCCTCATATTCTTCCACAGACATCGACCCTTGCTTTAAATCCAAAAATTGCCTCTCAAGCTGACAAAGTTTACTCCTTGGAAAGTACTTAGCATAAAATGCTGATCGAAAATCCTTCCACGAAATAGCTGCTAGATTGTTACCACGGGTTCTCAGCTCGCTTTCCCACCAATTGTTTGCTCTACCCTGAAGCATGAACGTCCCGAATCTGACCTTCTCCTCATCAGTGCACTGCATAGCAGTAAATGCTTTCTCCATTTCCTTGATCCAAGTTTCCGCTTCGTCCGGATTTGTAGCGCCGGTGAAAGGTGGAGGGGCAGATTTCTTGAATTCATTAATGCTCCTCTCTCGAACTCTGGAACTTGAATCAGCGGCACCAGTAGCAGGATTCTGCTGTAGATTCTGTTGCTGAGTCTGGACTAACCCGACAACAGCTTGTATCAGGGTAGCGACTAGGGGGTCCATTGTGGTGCTCTGCGGTAAGGTGGCGGAGTGGGCTGGAATAGTGGTCGGTGGCGGAATAGCTGTCGAGGATGTAGTGTTCAAAAGCGAGGCAAGGGTGGCGTTCAATTCAGCGTCTCCGAATCCGACTGGAGGTGGGTCTCTCGGTTGCTCATTGTTGTGTTGATACGACGGGACGAACGCACCATCTTAGCGCGAGAAAAAGTCACAGGCACATAAATACAGGATGTTAATCGAAACCATAAAGCAATGAAGAAACAAAATCGAACATACGCATACTTCTACCCATCCTCACACGTCCTATAAGCTCTCACAATCCTATGCCTTAAACATTCTTAGAGATCTTAAACCTAGGCTCTGATACCATAATTTCTGTCACGCCCCGAACCCGAGGCATAACAGACGCCGCATACCTGCTAAAATAGCAAGTACGCAAGGCTACAGAGCAAGACAGAAAACATGCAAAATGATGTTTACAGAATTCTCTACTATATCCAAGGAATAATCAAGAGATGAGACTAACAACTGAATTCGACTAGAATCAAAACGAATTCTAACGTAAATGAAACTAAACCTTTTTACAAAACGTAGACGAAGTATGGTCTAAACAGATGCCATAAGCAACAAAATGTAGGTACGAAGAAATAACAAACAAAAGCGGCTAAGCAAATGATAGTTTACGAAATCCAAAAAAAAATTCATATCTAAATACATAGACATAAAACAAAAGAAACTAAACTAAAAGACTAGCTAAGTCTAACGTTCATTCGGTCTCAGTCCCGCCCCGCGAATCAGTCTCGATACCTGGGTAAGCAACCATACACCACATTAGTCGGATTAAGCATACAAATAAATATATAACATACAAAAGTTAATTTGAGCGACTGATTTATAAGTTACAAAACTTTGGAAATTAAGATATTACAAAACTTAAAATTCATATCAGATTGAAACGATAAATTTACAAAGCATTTCTCTTTCAGTAATTAAACAAAATAAATATAAAGTCTCTGGCAACTAACTATATTTGTGATCCGTTGGCGAGATCCAGATACGCCCGAGGGCGCAAACGAAACAGAAGCACCCGAAGGTGCATAACAGAACAGAGGCACCCGAAGATGCATGTACAAAACAGATACGCTCGAAAGCGTAAACAAAACAGATGCGCGGATAGGCGCAGGCACTCGAAGGCGCAATACAAAGGCGAAGCTAGCTTCTATAACAAAGTACATGTCGACATGGCCAACATAGCATAGCAGAATACCAAGAGACATTGTAATTCAAAAATTAACCAGTCACTGCTTTACAAAACAAATTATTCAATTGCAAAGAAATTCTTTTGCTAAAACAACTTGTCAATCGCAGTTGAAACACAGTTTTCAGAAATATTTCATAATATGCTTAACCCTTAATTTTGAAATCTACAAAATATAGATTTTCACACAATCAACATATTTTCCTAAATTATTTTACGAAAAACTAACAGGTGTCCGGTCGCTTACCTCGAATGCGGCTTCTAAGCTAAGAAGCTAATCGGTCGAAAATTGCACAGAAGGTCAATCGTCGGAACCTTCTCGAATATGGGGACGACGACGAATGAGATGCCGTCGACGACGAATAAGATGTCGCTAGATGAGGGTTACGGCGGCAGCCGCGGATGGTGGCGATGACGACGACGAGGATCGAGCGACGTCGCGCGCACGGGGGAAACAAGAGGGGCCGTGCGGAAGCGGCAAGCGGAAGAAAGAGGGCCGCGCGAGGGAGAGAGAGACGGAATGGGTTGGGGGCTACGTAAAGAGACCTAATTAATTTAGGGCTTAATTAGGCCGAAAATGCTGCCGAGTCTCTCAAAGATTGCTAATTGCAAAAAAGTCCAAATTCAAGGGATATGGATCAAAATAGAAAATAAACACGTATATGGGGTGTTACATTCTCCCCTCCTAAAAAGAAGTTTTTAGTCCTCTAAACTTAACATATCTTAGCTCTCGAAGAGCTAAGGGTACGTCGTCCTCATCTGCTTCTCGGGTTCCTCAGGAATGTTGAAAATTCCCTCACTCTTCCCGACAGTTCAGAGTAGCAAAATGATGCAAAGCTCAATCCATCCCCAAAGGCGTAGCTAAATACAAAATATAATGCCAAGGTCCGGAGGGTAACAAATACTTTTGAACAAGAACAGAAGAAACAAAGAAAGTGGTAACTCCAGAATCAAAGAGAACACGAACAATTACAGAATCAACGGACAGAATACCTGAGACAACGGCATTAGATGCCTGGACATCCTGATGGGAGAGAGCCTGAACACGACCCTGTGTTCGAGGTCTTCCACCTCTGGACTGATCGGAAGAAGGGGCACGATCATGATTGGTTGGAGTAGTCGACTTCTCCAGAGGCTTGGATCCAATGCCAGAGTCAGTGCTTAAGAGAGGGCACTGAGCTATCCGATGATTCAAGTCGCCGCATCTGAAGCAACCACCAGTGATGTGTCTACAGTCTGAATCTTTATGCCATCTGCCACAAACTGAACATTTTGACTTCTGATCTCGATTTGGTGGTCCACCACGAGCTGGCGTGATACGCGACATCTCAGAGTTATTAGATCTCTCCGATTCTCTCACATCCCTATCTCTTTTTTCGAAGGATTCTCTATTCCTCTTCTTCTTGTTTGCATTACGCTCCTCCTGAGTCTGTCGCCATACTGAATCCAAGGATTTCGCCCTTGAAACAACTTCATCGTATGTCTCAAGGTGTAGGGGCGCAAGACCAGTACGGATATGTCCATTTAGCCCTTCTTCAAACCTTTTGGCCCGTGATTCGTCATCATCCACCAATTTTGTGGCAAATTGAGAAAGTCGATCGAACTCGGCCTCATATATTCTTCCACAGACATCGACCCTTGCTTTAAATCCAAAAATTGCCTCTCAAGCTGACAAAGTTTACTCCTTGGAAAGTACTTAGCATAAAATGCTGATCGAAAATCCTTCCACGAAATAGCTGCTAGATTGTTACCACGGGTTCTCAGCTCGCTTTCCCACCAATTGTTTGCTCTACCCTGAAGCATGAACGTCCCGAATCTGACCTTCTCCTCATCAGTGCACTGCATAGCAGTAAATGCTTTCTCCATTTCCTTGATCCAAGTTTCCGCTTCGTCCGGATTTGTAGCGCCGGTGAAAGGTGGAGGGGCAGATTTCTTGAATTCATTAATGCTCCTCTCTCGAACTCTGGAACTTGAATCAGCGGCACCAGTAGCAGGATTCTGCTGTAGATTCTGTTGCTGAGTCTGGACTAACCCGACAACAGCTTGTATCAGGGTAGCGACTAGGGGGTCCATTGTGGTGCTCTGCGGTAAGGTGGCGGAGTGGGCTGGAATAGTGGTCGGTGGCGGAATAGCTGTCGAGGATGTAGTGTTCAAAAGCGAGGCAAGGGTGGCGTTCAATTCAGCGTCTCCGAATCCGACTGGAGGTGGGTCTCTCGGTTGCTCATTGTTGTGTTGATACGACGGGACGAACGCACCATCTTAGCGCGAGAAAAAGTCACAGGCACATAAATACAGGATGTTAATCGAAACCATAAAGCAATGAAGAAACAAAATCGAACATACGCATACTTCTACCCATCCTCACACGTCCTATAAGCTCTCACAATCCTATGCCTTAAACATTCTTAGAGATCTTAAACCTAGGCTCTGATACCATAATTTCTGTCACGCCCCGAACCCGAGGCATAACAGACGCCGCATACCTGCTAAAATAGCAAGTACGCAAGGCTACAGAGCAAGACAGAAAACATGCAAAATGATGTTTACAGAATTCTCTACTATATCCAAGGAATAATCAAGAGATGAGACTAACAACTGAATTCGACTAGAATCAAAACGAATTCTAACGTAAATGAAACTAAACCTTTTTACAAAACGTAGACGAAGTATGGTCTAAACAGATGCCATAAGCAACAAAATGTAGGTACGAAGAAATAACAAACAAAAGCGGCTAAGCAAATGATAGTTTACGAAATCCAAAAAAAAATTCATATCTAAATACATAGACATAAAACAAAAGAAACTAAACTAAAAGACTAGCTAAGTCTAACGTTCATTCGGTCTCAGTCCCGCCCCGCGAATCAGTCTCGATACCTGGGTAAGCAACCATACACCACATTAGTCGGATTAAGCATACAAATAAATATATAACATACAAAAGTTAATTTGAGCGACTGATTTATAAGTTACAAAACTTTGGAAATTAAGATATTACAAAACTTAAAATTCATATCAGATTGAAACGATAAATTTACAAAGCATTTCTCTTTCAGTAATTAAACAAAATAAATATAAAGTCTCTGGCAACTAACTATATTTGTGATCCGTTGGCGAGATCCAGATACGCCCGAGGGCGCAAACGAAACAGAAGCACCCGAAGGTGCATAACAGAACAGAGGCACCCGAAGATGCATGTACAAAACAGATACGCTCGAAAGCGTAAACAAAACAGATGCGCGGATAGGCGCAGGCACTCGAAGGCGCAATACAAAGGCGAAGCTAGCTTCTATAACAAAGTACATGTCGACATGGCCAACATAGCATAGCAGAATACCAAGAGACATTGTAATTCAAAAATTAACCAGTCACTGCTTTACAAAACAAATTATTCAATTGCAAAGAAATTCTTTTGCTAAAACAACTTGTCAATCGCAGTTGAAACACAGTTTTCAGAAATATTTCATAATATGCTTAACCCTTAATTTTGAAATCTACAAAATATAGATTTTCACACAATCAACATATTTTCCTAAATTATTTTACGAAAAACTAACAGGTGTCCGGTCGCTTACCTCGAATGCGGCTTCTAAGCTAAGAAGCTAATCGGTCGAAAATTGCACAGAAGGTCAATCGTCGGAACCTTCTCGAATATGGGGACGACGACGAATGAGATGCCGTCGACGACGAATAAGATGTCGCTAGATGAGGGTTACGGCGGCAGCCGCGGATGGTGGCGATGACGACGAGGATCGAGCGACGTCGCGCGCACGGGGGAAACAAGAGGGGCCGTGCGGAAGCGGCAAGCGGAAGAAAGAGGGCCGCGCGAGGGAGAGAGAGACGGAATGGGTTGGGGGCTACGTAAAGAGACCTAATTAATTTAGGGCTTAATTAGGCCGAAAATGCTGCCGAGTCTCTCAAAGATTGCTAATTGCAAAAAAGTCCAAATTCAAGGGATATGGATCAAAATAGAAAATAAACACGTATGGGGTGTTACACTACCATCCTCTCCCTCCTCTTTCTTCTTCTTCTTCTGCTTCTGCTTCTGCTTCTTCTTTCTTTTATATTCTTTCTTAATCAAAGAAAATAAAAAAGTTGCACCATTTGAAATTATATAAATTATATCGTAATATTTGTTAAGTTATTGTATAATTATAAAATATATTGTATAATTTGATAAAAAATCAATATATTGTAATAGAGTGCAAAATACCATTAAATAGTGCAATATATTTTTATACGATTTAATTTTTTAAATTCTTTTAATAAATTTTTTAATAAGTGTGCTTGAGGCGCTCGGACTTGAGGTCGTGGCGGAAGACATCATCGGGGGAGGACATGAAGGTTCCCTTGTTGGGGAGGGAGAGGAGGCGGAGGACGGCGAGGGTGGTTGCAGAAGTCGTCGGCGTCGGCGAGGTGGCGGTGGGGAGGTCGTCACTGGAGAGGGAGGGGGAGAGGCAAGAAGGGAGGATGTGGCAGCAGAGGGAGTCGAGGGAGCAGAGGTAGCGGAGGGAGAAGAGGGAGCAAGAGCGGGTGAGGTCGAGGAGGCGAATGTGGGAGGAGGAGAGTGCGAGGAGGCGGAGGAGAGGAAGAAGAATGAGTTAGGGACGAGGGTGGCGAAGGTGGCGCGGTGGTGGAAGAGGACGAAGGAGGGAGAGATGGGATCAAGCAATCCCTGTTTTCAGCACAGAGTATTTTAGTTAAATTTTTAAAATTTGGACCAGCATTAGAAAATCTAAAAATATGGTTCAAATATCTAAAAATGTAAAACCAATAATTTTCTTATACAAGAAAGCCTTGATATAATTATTTATTAATTTTGAAAAAAATTTAAAACTGCATTATAATCCAGTACAATGGGAAATAATATTTAGAAAAAAATTCAATTCCCTCAAATTAACTGTTAATTTTATTGTAGTTTTTAGTTGTAAAATAACAGTGGGATATAAAAACAGTGGTACAAAATCTGTTTCCAGATGATTTTCCTTTTGGGGTAAACTAACCTCGAGCTTCATCTAGGTAACCAAACGATTTTTTTTAAAAATAATCCTACAAAATGTTATAATTTCAGAAATAGTTCTCTAAAAAATTTATTTGTAAAAATAGGCTTAAAAATGGCCAGATCAGTGTTTGGTAAAAAAAATAAAGAAAGCGGTGAACCGTTCACTACTTTTATAAGATTATTTTCCATCCTATATATGATATAAAAAACCAAAGAAGCTGTGGATGCTTTACCGCTTTTATATGCGGTAACCATTCATTGCTTTTAAAAGCGGTGAACCATTCACTGTTGTTATAAGCAGTGAATAGTTCACCTCCTTTCAAGTTACTAAACCCTAACCCGATCACCTGCTCGCCCGATCAGACCACTCTCTCTCACTATTCTCTCTATCTCCCTCACTGTTGCTCTACTCGCCGCCGTCGCCGTCGCCGTCACCGCCGCCGCCGCCACAGATGCCGCTGTACCATCTCCTACTTGTTTCTCTCTCATTCTCGCTCTCTCTCTCTCTCCCCCTCTAGCCCTTGGTCGAAGGCAGTCGTCATTGCTGTTTTCGATGCAGAAGAGCACAAGTGATCTTTCTCATTCTCTTTGTTGCAATTTATGTATGCGGCATTATTGTTGTTATATGTGAAATTGTTGTGGTTAATAGGTCATATATTGTTCTATTATATAAATTGTATGAAAATGATTGGTTGAAGATATAGATATCAATGGGTAAGGATACATATATTTTTATTCAATTCCGATCCCGAACGAAGCAGACTACTCGAACTAGATTTAATGTAATATGTTTTGAAATATTGTAAAGAGGATGGATTGTTTTGATTCGGCGTTTTAGGATATGGGTTTCGGATTGATATTTGAGATCGGGTTTGCCTATTGATTTATAGAATCTATCGAATTCGGATTCGATTTCAGGCTTCAGGCTTGATTGTAGGGGTCGGGTTCGGGTTGTGAAAATCCGCTCCGAATCCCACTGATTTGGCTATAGATTTTTAACATCTATCAAATTCGAGTTTGGTTTTCGGCTTCGGGCTTGATAGTAGGGGTGGGGTTCGGGGGTCAGGTTCGGGTTGTGAAAATATACCCTAAATCTGGCCTGTTGACAACCCTAGTTGAAGACCTCTATAAAGCACATAATAGTGTGGCCTGAATTCGATCGTATTGATTTTATCTTTATTTGTATTCATTATGTGAATATTATATATATATATATATATATATATATATATATATATATATATATATATATATATATATTTTGAAGTTAGGATGACACATAATATTGTAGCTATTAGTGTTCACTGGAATGGACAACTTGTTTGGCAAGATAATAATTCTCCACAGTATATTGGCGGTCGAAAGAAATTAATTGGTATCCCAATGGACATTATATTTAGTGACTTCGAGAGAAAAATGTATACATTGACCGATATAAGAAGAGATGAGTATCGTCTAAGTATCAAAGTCCAATATACGATCGGGGGAAATCAATACGATGTTCACGAAGTTATCGACGATAACTCATTGTATGGTAAGAAGGCATTGTCTCAACACTGTGGCCGTTTAGTAATCTACATTGAAAAGCAGATGGTTGTATCACAGGGTTATTATTCAAGAATGTTAAATAGTGACGTAGACGTGGATATATTGTCCCCTGTGGCCGAAAGAGAACCCTTTCGCGTTGACATCAGAGGTGGAGCAAATACGTCTAGGTTAATATTACAAAATGTCGCTTTATATAGCTATTTAGTTATAACAAATGTTTAGGTCGCTTCATTATTCATTTGCAGAGAGTACAAAGTTTCGAATGTAGTTGTTGGTCCTCCGCCCCTTCCACGTACTACTAATCATGCCACAACATCTAGTTCCCACGCCCTACTGGAGGGGCAATAAGGCGATACATATGAATAAGGGTTAGAATGCATTACAATAATTTTGTTTCTAAATTTTATTATTTCGTTAGGTAGTGATTACTTAAAAAAAATGCAGATTTCCTACCTCTCACGATGTGCATAACTTTGGATCATATCCATTAGGAACTAAGCATGAAGGGATACAAATTAGGCGGAGGTGCGACAAGAAGTAGCTGAAGAACAAAACAATATTGACCATGAGGGTGTTAGACATGAACCTCCCAATTTGACCATAAATGATGATGTCGTGGCGGAAGGTCACCACTGTGATGCGAATCATGACGGCGGACTAGCGGTCCTTGCAGACATTATATACACTGAGGTCGACGATCCAATGACCAATAATGAATACGCAGATGATCCAGATGAAGGTGCAGAATTTATAGATCATCCACAATAGTTTGTAGAGGATGATGATTGGATGGACCAGTACGTGGTTGATAACGCTAAGTTCGATCATCCGCAAATTGAACAATAATTTTGTTCCTAAATTTTATCATTTCATTAGGTAGTGATTACTTTAAAAAATACAGATTTCCTACCTCTCACGATGTGCATGACTTTGGATCATATCCATTAGGAACCGAGTATGATGGGATACAAAATCAGGCGGAGGTGTGACAGGAAGTAACTGAAGAACAAAACAATATTGACCACAAGGGTGTTAGACATGAACCTCCCAATTTGACCCTAAATGATGATGTCGTGACGGAAGGTCACTACTGTGATGTGGATCATGACGGCAGACTAAGGGTTCTTGTAGACATTATATACATTGAGATCGACGATCCCATGACCAATAATGAATACGCATATGATCCAGATAAAGATGTAGAACTTATAGATCATCCAGAGTAGTTTGTAGAGGATGACGATTGGATGGACCAGTATGTGGTCGATAATGCTGAGTTCGATCATTCGCAGATTGAACAGTGCCCTCCTAGCATTGATGGCTCATGGGTTGGTCGGGTACTTCCTGATATCAAGTTTATTGCATACTCTTGAGGAATGTCATATTGCTCACAATGTGCAAATGAATGTACTAAAGTCGACCACAAAAGCTTATACAGTGAAATGCATGGTCGATTTGTGTCCTTGGAGATTATAAGCTTCGGTACCAAAGGATGTGAGTTATTTTAGAGTCAAAACATATGCCGGGCAACATACATGTTTAGTCCTGGTGCTTAACACTGCACATCGAAACTGTACTTCATCTCTTATATGTCGTGTCACGCCCCGGGCTAGTTCAGGATGCGGAAAAACGTGCTAAATTTTTTTTTTGAAAGCCTAGCCCGCGCCACGTACAGACCCGCCACAAATACAGGGTCCACTGTACACACGGACAGAACCTCCCCTGTATTTGCACGGCGTCAACAGCATACAACAAGATCACAACCACTATTCATTCATCCCAACAGCACAACGACACCAAAGATTCATACAGCTAGCCGTCCTTAAACCTGTATGAATCTAAGCAGGTCCTTAAGCGAAGGATGATGCAATGCACAAGCAACAAACATTCTAGAAAGCTGCTCCTTACCCAGAAGCTTTATTTGAAACCCTAATTTCAAACATTCAAGAATCATTTGAAAACTGTTCTCCACACGAGAACTCTCTTTTTGAAATCACAAATCCGAGCAATCAGAAATCCATTTGAAAACCGTTTCCCACACGGAAACCTTGTTTTACGACTCTACCACGAGGGGTAGAAAACCGAAATGCTAGATAACGAAACGATTGAAAAACAAGGATACAATCAACAAGTCCAAGCATGCAGTCATCACACAAGCAAATAGAATGAATCCACAACATAAGCATGCTAGAATTTACAACGGGGTAACTGAACCACACATCACATCTATCAAATAGGGGTAGGGGAATAACCAAATCTGGGGAAGTAGCCTCACGAGTCGGAACCTCTAGAGCTACTATCTAATCATGCCTCGCAGCGTCCCGACACTCACCACCCTGCTCGCCTGAAACCTGCAACGGGGGTGGGGGGTGAGAACATGTACACATGTCTCCCCTCCCAGTGGGTACCGCAAGCCGACGAAGGCGAGGTGTACACACCGGCACGAGGGTCAACAAAAGATAGATATGGTAAACAGTAGCACAAGTAAATATGAGGCTAACATACAACTGAAATAACTGTGCTACTGTAAACAACTAGTATGCATCAAAGGGAAAACCACAAAGTAAACCCAATCTAAAACCACCGGGACGTATCCCATGCACTGTCACCTGCTCATCTATAGGCACATAAACCTTCTGGACGCACTGCATCAAGGCTCACGGGTCGGCACAAACTCAACGACCCTTTTCCGGAAAAGAACACCTCCAAACGGTGGATCAGACCGCGGTGTACGTGAAGTGCTAGAAGAGCTGTGACGATCGATGCAAATGCTCAATCCACAGAACGGCAACAAGCCGAGAAGCAACCAATAAACCACAACTAGGATCGCTCGGAACAACAGGCGATCACCTCCGACCAACTGGGTCGACTTAAGGAACATGCAAGCCACAACTAGGATCGCTCGGAATGACGAGCGATCACCGCCGACCGACTGGGTCGTCTCAAAGAACATGCAATCCACAACTACTCTACTATCCAAGCAGGCATATAAGTAGAGTCTACGGGAGTCAAGTGAACTAATAACTGAAATGCGAAAGAAGGGATAGAAAGGTATCACCGTAGTCCACTGAACCGACTCCGGATCGAGGTACCCACCTGTAGGTAAGATCCAATCTAACACCGACGGCTCTCAGGAACCGCGACAGGACCTACGAAAGACTCACAGGGTCAAGGTCCACCAAGTCGACGCTAAACGTAAAGCTCTCACATCCCGACCCGACGGATCGCCCGAAAAACCGCCGGGACGATCCCGAAACCACACCAAGCCCCCGAGGGGGTACTAAACCATCGAACACGTCCCTCGCTGTCCCCAAACACGTAAAACCAAGTGCTGGGACAGCGAGCGCAAGCTCGGGGTGCCACGACTAAAAACGCACCCGAAAAGGCCTCCCGGGTTCCCGAAAAATGCCGAAATGGCACCGGAACCCTTCGTCGCTCAACCGCTGTCCTCGGAACTTCGGGACAGCGTTGAGGAACAGCCAACAAGGCTGAATGATGAAGCCAAGTCGCTTGCAAAAACAGCGAGCGAGTCGCACAACTAGAAACGCGCGTTTTGCCGATTATTTCATCGAAAAACGCGTCGGAAACGAATCCGAAACTACACGAAGGGCGAGGGGGTTGGACAACCAGTCCACAGGGTCTCCAAGACCTTACCCTTGCTGCCCACAGCGTCGCTACGCTGTCACAAACGCCAAAGTCCCCAAACAAGCAACATACACATACATACAAGCACTAAATTAAGCCGTTCGAGCAATCCGTTCGTCCGCTCGACCTTCCGCAAGTACCAGCGGATAGGTATCGTCGTCACGGAGACCGTGCTCACAGCCCCGCTGCGACAGGACAAGTCGCGAGCCGGGAAAATGCATAAAAACAGCGAGACATACATACTAAACAAGCATAATTTAGGCCGTTCGAGCGCTCCGTTCGTCCGCACCACCTCTCGCAAGCACCAGCGGATAGGCAACGACGCAACGGAGGCCGTGCTCGCAGCCCCACTGCGACAGGGCAAGTCGCAGGCCGGGAAATCCCATAAAAACAGAGCTAACAAGGCAAAAAGGCTCGACAACGGCTATGCGGCAAAATACTCCACCAAAATGGAAAACCAGGGTGAGCATGATGATCAGCGCGTCGCCGCGATCATCGTGCTCACCTTCCCGAGCTTCGGGAGGCAACGGAGAGCTCAAACAAGCGCGCAACACCAAAAACACTACAAAATGACCCCCAGCCGGAGCAGCTAGCTCCGGTCGGCTGCCGGCGGACAAGCATGGCCGGCGGCGGCCAGGGGTGAGTGCGGGGGAGGTGAGGAAGTGGGGGCTCACCTCAGGTGGTGGCAGGAACCGGCGGTGGCGGCGCGGGGCAAGGTAGGCCGCGGCTGCCCAAGGTGCCTACACTGAGCCCGCGGCGGCTCCGGCGACTGTCCGGCGGCACGGCGACGGCCGGGAAGGCAGGGGGCGGCGCCGGAGGACCCAAGGGTGGCAGCCCTCACCTCAGACGGTGACAGGGTGCGGCGACGGCGGCGTAGGGGAGAGCCCTAGCTCCGGGAAGGCTCTGCTACGCCCACACCGGCAAGGAACGGCGGTGGCGGTGGCGGCGGCCCGGACGGCGAGCACCGGCAAGATGGCGTCGCCGGACGTCGGGTAGGGGGCGGCCGCGACAGCAACAACTGGCGGTGGCAGCGGCGGAGCTAGCACAGCCGCAGCTGCCCAAGCTGCCAAGCCGAAGCTTGCGGCGGCTGCGGCGGCGCTCCGGCAGCACGGCGATGGCCGGGGAAGCAAGAGGCGGCGCCGGAGGTCGCGGGGGAAGTAATGCTCACCTTCCCAGGGTGCGGGAGGCGGCGGCGGCAGGGGCTCACCATCCTCGGCCAGCTGCTGCTCCAGCAGCTGGCCGCAGCAGCTCAGGCTGCTTCCGGCGGTCCTCCGGCGGCACGACGGCGGTCCCCCGCGTCACAGCAACCTCAGGGGGAGCTCGGCGTGGGTTCCCCCTGGGTGCTGACCTCAGAGGAGGGGAAGAAGAAGAAGAAGAAGAAGAAAAGAGAAAAAGGGAGAGGGAGAGGTGGCCGGAGTTGCTCCGGCCAGGCGGTGGCCGGCGGCGGCCGGCGCTGCTCAGGGAGGAGGCCAAGGGGCAGGGGAGCCTCGTGCTCACCCCCTGGGAGCAGGGGAGAGAAGGGAGTGAGAGAGGGAGAGAGAGGGAGTGAGAGAGGGTGTGAGGGGATGTTTCACCCACCCTATCCACCTACTAAACCCACTCAAACACTCAACCTCCCTCTTCACTCAAAACACAAAAACCCCTTCTCAGCCAGCACAAGATGCTAAAACACCCCTCCACTTGCGATCTCACGCGAAACGGTGCGAAAACAGGGTCTAAATCGCGAAACCGAAAAACGTGACGTACGACCTCTCGGCGATCAAGATGGAATAACTTTTAATCCATTAGTCGCACGGTGACACGGATTGCGCCATCACGTTCAGCACTGCCGAGACATCGAACTTAGCATTTTGGAACGCCAGAATCGGACTCCGGGTCGCGCCGTTAAGCCGTTCACTCTCCGCGACGAAAATTCGAAAACTTAAAAACTCCACTAAAACTCACTTATATACCTATATATACATATATCTGTATTATATACGTATACCGAGCAAAAACACAGTAATGGGGGAGAGGAACACTGAGAATTCCAAATTCCCAAAAAATTCGGATTCTCACATGTCAGCACATTCTCCCATCATTGAGAGTAAAGCTTACTTTGACGCCGGCGGAAATACAACAAAAGGTGTGCACTGAATTGCATGTTGACATACCATATTCGAAGGCATGGCAGGCTAGAAGTAAAGCATTGCAGATCATTTATGGTGGTTGGGAGGAATCATACACTGATCTTGCTCGCTTTCTATCTGTGCTCCAGCGTGTGAACCTTGGAACTCAATGGCGTCTTGATCCCAAAATCCTGCCTAATGGTGTTGGGCAGTTTGGACGAGTATTTTGGGCATTCGGACCGTCAATTAACGAGTTCCCTTATTGTCTACCATTGTTGAGCATTGATGGAACTCATAGGTATGGAAAGTATCAGGGGCATGCGTTGATTGCGACGGGTGTAGATGCAAATAATGGGTTACACCCGTTGGCTTTTGCTATATGTGAGGGAGAGAATGCTGGCAAGTTGGCGTTGATTTTTACAACATTTAAAGGTCTTGGTGACACGTGATCGATCTATTTGCCTTATTTCAGATCGCTTTACTGGGTTAAAGGAGATAGTTGCTAAGGAGTTTCCGAGAAGCAAGGGACATGCTCACCGACGTTTTGGGGCGATGACAATAAATCAGTCCGAGAGTTTAAATGGAGTGCTTATAGGTGTACGTGGTTTATCTATCACGACATTTGTGGCCGCTACAATTTACAAGGTGAATAACTACTTTGTAAAGCGTTGTGAAAAGGGTGAGACATACTCTATAGTGTTGGCACCAAAATAAGAGGCACTAGTTAGTAAGTTCTATGGTAATCGCAAGAGGGCCCATTGTGCATTGCTTCGGACTAAACAAATTTCAAGATAATACCAAGAATTCACAATATGAGGTGGTTCTTGACAAGAGAATCTTGACTTGTTCATACCGAGAGTTTGAGCTCACTAGGTTACCATGCTCACATCTTTTAGCAGTATATAGTAATGGTCAAATGAACATTGACTACTATATTCTGTGTTCTAAATGGTATACATGTGATTATTATCGTGATGCTTATGCTCCACAATTCCACCCTATTCCTGACAAAAGAAGTTGGCCCAAGGACCACCGCTGGCGCTCCCACCTATCAAGAGAAAGAAAGGCTGTCCAAGATCAACTCATATTCGAAATACCATGGATGAGAGAGAAGGGATGTGAAGAACTACGTGCACTATTGGTAAACAACAGGGACATTATAGGACCACATGTCCAAGTAATCAAAATAGAACAAATGAAAGCCATAGACGTAGAGCTTTAGGTTGTTTACTTATGTTTGACTACCTATAGTATTTTTATTTTTTAGATTTATCTTTTAACATTCAAAGTAATGGTCAGTAATTTGTATACTTTATTTAACAGATGGATGATCACGAGGATCCCGGGCCAGTTGATCCATCAGTTCTATCAGATCAGGCGAGGCATTGTTCGAGCTTCTTGCTAGTAGAGGTAACTTAAGTTATGCATGCACAGTTAAGTTCATAATTAATTTAAATACTAAACTATATACTAATTTATCAGGTGAATAAATTATATAGGGGTACACACCAGTTCAGTTTATGAAGTATGGCCGTAAGCTGAACACATTGATGGTCGAGCATCCCGGAGTGGTAGACTACTTACGTCACTCTGGATTTTTTTATTTCTCTCAGCTCAGTCGAGTATAGCTTGATCAGGCTTATCAGTGGCATTGACGGAGCGCGAGACGTAGACATTCCATTTATGTCAAGGAGAGATGACGGTTACGCTACATGACGTGGCCATTATAGCTAGACTTCGAGTCTCTAGGGAGCCTGTCACGGGACGTGCTTCCTTCTATTGGCTACATACATGTGAGGGATTTCTCGGGATACAGCAAGATAATATCATCACCGGTCAGATCCACTTCGACTGGTTGTTTTAGCATTTCCACTATGTCCCTTTGGATGCTCCGCCGGCCGTGGTTGCAGCAGCTGCACGAGCGTACACTTTATTTCAGATTGGATGCAGTTTATTTCCAAACCCCATCGGATATCGAGTTCACCTCAAGTGGCTACCACTACTTGAGGACTTTGACTTCTGCGAGGTCTAGCTTGAGGCGCAGCTACCTTGACCCACCTCTACCGAGTATTAGGAAATGCCTCTATGAAGAGAAAGACCGAGTGTTGTGCTTTTGGTACACTATTACAGGTAAAATCACTAGTTATCACAAGCTAACTTAGTTTATTTTACTAAGCTTTTAATAATCTATTTTTTATTTTTAGATATGGGCGTGGGACCATATATACATTGGACATCCTGATAGAGTTAAAGCTCCACTGGATCTCTACGATTGTCCAGTAGGTTGTCGGTACGCTATGTGTTTAAATATGATATGATATTTGTACAATAACTTGTTTTATCGATGTTCGATAATGTGATAAAATATGTTACCGATCACTTCTTGCAGGTGGAACATAGGTTTAAGAATTCGTGGAAATGTTAGAGCGACTGACATTAAGTTTTATTGCGATGAGCTAGATCAGCACAGGGAGTCACAAGTAAGTACATGTTTCTTGAATTAAATACATGTACATATATTTTAAATTTTTATATTTATTCTATTTTATACACTTGTACAGGTTATATAGATGCCTTACACGGAGGATTTTTGCATGGTCTTCCTACTTTTTGTGTCAAGGGCTCTACAGTTTGGTGTTCGAGGACTTGCTTAATATGCTACCACATAGTGGAGCTACATGTACCTGATAGAGTTCTGCGGCAGTTTGGATTACTGCAGCATATACTAGAGCTCGTGGAGGCTGTACAAAGGATCACATAACAGGGTAGATCAAGCGAGGATTGGGTAGCTTTTCATTCTCCATATATTCAGTGATGGGCAGATTGTCTAGAGCATATTGCAGAGCAGAGTTCTTTTGTCGATACAGATCCAGTACGAGCCACCTTCGTGTACATACAGTGGTATTGGAAAATCACAAAGAGGTGGATTTCTCGTCCTGTACAGCGGCCTCCACTTTCTTTTCTGCCGTGCGGGCATGTCGAGCGAACATTGGTAAGATAATTTTATTTGTCATTTATTTTAATATTAGAATATTCATTATATGTAAACATGTACTTTTATACAAGTGGATGCTATGCGGCATGCTGTTAGGAGTATTGGACATTTGATGGATGATCCTCCGGAGCCGTCTAGAATGATGGATGCTCTAGCACATGTGAAGTGGGACCTCGAGAGTGGGTTAGAGAGACTTCCAACATTACCAGCGACAGGGCATTCAGATTATTCCTCCTCCGTCTTTTGATGATCATGGTGATATTCCCTCCACCTCCATGCCTGTATATGATTTTCCATCCACGTCCGACCCGATTCATCCATCAGACGTCCCCTCAATATCAGAAGTCTATTTTGATATCCCGTTTGCATTGTTCCCTCAGGCATCGACATCTATCTCTCCATTTGATATTCCATCTACATAAGAGGTACACCAGTTTGATATTCCATTTGCGCCTATCCTTCCATCCGACGTTCCATCCACATCAAAGGTTCGTCGGGTTGATATTATATATCGACGTAGGCGACGGCGGCAGGATCATATTGCTAACGAGACTATAGTTGAGATGCAGGAGGGGATACTACCATTGGCCGTTGACACATAAAGGATTGAGCCGGTTGTCGAGGGCAATGCCATCGAGCATATTGATCAGATGCATGGCATTGAGCTCTTACACCCTGAGATGGAGCATGATGTGGATATTCGAGGACGGGGTCGAGAATGCGGATAAAGACGCAGACATGGATATGGTAAGGGAGGAGGGGGAGGGTGTGGGAGGGGCATGGTGAGAACTTGATTTTGTTAGGATTTTTTGGATTTTCATGCATATTTGAAGTTTCTGATCTTTTGTACATGTAATTTTTATATCATTACATTAATTTATTCATGTTAAAGTGTGTTGATGTTAGTATAGTTCACTCTATATGCTTAAAATATGGTTGAGGTTTGTATGGTTCAATTAATGTACTTGTTATTGTGATTGAAATGCTTGGAAAACTACCCCTTTTGTAAAAAGTGGGAAATTTGGGGAGTTTGTGCTGTGGGGGGGTGTAAAATCAGTTAAAGGCGGTGAACCATTCACCGCCTTTAAATGCGGTGAATAGATGACCGCATTTAAAAGCGGTGAATAGTTCACCGCTTTTAATGCATATCACCACATTTGGTCTAAACGGGTGTCTAAAGGGGTGTTCACACCTTAAAGACAGTGAACTATTCACCGCTTATGTGAATGCGGTGAATGATTTACCGCCTTCATAGGAATTTTTAATTTTTCATAATGCGGTAAACCATTCATCGCTTTCACCTTAATATGGTGAATGGTTCACCATCTTTACGTAATTCTGCCACCCTGGCGCCCACGTGTCTATCCGGAGCCTATTTTTATAAATACAAATTTGAGGAGTCCAATTTTATAATAAATTTTTTTGAGAGGGTTAGTGGGCTAAAAACTCTATTTTAATTAGGTCGCCTTATTACACGCCATCTCTTGGAGATGATCAAACTAATAATTTATATATTGAATCCTCCCTTTGAGATGATGTAGTAGTTGTATAATAATAATAAATCTATATTTATTTATATATGAAAGCTCAATATCTTAGCTGACGTGGCATGCATACCTTATTTTGGGGGAGTGGGTTCTACTTTTATTCTTAATTAATAAGTATGGACTCCACTTGCCAATATGACTTTTCTCCTTCTTTAAATCAATTTTATTTTTTATTTTTAAACCGGCTTCTCTTCTTCCTTAACTGAAAATGAGACATGAACTGGTGTTGTTCTCACTTTTCCTCTTCCCTCCCTACAACTTTCATGGTCGCTTCCTCTTCCCTGCTCACCGTTTCCTGGAGATTAAAAAAAAGGGCGAGATTGTTCGAGGAAGAGATCAATAGAGGGCATCATCGATCTCATCCAACACCTTCCCAATGAAACATCACATTGACTTCAATAGAGACCTCACTTTACTAAAGAAAATGGATATATGATTTATATGAGAGAGATTGAGCTTTACTTTGATGGTTTTTTTATTGTAGTTATTTTCATTGTTCCTCTGATTTTTATGATATGCAATATTACACTAAAATGAAGAAAATGATAACCGCACCATCTGCAATATTATGTTTAACTGTTACAGATATATTTACTTCTGCTGAATCGGCCCGTCGGAATGTGCGGGTATCTTCACTCGTTTAAATGATACAACAATTGAAATAACCAGCAGGTACTGCGATGTTAGTGAAATATTAATCCAAATTTAAGTAATAATCCCAATGAAAAACAAATTAAAGCTTGGTGGATGGATTGAAACAAATTAAGCTTAGCTTTAACCTAAATGAAACGGTAATCTGTATGGAGGTCCCTTAACTTTCAGTTAAGATTGACCCCTTCTTAACTTTTGATTTTTTTTTATTTTTGTTTTTAAATTTGAGTTGTTCAGCCTTAGTTAGTCAACTTGAATTGTTTTTGTTAAATTACCTTACGATTTTTTTTAAAAAATATTAAGTTGTTCTTGTTAGTTACATTGAATTCTTTGCTAAATTTAGTGCCTTTATTACATATTAACTATGAATTGGTCTAGCTACATTTGCTAACATGTGGTTAAACGTTATTAAATTTAGGAGTACGTCTCCTGTGATTTCGAAAGCACGGAGGCCTCCGTACTTGTAATTTATTTTCGATGATAATTTTTTTTTTTTTGAGAGAAAGGTAGCACGCTACCTGCTTCGTTTATTTCTTTTAGAAATAAACTTAGCTAGAAATGTGAATCAACTAGGATTCGAACTCGGGACCTCGGGTACCAACCACCAAGCCCTTTGCCACTTGCGCTAGGGACGGTCGGTGATGATAAAATATTTAATTTGACGATATTAGTTAGGCATAAACTTTGCTATTAGAACTATTTGGAAACTAAATTCATAATTTTTTGATATCATTCACCAAGTGATCAAAGGGTCTCAAAAATGACTATTTTAATGGCCGATCTAGCATGTTTGCAAGTTCGATGGTGTATTACAATCCAAATTACGTGAAACTTTAATAGAAAATTCTGCTTAATGTCAAGAGCAAGATCAATACTTCCGATTTAATATTAAAGCCTTTTAGCACAATTTTTTTATAAAATTTTTATTTTCAGCCATCAGTTTGAGATTGCACGTTCACTAGGCAAATAAAGTCAAAAAATTATAAAATTTGATTTCTAAATAGTTCCAACACTGTAAATCATGTCTAATGGAACCGATCGTCGAATTGGGTATCTCATCATCGAAAACAACTTATAAGTACGGAGGCCTCCGCACTTTCGAATGCATAGGAGTCGAATGGGCAAGGCCTCTCCTACCAGAACGAAATAGAATCATACATCAACCTGTACAATCATACATGATATGTAGATGTGTAATATCAGAGTGCCACCACTTAATTGAAATATTCCACAAAATGAAACTTCATTAAATTTTACACAATTTGATCCCAAAATATTACAACATTTTTTTTTTCAAAAGAAAGGGATACATCTAGACCTCTTTAGGTCTTCTACTCCGCGACACTATTGTCGCGGTCCTGCGCCTCGTTGGCGATGTTAGGATCTGAAATTGGTAAACCCAGGGGGACAAGAACTACAGATAGTTCTCAGTAGATATGACCATGGAGAATGGTGCTCTACACTCACTCGGTACAAAGGAGGCATTAGTAGATAGATATCATAATTGAAAACACCCATTACTACATAGGAATGTAAGTATTAAAAATACGACTACAATGCATCAACATATATAAACAATATGCCGCTAGCTACCATATTCATGGTTATATATTTACCCAATCTATCTCATTTCTCTAACTATCCATTTGGTTGGTTCCATTCTAGCCCAAGCACTACACAGGTACACACTATACCACACTAGAACTCCATGTCATGTGTTTATACTTATCTCATTTTATTTCTTATCTTTAGCCAACTTATTAGTCTGGTTACCTTTCTATTTTAACCAACTTATTAGTTCAGTTTCACCTTTTTACCACATCTCATGGAGAGTTGATTGCTCGCACACCTCTCCAATTGGTAGTTCGTTTCTTTACTTTTACCAACTATTTAGTTTGATTTTCTTTTTTTTATTACACCTTATGGAGAGTCGATTGCTTGCATACCTCTCCACTCGGTTGGTAAATGGGGCCGGCTGCACCCGAACTCCCCTAAATACACCATAGGGAGTCAATTACTTGTACACCTCCCTTTCCATTTACCCTCCTGGAAGGTGGCACATTTTTACTATTTCAATCTAAGTTCACGACTTTTAGGATTATTCACATTATTCATTTACCATACTCTTGTTCTTTAGCTCAAGTTAAGCCTAGAGTCCACATGTCGCTTCGTTTCACTTTAGGTTCCAACATAGGTTCATTGCCACTATTTTCACATCCTAGGTTCGATCCTAGGTTAGATGCGACACTTACTTTAGCCCATGTTCCAAGGTTTACATGTCACTATATTACATGCCCTAGGAATTGTCCTAGGTTTAGATGCCACCATATTTAACCTATTGTCTAGGTTCTCAATACACATACATCCATATATCCATTTATCTCATTAATATGCAAAGGGTCCAAAACCTAGTTCTCCTAGTATATAACTAAAATCTCATTTAATTTAATTATCTCACATGTATGCCACCCATTTCCTCTTTTTATCATACAATGATTAGAAATCCTATTTTTTCTAGGTCCAATATTAAGATGACACCTTGACCCATATGATCTACTAGTATGCGACTAGAGTACCTTTCATCTTACATTATACACATAATACAAACATAAAATTAAGAAAACTTTAGACAAATGGAAAATCAAATTCTTTTCGGTGATATTCCTTACCTTTGCTAGATCTCTCACTAAGTAATAGTCTTGATCTCTTGAAATCACTAAAAAATCCTAGAAAATAACTCTAGCAAAGTTAAAACTACCAAAACTCCCATTTTGGAAAATCCTAGAACCAGAATCTTAAAACACCTACTTACCTCTTCTTCTCTAGCCCAAAACGTGAATGAGAAGGGCTCTTTCGTCCTCCTAGGGCTTCCTCTTGAAGCTCTCCGTCGTTTTCAAGCTCCCAAAGAGATCAATCCCAAGCTTCCTCAAATGGATCTAGGGTTTCCTCTTTACTTCTGGAGAGAGAAAGAGGAGGCGGAGAGTGAAGGAGAGAGTGGAATAGAGATTCGAGATTTTTGGGTGATGTTTGGGTTTATAAAGGGGTGTAACAATTACGTCTAAACCCCCTAATTAACCCCATTTGCAAACCCCTAAAAATTGCTGTTCGTAGCATTGAGTACTAGTGCTTAGGCTCCAGTACTGGTACGCGACCCATGTATATCGATACTCCAAGCCAGTTCCGCAAAACCCGAACATAATTTTTCTGCAGTTTCTATTGTGTACCGATACCCACAATATCAGTACTGTCATGCCTCGGGGTCCCTTTTTGTAAAGCCTTTTAAGAAAGAGGGTTAATTTGAAAATGGAGCCAGCAGAAAGTGGCCTTTTTTTCACAACCTTGCCCACGGGACGGAACATATCGTCCACAAATACAAGAACACCACTATCTACACGGACATAGTCTTTCCTGTATTTTCACGGCGTACCACCACAAGTACATATCATAACGCATGCGTTCACTCACAATAACAACATACACGATGCAAATGTCACAAAGTCCATTCAGCTAGCTATCCTTAAGATGATGCATGTTCTAAGCACTTCTCAGGCGAAGGATGATGCAAATGCATAAACATCAATCATTTCTATCATTTAAAAGTGTTTCCCATCCGGAAACTTTGTTTTGAAATACTAGGATATTGAAAAGCCTGAAAAACCATTTGAAAACCATTTTCCACACGGAAACTCATTTTGAAATCCGAATACCACGAGGGATAGAAAACCACCTTAACATAAAATCGCAGATATAGGGTCAACAATGCCACCGAATACGAAAGAAACTTTGCTAAACAATTAATCACAAAATACTATCCACAAAGACTAGACAACCATAGTCAATCAATCAAGCATATGAATTAGAACTGAACCATGACTAAAACTAACTTACTGTCGAATAAAAGAACATGGTAAGATATAATAACTCAATCCAGTGACGAACGGCCGGGACCATTAACGCTCACTAGCTACCGCACCTCACGCACCGTCACGACTCCCACCACCAAGATCACCTGGAAAAGAAGGGGGTGAGAAACCAACAAGGGTCTCCCAGTGTCACGCCCCGGGCTAGTTCAAGATGCGGAAAAACGTGCTAAATTTTTTTTTTTTTTTTTTTAAAAGCCTAGCCCGTGCCACGTACAGACCCGCCACAAATACAGGGTCCACTGTACACACGGACGGAGCCTCCCCTGTATTTGCACGGCGTCCAACAACAAACAACAGGATCACAACCACCATTCATTCATCCCAACAGCACATCAACACAACGAGAGATTCATACAGCTAACAGTCCTTAACCTGTATGAATCTAAGCAAATCCTTAAGCGAAGGATGATGCAATGCACAAGCAACAATCATTCTAGAAAGCTGCTCCTTACCCAGAAGCTTTAGTTTGAAACCCTAATCTCAATCATTGAAGAAGCCTTTGAAAACTGTTCTCCACACGAGAACTCTCTTTTTTGAAATCACAAAACCGAGCAATCAGAAATCCATTTGAAAACCGTTTCCCACACGGAAACCTTGTTTTACGACGCTACCACGAGGGGTAGAAAACCGAAATGCTAGATAACGAAACGATTGAAAAGCAAGGATACAATCAACTAGTCCAAGCATGCAGTCATCACACAAGCATATAGAATGAATCCACAACATAAGCATGCTAGAATTTACAACGGGGTAACTGAACCACACATTACATCTATCAAATAGAGGTAGGGGAATAACCAAATCTGGGGATGTAGCCTCACGAGTCGGAACCTCTAGAGCTACTATCTAGGCGTGCCTCGCAGCGTCCCGACACTCACCACCCTGCTCACCTGAAACCTGTAAAGGGGGTGGGGGGTGAGAACATGCACGCATGTCTCCCCTCCCAGTGGGTACCGCAAGCCGACAAAGGCGAGGTGTACACACCGGCACGAGGGTCAACAAAAGATAGATATGGTAAACAGTAGCAAAAGTAAAAATGAGGCTGAACCTATAACAGAAATAACAATGCTACTGTAAACAACTAGTATGCATCAAAGGGGATAACCACAAAGTGAACCCAATCTATAGCCACCAGGGGGTGGCCCTGGCACTGTCACCCTGCTCAATCCAACGGCACCATCCATCCCGACGCAATGCTCGGGGCCACGGGTCGGTAGAAATTCACGACCCTTTTCCGGAAAAGAACACCTCTAAACGGTGGATCAGACCGCGGTGTACGTGAAGTGCGGGAAGAGCTGTGACGATCGACGCATATGCTCAAACCACAGAACGGCAACAAGCCAAGAAGCAACCAATAAACCACAACTAGGATCGCTCGGAACAACAGGCGATCACCTCCGACCAACTGGGTCGTCTCAAGGAATATGCAAGCCACACTAGGATCGCTCAGACTGACAAGCGATCCCCACCGACCGACTGGGTCGTCTCAAGAACATGCAAACCACACTAGGATCGCTCAGAATGACAAGCGATCCCCACCGACCGACTGGGTCGTCTCAAAGAACATGCAACCCACACTACTCTACTATCCAAGCACGCATATGAGTAGAGTCTACGGGAGTCAAGTGAACTACTAACAGAAAAGCAAAGGAAGGGATAGAAAGGTATCACCGTAGTCCACTGAACCGACTCCGGGTCGAAGTACCCACCTGTAGGTAAGATCCAATCTAACACCGACGGCTCTCGGGAACCGCGACAGGACCTACGAAAGACTCACAGGGTCAAGGTCCACCAAGTCGACGCTAAACACAAAGCTCTCACATCCCGAAACCGACGGATCGCCCGGGAAACCCACCGGGGCGATCCCGAAACCACACAAAGCCCCCGAGGGGTACCAAACAGCCAACAAGGTCCCTCGCTGTCCCCGAACACACTAAACCAAGTGACGGGACAGCGAGCACAAGCTCGGGGTGCCACGAACATCAAACGCACCCGTAAAGGCTTCCCGGGTTCCCGAAAAGTGCCGATTTGGCACCGGAACCCCACATCACTCATCCGCTGTCCTCGGAACTTCGGGACAGCGATGAGGAACAGCCAACAAGGCTAAAAAACCAAGCCAAGTCGCTCGCGAAAACAGCGAGTGAGTCGCACAACTAGAAACGTGCGTTTCGCCGATTATTTCATCGAAAAAACGCGTCGGAAACGAATCCGAAACTCCACGAAGGGCGAGGGGGTTGGACAACTAGTCCACAGGGTCCCGAGGACCAAACCCTTGCTGCCCACAGCGTCGTAACGCTGCCACAAGCGCCTAAGTCCCAAAACAAGCACAATATACATACATACAAGCGCTAAAATAAGCCGTTCGAGCAACCCGTTCGTCCGCTCGACCTTCCGCAAGCACCAGCGGATGGGTAGCGACGTCACGGAGACCGTGCTCACTGTCCCACTGCGACAGGACCAGTCGCAAGCCGGGAAATCCCATAAAAACAGTGAGCGCGCGCACACAAGCAAGCTTAACTAACTAAGGGCCGTGTGAGCAAGCCGTACATCCGCACGACCTTCCGCAAGCACCAGCGGATCGGCAACGATGTAACGGAGGCCATGCTCACAGCCCCACTGCGACAGGACCGGTCGCAGTCCGGGAAAGTGCATAAAACAGCGAGCAATAGGCAAAAATAGCCCGACAAAGGCCGAACGATAAAACGGCTCAACGAAACCCAAAACTAGGGTGAGCACGGTGTTCAGCACATCGCTGCGATCGTCGGGCTCACCCTCCCGAGCTTCGGGAGTCATCGGAAGCGACAAACAAGCAAAGAAACCTAAAACAGAACACTAAAGCACCCTGGCCGGAGCAACTAGCTCCGGACGGCTGCCGGCCGACAAGCATGGCCGGCGGCGGCCAGGGGTGGATGCGGGGGAGGCAAGGAAGAGGGGGCTCACCTCAGGTGGCGGCAGGGACCGGCGGCGGCGGCGCGGGGAGCAAGCCTGCTCTCGGGTTGGCAACCCGAGACAGGGCACGGCGGCCCGGCAACAAACGGCGACGGCGGCCGGCGGCGACGCGAGCACCGGCAAGAGGAGGTCGCCGGCCGTCGGTTGGGAGGTGACCGCGACAAAAAAGGGCGGCGGGTGGCGGCGGCGGAGCAACCCAAGCTGCGGATGCCCTAGCTGGCTACACCGAGCCCGCGGCGGCTCCGGCGGCGCTCCGGCGGCACGGCGATGGCCGGGGAAGGAGGAGGCGGCGCCGGAGGTCCCGAGGGTGACCAAGCTCACCCTCTCCGGCGTCGGGAGGCGGCGGCGGCGCGGCCCCACCATGCTCGGCCCGCAGCTCCTCCAGCAGCAGCTCCAGCAGCCCAGCGGCAGCTCCGGCGGCCCACGGCGGCGGCTCCTGGCGGCGGCTCTCCACTCCGGCGGTCGTGCCACCTCAGGGGAAGCCCACGCATGGGTTTCCCCTGGGTGCACACCGCAGGGAGAAGAAGAGGAAGAAGAAGAAGGAGAAAAGAAGAAAAGGGGGAGAGGAAGATGGCCGGGGCTGCTCCGGCCAGGCGGCGGCCGGCAGAGCTCGGGGAGGAGGCTGAGGGGCAGGGGGAGCTCCGGCTCACCACCTGGGAGCAGGGGAGAGAAGAGAGTGAGAGAGTGAGAGTGAGAAAGAGAGAGAGAGAGAGATGGAGTGTAAAAGGGATAAAGAGAGGGGGTTGAGTGAGCTTTACTCAAAGCTCCCTCTCAGCCAAAACCCTCCCTCTCAAGTAACAAAATCCTCCCAGGCCCCCTACGATTCGAAATTGCGCGAAAAGGTGCGAAAACGGGGACCCGATCGCGAAACATAAAACGTAACGTTCGAGCGATCAGCGATAAAGATGCAATAACTTTTAATCCGTGCGTCGCACGCCGACACGGATTGCGCCATCGCGTTCAGTACTGCCGAAACATCGAACTTAGCATTTTGGATCGCCAAAATCGGACTCCGGATCGCGCCGTTAAGCCGTTCTCTCTCCGCGACGAAAAACCAAAACCAACAAAAACCACTAAAATCACTTATATACATATATATATATATATAAATACCTGTATATATATACGTATACAGGTCAAAAACACAGTATCAGGGGAGAGAAACATAGAATTCCAAATTTCCAAAATTCGAATTCTCACACCCAGTGGGTACCGCAAGCCAACGAGGGTGAGTGTACTCACTGGCGAGTAAAATATAACCAAAAAGAGAGGTAGATATACGAGCACAGTAGCGAGTAAAGTAGAACATATATCAATAGTAGTAAGCACCTACCGCTACTGTAAATATCAACAATACATGCATCAACTGTAAATGAAATACAAGCAACCAAACACCTCGCCATTTTGGTCTAAAGACCTCAGGCAATGCCGCAATCTGCTCACTCACCGGCATATAACCCCAGCTAGCACCTTGCAGGGGCTCACGGGTCAGATATACGACCACTTTTTGGGAAAAAAAATACTGTTGCGGTGGCCAAATCGTGTCACGCCCCGGATTACTCGTTTCCCCGGGCTCGCCAACAGATCCGCCGTATACATAGATTTTTCTATGTATACGAAGCGATAGCTAACCTGTAAACAAACATACAAGCCACTACAAGAGATATATAGAGCTGAAATAAAACAGACTAATAACAAAAGCCACCTGTACATATAGAGTCCAAAATACAACAGGTCCACCACAACCAAAATAGGTACAAATCCACAGTATATGTACATGGCACAACTCCAAAAAGAAACTATCTCCAGTAGGGTCCTCCTCTAGGAACAACAGGGACAGGTAGGGATCTAGCTCGCGACTCCCTTACCTCGATCCGCGGAAACAGGCGCAGCAGCCGCAACAGAAGAAGGCTCTGCAAAAAGGTGGCAACAAAGGGTGTGAGAACTACTATCAAAAGAAGTAGTCCTCAGTGGGTACCGATACCGACCTCTACGGTCCACCCACTAAGTCTACGAGACTAACAGTATAGCTGGTAGGTAAAGAACAACAAAGTAAGCTGAAATAAACTCATCAGCTATCATGCCACTACCCTACCACTATCCAAGTCAACTCTCAAGTAAGCACCACCAAAGTGAGAAATCATCCCTGACCCAATCTATCGGAACCGCCCTAACGGGCTCGTCCAACCAACTGCCTAGCCACACCGCACACTACCAAATAGGGTAGCCGGTCCAAACCAGATCCACAATCTGTAGCGACATCAACGCAAAAGTGGCCTCACTCCGGAGCGGCACTCGGGGGAGCTACCCAGCCGAGTTAGTACGCGTATCTCTGTCGAGCACAAACAGGCTCCGGCAGGCTATAGTCAAAGAACAAAGGGTCAAAAGGGGTCAAAGACTCTCAGCTCACGTGCCCTCAGCACAACCAGAAGCTAAAACAAGAGTCTGGGTCCACCGTCAACCCCGACGGCACCCGGTAATACAGAACAGTCTAACCCTGCTGTAAATACAAGCTCAGCATCCCAGCACGAGCGTAAACTCGTCCTATAACGAACTAAGTATCCACCTCGCACTAACAGCGGTGATACAGGAACAGAAACGGCTCCTAGAGCTAAATCTGATAACAGTTCGAAAAGTGACGGTTGTATGTTCGCAAGTTTTCTCCTAAGTCAATTCCCAGTTCAGCATGTAAAGTCATGTCGATAAATTATCAATTTATGCTCCAAATTCAGATTTCATATAAACACATGCAAATTCACGAATTCGAGCTACTAACATGATTTAACAGATAATAAAACAGCATGCTGCACTCTCTATACTTAGGAGGAAATCCGGCGATTTCGGTAACATCAACCCACCTCGAAAGCTATCCAACAGCGGCTAGGAGTCGAGTGGAAGGCCTCCAAACAACGCCGGCCGAAATCGAGCTCAAATCTGCAACCTCGAGATTCGGACCCACCTGCGCACTTTCTGGGCGCCCAGAACATCAGCCCAGAACTGCAGCCTGGCAGCACAACCCACATGTGATCAACATGCGATAAAATCCAAATCCTAAGTCCAAATGCAGTGAAATTTGGCTCAACTCACCATCAGAGGTTCAAGAACAAACCCTCCAAATTTCAGCCAAATCGGAGTTCGACTCGATGTCCAAAAAGCCTAAACACTGAATCAGGTCAACATCTGGACCCTCCTGCACATGGATCCAGAAGTTCCAGCACTTAAGCAAAACTCAAAAACAGCAAGAATTCAAGGATTCCAACGATTCTAGCTCATAGAAAGGGGTCACAAACCTCACAAAAACAGTGATGGAACAATCCAAAACCTCTCCAAAGATCCTCACAAAGATCTGGATCTAAAAATCCAAGAATTTCCATCAATGACCAAAAAATTCAGCACTTAAGCAATTACTCAAAATCTGAGCTAGAACTCACCTTTGAATCCTCAATTCCAGTGGGAAGGACCTCCAAACCAGCAAGGAAAGTGGAAGGATCAATCTTCACTTCGTAATTCTAGCTCCCAAGAGATTGGATCCCAAGAACAAAGGAAAAACCCAAGTTTCAGCTCAAGAACACCAGGGGTCCAGTAAAATATCAACTGTAGCTTACATACCTGTCCAAATCGCGATTGGAAAGATTCCACTTCTTCCTCTGCGAGTCCTCTATCCAACAAACCAAGTTTTGTTGGATTTGGATACTCCTACACTGCACACGAGCACGAACACTCCAGGTCGACGTTGCAGTTTCAGCAGGAAACCAAGTTCATCAATGGAGGAAGATGAAATTGGGGGAGAAGAGAGGGTTTCCCTTTGCAAGCTCCGAGTTCACCTTGAAGAGGGGAGAAAAGAGCCTCAGGGGAGGTCGTCCACATCTTTTATAGACCACTAGTTTCGGTGCAATGAGCCTCAAGAACAGAATCACACTAACCTGTCCTCAGCAGAAAACCACACTTCCGGGCGCCCGAAACTCATGAAGTGGGCGCCCGGTTCTTCAGCCTGCACCAACTCGACCATCGGACTCTCCGCCGCGGTCCGGTGCGCCCAAACCTGGTCCGGCGGATCACACCAACCGATCAACACGTGTCGAGCCGTTCGATACTCACGAGGCAGGATTTCCGGACTCACTTTCCGGGCGCCCGAAACATGGATCCGAAATGACTTAGTAATTTTCAGAAAAGGGGCACTGGACAACTGGGTGCCTAAAACAGAGCATCTGGGCGCCCGAAACTTCAAAAGCCCAAAACTCAGTTTTGGCTCGCTTCGGTGCTCCGAGTCCGTTTTCGCGCCTATTTGACGCCGAAACGACTCCGACTTGTCTCGACCTTCTCCAGAAGTGTCGGACAGTCTAAAATACTACAGTCATTCCGTCAGTTAGGCCCCAGGGGTACTACAAATCGCTGGTGTACATGACATGCCACATGAGCTGTGACGATCGATACAAAATGCTCAACAGTCAACGGGACGGCAAATAGCCGATAGTAAGTCAACAATAGACATTTGTCCAAAACAGTATCACCTAACTTATAGTCACCGACCAATCAGGTCCCACAGGTAAAGATCGTGCAAAGACACAATCAGGCACCAGTCTACTAAATCATGACAGAGCAAAGGTGGAGTAAACATGAATGAAAATCTAGTGGTGTCGTGCTCAATAGATAAGGTGTGAAAACAATAAAAAGAAGTAAGGGAAGAATGTCACCGAGCTAGCACCACTATACCGACTTCGGATCGATGCACCTACCTGAAATAGTCGTAGCGCCTAACATCCAAGGCATGCTGGATCGCTGACTGGACCTATGAAAGACCCACCAAGTCAAGGTCCAACCTAGTCGGCTCATAACACTATACACACAACCCCAGAACCACCGAAATTTTTGGAAGGTCCACCGGAACACTTCAGAACCCACCAAAGTACCCAGGAGGGTACCGACGCACATCGTAAGTCACCCGATGTCCCAAGATGCACCAATTTAGGTGTCTGGATAACAAACACAAGCCGAAGTGACATAGAAGTACAATAACACATTTAGTGCCATTCTGCGTTTCCAAAAATACCGTTTTCAGCACCGGAACCCTCCACCGCTCACCCGTTGTCTTCGAACACCAGAGACAATGAGAGAAACTAGCCGACAAGGTTCCACAATAAACCTTGGGGCATTCACATCAATAAAAAGTGAACACCATGTCAACAACCGCGTTCCGCCGGTAATTTTGCGAGAAAACGCGACGAAACCGAGAACAAATTTTGCGAGGGCCTCGGGACTCTAGACAACCAGTCTAGGGATTTCAAACAGCGACCCCACGCTGCCCGAGGCAGCCCTCACTGCTCAAATTACAGAAGATCCCCTACACAACCAACTAAGCGCAAACCAAATATACAAAATAGTAAGGTTGCCACATTACCAAACACCGCAGAGTTTTGGGACCAACCAACAGCACCCGCTAATAGGTCTCGATGCATCAAAGTCTGTGCTCGTTGTCCGGAGCACGAACGGTGGCCGAGGAGCGCGTCGGGTGAACCCTGTCTTGGAAGGTCACCGGGAGCGACATGGTCGGATCTGCCAAGTGGGGCTTCTCCGATAGCAACAAGGGTTAGCACGGATGCTAGCGGCACCTCGAGGTTATCGTGCTCATCCTTCGAAGGATCGGCGGCCACTCGAATGGTCAGAAATGAAAGACCAACCCAAAACTGCCCTAGCTCAGGCTTGGCCGGGGCAGGGGGTGCGCGGCCCGAGCTTCGATGGCAAGGCGGCACGCGCACCAGCAGGAAGTGGGTGCGGTTGACGAGGGGGCGCTGGTGAGCGTGCTGGCCGGCGACGGGAGGCGACGGTGGCGATTTAATAACCCCGGCCGAAAACAAGAGTCCCTCGGGTTAGGGCTTCTTGTTTCCGACGACGACGGCAGCCGGAGACCGTTGGGATCGGCGCCGGGGGTCCCCAATGGCCCTCCAAAGCTGGCGGCGCAGGTAGGGAGGTGTCGATGGCGGCGATCTAGAGATCACAGTCGAAGAGCCCTAGCTCAGGTCCAGGTGGGTTCCTCCCAGTGCGACGGCGCACGACGACATCGGGGCTGGTTGCGGGGGGGGGGGGGAGGTGTGGTCGCTTTGCTCAGAGTGGTCAGCGGCGAGTCCCTAAAGCGGCGCGGCCAGAAGTGGGGATGGTTCGGCCAAATTGAGGGAGGAGATGGATGAAAAGGGCTGAAGAGAGATGAGAGAAAGGTTTCGATGGCCGTGGGTGGTCGCCGGCCGTTGGCGAGGTGGCTGCGTAGGTGGAGGAGAGTCCTATTGCAGCTCGGTTTCGAATGGAAGAGGCAAGGGGCTAGGGTTTTCGTTTTCACCATGAAACCCTGGGTGACCCATATATAGGTTAGGGAAAAATGCGCATAAGTCTGCCGAAACATAATATTCCTTTCCCAGTCCCTCACAACACGAACAAAGTGCTCCAAAGTACTTCCATGTGCAATTTCACGCAACACGATACATAAAATATTGGGGTTTTCTTGAAAATATGAAATTTCCATAATCGACCCCTCCTCGAATTTTGTGCAAAATCGAACGATCGGCTCGACGGATCTGTGATCAGATTGCACCAGCACCTCAGCACTGCCGGACCATCAATACTGCATTTTTGTTTCATCAGAAACGATCGCTGATTCGCGAGAATTCCATCCTCTACTCGCCTCGACATCTATAAGCACAAGATGTATATATAAAATTTGAATTTCAAATTCCAAATTTGAATTCTTTATTCAAATTTCAAACTTTAGAGTCTCAGATATTACATCATTTCCCCATACAAGAAGTTTCGTCTCTGAAACTTTATTACACTGCCCCGAGAGCCTCCCTTGTCCGCCCAAGGCTCAACAATATCATGTACATAGAGTTTTGCCCAGAAAAAAATAATCAACATACATGAATTGCACAAGGGCAATTATACAAGAGCGAGAGTAAAACATTCAAGCTTCACATACATCAATCCAAAATACATCATCTCCATACATATTACACACATGCATATACAATGACATACATATTTTCATCTCCAAAGTGAAGCCTCTACAAGTTCTCTCATAATATACAAAAACACCTCTCTAATATATAGGGTGATCTAATACACGGGAGTCCACTACCTAGGGCGCTATGCCCTTGCCGCGGTCCTCGACTGCATCGCTCGTACTAGGCTCTGCAAAACAAGGGGGTGAGAACTAAAAGAAGTTCCCAGTGGGTTCGACCGCCGACCTAGCCGACTTTCCAACTAGGTCTAGGTCTAATCAGGCATAAGTAGTAAGAAGAAATAAACAGTAGTAAACAACTGATGCATCTAATATGCCTCTACAATATGAAACTGGGTAAACAATAGATAATACTATGCTCATGATGCTTACCAACCTTCTACCTTTTAACCCAATCATACTGGCTCACCCGAAGGTCGAGCCCACTCACAAACCAAGGCCCATGGGGAGATAGCCACCCAACCAATCTAGGGCAGTCTGTGGGGAGATAACCCTCAACCTTTGTGTGACGACTCCGGAGCTCACTGCTTGTAGTGTCGCGACCACCAACAAGCCAAACGGACTATGTGTGAGTATGATCCAGTCCTCTCATCCCGAGGACACCCTACCAAGTAAGGTAACAACATACAAACAGACTATGTGCTCGCTCTCTCTCTGCCTCCACTGCCGCTGGATCGGGGGCCGAGGAGCCAGAAGCCGTCGAAGGAGTGCTCGTTGGAACGTGGTGCGCCGTTACTGGAACCGCTGTCACATTCGCTCCCTCAGCAGCATTGGGAACATTTGTCGAAGGCGCAGGCGGTTCCCGACTCCCTTGTGCCGTCGCCGCTGCCTGTTGCGACACCAACTCCCGGAGCTTCCTGATCTCCTCCTCTTGTCGCTGAGAGACTTTGGCCTGCTGCTGAGAGGCCTCAGCCTGCCGCTACACCACCCTAATTAGTGCTGTCACTTGATCACGCAGATCCTGGACCTCACTTGACTCGGACAATTCAGGCACCTCAGAAGGCAGTGCCGGAGTACATCCCGTCGCAAGGCGTTTCTTCGGCTCCATCACCTCCTGAAACGCAACAACTTGATTAATCACTTCGACCCACGAATTCTACACATTCGATAACTCAACCAAACAAAACCAAATTAGGCGAAAGTGTACAATGGCACTTATTCACATCTCTAGGTATCATGTTGTCGGCCGCCAACATAACCTCTTTGAGTTGAGAATAAATAACACCTTGAATCAGTCTCCAACTACCATTAGAGACACTAACAACTAGACCCAATTGACTTAACTTCCGCCACTAATCATGGATCGCCGTCTCTCGCGTACCTAGGTCCTTATAGTCACCATCCTAAGGTTTCCTAGGTCCTTCCTAGACATCTCTACGCTCTGATACCACTCTAATCTGTCACGCCCCGCGACCGCCACTTTGGTCGGTCCGGGCGCGCGCACAGATCGCCAAACGGACAGAGCCTCCCCTGTCCGCCCAAGACTCAACAACATCATGTATATAGAGTTTTTGCCCAGGAAAAAAATAATCAACATACATGAATTGCACAAGGGCAATTATACAAGAGCGAGAGATATGAATACTTAGCTATTACAACTAAAACATTCAAGCTTCACATATATCAATCCAAAATACATCATCTCCATACATATTACACACATACATATACAATGACATACATATTTTCATCTCCAAAGTGAAGCCTCTACAAGTTCTCTCATAATATACAAAACACCTCTCTAATATATAGGGTGATCTAATACACGGGAGTCCACTACCTAGGGCGCTATACCCTTACCGCGGTCCTCGACTGCATCGCTCGTACTAGGCTCTGCAAAACAAGGGGATGAGAACTAAAAGAAGTTCCCAGTGGGTTCGGCCGCCGACCCCGCCGACTTTCCCACTAGGTCTAATCAGGCATAAGTAGTAAGAAGAAATAAACAGCAGTAAACAACTGATGCATCTACTATGCCTCTACAATATGAAACTGGGTAAACAATAGATAATACTATGCACATGATGCTTACCAACCTTCTACCTTTTAACCCAATCATACCGGCTCACCCGAAGGTCGAGCTTACTCACAAACCAAGGGCCACGGGGAGATAGCCACCCAACCAATTTAGGGGAGTTTGTGGGGAGATAACCCTCAACCCTTGTGTGACGACTCCGGAGTTCACAGCTTGTGGTGTCGTGACAACCAACAAGCCAAACAGACTATGTGTGAGTATGATCCAGTCCTCTCATCCCGAGGACACCCTACCAACCAAGGTAACAACATACGAGGATCTACCAATCCCTAGCATCTAATGCTACAAGTGCCATCAACTATACTAGCCACAAGATGCTATCAAACACAACTAGTCCAAATGCCACCAAATTCATGTCCAATGTTCAATGTTTTCTAGTTCACATACTAGTTCTTTGCATTCATAGGGTTCCAATGTCCAACGACCCAATCCTCATGCATCCAACGTCCAAGTTCTCAATATCACTTATTTAACCCTACTTTAGGAAGCATGCAAGGGAATTGAAAGCTCAACATAATATTAACCCTAAATGCATGATTTCTAAACATACATACATACATGACCAAAAATGGTGACATAGACATAAAAGAAAATTCAACTGTTTCGGATAGCACCACCCACCTCAATGCGATGCTAATTGCAAGGAGATTCGAGCAATGTAGCTTCCGATGCCGATTTGCCCCTTTTCGACGCAAACAAATGAAATCCCTCTATTTCGGCTCGATTTCCTCAATCGACCACCGAAACCTCGCTACTCTTCGAATCGAAACTACTAAGCTTTCTTCAACAACCTTCAATTAGAAGATTACTAGATCAATTTAGATCAAAACCTTACAAATCCAAAAGCCCTCTTTCAAAATCCTAGAAATCCATTTTTGGCAAAAGAGCCAAACAGTCTTGGGATTTACACAATATTTGAGGTTAGCATACATATAGGGTTTCCAACTAACTCAATTCAATGAATTCACCAAAACCCTAACTCCCAAAAAAATCTAAAAAACTCACCTTTGGTCCTTGATTTCTTCAAACTCCCTTGCACACTAGCTTGCTTCACCCCTAAGCAAGCAAATCTCCTCCAAAACCCACCTTGTTGGAGAGATCACTAGGGAAAGAGAGAGAGATTTGAGAGTAAGGGAGAGGGTTAGAGAGAAGAGAAAGAGCTTCTCTTTTGTTGGTGTTGGAGAGAATGAGAGAAAAGAGGGTTTAGAAAGAGAGAGACCTTTCTCTTATGTGAAGAAGAGAAATGAGTTTTTGCCTCTTATGTGGCTTTTTGTCTCTTATGTGAGTGGGAGAGAAATGAGTTTTTGCTTCTTATGTGGCTTTTTGTCTCTTATGTGAGTGGGAGAGAAATGAGTGGGGAAGTGGGTTAGAGCTTATCCATAAGTCCCAATACAGTTGCAACTTAACCTCCCCATGAAAACACCATTTTCCACTTAATCCACAAACTTTGCCCAATTTGGCCAAAGTTTGGGGAAGTGTATAGAAATCAGTACACTACAGTCGGGCTGATGATGTAGGACAGTTTCGGAATATACTTCCGAAGTATGGACACGTGAAACACATTATGCACCCGGGGGAGACTCGAAAGAAGAGCCAACCTGTATGCCACTGGACTAACACGCTCTAGGATCTCGAACGGTCCAACAAACTACGGACTATGCTTGTTCCGCAACTTGAACCGCTTGATCCCCCTAGAAGGTGACACCTTGAGCAACACATGCTCGCCGACTTTGAAACTCCAGGTCACGCCGTCAATGGTCCACGTAGCTCCTCTGCCGACTTTGTGCAGTCAGTAACCGCTCTCTTGCAGCGCGAATCTTGGCTTTCGCGTCTCCACCTAGTCTGGCCCGATCACCCCGCATTCACCGACGTCGTCCTAGCAGTTATGGGACCGACATCGTCCCAGCAGATATGGGACCGACATCATCCCAGCAGATATGGTACCAACATCTTCCCAGCAGATATGGGACCGACGTCGACGCCCATATAGTGTCTCATACGGCGCCATCTCGATGCTCGCCTGATAACTGTTGTTGTAGCAAACTCCACCGGCGGCAGATACTTAAACCACTCCTCACCATAGTCCAAGAAACACACACGAAGCATGTCCTCGAGAGTCTGGATGACTCGCTCAAACTGGCCTTCGCTCTGCGGTGGAAGGCAGTACTGAAGTTCAGCTTCGTACCCAGAGCCTGCTGCTCCAGAACTGGGATACGAAGCGAATGTCCTGATCCGACACGATCGACGCCGACACTCCATGAAGCCTGACAATCTCATCGATGTAGAGCTGTGCCGGTCGATCTCTGGACCAAGTAGTATGCACTGGCAAAAAGTTGGCTGATTTCGTTAATCGGTCCATAATGACCCAGATCGCATCATGACCCCGCTGTGATCGAGGCAATCCGGTTATGAAATCTATAGTGATCTGTTCCCACTTCCACACAGGCACTGGAAGTGGTTGCAGCTTCCCCGCAGGTCACTGATGCTCGGCCTTCACCTGCTGACAGACCAAGCATTGAGCCAGATGCTGAGCCATATCCAACTTCATTCGTGGCCACCAGAAGTTTTGCTTCAAATCACGGTACATCTTGGTTCCGCCGATATGTATGGTATATGGGGACCAATGTGCCTTGGAAAGCAAAGAGAACCGTCAGAGTGGATCGTGAAGTCCCCCACTTTATCCTGCTCAACGTCCACCCCTAGTTTCTGCAAGTACGGATCCGATTGCTGCCGGAGCAAAATTCGGTCTGCCAAGGTGGGCTGCACCACCAAGGCCAACAACTGGGCAGTGGCCCTAGTGGGAACAACCTCTAACTCCAAACGAAGGAACTCCTCTAGCATGCGATCCTGCCTAGTGATCATGAAGGACAACTAAACTGATGACTGTTTTCGGCTCAAGGCATCCGATACCATCGTTTGCCTTTTCTGGATGGTATTGGATAGAGAGATCGTAGCCCTTCAAGAGCTCGAGCCACCGCTTTTGCCTGAGGTTCAGCTCCTTCTAAGTGAAAAGGTACTTCAGGCTCTGGTGATCCATAAACACTTCGCAGTGTGCCCCATAAAGATAGTGCCTCCATAACTTAAGGACGGACACCACTGCTGCGAGCTCGAGATCATGCGTCGGGTATTTCCTCTCATAATCCTTCAGCTAGCATGACGCGTAAGCAATGACTCGGTCCTGCTGCATAAGTACGCACTCCAACCCTATCCGTGAGGCATCGTAATAGACCAAGAAGTCCTCACCAGGTCGCGGCAAAGTCAGGATAGGGGCGCGGGTTAGCCTGTCCTTCAGCTCATCAAAATTTCTCCGGTACTCAGGAGTCCACTGAAACTTCTCATCCTTCCTTATCAGCTTGTTCAGCGGAGCGGCAATTTTTAGAGAAGCCCTCGACGAATCGCCGATAATAGCCAGCCAAACCCAGGAAGCTCCTGATCTCGGTCATGGTAGTCGGTCTAGGCCACTTGACCACTGAGTCTACCTTCTTCGAGTCCATTGTAATTCCCGACTGAGTCACAATGTGGCCTAGGAAAGACACCTCGCGGAGTCAGAACTCGCACTTCTTGAGCTTGGCATAGAGCTTGTTCTCCCGAAGAATCTTGAGAACTTGTCGAAGATGATTCTCGTGTTCCTCATCATTCTACAAGTAGATCAGTATGTCGTCAATGAAGATGACGATAAACTGATATAAAAATGGCTGAAAGACCCTGTTCATCATGTCCATGAACGCGGCTGGGGCATTAATAAGCCCGAAAGGCATCACCGTGAACTTGTAATGGCCATAATGAGTTCGAAAGACGGTCTTTGACACATCCTCTGCCTTGATCTTGAGTTGGTGATAATCTGACTGTAGATCAATCTTCGAATAGACTGACGATCCCTATAGCTGATCAAAGAGGTCGTCGATCCTAGGCAGATGGTATTTATTTTTCATCGTGACCTTATTAAGCTCCCGGTAGTCGATGCATAGCCACAGACTACCGTCCTTCTTTCTGATGAAGAGGACCGGTGCACCCCAGGGAGACACACTGGGTCTGATGAATCTCTTATCCAAGAGATCCTCAAGCTGATCCTTCAACTCCTTCAATTCAGCGAAGGCCATTCGGTATGGAGTCTTTAAGATAGGTACGGTGCCAGAAACGAAATCGATAAAGAACTCGATCTCCCGATCCAGAGGCATCCCGGGTAGCTCGGCTGAAAACACATCGGGAAACTCCCGAACTACCAAGATCTCCTCCAACACTGGTGCCGCTCGACAAATGTCGTCCACCGAAGCCACATAGGCTACACACCTGCCCATCATAAGTCTCTTTGCCCTAGCTGAAGAGATAGTCATGGCGAAGAAGGAGGTCTTACATGCTTGGTAGACAAACTCCTCCCCACCGGGCACTGCGAAGGTCACTGTTCTCTGCTCACAGTCAATAGAAGCGTGGTGCTTGGTGAGCTAGTCCATCCCAAGCACGACATCGAATTCCTTTATGGATAACAACACTAGATTTGCCAGGAACGCCCGATCGCCTATTAATATAGGGCACGACACGATGCACCTATCTGCATCCAGATCAATTTTGGGCTTCTTAATTCGGAGCGCCGCAGACAGCGGACTTGAGGCGAAGCCGTTGATTGCGTGCAAAAGAACAAGATATGAATGACTGAGAAGCTCCAGTATCAAACAAAGTCCTAGCACGAGCACCGTAGAGAGAGGTAATACCTGCAACGACGTCTCCACTTGCGTCTCCCTCTGGGTGGGACATATTGTAGACACACCCACCTGATGCCTAGCGCACCCCCTCAGATTGGCGAGAGGTGGAGGGGCGCCCAGACGAAGCCGCAACTGTAGGGGCCCCACGATTCTGGTGCGGAGCAGCGGGAGAGAAAGCGGCACTTTGAGTCGGCCCATTGCCCTTGGGGCAATTATGACACATGTGGCCATACTGGCCACATCGGAAGCAGTGGTCTTGTCGCTGAGGGCAC
This sequence comes from Puya raimondii, assembly GCA_016920855.1. NCBI lineage: Eukaryota > Viridiplantae > Streptophyta > Magnoliopsida > Poales > Bromeliaceae > Puya > Puya raimondii. The sequence continues at coordinate 66,808,323 of JABWPP010000049.1, forward strand.
GTATTCACTGGGTGCCCCTGTCCGCAGATGACACAGGGTCGGTCACTATGTCGGAAGCTGCTTGAAGGTGTAGTCCTGGTCGATTGCTGAGTACGTGGATGCTTAGGTGGCCTCTTACTGGAAGAAGAGCCACCCCTAGACTTGGAATGTGATCGCTTCTTGTCCCCGCTCTTCTCTATCAATTCTCTCTTGGCTTGTGCCTCATCCATGTCGCTCTGGACTATCTGAGCCCGGTCTAGGCACTCGTCGAAGTCAAGGTGCCGTGAGATGCAATCAGTCTCCTGATGCTCTGCCTCATGCCCCTGGCGAAAAGCCTCGCCTCGTGGTATTTGTCACGGGCCGCAAAAGGTATCAGTCCGATGATACGAGAGAAGTCCCGCTCGTACTCTACCACAGTGCAACTGCCCTGCCTGAGCCGCTCGAGTTCTCGCTCGAGGCTTTGCTTGGTACTTTCCTTGAAGTAGTGGCCGTAAGGAGCTCCCGAAACTCCTTCCAGGACGGGTATGCCGTGGTGTATTGATTCTTCAGAAGCTGCAGCCACCCGCTGTAGGCCTCGTCCTCAAAGAAGTGGGCGGCTAGAGAAACCTTGTCCTGCTCCTCGATATAGAGATCTCGGAACAACTTCTCCATGTATGTGACCCATCGCTCGACAGCCCATATGTCATCGTCTTTGCTCGAAAACTTCGACGGATCAAACTTCCGGAACTCCGCCAGTCTCGTCTTGATACGGGCGGGCTCCGCTACCAGAGGGTCAACACCCCAGCGGAAGTAGTTGTCGTGGTCGTCGTCGTGGTCGCGGCCGTAGCCGCAGTCGGCGCTGTCACCACAGGAGGGTCCGCAGTACTAGCCGTGCCCTGCGGAGGTGGAGCCGGAGCGACAGCAGCTGTAGCCTGCTGCTGCATAAACTGCTGTACAGTCCTAGTGAGGGCTGCAACCTGGGCCTCGAGCTGCTGGGTGCGAGCATCGCCCAGCTGCTCAGCGCCCGCCTGGTCACCACTACCCCTATCGGCAGATGCACGTGTCTGCATACTGCCGGATGCCTCCATATTCGAACGTCCACCACCATGGCCCGCATGTGGGGGTCTACCATGAGCCATCTGTACCAACAAAGAAACACAGTCAAGTGAAATAATCCGACTCGGCTCACTCACCGGGACTCAAGCCCAACAACCCCGCATTCGCTTGCCTATACACCTTAGGTCTTCCTATGGGTCAACCTAACTAGTGGTTTAGTTAAAAATGTCACGCCCCGGGCTGGTTTAATAAGAATTTTTTTTTTAAATCTTTGAAATTCAGAGCTTGCGGAAAAAGGGTCAATTTTTTTTTTGTTTTTTTGAAAGCCTAGCCCGCGCAGTGAACAGACCCGCCACAAATACATGCACCTCTGTCTACACGGACAGAGTCTCCCCTGTATTTGCACGGCGTACCAACAACATACATCAGAATCACAATCACACTTTCATTCACCATAATCCGCATATACAAATCACAGAATACAATTGCATTCAACTATCCCTATATGCTTCTAAGCACTCCTTAAACGAAGGATGATGCAATGCACAATACAACAAACATCCTATTAAAAATTGCTTCCTACCCGAAAGCTTTGTTTTTAAATTCTAAGACGTATTACATTAAAACCACGAAAAATCATTTAAAACTGTTCCCACACGGAACTTCATTTTGAAAACCAACTACCACGAGGGGTAGACACCCACACGAAGAAACACGAATCAGATGCTGATAATAGAAGCCAAATCCAAATCTCATGCATAAGGAAAATTATCATCACATACACATCATAAATATTCAAGCATTCATATTGATGATCTAACTGAACCATTTATGTGTCTATCTGACTACTAATGCAGATAAGGAAAACATAACCAGGGTGATGACCGCTAATGCAGTCTAGTTAGATCGTCCTCGGGTCGAACCACGAACCATGTACCGACTCCTCGCCCGTGCCACCTGGGGAAAATGGGGAGTGAGAAACCATAACGAGGTTTCCCAGTGGGTACGATCGAGCCTCAGGGGCGGGTCGTATCACCGGAAACCAAAGGAGGTACAGTACAAGTATAAACAATGGAACTACAGTAGCTGCAAGAGATATAATCAGGAGCAAATAATAGAAAACTACTGTACAAATGCTAAGCTGTAAATGCCTCAATGGAATGAAACCAGAATACCCAATCTGAGTTGCCTGCCAGTTGGTCCGAGACCCCAGGCTTGCTTGTCACATTAATTGCACCCGATCTAACTCATGCGCCCGCAGGTCGACTCATCCGGATAGTACACCCTTGATCGGTGGCCAAACCGATCTGGTGTCATGAATACACGCTGTGCAGTGACTAATCATGCGATATGCTCAATACGAAATCTGGCAAGAAGCCGGTGCCTGGCCGAAGCGACATCCGAGGCGAAAAACGTCGAATCCTGATCAAACAGATCGAATCAAAGCCGGCAAGAGGCCGGTACCTGGCCGAAGCCACAACAGAGGCGTATGAACGCCGAATCCTGAACCTGGCCGAAGCCACAATGAGGGCGTATGAACACCGAATCCTGATCAAACAGATCGAAACACACGACAAGAGAGTCGATGTGTTGCCTGGACAAGAAGTCCACAGAAAATCCAAGTGTAATGCTACTCTACATGTCCATAACCACATGTATAATATGCAAGTATAGAAAGCATGAATAACTAAATGCTATAACGAATGCAACGACATGTAGAGCTACAATGAACGATATATCAAATGAGGGGTGGGAACAGTGATACCGACTACTCCAAAGGCTCACTCACCTGTCGTACTCGCGTCGGGAATCTGGACGCGACGCAGATCAACCGAACCTACGATAGGTCCACCGAGTCAGATATAAACCTCAAATGACTTAACATATGCATCTCACACAAACCCCCAAAACCCGAGACTCGATTTTCCCGAAACCGATCTCCGAACAACACCGTAAGTCCCAAAATCGCACCGGGACGTCCCCGGGACACACGGACAGTCCCGAAAGATACCGACTTGATCCACGAGTCAACCGCTGCCCCAAAACACATCTCTTTGGGTGTTTGGGCAGCAAGCACAAGATCGAACATCGAAATGATTATTCTCGGATGATCGCTCCGATCCGGATTCCCGAAAACGTCAATTTTCGACACCGGAACCCACTGCCGCTCATCAGGCATCTCAGAATGCTCGAGACGGCCAAGACAACCAGCCAACTAGGCTCAGCAGTAGTCCCCAAGTCATGCAAGTCGTGACAGTCGATCCCGAACCGTAATCCGCGTTTTGTCGACGGACTTCGTCGGAAAACGCACCGGAAATCGACTTTCGGTTGTCGCGAAAGACATCGGACCTTGGACAATCAGTCCAGAGGTCACACGCAGTTCATACATACTGCCCACAGGACCCACGCGGTGTACAATTGCATAAAAGCCCTCAACCTTCCATAAAATCACATTATTTTATGTGATTTATCGAACACTATGGGTCGTTACGACAAACTGAGGGTCTTCGGTGTCAGCTGAGACACGCACCGATAGGTCGACGTGCTGGAGGCCGTGCTCATGATTTGGAGCGTAGCCGACCGCTGTGGAGAGGGCCGAAGCGACGCGAAGTTCAGCGAACTACGCGCGCTGAACATGAATCGCGCTTTTGTCGCTAACGAGGGGCTCGCTGACCCAAAAGGAGGTGAGCACGATGATCAGCACTGATCAAGGATCATCGTGCTCACTTCCGGAGGCATCGGGGTGGCCTCGGATTGCCGGAACGGCGAGCCGAACCCCAAAACAGTGCACAGGACAGCTAGTAAGGCTTACCGGAGCAAGGGGGCGGCTCGGGTTGGCCGGCGGCGGCCGGACGGCGGGTTCACCGGCGGCAGGCGGGCGCGGCCGGTGGACGAGGGTCGGCGCTCGCGTCGACCGACGGGGGAAGGCAACCGGAGGGGCGGCCGACGATGTTCTTGCCGCGGTGCACAGGTTCGGGCCGGGGCTCGGGTTCCGGCAACGGCAGTTCCGGCGGCGGGTGCGCCGGCAGGAGGCGGTTGCGGCCGGCGAGGGGAGGCCGGGGCTCGCCTCAGATGACGGCGGGACGCAGCGCCGGCGATGGGCCTTGGTGCCCTAGCCCGCAGCCAACCGGGCCGGGCTCGGGTTGGCATTCCAGGCGGCGGCGGCTGCCGGGCGGCGTCGGACGGCGACGGGGGCCTCGCCGGGATCACGAGGGAGGCAGGGGGAAGTCGGTCCGAGCGGTGGAGGCGACGCGCGAGCCCGCGCTGCAGCCCTCGGATCCCGGATCTGCTGGTGGCTGCGGCGGCGCTTCGCGCGAGCAGCGGCGCCGGCGGTCGCTGGGGTCGAGGGCGGCGGTGCCCGTGGGTCGGGGGAGGCCGGCAGGGAGGCTCGGGAGACGGCGGTGGTGGCTCTCTGTCACCACCCGCCCGCTCGTGCCCAAGCGGCTCCGGCCGGGCTGCATGAGCAGTACGGCGCGCACGGCTGGCCTGGGAGGGTTCGCCGGAGGTCGGGACGACGCCGGCGAGGCGCAGGGACCGAGGCTCACCCACGTAGGTGGGTGTGACCTGGGATGAGGCCGAGGGAGAGGGAGAGAGTGGAGGGTGGAGGTGAGGGGAGGGCTTGGCTGCACCCACGACCGGCGGCGGCTGGCGGCGCGCAGCAAGGTGGGCACGAGATGGGGGAGAGGGTCAAGGTTGCTGTGGGGGGAGGAGGTGGCTTAGGGTTAGGGTTTGGATGAACAAACCCTAAAACCACATATATATATATATACATATGCACTTTTGCAAATAGGTCCACCAGAACTCGGTATTTCTTCATGAGTCCTTCACAGCGTCTGTATTTTACGCATAAGCACCTCCACGTGCGGTTTCACGCGATTCGGTACATAAAATATTGGAACTTATCGCGAAACATGAAATTTAATCTTTTGACCCTTCCTCGGAAAACGCGTTACCTCCTGCGATCCGTCCGTCGAATTTTCGAATGGATTTCGTCAGCGCGATCAGCACTGCTGAGACATCGAACTCACGATTTTGTTTCATTCGATTTGATTGCCGATTCGTGACAGACTCATCCTCTTTCCCGATGCATCTATACACCTCTTGCTTACGGTCGTTAATCGCTTTTAAATCCTCTCGATTAGCGAACTCGCGACCAAAGTCCATCGACACCAACTTTCTTTTGCATGATAGATCCCTGTCCGAGGGTTCACATGCAAAGCGGAGCTACGGTATGCTTTACGAAGCTAGAACAATGGAGAACAACATCCCATTTTACGATAAAGTCCAATTTCCTTGAAAACCGTGCATCAAATCCAAAATCTGTTAGCGCCATTGAGTCTAGAATAGTCGGGCGATTGAAAACGAGCTATTGCACCACTATGAACGGAGTCCGATACACTCCGGAAGCCATCTCTAATCATCGGCCTATCCGGAAAACCAGAGTTACTATTCACTTTAAGTGAATTTTGTACATCGCGTAACTCTTTCATTTTAAATCATTTTCTCCCGAAACATGACGAGTGATTATGTAATTAAAATACACACAAAAACATCATCAACGGGGAGTAAAATTAGACAGTAAAAATCTCAGTCCTTACAAAAAACCTGTGAGTGAATTTGTGGTTGTAACCTGTCTCTGATACCACCCCACTATGTCACACTCCGGGGTCCCTTTTTGTAAAGCCATTTAAGAAAGAAGGCTAATTTGAAAATGGAGTCAGCAGGAAGTGCCCATTTTTTTTACAACCTTACCCACGGGACGGAACAGATCCGCCACAAATAAAGGAACACCACGATCCACACGGACAGAGTCTCCTCTATATTTGCACGGCATACCACCATAAGTACATATCACAACGCATGCGTTCACTCACAACAACAACATACACGATGCAAATGATCACAAAGTCCATTCAGCTAGCCATCCTTAAGATGATGCATATTCTAAGCACTCCTTAGGCGAAGGATGATACAAATGTAAAAATATCAATCATTTCTATCATTTAAAATTATTTTCCACTCGAAACTTTGTTTTGAAATACTAGGATATCGAAAAGCCCGTAAACCATTTAAAAATTATTTTCCACACGGAAACTCATTTTTAAAATCCGACTACCACGAGAGGTAAAAAACCACTTTAACATAAAACCGCAGATATAGGATCAACAATGCCACCGAATACGAAAGAAACTTTGTTAAACAATTAATCACAAAATACCATCCACAAAGACTAGACAACTATAGTCAATCAATCAAGCATATGAATCAGATACTAAACCACGACCAAAACTAACTTATTATCGAATAAAATAACAAGGTAAGATAGAACAACCCATTCCAGTGACGAACAGCCGTGACCTCTAACATTCACTAGCTACCGCACCTTACGCACTGTCCTGACTCCTACCACCAAGATCACCTAAAAAAGAAAAGGGTGAGAAACCAACAAGGGTCTCCCAATGGATACCGCAAGCTGACGAGGGTGAGTGTACTCACTGGCAAGTAGAATATAGCCAAAAAGAGAGGTACATATACGAGCATAATAGCGAGTAAAGTAGAACAGATATGAATAGTAGTAAGCACCTACTGCTACTGTAAATATCAACAATACATGCATCAACTGTAAATAAAATACAAGCAACCAAACACCTCGCCATTTTTGTCTAAAGACCTCAGGCAATGCCACAACCGGCAGGAAGTAGGTGCGCTCGTTGAGGGGGCGCCAGTGCACGCACTGGCTGGCGACGGGAGGTGGCAGCGGCGACGGTGGCAGTGATTCAACAACCCCAACTGGAGACAAAAGTCCCCCGGGTTAGGGCTTCTTGTTTTCGATGATGACGGCGGCCGGAGGCTGTTGGGATCAGCGCCGGGGGTCCCCAGAGGCCCTCCAAACCCAGCGACGCAGGCAGGGAGGCGACGGTGGTGGCGATCAAGAGATTGCGGCCGAAGAGCCCTAGCTCGGGTCCAGGTGGGTTCCTCCCAGTGCAGCGGCACACGACGACGTCGGGGCTGGTCGGGGGGTGGTTGCCGGGCTTAGAGGGGTCGGCAGCGAGGTCCCTAAAGCGGCGCGACCGGAAGTGGGGATGGTTCGGCCAAACTGAGGGAGGAGATAGATGAAGAGGGAGAAGGAGAGAGAGGAGAGGAGGGTTCTGATGGCTGTGGGTGGTCGCCGGCCGTCGGGGAGGTGGCTGCGTAGGTGGAGGAGAGCCCTGTTGGGCTAGGGTTCGAATGGAAGAGGGATGGGGCTAGGGTTTTGGTTTTCACCATGAAACCCTAGGTGACCCATATGTATGTTAGGGAAAAACATGCATAAGTCCGCCGAAACCCAATATTCCTTTCCCAGTCCCTCATAACATGCGCAAAGTGCTCCAAAGTACTTCCATGTGTGATTTCGTGCAAAACGATACATAAAATATTGGGGTTTTCTAAAAAATATGAAATTTTCACAATCGGCTCCACGGATCTGCGAACAGATTGCACCAGCACCTCCAGCACTAACGGGCTATCAAAACCGCATTTTTGTTTCGTTAGAAACGATCGCGGCTTTGCGAGAATTGCATCCTCTTCTCGCCTCAACATATATATATATATATATATATATATATATATATATATATATATATATATATATATATATATATATATATATATATATATATATAATTTGAATTTCAAATTCCAAATTTGAACTCTTTATTCAAATTTCAAGTACCGATACTCACAAATATCAGTACCGGTACTCGGGTGAGTTCCACAAAACCCGAACATTGCTTTAGCCTCCACGTAACTGAGTACTGGTATTCTAGGTCCAGTATCGGTACTCCTTTGCAGATTTAGCTCATTGGAGTCTGTTTTTTTCGCGCTGTTTTTGCGTCGAAAATCATCAATTGGTTCTCAAACGCCCTTGAGGTTATTGGAATAGTTTCCAATCATTATTACTCATGTCAATTACTCTCTTCGGAGTTCGGGGGCATACATAGATTCCGAGAACCACAAACTCAAAACTCAAGAGAGAAAAATGTGAGATTTTTTTTATTTTTAAGAATTATGATTTCTTTTTTGATGTGGGTTTTTCTTATTCTTCATGTCTATGTGTCTGTTTTTTTAACTCTAATTTCTTAATCCTTATGGATTGTTGGGCAATGGAAATATCTTTTTTTTTATTTTTTTGGAAAATTTTTGTTTTGTTTTCCGTTAATGGGTATCTAGGCTCTCTCAATTCTTATTACTTTTAAATAGTATATGTAATACGCCAGACTAAATAATTATTTGTTTGGGCCTCTCTATTTGAAATTTGGACTTTTTGTAATTTGTAATAGTAGAGGGGCTTGGCAGCATTGTGTGTAAATTTAACCCTTATTAACTTTCGGCTCTCTCTCTCTTCTTCTGTGCGGAGACCCTAACTGGGCTTTTTTTTAGGGGCAATTGCTTATATACCCCTGAAAAGTTTCCGGATTTCTGATTTACCCCTCTTACGAGGCTAATATTGAAAATACCCTTTTTACGTTCCAACCTATTTTCAATATACCCCTAGAGTTAAATTTTGTTAGTGAACTGTTAGCAATAGCCGTTATTTCTGTAAAATTACTATTTTGCCTTTTCAAATGTCCCTCCCACCATAACCAACTTTTTTTATTTGCCCTCAAGTCAGGGCAAAAGAAGTATTTTAATTTTTTGTCTTTTCAAATATACCCTTCTACCATCACCAACTTTTTTTATTTGCCCTTAAGTTAAGGAAAAAAGAGGTATTTTGATTTTTTTAAAACTCTGATACACATTTAACTCACGTTTAACCCAAGTTAACTTAACGGGTGATAACTGCAAGGGTATTTTTGAATAACGGAGGAACGTATGAGGGGTATATTGGAAAGAAAAAAAAATAGGGGTAAATGAGATATTTCCTAAGTTTTGAGGGGTATATAGGCAATTATCCTTTTTTTTAATCTCTTTTGATTCGCTCCATCTCTCTTTTGATCTCTCTGTCGCCGTGCGCTGCGCGCACTGCTTCACGCATGCACACGTGTGGACTCTCGATCTTTCTTGTCCTCCAACGTTGTTGCTGCCGTCCTTGGTCGCCATCATCCTTCTTGATCATTGTCAGTGCTATCTTCGTTTCTCATCACCGTCATCTCTTCATCGTCTTTGAAAGGTTCCGTTGACGGATTGATATTTTGGCATTTGACCGCTTCGATTATTTGGAGGTAAGCGACCGGGCATCCCTTAGTTTTCACAATATAATATGAAAAAATATTTTTATTATAAGACAAATCCTATTTTTGTAGATTTCTAAAAATAAGGATTAAGCATGTTATTACACATTTTCGAACAAGTTGTGATTTTGACTGACAATTTATTTTAGTAAAAGATTGATAAATTTTAATATGTAAGTTGGTGGCTGGATAAATATTTTTATTATAATGTCTCTTTGTATTCTGCTATATTAATGTTAGCCATGTCGACATGTACTTTATTATAAAAGCTAGCTTTGATTCTGTATTGCACTTCTCGGTTCTTGTGCAGTCGAGTGCTTCTGTTCTGTATTGCACTTTCGAGTGCCTCTATTCTGTATTTGCACCTTCGGATGCCTTTGTTCTATTTATGCGCCTACCGGTGCCTCTGGACCTCGCCAATGGGTCACGCTTTGTAGTTAGTTGCCGGAGACTTGTTTTGAACCCTATCTATTTTTCAGAAAGAAAGTATATACTTTGTAATTTTATAATCATTATATCTGATACGGATTTGAAAATTTTTATCATATCTATTTTATGAATTTTTGTGAAAGAAAAATTAATCGCTTAAACTGTGTTTCTATATGAAAATTTTACATGAGAGCATTTAGTGTTTTATTTATGTGTTTAATCTGACTAATGTGGTGTATGATTGCTTACCCAGGTTTCGTGGCTATTTTGCTGGGCGAGAGCAGCATCGAGCAGACGCTAGCTGTAGTTTGTCGTTTGAATTAATTTTTTGTTATTAAATCTTTGTTTAGTTAGTTAGATGTTAGTTAATGGGTATCCTGAATTATCGAGATTTATTTATTTCTGTTCTGTTCTCTTCTCCATACCGCGTAATTTAGCGAATTTTTGTGACTATCTTTTTGTCTATTTCTTTGTTAGGATCTGTAGCTTTACATGTTTGCTATTCTAGCAAGTATGCTGTGAGACCCTAGGTAGTCCTATATATAAGATATAATAGGTCTAAATCTCTTAACCCGGCTATAGCATTTTAGGCGGTGGCTAGGTCCAAGAGGTTAAGAGAGTTAAGCGTGCTAGGGCTAGAGTAGTCCTAGGATGGGTGACCCCCTGGTAAGTTGGGGCGTCTCAGTTGGTATCAGAGCCAATTACCAGCCGGAAGTGTGAGATGAGTCTCGGCTGAGCCAGGATTGTACAACGGGGAGAGCGAAGCTCTCATGCTGCTGACTGTTGTGGGTGGAGCGCAGTTCACCACAAGGTCAGTTTAGGCTAGCGAGACGAGTCTCACATCGCCTGGTACTTGTGAGTCTGAGCTTAATGAGGACGTTAGGGCTTAAAGGGGGGGAGATTGTGAGACCCTAGGTAGTCCTATACATAAGATATAATAGGGCTAAATCTCTTAACCCGGCTATAGCATTTTGGGCGGTGGCTAGGCCTAAGAGGTTAAGAGAGTTAAGCGTGCTATGGCTGGAGTAGTCCTATGATGGATGACCCACTGGGATGTTGGGGCGTTTCAGTTGGTATCAGAGCCAATTACCAGCCGGAAGTGTGAGACTCGTCTCGGCTGAGCCAGGATTGTACAGCGGGGAGAGCGAAGCTCTCATGCTGTTGACTGTTGTGGGTGGAGCGCGGCTCACCACAAGGTCAGTTTAGGCTAGCGAGACGAGTCTCACATCGTCTGGTACTTGTGAGTCTGAGCCTGACGAGGACGTAAGGGCTTAAAGGGGGGGAGATTGTGAGACCCTAGGTAGTCATATATATAAGATATAAAAGGGCTAAATCTCTTAACCCGGCTATAGCATTTTGGGCGGTGGCTAGGCCCAAGAGGTTAAGAGAGTTAAGCGTGCTAGGACTCGAGTAATCCTAGGATGGGTGACCCCCTGGGAAGTTGGGGCGTCACATATGCGGTGTCTGCCTCGGGTTTGAGGCGTGACAGTTTATGTGGTATTTAGAAAGAAAAGGAGCAATTTTGTAGAGTATGATTGAAACTGTGTCTTAAAGTGGAACTCTTTTATTAACTTTTCTTGTAAAAATTACTATGGGAAAAGTTGGATACTATTATCAATTTAACATTAGATGCTATACTTGTAGATGGTACGGATGATGCAAAATGTTGAAAACTTTTCAATAAGAAAGCTTTTTTGAACCTTTTTTGGGTTCAGGTTCGGGTTCGGCTTCAGCTTCGGGTTTCAGATTTTTGGTCGGGTTCGGATTTGGATATAGAGTTTTAAAATCTGCCGGATTCGGATTCGGGTTCGGGTTTGGTAGTCGGGTTCGAGTTTTCGAAAACCTGCCGTGAATCTGACCCACTGACATCCCTAGGCATCTTGTATACTTGAGGCATTATAGTTATAAAATTCAATTACCGCATTTCTAGTATAGAAATATTTATTGTTATTATTACCTATCTACTAATACCTCCTTTAGACCGAGTGAGTGTAGAGTACCATTCTCGATAGTCGCACCTACTGAGAATTATCTGTAGTTCTCACTCTCTGTGGTTTACCATTTTTTAGATCCTAGCATTGCCGGCGAACTGCATGACTGCAGCAAAGGCATCGCGGAGTAGAGGACCTAGAGAGGTCTACATGTACTTTTATTTTGGACAATTAAAGTGTTGTAATATTTTGAGATCAAATTATGTAAACTTTAATGAAGTTTATTTTGGTGAAATGTTTCAATTAGTTGTAGACTTTAAACTTGTTTAAAGTCGAATGATTCAAATTAGTAGTTGTACTCTAATATTGCTTGTATACATATCGTGTATGATTGTACATGTTGATGTATGATTCCACTTCGTTTTGATAGGGGATGCCTTGCCCATTCGGCGGGTTTGTGCGCATGCCCAAGCGAGCCAATTGGCGGCCTCGGGTCGTGACACCGGGTGTCAGAAAATGCACCAAAATCACAGGTTGGCTGAGTCTAAATCTCAGGAGTCTGTTCTCGTGTCTATTTTATGCCAAAACAGCTCCAACTCGGTCTAGCGTTCCCCAGACATACTGACCATCAACTCACAGTGTAACCTTGCCTACTTGTCAAGATTCGGTACAATACAACATATTAAAAACTATCATTTTGATATGAAGCATGACATCTATACACTATATAATTTGACAGTTTCGTCAATACACGTGGTGCACTTTCGTTCGCTCTTTCCACGTGGCGCGGCGGATTCTCCATACAACGTGGCTCTCTCTCGCCCTTTCCCTCCTATCTCTCTCTTACCTCCTACAAGCTATAGTAGGCTCCCCTCTCTCTCTTCCCCTCTCGCCTCCTCTCTCTTTTTCCCCTCCAGGTGGCCCCCACTCTCTCTTTCCCCCTCTCTCCCCTCCTCTCCTCTCCTCTCTCTCTTCCCTCCTCCAACTGGCCCCTTTCTCTCTCCCCCTCTCCTCTACTCTCTCTCTCTTTCTCCACTCTCTCTCTTTACTATGCCCCCTCCCTCTTCTCTCACTCTCTCATCAAAATCCCTCTTTTGTGAGGGGATTCGAAGTCGGCGGCGGTGGCTTGGGCTGCGACAGTGGCGGTCACGGACGCGGCGACGGCTTGGGCGGCGGTGACGGCGGCAATGGCGGCTTGGGCAGCGTCAGCGGCGGCCACATCGGAGGTTGGGAGGACGAGGGAGGGGTGCGAGGAAGCAATGGTCCACCGAATCGCTGGCCCACCACCGTCTGATCCACCAACCTGTGATCGTCCTCTTTGCACAACCGGAGTGGACTGCATGGGACCAAACTGTTGAGTATTGTGCTTTCGCTTACCATCAATACATAGTCATTGCTTCCCTGCGCCCTTAGTTTAGGTTTCTTGGAGATGTTTCCATTCCCTTTGCTACCGGTGGTGTTTGGCATCGCAGGCAATTGTTTGTTGCTACACCTACTACCATTGAATAAGATAAATGACCTCCCTGAATACAATGCTCTTTTTAAATTGACTTCAAATATCTGGATACATATGGTGAAGGACATGCTGCTTTTATGTGCCTTTTCTCTACATTGTGGTGGTAGAAGACAATATATAATCTAACAATGGCTGCATGTAGTAGCAATCAGGAGCTACTCATTTCTGCAATAAATTAAAAAATTAACAAGAGCAAAGTATAAACTCAGGAGTTCGCAGTGGTGTGTGGTTAGGCAATTATTTCTTCCCTCAATAAATAAGAAAATGACACTACTATCATCTAAAGCTCAAATATTAGTCTAATTAGGTATTGTAGATGATTTTTTATTTTTTAATTTTTGTTTGCGCATGCCTTCTAGCTCTATAGCTTTTGCTAACTGTAACTCTTCTTTAGGTGTTTATTTGTGGATGCTGGTCTTGCACCTATTGATATTGAAACAAGAAAGAGGAAAGAAGAAATTAAAGCAAGAGAAGCTCAAAGTAGGGCAAGCACAGAGCACGGAGAGACCAAAATAAGTACCCACTCTCATGACAACTAAACACATGCACCCGGTGTATCCGTACAATTCATGCACTACTCCTCCCTCATATTTGGTGGTTAATATTTTTAAAATGGGATAATTACCTATATGCCCCTCAAAACTTCGAAAATATCTAATTTATCTCTTTTTTCTTTTTGTTTCCAATATACGCCTCATATGTTTCCAATACACCCGTTAAGTTGTCTCGGGTTAAACGTGAGTTAAATGTCTACCAGAGTTAAAAAATCAAAATACCTCTTTTGCCCTTAAGCCCTTAACTTAAGGGCAAATGAGTGGTGATGGTAGCAGGGTATATTTGAAAAGACCAAAAATCAAAATATCTCTTTTGCCCCTAACTAAAGGGCAGATAAGAAAAGTCGGTGATGATAAAAGGGTATATTAGAAAGGGCATAATAGTAATTTCACAGAGATAACGGCTTTTGCTAACAGTTCACTTTAGGGGTATATTTTGAAATAGCGATAATTGCCTATATACCCTTCAAAACTTAGAAAATATCTCATTTACCCCTACTATTTTTTTCTTTCCAATATACCCCTCATACGTTCCTCCGTTATTCAAAAATACCCCTCAGTTACCATTTGTTAAGTTAATTTGGGTTAAACGTGAGTTAAATGTCTACCATAGTTTTAAAAAATTAAAATACCTTATTTGCCCTTAACTTAAGGGCAAATAAGAAAAGTTGGTAATGGTAGAAGGGTATATTTGAAAAGACCAAAAACCAAAATACGTCTTTGTCCCCTGACTTGAGGGCAAATAAGAAAAGTTGGTTATGGTAGGAGGGTATATTTGAAAGGGTAAATAGTAATTTTACAGAGATAACGGCTATTGCTAACAGTTCACTAACAGAATTTAACTCTAGGGGTATATTGGAAATATGATGGAAAGTAAAAAAGATATTTTCAATATTAGACTCGTAAGAGGGGTATATCAAAAAGTCGGGAACTTTTTAGGGGTATATAAGCAATTGCCCCTTTGAAATAACTTGGAACGTAAAAAAGTTATTTTTAATATTAGCCTTCTAAGAGAGATAAATCAGAAAGCCGGAAACTTTTCAGGGTATATAAGCAATTGCCCCTTTTAAAATTAAGCTATCCCATATATGTGATTGTGACGCCCCAACTTCCCAGGGGGTCACCCATCCTAGGACTACTCCCGTCCTAGCACGCTTAACTCTCTCAACCTCTTCGGCCTTGCCACCGCCGAAAATGCTTAAGCCGGGTTGAGAGTTTAGCCCTATTATATCTCATATATAGGACTAATCTGGGGTCTCACAATCTCCCCCACTTTTAAGCCCTGACGTCCCCGTCAGGCTCAGACTCACAAGTACCAGGCGATGTGAGACGTCTCGCTAGCCTGTCATTCAGACCCGGCTCAGCCGAGACCCATCTCACACTTCCGGCTGGTAATTGGCTCTGATACCAACTGTGACGCCCCAACTTCCCAGGGGGTCACCCATCCTAGGACTACTCCCGTCCTAGCACGCTTAACTCTCTCAACCTCTTCGGCCTTGCCACCGCCGAAAATGCTTAAGCCGGATTGAGAGTTTAGCCCTATTATATCTCATATATAGGACTAATCTGGGGTCTCACAGTGATTTCATTCAAAAGCCTATGTTGGTGGTTAATATTTTAAAAATAAAATATCCCATATATGTGATTTTCATTTAAAAGGTCTATATATAAATGTATGCATGCATCGAAGTAGCTCTATCTTTATTTTT
This sequence comes from Puya raimondii, assembly GCA_016920855.1. NCBI lineage: Eukaryota > Viridiplantae > Streptophyta > Magnoliopsida > Poales > Bromeliaceae > Puya > Puya raimondii. The sequence goes on from JABWPP010000049.1 coordinate 66,823,686, forward strand.
TTGATTTTAGCAAAGTGCATAGGCGCCGCTCCTAAAATCATTCTAGACTACTCATAAATTTTATTTAAATTTTATTTTCTAGAAACTGAAGGCTGAATCACCCCTTTGACCTCTTTCTCAGTAATCTAGGGGTTTTTGATTTTTTTCCATGATTTTTTTTTTGTAATTTTTCGGCGTCAAAATTAGATTTTTTTTTCCTTGAATTTTTGGTTGTTTTTCTTGAATTTTGCATGATTTTTAAAAATTTTGATTTTAGAAAGAAATAGCAATAATATGTTTGATTTAAGTGCCTATCAGAATTTAATAGATTTTTTTTATATAAATTTTTTCACGATTGCTTCTCAATTTTTCAGTATAAAATTTGATTTTTTACATGATTTTTTCCACTATTTTTGTGATTTTCGAATGATTTTTCTAGGTGAGTATCTAAGCTATGTGGCACATTGAAAAATGTATCCGAGGGCTACAAGAATTTTAATTTTATGAATAAAATTAGTGCTAATATGTTCGATTTAAGTGGCTTTTATCAGAATTTAATTTTTTTTATTTTTTTGTTACAGAATATTTTGTAATCTATAAAGATAATATTTTTGTGAGACCTCAGATTAGTCCTATATATGAGATATAATAGGGCTAAAACTCTCAACCCGGCTTTAGCATTTTCGATGGTGGATAGGCCGAAGAGGTTGAGAGAGTTAAGCGTGCTAGGACGGGAGTAGTCCTAGGATGGGTGACCCCCTGGGAAGTTGGGGCGTCACAGTTGGTATCAGAGCATAGAAACGGTCTAGGTTGACCTAAGAAACCCTAGGATGGAAATGACCTAGGAGTGTAGGCTCGTGAGTGACGAGATCTTTGATTTGGCGAAAGATAAGTGATTGGGTTATGTCCTTATGCCTCTAGTTGGAAATAGAGGTAGATTCGAGGTGTGTCTTATTCTTCACCAAGTGTGTTCATGTTGGCGGCCGACAACATGAAAACCAAGTGAGGGGAATAAGGACCCTTGTGTGACTTTCGCCTAGATTGGGTTCACGTTTATTTTCGTGAAATGTTATATCGCGAATGACCTTGAATGTCATGAAATGACCAAAGTCCTTGTGTTTTCAGGATAATGGTACGTGGACGGCCTCCTAAGAGTGCTGGGCCCGGAGGATCGGGCGCGGCTCCCGAACAACTCGGGGAGGGCGAGAACTCGGCTCTTCGCAATGAGCTAACCGAGTTGATGGGCGTGGTTCGGCAACAGGCCGAAGCCATGCAACGACAGGAGGAGCAAATTAAAAGGCTCCAAGACGAGATGGCGCGGCAGACGGCTGCGACTAGGGAGGAGAGAACGGGAGTACCCCCGGCCTCTGCTTCGGCACCGGCCGAGGAGGTGACACCGGCGCCAGCCGTGGTGCCACCTGCGCCACCGGTTGTAGCCGAGGGGTCGGGTGCCCCTATGCCCGACTCCGAGATGGAGGATGCGGAGCGAGAGCGCGCGCTTGCGGCTCTAATGAGGTTCAAAAAGTTCAACCCGCCTATCTTTAGCGGGGAGAACGTGGATCCGTGGGACGTAGAAACATGGATCGACGCAATAGAGACGCTCTTCGAGGACCTCTACACCTTGGAGAGGGACAAGGTGCACCTCGCCGTTCATTGTCTAGAGCGGTCGGCGAAGGTGTGGTGGAAAGGGGTTCGGCGTGATCGACTCCCTAGCCTTCCACCACCGTCATGGGAGGAGTTTCGGGGCATGGTGTTCGCCACCTACTTCCCCGATAGTGAGAAAAGAAAGCTTCAGGAGAGGTTCCGCAAGTTAAAGCAGGGGAACCGCTCGGTACGCGAGTACGAGAGGGAGTTCTCGTACATCATTAACTGCGTGCCGCACGTTGTTCGCGGGGAGCTAGACAAGGTTGATTGCTTCGTGCGCGGACTTCGACCGGATATCTTTCGGGCGGTGCACGCCCTTAAGTTGCGGACCTTCGCGGAGGTCTTGGACCGTGCTCTTTGGGTGGAGCACGGGAATGCTTGTGCGCGCGAGGAGCGCGATTCTTGGGAGAAAGAAAAAGAAAAAGGGAAGAAGCGACCGGCGGGTGGCTCGGGTGGGCAATCTAGCTCTAAGCGGCCCCCGAAGCACTCGCAATCCCAAAATCAGCCTCGAGGGTCCCGACGGAACCAACCCCCGACCCCGTGTCCGATTTGTAGCGGCCCCCACGCCCCTCAGCAATGTGAACATCGTGAGGGCCGGTGCTACAAGTGCGGACAGCAAGGGCACCTGCGGTACAACTGTCCGATGGATGATGGCCGAGCACCGTCATCGGCATCGGCATTTGCGCCACCGAGGCAGCTTGCGGGCATCCCACCCGCGGCGATGTCGGCAGGCCGTGCACAGCCGCCGAGACCAGTAGAGGGCCAGCGGCCGGCACCTAGTGGACGGGTGTTCGCCTCGCAGGTGGAGGAGCCTGCTACTCAGGAGGACGTCGTGGCAGGTATCGTGTTAATTAAAGGCATTCGATGTAGAGCTTTGTTTGATACTGGTGCATCGCATTCATTCATTGCTCGATCATTTGCTATAGCACATGGAATAGAAATCATAGATGCCACACATGCAAAAACGGTGCAAGTGCCTGAACACACTTTTTGTATACATCATGTGTGTATGGATTGCCCCGTGAGGATAGAAAATTGGATCATGCCAGCTGACTTGCTGGTATTAAATCGAATGAATGAATATGATTTGATCCTAGGAATGGATTGGCTCTCTAAGTATCACGCTACTATAGATTGTGAGAGTCGGATAGTGAAGTTTAAAGAGCCCGGACACAAAGAGTTTGTGTACCGTGGGTGTAGGAGCTCACTCTTTGCTTCAATGGTGTCCACGTCGCAAGCAAGAAAGCTCATTGCTAGTGGTTGCATTGCCTACTTGGCGACGGTAGTGGATGACCGAAAGGAAGTGTTGGGACTTGAGGACACTCCTATAGTCCAAGAGTTTCCGGATGTGTTTCCGACGGAGGTGCCCGGAATGCCACCGGATCGGGAAATAGAATTTGTGGTAGATTTGCTCCCGGGTACGGCGCCGATCTCTAAGGCCCCGTACAGGATGGCACCCGCGGAGTTAAAGGAATTAAAAGCACAATTGCAAGATTTGATGGACAAGGGTTTCGTGAAACCAAGTGTGTCACCTTGGGGAGCCCCTGTTCTATTTGTGCGGAAAAAGGACGGTTCGCTGCGGTTATGTGTGGATTACCGCGAGTTGAACAAAATGACCGTCAAGAATAAGTACCCGTTACCCCGAATTGATGACTTGTTCGATCAGTTGCAAGGGTCTCGGGTGTATTCAAAGATTGATTTGCAATCCGGTTATCACCAATTGAAGATCAAACCGGAGGATGTGCATAAGACCGCGTTTAGGACGCGGTATGGACATTATGAATTCACGGTTATGCCATTTGGGCTTACCAATGCCCCGGCAGCGTTCATGGACTTAATGAACCGTGTGTTCAAACCACTATTAGATAAATTTGTGGTTGTGTTCATAGATGATATTCTTGTCTACTCCCGGAGTGAGGAGGAACATAAAGAGCACTTGAGGATTGTGCTTCAAGTTCTTCGGGAGAACAAATTATTCGCCAAGTTGAAAAAGTGCGAATTTTGGATCCGTGAGGTCGCTTTCTTGGGTCACGTAATTTCCGCAGGAGGAGTATCTGTGGACCCTATGAAAGTGGAGGCAGTCAAGGATTGGCCTCGCCCGACCAATGTCACGGAAGTGCGGAGCTTTTTGGGTCTTGCGGGGTATTATCGGCGGTTCGTGGAGGGATTTTCAAAAATCTCCGGTCCACTAACGCGTCTTACCCGCAAGGGGGCCAAGTATATTTGGAGCGAGGAATGCGACCAAAGCTTTAAGGAGCTGAAGGAAAGGTTGACTTCGGCTCCGGTACTCGCCTTGCCGATTGCGGGGGAGGGTTTTGTGGTGTATAGTGATGCATCACATCGTGGTCTTGGGTGTGTGCTTATGCAAAGAGGACAAGTAATAGCATATGCCTCTCGACAGCTGAAGAGCTATGAGCAGAATTATCCTACCCACGACTTAGAGCTTGCGGCGGTGGTTTTCGCACTCAAGTTGTGGAGACACTACTTGTACGGGGAGCATTGTGAGGTCTACACGGATCACAAAAGCTTAAAGTATTTATTCACTCAGAAAGAGTTGAATTTGAGGCAGCGGAGGTGGTTGGAGTTGATAAAAGATTACGACTTGACCATCTTGTACCACCCGGGTAGAGCCAATGTGGTGGCCGATGCGCTCAGTAGAAAATCCGTGGAGAACTTCGCGATTGAGATGACGGGACAAATACCGTTAATCAAGGAAATGGGCCGGTTTGACTTGGAAGTCGTGGCCCCGGGCGTCCCCGCTAAACTTATGAGTCTCGAGGTGTGCCCGACCTTGTTGGAGCAAATAAAGGAAAAGCAATCCGGTGATCCGGAGCTCCAAAAGGTGCGGGGTACTATCGAGAGCGGGCATGCCGGTGATTATCATGTAGATTCGAGGGGCGCAATTCGATTTCGAAATCGATTGTGCGTGCCGAAGGTTGAGGACATTCGTAGGGAAATCTTGAAAGAAGCTCACACTTCTCCCTATGCGATTCACCCGGGCGGCACCAAAATGTATAAGGATCTCAAATTGCATTATTGGTGGCCGGGGATGAAACTTGATGTTGGACGCTTTGTGGCACAATGCTTAGTATGCCAACAAGTAAAGGCCGAGCGTCGCTTTCCGGCGGGAAAATTGCAAGGATTGCCCATTCCAGTTTGGAAATGGGAAAATATCGCGATGGACTTTGTCGTGGGCTTACCTCGATCGCTAGGTGGCCACGATGCGATATGGGTGGTGGTGGATCGTTTGTCAAAGTCGGCACACTTTTTGCCAATCCACACCACTTGGTCGGGGGACAAGTTGGCGCAAGTCTACCTCGACGAGATTGTGCGGTTGCACGGGGTTCCGACCTCGATAGTTTCAGATCGAGACCCCCGTTTTACATCGCACTTTTGGAAAAGCTTGCAAGAAGCTTTGGGTACACGGCTCGATTTCAGTTCAGCATTTCATCCTCAAACCGACGGTCAATCGGAAAGGACAATTCAGATTTTGGAGGATATGCTACGAGCATGCGTGTTGGACTTCAAAGGTGCGTGGCCTACTCATCTACCGATGGCTGAATTTGCTTACAATAATAGCTATCAAGCTAGCATCGGTATGGCACCTTTTGAGGTTTTGTATGGAAGAAAATGCCGCTCTCCTATTCATTGGAGTGAAGTCGGCGAGAGGAGGGTCTTAGGACCGGACGTGTTGCGTGAAGCGGAGGAAAAAGGTCCGCTTGGCACGCGAACGCTTGTCGACGGCGCAATCTAGACAAAAGAGTTATGCCGATCGACGTCGACGAGATTTGGAGTTCGCGGTAGGAGACCGCGTCTTCTTGAAAGTGTCACCCATGAGAGGGGTGAAGCGATTTGGTGTTCGGGGTAAGTTGAGTCCCCGTTACATTGGACCTTATGAGGTTTTGGAGCGTATGGGATCCGTGGCATATCGGCTAGCTTTGCCGCCAAAACTTGCGGGGGTACACAATGTGTTCCATGTATCGACCCTCCGCAAGTATGTGTATGATCCGGCGCACGTCCTCGAGTATGTACCTATGGAACTTCATGAGGATATGACTTATGAGGAGTTCCCCTTGTGCATCGTGGATCACGAGGTGAAAAGTTTGAGGAACCGTGAAATCCCTTATGTGAAAGTACAATGGACAAATCACGGTGAGCGCGAGGCTACATGGGAATTGGAAAGCTCGATGAAAGAGCGGTTTCCTTACCTCTTCGCTGAGTCCAGCTGAGGTATGATTTTAGTTTCGCGGCCGAAACTCTCTTTAAGGGGGGGTGGAATGTAGTACACTGAATTTCAGTGCATCGTACTGAACTTCTACAAATTGTAGAGTTCTAGTGAGAAAATGGCATAAGAGGCTATGTGTGAGGCTTCGACCAAGTTTAGGACTTATGCGAAGTGTTTTCGGCGCAAAAGAGGCGTGAAAACGGACCTCGATAAGTTAAAACTGCAGAATTGGTAAAGTCTGCACTGGATTCCGGTATGTGAACTCCAATACCGGAATTGGAGCTTGGTATACCGGTATGTGAGGAGGGTATACCGGAATGCCAGGAGAAACCGAGAAACCCAACTCTCGGGTTTGCGGGATTCCTTGAGGGTATACCGGTATGCGAAAATGGGATACCGGTATGTGATGTTCGAAACAGTGAGCCTTGCTCTCGGGTTTTGCGGAATCCCTGAGGTATACCGGAATGTGTACCCGTATACCGGTATGCAAAATGCACATACCGGTATACAATGCCCAGAGTGGGCTGGGTGTTGTGTTTTGATTGGAGAAGGGCATTTAGGTCTTTTCACATGCCATGGGGTATTTGAAAGGCAGGGAACACTCCCCCTTTCACAGGACCTTCTTCTCCACACTCCCCTCCCTCTCCTCTCACTTTCTCTCTCTAGAGATCTCTCCAAAAGCTTGGAGAAGTGGTGGATTGATCTTGGAAAAGGCTTCCAAAGGAGAAAAGAAGCTTCTTGGTGCAAGAAGGAGCTTGGGGATTTCGTGATTAAGGTTAGTACCTCACGTTTTGGGTTCAAACCTTGGATTTAATCCTTTGAAATGAGGTTTTTGGGAACCCTTGGCAACCTAAACCACAAATGGTGGTTGTTTGGCCACGAAATCTAGGGTTTGGCTTGCATGCATGCAAACCCTAGGTAGAATGAGGGCTTTTTTTCAATGAAGGGTTCTAAAAATATTTGGACCTTCGATAATTGCAATTGAGGCATAGGAAATCATGTTAGAACACTTGATTTCGTATTTTGAGATGGATTTAGGGTTCGTAATGAGTAACGAACCTTTTTCTTGTTGAAGCTTGGGTTGAAGCAAGAACTCCAAGCTTGGACACTTAGGAGCTTGAAGAACACAAGATTTGGAAGCTCTTGAGGTGGGTTTTATGGTTACCGAAGTGATTAGGTCACTTCCATGTCTAGGGTAATTATCCATTTAAGAACAAAATGGTATATGTATGTGAACCCTAGGACTTGCATGTTGGCAATGGTAGAAATCATGATGGGTAGAACAATGAACTCCTATTGTATGATATGAATATTCAAGTATAATTCAATTATCTATACTTGTTTTATGGTTGCATGTGAGAATCTAACCTAATGTTGTTGAACATAGGTTGGAATATGTATGATTAAACCTAGTGTCATTGAACATAGGTTGGAACAAGTGACATTTAACCTAGTGTCATTGAACATAGGTTGGAATGTGTGAGAACTTAACCTAATGTTATTGAATATAGGTTGGAACATGTGAGATGTAAACCTAGTGTCATTGAACATAGGTTGGACATGTGATTGGAACCTAGAGTCATGGAACCTAGGTTGGTAAATGAGAAAGTAAGCCTAGTGTTATCAAACATAGGCGAGGCTTAGTGACTTGAACCTAAGATCATGAGATTTAGGTTGGCAAGTGAGAAATGTGAACGACGGGATGTGTGACGATTTTGCTATCCCGGGTAGGCGACGATTTCGCTACCATGCCATGAGTTGGCCATATTGAGACGGGATGTGTGACGATTTTGCTATCCCGGGTATGCGACGATTTCACTACCATGCCACGAGTTGGCGGTGCCGACATGGATGTGCGACGATTTTGCTATCCCGGGTGTGCGACGATTTCGCTACCGCGCCATGGATTGGCGGTGTCGAAGGGGGTATGCGACGATTTCGCTATCCCGAGTATGCGACGATTTCGCTACTCGAATAGGAGGTGACGATTTCACTCCTCGAATGTTGAAACAACTATGGTGCGACGGCCATTCCGCAACCATAAGTAAATGATAAGTAAAAGAACTTAGTCAATGTGGAATATAGGATGAACCTAGGAGAGAATGATAACTTATGTTTCATTTTGGTTGCATCCTTTATGTTTATTTACTAAGCATGTAAATAATTGTTGCATAGTTATATATGATCTAACTTATGCATGTGGTGTTTCTTTGGACCTGGTGGGTCGAGCTTCTCTCTTGGGTGGTCTTACCCACTGGGAACTATGTTATAGTTCTCACCCCCCATTTTCCCAGGTCCTTCCGCGAGTGAGGCGGCGGAGCGAGGCAAGGGTTTGGCTTTGTAGATAGCGACCCTTCCATTTTGGTGATACATAGAGTTGTACCCCGAGCTTTGGACTATGATAGCATAGGGGATTTGTATTACATGTATAAACTTTGTATATTCCATATTTTGGAACATGTTGTATGGAATGAAAAGAAAAAGTTAGCATGTATAATTGTGGAATGTGATGTAATAGATGTTGATGCTTTCCTTGTGCAACTCTTGTACTCCGTTCCTAGTTGGAACATTGTGGATAAGCTTGTGTTGTGACGCCTTGGGCGGGTAGAAAGGACTCTATCCGTTCGGCGGGTCTGGGGCATGCGCCCGTGCGGTTATCCTTTCCACCTATTTGGTGTTAAAGGGCCGGCGGGGCGTGACAGACTGAGGGACCTGTGACGCCCCAACTTCCCAGGGGGTCACCCATCCTAGGACTACTCCCGTCCTAGCACGCTTAACTCTCTCAACCTCTTCGGCCTATCCACCATCGAAAATGCTTAAGCCGGGTTGAGAGTTTTAGCCCTATTATATCTCATATATAGGACTAATCTGGGGTCTCACAATCTCCCCCCCTTTAAGCCCTGACGTCCTCGTCAGGCTCAGACTCACAAGTACCAGGCGATGTGAGACGTCTCGCTAGCCTGTCATTCAGACTCGGCTCAGCCGAGACCCATCTCACACTTCCGGCTGGTAATTGGCTCTGATACCACCTCAGTCTGTCACGCCCCGCCGGCCCTTTAACACCAAATAGGTGGAAAGGATAACCGCACGGGCGCATGCCCCAGACCCGCCGAACGGATAGAGTCCTTTCTACCCGCCCAAGGCGTCACAACACAAGCTTATCCACAATGTTCCAACTAGGAACGGAGTACAAGAGTTGCACAAGGAAAGCATCAACATCTATTACATCACATTCCACAATTATACATGCTAACTTTTTCTTTTCATTCCATACAACATGTTCCAAAATATGGAATATACAAAGTTTATACATGTAATACAAATCCCCTATGCTATCATAGTCCAAAGCTCGGGGTACAACTCTATGTATCACCAAAATGGAAGGGTCGCTATCTACAAAGCCAAACCCTTGCCTCGCTCCGCCGCCTCACTCGCGGAAGGACCTGGGAAAATGGGAGGTGAGAACTATAACATAGTTCCCAGTGGGTAAGACCACCCAAGAGAGAAGCTCGACCCACCAGGTCCAAAGAAACACCACATGCATAAGTTAGATCATATATAACTATGCAACAATTATTTACATGCTTAGTAAATAAACATAAAGAATGCAACCAAAATGAAACATAAGTTATCATTCTCTCCTAGGTTCATCCTATATTCCACATTGACTAAGTTCTTTTACTTATCATTTACTTATGGTTGCGGAATGGCCGTCGCACCATAGTTGTTTCAACATTCGAGGAGTGAAATCGTCACCTCCTATTCGAGTAGCGAAATCGTCGCATACTCGGGATAGCGAAATCGTCGCATACCCCCTTCGACACCGCCAATCCATGGCGCGGTAGCGAAATCGTCGCACACCCGGGATAGCAAAATCGTCGCACATCCATGTCGGCACCGCCAACTCGTGGCATGGTAGCGAAATCGTCGCATACCCGGGATAGCAAAATCGTCACACATCCCGTCTCAATATGGCCAACTCATGGCATGGTAGCGAAATCGTCGCCTACCCGGGATAGCAAAATCGTCACACATCCCGTCGTTCACATTTCTCACTTGCCAACCTAAATCTCATGATCTTAGGTTCAAGTCACTAAGCCTCGCCTATGTTTGATAACACTAGGCTTACTTTCTCATTTACCAACCTAGGTTCCATGACTCTAGGTTCCAATCACATGTCCAACCTATGTTCAATGACACTAGGTTTACATCTCACATGTTCCAACCTATATTCAATAACATTAGGTTAAGTTCTCACACATTCCAACCTATGTTCAATGACACTAGGTTAAATGTCACTTGTTCCAACCTATGTTCAATGACACTAGGTTTAATCATACATATTCCAACCTATGTTCAACAACATTAGGTTAGATTCTCACATGCAACCATAAAACAAGTATAGATAATTGAATTATACTTGAATATTCATATCATACAATAGGAGTTCATTGTTCTACCCATCATGATTTCTACCATTGCCAACATGCAAGTCCTAGGGTTCACATACATATACCATTTTGTTCTTAAATGGATAATTACCCTAGACATGGAAGTGACCTAATCACTTCGGTAACCATAAAACCCACCTCAAGAGCTTCCAAATCTTGTGTTCTTCAAGCTCCTAAGTGTCCAAGCTTGGAGTTCTTGCTTCAACCCAAGCTTCAACAAGAAAAAGGTTCGTTACTCATTACGAACCCTAAATCCATCTCAAAATACGAAATCAAGTGTTCTAACATGATTTCCTATGCCTCAATTGCAATTATCGAAGGTCCAAATATTTTTAGAACCCTTCATTGCAAAAGCCCTCATTCTACCTAGGGTTTGCATGCATGCAAGCCAAACCCTAGATTTCGTGGCCAAACAACCACCATTTGTGGTTTAGGTTGCCAAGGGTTCCCAAAAACCTCATTTCAAAGGATTAAATCCAAGGTTTGAACCCAAAACGTGAGGTACTAACCTTAATCACGAAATCCCCAAGCTCCTTCTTGCACCAAGAAGCTTCTTTTCTCCTTTGGAAGCCTTTTCCAAGATCAATCCACCACTTCTCCAAGCTTTTGGAGAGATCTCTAGAGAGAGAAAGTGAGAGGAGAGGGAGGGGAGTGTGGAGAAGAAGGTCCTGTGAAAGGGGGAGTGTTCCCTGCCTTTCAAATACCCCATGGCATGTGAAAAGACCTAAATGCCCTTCTCCAATCAAAACACAACACCCAGCCCACTCTGGGCATTGTATACCGGTATGTGCATTTTGCATACCGGTATACGGGTACACATTCCGCTATACCTCAGGGATTCCGCAAAACCCGAGAGCAAGGCTCACTGTTTCGAACATCACATACCGGTATCCCATTTTCGCATACCGGTATACCCTCAAGGAATCCCGCAAACCCGAGAGTTGGGTTTCTCGGTTTCTCCTGGCATTCCGGTATACCCTCCTCACATACCGGTATACCAAGCTCCAATTCCGGTATTGGAGTTCACATACCGGAATCCAGTGCAGACTTTACCAATTCTGCAGTTTTAACTTATCGAGGTCCGTTTTCACGCCTCTTTTGCGCCGAAAACACTTCGCATAAGTCCTAAACTTGGTCGAAGCCTCACACATAGCCTCTTATGCCATTTTCTCACTAGAACTCTACAATTTGTAGAAGTTCAGTACGATGCACTGAAATTCAGTGTACTACAATTTTGGTACTCAATGAAATTTTTATAAATTTTGTAATATAAAACCGCAAAGTTCTAATAAAAATTGATAAAATATTTTGAAGATTTCACTAAATTAAAAAAATATATATACTATGAGGTGATAAAAATTTTTCTTTTCACTCCTATTTTTTGTAAGTTTTTTGGAGTAAGAAATTAATTTTTATCAGCGAGGACATTGTTTAATATGAGAGCTTCTTCTTCTTCTTCTATTATTTTTTCTTATATTAGAATAACCTCAAGATATGTTGTCACGCCCCAGGCACTTTTTGAAAAGCATTTTCAGGAAAAGCCTTTCATTTGAAAACAAGTTGCGGAAAATGCGTATAAATTCTTTTTTAAAACTTTACCCGAGACATGCAACAGACCACACACACAGAGTTTCCTCTGTCCACATGGATAGAGTCTTCTTTGTACATGCACGGCATACGAGCACAAATACACAACCACAAGCAATCTGGGTAAGGATAATGAATACATAATAACTGCAACAGCTACTAACAATCCAAAACCATAACAGAAATCCATTAAGCCACTACAATAGCAGAAGCCAACACCACAACTGAACTCAAAACCACAATACTAAAATACAAAACCTCCACAGATAATAGGAACAATAATGAACAAGTAGTAAAATTCGGAACTGACTACAAGGACCATGGGGGACAACCAGCCGACGAAGCCGCACTCACTAGTCAACAAAGGAGTACGATAAGAGTGTAACTATCAATGTGGAATAATCAACTATAGTAGCATAAACGTAAACAGATAAGTATCATGAACTAGAATACAAAATAATGCCGTTACTGAAAATATGAATCAAGGTACTAAACGTAATGACTATAACCAACAATAGCATGATAACGAGCGAATAACTATCATGAACAACAAACCAAAGGATACCGCTACTGTAAACAAAAGTCATACATAAAAGGAAAAGGAATACCAACTACACTAGCAAAATAATATATATGGAATGTCATGAATAACTATATAAGAGATGTCGCTACTGTAATCCAAATAACTATCTGAATGCTATGCATAACTCAAGCAGAGGTATTATGTATCAATCAAACATATGAACAGTCCAAAGTCATACCCAATTATCATGACCTGTCATAAAGACCCGGCCTAAGCTCGCCTACTAGGTCACGAAGACCAATAATCAGGTACCACTCCGGAGGGAAACAACAACCTGCACCAAAGTCGCTAACTCTGTCACGTGTACATCAAATTTGGTAGTGAAGCACTTAGGGCGACAAACCCTGTCAATACACTTCCCACTACGCTAACAACTGAAGAACCCAGGGTTGTGAACCTTGACTAAAATCTATAGTGCCGTGACAAGCTATAGTCACATGCGTATGCTCAAAACTCCAATAATCTAGACTTAACAATCAAATCACTGCCCATAGGCAAAAAAGGAGCCATGAGGAAATCTCAAGTCAACTAGCATGCTACATGATGCGAGTATTAAAGGAGATGATGGTAACCACAAAAGAACAAAGGTGTAGCATGAGAGGTCTCAATCATGAACACAGTAAGTCTACCAACTTCTACGGTCAATCTCGTTTCATGTTAATTATTCATGTTAATTATACATTCTATAATATATGCCTTATGTAGAATATGTTGAGCATAATTCTTAACATATTGGTTGTCCTTTATTCCAAATAGCATGTTGATATAATCAAGATACTTGAACTTTATTGTGAGACTGAACATCTATTTAGTAGTTACTTGGTTACTTCATATTCTCTATATCATATTGATCGAGTTGAGATAAATGAACCTCTTACTAGACATGGACATCTATTGAGATTATTTGTTCACATAATCCCTAAATGACATGTTGAGATATTGTAATAGAGTTGAGAACTCTTATGTGATCATGGGTCAAGTGCTTGGTATTTATGACCTTTGATTATTATGCATGAGACTAAAATTTGCAAGAGCCAAATTAAGATCAACTAGCGTATTGCTTGTGAGGGTCGCTCCTATAAGCCAAGGCACTCCGGAGGTTAGTAATTGCGAGCAGGCTCACCCTTGCTTATTAAACACCAATTGGGTGACAGGTATAAGGCATAGCTCACTATGTGGGGTGCTGAACATGTTCCATGAGGTACGACGTAAGCTAGAATCGTACTCTATGTAGGTCCTCCAAAGATTAGGTAAATATTAGTATTTGGACCTCATAAACCAAATTGATGCATAGTTGAAAGTTGAGACATAATTCCTTCCATTTCATGTAGCATAGAGGCAAGTAGTATTATTCCAATTTTATAGTTTTCGCATTCCAGTTACATTTATTTCATCCTTCCTTTATTATAGCTATTATTTCTAGTTTTTCTTGCTACTAATCCCTCGGTTGACCAGGTGTAGTGCGCCTCTCTCACCGGTAGTACCCACTAGGAACTATATCTTATAGTTCTCACACCCGTTGTTTGGTGTCTTTCTTTCAGAGCTTTTAGTTGCAAGGGAGGCGCATAATCATGGAAAGGGAATCACAAAATAGTTAGAGTCCTTTCACCCTTTTTGGACCGCATAAAGATTGACTTTTTAATATTTTGGGAAGCTATATTGATATGACAATGTAGTAATTATGGTTTTAGTTCATGTATTAAACTTGAGGGTTGATGAGAAAAATTATATATCCATTTTGGGTGTGATGTATGTATGTAAACTATTTTTAGTTTAGTAGTACTTAACATTTATGCTCTAGATACTTATCAACTAGGACTTTTTTTCCTTTTTTTGTGTTGTATAAAAGTTGTTGACACTAGTTGGTTGTTTACACTTAATGTGCATGAGGGCGTCCTTGCGCACATGGAGAATTTGTCCACTTGCTCGGGAAAGGCTTTCGTTGAGGCCCAGTGCCTGGCATATTATTTATACCCACCACATCATGATTAACTACAAAAATAAAGGATAATTAGACTGAAATGAAATGCAATATGCTACTGGGCTAGCTGAGCCGCCTTCTTTGCTTGGATCAATCACCCTTCGTCTGGTCCTTTTTTGTCTTGGGACCAAAACGGATCACCTTAAAATGGGCAAACTCCAGTCCATGCTCTGCAGATCGGACTTCCTGACAACCCGATCATTATTCCTTATACTTTAGATCTTCTATAGATCCACTCCTACCTCTTGTTGCCCTCGTCTTCTTTGGCCTACTTTCTCCTTTGTTACCGACCATTATAGTTTTAAGCCTAGGCTTATATTTCAAAACAGTAATGCCATACCCACACTACGTAAAAAAGAAGAGAGGGGAGAATGCTAGTAGCAGCACAGACCTGTTGAAATTTGACGAATTTGATCGACCCATTGGTTCCAACCATTCAAAATTTCATCAGAAGCCATCGAACTTGAAGAGCAGCTTATATATTCAAGATCAGTCGAAAGCTGAAATAAGATGTAGAAATTACCAAAATCTTACAAAACTTATATTAAGCAGAGAGAGAGGAGTTTTCAAAAATAAGATTGAAGAGAATGGTGAAGGAAAATGGAGAATGGTGAAGGGAAATGGAGAGATCCCACAAGAAGAGCAGGTGAGAGATCAAGGTTCAGTTAAGCCATTCAGTGGTTGATCGGCTCCTTCTGCTGAGAGTAAAGGGCGCGAGCTCGAGTATGATGATAATAGAGAGTTCACGAGAGGTACGAAGGTATGGTATGAAATTGTTAGGATTGGTACCTTCTTTTATTTTTTATTGGTTGGTCTATATATCGGGTCTATGGAATAATGGAGAGGATCTCATGAGGATTTTATTGGTGGCGTCGAATAGGAGATTTAATTGGATTTGGCTCTATTATAATCCGGATGAATTAGAATTATCAATTCCTAGTTTGACTTGTTGACCGGCTAATTCATCTATATATATGCATGTATAATGGACCGTACGGATGAGAGGGGGAGGTATGAAGGCTTAATTAATTAGCATGCGGTGACGCTAATTAATTAACGTGGCCGGTTCTCTTCATGCATGTCCGTACGACGGCGAAAAGATCCTAGCCTCGTGCATGTACGGCACGCAGCAAGTGAAGAGTGGGCGTGTGGGAAAATTAATTAGCATCGACGGGCTAATTAATTCACGGCGCCTCCGATGGCCGTACGGTGGATTTGAGGCAGCTCGCATGCGACGGGGTTTGAAGTCGGCAGCGGAGCGGATGTTCTCGATCAATTGCCTGAGCGGTTCGGATTCATCGAAGCAACAGCATAAAAGATTTTGGTCAGAGATTTTTATATTCTCTAATTTGGTCTTCTCGATTTTACGAAAAGCTTTTTCCGGTATTTTTCTTGGAGTTTTCGTTGGAACAAGAGAAAGGTGGGGTTCACCATAAGGCTCTTGGTTTTTTATCGGAGAAGACATAAAGTGTAAGCTTGTACTTCCGTTTCTTCATATAGTGGAATACATCTCTCTCGCTCTCCCCGTGGACGTAGGCAATTGCCGAACCACGTAAATCTTGGTCTCTTCTTTCTGCATTTATTTTTTTTACCGTTCGTTCGGTTTTCTCTATTTTTTCGTGCATCTTTGTTGGTAGCGCATAACGGACGATCTATCCGGTTTCCCAACAGAAATCACCTGTTGGACTGAGCAGAATCCAGCTCCGAAAGAGGATATATCGTTGCATCATGTCAAAGGTTCCAGGCATTATCAATCTCACCAAGGACTAGGGAGAGGGCACCAGGCGAGACAAAGAAAGGAGAGTCACATCTTCTCTACGATCTACAGCTCGGGGAGGGGCTCCTCTCCTCCTCCTGGCCTCGACAAAGATCTAGAAAGGCGCTTCAGATACCTGAAAAGTAAATTAATTGGTAAGATTCCCTCAAAGTTTCTTCACTTGTCTAGGATAAAGATGGATTAGATTACAAGGGCAAGAAGATAAATGTTGGAATTTCTTGGGCAGACCACAAAGGAGATTCCTTAATCTCTTTTTGCCCATTTGATGCTAGTCTTCCCCCTTCGTCCATCGGATTGTGCAGCTCCTCCTCTTTCTCTCTACCCTCCAAGGCAGGGGCCTGCAAGAGGACCTCTTTTGCACCGCATGGAGTGAAGGGGAGCTTGAAAGTGCCAGAGGCTTCATCCAAGAAGTCCTTTAAAGAGGCCCTCCTTCAACCTTCATCTCATCCCAGTCTAGCCCCTACTTACCCTTACCTTGGACGAGGCATCCAATCTCCTCACCAACCAGGACAGGAGCTTCCTCCTTTGCTCTCGTCTTGGTACAAGCTTAGCATGGAAAGAATCCGCTGCTCTCTGTGTGCTTCAAATTCGGGCATATCGCTCGAAACTGTCAGATATACAGATCCCACACTTCACTAAAGATGCAAAGGGCTATGCACTTTCGCCCCCATCTAGGAATGTGTTCGTCCCTTATACCGAAGGTTTTCTCACCCGGCAACAGCAATGCCAGAATGCTATGCTCGCCAATGTCATTGGCCCGGCCAGACTTGGACATTTCCCTCAGGATAAGATTGCGAATGATTTAGCTAACCGTATTGGGGGTTTTTCCAACGACTTCCTGGTTGCTCGATATGGAGTGAGGGATTTCGTTATTTTCCTTTCCTTTGGATGTGATCGTCTGATCTGGTTAGTCGGGAGATCATTGCTCTACCGCATTGTCAGCTACGGTGCTATGAATAGAACCCGTACAGAGACGCCATCCATTCTAGGATTACCTACAAGGCGTAAATTAAACTAGTGAATTTGTCGTTTGAATGTTGGTCTAAGGCCAGGGTTGCAGCCATTGTCCATAGTTTTGGTCGCTACCTCCGGGCTGACGAAAAGAGCGCTAACATGCACAACCTAGTTGGGTTTAGATGCCAGATCACGGTAGATGATCTTGCCGACATTCCTGAAAACCTGGCGATTACAATGGTGGACATCATCGTGTCCGTTATTGTACAATTGGAGAGGTTAGCGCCCTTCGGAGGGGATGATCACGGCATTCCCTTCACTGGTGGCGACCCGAACGAAGGGAGGATCAAACAAATCTGGTGGGTTGACGGTTAGCCCGCAGGTTCGGTAACATCGGTGAGGGTGTGGGTGAATAGCGAATCGAGACAGGGCGATGAATCTGGAGATGGCGGACAAGATGATACCTGGAACTCTTCTGAGACTAGAGATAGAAGGCTGACTCTGTTTCCAGAGGCCCGGCGTGATTGGCGACATCCGGCGGTCTCCAGCAAGGGCCTGGTACCGCTAGCAGCTGGAGTGGAAGCAAAGTCTTTTAATTTTTCGGTGGCGGTACACGGCCTCTAAGTTGCTCCGCTCCCAAAGATGTTAGGATCTAAGAGGAGGACGTCCAACATTCACTCGAACCTAGTAGGAGTCGTGCGTTAGGTAGATTTAGTAACCTTCAAACATGGATCCCTACTGGGGGATTCCGAGGCTGCAAGATAAAAGTAAAGAAGGCGTTGATCTGAATAATAAGGGTGTTGATGTGGGTAGCAAGGAGCCCAATGCTAGAGCGATAGGCGACTTCCTCTCTTGTGTATCTGAGGGTCGATCCGTGAGCTGGGTGTCACAATGGAGGACGATCAGGGACTCACAACGGGGGGTACGTGATGATCCGGTGATTTGAAAAGGATTCTGCGGCCTCGGATGTTGTGTTGAGGGGACCTGAGGTGGCTCTCGCGCTGAGGGGGTCCAACGCGGAGACTGGTTCGACGCGGATTTTGACGAATCCTTTGGCAATGATAATCTCCACGATGGATTTAGCACTAGGCAAGTATTGGTACCAGATGGACCCTATTGAAATTTGGGCCCTATTCTCGCCGGCCCAGGTCTGGAACTAGGGGCGTGTCGGGTCAAACGTGGGGGTGTCTCAGATATGGGCTGGTGTGGACCCACGGGAGTGTGCTCGGATCGAGCCCAGCTTGGATGGTTCGATTGAGAACTCCGGGCCAAAGAAGCCCTATTTAGTGCTGTATGTAGCAATCATTGATGAATTTAGACTCTTCAAATTGGCAGGGGGTGTATCCAATATATATGTTCAGTCCGTTCTTTGGCAAGTAGGGGACTCTCGAGCCGCGTAATTTCTATTGCTCTATTCTCTGAGGTGCATGGGTTTCCCTCTGCACAGGTATTGGCCAGTGTGCCTTATTCTCCTCA
This sequence comes from Puya raimondii, assembly GCA_016920855.1. Lineage (NCBI taxonomy): Eukaryota > Viridiplantae > Streptophyta > Magnoliopsida > Poales > Bromeliaceae > Puya > Puya raimondii. Next base: position 66,842,343 of record JABWPP010000049.1, read on the forward strand.
CTAAAAGTCCTTCAGTTGCTACTTGGGGGGCGCTCAAGTCAGCGACGACTCCCAACTGGACCATGACTCCGTTATAGTGCCTGCAGTGATGGTGCCGGACTCAGACATTACAGAACTCGTGGAGTTGTTCTCTAACACCTCTCGACACACCTCTCCATTGAACGAGCATTCCCCTGCCACTAGAAAGAGTAATCGCATGGCTAGGGATTCGAACAAACTCGTGCTGGACAGGGCTATATTGCGAAAAGTACTACTAAAAGAGAAGGGGTGGCTTCAGAACATCTGAACAAGGGTACCAAGTGCTCTTGAGGAAAGAATAAAGAGGCTCTATCTGACGGGTATAGAAAAATCAAAAAGAAAGGGGCAAAGTGTGGGATCATTCTTGGCAAAGACGAGATACGCAGTTTCAACAAATTTGTTAGGGCCTCCGCCTAGGCCTTAACTTGCTTATACCTTGAGCATTTGTGTTGTTTTCTTGTGTCTCTATGTTTCAAATCTGTAGCTGGAATGTCAGGAGACTGAATGATGTGGGTAAAAGGGATGTAGTGAAGTTCGTAGTCTCTAAATTTAAGAAATCCATCCTCTGTCTGCAAGAATCTAAGGTCGACGCTTTTTCTCGTTCTTTTCTCCGATCTTTCGCGGGGTCGTACTTCGATAATTGTCATTTTATTTAATTGACAGGGGCGTCTGGGGGATTATTACTTGTTGGAATTCTAAAGACTTCTCATGCTGCGAAGTACTAGTGCGAAACTTTTTCCTTAATGTTCGCCTGAAACACATGAACAGTAACACCTTCTTCTATTTAACGAACTTGTATGGCCCTCCTTTGCGGGACGGTAAGGTGGAATTCTGTAACGAACTTGCTGATCTTAAAGAGGCCTGTGGAGGCTTGTGGGTTATGTGCGGTGACTTCAACCTTACTAGAAACCAAAACGAGAGAGGGGTAGATGCTGGAGTGGAAGACTTATGACTATGTTCACTGATCTCTTAAATGAACTGCAATTAATAGACCTACCATTGGGTAATCAGAACTTCATGTGGTCTAACATGCAAAATTGTCCTCCATGGCCAAATTAGACCACTTCTTGATTTCCACTGAGTGTGATCAAGCCTTCCCGTTAACTAAAATTCTATCGGTTCCGAGAATTACCTCTGACCATTCTCTGATTCTGCTGTCTACTATAGATAAAAAAGCCCCATCATCTTTTCAGATTGAAGGAGGTCTGGTTAGAATGAGGAGATTTCTGTAACTTGGTGCCTGTTTGGTGGGAGGCAACACTGCTCAAATGCTCTAGTGTACTTACTTTAGTTTCTAAATTAAGACATTGCCGTAAGAGGATCAAGGAATGGTATACATCGAATTTTTATTGTATTTCGAGGGCGAAGATGGAACTGGCTGAAGAAATCTAGAAACAAGACGTCTTGGAAGAACAATGAAATTTGACCACCTAGCAGCTTGACAAACAAAGACAGCTAAAGACCCAGTTGGCGAAAGTGATTGTAGATAAGGAGATACTATAGAAGATGCACGCTAGATAGTATTGGTTAAAAGAAGAAGACAGTAACACGAAGTTTTTTCATGCCATGGCAAATAGGAGAAGACGAGAAAATGCCATCGGTGTAATAGAAAACGATGGCAAGACAATCTATAGGGATATAGAAAAAAGGGATTACTTTTACTCCAAATTCAAGGAATTATTTTCTCCGGTCACATTAGACAGTATGTCGATAGGTGACTGGAGCAGTCTTTTTGCAGAGAAACCTCTACTTAACTATGATCCTTTAACCAAGCCTTTTTCTTTGGAGGAGATAAGAAAGGCCACCTTTCAGTTAGGTTGTGATAAAGCCCCGGGGCCAGACGGTTTCCATTTGCGATTCTTCTAGAGGTTTTGAGATGTGGTGAAGTCGGATCTTTTTAACATTTTTCGATTTTTGTTTGATGGTTCAGTAAACACCGGACCTTTAGACTATTCATATATTTATTTAATTCCTAAGAAAGAGAGGGCTAAAGTGGCTGATGACTTTAGGCCTATCAGTCTGATTAACGGCATAAAGAAGATAATATCCAAAGTACTTGCAAATAGAATCGAAGAGGTACTAAAAGATGTCATCTCTCCTTCTCAAGCTGCTTTTTTAAAAGGCCGATTGATCCTGGATTCCTTTGTAACAGCTGGTGAGATTATTAATTGGTGTTGTAAAACGATGTTAAATGTGTTGGTATTAAAGCTGATTTTGAGAAGGCGTACAACAGCGTAAGTTGGGATTTCGTACGAAAAATACTGACGTGGCTTGGGGCGAATCAAAAATGGTGCGGGTGGATCGAGTAATGTATCTCCAATGCAAAAATTGCAATTCTAGTAAATGGGATCCCGTCTAAATAGATCAAAACCAAAAGGGGATTACGCCAGGGTGATCCTCTCTCCCCCTTCCTTTTCATTCTAGTAGCAGAATGTCACGCCCCGGATTTTAGCGGAAGCTCGGGTTACGCCAACAGACCCGCCGCATGCACAAGGATACATCTCATACATACGAAGCGTCAAAAAAACATGTTCCACAAAAATTAACTAAAATCTAACAACAGTAGGTATCAGAGTAAAAGAAAAACTATGTACTATGGCAACACTGTAAATATACAATCATCACCACACTAATCCTCAAAATGGTATAACATCTCTGACCACTCCAAACCTCAAAATACTGTACAGGCTGCTATATATACTGATAGGTGGTCCAGCTACACACACAAAGAAGGTAGAAGATGCTAACTATCTGCGATTCCCTTACCTCAATCAGTCGCTGGTATTGAAGGCTCTGAAATAAAATATTAATAAAGAGGGTATAAGAACTATAATCAATAGTCCCCAGTGGGTACGGTCGTCAATGTTGACGGTCTACACCACTAGGTCCATAAGAGGCAGAAATAGTAATTAGCTGAGCAGTATAAATAAACAGGTACTAATATGAATAATGGCTAAAAGGAACTACTGTCACGCCCCGGATCCGACTGCTCGGATCCGAACCGTAACAACCGGCCACGAATCCAGAGGAAGAGCCTCCGAAAACAGAAGGCCTTAAATTGATCCAAAGCCACACTCTCAGTTAAAGACTAAATAAAATAATTTATTAATTAAAACAAAACTGAGCAAAAAGTACTAGATGTCCAATTAATCACCCAACTCAAAATAAACTATATGTCCAAAAGATAAAATCTATCTAACGAGTTCTCGCCGGCCAAATATCTCACACGCCCCGACTCTCGGTACCTGAAACGGTAAACAACAAAAGTAAGCGCAACGCTTAACAAGAAATCTACTTCAAAGGATAACGATAATTTTAAATTTGAAATCACAACGATCATAATTTGGAGTATTTCCACTCCATCGCTATAACCACGAGAGCTACAATTACGCGCCGTTCCTCCTCGGGAACCGCGTACAGAATAAATCTCTCTCTTCCGAGGTATCCGACCGCAAAAGTTGTAAACAATAATAAATCATGATAACCATAGTATGCAAAGTAAATAAATAAACCACAATAGCCAACAATAATTATAAAACCCGCTCGGGTGTACTACCAATTAGTAACAAAACAGATAATAATTATGCCCTGGATCCACTCGGATCCGCATATTTTCTACCGTTTGTAAAAAAGTAGCTATTTACTTGCCTCTATTAGTGCTCACAAATTCGTCACATTCTAGAATTGAGGTTTCACGACAGTTCCAGCACCTAGAACGGTGAAAAGATCCAAATAAAATACATTTTCAAACAAATCCTTTAACTATTAAAAATTTTGCAAAAATTACACAGTAAATCTGGACAATTAGACCACACGATCTCATCTGTATTTTCAAGATGAGTCCAATGGCGCTTGAATCGCAAATTTCCGCCTTATGGATAAAAAGTTATGCCTCTTTTACGGAGCAGTCCCTAAAACCAAAATTGCTATTTACAGATTGGTCCCTGGCTGATCTTTTAAGCCATTATAAGCATCCAAATTTCGCTGCACCTGGTCCAACACCAACAACGTGCACCGGAAGCTTTTCCGGTTAATTATAGTTCAATCGACAGAGGCAAACACTCTAATTAACAACTTAATCACATCTAATATCGCTACAATAAATTGAAATCCGAAAATATAATAAATCATGCGAAAATTAATGTGGTCCACCGTGAACCGGGTTTAGCTAGATCTAAAATAAATCTATCTTCTTCCTTCTCCTTTCCATTCCAATCAAAGAAATCTCTCCCAAACTCCTCTCATGGCCAACCATGGTCATCCTATACGGGGTTCACCCCGACCCGACCGTAGGTGGCCGGTGACCACTCCGGCGAAGGCGACGGCGGTACAATGAGAGGGAGGATAAGATGGAAAGGTAGAAGAAGAAGGAAAAGAAGATAAAAAAAAAGATCTAAATATTTGAGACCTACCTCGTTCTCGCTCTTTTCCCTTCACGATCGCCGGATCTTGCTCCTACCGGTGACCACGCTCGCACAAAGAATCCGGCCACAATACTTTATTATTATTTTTTTCTATTGGCCGTACACCCATCCTAAATCACTATTTATAGATGATTAATTAGGGCTAAATCTCAATCCTACTCTAACTAGTACTAGAGTATAATTAATCCGAAAATCAAATCTAACCGAATCCGCTTAATCCGACGGTACAAATAAATCAAAAAAATTATGATAACGGGTTTATCACAAAACTATAATCACGCCCGCATATTTAAATTTTAATTTAAATTAATTGGGTACGGGTATTACAGCTCACCCCCCTTAAAGAAATTTCGTCCCCGAAATTTACTAAATAGAATCCGAAAAGAGCTGAGGATACTTGCTCCGTATCTCCTCTTCAAGTTCCCACGTCGCCTCATTCTCCGCGTGATGCCTCCACAGCACACGAACCAGCTGGACCGTCCTTTTTCGTAAAACCTTTTCCCTTCGATCCAAGATTCGGATAGGCTGCTCCTCGTACGACAAGTCCTCTCTCAGCTGAATTGGAGAATAGTCGATGACGTGTTTTGGATTCTGAACATACTTTCGCAGCATTGATACATGGAACACATTATGCACTCCGGAAAGATAAGGTGGTAGTGCCACACAGTACGCCACGTTGTTGACTCGTTCCAGTATCTCAAAAGGTCCAATGTAACGCGGATTCAGCTTTCCTCGAAGTCCAAACCGTATTACGCCTTTGGTTGGCGATACCTTTAGAAACACGTGATCACCAACTGTGAATTCTAACATTCGCCGACGATTATCACTGTAGCTCTTCTATCTATTTTGTGCGGCTCGCAGACGCTCTCTTACAACCTGCACTTTTTCTTCAGCTTGCTGGACCAGCTCAGGCCCCAGAATCTGCCTCTCACCCACATCATCCCAGTGGATAGGCGATCTACATTTTCTACCATAGAGGGCTTCAAAAGGGGGCATCTGTATGCTGGCTTGGTAACTATTATTGTACGCAAACTCCGCCAATGGTAAGTGCCGGTCCAACGACCCACTCCAGTCAATCACGCATGCTCGCAACATATCTTCTAAGATCTGTATCATGCGCTCTGACTGACCATCGCTCTGCGGATGGTATGTTGTACTCATATCCAAGCGAGTCCCCAAAGCCTCATGCAAGCTATACCAAAATCGTGACACGAATCGCGGATTCCGATCCGAAACGATGGATACTGGGACACCATGAAGTCTCACCACATCTTTAATATATAACTCTGCAAGTTTCTCTAAAGGATAACTCACCTTAATAGGTATGAAGTGCGCGGACTTAGTCAGCCGGTCGACGACCACCCAAATCGCATCGAACCCTGACTGTGTACGTGGTAACCCTACCACAAAGTCCATAGTAATCTTCTCCTATTTCCACTCGGGTACCAATAGCGGCTGCAATAACCCCGCCGTCCTTTGGTGCTCAGCCTTGACCCGCTGGCATACAAGACACTGTGAAACAAATCGAGCAATATCTCCTTTCATGCCGGCCCACAAGAAAATCCCTTTTGTGTCACGATACATCTTTGTGCTACCCGGATGTATGGTGTAAGCTGACGAATAAGCCTCCTCCAAGATTTTTCTCTTTAAGGCCTCGTCGTTGGGAACACATAACCGATTACCATACCGATTCATCCTCGTGGATATGAAATTCTATCTGAGAACCTGCCCCCACGCCCGCTCGGATCTTCTGAAGAGCAGTATCGGATGACTAGGCCAACTTAATTTGATCCACCAATGTGGATCGAATTCGAAGTTGAGCCAATCGAGCTCCCGGCTCGTGAATAGTCACATCTAAGTCTATTCTTCGTAGATCCTCTAAAAGATACTTTTGCTCAGTAATTAGTGTAGCCAAATTTTTGGTGGCCTTGCGGCTTAGCGCATCCGCTACCACATTCGCCTTTCCGGGATGATACAGGATTGTCAAGTCATAATCTTTTATAAGCTCAAGCCATCTACGCTGTCGCATATTTAGCTCTTTCTGCGTGAAAAGATACTTTAAGCTTTTATGATCGGTGTAGAACTCACACTGCTCCTCATAAAGATAATGACGCCAAATCTTAAGAGCAAACACCACTGCGGCAAGCTCTAGGTCATGAGTAGGGTAGTTTTGCTCGTATGGCTTTAGCTGTCTAGAAGCATAAGCGATCACTCGATCATTTTGCATCAATACACACCCTAAGCCTCGTAGGGATGCATCACTATAAACGGTGAAGCCTTCACCACTAACAGAAAGTGCCAAGACCGGAGCCGTGATCAACCGTCGCTTCAGCTCTTGAAAATTCTCCTCGCACTCATCAGTCCACACAAATTTTGCCCTTTTCTGCGTCAACCGCGTCAAGGGGACCGCGATCCAAGAGAACCCTCTACGAATCGTCTATAATAGCCAGCTAGACCCAGAAAGCTACGAACCTCAGTAGCATTCGTGGGCCTCGGCCATTCTTCCACAGCTTCGACCTTTCTTCTATCAACCGAGATACCATCCTTAGACATGACATGCCCTAAGAAAGAGACATCTTCCAACCAGAAGTCACATTTCTTTGGCTTAGCATAAAGCTTCCTATCTCGTAGGATCTGGAGCACGATTCTCAGGTGCTGCTCGTGCTGCTCTGTACTCCGCGAATAAATAAGGATGTCATCAATAAATACCACCACAAACTGATCTAGATAGGGCTTGAAGATCCGATTCATTAGGTCCATAAATGCGGCTAGAGTGTTTGTCAACCCGAACGGCATCACAAGAAACTCGTAATGCCCATAGCGCGTCCTAAACGCCGTCTTAGGAATATCCTCAGCCCTGATCTTTAGTTGATGGTAGCCCGACTGCAAGTCGATTTTTGAGAAAATCTGGGAACCTTGTAGTTGGTCGAATAAGTCATCAATACGAGGTAGAGGATACTTGTTCTTCACTGTGATCCGATTCAACTCCTTGTAGTCAATACACTCGGTCGAATAAAACTGGCGCACCCCATGGCGAAACACTCGGTCGAATAAAACCTTTATCCAGCAGCTCCTGTAGCTGATCTTTCAACTCCCGCAACTCTGCGGCAGCCATCCTATACGGAGCTTTAGAGATAGGTTCTGCCGTAAACTCGATCTCTCGATCCGGCGGTAGCCCCGGCAAATTAGCTGGGAAAATATCCGGAAACTCCCTTACAACAGGAATCTCCCTAAGTTTTAGTTGCTCATTTTGTGAGTCCGCTACAGATGCTAAGATAGCAAAGCACCCGCCCCGCAGCATTTTAGTAGCCTTCAAGGCTGAGATGATTCTCGGGGGTGAGCGGCTCCGACCACCGATAAAGATAAACTTTGATCCGTCGGGGTTACGAAACATCACTTTCCGACCAGAGCAATCGATGGTGGCTCCATGGGCCGTTAGCCAATCCATCCCGAAGATGACATCGAACTCTTTCATATCGATGACGATAAGGTCAGCTGGCAACACATGACTGTTGACTTCTACTGGACAAGATCTACACACTCGGCAAACCCTAACGCCCCCCACGGGCGTGTCAACCCATAAATCAAAATCCAACGGTGAATGTGTCAAATCATAATCTAAAACAACCTTGCTAGATATGAAAGAATGCGTGGCACCAGAATCAAATAAGGTATATACATAAACGGCTGAGAAATGTAATATACCTGTCAGGACGTCCGCGCCTCCTGACCCATCATGATGTGTCATTGCATAAGCTCGCGCCTAGCTTGACTGACCCGAGCCACTCGAGTCCCTCTAGTTCTGTATCGACCTCTGCGCATGCGAACCTTGTGGGGTCGTCCCGCTCGTTGATGCTCCCGCACCTTGCTGATGGTTCGCATCTCGCTTCTGCTTCCTGACTGGGCAGTTGGCAATCTTATGTTCAAATGAACCGCACTCAAAACAGGCCCCGACTCCCACCTGCATCTATTTGTATGGTGCGGTCCGCCACAATGGTCACACTTCATATCTTTAGGTTGCGGTCGTGGGGGTCGACTTCCGTCCCTTTGTCTCGAGCCGCCATTCCTGCCCTTCCGATTGTCTCGGCGCCCGGATGCGCCTCCTGAAGAAGACTGGGAAGGCGGCCCTGAGTTCGACTCGGCTCAAAAATAACTGGTGCACTCTGCGTCCTTTGAAATTCTTTCTCCAATAGCAGTGCCTTGTTCACAACATCTCTGAGAGTCGACAGCTCGTAACCAACAACCAGCTGCCTGATATCTGGTCTTAGCCCTTCCTCGAATTTTCAAGCTCGCTCCAGTTCAGACTCCACCAGTTTAGGAGCAAAGCGCTCCAATCGAGTAAATTCGAGCTCGTACTCGGTAACAGTGTGATTACCCTGTTCCAAGTGCACGAATTCTGTCTTCTTAGCCCGACGAATACTATCTGGGAAGTACTTATCATAGAAAATCTTGCAAAATTCCTTCCATGTCCATGATCGTGTCTTGTCACTGTGTCTGTCCCGGACTGACTTCCACCACTCATAAGCCCCTTCTCGAAGCATATAAGTGGGGAATGTCACCTGCGTCTCTCCTCCGATGCCCATATGCGTCAAGGCCTTCTCCATTTTCTGGAGCCAAGACTCTGCCTCTAGAGGATCCGTCGACCCACGAAAAATAGGAGGATTTAGCTTCTGAAATCAATAAGGCTTTTCCCAGCTTGAGGATCACTACTTTGCGCTGCCTTAAGGCCTCTGATCTCTTCCTGTAGGGCCATCATCTGATCCTGCTGAGTCTTAATAACACTCAGGATCTCTTGCAATGGGTCTTGCGATCCTCTCTGTCGCTTTCTAGCTGAGGACACCTCCGGTTGCGAGTTCTATGGCGGTAAGTCCTCCGGCGGAATAGGATCAACAGGTACATTAGCTTGCGAAGTGACAGTCCTCCGAGAACGAGCCATCGTCTACATAACAGAATACAATCAAGATATAAAATACGCTAGACCCTCGCCTCGTATCCCAAAAAGGAATCCCACGCACTCACGTGTCCTAAGTCCCTAAGTACTGTGTCATTTACCCTAAGGTGTCAAAAACTTTGGCTCTGATACCACTAAAGCTGTCAAGCCCCGGATCCGACTGCTCGGATCCGAACCGCAACAACCGGCCACGAATCCAGAGGAAGAGCCTTCGAAAACGGAAGGCCATAAATAGATCCAAAGCCACACTCTCAGTTAAAGACTAAATAAAATAATTTATTAATTAAAACAAAACTGAGCAAAAACTACTAGATGTCCAATTAATCAATTCCAACTCAAAATAAACTATATGTCCAAAAGATAAAATCTATCTAACAAGTTCTCGCCGGCCAAATATCTCACACGCCCCGACTCTCGGTACCTGAAACGGTAAACAACAAAAGTAAGCGCAACGCTTAACAAGAAATCTACTTCAAAGGATAACGATAATTTTAAATTTGAAATCACAACGATCATAATTTGGAGTATCTCCACTCCATCGCTCTAACCACGAGAGCTACAATTACGCGCCGTTCTTCCTCGGGAACCGCGTACAGAATAAATCCCTCTCCTCCGAGGTATCCGACCGCAACAGTCGTAAACAATAATAAATCATGATAACCATAGTATGCAAAGTAAATAAATAAACCACAATAGCCAACAATAATTATAAAATCCGCTCGGGTGTACTACCAATTAGTAACAAAACAGATAATAATTATGCCCTAGATCCACTCGGATCCGCATATTTTCTACCGTTTGCAGAAAAGTAGCTATTCCGGTTAGTAACAAAGCCATTATAAGCATCCAAATTTCGCTGCACCTGGTCCAACACCAATAGCGTGCACCAGAAGCTTTTCCGGTTAATTATAGTTCAATCGACAAAGGCAAACACTCTAATTAACAACTTAATCACGTCTAATATCGCTACGATAAATTGAAATCCGAAAATACAATAAATCATGCGAAAATTAATGTGGTCCACCGTGAACCGGGTTTAGCTAGATCTAAAATTAATCTATCTTCTTCCTTCTCCTTCCCAACCCAATCAAAGAAATCTCTCCCAAACTCCTCTCATGGCCAACCATGGTCACCCCATATGGGGTTCACCCCGACCCGACCGTAGGTGGCCGGTGACCACTCCGACGACGGCGACGGCGGTACAATGAGAAGGGAGGATAAGATGGAAAGGTAGAAGAAGAAGGAAAAGAAGATAAAAAAAAAGATCTAAATATTGGAGACCTACCTCGTTCTCGCTCTTTTCCCCTCACGATCGCCGGATCTTGCTCCTACCGGTGGCCACGCTCGCATAAAGAATCCGGCCACAATACTTTATTATTATTTTTTTCTATTGGCCGTACACCCATCCTAAATCACTATTTATAGATGATTAATTAGGACTAAATCTCAATCCTACTCTAACTAGTACTAGAGTATAATTAATCCGAAAATCAAATCTAACCGAATCTGCTTAATCCGACGGTACAAATAAATCAAAAAAATTATGATAACGGGTTTATCACAAAACTATAATCGCGCCCGCATATTTAAATTTTAATTTAAATTAATTGGGTACGGGTATTACAACTACTACTATCATGCCTCTATAATATACCTGAAACTGTAAATCATGTATTTCATGCATCAATTAGATACCGAATAAAATACTGCAATAATACCCAATCATAGTGACCGACTCAACAGTCAGGTCTAACCTGCGCCGTCTCGTGTCCAGCACCCACCTAAAGTGGTTCGCTACCACGCAGGCTACTGTCTGGCCTATGCCATAATCATATCTCATAGCCCAACCTCCGGAGTGGCACTCGCGGGGCGCTACCCTAACCGAGTATAGTATCACTATTAAGCTCAAAATAGCATGCAGGCTGTGGTCAAATGCGATGATCAAACAGATCATGATAATACTGTCATAGTGTCCCAAATAGAGTTATAGTCTCACACTATCTGCACCTGTCTATTGACCTTTAGAAAAATATCACATATATACATGTCTCAATATACTCTCCTGGTAGGTGTCAAAATATCACTATTATCTCAATTATGTCAACAACTCATCTCACAGGCTAAATAATATAATATGGACATAGAAATTAGTCCGCCAATTTTGACAACACGGAACCCACCTATATCGCAAATTTCAAGGAACAGAACGATAGTCGGGATAAGAAGATGATCCGCTACTGCTCTTCTAGCCTGAACGGCAGCTACAACACCTCAGAGTGGCTCGAAAAATCCATCGTGAAAATCATAGGAAATCAGCTCCTAAAAATTAGTTTCTAACTTTCAATTTCTACAAAAGTCTCTCAAAAGAGTCTAAATGAAAAAATAATAATATTACGATACTAACCCCGATGTCGAAACACCGAAAAACACGCGCGCGCACGCCGACCGCTCGTTACAACAGAGAAACCCAAGCTCGCTCTAATTCCTTCTCGACCAAACTCCCTCTCTCTCTCCAAAGTTAACAAAAATGAAAGGATAAGGATGGAGATGCCAACCTAGACTCCACCGACTTAAAAAATGCAACATTGCCATTAAGTCCCTCAAAAATCCAATATTTTAACTTTAGTCCTCACAAATTAAATCTTGAGTTTCAAAGCCCGTTTTTGCGTCTCCAGTGGAGTAAGGTCACAAACCTCCAGAGATGAGAAAAGAAGTAATCCAAATCTAGCAATAAGCCCTCCACCAGAATCTTGCTTACAAAACCAAGAATTTCCATCAAAACCTCAAAAATCAGCATTTGAGCTTAAACTATCTAAAATCTGAGCTAAACTTACCTTCCAATCTAAAATTCAGGTGAAGAGTAGCTCCAATACCAGTAGAGGGTGGAGGAAAACCGAATCCAACTCCAAAAATCCAAGCACCAAAAGATTCAGATTCATGAAATCCAAGAAAATCACAATTTTGTCACGCCCCGGGCTAGTTTTAGAAGCGGAAATACGTGCCAAATTTTTTTTTTGAAAGCCTAGCCCGCGCCACGTACAGACCCGCCACAAATACAGGGTCCACTGTACACACGGACAGAGCCTCCCCTGTATTTGCACGGCGTACACAACATACAAACAGGATCACAACCACCATTCATTCATCACACAAACCACAACAACACAATAAGATTCATACAGCTAACAGTCCTTAAACCTGTATGAATCTAAGCAAGTCCTTAGGCGAAGGATGATGCGATGCACAAACAACAGATCGTTCTAGAAAACTGCACCTTACCCAGAAGCCTTATTTTGAAACCCTAATCTCAAACATTTAAAGATCTTTTGAAAACCGTTCTCCACACGAGAACTTTCTTTTGAAATCCCAAAAGTCGATCGATCAGAAATCTATTTGAAAACTGTTTTCCACTCGGAAACCTTTATTTGAAAACACTACCACGAGGGGTAGAAAATCAAGATGCGCGATATAAAGCCACAATTATAGATCTAAAAGCATCGACATCCTCACAATAAGATTCATACAGCTAACAGTCCTTAAACCTGTATGAATCTAAGCAAGTCCTTAGGCGAAGGATGATGCGATGCACAAACAATAGATCGTTCTAGAAAACTGCTCCTTACCCAGAAGCTTTATTTTGAAACCCTAATCTCAAACATTTAAAGATCCTTTGAAAACCGTTCTCCACACGAGAACTCTCTTTTGAAATCCAATAGCCGATCAATCGAAAACGGTTTGAAAACTGTTTCCCACACGGAAACCTTTATTTGAAACGCTACCACGAGGGGTAGAAATCTAAGATATGCGATATAAAGCCACAATGAAAGATCTAACAGCAAGGTCATCCAAAAGTCTAAGCATGCAATCCACACATGAATACTAAACCAAATCCACAAGATCTAAGCATGCAAGACAGAACATCCAAAATGTAACTGTACCAAAACCATAACATGCTAGACAAAATAATCACAGTGTAACTGAACCACATCCATAACTAACTGATAAAGGATAAGGGTGATAACCAAATCTGGAGAGAGAAGCCTCACAGGTTGGGACCTCTAGTACCACTAACTAGGCGTGCCTCGCTGCGTCCCGACTCTCACCACCCTGCTCACCTGAAAACAACAACAATGGCGGGGGGTGAGAACATGTAAACATGTCTCCCCTCCCAGTGGGTACCGCAAGCCGACGAAGGCGAGGTGTACACACCGGCACGAGGGTCAACAAACAGATAGATAGGTAAACAGTAGCACAACGAGTATGAGGCTAACATACAACTGAACAACTATGCTACTGTAAGTAAATAGTATATGCATCAATGGAGATAACCACAAAGTATACCCAATCATAGCCACCGGGACGTATCCCTGATAATGTCACACTCTGCTAAGCGCTGGCACAACACCTGCAAAACGCACGCGGCGTCGAGGCTCACGGGTCGTCTACATGACCCTTTTCCGAAAAAGATGCCCTGAACGGTGGATCAGACCGTTGGCAAACGTGAGGTGCTAGGGGAGCTGTGACGATCGATGCGAATGCTCAATCCACAGAACGGCAACGAGCCGTGAAGCAACCGGTAAACCAAAGTACTAGGATCGCTCGGAACGACAGGCGATCACCACCGACCAACAAGGTCGTCTCAATAATCATGCAAACCACAACTACTCTACTATCCAAGCACACATAAGTAGAGTCAACGGAAGTCAAGTGAACTAGTAACTGAAATGCAAGAGAAGGGATAGAAAGGTATCACCGTAGTCCACTGAACCGACTCCGGATCGAAGTACCCACCTGTCGAAATGATAGAGCCTAACACCGACGGCTCTCGGGAACCACGACAGGACCTACGAAAGACTCACAGGGTCAAGGTCTACCAAGTTGACACTAAACACATAGCGCTCACATCCCGAAACCGACGGATCGTCGGAAAAACCCACCGGGACGATCCCGAAACCACACTAAGCCCCACAGGGGTACCAACAGCCAAACCGAGTCCTCCGCTGTCCCCAAACACACAAAACAAGGTGGCAGGACGGCGAGCACAAGCTCGGGGTGCCACAAACACAAACGCACCCGAAACCGCTTCCCGGGTTCTCGAAAAGTGCCGATTTGGCACCGGAACCCTTCGTCACTCATCCGCTGTCCTCGGAACTTTGGGACAGCGATGAGGAACAGCCAATGAGGCTAGATGATGAAGCCAAGTCACTCGCGAAACCAGCAAGTGAATCGCACGACTAAAAACATGCGTTTCGCCGACTATTTCATCGAAAAACGCATCGGAAATAAATCCGGATCTCCGCGAAGGGCGAAGGGGTTGGACAACCAGTCCACAGGGCCTCAAGGATCATGCCCTTGCTGCCCACAGCGTCGCAACGCTGCCACAATCACCAAAGTCCCAAACAAGCAACATTTACATACATAACAAGCATAAATAAGGCCGTTCGAGCATTCCGTTCGTCCGCACGACCTTCCGCAAGCACCAGCGGATAGGTAACGACGTAACGGAGGCCGTGCTCATAGCCCCACTGTGACAGGACCAGTCGCAAGCACAGAAAGCCCATAAAAACAGTGCTCACATGCGATAAAATTGCTCGACAAAGGCCGAACAGCGAAACGGCTCACCCAAACAGAAAACTAAGGTGAGCATGATGATCAGCGCGTCACCGCAATCATCGTGCTCACCTTCCCGAGCTTCGGGAGGCAACATAGAGCAAGAACACAAGCATGCGGCCCAAAACAAAGCCGAAAGCACCCTGGCCGGAGCAACTAGCTCCGGCCGGCTGCCGGCCGACATGCACGGCGCGCGGCGGCCAGGTCTGGATACGGGGGAGGTGAGGAAGGGAATGCTCAAATCAGCCGGCGGCAGGAAGCGGCGGCGGTGGCGCGGGGAGAAAGCTCACTCTCGGGTGGCTAGGGCACGGTGGCGCCGGCAACAAACGGCGACGGCGGTAGGCGGCGACGCGAGCACCGGCAAGAAGGGGTCGCCGGACGTCGGGTGGGAGGTGACCGCGACAACAAAACCCGGCGGCGGCGGCGGCGAGTGCTCGGCCGCGGCTGCCCTAACAGCCCAGGCTGAGCCCGCGGCGGCTGCGGCTGCGCTCTGGCGGCACGGGGACATTCGGGAAGAGGTGGACCGGCGGCGGCGGTCCAGAGGGTGGCGGCGCGCACCCTCCAAGGCGGCGGGAGGCGGCAGGTCGCGGCCTGTAGCTACTCCTGCCCGCAAGTTGCATGCAAGAGCCGCAGGCGGCGCACCGACGGCAGGGGGGCGGCCGGGGAAGGAAGCGACGGCGGCGGTGGCCCTCCTAAGGACGGCGGGAGGCCGCTGCGGTGGCGGGAGGCGTCGGCGGCTCGGATCACTAGCACACTGCCCGCACTCCCAGCAGCAGCCAGCTGCGGCGCGGCGGCGCTCGGCGACGGCTCCCGACGGCGGAGCGGGTCGCCGGCAGCTGTGCCACCTCAGGGTGACCTCAGGCATGGGTTCACCCTAGGTGCACACTGCAGAGAAGAAGAAGAAGGAAGAAGAAGGAGAAAGAAGAAGAAAAGAAAGGAAGCAAGGGAGAGGGCTGCTGGCCGGAGCTCCCCGCCGGCCAGGGGAGGTCGGCGGCGGGCAGTGGCGCACAAGGGAGGTGGGCAGGGGAGCTGAGGAGAGAGTGGCACCCTGCTGGGGAGCTGAGGGAGAAGAGAACAACCTTAAACCTCTCTCTCTCTCCACTCACACACACACACACACACAAATACACATTTGCACAAAATGCAAATAAGCCCCTCAAACAGAGCAAATAACCCCTGGGTCCCTCACAGCAACTACAAAAAGCCCAGACACCCCTCCCATTTGATCTCACGCAAAACGGTGCGTGAAACAGGATCCAATTCGTAAAACGATAAAATGTACAATACGACCTCTTAGTGAAGAACATGTAATAACTCTCGATCCGTCCGTCGCATGTCGAAACGGATCACGCCATCGCGTTCAACACTGCCGAGACATCGAATCTATTATTTTGGATTGTCAGAAACGAACTCCGAAAAGCACCACAATCCATCCTCTCTCTGCAACCAAATTCGAAAACCAATAAAATACACAAATAATACAATATATATACATATATATATATATACACCTATACATATATATATACATATACAGATACAAAGTAGAGGGAGAGAACACAGAATTCAAATTTCCAAAATTCAAATTCTCACATCACTCCCACCAAACAAGAAGTTTCGTCCCCGAAACTTACTCACACACTATCCGCAAACAATTGCGGGAACCACTCTCGCAAAGCAGACTCCAGCTCCCAAGTAGTCTCACGCTCCTCGTGACTCGTCCACTGCACTCACACAATGGAAAGCTCCGGTTCCTCAATTGATTCACCTCACGAGCCAAAATCCTCAAAGGCGCCTCATCGTAGCTAAGATCCCCCTCAGCTGAACCGTCGTCGGGCTGATCACGTGAGAAGGGTCGGGGATGTACTTCCGAAGCATGAACACAAGGAAGACATTGTGCGCCCGAGCACGACTAGGAGGAAGAGCTAACCGATAAGCCACTGGACCCACACGCTCAAGGATCTCGAACGGTCCCCCGAAACACGGACAAAGCTTGCTCCGCAATCCGAACCGCTTGATCCCTCGAGACGGCGAGCAGCACATGCTTACCGACCTGAAACACTAGGTCACGTCGTCGCTGGTCCGCGTAGCTTTTCTGCCGGCTCTGCGCAGTCAGCAGCCGCTGCCTCGCACTGCGAATCCTGTCCTCTGCGTCCTCCAACAGGTCAGGCCTGATCACTCGACGCTCATCCACGTCATCCCAACCGATCGGTGATCGACAACGACGTCCAAACAAAGCCTCGTACGGTGCCATCCCAATGCTCGCTTGGAAGCTGCTGTTGTAGGCGAACTCCACCAGAGAAAGATACTTGAACCATCCCTCACCATAGTCCAAAACGCATGCCCGGAGCATATCCTCGAGAGTCTGGAAGACTCGCTCCGACTGCCCATCACTCTGAGGGTGGTAAGCCGAGCTGAAGAAGAGCTTCGTTCCTAGAGTCTGTTGCAAGCTCCTCCAGAACTGAGAAATGAAGCGAGAATTCCGATCAGAAACGATCGACACTGGCACTCCATGCAGCCTGACGATCTCATCCAAGTAGAGCTGCGCTAGTCGATCCCGAGACCAAGTCGTGTGTACCGGTAGGAAGTGAGCTGCTTTCGTCAGTCGGTCCACAAAAACCCAGATCGCAACATGACCTCGCTGAGAACAAGGCAACCCGGTGACGAAATCCATGGTGATCTGCTCCCACTTCCATATAGGTACAGGCAACGGTTGAAGCTTCCCTGCTGGTCGCTGATGCTCAGCCTTCACCTGCTGACAAACCAGTCACTGTGCCACATGCTGAGCTACATCCATCGTCATGCCAGGCCACCAAAAACTCTGCTTCAGGTCGCGGTACATCTTCGTCCCTCCAGGATGAACGGTGTACGGCGACCGGTGTGCCTCAGTCAAAATCTCTCGCCTCAAATCCTGATCACTGGGCACACACCTCCGTCCTCGAAAGCGAAGGGAACCATCAACAAGTAACGTGAAGTCACCATCTCTACCCTGCTCGGCCTCTGCTCGCACTCTCTGCAAGTGCGGATCCATCAGTTGCCCACCGGAAATCCGATAAGACAAGGTGGGCTGCATCACCAAAGTCAACAACTGAGCGGTATGTCACGGACTAAACCGAAAGCTCGTGTCTAGTCAGTGCGGCGCTCCCCCTTCCTACGCGAAGTGAGCAAGCCAACCCCTCTCCTTACAAAGTCAGGACCTCCTCACCCTAAAACTAAGTACAAGAGAAATAGAGAGTTTGAGGAATGTTGCATAGATATAAAGTTGAGATTACAACCAAGTTCCTAATGAGAGGGGGTGGAGGCCACAACCTTATATAGGCCACTCGCCACCCATGCTACGAATGAGAAGTCGCCAAATGGCGTACAATGATAAGTCCAAAAGGGGATGCTACGTTATCCCAAGAGACACTCATACTTATTACCGGGATGCTACGTTATCCCAAGAGACACACACTTATTACCCACCTAGAAACTCTAAGGGACTCTTGACCCTCCGGTCTCCGCACCATCAGTCTCGAGATCCGCATAGACTTCTAGAACGCCCCCGCAAAGCCTCCGTCAGAATGCTCCTTCGGAGAAACGGGCCACTGTCGAGGAAAAGTCAGCGGCAAATATTTTGTCCGTGACAATCTCCCCCACCAAAAGCGCAGACGCCCTCGTCGCGCGCAGAGCTGCTTCCGGTCCGCGTAGCCTTCCGCGCAGTCCGTCGAGCCTTCGCGCCCGAACGGCCCCGAGCCTCGCTACCGTCCGCCATTGCCCCCGCACCAGCCACTAGTGCCTTGCCCCTCTGAGCATAAGCACCAGCGAACTCGCTGTGCGAAGAAACCGTCGAGTGTGCATGTCCTCCGCGACACGCACGCGCACTCCGCCAAGTCGCAGGACGCCCCTTGGTCCCTGCGGAATCAGCCGAGGGTGCATGTCCTCCGCGACACGCACGCGCACTCCGCCAAGTCGCAGAACGCCCCTTGGTCCCTGCGGAATCAGCCGAGGGTGCATGTCCTCCGCGACACGCACGCGCGCTCCGCCAAGTCGCAGAACGCCCCTTGGTTCCTGCAGGTTTCTTGACAGAATGACTTACACAGTGTTTCGATGCTGGCTGCTTCAGCACCGCAGGAGACTCGACAGCCTCGCCGCTGCTCGGGTCCTCCTCCTCGATGTCCTCAGCCGTCCCGCGCTTCACCTCCTCGTAAAGCTGCAGGGCAGTGAGGGATTGGTTCTTCGTCGGCTTGCCCCGACGCACCGGAACCATACAAGGTGCTGCTTCGCCCAGGAAGCTCAGCACCCCCAAGTGTGGCATTGGCGCCGCCTTCGACGAAATGAGGAAGTCCATCCCAAGGATCATTCCAAAGTCGTCAAGTGGCCCAACGGTGAGATCAGCCTTGCCCCTCCACGGGCCGATGGCTAAATCCACGCCTCTAGCAACTCCCGCGATAGGACGCGCCTCGGAGTTGACCGCCTTGATGCGGCTCGCATCCTTCTCAAGTTTGAGGCCCAAACGCTTGGCCTCCGCCTCAGCGACAAAGTTGTGCGTCGCGCCGGTGTCGATCATCGCCCGAGTGGTCCTCCCGTTGAGGATCACGTCGACGAACATAAGCTCCCTCCCGCGGAGCTCGTCGCCGCTAGGCTGACCGCAAACTGCGTTGACGAGCCTAAGCGCGCCCATCCTCGGCAGTTCCACCACGTCCTCGTCCTCCTCGACTTGGACCGCAGCAACCCGCTTGCCCTTGTGGTTGCTCCTGGTTGGGCAGTCCCGCGCCCAATGGTTTTTGCCGCAAACATAGCAAGAAATGTTCGCAGGCGGTGGGTCGGAATCCTGCCGATGCCTCCTCGCATCCTGGTTTGGCTTGTGCCCCGTCGCGCCCCCTGGATCGTGGTGCCCTCCCCCACCTTTGGCCTCGCTCGCCTTCGGTGGTTCACCTCGATCGCCCTCGGTTCGCTCCCGCTCAGGCAACTTCTCCGCCAAAGCAATCGCAGCGTTCAGGTCCTTCACGTCTCGCGCCACGAGCTCCTTGTTAGCCCACGGCTGAAGACCGTCAAGAAAAAAGAACAAGCGATCCTCGTCAGCCATGTTGGAAATCGCCAACATTAGCCGCGAGTACTCTTGGACATACTCCCTGAGTGTGCCCCGATGTTTGAGCCGTCGAACTTGCCTCCGCGCAAGGTACTCGACATGCTCTGGGTAGAACTGCGCCTTGAGCTCGCGCACAAAGTCCTCCCACGTCTCAAGTTGACAGCGACCCTGCTCGGCCTCCGCCGACCGTCGACGCCACCACAGCATGGCATCGTCGGTGAGGTACATGGATGCGATGTGGACCTTGTCCTCCTCGACCTCCAATCGCAACGCCCTCGTATAGCGCTCTATGTGCCAAAGGAAGTTGTCAATTTCCTCCAACTGTCACGGACTAAACCGAAAGCTCGTGTCTAGTCCGTGCGGCGCTCCCCCTTCCTACGCAAAGTGAGCAAGCCAACCCCTCTCCTTACAAAGTCAGGACCTCCTCGCCCTAAAACTAAGTACAAGAGAAATAGAGAGTTTGAGGAATGTTGCATAGATATAAAGTTGAGATTACAACCAAGTTCCTAATGAGAGGGGGTGGAGGCCACAACCTTATATAGGCCACTCGCCACCCATGCTACGAATGAGAAGTCGCCAAATGGCGTACAATGATAAGTCCAAAAGGGGATGCTACGTTATCCCAAGAGACACTCACACTTATTACCGGGATGCTACGTTATCCCAAGAGACACACACTTATTACCCACCTAGAAACCCTAAGGGACTCTTGACCCTCCGGTCTCCGCACCATCAGTCTCGAGATCCGCATAGACTTCTAGAACGCCCCCGCAAAGCCTCCGTCAGAATGCTCCTTCGGAGAAACGGGCCACTGTCGAGGAAAAGTCAGCGGCAAATATTTTGTCCGTGACAGGTAGCTCCAGAAGGTAAAATCTCCAACTCTAGTCGACGAAACTCCTCCACCAATCGCTCCAAGTCGGTGATCATGAGAGACAGCTCCGCCGAAGGTTGCTTCCGGCTAAAGGCGTCCGCCACAACGTTCGCCTTGCCCGGATGGTACTGGATGGAGATGTCGTAATCCTTCAAAAGCTCAAGCCACCGTCTCTGTCTGAGGTTCAGCTCCTTCAGGGTGAAGAGGTACTTCAGACTCTGATGATCCGTGAACATCTCGCAAAGCGCTCCGTACAGGTGGTGTCTCCAAAGCTTGAGAGCGAACACCACTGATGCTAACTCGAGATCGTGCACCGGATAGTTCTTCTCGTAGTCCATCAACTGGCGCGAAGCATACACGATGACCTTCTCCTGCTGCATGAGCACGCACCCCAATCCTATCCGAGACGCATCGCAGTAGACCACAAAATCCTCACCAGGTTGCGGCAATGCTAAGATAGGGGCACGAGTCAAACTGTCCTTCAGCTCCTAGAAGCCCATCTGACAAGCGGGAGTCCACAGAAACTTCTCGCCCTTCCTCGTTAGCTTGCTCAAAGGGGCGGCGATCTTTGAGAAACCCTCAACAAATCGCCGGTAATAACTCGCCAAGCCGAGGAAGCTCCTAATCTCCACCACAGAAGTCGGAACAGGCCAATCCATCACAGAGTCCACCTTCCTTGGGTCCACCGCAATACCAGACTGCGTCATGATGTGACCCAAGAAAGAAACTTCTCGAATAGATTAGTATGTCGTCAAAAAAGACCACGACAAATTGACCCAAGAACTGCCGAAAAAAACTGATCATCAAATTCATAAAAGCTGTCGGAGCGTTCGTCAAACCGAACGGCATAACCGTGAACTCGTAATGCCCGTAACGAGTCCGGAAGGCCGTCATCGCAACGTCCTCGGCCTCGATCTTCAGCTAAAGATAACCTGGCTGCAAAACAATCTTCGAGAATACCGAGGCTCCCTGGAGCCGGTCAAAGAGATCGTCGATCCGCGGTAGAGGGTACTAAATCTTCACCGTCATCTCGTTGAGCTCGAACTCACAATCAAACCAACATAGAAACCTTGCGAGTCCATCACTCTGGTGCACAGGGTTGCCAATTGCAACAAGCGATAAAATCACCAGTGATGCCAAACACCTGTCTCCAAGTGATCGGACACGCGCTTCAAACCAAGACCATACGGAAGCCGTGACGAAAACCTTGTACGCAAACACACGCACAGAGGCCTCGGAGCCAACACCCAGGCTCCCAACATCCGATCACCAAGGCACCAAAACTCCTGGCAAAAACCGAGAACACCTCACAAAACAAACCTTTTAGCTGTGAAGGCATAGCTACCGAGCTAAAAGGCAACCAGTCAACCGGAGTCAAACCATCCGCAGTGATGGCAATTCAATTGCGCAAAACCACCCAAGGATTAGCTCAAGGCTCGCTACGTGATCAGGAATGACCACCACACAGCTTTCCCACAAGACGACGTAGAGATTGTCTCGCAAGAGAAAGCACCGACCCAAACCTGAAAGTCCCAAAAGGGATAGGGTATTTCATCCTAACTTTTGACACTACGTTGTCTGCAACCAACGTACTTATCAAAAGAAAAATAAAATATCCGTAGATCAAATGCCGACAACAAGTTGGCAACACCACAAAGGTACCAGGTCAACCAACTCAAAAGCTGGACCAAAATCACGGAAGAATCACCGAATTAACGGGAAAAAGCAAACCGACCCGCAAAACAAGGTCTGCCCTGAGCCAACTCCCTAGGAGTCTTCGGCTTCCAACAACAAACCGACAGCTACACGCGACATAGGGTCGCCAACCACACGAACCAAAGCGAAGGAAAAACAAATTCCAGCGTCGACTAACCAACGCCAAACGCTGCGAGACCTCCAACAACAACCAGGAAGATCTCGCGACAGCACGAAAGCCTACAAATACCACAAGAAATCCCATAACACACCAATTTAGGCGTTAGGATAGTCGCAAACCAAGTAGGCACCAACAAAAACCTGACACCAAACAGTGTCCACTCAGTCTAGTACACGTCAGTTTGACGCAAGAACTAGCTAAAGGTCGAAAGACCAACACTGACGATTCCACCAGCAATACGTCAGTGCGGTAGGCTTCACCGCCCTACCCAACAAAACAGAGAAGGTAACACCAAAGTTGCGATCGAAACCGTTCAAAGCACCGTCTCCGTAGAGACGCTCGTAGTGGCCCTCGTACTCTACACAGAAAGTGGGGCCAGGGCAAGAACAGCCCAAACGACAACACAGATCCACCAAGTGACGTCACTTAGCCCGATAGGGCCACCACCTGCCAACGAGTGGTTATGCAGAGGGGAAAACACCTTGCCAATTGGTATCTGTCTGGTACTCCACCACTACTTCTAGAAGAAGCACGAGTCTGCGAACAAGGGCGGATCGAACCTCAGGAAATCCGTCAATCGCGCTCGGATGTGGCCACCACCCCCAATCCCGGGGTCGGCGTCCACACACGAAACAACCGACGTAGTTGCTGCCGTCGTCGCGGTCGTGGCCACAACGGCGTGGGTGCCACAGGAGGGTCTGCAGTCATCGGGGCACTCGGCGGAGGAGGAGGAGGGGCTGGAGCGGCAGTCGCCGTAGCCTGCTGCTGCAAAAACTGCCGGAACATGCCGGAACATGCCGGAGAGGGTCGTCAGCTGACCCCTCGCCTCGGCCTCAAGCACACAGGGTACGGTCAACAGCAGGCTGCTCGCCTCCTGCCGGCTCCTTGCTCGAACCAGCCGCAATAGCCCGAGTCTGAACACCAGCAGACGGCTCCGCAGGCGCATGCCTACACCACGACCCGGACGAGGAGGTGTACCACGACCACAAGCCATCTGCAAAACACAGAAACCTGCGCAAGAGAAAGGGGGTCGGCAACTCCCACAAAACACAAGCCGAAAACAAACCCCCTCGAACTCGCGCACCTATACATCTTAGGTCTTCCTATGGGTCAGCCTAACAAATGGTTCAGTTACAAGTTTATGAATGAATGAGTGTTTGTACCCTTTACGCTCTGATACCATCTCAATCTGTCACGCCCCAGGCTAGTTTTAGAAGCGGAAATACGTGCCAATTTTTTTTTTAAAGCCTAGCCCGCGCCACGTACAGACCCGCCACAAATACAGGGTCTACTGTACACACGGACAGAGCCTCCCTTGTATTTGCACGACGTACACAACATACAAACAGGATCACAACCACCATTCATTCATCACACAAACCACAACAACACAATAAGATTCATACAACTAACAGTCCTTAAACCTATATGAATCTAAGCAAGTCCTTAGGCGAAGGATGATGCGATGCACAAACAATAGATCATTCTAGAAAACTGCTCCTTACCCAGAAGCCTTATTTTCAAACCCTAATCTCAAACATTTAAAGATCTTTTGAAAACCGTTCTCCACACGAGAACTCTCTTTTGAAATCCCAAAAGTCGATCGATCGGAAATCCATTGAAAACTGTTTCCCAGTCGGAAACCTTTATTTGAAAACGCTACCACGAGGGGTAGAAATCCAAGATATGCGATATAAAGCCATAATGAAAGATCTAAAAGCATCGATATCCAAAAGTCTAGGCATGTAATCCACTCATGAATACTAAGCCAAATCCACAAGATCTAAGCATGGAAGACAGAACATCCAAAAATGTAACTGTAACAAAACCACAACATGCTAGACAAAACAACCACAGTGTAACTGAACCACATCCATAACTAGCTGATAAAGGATAAGTGTAGTACTCGGAAATTTTTGAGATTTAGGGTTTGCGGACTTTGAGGGATTCGGGCGCCCGGAAGTGGCGAAGTGGACGCCCGAACGATGTGGACCCTGTTGCACTTTGTGGACGATCCGGTTGTGGCCGACGAGTTGTGGATCTGGGCGCAGGATCTGGACGCCCGGATTGAGGATCCGAATTGAGTTGTGACGTGGAGAGCCACGTGTCACGACGCAGGACACGTGTCGATCGCCGGAGACACGCCGCCCCACCGCCTGCTGACCGCCGACCGACCGCTTGACCGCACGACGACACCTGTACGGCAGGGTTTCCGGACGCCCGGAAGTTGGGAAGTGGGCGCCCGAATGTGGACTTTTGGCAGCCTATAAATAGGTGAGCCCTGATGGTTTTTGGGGTTATTTCCACTTCGTGATTTCGTTTCTAGAGAGAGAAAGCTAGAGTAAGGGCCATGAGTTGGCATTAGTTTGTGATCTAGCTTGTTCTCCTCTATCCTGCTGATCTGATCTAGTGCTGAGCTGTTATTCTGCTGGAGATAGCAGTTTCCTTGGAGGTTTTGACAGATCGGAGTGCTGCCGGAGTTCGTTATCCTGGAGGGTTGGATCTGAGGATATTGTCCTTTCCCCACCGTGGTTGGATTAGCTTGTGAGGTGGGTTGATGTTTGCCAGATTCAGTGGACTTCCTCCTACGTGTTTTATCTCATGTTAGCATAATATGATATGATGTTGTTTGGATTATGTTAGCATGATTGGATTATGATATGTGGATATTGGATTATGATATTGGAATTATGATAGTATGCCATGCTAAGATTATGTTAGAAATGTCATGTTAGATTGAGACTGATCTATAGACCGCATTGGCATGTTATGATCTTAGATGTGCTAATGATATATATATGAGCATGCATTTCTTTGTATCCTTGTTGCATGATTGGACCTACACCTATTCTGTTGATTCCTTGTACCAGTTGTTGTACATGTAGTGTAGGTGATCATGTTGTGGCTCGTGCTATGTTGTTGTACCTCCTCTTTGTGGTAGAGTCGAGAGCCTCCTCTTTGTGGTAGAGTTGAGATGGATTGTGAGCACTGGAGCATTGATTGTGCCAAGGGCACGTGGTTCTTTGTGAGAGCATTGATTGGGTCACACTTGTTGATTATCCTTTGTGGTGCCGAGGGCACAGTGGATTGGGTCTTACTTGTTGACTATCCTTTGAGGTGCCGAGGGCACATGATCCTTTGTTGACCCAGTCGTGTCGATCATATACCTGCGGGTGCTTGGCGTATACTATGGTTGTACTTTGCTCGGTTGGGTCGCTCCCATGAGTACCACTCTAGAGTTGGCATGTTCCGTACAGAGGGTTGTACGAGGGGCTAGTTACAGACGGGCTTCCTGTACTAGTCGGCTCCCTGGAGGGTTGAGCATGATCAGGCCGCAGGTTAGCGTGTTCAGGAGGTATGGTATGGTATTGTGAGGTATTATATGGCGAGAGCTAGGTACAGATGGGGTTCCTGTACTAGCTGGTTCGCAGGTATTGTATTGTGTATGATAGTCCTCATTTGGTATATTCAGTTCATTGGTATTTCATACTGACAGTTGAGCTTCGTGCTTAGTAGTGGTAGTATATCTCCTACTCTTTTATTGCTCTATACATATCTCTTGAGATTGAGGACTTAGTGGGCAGACCGCTGAGGCTGGTGGCGGTACCCACTGAGGACTACTTGATTGATAGTAGTTCTCACACCCATTGGTGACATCTTTTTGCAGAGTCTTCTTCCCCAGTTGTGCATACTGAGCGCGGAAAGGAGACCGTCGGGTAGAGCTATTCCCCGGATACTTGGCTAGAGGTATACCCATTTTTGGTTAGATGGTTGAGTCTGTACATACAGTATGACTGAGACATCAGTGTTGTATATGTGAGTTATTTATGAGAGTTATGGATGATGTATGTACAGTGATCTTTTGATATATTATATAGCAGCTCTGTTGATACCTTTAGCTCTGTGTGTTTTGTTGTGGATGTTGTATCGCTTCGTGTACACGGTAGAGATACTGTGTATGCGGCGGATCTGGTCATGCGCCTGGGAAGAGGTAACCCGGGGCGTGACAGATTAAGTTGGTATCAGAGCTTAGGAATAGGTCAAGAGGGCCTAGGAAACCTAAGATAAACAGACCTAAGAATGACGAGAGAGACGTGATTGATCGCGAAAGTCAAAGATTGGGTTTTGAATCTTTCCTTGTGTAGGAAGAGTGATTGAGGGATTATGCCTTCTCTTATCGGATGAATTATGTTGGCTGCAGACGACATAATAATCTGAGAAGAAAAGAAGTGTCCTTCTAGACTTTCGCTAGATTGGGTCGTGAGTTGTTTGTGGTCCTAATCGGGTATTCTGTTGCAGGATTATTACTATGCCTCCTCGACGACCATCGACGCGAGCGCATCCGACGCCTTCGGATATGCCTGAGCAGACGGGACCTAGTGAACGGCCCGCTCTGCAGGAGCAGCTAGCAGACATAGCTGCAGTTGGAAGGCAGCAGAGTGCCTTGTTGCAGAAGATGTGTGATGCTTTCTCTACGCCTCGAGCTATGGAACCTCAGGCGGCAACTACTCCAACTACATCTCAACCTGGAGAAGGAAGTACTCAGCCTAGTCAAGTGCTTTCTGAAGAGGAGCAGGAGCGGATGGCGGATAGATTGGCTCGCTTCTGTAGGTTTGATCCACCACGATTCAATGGAAGTAGCATAGAACCGTGGGTGGTAGAAGCCTGGATATGTGAGATGGAGAAATTGTTCGAGGATCTCTTTGTGCCAGCACGGGAGCAGGTGCATATGGCAGTGCATTGTTTATCTGGTGATGCACATGTCTGGTGGAGGAGGACCCGTGATCATAGGTCCTTGAATCCTCTACAGATGACTTGGAGTGAGTTTCGAGGGATTATGTATGGGGCGTATTTTCCCAGTAGCGTGAAAATGAAGATAGAGGAAGACTTGAAGAACCTGAAGCAAGGGAATCGCTCGGTGCAGGAGTATGCGAGGGAATTTACTAGGTTGCTTAACTGTGTTCCCTCAGCGGCGAGAGATGAGATACAGAAGGTTTATCTGTATGAGAAGGGTTTGAGACCCGATATCTTTCCATTTGTCCACTCGCAGAGACTTCAGACTTTGGATGCTACTATTGAGCAGTCTCTGTGGGTAGAGCGAGGGGCATTTGTGACGAGAGGGCAGCATGTGGACCCGGCTCAAGGTCAGGAAAGGAAGCGCCCGGCGCCTGATGATGGAGGGCAATCAAGTAGCAGACGGCCACCTAAACCTCCTCAGCAATCGCGTTTCCAGGGACGTGGATCTTTTAGTCGCCAGCAGTCTGGAGGATTTCGCCAGCAGTCTGGAGGATATCGCCAGCAGCGACCGCAGCAGCAGCAGTCGAGGGGATCTCCCCGATGTGTGATTTGTGGAGGACCTCATTTCGCTTATCTCTGTAATAGACGAGAGGGCCGATGTTATGAGTGTGGACAGCCAGGACACATCAGGAGGGCTTGTCCCAGACTTGTAGCAACTCCTTCTATGGCATCTGTACCTTTTACTCCACCGCAGTATTCTGGAGCTTCCCCGGTATTTTCTCAGGAGCGATCTTCTATGCCACGACAGCAGGATCGACGCCAGCCACCGGCGAGCGGGCGAGTTTATGCCGCTCAGATCAGATTGAGGATCCTGCGATAGCTGATCGAGTGGTGGCAGGTATAATTTTGATTTGTGGCATTAGATCGCGTACTTTATTCGATACTGGTGCATCGCATTCCTTTGTTAGTAGGACATTTGCATTGCATCATGGTCTAGAGATAGGATTGTTACCCCAGGCACAGGAGGTGCGGGTACCTGACCATAATTTGCAGGTGATTGAGGGTTGTTTAGGATGTCCTGTGCAAGTAGGACCTTGGATCATGTCTGTTGACTTATTGGTATTGAGACAGTTACAGGATTTTGATGTAATCCTAGGCATGGATTGGTTATCTCGATACTTTGCTACGATTGATTGTGGATCTAAGACGGTAATCTTTCGTGAGCCTGGACATGAGGAGTATGTTTATGAAGGTTGTAAGAGTTCACTGTTCGCAGTGACGATTTCTTCTGCTAAGGCCAGACAGATGTTAAATAGTGGATGTATGGCCTATTTAGCAACAGTGACTGAGGTGCCCACTGTTGTACCAGGACTCGAGGATATTCCTATTGTCCGTGAATTTCCGGACGTATTTCCTTCTGAGTTATCCTCGATGCCTCCTGATAGGGAGATTGAATTCGTGATTGATGTGGTACCAGGAACCGCGCCAATCTCGAAGACACCCTATAGAATGGCACCAGCTGAGTTGAGAGAGTTGAAGGCGCAATTGCAAGATTTGATGGATAAAGGTTTTATTAGACCCAGTGTGTCGCCCTGGGGAGCGCCTGTACTATTTGTGAAGAAGAAGGATGGTTCACTTAGGTTGTGTGTGGATTATCGAGAATTGAACAAAGTGACCATCAAGAATAGATACCCCCTCCCACGTATCGATGATCTGTTCGATCAATTACAAGGAGCGTGTGTCTTTTCTAAGATTGATCTTCAGTCCGGTTACCACCAGTTGAAGGTGAAGGCCGAGGATATTCCTAAAACCGCTTTTAGAACTCGGTATGGGCATTATGAGTTTACAGTCATGCCGTTTGGGTTGACTAATGCCCCTGCTGCATTTATGGATATGATGAACCGAGTTTTTAAGTCTTTCTTGGACAAGTTCGTGGTAGTCTTTATTGATGACATCTTGATTTACTCCCGTGATGATGCGGAGCATGAGGAGCATCTGAGATTAGTGCTACAACTCTTGCGAGAGAAGAAGTTGTATGCAAAGCTGAAGAAGTGTGAGTTTTGGTTGAGAGAGGTTGCCTTTTTAGGCCATGTGATTTCAGCTTCGGGAGTAGCTGTTGATCCTAAGAAGATTGAGGCAATTCGTGATTGGCCTAGACCGACGACCATATCTGAAGTGCGAAGTTTTCTTGGTCTAGCCGGGTATTATCGACGATTCGTGGAGAGTTTTGCGAAACTCTCTACACCACTTACTCGGTTAACCAGGAAAGGAATTAAGTATGTTTGGAGTGATGAGTGCCAAGAATGCTTTGATGAACTTAAGCAGAGATTGATGACAGCCCCTATTCTTGCACTACCTGTGATGGGCGAAGGATTTGTCATCTATAGTGATGCTTCGCATAGTGGCTTGGGTTGCGTGCTGATGCAACATGGCAAAGTGATTGCATATGCTTCAAGACAACTAAAGGAATATGAGAAGAACTACCCCACTCATGATCTGGAGTTGGCGGCGGTAGTCTTTGCTCTGAAGCTAT
Source organism: Puya raimondii (assembly GCA_016920855.1). Classification (NCBI taxonomy): domain Eukaryota; kingdom Viridiplantae; phylum Streptophyta; class Magnoliopsida; order Poales; family Bromeliaceae; genus Puya; species Puya raimondii. The sequence continues at coordinate 66,872,434 of JABWPP010000049.1, forward strand.
GGCGCCACTATCTCTATGGCGAACATTGTGAAGTGTATACAGATCATAAGAGTCTTAAATATCTGTTTACACAGAAAGAGTTGAATCTACGGCAACGGAGATGGTTAGAATTATTGAAGGATTATGACATTTCTATATTATACCATCCCGGTAAGGCGAACGTTGTTGCCGATGCTTTGAGTAGGAAGGCTGTGGCAACTTTGAGTTTGTGTATTACTCAACAGCCTGTCCTAGTGGAGGAGATGCGGAGGTTGTCCCTTGAAGTGGTTACTCACGGGATGACAGCGAGACTGATGACTCTGATCTTACAGCCCACTCTGTTAGATAGGATTCGAGAGAAACAGAGTGTGGATCCTTACTTGGTGAAAGTTCGAGATCAACTGAAAAATGGAGATCTTAAAGACTTTACTTGTGATGATGCTGAGACTCTTCGCTATAGAGGACGTCTATGTGTACCAGCGGATCAGGAGATTCGAGAGGAGATATTGAAGGAAGCACATTATTCTCCTTATTCTGTACATCCTGGAGGGACAAAGATGTACCAGGATCTGAAGACTCACTTCTGGTGGAATGGTATGAAGCGGGATATTGGTAGAGCTGTAGCTCAATGTTTGACCTGTCAGCAAGTTAAGGCTGAACATCGTGTACCAGCTGGTAAGCTACAGAGTCTTCCAATACCTGAGTGGAAGTGGGATCATATTACGATGGATTTCATCGTAGGATTGCCGAGGACTTCGAGCGGCTGTGATTCTATTTGGGTGATTGTTGATAGGCTGACGAAGTCTGCTCATTTTCTGCCTATGCAGATTACTTGGTCACGTGAGCGACTTGCACAGCTGTATATGGATGAGATATTGAGATTGCATGGAGTGCCAATCTCAATAGTATCTGATAGAGACCCAAGGTTTGTTTCTCATTTCTGGAAGAGTTTACAAACAGCTTTGGGGACTCAGCTTCGATTTAGCACTGCATTTTTCATCCCCAGACTGATGGTCAGTCCGAGCGCACTATACAGACACTCGAGGATATGTTGAGAGCTTGTGTCTTGGATTTTGGTGGAGGTTGGGATCGACATCTGAGATTAGTAGAGTTTGCGTACAACAATAGCTATCAAGCGAGCATTAAGATGGCTCCGTTTGAAGCATTGTATGGACGCAAATGTCGATCACCTCTGTATTGGGATGATGTTGGTGAAAGGAAGACGTTGGGACCAGACCTTTTGCTTGAAGCCGAAGAGAAAGTTAAGTTGATACGACGGCATATTGAGACGGCTCAGAGTAGGCAAAAGAGTTATTCTGATACTCGGAGGCGAGATCTAGAGTTTCAGTTGTGGTGATCATGTATTCTTGAAGGTCTCACCATCGAAGGGCATACGGAGATTTGGGATTCGCGGAAAGCTTAGTCCGCGATTTATTGGTCCTTTTGAGATCTTAGAGAGAGTTGGACCCGTGGCGTATCGGTTAGCCCTTCCGCCTCGACTTGCAGGAGTACACGATGTCTTTCATGTATCTGTTCTGAGGAGATACATGCATGATCCTTCCCATGTGATAGATTTTTCTCCACTGGAGCTTACTGAGGATTTGCAGTACGAGGAGCGACCGATACGAATTCTTGCTCGTGAGACGAGGGAATTGCGTAATCGGGTCATACCTTATGTTAAGGTACAGTGGGATTTTCATGATGATAGAGAGGCGACATGGGAGTTGGAGACTGTTATGCAGAGATCTTATCCCCACTTGTTTACTCCTTGAGGTGAGTGTTTTACCTTAGTTTCGAGGACGAAACTATTTTAAGGAGGGGAGAATGTAGTACTCGGAAATTTTTGAGATTTAGGGTTTGCGGACTTTGAGGGATTCGGGCGCCCGGAAGTGGCGAAGTGGACGCCCGAACGATGTGGACCCTGTTGCACTTTGTGGACGATCCGGTTGTGGCCGACGAGTTGTGGATCTGGGCGCAGGATCTGGACGCCCGGATTGAGGATCCGAATTGAGTTGTGACGTGGAGAGCCACGTGTCGCGACGCAGGACACGTGTCGATCGCCGGAGACACGCCGCCCCACCGCCTGCTGACCGCCGACCGACCGCTTGACCGCACGACGACACCTGTACGGCAGGGTTTCCGGACGCCCGGAAGTTGGGAAGTGGGCGCCCGAATGTGGACTTTTGGCAGCCTATAAATAGGTGAGCCCTGATGGTTTTTGGGGTTATTTCCACTTCGTGATTTCGTTTCTAGAGAGAGAAAGCTAGAGTAAGGGCCATGAGTTGGCATTAGTTTGTGATCTAGCTTGTTCTCCTCTATCCTGCTGATCTGATCTGGTGCTGAGCTGTTATTCTGCTGGAGATAGCAGTTTCCTTGGAGGTTTTGACAGATCGGAGTGCTGCCGGAGTTCGTTATCCTGGAGGGTTGGATCTGAGGATATTGTCCTTTCCCCACCGTGGTTGGATTAGCTTGTGAGGTGGGTTGATGTTTGCCAGATTCAGTGGACTTCCTCCTACGTGTTTTATCTCATGTTAGCATAATATGATATGATGTTGTTTGGATTATGTTAGCATGATTGGATTATGATATGTTGATATTGGATTATGATATTGGAATTATGATAGTATGCCATGCTAAGATTATGTTAGAAATGCCATGTTAGATTGAGACTGATCTATAGACCGCATGGGCATGTTATGATCTTAGATGTGCTAATGATATATATATGAGCATGCATTTCTTTGTATCCTTGTTGCATGATTGGACCTACACCTATTCTGTTGATTCATTGTACCAGTTGTTGTACATGTAGTGTAGGTGATCATGTTGTGGCTCGTGCTATGTTGTTGTACCTCCTCTTTGTGGTAGAGTCGAGAGCCTCCTCTTTGTGGTAGAGTTGAGATTGATTGTGAGCACTGGAGCATTGATTGTGCCAAGGGCACGTGGTTCGTTGTGAGAGCATTGATTGGGTCACACTTGTTGATTATCCTTTGTGGTGCCGAGGGCACAGTGGATTGGGTCTTACTTGTTGACTATCTTTTGAGGTGCCGAGGGCACATGATCCTTTGTTGACCCAGTCGTGTCGATCATATACCTGCGGGTGCTTGGCGTATACTATGGTTGTACTTTGCTCGGTTGGGTCGCTCCCACGAGTACCACTCTAGAGTTGGCATGTTCCGTACAGAGGGTTGTACGAGGGGCTAGTTACAGACGGGCTTCCTGTACTAGTCGGCTCCCTGGAGGGTTGAGCAGCTCCCTGGAGGGTTGAGCATGATCAGGCCGCAGGTATCGTGTTGTGAGGTATGGTATTGTGAGGTATTATATGGCGAGAGCTAGGTACAGATGGGGTTCCTGTACTAGCTGGTTCGCTGGTATTGTATTGTGTATGATAGTCCTCATTTGGTATATTCAGTTCATTGGTATTTCATACTGACAGTTGAGCTTCGTGCTTAGTAGTGGTAGTATATCTCCTACTCTTTTATTGCTCTATACATATCTCTTGAGATTGAGGACTTAGTGGGCAGACCGCTGAGGCTGGTGGCGGTAACCACTGAGGACTACTTGATTGATAGTAGTTCTCACACCCATTGGTGACATCTTTTTGCAGAGTCTTCTTCCCCAGTTGTGCATACTGAGCGCGGAAAGGAGACCGTCGAGTAGAGCTATTCCCCGGATACTTGGCTAGAGGTATACCCATTTTTGGTTAGATGGTTGAGTCTGTACATACAGTATGACTGAGACATCAGTGTTGTATATGTGAGTTATTTATGAGAGTTATGGATGATGTATGTACAGTGATCTTTTGATATATTATATAGCAGCTCTGTTGATACCTTTAGCTCTGTGTGTTTGTTGTGGATGTTGTATCGCTTCGTGTACACGGTAGAGATACTGTGTATGCGGCGGATCTGGTCATGCGCCTGGGAAGAGGTAACCCGGGGCGTGACAATAAGGGTGATAACCAAATCTGGAGAGAGAAGCCTCACAGGTCGGGACCTCTAGTACCACTAACTAGGCGTGCCTCGCTGCGTCCCGACTCTCACCACCCTGCTCACCTGAAAACAACAACGACGGCGAGAGGTGAGAACATGTAAACATGTCTCCCCTTCCAGTGGGTACCGCAAGCCGACGAAGGCGAGGTGTACACACCTGCACGAGGGTCAACATACAGATAGATAGGTAAACAGTAGCACAACGAGTATGAGGCTAACATACAACTGAACAACTATGCTACTGTAAGCAAATAGAATATGCATCAATGGAGATAACCACAAAGTATTCCCAATCATAGCCACCGGGACGTACCCTGATAATGTCACACTCTGCTCAGCGCTGGCACAACACCTGCAAAACGCACGCGGCGTCGAGGCTCACGGGTCGTCTACATGACTCTTTTCCGGAAAAGATGCCCTGAACGGTGGATCAGACCGTTGGCAAACGTGAGGTGCTAGGGGAGCTGTGACGATCGATGCGAATGCTCAATCCACAGAACGGCAACGAGCCATGAAGCAACCGGTAAACCAAAGTACTAGGATCACTTGGAACGACAGGCGATCACCACCGACCAACAAGGTCGTCTCAATAATCATGCAAACCACAACTACTCTACTATCCAAGCACACATAAGTAGAGTCAACGGAAGTCAAGTGAACTAGTAACTGAAATACAATAGAAGGGATAGAAAGGTATCACCGTAGTCCACTGAACCGACTCCGGATCGAAGTACCCACCTGTCGAAACGATAGAGCCTAACACCGACGGCTCTCGGGAACTACGACAGGACCTACGAAAGACTAACAGGGTCAAGGTCCACCAAGTCGACACTAAACACATAGCGCTCACATCCCGAAACCGACGGATCGTCCGAAAAACCCACCGGGACGATCCCGAAACCACACTAAGCCCCACAGGGGTACCAACAGCCAAACCGAGTCCTCCGCTGTCCCCAAACACACAAAACAAGGTGGCGGGACGGCGAGCACAAGCTCGGGGTGCCACGAACACAAACGCACCCGAAACGACTTCCCGGGTTCCCGAAAAGTGCCGATTTGGCACCGGAACCCTTCGTCACTCATCCGCTGTCCTCGGAACTTCGGGACAGCAATGAGGAACAGCCAATGAGGCTAGATGACAAAGCCAAGTCACTCGCGAAACCAGCAAGTGAATCGCACGACTAAAAACACGCGTTTCGCCGACTATTTCATCGAAAAATGCATCGGAAATAAATCCGAATGTCCACGAAGGGCGAAGGGGTTGGACAACCAGTCCACAGGGCCTCAAGGATCATGCCCTTGCTGCCCGCAGCGTCGCAACGCTGCCACAATCACCAAAGTCCCAAAACAAGTAATATTTACATACATAACAAGCATAAATAAGGCCGTTCGAGCATTTCGTTCGTCTGCACGACCTTCCGCAAGCACCAGCGGATAGGTAACGACGTAACGGAGGCCGTGCTCATAGCTCCACTACGACAGGACCAGTCGCAAGCACAGAAAACCTATAAAAATAATGCTCACATGCGATAAAATTGCTCGACAAAGGCCGAACAGCGAAATGGCTCACCCAAACCGAAAACTAAGGTGAGCATGCTGATCAGCGCGTTGCCGCGATCATCATGCTCACCTTCCTGAGCTTCGGGAGGCAACAGAGAGCAAAAGGACAAGCATGCGGCCCAAAACAAAGCCGAAAGCACCCTGGCCGGAGCAACTAGCTCCGGCCGGCTGCCGGCCGACATGCACGGCGCGCGGCGGCCAGGGCTGGATGCGGGGGAGGTGAGGAAGGGAATGCTCACCTCAGCCGGCGGCAGGAAGCGGCGGCGGCGGCGCGAGCTCACTCTCGGGTGGCTAGGGCACGGCGGCGCCGGCAACAAACGGCGACGGCGGCCGGCAGCAACGCGAGCACCGGCAAGAAGGGGTCGCCGGACGTCGGGTGGGAGGTGACCGCGACAACAAAACCCGGCGGCGGCGGCGGGTGCTCGGCCGCGGCTGCCCTAACAGCCCAGGCTGAGTCCGCGGCGGCTGCGGTGGCGCTCCGACGGCACGGGGACGGCCGGGAAGAGGTGGACCGGCGGCGGCGGTCTATAGGGTGGCGGCGCGCACCCTCCGAGGCGGCGGGCGGCGGCAGGGCGTGGCCTGCAGCTGCTCCTGCTCGCAAGTTGCATGCCAGAGCCGCAGGAGGCGCGGCGGCGCACCGGCGGCACGGGGGCGGTTGGGGAAGAAAGCGACGGCGGCGGTGGCCCTCCTAAGGACGGCGGGAGGCTGCTGCGGCGGCGGGAGGCGACGGCGGCTCGGATCACCAGCACACTGCCCGCACTCCCAGCAGCAGCCAGCTGCAACGCGGCGGTGCTCGGCAGCGGCTCCCGACGGCGGAGCGGGTCGCCGGCAGCTGTGCCACCTCAGGGTGACCTCAGGCATGGGTTCACCCTGGGTGCACACTGCAGAGAAGAAGAAGAAGGAAGAAGAAGGAGAAAGAAGAAGAAAAGAAAGGAAGAAAGGGAGAGGGCTGCTGGCCGGAGCTCCCCGCCGGCCAGGGGAGGTCGGCGGCGGTCGGCGACGCACAGGGAGGTGGGCAGGGGAGCTGAGGAGAGTGTGGTACCCTGCTGGGGAGCTGAGGGAGAAGAGAACAACCTTAAACCTCTCTCTCTCTCTACTCACACACACACACACAAATACACATTTGCACAAAATGCAAATAAGCCCCTCAAACACAGCAAATAACCCCTGGGTCCCTCACAGCAAGTACAAAAAGCTCAGACACCCCTCCCCATTCGATCTCACGCAAAACGGTGCGTGAAACAGGGTCCAATTCGCGAAACGATAAAATGTACAATACGATCTCTTAGAGAAGAACATGTGATAACTCTCGATCCGTCTGTCGCATGTTGAAACGGATCACGCCATCGTGTTCAGCACTGCCGAGACATCGAATCTACCATTTTGGATCATCAGAAACGGACTCCGAAAAGTGCCACAATCCATCCTCTCTCCGCAACCAAATTCGAAAACCAATAAAATACACAAATAATACAATATATATACATATATATATACACCTATACATATATATATATATACGTATACAGATACAAGAGAGAACACATAATTCAAATTTCCAAATTTTGAATTCTCACAAATTTCAGCTCCAAAACACCAATTTCATGGAAATTCCAGCAATTTATGTTTACATACCTAATTAAATTGCTGTTGGAATGATTCAACACCCCTTCCCTTAAGTCCACAACCCACGAAATCAAATTTCACAGTAATTGGATGCTCCCATGCTGCACACGAGCTGAAACTCCCAAGGTCGCTGCTAGATTTCTATAGAATTTCCAAGTCCTCAATGAAAATGGATGAAATCCAAGGAGTTTAAGGGAGAATTTGGTGAAAATTTCAGGTTGGAAGTGAAGGAGTGTGAAAGGGAGCTCTCAGGGGACTTCCTCCCATTTTTATAGAGATATAGGTTGGGTACAATAAGCCTCAGGAACAAATAGAATTAACCTGTTACTCTGCTGTAATCTCAGGATTCGGGCACCCTAAACCCAGGACTGGGCGCCCACTTTCTCCAGCCCGTACAATTCAGCACTTCGGGCTCTCCACCCGGCGGTCCGCTACTCCGCTATCCGGTTCCAGCGCACCTACCAAGGCCACATGTCAGCACGTTCGATACTCACGAGGTGAACTTTCGGGCCCACTTTTGGACACCCGAAATTGGATCCGAAATGACTCAGTATATATATATATAAAACAACACTCAGAATCTGAGCGCCATAAACTCAACTTCTGGGCGCCCTAAACTGGCAGAACTTCAGTTTTGGCTTATTTGAGTGTTCCGAGTCCGTTTTCGCATCTATTTCGTGCGAAAACGACTCCGACTCGTCCCGACACTCTACAGATGTGTCGACCAGTCACTAATACTGTAGTCATTCCGCCAGTTAACCCTCAGGGGCACTACATCCTCCCCCTAGAAGAAGTTTCGTCCTCGAAACTTAAACTCATACCTCAATTTGGTGTCTCAAACAGGTATGGGTAGGACTCCCGTATCTCAGTCTCCAGCTCCCAAGTCGCCTCACGCTCCTCGTGATTGCTCCACTGCACTTTCACGTACGGTATGACCCGGTTGCGTAATTCTTTCGTCTCACAAGCAAGAATCCGCACCGGTCGCTTCTCGTACCTCAGGTTCTCGCCCAACTCAAGCGGAGTAAAGTCAATCACGTGTGAGGGGTCAAAAACATATCTCCTCAAAGTCGAGACATGAAACACATCGTGAATCCCGAAAAGTCGCGGTGGTAGTGCAATCCTGTATGCTATAGGCCCAACTCACTCCAAAACCTCGAAAGGACCAATGAATCGTGGACTGAGCTTTCCACGAACTCCAAATCTGCGTATCCCTCTTGATGGCGAGACTTTCAAGAAGACATGATCTCCAACCTAAAACTCCAAGTCTCGTCTTCTGGTATCAGCATAGCTTCTCTGTCGACTCTGGGCGGTCTCAAGATGTCGTCGCACAATGCTGACCTTTTTCTCTGCTTCCACTAGAATGTCTGGACCCAAAGTCTTTCTCTCACCCACATCACTCAAATGTAGAGGTGATCGACACTTCCGTCCATACAACGCCTCAAACAAAGCCATTCAAATGCTCGTTTGATAGCTGTTGTTGTATGCGAACTCAATCAATCTCAAGTGTCGATAGCACCCACCTCCAAAATCCAGGACACAAGCTCTCAACATGTCCTCTAGAGTTTGAATGGTCCGCTCTGACTGACCATCCGTCTATGGATAAAATGCTGTACTAAAGTGAAGTTGTGTACCCAAAGCTGTCTGAAGGCTCCTCCAGAAATGCGAGACAAACCTCGGGTCTCTATCTGATACAATCGAGGTAGGCACTCCATGTAGCCTCACTATCTCGTCCAAGTAAAGCTGAGCGAGTCGATCTCTGGACCAAGAAGTTTGTACGGGTAAGAAGTGAGCAAATTTGGTCAATCTATCCACTATCACCCAAATGGCATCAAATCCACCCTGCGCTCTAGGTAATCCCATGACAAAGTCCATGGTGATGAGATCCCACTTCCATTCAGGCATTGGAAGATTCTGAAGCTTGCCAGCAGGTACTCGGTGCTCAGCCTTTACCTGTTGACAAGTCAGACACTGAGCCACGAATCTCCCAATATCTCTTTTTATTCCATTCCACCAAAAGTGTGTCTTCAAATTCTTATACATCTTAGTTCCACCGGGATGAACTGTGTAAGGTGAATAATGAGCCTCTCTTAAAATCTCCTCTCGGATCTCTAAATTCATAGGCACACACAGCCGGGTCCCTGTACCGCAGTACTCCCGAACCATCAACACTAAAGTCCCCTATATGTCCACTCTCAGTCTGCTCTCGAATTCTTATCAGGTGGGGGTCCACACTTTGTTTCTCCCTGATCCCGTCGAACAGAGTGGGCTGCAAGACCATAGACATAAGTCTGACAGTAGCCCTAGGGGACACCACCTCGAGTCCAAGTCGCCGCAACTCCTCAAGTAATCGTCTGCTGAGTGATCATCATACTAAGGCTCTGCACTGACTTCCTGCTCAACGCATCTGCCACCACGTTCGCTTTGCTGGGGTGATACTGGATGCTAATATCATAATCCTTCAACAGCTCCAACCACCGACGTTGCCTCAGGTTCAACTCCTTTTGGGTGAACAGATACCTGAGACTTTTATGATCAGTGAAAATCTCGCAATGCTCTCTATACAGGTAATGCCTATTACGGATTTTATATTGGCATATTTCGTGAAGTGAGTCGGAGTCTCGAAGGTTCAAAGAAGAAAAGACGAAGATTGAAGACTCGAAGACTCAACGTATGAATTCACGATGGTTGGTAAGTTTAAATAATATTGATGGTGATTTATAATCATTTACAAGTGTTTGGAAGATATTAGAATAGATAAAAATTGATTTAAAATATAAAAATTAAATTTTTTAATTTTCAGGATCCGGACCCTAAGGTGAGGTCTGGAATCCGTACGCCTCTCTGGCTGTCACGCAGGGAGGGTCCGGACCCTGAGGGCTGAGGTCCGGACTATTAAACGCTGGAGAGTTTCAGAGTCTGGACCCTGCATCCAAGGTCCGGACCCTGACCCGTCGCGGTTTTTCAAAAACATATTTTTTCAATCCTACTCTGATCCTAATGTTTTCTAAACCTATAAATAAGATGTGAGGATGTCTCTAAAATGTGGTTAAGCATATTTTATCCTTAAGAAACCCTAGAAGTTTGTAGGTAGCCGTTTTCCTCATCTTCTACAACAAGCTTCTTTCAAATTGATTCTTGGTGCCCTAATTCCTAATGTTCTTCTAGAATTAATTTGAGAATTGCTTAGAGATTATTCCCACAGATCTTCAATGGTATTCTAAGCAATAAATCATCATCGACTTTATTGTTCTTGCTCCGGACGGAGCGCGCTCGTGGATTCGAGTGGGCGTCGTGGATTCGGCGTGATCTAGGCTTCGTGGATTCGATGTTTAGACGTCTCGTGGATTCGGGATACAGCGTTCGTGGATTCGAACGTGGGGTGTGGACAACCCGTTGGTGTGCGCGAGATCTAAAGAGGATAAAAGAGAGGTTTGAGTCTGTGGAGTCGGTAATCGCCTTATAATCTTTTATTTCTTAGTGGATTATCATCGTGTGTTGGTCCCGTGAGTTTTTTACTCCTAGTTGGAGTTTTCCCACGTAAATCTCGGTGTGATATTTTAATTTCCGCATTTACTTTGATAGCATCGAGATTTGTGGTTTGGTCATCATATCTATTCACCCCCCTCTAGGTATTGATAGTATCTAGATAGATCCTAGGGTTCCCCATAACTTACAAGTGGTATCAGAGTGGGATCTAGATTTATCTTTCATAATGGGTGAAGGAGGTAATATTAATAGGCCACCGTTATTTGATGGAACCAATTACGCCTATTGAAATGTCCGGATGAGAGCCTTCCTCATCGCAATTGATGAGCGTGTATGGCAAGCCGTTGAATTCGAATGGAAACATCCAACCGAATTAAACGGAGATGCAACTGTTCCGAAGCCACAGAATAAGTGGTCGAGGGACGAGAACGAGGCTTCTTCTTATAACGGAAAGGGAATAAATGCTTTATTTAATGCCCTAGCTCAAATCGAGTTTTCACGCGTCTCGGCGTGTGAAACGGCAAATGAGATTTGGAATACCCTACAAGTTACACATGAGGGTACAAGTCTAATAAAAGTTCAAAAAGCTCCAGATGCCTATAAGTCAATTTGATTCTATTCGAATGGAGGAGCATGAATCTTTTACTGATTATTTTACTAGACTCCAAGATATCATTAATACATGTGCTAACTTGGGAGAGAAGATCCCAGAATCTAGAGTTGTAAGAAAGATTCTTCGAACTCTTCCGGAACGCTTTAGAGCAAAGGTTGCGGTGATCGAAACCGTCAAGCATCCGGATGAGATGAAAGTAGAGGAATTAGTAGGCGTTTTACAAACGTATGAAATGACTTTTCCTACTAATGAATCTTCTTCCAAGTCTTCCTTTAAAAGTACAGGTGTTGCACTTCGATCTATGAAGGAGGAAGACAGCAGCTCGGATTTTGATGAAGAGATTTCGCTTGCCGACTTTGAACATCAATTACCGCGTCTCACGAAGAAATTTCTTCAGAATTTTCGGAAGAACAAGACAAATAAATCTACATCCAAAACTTCTTCAAAAGGATCTTCAAGTTCAAAATCCTCAAAACACAAGAAACTTGCAAAAGCCTCTAAAGAAAAAGATAATTTCGAAGGGAAAATCCAATGCTATAAGTGCAAAGGCTACGGCCATATTTCAACGAATTGTCCCGCTAAGAAATCTTATAAGAAGAAGGCTTTGCAAGCAAAAACTTGGGACGATTCTACTTCGGATGAATCGACCTCAAGTGAAGAGGAAAATAATGATGCTATTGCTTTATGTTCACACACTTCTTTTCCTTCCTCTTCGGCTCTTTGTTTATCGTCTATTATTTCTGACTCTTTTGTTTCTTCCTCCTTGCATAGGACGTCGAGCGATGATGGTGAGAGTGAGGGGGAGTCGGACGATGATGACTTAGCCGAGGCGTACAATCAACTACTAATTGAATCGAAGAAAATGGCTAAGCACAACAAGAAGCTGAGGAAACGCTTACTTGAGCTTGAGGATGAGAACAGTGAATTGAAGAAGACGTCTAAAACTCTTGAGGAGGAAAGGGAGTCAATATTGAAGAACAACAAAATCCTCCAAGAGAAGCTAGACCAATCAGAGGTAACGATCAAATCTCACCAAGAAAAGATTGGTTTTATAGAAAAGCAATATGAAGAAATTCATACATCCAACCAAGTTTTGACCAAATAAGTCCATCAACTCAAGTCCGACATACAAAAATTCTCCTCCGGATCAAAGAAACTTGATGATATGCTCGGATTGGGACAAACGGACAAACTTAGTGTTGGATATGAAAGAACATACGTTGAGAAGGTTAAAAATTCTACACCCAAAGTCTCAACAACAATGAAAGAGAAAGTATACCATAGATGTGGAAAAAAAGGTCAAATCAAGAAGACATGCCCTAGAAAAGATAAGGAGACTCAATCGGCATTTTCTAAACATCGATCGGCATCTTCCAACACTCGACAACCGTCACGAATTCAAAAGCAACATCAATCGAGTCGAGTTCCCCGGATCAACCAAAAGTCAAATCCACAACGAACAATCCCTACAAAGCCGAATGCTAAGTGAAGACCCAAGGTTGATCGGAAGTCAAAACAAACGGTGCCCAACGTCAACAAACCAAGACAACCAACAATCCGACAAGTTTGGGTTCGAAAAGGTGATATCTTTCCTTGTCTTAAATCTTAACTTGTTTTGACTTTGTGTAGTGCGTTGATTGGTTCTTATTGCATATCTCTTGATCATTGCATTACACGTTTTGGTGCTTTCATTGTTACGATTTTTGAAAATTCATTGAATGATTGCTATATCAAATAGTGCCTTGAACATCAATAGGTTCACTTTCATTCACTCCTAATTAATCTCATATTAATTATCGATTTTATTTCATTTTCATTATTTATGAAGATGATTTATCATAGGAGTTCTTAATACTTATATTCATCAATTTCATGTAATCAGGTTTGATCTCTTGGCAATTAAACTATCTCGGTTGTGAGTGTTGAATTTGATGAATGGTTATTTGCTAATGGACTAAAATTTGTCACATTTTCTTTCAAATGCGAGATTGCTTAATTTAGGGGGAGTTTGTATTCTTGAAAAAAAATTGTGAAAAATTTGATAAAAAAAAAGCTCCTAAATTGAAAGATGTGGAAAGAGTTACATCCTAAAAGGAATGTGAAAACTACCACCACATGTAGGAAAGAGCTACCACCTCGGTCGTCTGGTAAGTGTGTGAAGCTACCACATGGATATCGATTGTATAACCGAAAAAGTTGAAAAAAAATGCATATTTTAAATTTTTCGGAGTTATAAGGTGGTATATTGAAAATATGCTCAAAGAGCCACTCTCGGTGCTTTATTTGCTAAGTCTCAAATTTGAACGTTTATGCGACAAATTGGTGTCATTTTTGGTGAATGAGATAAGTCGTTTTTATAAACCGTTACATCTTGATAGTCTTTGAGCCACTAGATTATTTGTGATGACTTATTTTTGAAGTATATATATGAATTAAGAAATCGTATAATATTTTATCTACATCATGGTGATTGTGTAGTAAAATTCTTAATTCTTATGAAATTAGTGAGGATTGAAAAAAGTCAATGTGAACTTATACTCTTCATGCACTAACATTGTTTGACACTTTTATCACAAGTGGTTTCAGAATTAAAAAATATTTAACTTGTGTTTTATTTGATTTCTCTCTAAACTCTCTCTATTTTTTATGTTTTTCTTTTGGCAATTTTTTTTGACAAAAAGGGGGAGAGATGTGATGATATTGAAACCTTTAAAAAAAAAGGGGAGAGATTTTGAGAACTTAGACGTTTGAACAAAGGGGGAGAGATTTTGATATTTTTACTACTACCTTTGTTCGTGGAGAAATTTTTCTGCAGGTCTTTGACGACTTCAAGACTCCATGTGTGTCTAAGTCATATAGTTTGTTTTAGGAATTACAAAATTGTAATAGAAATATTTTTACTACTAACTTTGTTCGTGGAGAAATTTTTCTGCAGGTCTTTGACGACTTCAAGACTCCATGTGTGTCTAAGTCATAGAGTTTGTTTTAGGAGTTACAAAATTGTAATTTTGATTTTATTTGGATCTTTCATGCGAGAAGTTTATTATTTTGGTGATGGCAATGAATTTCATTTTTTTTGGAGAGATGAGCATTGTGAGTGTTTTATGTACTTTTGAGTTTTGTCACGAAATTGCCAAAGTGAGAGATTATTACGGATTTTATATTGGCATATTTCGTGAAGTGAGTAGGAGTCTTGAAGGTTCAAAGAAGAAAAGACGAAGATTGAAGACTCGAAGACTCAACGTATGAATTCACATGCTTAGTAAGTTTAAATAATGTTGATGGTGATTTATGATCATTTTCAAGTATTTGGAAGACATTAGAATAGATAAAAATTGATTTAAAATATAAAAATTGAGTTTTTCAATTTTCAGGATCCGGATCCTGAGGTGAGGTCCGGAACCCGTACGCCTCTCTGGCTGTCACGCAGGGAGGGTCTGGACCCTGAGGGCTGAGGTCCGGACTATGAAACGCTGGAGAGTTTCAGAGTCCGAACCCTGCATCCAAGGTCCGGACCCTGACCCGTCGCGGTTTTTCGAAAACATGTTTTGTCAATCCTACTCTGATTCTAATGTCTCCTAAACCTATAAATAAGATGTGGGGATGTCTCTAAAATGTGGTTAAGCATATGTTATCCTTTAGAAATCCTAGAAGCTTGTAGGTAGCCGTTTTCCTCATCTTCTACAACAAGCTTCTTTCAAATTGATTCTTGGTGCCCTAATTCCTAATGTTCTTTAAGAATCAATTTGAGAATTGTTTAGAGATTATTTCCACAGATCTTCAATGGTATTCTAAGCAATAAATCATTATCGACTTTATTGTTCTTGCTCCGAACGGAGCGCGCTCGTGGATTCGAGTGGGCGTCGTGGATTCGGCGTGATCTAGGCTTCGTGGATTCGAAGTGTAGACGTCTCGTGGATTCGGGATACAGCGTTCGTGGATTCGAACGTGGGGCGTGAACAACCCGTTGGTGTGCGCGAGATCTAAAGAAGATAAAAGAGAGGTTTGAGTCCGTGGAGTCGGTAATCACCTTGTAATCTTTTATTTCTTAGTGGATTGTCATCGCGTGTTGGTCCCGTGGGTTTTTTACTCCTAGTTGGAGTTTTTCCACGTAAATCTCGGTGTGCTATTTTAATTTCCACATTTACTTTGATAGCATCGAGATTTGTGGTTTGGTCATCATACCTATTCACCCCCCTCTAGGTATTGATAGTATCTAGATAGATCCTAGGGTTCCCCATAACTTACAATGCTGCCACAACTTCAGTGCGAGCACCACAGCTGCAAGCTCCAAGTCATGCGTAGGGTAATTCTTCTCGTAATCCTTCAATTGTCGTGAAGCATAAGTAATTATCCTACCATGCTGCATCAACGCACAACCCAACCCGCTGTGTGATGCATCATTGTAGATCACAAATCCTTCATCCATAACTGGAGGGCAAGAATAGGAGCCGACATCAACCTCTGCTTCAACTCCTCGAAGCTCCTCTAGCACTCCTCGTTCCAAATAAATTTGATCCCCCTTCGAGTCAACCGAGTGAAGGATGTGGAAAGCTTCGCAAAGCCTTCCACAAATCGACGGTAATACGCTGCTAGTCCAAGAAAACTCCTCACCTCGGTAATCGTCGTCGGTCTGGATCAGTCCCGAATAGCATTAATCTTCTTCGGGTCAACCGCCACTCCGGCGGCTGAAATCACATGGCCCAAGAAAGCTATCCCCCGAAGGCAAAACTCGCACTTCTTCAGCTTAGCATATAACTTCTTCTCCTTCAGAAGCTGTTGTACAATCCGCAAGTGCTCCTCGTGCTCCGTATCACTCCGGGAGTAAATCAAGATATCATCTATATATACCACAACAAACATATCCAAGAACGGCTTGAATACCCGATTCATCAAATCCATGAATGCAGCAGGGGCATTAGTCAATCCAAACGGCATCACTGTAAACTCATAATGCCCATACTGTATCCTGAAAGCCGTCTTAGGAATGTCCTCGGCCTTCACGTTCAATTGGTGGTAACCGGACAGCAAGTCAATCTTCGAAAAGATACAAGATCCTTGCAGCTGATCGAACAGATCATCGATATGCGGAATGGATACTTGTTGTTGATGGTCACTTTATTTAACTCTCTATAATCCACGCAAAGTCTAACTGAACCATCTTTCTTCTTCACGAATAACACCGGCGCTCCCCAAGGCGACACACTGGGTCTTATAAACCCCTTATCCATCAGATCCTACAGCTGTGCCTTAAGCTCCCTCAGCTCTACCGGTGCCATTCGGTAAGGTGCCTTCGAGATTGGCGCAGTTTCTAGAACCACGTCAATCACAAACTCAATCTTCCTGTCCGGCGGCATAGTTGTCAACTCGGGGGGAAACACACCGGAAACTCGCAGACTATAGGAATATCCTCGAGTCTCGGTGCCGCCGTAGGCACCTCTACAATAGTCGCTAGGAAAGCCACGCATCCTCGACTCATCATCTGTCTAGCCCTCGCTGAAGAGATCCAGGTAGCAAACAACATGCTCCTGCAGCCCCTATAAACAAACTCCTCCTGGCCTGACTCGCGGAATGTCACAGTCCTAGTTCTACAGTCAATCGCTGCATAATAACGCGCCAGCCAATCCATGCCAAGCACTAGATCAAAATCCTGCAACTGCCCTTAAGACCAACAGGTCTGCAGGCATAACCCAAGGTCCCAATTGCACTAGACAAGCGCAACAACACTCCGCCACATGCAAAACATGATCGAAAATCTGCACCTCTCGTGCATGTGGTAACGGCCCTATCTCTAGTCCATGCAGTGATGCAAATGCTCGACTAATAAAGGAATGCGATGTACCAGTATCAAATAATGCACGAGCTCTAATACCATAAATTAAAATGATACCTACCACCATGTGGTCAGCTACTACGAAATCCTCGACCTGAGTGGCGTAGACTCGTCTGCTCTGTGTCTGATGTCGTCGCTCTGGCTGCCGCGGCACTAGCCCTATATGTCTGCAAATGAGTCGGTGAAGCTTCATATGTCTGCTGATATACCGGGGGTGCTGATGCTGTCGATGGTGCTGGCGACGCTGCGGGGGAAAGCTGACCGCATATGTCCCGGCTGTCCACATCCAAAACACCGGCCCTCTCTCTGCTCGCACTACTTAAGCCAGTGCGGTCCTCCACAGATGACACATCTCGGTGACCTCCTCTGCTGCTGTCCTTGCTGTCGGGATCCACCAGACCTCGGTGACCTCTCTCTGCTGCTATCCTTCCTGACTCGGTCGGTGCTATCGCCGGTAGGGGTGCATCTGCGGCTGGAGTACCCACTGGGGTAGTCGGGGGTGGCGCTTGCGGCTCCGTCGCTCTAGGTGCTGCACCAGGTTACTGGGCGACCGCGTCGCACATCTGTTGTAATAGCGCACCCTACTGTCTAGTCACCTCTGCCAGGGCAGCCAACTGCTCTCTCAAGTCCGGGGGTGCACTAGGTCCCGCCTGCTTAGGCACCTCCGGTGACGCGGGATGAGCCTGCGTCGGTGGTCGACCTCGGCGCCGTGGAGGTATCTTGATCACCTGCAACCAAACACACATCAGTTACTTCACACAAAACAACTCTCGACCCAATCAAGCGAAAGTCTAGAAGGTCGCCTCTTTCCCTCCACTATATTATGTCATCTGCAGCGACATAAATTCGCTGGCAGGAAAAGACACTCGCCTTCAATCTCTCCCTCAATTCTTGGAGTTTCAACAATCAAATCAATGACTTTCGCAGCAAGCCACGTCTCTCACGTCTTGTATTCCTAGGGTCTACCAAAGCCTAGGGTTTACTAAGTCCCAACGACCTATTCCTAAGCTATGATACCAACTTAATCTGTGACGCCCCGGTGTCCACGTTTCCCCAGGCTCGCCAACAGATATGCCGTATACATAGATATTTTTCGTGTATACTGTCACGCCCCGGATTGCTCGTTATCCCAGGCTCGTCAACAGATCCGCCGTATACATAGAATTTTTCATGTATACGAAGCGATAGCTAACCTGTAAAAAATGCATACAAGTAACTACAAGAGATATAGAGCTGAAAAGATCATACTAATAAAACAAAAGCCACTTGTACATATAAGATCCAAAATACAACAGTTTCTCCAAAGCAAAAATAGATACAAGTCCACCTCTCACAGGAACAACAAGTTCACACTATATGTACATGGCACAACCCAAAATAAAACTATCTCCAGTAGGGTCCTCCTCTAGGATAAGACTGGGGAAGGCAGGGATCTAGCTCGCGACACCCTTACCTCGATCAACAGGAACAGGAGCAGCAGCCGCAACAGTCGAAGGCTCTGCAAGAAGCAACAATGGGTGTGAGAACTACTATCAAAAGAAGTAGTCCTCAGTGGGTACCGCTACCGACCCCAACGGTCCACCCACTAAGTCTACGAGACTAACAGTATAGCTGGTAGGTAAAGAAATAGTAAAGTACGCTGGAATAAACTCTACAGCAGATGCCACTACCCTACTACTATCCAAATCCAAACTCTACAAGTGAAAGTGTCACCAATGCAACTAAGCCCCCCTGACCCAATCTACAGGAACCGCCCAAAAAGGCTCGTCCAGCCAATGCCTAGCCATACCGTACACTACCTGAGGGTAGCCGGTCACAGGATCTTATCCAAATCGAACTGCAGCGACATCAACGCATGAGAGGCATCACTTCGGAGCGGCACTCGGGGGAGCTACCCAACCGAGTTAGTAAGCGTATCTCTGTCGAGCACAATCAGGCTCCGGTAGGCTATAATCAGAATAAAAAGGGGTCAAATGGGTCAAAGACTCCAAACTCACGTGCCCTCGGCACAATCTGATACTAAAACAAGAGTTTGGGTCCACCGTCAACCCTGACGGCACCCGGCAGTACAGAACAGTCTAATCCTGCTGTATACATAAGCTCGACATCTCAGCACGAGCGTAAACTCGACCTACAACAATTTAAGTATCCACCTCGCACTAACAGCGATGATACAAAAATAGAAACGGCTCCTAGAGCTAAATCTGATAACAGTTTCGAAAAGTGACGGTTGTAGGTTCACGAGTTTTCTCCTAAGTCAAATCCCAGTTCAGCATGCAAATCATGTCTAGAATCATTAAGTTATGCTCCAAATTCAGATTTTATGAGAGGACATGCAAATTCATGAATTCGAGCTACTAACATGAAAAATCTGATAATAAAACAACATGCTGCATTTCTCTACAACTTAGGAGGAATTCCGAAGCTTTCGGCAACATCAACCCACCTCTAAAGCTATCCAACCACGGCTAGAAGTCGAGTGGAAGGCCTCCAAACAAAACCATCTGAAACCGGGCTCAAACCAGCCAAAACCAGGATTCGGATCCTCCCTGCTCAAGTTCTGGGCGCCCAAAACATCAGCCTAAAACTGCAGCCTGGCAGCACGACCAGTAGGGGTACAACATGCGATAAAATCTAAATTCTAAGTCCAAATGCAGTGAAAATTCATCCAACTCACCAGGAGAGGCTCAAGAACAATCCCACCAATTCTCAGTCAAAAGCAAGTTCGAATCAATCTCCAAAAAGGGCTCCGATCAGATTCGGATCCACTCCGGGGTACTCCAAAACTGCATCCAGAAATTTCAGCAACTAAGCAAATAACACTTCTAGCTTAATTTCTGGAATTCCAACAAGTCTAGCCCAGGGAATAGGGTCACAAACCTCCCAAATACAGTGATGGATCAATCCACATCTTCCCCAAAGCTTCCTACAAAAATCTGAATTCAAAAATCCAAGAAATCCATCAACTATACATAATTTCAGCACTAAGCTTAAATCTCCAAATCTGAGCTAAAACTCACCTTTGAAATTTCGAATCCAGGGGATGGAACTACGTCTTTCATCCCGTATAGGGTGATTGAGGGATGGAGCTGTTCTCTTAATGGAAGAGAGTAAGAGCTTTCAAACCAGTAAGGGATGAGGGAAAACCAAACCTCACTTCAAAAATCCAGCTCCATAGAGATTTGGATCCATAAAACCAAAGAAAACCTAAGTTCAGCTCAAGAACACAATGGGTCCAGTAAAACGGCAACTGCAGTGTACATACCTGTCCAAATCGTTATTGGAAGGATCCCACACCTTCCTCTACGAGTCCACTATCGAACAAACTAAGTTTTGTGGAATTTGAACACTCCTACACTGCACACGAGCTGAAACGCCACAGGTCGACGCTAGAATTCTGCTGGAATCCAAAGCCCTCAATGAGAAAGGTGCAAATTTGGGTTTTTGGAGAATTGGAGGGTTTCCCAAGCTTAAATCTGAGTTCACTGTGAAGGAGGGGAGAAAAGAGTCTCAGGGGGTCGTCCCCAATCTTTTATAGAAGTATTGGTTGAATAAAATAAGCCCCAAGAACAACTGCTGCTAACCTGCAACTTTGCTGAAAATCTAACATTCGGGCGCCCAGAACCCAAGAACTGGGCGCCCAGATCTTCCAGCCAGCACTCGACCAGCACTTCGGAAAATCCGCCTGGCGGTCTGGTGTGCCCTAACGTGGTCCGGCGGAACTCACCTACCACCACACACGTGTCAAAATGATCGATATTCACGAGGTAAATTTTCGGACTCACTTTCTGGGCGCCCTAAAACTGGATCCGAAATGACTCAGTAATTCAAAGAACTAGCACTCAACATCTGGGCGCCCTAAACTCAACTTCTGGGCGCCCTAAACTGCCAAAAATCTAAAACTTCAGTTTTGGCTTATTTCGGTGCTCCGAGTCCGTTTTCGCGTCTATTTCCCACCAAAACGACTCCGACTCGTCTCGACACTCTACAGAAGTGTCGAACAATCTAGAATATTACAATCATTTCGTCAGTTAGGCCCCAGGGGTACTACATATACGAAGCGATAGTTGAACCTGCAATCAATAAGTACAACTACAAGAGAGTACAGAGCTACTAAAACTGAACAGAAAATATATAGATACGGCCAACTGTACATACAAGATCCCAAAATACATCTCTATGCAAACACCATACAAGATACCCTGTCATCTCAGACTATAAAAGTAAATATCACTGTATGTATATGGCAGCTCCAAAAGTAACTAGCTCGTAAATAAGGTACTCCTCTAGCTCAGTGATCGGGGTAGATAGGGATCTAGCTCGCGACTTCCTTACCTCGATCAGACGATGCAGCAATAGCAACAACCGATGGCTCTGCAAGAAAAGTGGCAATAATGGGTGTGAGAACTACTATAAACAAAGTAATCCTCAGTGGGTACCGTCACCGACCCGAACGGCCTACCCACAAAATCTACGAGACTGACAGTATAACTGGTAGGTAAAGAAATAATATGGTATGCTGGAAAAAAATTCTACAACTATTATGCCATCACCCTACCACTAACCAAGTCATACTCTCAACATAATTACATCCCTAGCTAAAGATAGTCACTCCCGACCCGATCCAAAGAGGCTGCCTAATGGCCCGTCCAGCCGATGCCTAGCCAAACCGTGTGCCACCCCGGGGGTAGCTGGTGAAAGGATCATATCCAAAAGTACTGCAGCGACATCAACGCAAGAAAAGCCTCACTTCGGAGCGGCACTCAGGGGAGCTACCCAACCGAGTATGCAAGCGTATCTCTGTCGAGCTCAATCAGGCCCTGACAGGCTATAATCAAAGTAAATGGTCAAAAGGGTCAAAGACTCAATGCTCACGTGCCTTCGGCACAATCTGACACAAGAAGTAAGAATCTAGGTCCACCGTCAACCCCGACGGCACCCGACAGTAAAGAACAACCTAAACTCTGCTGTAAAAGTGAGCCCAGCATCACAGCACGAGCGTAATCTGAACCAATACTAGTCCAAGTATCCACGACGCACTAACAGTGGTGATACAATGGAGATATCAGTTTCTGAAGCTAAATCTAATAAGTTTTTCGAAAAGTGACATGTATAGGTTCTATAAGTTTTCTCCCAAGTCAAGTCCCAGTTCAGCATGTAAATTAATCTATAAATTATTAAATCAAGCTCCAAATTTAGATTTCATAAAAACACATGCAAATCCATAAATTCGAGCTACTAACAAGATAATACAATACAAATAATTACATGCTGAAATTCTCTACAACTTAGGAGGAATTCTGAAGTATTCGGCCACATTAACCCACCTCAAACACAAGTCCAACAACGGCTAGAAATCGATGGGAAGAGCCTTGCACAGGATCAGCCTCAAACAAAGCAAAATCAGGCTGCAGTCCAGTTTCGGATCCTCCTACAGTCACTTCTGGGCGCCCAGATCCTAAGCCCAGAACAGCAAGCTGCCAGCCTCAACCTGCAGGGGATCAACTTGGAGTTCAATTCAATTCCTGGGTCCAAATGCAGCGAAACTTCACCCAACTCATCTCTAGATGCTTAAGGACTAAATCCCCAGCTCCCTCACAAAATCGAGCTCAAAACAATCGCTAAAAAGGCCTCCAACCATATTCGGACCCAACTTCTGGGTGCCCAAAACCTGCACCTAGATTTCAGCACATAAGCACTTGCTTGTTCTAACTCAATTCTGTAACTTCCAGCTTGTAAAACCAGTGGAGTAAGGTCACAAACCTCCAGAGATAAGAAAAGAAGTAATCCAAATCTAGCAATAAGCCCTCCACCAGAATCTGGCTTACAAAAGTAAGAATTTCCATCAAAACCTCAAAAATCAGCATTTGAGCTTAAACTATCTAAAATATGAGCTAAACTTACCTTCCAATCTACAATTCAGGTGAAGAGTAGCTCCAATACCAATAGAGGGTGGAGGAAAACCGAATCCAACTCCAAAAATTCAAGTACCAAAAGATTCGGATTCATGAAACCCAAGAAAATCACATTTTCCGCTCCAAAACACCAATTTCATAGAAATTCCAGCAATTCAAGTTTACATACCTAATTAAATTGCTGTTAAAATGATTTAACACACTCCCCCTTAAGTCCACAACCCACGAAATCAAATTCCACAGCAATTGGATGCTCCCATGCTGCACACGAGCTGAAACTCCCAAGGTCGCTGCTGGATTTCTGCAGAATTTTCAAGTCCTCAATGAAAATGGATGATATCCAAGGGGTTTACGGGAGAATTTGGTGGAAATTTCAGGTTGGAAGTGAAGGAGTGTGAAAAGGAGCTCTCAAGGGACGTCCTTCCCTTTTTATAGAAGTATAGGTTGGGTACAATAAGCCTCAGGAACAAATAGAATTAACCTGTTATTCTGCTGTAATCTCAGGATTCGGGCGCCCTAAACCCAGAACTGGGCGACCACTTTCTCCAGCCTGTACAATTCAGTACTTCGGGCTCTCCGTCCGACGGTCCGCTACTCCGCTATCCGGTTCCGACGGATCTCACCTACCAAGGCCACGTGTCAACACGTTCGATACTCACGAGGTGAACTTTCGAGCCCACTTCTGGGCGCCCAAAACTGGATTCGAAATGAATCAGTATATATATATGTATATATGTATATATACATACATATATACATGTATATATACATGTATATATATATATATATAAGTGAATTGTGATAGTCAAAGTGCAATACACTTGGCGAAGAATCTGGCATTTCACTCTCGGACGAAGCACATTGATATTCGCTATCACTTTGTAAGAGACGTGGTTGATGAGGATCTTATCTCACTGTTAAAAGTTCATATCGATGCAAATCCAGCGGATATTTTGACGAAGCCGGTGACTCGAGAGAAGTTCAATTGGAGCATGACTTCTCTCAGTCTTGGAGCTACGTGAGAAGAGTGGGAGTTTGGCAAGACTTCTAATTTGTTTTTTTTATTGTATTCGGCACATGTCTTTAAGTGGGAGAATGGTTGGATTGTATAAAGTCATGTTCCGAGTCGATATCACAGTGCGCTTTTCTAGGAACATTTGGGAGCTCTCCATTGTGTGTAACCTTTTTTTTTCGATTTCGAAGCCTTGTTGCTTCATCATGTAGCTTATTTCACTTTCCAATTGAATGAAGCAGTATCATTCTACCTTTCTCAAAACAAAAAACAAAAAAGCTATACCGACGTAGAAATTAAACATAGGAATCTTGCGTAATGACATGGACGTGGCCATGATAGATGCAAAGTTTAGAAACCGCTTCAACAGAAAAAAGGAAAAGAAAAAAAAAAGAAAAAAAAAGTGACGTTTGGTTTTCTGCCACCTAGATTGGATGGGAACCTCTTCCTCTTCTGTTGGTTCCACTTCGCCGAAGCCTATCTTCAACAACTCCTCCGCCGTGTAGACCTTAAAACCGGCAGCACGATGTAGACGGTGGAGTCGGTTGTTTGGGTAAAAGACATCTCCGACCAAGGTGTCGGCAGCATGGCCCAGATGTGGGTTTAGTCGGCCAATATGGTCAAAAAATCGAAGATCGGTTCCGGCGAAGAATTAGCAGCAAAGAAAGATTACCAGACAAAAGATCTAGTGCAGTAGCCTCTGCTTAATATGTAGGATCAACTAGAGGCGCCAGCTCCGGCGAGGTTGCTGTTTTTGAGGTCTACATGGTGGAGAAGTTGTCGGAGATCGGCTTCGGCGAAGTGGCAACGACAGGAGAGGAAGAGGCTCCCATCCAATCTGGGTGGGAGGAAACCAAACGTCGCATTTCTTTCTCTTTCTTTTTCTTGTTGAAGCGGTTCCAAATCTTACTTTGCATCCGACGTGTCCACGTCCACGTCAGTGCGTAAAATTCCTAAATATAATTCTACGTGGGTATAGCATTATTGCATTTCAAAATATCGTAGTACAGTTGAGGGTTTCTCCTTATATATCTTTCACCAACTAATTAAGATCGATTGTTTGTCGCCCTCCATTTCTGTTTCTTTGTTTCTTCATTTCTAGCGATCCAAATCTCTCCCGCGTCCGCATCTCCCGTTCCCATCTCGCTCCTCTTTCTCTCTGTCTCTTTCTCTCTCTCTCTCTCCCTCTTTGTCTCTTTCTCTCTCTCTCTCTCTCTCTTTCTCTCTCTCTTCTCCTCCTCCGCTCGAAACAATTTGCAACAAATTAATTTAGGAATTAACAATTTTAACTCCTTAACATAATATTACTTTTCACTAATAGCAATTTCTTTATTTCTTTTTGACTTTTATGATTACGACCTAACTCTTCTCCCTCCCCACCCCCTAATCCCAACAATTCCATTCATCCTACGGGAGGATTGGAAGAGGGAGGGAGTTAGACTTTTTAATCCCATTTCTTTATTTTATTCATCGTTAATTTATATTATTACTAGACCTACGTACGTACGTGAATTGCATGGTGACGTGAATTTAAAATCATATAATTACACAAATATGAGCGCGGAGGAAGGAGAGGAGGACGCGAGGAAGTCGTCGGCCTGCGGGCTGCTGGTGCTGTACAACAGCATGTTCCGCCTCAGCGGCCGGCGGAACGAGCGGCAGCCTTCGACGCCCACGTCGTCGTCTTCTGCGGGGAGTCCGAAGCTCACGCCGTCGAATTCCAAGCGCCGCCGGCCGGGCTCCGACGAGGCCTCCCTCCTCGCTTCTTCGGCCGTCACCTCCAATGCGTCGTCTCTACCGCACCACCACAAGCCCGATGCAGTCGCGGCGCCTGCTTATTATAAAGCCGCTGCCATGCAGAAGGAAGCCGGCCGCAACGGCGGTGCGCGGGCCACGACGCGCTGCGGCAGCATCGTCGCGGCGGAGCTCGACAGCATGATCCACGACCACCAGCGCACCAGGGGGAGCGGCGCCCTCGTCCGGGCCTCCTCGGGCAACGTCATGCTCTTCGGCAATCTCGGCAACATCCGCGCGCCCGGCGCCGTCACCCCCAGCCGCAACGTGCTCGACTACCTGCCGAAGACGGCAAAGGAGACGTCCGACGGAAAACAGCAAGATAGTGAAGCCGCGGCGGCGGCGGCGGCGGCCCCGGCGGAGGTGCTCTGCAGAGCCCTGTCGAGGAGGCTGGACCCCGAGGAGCTGAAGGAGATGGGCAATGAGGAGTACAAGAACGGGAGGTTCGCGGAGGCGGTGGCGCTCTACGACCGCGCGATATTGATCGACCCGGGTAAGGCATCGTACTGGAGCAACAAAGCCGCCGCACTCATGGGCATGGGCCGGCTCCTTGAGGCCGTGGCTGAGTGCAAAGAAGCCGTTAGAAACGATCCGGCTTACGGGCGGGCGCATCTGCGGTTAGGAACACTCTATCTCAGGTATAAACAACTGGCTGCAGTGCAGGTCTTAGCGGGTCTGTTCCAATCGGTTTGGCTTTTGCTTTCATCTGCTGCAGCTGTCTCTCGTCGTCGTCGCACGGTGTTTGGCATAAAGAATAATTCAGAACTTCTGTTGCAGCAGAAAAAGAATTCTAAGCCTCAAAAGCATAAGCTTCATTTGTTGCTGTTAATTCTGAAGTCGAAATTAAAGAGAGCATTTGGAGACATTTTAATTATAATACTTTTTTTAGCAGTACTACACGCGTACCATTACTTTGTTAAATAACACCACACTCTACGATAGGATCAAATAATCACTTACTCTGAATCCCACCGCGCTCTACGACAGGATCAAACAATCTCTAAGTCTGAATCCTGGAAGATCTTATTTTGTTATTATTATTATTTTTCTTACTGTTGTAATTTCGGTTAATTCTTATCTTGTTTGCTGGTTTGTTTGCTTCTGGATGAAAAAAATCAAAGCTAGCTGTATTCATATCAGCAGTAAACATAAACAAATGTCAGAAGATTTAGGTTAATAGACATACTTTGATATGCGTATCATCTAGTAAGTTTTTCTGTCGCCCTCTGAATTTATATGATAATAAATCCTGCTTTCTGCTGTTTTCGACTATTATTTTATCGTAAATTTGCAAGTCCAAGCGCTTAGTCCCAAATTAAGAGTCTAAGTTTTCTTGTAGTAGTTAGGTGAAGTGCTCGCAAACTTGACCTTTCATATATCTTTCTAATTAACTGCATAGGTGTTTGATCAATTCTCAGGCTGGGGGAAGCTGAGAAAGCAATTCATCACTACAAACTAGCAAAAGGTGACGCGAGCTCTCGTGACATCAGCCAAGCACAGGCTCTCCAAATGCATCTTTTCAAGTGCGACGACACATGGAAGCGTAAAGACTGGCATGGTCTGCTGAAGGAATCGCAGTCTGCCGTATCTGCTGGTGCTGACTCATCCCCACAGGTCAGTAAGTCATTCTGTACCAAAAGTGCTTTCAGGCTTTCAATGAATCATCACTTGGAGAATCAGTTATAGCCCTCAATTCATCTTAGTTGAGAGCGATCGATATTGCCAAGAGTGCGCACCCTTCTGCTCTGACTTGATCTGATCCTTTGACATTCTGTGATTACGCTGATTCAACCTTTGCTTAGATGAGCATCAACAAATGTGCAAAATCCATCAAGTCGTTCCAACAAGCTCATTGTCTGCACTTTGGTGGCAGAAATGTGGTTTTTAAAATGGAGGCGCCAGAAGTGCCTTATTGTCTGAAAGCATTGTTTTGTTATGTCTCTGCAGATGTTTGCGTACCAAGAAGAAGCCCTCCTGGCTCTCCATAGGCAAGAAGAAGCTGAAGCAACATTAAGAAACGCTCCAAAGTTTGACGTCGATGCATCTACAAAATTCTTCGGCGGACCTA
Source organism: Puya raimondii (assembly GCA_016920855.1). Taxonomy (NCBI): domain Eukaryota; kingdom Viridiplantae; phylum Streptophyta; class Magnoliopsida; order Poales; family Bromeliaceae; genus Puya; species Puya raimondii. The sequence goes on from JABWPP010000049.1 coordinate 66,900,312, forward strand.
GCAACGCATATTTCCTCGCTGTTCGTGCTCAGGTCGACATGGCGTCCGGCAGGTTCAAATCTGATATCTATGTTCACAAAATTCATAGTAATACCTGGTGGTTAAGATTGATATGCGCTATCAAAATTTGCTTACTAGCTTGTATTTATTTGTTGATTAAGGTTTGAAGAGGCATTGAATATATCTCAAAAGGCCGCTCGGATTGACCCTGGCAGCAGGGAGGTAAGTGCTGTGGCCCGAAAGGCTCGATTAGTGGCACAAGCGAGATCGAAAGGTAACGACCTCTTCAAAGCATCAAAGTATTGGGAGGCTTGTATTGCATATGAGGAAGGGCTTGGCCATGGTCCTCACAATGCCATCTTACTTTGCAATCGAGCTGCTGCCCGGTCGAAGCTCTGCCAGTGGGAGAAGGCCGCTGATGACTGCACCGTTTCTTTGAAAATGCGCCCGTCCTACACTAAAGCTCGTTTAAGGAGAGCCGATTGCAATGCTAAGGTTAGTACACGATCTGCTATGTGAAGTGTTTGAAGATAAAATTGAATAACTAAGTTTTGTAACACATGTTAGTTGGAACGGTGGGATGCGTCGATACAAGACTATGAAGTATTGATGCATGAGATGCCAGGAGATGAGGAGGTGAGCAAGGCACTCGCAGACGCTCGTCTCCAACTTGAGAAGCAGCAAGATTGCAGCAATAATCTTATAACCATAACTTCGAAAGATCAATTCAAGCAATTTATCATGTCATCAAGTAAGCATCTGGTTTCTGTTAAACAGTTGAAAGCGAAATTTTCTTTTCAGGTCGATGCATCCTCTGATTAATTTGAAGCTGCCACACCTAAAATGCAATAACATCCTAACTTGGGGACTCGTTTTGCTTGCAGGGCTTTCTGTTGCGCTCTTATTTAACAAATCAAAAGATGTTTCAAGTCAAACAGTCTCGCTTGTGGAGCAACTAAGCAAACGATACGCCGCTGTGAATTTCCTGAAGGTTAGACTAAACTATTTTGACATTTACACAATACAATATACCTTTTACGAAAATATCTACATTGTAGGAAAAACTTTTATCTGCTCACTAAGGGAACTAATGATACTTTAGACGACAAAAATCAATGTTCTGCATCTGCATGGAAATTAGTGTTAGCTTTTACCTTCAGAACTATGAGCCGTTGCGAGTAAGAGATAAAGAAATAACAACACAGAAATTATAAAGAACTTCGAGCTGCAGGTCATCAGTCTCTTGTATGCAGTAACATTCAGAAGATAACTATTAGATCTCCCCATAATGGCTCGTTCACGTTGATCGTGATGACATAAAAATTATCCTAATTTTTTTTTACACTGATTAAAAGCATATAGCTTCTTCCTGAGTTCTGTTGTTACCTTGGCGTTTGCTGGAGGTTTTTATCGTGTTGCTTAGTGTTGCAAGACTGAAAAACAAATATAGCATGCAAGATGATGTTTTCTGACATTTTGTAATCTAATTACAGTAGGTTCATATCTTCATATCTTCAATAAGTATAACACATTTGAGGACAAAACTCTCACCTCGTAGAATGCAATCAGCTTATACCCTGCAGTTGCTTTCCTTCGAATATTTTCATTCAATGTCATTCTGTGTGGGCTGTAATTTTATATAACATTTATTGAAGGTGGATCTGGAAAGAGACCCCAAATTAGCAGAGTGTGAGAGCTCTCTACCACTCATCAAATTTTACAAAAGCGGATCCTGCATTGAGAGCATTTCAGCATCAGACCATGACAAGCTAGAGAGCTCCCTCAAAGTTCTCAGTAAATAGAAGAGGGAAGAACAGAAACAGAATACAGATTGAAAGAGTTGAGCATCGCACTCTCTCAAGCATCAGACCATGTAAAACTAGAGACCTCTGTTCAGGATTCAAGTAACTAAAGAATGAGAAGAGGTGGTGAAACAAGCAGAGTAGAAATCCTTTGTTCAATTCCCATGCAAAGGTGAAGGGATCAAGATTGGGAGATGGAACATCATTTGGAAGGCGAGACACAACCATTGCACAGAGATGTACTGCTGCCTCTTGCTAATCACCAGATTTCATGTTTTGAAAAGACCTAATAATGGTGACAGATCAGGTTGAGAAAAGCAGCTCCATTTTGTCCTGAAATCCAAAATGTCTTAGATTGTTGGTCTTTTTATTTTGTTGACACTCACAAAGATATACATAGGCATATTCTTTGCAGAATTGTCCTCCATTGTTACATCCTTTAGTTGTTTTCGATCCTTTCTGTTTTTATCAGTTAGTTGTTCTGAAACTTATTTTATTTTATTTTATTTTTTCCTGTAGTTGAGGCATTAACAGTAGACCGGATTATATTCCACATGTATAGGGGTGAAAACGGTCGAATACAATCAAATTCTCGGAAAATCCATATACGCATTCATATTTTTCTTCGGATGCAGATATATGTTAGATGCTAAATTTTCATTACCATCTGCTAAAAACGGATTCGGATTCAAATATGAGCCGAATTTGTATTCCGATATTATTCGGATAGTAATATATACTAATACGCATATATAAATATGAACTAGAATTAGCACGAATAAGACACACAATGTAATTAAAAGTTCACACTCGTGTTCAAACTTCGTATACCTATGTTGTGTTCAATAAAATTTAATATTTATTTAATAAATATAAATACACTTTTAACATAAAATGATAAAAAAAATCACTTTTAGTAAAATAAATAAAAAAAATGATAAAAAACCACTCTAACCCCCCTATAATACATATTAACATCCCTCTTACCTGCTAGGGGTGAAAATGGTTGAATACGTTGGATTTTTTAAGAAACCATCTTCACCTCCATATTTTCTTTTTTCTTTGTATGTGAATTTAGATACGAATGTTAATCGAATGCTAAATTTTGACATCCATATTCGCATCTTATCAAATCCGGTGTCGAATTTGATAAGGCTCCATTTCGTTCGAGGATAAAGGGGGATAATGAAACTTATCCCCCCTATTTTGCCAAACGGGACATTTGTTGGTCCGGATAACATATCCCGGTCAAACGTAGCTATTCCCAATTATTCTGAAATAGCTTGGAATAAACTACTCCACCCTTTTGGTGGAATAGTGCTATTCTAATGTTTAATTCCAAATTTTATTAATATTATAAATTAAATTAAAAAAATATGTAGACATGATATACTATATATTATAATAGGATTTTTTTTTGCATTTAGCTCCCTTAATTTTTTTTTTACAAATGGCCCTAACAAATTTATATTTGCATAAATAGCCCTCTGCTTACCACGCGAGCGCTTATGTTGTGTTTTTAAATTGAACACGGTGATTGGATCACTGTGTTCCTTTTTATATTTTTTATCGCCCCTAAGTTAAAAAAGAAGGAATAGAATATGGATATGAACACCGTGATTGAATCACCGTGTTCAACTTAAAAATGCCAACGTGGCGCCCGCGTGGCAAAGAGAGGACCATATATACAAATATAAATTTTTTAGGACCATTTGTTTAAAAAAAATTAAGGGGGCTAAATGCAAAAAAAGCCCATTATAATAACTTATTTTTAATTCTAAAATTATTAATTGTATTATATTAATACATATAATTTGTACTTAAATATTATGATAAATTATTTTTATTTGTACTTAAATATTATGATAAATTATTTTTATTAAATTTATATTAAAGTAGAATTTGAAAAAAAAAGATAAATTGTTTTTATAATACATTATTTTTACTAAATCATATTTTTATAATAAAATTATTTTTATTAAATAATATTTTATATTAAATTCAACAATCACTTTTTTTTCACTATACTCTACTATTCTATAAAATTAACCAAAAACAATCTAAAATTCCTAACAATAGCTGAACCAAACACAATTTCTAATTCTTGACTATCCCGCAATAGTTAGCTATAATAGGGGATAAAAGAATTTATTCCAATGTTCATTATCCCTTGTTGGCGTAAGAAAATGTGGTGCCAGCTGGTAGTCTGCTCAGCTCACGTGGACAAATAGGGAGATGACAAGTGGTGCGCCAAGAGCCAAGAAAGAAAGCCCAAAGACGAATGAACTTTGGGCGGGAACAGTTTGGAAGATGAGGGAGTAATTTCGTAACTGAAAAAGACGTGGTCAAAGCACTCCCCATGAAGTGAATCGTTCAATAACCGCAGGTTAACTGAAGATTGGCAGAAGTGCTATAAATCGAGAGAAATTGCCTGCAAGAGAGTTCTTTTACCCAAAACAAAGACCACTCTTTTAATCTTCTTTTTCCATTCCCAGCATCTACAGCTTTCTAGGAGTAGCTACTATGTTTAGAAGTTTTTAGCATTTAGTTCTTTGTAATTGACTCTTGATGCTCGTTTTCTTATAACTTCCAAATGTTTCACTTAATAAAGTATAATTAGTTCGGCTCTAGTTTCAGCAGATTCAATTCTCGTCTCATCTATAAAGAGCTTTTATGCATTGAGAGAGAATCCGGCTGTGCGGATCTCTTCTCAATCGAATCGCTCGATCTCATAGCAATCGAGAGTCATCCTACGAGCTGAATCGTAAATTGGACGTATTTTGACTCGGTCAATAGTTTGACTCGGTCAACCGCTCGGAAAACTCGGCTCAAGCAGAACATCCCCAAACCAAACGGGCCTTAAGAGTTTGTCCTATCCACTTTCACTCCTACACATGTACCAACGCTCTTTCTCCAAAATATTATTGATGAATAAACATTATGTACTAGTGGCAGTTAGTGACCTGTTAACTTCTACATTTGAGACATCAACACCGCACACAGGATACCAAATTCAGGAAACTAAATCAAATTATTAATTGTTACATGTGCAATCCTGAGCCACCAAGAATATTCTCAATATGTAAGAGCAGCGCTCGGACTGCTCTGTTAGTGTGAGACCCCAGGTAGTCCTATATATAAGATATAATAGGGCTAAACTCTTAATCCGGCTTAAATATTTTGGGCAGTGGCTAGGCCCAAGAGGTTAAGAGAGTTAAAGAGTCCTAGGATGGGTGACCTCCTGGAAAGTTGGGGCGTCATAGTACGGGAGTAGTCCTAGGATGGATAACCCCCTGGGAAGTTGGGACGTCATAGTTAGTATGTTGGAATCAAAGGCCGAGGACAACTAGAGGTACATAACGCAGCACGCAGCCAACCACACATTACCCATATGCCTACATATCATACAAATAAACTAATAAAATCCTCTTAGTTTTTTCTGGGAAGTAAAAGTAAAGAATAAAATGCCCTATAATGGAAATTCTCATTGACCTTTTTTTGGAAAACGTAGCTCACTCCACCCTTTCTTGGAACCACAAGCCTTATTGTTATTGTAACATCACCCAAAAAAAAATGAATTTCATGCGATTTTAAAGCGTGTTTGGTACCCTGTAAATGTTGAAAGGAGAGGAGTATTGCAGCGAATTAAATTAAAAACTTTATTAAATATTTTTGAACTAAATTCTAGTGGTGGATTATTTTTCACACAATTACAGCAGTCTATATATGACATAAATAAAAATCATAATAGGAATAACTGAACAAGATTTAAATTTATATCTTATGTCTAACCAACAAAATATTAAGAGATAAACCTGATAGAAATAAATCTAAACTTATCAAAAATATTGGGTTACTTATCAACATCCTCCCTTAACCCAATTTCTCGCATTCCGAGTAGCTTTCGTAGTTTCATGAAATTTTCCGATGTCAGCGGCTTCGTAAATATATCGGCGACTTGATTCTCGCTTCTGCAAAAGTGTAGCTCGATCTCATTCTTCTTCACAGGTTCTCGAATATAATGATAACGGACTTCAATATGTTTACACCTTCCATGAAAAACTGAATTTTTTGCAATTGCTATAGCCGAGCTATTATCACAAAATATTTTTGTAGGTGCCTTTTGATCTTCACCAAATTGTTCAAGAACTCTTCTAAGCCAAATTGCTTGTGTAGCGCTTGCTGACGCCGCCACGTATTCGGCTTCTACTGTCGAGAGAGCTACGATATCCTATTTCTTCGATGACCATGTGAATGCGCCGCTTCCAAGAAAAAATACTTTGCCTGACGTGCTTTTCCGTTCTTCTACGTCGTCGGCCCAATCGCTATCGGTGAATCCGATGAGTTCGGATTTGCCACTGTAAGCGTAAAAAATACCATAGCTGACCGTTCCTTTTATATAGCGTAAAACACGCTTTGCTGCTTGTAGATGCATCTGAGTCGGCTTTTCCTTGTATCTACTGATCAACCCAACACCATAGGCTATGTCTGGTCTAGTTGCGGTTAAGTAGCGTAGGCTTCCCACCAACTGTTTGAAATATGTGGGATTAACAGGTTTCCGTCTCCTTTCTTGTTGAGCTTTAATCCGATCTCTACTGGGGTAACGACCGGTTTACAGTCCGCCATCTGAAATTTCTCAAGTATTTCCCCTGCATATTTCTTTTGAGAAATAAAAATACCTTCATCTCTTTGTGAAACTTCGATGCCCAGATAATAAGCCATATGACCCATATCGGTCATCTCAAACTCATTAATCATGCTCTTTTTAAATTCTTCAATCCTAACAGAATTATTTCCCGTAAAGATAAGATCATCAACATAGAAGGAAACAAATAAAACATCATATTAGAATTATTTTTAATGTAAAGAGCATGTTCAGAGGGGCATTTACGAAATTGGGCTTCTTGAAAATATAGATCTATACGTGTGTACCAGGCTCGCGGAGCTTGCTTCAAGCCGTACAAGGCCTTTTTCAATTTGTAAACTTTGTCTTCTTCACCTTTTTGTATAAATCCTGGCAGTTGCTCTATGTATACTTCTTCATCGAGAAAGCCGTTGAGAAAGGCAGATTTGACATCCATTTGATGGATCTTCCACTGTTTTTGCGTCGCTAAAGCAATTAAAAGCCGCACCGACTCCAATCTGGCAACAGGAGCAAACACCTCGTGAAAATCAACACCGGGCTTCTGCTTGTAGCCTTTTACAATGAGTCTAGCTTTATGGCGATCGATCGACCCGTCTTGTTTGTACTTGGTTTTGTATACCCACTTTACGCCAATTGCTTTTTGGCCTTTTGAAAGTTTTGTCAACTCCCAAGTTTTATTTTTCTCGATCGCCTCGTTTTCATCACACATGGCTTTACGCCACTTTTCTTCTTTCGCCGCTTCATCAAACTTGAGAGGATCACAATCTAAAAACATGATGTAGTGGGTTAAATCACTATCATCATCGTTGTCAGTATTATCAAAAATATAATCTTTTAATTTTACGGGCATTGTAATATTTCGTGGAGGGTTTCTTCGAACACCTTCCTTCAAAGAAGAAGACAAAGAACCTGATGACGACGAGAGAGGTGATGTTAGTGCAGTAGGAGGATCCGATGCACGCGTTTCTTGATTCTCGAAATTATCTTCAAATTGAATGCTAATGCGGCCATTATTTACTTTGTCTTTTCCTTTCCAATCCCATGATTTAGTTTCATCAAATTTCACATCTCTACTGATTATGACTTTTTCTGCGACTGGATCATATAATTTATAAGCTTTCATATTTTCTGCATAGCCGATGAAAACGCACCTGACTGCTTTGTCATCCAATTTCTTTCTCGTTTGTTTTGGAACATGTGCATATGTCATGCATCCGAAAATACGTAGATGCGCTACTATAGGTTTTCTTCCACTCCATGCTTCTTCAGGTGTTCTATTCGCCACACTACTTGTTGGACACCTGTTTAATACATAAACTGCACAGGCATACCTTTTTCAATAAGCATGCTTCTTGTTATTTCCACAATTGTGCGATTTTTTCTTTCTGCCACGCCGTTCTGTTGCGGTGACTAGGCTACGGTATTTTGATGCACAATTCTATGTGCCCTGCAAAACTTGTTAAATTCTGTAGAAAAGTATTCTCCTCCACCATCAGACCGTAGAACTTTCAAATAATTTTCACTCTGTTTTTCAGAAAGTGCTTTAAACTGTTGGAATGCAGTAAAAGGTTCTGATTTTTCTTTCAAAAAATAAACCCAAATTTGTCTGCTAAAATCATCAATGAAAGTTATAAAATATTTATTGTTTCCAATGGAGCGCCTATCCATCTCTCATAAATCCGTATGAACCAACTGTAGAGGCTTTGTGGCTCTAACGGATTTTCCTTCTGGAAACGAATCTCTATGTTGCTTTCCGAAATGCAACCTTCACAAATTTGGTTTGGATAATTTATGTAGGGTAATCCCTTCACCATATTTTTGCTAGCCAATTTTTTCAAAGATCCAAAATTTAAATGACCAAACCGTAAATGCCATAACCAAGATTCATCATGCACAATTGTATTGAAATAAGGTAAAGTATCATTATCAATTTTCAAAGAAAACATGCGATTTCTAGTCATTGGCACTCTAGCAATTAATTTGTTATCTTTATCCTTCAATTCGCAAATTCCCTTTTCAATATGCACAATATGACCCTTTTCTTGAAATTGGCCAATACTTAATAGATTACATTCTAATCCAGGCACATAATAAATATCAGATATTATAATATGATCACCATTACGTGCTCGAATTAAAATGTCACCTTTTCCTTCAACAGTAATTTTTCTTTCATCTACCAGTTTTGCCGTTGTATTTACTTTATTATCTAAATTTATGAACATCTCCCTTTTACCGCACATGTGGTTGCTACAGCCTGAATCTAAATACCAAATATTATTTTTTGGTGTTTCAACAATATTGCAAACGAGAAGCATATGTGCATTATTTTCATCCTTAAATTTAAAATCTTCATCCTTATTTTCAACAAAATTTGCATTAATATTATTCTGCTCATCAGCTTGTTTTCTTCTGCATTCAGATTGATAGTGCCCGTATTTATTGCAATAATAACATTGAATCCGAGATTTATCATACCTTTGCTGATCGTGATAATTACCTCTCCCTCTTGTTCTTCTATTTGAATTTGAACCATCTGTATCACCAACTGCTATTTTATTTTGGCCGCGACAGAGACCGCGTCCGCCACCACGGCCGCATCCTCTGCCACCTCTGTTTTCTCCCTGAGTTCTGTCGCTGATTGTCAGTTGGGTTTTGAGAGCTTGTTCAATCGTGCGTTGCGCTCTCAGTTTCACACGCTGTTCGTAGGCTTGGAATGATCCCAGCAAATCTTCTACTGTTAGGTCGTCTATGTCTTTGGCCACCTCAATCGAAGAAACGACATGATCATATTTGCCAGTAACTGATATCATGATTTTTTCGACAATTAATTTGTCGGGCCAGTCTTCTCCATTCATCCATATTTGATTTGATATTGTCTGCGACCACGAATGACTCACCTCACACGGTTAATCTATTTTGGTTTCCCGTGGGGTAGTATTCATGATTCAGATTAATATTTAAACATGTATGTGTATCAAATATTGCGGATCCATGGCTTCCAATAAATGCAAGCGTCTACTGTTAATTACCCCTATAAAATGTTAGGGCACCTTCGATTAAGGAACCTCTGAAATGCTGATATAGACTGAAATCAAATAAAAGATGAATTTTATAACATAGCTTATTGTACATTTACATAACTTAACCAGGGGCATACCCTGGTATACATGAATAGAATATAAATATAACAGAGAAAGTGCTTAGTTTAACTATATGACAGTCGATTGAATTTAATTTTGATTATCCCTTAGTTATATACTTTAGGGATTAACTCAATTAGATTTGATCGGGCTCTGAGTATATATTTTAGAGCTCGATGTGTTCACCCTAAGGTGTAGTATTAATTAAATCACAACTGTATACATTAGGACTTAGTCGGATTTGAATCGATTAAACTCTAATTATATGTATCATAGTTTAATAAATTTAATTGAACTCTATGTATATGTATTAGAGTCCAATTGTATTTTGAGTTCACCATAGAGTGAAGGATGGCTAAATCCCAAATATTTGTATTAGGATTAGCCGAATTTAATTTAGATTAAACTCTAATTGTGTATCGGAGTTTAATAAATTTAATTGAACTCTATATATATGTATTAGAGTCCAATTGTATTTTGAGTTCACCCTAGAGTGAAGGATGGCTAAATCCTAATTATATGCATTAGGATTAGCCAAATTTGATTTAGATTAAACTCTAATTGTGTGTATTAGAGCGTACTTGATTTAATTGAACTCTAAGCATATATATTAGAGCCCAATCACATTTTGAATTCACCCCAAGGTGAAGGATGGCTAAATCCTAAATATATGCATTAGGATTAGCTGAATTTAATTTAGATTGAACTCTAATTAGAGTGTACTTAATTTAATTGAACTCTAAGCATACGTATTAGAGTTCAATTGTCTTAATTTGATTAGGTGAGACCTAACTTATTATCTTCTTATCTTAGTCATATGTGCTAAGATAAAGTATAGTTAATTGATTCATGTATTCTAGATATCAATTGAAGTTAAATGCAGTGGCAATGTGACTCTAGTTTTACATACTAGAGAATTGGGTTGGAACGATTTGGAGTTCTAATTTAAACTCAGATTTGGGTCAAACTGGGAGTTTGAATTTGGGGATCAATCTGGACCAATCCAGGTTTTGTCTAGGCTTATGCTTGGGCTTAGTACAAAAGTAGGATTGAGGAGAGTTCGGTTCTATATCACCTTGATTAAGTCGGATCAAATCTTGGGCTTATATAGTCTAAGTTAAAGCCACTGTGGATTTATCAGATTGGACTATATTAAAACCGACGTAATTCGATTTCAGATTTAGGTCTGAATTATACATGAGCCTTGAACATCTAGGTCTAAACTTATATTATATTTGAGTCTAATTAAGATTAGGTCCATATAGCTTATGACTTATGGTCATATCCAAACTTGAGATTCAAATTTTGATATTCTAAAATCACATTTTAAACATATGCCTTTGCTATGTGAAATTAATGAATCCATGTACATTATTTTAAAGAGAGTTCAAAATAATTTGGGTTTTGAATTCTTAATTCAAAACCTAATAGAAGAAAAATAATAATATTTCCTTTCTTCCGTCTCCCGTCTTGAAGTAACAATAATAATTTCTCGCCTCCCTTTACAATATTTATCGATGTGAGCATTGGTTAATGCAGTCGGCAGTGACGTATTCGTGGGCAACCACCAAATCAGGCTGACTATATATATATATATATATATAATATTTGATGGCAAAAAGCTCCGATCTCTGATCGTCGTCGTAGTGAGCAATTGCAAAATGAAAGCTTTCAAAGCAAATTCGACTTCGAAACTAAGGGAGTTTCAAAGCCGAAGTCGCTAAGCACCTTCTCCAGCGGCCACATCATGATTAATTTACATCTAATTAATTTGCATGCATGCTGGGCACTCGTCCAACCTCATGATCCTTCTTTTTAATCTTGCATGGTCGATGAGCATGAGAATAGCAAACATAAGGTGATGTTCGCTTCCCCCAGTGTACGCAATACTTATGCTATTTCGCGCGGTAGATGGGTGGAGGCCGTTCTTCTTCCGCCGGCGGCTAAGCACCAAGCGAAAGATCATCGGCTTCCATCTCCTTCTTCGTGATTGTCGTTGCGCCATTCGCTGACGACTACGCGCCGGCGGACAAAACTCCGCCATTGTGGTCAATGCGTTGGTGGACGGAGGCCGTTCTTCTTCCGCCGGCGCTAAGCACCAAGCGAAAGATCATCGGCTTCTATCTCCTCCTTCGTGATTGCCGTTGCGCCATTACTTCCGCCGACGACTAAGCGCCGGCGGACAAAACTCCACCATTGTGGTCAATGCGTTGGTGGACGGAGGCCGTTCTTCTTCCGCCGGCGGCTAAGCACCAAACGAAAGATCATCGGCTTCCATCTCCTCCTTCGTGATTGTCGTTGCGCCATTCGCCGATGACTACGCGCTGGCGGACAAAACACCACCATTGTGGTCGATGCGTTGGTGGACAGAGGCCGTTCTTCTTCCGCCGGTGGCTAAGCACCAAGCGAAAGATCATCGGCCTCCATCTCCTCCTTCGTGATTGTCGTTGCGCCATTCGCCGCCGACTACGCGCCGGCGGACAAAACACCGCCATTGTGGTTGATGCATTGGTGGACAGAGGCCGTTCTTCTTCCGCCGGCGGCTAAGCACCAAGCGAAAGATCATCGGCCTCCATCTCCTCCTTCGTGATTGTCGTTGCGCCATTCGCCGACGACTACGCGCCGGCGGACAAAACACCGCCATTGTGGTCGATGCGTTGGTGGACGGAAGCCGTTCTTCTTTCGCCGGCGGCTAAGCACCAAGCGAAAGATCATCGGCCTCCATCTCCTCCTTCGTGATTGTCGTTGCGCCATTCGCCGACGACTACGCGCCGGCGAACAAAACACCGCCATTATGGTCGATGCGTTGGTGGACGGAGGCCGTTCTTCTTCCGCCGGCGGCTAAGCACCAAGCGAAAGATCATCGGCCTCCATCTCCTCCTTCGTGATTGTCGTTGCGCCATTCGCCGACGACTACGCCCCGGCGGACAAAACAGCACCATTGTGGTCGATGCGTTGGTGGACGGAGGCCGTTTTTCTTCCGCCGGTGGCTAAGCACCAAGCGAAAGATCATCGGCCTCCATCTCCTCCTTCGTGATTGTCGTTGCGCCATTCGCCGACGACTACGCGCCGGCGGACAAAACACCGCCATTGTGGTCGATGCGTTGGTGGACGGAGGCCGTTCTTCTTCCGCCGGCGGCTAAGCACCAAGCGAAAGATCATCGGCTTCCATCTTCTCCTTCGTGATTGCCGATACGCCGTTGATGGATGTAGATCAGAGAGGGATAGGTAAGGTTCTTTTCTTTCTTTTTTTTTCGAGAGGGAGGAAGAAAGGAAATGTAATCTCTATTTTTTTTTATGAGTATTTTGTTACCTAATTTTGAACAGACTTGAATTTGATCTCTCCAAAGAAAGAACAGTTGATCTCTAAAAATCTCCAAGGATATTCTCTCTGTGCTTTTTTTTTTTGTCTCTATGCTCTTATATAGATTTCTTATTCATGGCCTAGTGGGATGAGTGGGGAGTTTTATTTTTTAAGTAGTGGATGAGTGGGGGGTTGGAGTGGATGAGTGGGAAGTAATGGGTGAGTGGGGAGTTCAGATCCCATTTCTTGTTATTGCGGGGCCTACACGAAAGATGCCCTCTCTCATAACAATGATTGTGGGACCCGCATGATAGGAATAGTATATTTTTTTTTGTTTTAATGGTGAACCCACGCCACTTTCACATACATGTGAGAGAGAGATGGTGGGGTTCACCTCTCTTTTGAAAATGAGGTGCAAAGAGATATTTATGGATCTCAACTAACTTTCTTTTTTCTTTTTTTGTTGTGGGCCCCTTTTTTCTCACATGTGGGAGAAAATAATGCAAATATATTTGGGGTTGGGCTTAGGTTCGGGTTTAGGTTCGGGTTCGAGTTGGATTTGGCTTAACCACGTTCAAATTTCAAAATTTAAATCAAGCACATTTCTATTTTTTTTTTTACTCAAACATATATGGATACTACCCGACTAAAATAGTCGTCGATTGATTCACCTTCGTTCATCTGTAAAGATTCAAATTCACCTTTAAAAGTTTGGATTCGTACTTTTTACTTTATCTACGCCTCAGTAACTCCTCTCGAGCATGTCCCAGGCCTCTTTCGATGTCTTGGATTCGATAACCTCTCAAAAACAACTTCATCCACCGCCTGATACAGAAAGAATAGTGCCTTTCTGTCTTTTTTTCGGCAATCTTTGAGCGCCTCCTTCTTTCCAGCAGCGAGCGTTTCGAACTCACTGTCGGTGACATCCTTAAAGACATCCTTCACAATATCCCATAACTCCTGAGATGAGAATAAGCATTGTATCTGGATACTCCAGTAATCGAAGTTCTTTCCTATAAACTTCGGAACCTGTGGTTGAATCATCCCGTTTAGGGCCATGATCAACTATCGATGTCGATGTCGATGGAGAGCGCGATGCCGGCACGTTTTACGTCCTCGATCACGAAGCCGACGATCTTTTCTCCGTCGTAAGGCTTCTTCAACATGGCTCTGATACCACTTGTTGAAAGGAGAGGAGTATTGCAGCGAATTAAACTAAAAACTTTATTAAATATTCTTGGATTAAATTTCGGTGGTGGATTATTTTCCACACAATTACAACAGTCTATATATAGACATAAAGTAAAAATCCTAATAGGAATAACTGAACAAGATTTAAACTTATCTCTTATGTCTAACCAACAAAATATTAAGAGATAAACCTGACAGAAATAAATCTAAACTTATCAAAAATATTGGGTTACTTATCAACAGTAAAACCATCCGAAAATATTTTTTCCACTTGAAAAATTACTTTTTGATGTTTAGTTGCTCATAAAAAAATTTTCACAGAAAATACATTTTACGGATTCTAAGAAAACTGGAAGTTTTCGTTTTTCGCTCATAGAGAGCGGAAAACGAAAACTTCCGTAGCAAAAAATGCAGCTCAAGGGGCTTCTACTGCACGCGGTGTAGTACACTGAATTTCCATACGCTTCCCCAAACTTTGGCCAAATTGGGCAAAGTTCTTGGATTAAGTGGAAGATAGTGTTTTCATGGGGGGTTAAGTTGCAATTATGTTGGGGCTTATGGATAAGCTCTAACCCACTTCCTGTGAGAATTCAAATTTTTGGAAATTTGGATTCTGTGTTCCTCTCCCCTGTTACTGTGTTTTTGATCTGTATACGTATATATATATATATGTATGGGTATATATATATATGTATATAAGTTGTATTTATAGTATTTTAATTGTTTTTTAGTTTTGTCGCGGAGAGAGAACGGCTTAATGGTGCAATCCGGAGTCCGAATCTGACGATCCAAATTGGTAGATTCGATGCCTCGGCAGTGCTGAACGCGATGGCGCAATCCATTTTGACATGCGACGGACGGATTGAGAGATCTTCCATCTTCTTTGCCGAGAGGTCGAATTGTACATTTTTTTGGTTTCGCGATCTGGACCCTGTTTCTCGCACCGTTTCGCGTGAGATTGCTTGTGGAGGGGTGTCTGGGCATTTTGTTCCTACTGTGAGGGACTGAGGGCTTATTTGCTGTGTGTGAGGGGTGTTTTTGCAAATGTGCAATTGTGTATATGTGTATTGTGTGTGTGTGTGAGTGGAGGTTAGAAACCTCACTCTCTCTCTCTCCTTCAGCAACCAGCAGTAAGCCCCAGCTCCCCCAGCTCCCCTGCCAGCTCCCCCTTGCGCCGCCGGCCGCCGCCGGCCATCCCCTGGCCGGCGCAACCCCGGCCATCCTCTTTCCTTCTTTTCTTCTTCTTCTCCTTCTTCTTATTCTTCTTATTCTTCTTCTCTTTCCCTGCGGTGTGCACCCAGGGGGAACCCATGCATGAGCTCCCCCTGAGGTGGCACGACTGCTGAAGTCATGCGCCGCCGTCGGGAGCCGTCGGGAACCGCAGCCGAGCTGCTGCAGCTGCTGCTAGGGCAGCTGCGGGCCGAGGCTGGTCGGCCCGAGCCGCCGCCGCCTCCCGACGCTTGGGAGGGTGAGCGCCGTCACCCTCGAGTCCTCCGGCGCCGCCCCCTTCCTCCCCGGCCATCGCCGTGCCGCCGGAGCACCGCCGCGCCGCAGCTGGGTGCTGCTGGGAGTGCGGGCAGTGGGCATGAGATCCGAGCCGCCGCCGCCTCCCACCGCCGTAGCAGCCTCCCGCCGGCATCAGGAGGACCGCCGCAGCCATCGCCTCCTTTCCCGGCCGACCCCGTGCCGCCGGTGCGCTGCCGCGCCGCCTGCGGCTCTTGCTTGCTGCTTGCGGGCAGGGGCAGCTGGGGCTGGATGCCGCCGCCGCCGCCGCCGCCGCCGCCTCCCGCCGCCACGGAGGGTGCGCGCCACCACCCTCGGGACCGCCGCCACCGGTCCATCTCTCCCCGGCCGTCGCCGTGCCGCCGGAGCGCCGCCGCAGCCGCCACGGGCTCGGCTAGGGCATCTAGGGCAGCCACGACCGAGCTTGCTCCGCCGCCACCACAGCCGGTTGTTTTTATCGCGGTCACCGGCAGACCGACGTCCGGCGGGCCCCTCTTGCCAGTGCTCGCATCGCTGCCGGCAGCCGCCGCCGTCCGTTGCCGCGCCGCCGTGCCCTAGCCAACCCGAGAGTGGGCTTCCTCCCCGCGCCGCCGCCGCCGCTTCCTGCTGCCGGCTGAGGTGAGCCCCCTCTTCCTCACCTCCCCCCGCATCCGATCCTGGCCGTCGCGCGCCGTGCATGTCGGCCGGCCGCCGGCCGGAGCTGGTTGCTCCGGCCAGGGTGTGTTGTTAGCTGGTTTTTGGCCGCTTTTGAGTGTTTGAGCTCCCCGATGCCTCCCAAAGTTTGAGAAGGTGAGCACGATGATCGCGGCGATGCGCTGATCATCATGCTCACCTTAGTTTTCAGTTTGGGTGAGCCGTTTCGCTGTTCGGCCTTTGTCGAGCGATTTTCTCTTATGTTGACACTATTTTTATGGGATTTTTGGGCTTGCGACTTGTCCTGTCGTAGTGGGGCTGTGAGCACGGCCTCCGTTACGTCGTTACCTATCCGCTGGTGCTTGCGGAAGGTCATGCGGATGTACGGATTGCTCTAGCGGCCTATTTTATTGCTTGTATGTTTGTGATTGTTGCTTGTTTTGTGATTGTGGCAGTGTTGCGACACTGCGGGCAGCAAGGGCTTGACCCGTGAGACCCTGTGGATTGGTTGTCCAACCCCTTCGCCCTTCGCGGATATCCGGATTCATTTCCGACGCGTTTTTCGATAAATTAATCGGCGAAACGCATGTTTTTAGTTGTGCGACTCACTCGCTATTTTCGTGAGTGACTTGGCTTCATCTTTAGCCTCGTTGGCTGTTCCTCATCGCTATCCCGAAGTTCCGAGGACAGCGGATGAGTGACGAGGGGTTCCGATGCCAATTCGGCATTTTTCGGGAACCCGGGAAGCCTTTTCGGGTGCATTTGTGTTCGTGGCACCCCGAGCTTGTGCTCGCTGTTCTGTCACCTTGTTTTGGTGTGTTTAGGGATAGCGGAGGACCTGGTTTGGTTGTTGGTACCCCTGTGGGGCTTAGTGTGGTTTCGGGATCGTCCCGGTGAGTTTTTCGGGCGATCCGTCGGTTTCGGGATGTGAGAGCTTTGTGTTTTGCGTCGACTTGGTAGACCTTGACCCTGTGAGTCTTTCGTAGGTCCTGTCGTGGTTCCCGAGAGCCGTCGGTGTTAGACTTGATCTTACCTACAGGTGGGTACTTCGATCCAGAGTCGGTTCAGTGGACTACGGTGATACCTTTCTATCCCTTCTTTTGCATTTCAGTTATTAGTTCACTTGACTCCCGTTGACTCTACTTATGTGTGCTTGGATAGTAGAGTAGTTGTGGTTTGCATGATTCTTGAGATGACCCAGTTGGTCGGTGGTGATCGCCTGTTGTTCCGAGCGATCCTCGTTGTGGTTTTTCAGTTGCTTCACGGCTCGTTGCCGTTCTGTGGATTGAGCATTCGCATCGATCGTCACAGCTCTTCTAGCACTTCACGTACACCAGCGGTCTGATCCACCGCCTGGGGGTGTTCTTTTCCGGAAAAGGGTCGCGTGTATCCGACCCGTGAGCCTCTTAGCACGTGCATCTGCGGAGGTTATGTGCCGGTGGTTGAGCAGGTTGTGACAGTATCAGGGATACATCCCGGTGGCTATGATTGGGTTTACTTTGTGGTTATCTCCATTGATGCATATACTAGTTGCTTACAGTAGCATAGTTGTTCAGTTGTATGTCAGCCTCATACTTACTTGTGCTACTGTATACCTTTTCTATCTATTTGTTGACCCTCGTGCCGGTGTGTACACCTCGCCTTCGTCGGCTTGCGGTACCCACTGGGAGGGGAGACATGTTTACATGTTCTCACCCCCCGCCCTCGTTGTTGTTTTCAGGTGAGCATGGTGGTGAGAGTCGGGACGCAGCGAGGTACGCCTAGTTAGTGGTACTAGAGGTCTCGACCTGTGAGGCTATCTTCTCCAGATTTGGTTATTACCCTGATCCTCTATCAGTTAGTTATGGATATGGTTCAGTTACACTGTGGTTGTTTTATCTAGTATGTTATATTTTGGATGATTATTTTGCATGCTTAGATCTCGTGCTTTTGGTTTAATTTCCATGTGAGGATGTCGATGCTTTTAGATCTATAATTGTGGCTTTATATCGCGCATCTTGGTTTTCTACCCCTCGTGGTAGCGTTTTCAAATAAAGGTTTTCGTGTGGAAAACAGTTTTCAAATGGATTTCCGATCGATCGACTTTTGTGATTTCAAAAGAGAGTTCTCGTGTGGAGAACGGTTTTCAAATGATTCTTGAATGTTTGATATTAGGATTTCAAAATAAAGCTTCTGGGTAAGGAGCAATTTTTTAGAATGATCTGCTGTTTGTGCATCGCATCATCCTTCGCCTAAGGACCTGCTTAGATTCATACAGGTTTAAGGACGGTTAGCTGTATGAATCATGTTTTGTAATGTGATTGTTGTGTGGTCTAAAACTAGCCCGGGGCGTGACACTTCCCCACTCATTTCTTTTCTACTCACACAAGAGAAAAGATTATCTTTCCACTCATTTCTCTCCCACTCACATAAGAGAAAAAACTCATTACTCTCCCACTCATTTGTCTCCCACTCACATTAGAGACAAAAGTGACATAAGAGACAAAACTCATTTCTCTTCTCCTCTTATTCTCATCCACCCTCACAAGAGAACACACCAAAACTCCTCTCTCTCTCTTAAAACTTATTTTCTCTCACTTCCTCCCTTCTCTCTCTAGAGTTCTCTCCAAGGAGTGAAGGTTGAAGGAGAAAGCTTGCTTGGTTTAAGGTTGAAAGAGAAAGCTTGCTTGGTTTAAGGTTGAAAGAGAAAGGTTGAAAGAGAAAGCTTGCTTCTTGTGTTAGAGAAGCTTATAGAGAGCAAGGAGTTTAAGGTGAGTTTTGAAAGTTTTGAGGTTAGGGTTTGGTTTAGAACCTCTTTTGTTGTTCTTTTGGGACCCCTATGAAATCCTAGCCATGGATAATCAAGGAACACCAATAAATTTTGGTGTTCTTGAAGAAATGTAAAACCCTAGGGGAAAATTTGGGGGTTTTGTAGAAATGCGATTTTTTTCTTGTGAAATTGATCTCATGTCTCCCTAATTGAAGGGTAAATCGACGTGGGGGACCACTCGAATCGGGAGTTCGACGAGCCTACGGTGTCCAATTTGGAGAAATTGCCGATTTTTGTTCGTTAGCCTTGGGTCGAGCTAAATCGGCGGAGAATAAATACGAGACTTGGTTTTCCCACTTCTTGACGCCGACACGAGGTGGGGGGTGCTATCCGAAATTGTTGAGTTTCATTTTATGTCTAAGTCGGCATTTTTGGTCATGTAACATAATGCATGAGATTCGTGTTGTAGAATCATGTGAAATTCTTGTTTAATGACTACATATTTTAGAATGTAAAATGGAGCTAGGATTTCATGACACAAAGATATATGTATATATGTGTGAATTAAATGTTGCTATGTGAACTAGATATTGCCATGACAATCCTAGGCATTAATGTGACTAATGTGGACTTAGACAAAATTGTGGAACACTAGAGTTTGAACCTAGTGGCATGAGTTGTATAACTTTGGACACCAAAGAGAACTTGACTATTGACACTATATATATATTTTGCCATTGTTTGAGCATTGCATGACATGTGAATGATTGGGATTTGGAGAGGTCCCTAGATGTTGTCCCACCGGTAGGTGGAAGGTCCTCGGGCTTAGAGGACGGGATCATACTGACACGGTCTGTATTTGGCTTGTGGAGGTCGCGACTCCCAAGCCGTGAGCTCCGGAGTGTCACGCGAAGCGGGTGAGGGTCACGACGGTGCCTCCTCGACAGACGGTCATGGTGGTGGCTCGGGAGTGAAAGACCTCCTCCCCACGTGACGTAGTGTTGTGAGTCGTGGCTCGACCTATGGGCGAGCCGGTGCAATTGGGTCAAGGTATGGGGCATTGACTAAGTAACTAGCATTTCATACTTGTTGTATGTAGTATGAATTTGACATGTTGATATTGTAAAGGCATAGCAGATGGCATTAGTTGCTAGGTATACAGTGAGTAGAGGTAGACTTATACGTTGCTTATTTTCATTAGCATTCGCTAACCCCTTTCTATATCTCTATGCCTTCTTAGACCTAGTGGAAAAATCGGCGGGGTCGGCGGTCGAACCCACTGGGAACTTCTTTTAGTTCTCATACCCTGTTTTGCAGAGCTTCCACCGAGCGCGGCGGTGCAGGATCGCGGCAAGGGCATCGTGCCCTAGGTAGTGGACTCCCGAGTTTTAGCGGACCCTATATAGGGGAGTTATGCATTTACATTTTGGAGTGAACTTGTAGAGGTTCCATTTTGGAAGATGAACAATGTAACTATGTAAAGTGAATGATTGTGTGAATGTATGTAAAAATGTAAATGTTTAAGTTGTACTAGTTATGTTTATCTCTCTCGCTCTTGTGTGATGCCCTCGTGCATATCGTGCTTTGTTGTCTTTGTCCTGGGTTAAAATTTGATATACATGATGTGGTTTATGCCTTGGGCGGACAGGAGAGACTATGTCCGTTCGGCGGTCTGTGTGCGTGCCCGAACCGACCAAATTGGCGGTGCCGGGGCGTGACAGAACGGGGCAACCCCACAACAAAATCCATCGCCACGTTTTCCCACTTTCAAACGGGAATTGGCAAACTTTGAAGCTTCCCCGCAGGGAGTCGGTGCTCCGCCTTAACCTGTTGGCACACGAGGCATTGTGCCACGTAGCGCCCAATGTCTTTCTTCATCCCGGGCCACCAATAGTGCATCTTGAGATCTTTGTACATCTTGGTGCCACCCGGATGAATGCTATAAGGAGATTGATGAGTTTCTCGTAGAACTTCTTCTCGAACCTCCTCATCACTTGGCACACACAATCGGTTTCGAAACCAAAGTGCGCCATCGGAGCCAATAATAAAATCACCGACATGCCCACCCTCAACGTCGTGCCGCACCTTTTGGAGATCCGGGTCCGAAGACTGCCGATCTTTAATCTTCTCCAATAAGGTTGGTTTGATGACTAGGGTAGCAAGTATGATAGGGGCGTCCGGAGCCACGACCTCCAAATTGACTCGCCGCATTTCTTCAAGTAACGGCGGCTGGCTCGTAATCATCATTGCAAGATTCTCCACCGATTTTCTGCTAAGTGCGTCTGCTACCACATTGGCTTTTTTCGGGTGTTACAGAATGGTCACATCATAATCATTTAATATTTCTAAACATCGCGCTGCCTCAGATTTAGCTCCTTTTGCGTAAACAAATACTTGAGGCTCTTATGATCCGTATAGATCTCGCAATGTTCACCATACAAGTAGTGCCTCCACAACTTGAGTACGAAGACCACAGCCGCTAGTTCCAGGTCATGGGTGGGGTAGTTCTTCTCATAGCTCTTCAACTGACGAGAAGCATACGCAATAACTTTCCCGCGTTGCATCAACACACACCCGGTGATGCTCCTCTCGGGCACTCACGCCACATGTGTCCAGCCTGCCCGCACAGAAAACATCTCCCCCGCTGCTCCTCGCACTCCCGGGGCCGATGATTTCCACCGCAAATGACGCAGCGGGATGGTCCACGGTTCTTTGACTGTGCTCGCGGGTACCTAGCGGGCTTCTTAGAACTCGACTGTCCCCCGGCACCACTCATGGTTCGCTTTCTTCCTCCTTCCTTTTCAAACGACTCGCGCTCCTCCCGTGCGATTGCATTCCCTTGTTCCACCCATAGGGCTCGTGTGACACCCCAGGTAGTCCTATATAAAAGATATAATAGGGCTAACCTCTCAACTCGGCTTCAATATTTTGGGTGGTGGCTAGGCCCAAGAGGTTGAGAGAGTTAAGCGTGCTAGGACGGGAGTAGTTCTAGGATGGGTGACCCCCTGGGAAGTCCGGGGCGTCACAGTTGGTATCAGAGCCAATTACCAGCCGGAAGTGTGAGATGAGTCTCGGCTGAGCCAGGTGTAGTTATGGGTAGAGCATGGCTCCCCAGGGTTTATGGGTAGAGCGCGGCTCCCCCGGTTTAGGCTAGCGAGATGAGTCTCACACCGCCTGGTACTTGTGAGTCGGAGCCTGACGTGGACGTCAGGGCATAAAGGGAGGGAGATTGTGACACCCCAGATAGTCCTATATAAAGATATAATAGGTCTAACCTCTCAACTCGGCTTAAGCATTTTGGGTGGTGGCTAGGCCCAAGAGGTTGAGAGAGTTGAGCGTGCTAGGACGGGAGTAGTTCTAGGATGGGTGACCCCCTGGGAAGTCCGGGGCGTCACAGCCCGGTCCAAAACTTCGGCAAAAGTCTGAAGATTAAAAGAGTGCACAACTCTGAAAATCTCGGGTCGAAGTCCTCGCTCGAAGCACTCCGCCTTGTGCTGGTCGCTCTGCACTACGCTCGGGACAGTTCACTATGTGCGAGAACTTCCGCTCATACTCCCTTACTGAGCGACACCCTTGTTTTAACTTTCGAAAGTCCTCCTTCAACTTTCTTTTCTCACTATCGGGGAAGTACTCGGTGAATAACAACCCTTGGAACTCCTCCCAAGTGACTGGAGGAAGGTCCGAGGACCGATTCTTCTTAGTTCCCCTCCACCACACTCTAGCTGACTTTTCAAAGCAGTGTGCGGCCAAATGCACCTTATCCTGTTCAAGGGTATAGATGTCCTCGAACAGGGTCTCCATCAAAGCGACCCAAGACTCCACCACCCATGGGTCCACTGTTTCACCGTCGAACGTTGGCGGATTGAACCTTTTAAAGGTTGTGAGAGCCGCAAGTGCTCGTTCCCTCTCCGCCTCCACTGTCGCTTGATCGGGGACCGAGGAGCTAGAAGCCGCTGGAGGAGCACTCGTCGGAACATGACGCGCCGTCCCTGGCACGGCGGTCGCATCCACTCCCTCTGTAGCATTCGGAACGTGTGTCGGCGGCGCAGGCGGTTCTCGACTAACTTGCGCCGCTACCGCCTGTTGCCACACCAATTCTTGTAGCTTCCTAATCTGCTCCTACTGACGTTGAGAGGCTTCGGCTTGCTGTTGAGAGGCCTCGGCTTGCCTCTGCACCACCCCAATTAGCGCAGTTACCTGGTCACGCAACTCCTGGACCTCACTAGACTCGGACCGTTCAGGCACCTCAAGAGGCGGTGTCGGAGTAGACGTCGTCTCAGGGCGTTTCCTTGGTGCCATTACCACCTGAAACGCAACAATTGGATTAATAATCACGCCAACCCACGAGATCAACGCAATTCCATAACGTAATAAAACAAAACCAAATTAAGCGAAAGTGCACAAGGGTACTTATTCCCATCCCTAGGTGTCATGTTGTCGGCCGCCAACACAACCTCCTTGAGTTGAGAATAAATAACACCTTGAATCCGTCTCTAACAACCCTTAGAGACATACTAACAACTAGACCCAATCAATTTTGACTTCCGCCAATAAGCATAGATCACCGTCGCTCACGTGCCTAGGTCCTTATTGTCACCATCCTAAGGTTTCCTAGGTCTATCCTAGACTTCTCTACGCTCTGATACCACTCTAATCTGTCATGCCCCGACACCGCCAATTTGGTCTGTTCGGGCACGCACACAAACCGCCGAACGGACATAGTCTCCCCTGTCCGCCCAAGGCATAAACCACATCATGTATATCAAATTTTAACCCAGGACAACGACAACAAAGCACGATATGCACGAGGGCATCACACAAGAGCGAGAGAGATAAACATAACTAGTACAACTTAAACATTTACATTTTTACATACATTCACACAATCATTCACTTTACATAGTTACATTGTTCATCTTCCAAAATAGAATCTCTACAAGTTCACTCCAAAATGTAAATGCATAACTCCCCTATATAGGGTCCGCTAAAACTCGGGAGTCAACTACCTAGGGCACGATGATCTTGCCGCGATCCTGCACCGCCGCGCTTGGTGGAAGCTCTGCAAAACAGGGTATGAGAACTAAAAGAAGTTCCCAGTGGGTTCGGCCGCCGACCCCGCCGATTTTTCCACTAGGTCTAAGCAGGCATAGAGCTATAGAAAGGGGTTGGCGAATGCTAATGAAAATAAGCAACGTATAAGTCTACCTCTACTCACTGTATACCTTGCAACTAATGCCATCTACTATGATTTTACAATATCAACATGTCAAATTCATACTACATACAACAGGTATGAAATGCTAGTTACTTAGTCAATGCCCCATACCTTGACCCAATTGCACCGGCTCGCCCATAGGTCGAGCCACGACTCACAACACTACGTCACGTGGGGAGGAGGTCTTTCACTCCCGAGCCACCACCATGACCGTCTGCCGGGGAGGCACCGTCGTGACCCTCACCCGCTTCACGTGACACTCCGAAGCTCACGGCTTGGGAGTCGCGACCTCCACAAGCCAAATACAGACCGCGTCAGTATGATCCCGTCCTCTAAGCCCGAGGACCTTCCACCTACCGATGGGACAACATCTAGGGACCTCTCTAAATCCCAATCATTCACATGTCATGCAATGCTCAAACAATGGCAAAATATATATATAGTGTCACATTGTACATGCAATAGTCAAGTTCTCTTTGGTGTCCAAAGTTATACAACTCATGCCACTAGGTTCAAACTCTAGTGTTCCAAAATTTTGTCTAAGTCCACATCTAGTAACATTAATGCCTAGGATTGTCACAGCAATATCTAGTTCACATAGCAACATTTAATTCACACATATATACATATATCTTTGTGTCATGAAATCCTAGCTCCATTTTGCATTCTAAAATATGTAGTCATTAAACAAGAATTTCACATGATTCTACAACACGAATCTCATGCATTATGTTACATGACCAAAAATGATGACTCAGACATAGAATGAAACTCAACAATTTCGGATAGCACCCCCTACCTCGTGTCGGCGTCAAGAAGTGGGAAAACCAAGTCTCGCGTTTATTCTCCGCCGATTTAGCTCGACCCAAGGCTAACGAACAAAAATCGGCAATTTCTCCAAATTGGACGCCGTAGGCTCGTCGAACTCCCGATTCGAGTGGTCCCCCACGTCGATTTACCCTTCAATTGGGGAGACATGAGATCAATTTCACAAAAAAAAAATCTCATTTCTACAAAACCCCCAAATTTTTCCCTAGGGTTTTACATTTCTTCAAGAACACCAAAATCTTCCTTGTTTATCCATGGCTAGGATTTCATAGGGGTCCCAAAGGAACAACAAAAGATGTTCTAAACCAAACCCTAACCTCAAAACTTCAAAAACTCACCTTAAACTCCTTGCTCTCTATAAGCTTCTCTAACACAAGAAGCAAGCTTTCTCTTTCAACCTTTCTCTTTAAACCTTAAACCAAGCAAGCTTTCTCTTTCAACCTTAAACCAAGCAAGCTTTCTCTTTCAACCTTCACTCCTTGGAGAGAACTCTAGAGAGAGAAGGGAGGGAATGAGAGAAAATAGGTTTTAAGAGAGAGAGAGAGAGGTGTTTTGGTGTGTTCTCTTGTGAGGGTGGAAGGGAATGAGAGGGGAAGAGAAATGGGTTTTGTCTCTTATGTCACTTTTGTCTCTTATGTGAGTAGGAGGGTAATTATGAGTGGGAGAGTAATGAGTTTTGTCTTTTATATGAGTGGGAGAGAAATGAGTGGAAGAGAATCTTTTCTCTTGTATAAGTAGAAAAGAAATGAGTGGGGAAGTGGGTTAGAGCTTATCCATAAGCCCCAACACAATTGCAACCTAACCCCCCAAGAAAATACCATTTTCCACTTAATCCACAAACTTTGCCCAATTTGGCCAAAGTTTGGGGAAGTGTATAGAAATTCAGTACACTACATTCTTCCCCCCATAAAAATAGTTTCGTCCGCGAGACTCTAGTCCATACCTCAACTCAATCGGTCGAAGAGATGAGGATAGCGCTCCCGCATCACATCCTCAAGTTCCCACGTAGCTTCACGTTCTTCGTGATTAGGCCATTGCACCTTAACATATGGAATCGTGTGATTCCGCAATTCCTTCACTTCGTGAGCTAGAATGCGTAATGGGAACTCCTCATATGACAAATCCTCTTGAAGCTCAACCGGCTTATATTGAAGGACGTGAGTCGGATCATGTGCATACTTGCGGAGTGTAGATACGTGGAACACGTTGTGAACGCCTGCAAGTTTCGGCGGTAGTGCAAGTCGATATGCTACGGTGCCAACCCGCTCTAGAACTTCATATGGTCCAATGTATCGGGACTTAGCTTTCCCCGCACTCCGAACCTCTCACCCCTCACGTGGGCGACACCTTCAACAAAATGCGGTCTCCCACCGCAAACTCAAAGCTTCGCCGACGCTTGTTTGCATAATTCTTCTGTCGAGTCTGCGCCGTCAATAGCCTTTGGCGAGCAAGGCAGACCTTCTCCTCTGCCTCCTGTAGTACATCCGGGCCTAAGGCGACACGTTCGCCCACCTCGCTCCAATGTATAGGAGATCGGCACCTTCTTTCGTAGAGAGCCTCAAATGGCGCCATTCCAATGTTGGCCTGGTAGCTATTGTTATATGCAAACTCGGCCATTGGCAAGTGAATGTGCCATCCATCCTTGTAATCAAGTACACACGCCCGAAGCATATCCTCAAGGATTTGAATTGTCCTCTCCGATTGGCCATCACTTTGAGGATGAAATACGGTGCTGAAGTCGAGCCGTGTGCCAAGAGCATTCTGCAAGCTCTTCCAAAAGTGAGATACGAATCGGGGATCTCTATCCGATACAATAGACACCGGAACTCTATGGAGTCGCACAACCTCGTCGAGGTAGATTTGTGCTAATTTATCGCCCGACCAAGTGGTGTGGATTGGTAGGAAGTGAGCTGACTTTGTTAAACGATCCACCACCACCCAGATCGCGTCGTGACTGTCGGATCGTTGGCGCTAACCATTAATCCCAAAGGCTCGAGCTGTTAGAAATGCGCAACCAATTCACTTAAAGCGTATAAATACAGCGCCCACGGGTCTCGATTGTGACTCGGCCCCACCAGCCTCACGCCACTTCGAACATGACTCGGCCCACCCAGCCTCACGCCATTTCGAACATGACTCGGCCCAACATGGCCTCCCGCCACAGGGTAGGATGCTGGCCTATTTAAGCCAACAATCCCCCCTCCAGCATCTGCACACATTCGCAGCATGCGGGAATCAAACCCGTGACCACTGGCTCTAATACTACTTGTCGGATCGTTGGCGCTAACCATTAATCCCAAAGGCTCGAGCTGTTAGAAATACGCAATCAATTCACTTAAAGCGTATAGATACAGTGCCCACGGGTCTCGATTGTGACTCGGCCCCACCAGCCTCACGCCATTTCGAACATGACTCGGCCCACCCAGCCTCACGCCATTTCGAACATGACTCGGCCCAACATGGCCTCCCGCCACAGGGCAGGATGCTGGCCCATTTAAGCCAATAGTGACCTCCTTGCGAACGGGGCAACCCCACAACAAAATCCATCGCCACGTTTTCCCACTTCCAAACGGGATTTGGCAAACTTTGAAGCTTCCCCGCAGGGAGTCGGTGCTCCGCCTTAACCTGTTGGCACACGAGGCATTGTGCCACGTAGCGCCCAATGTCCTTCTTCATCCCGGGCCACCAATAGTGCATCTTGAGATCCTTGTACATCTTAGTGCCACCCGGATGAATGCTATAAGGAGATTGATGAGCTTCTCGTAGAACTTTTCCTCGAACTTCCTCATCACTTGGCACACACAACCGGTTTTGAAACCGAAGTGCGCCATCGGAGCCAATGCTAAACGCCCACCCTCAACATCGCCCCGCACCTTCTGGAGATTCGGGTCCGAAGACTGACGATCTTTAATCTTCTCCAATAAGGTCGGTTGGACGACTAGGGTAGCAAGCATGATAGGGGCGTCTGGAGCCACAACCTCTAAGTTGAGTCGCCGCATTTCTTCTTGCAACGGCGGCTGGCTTGTGATCATCATTGCGAGATTCTCCACCAATTTTCTACTAAATGCGTTCGCCACCACATTGGCCTTCCCCGGGTGGTATAAAATGGTCACATCATAGTCCTTTAGCAATTCTAGCCACCTGCGCTGCCTCAAATTTAGCTCCTTTTGTGTAAACAAATATTTGAGGCTTTTATGATCTGTATAGATCTCGCAACGTTCGCCATACAAGTAGTGCCTCCACAACTTGAGTGCGAAGACCACGGCCGCGAGTTCAAGGTCATGAGTGGGGTAGTTCTTCTCATAGCTCTTCAACTGCCGAGAAGCATACGCGATAACTTTCCCGCGTTGCATCAACACACCCAAGACCTTGGTGTGAGGCATCGCTATACACCACGAAACTCTCCCCCTGAATTGGTAGGGCGAGAATTGGAGCTGTTATAACCTTTCCTTCAACTCCTTAAAGCTTTGTTCGCACTCATCATTCCAAGCAAATCTGATTCCCTTGTGCGTAAGGCGCGTCAGTGGAGTGGTGATCTTCGAAAATCCCTCCACAAACTGCCTATAATAGCCCGCAAGGCCAAGAAAACTTCGAATCTCCATAACGTTCGTAGGGCGAGGCCAATCCTTAATTGCCTCCACTTTCCCCGGGTCAACAGACATTCCACCTTCAGATATTACATGACCCAAGAAGGCGACTTCACGAAGCCAAAAATCGCACTTCTTCAACTTCGCATAAAGCTTCTCCTCCCGAAGGACTTGTAACACAACTCTCAAGTGTTCTTCATGTTCTTCATCACTTTGGGAGTAGACCAATATGTCATCTATGAACACCACGACAAATCGGTCTAAAAAGGACTTGAAGACACGATTCATTAGATCCATGAATGCTGCAGGGGCATTTGTGAGCCCAAACGGCATAACCGTGAATTCATAATGTCCATACCGCGTACGGAACGCGGTCTTGTGCACATCCTCTTGTTTGATCTTCAATTGGTGATACCTCGACAGAAGATCGATCTTAGAATACACCCGAGACCCTTGTAGTTGGTCGAACAAATCATCTATACGGGGTAACGAATACTTGTTCTTAATCGTGACTTTGTTCAGCTCGCGATAATCAACACAAAGTCGAAGAGAGCCGTCTTTCTTCTTCACAAATAGCACCGGGGCTCCCCAAGGAGATACACTTGGTTTGATGAAGCCCTTGTCGAGAAGATCTTGTAATTGCGCTTTCAATTCTTTCAACTCGGCACGTGCCTAGGTCCTTATTGTCACCATCCTAAGGTTTCCTAGGTCTATCCTAGACTTCTCTACGCTCTGATACCACTCTAATCTGTCATGCCCTGGCACCGCCAATTTGGTCGGTTCGGGCACGCACACAAACCGCCGAACGGACATAGTCTCCCCTGTCCGCCCAAGGCATAAACCACATTATGTATATCAAATTTTAACCCAGGACAACGACAACAAAGCACGATATGCACGAGGGCATCACACAAGAGCGAGAGAGAAAACATAACTAGTACAACTTAAACATTTACATTTTTACATACATTCACACAATCATTCACTTTACATAGTTACATTGTTCATCTTCCAAAATGGAACCTCTACAAGTTCGCTCCAAAATGTAAATGCATAACTCCCCTATATAGGGTCCGCTAAAACTCGGGAGTCCACTACCTAGGGCACGATGCCCTTGCCGCGATCTTGCACCGCCGCGCTTGGTGGAAGCTCTGCAAAACAGGGTATGAGAACTAAAAGAAGTTCCCAATGGGTTCGGCCGTCGACCCCGCCGATTTTTCCACTAGGTCTAAGAAGGCATAGAGATATAGAAAGGGGTTAGCGAATGCTAATGAAAATAAGCAACATATAAGTCTACCTCTACTCACTGTATACCTTGCAACTAATGCCATCTACTATGCCTTTACAATATCAACATGTCAAATTCATACTACATACAACAAGTATGAAATGCTAGTTACTTAGTCAATGCCCCATACCTTGACCCAATTGCACCGGCTCGCCCATAGGTCGAGCCACGACTCACAACACTACGTCACGTGGGGAGGAGGTCTTCCACTCCCGAGCCACCACCATGACCGTCTGCCGGGGAGGCACCGTCGTGACCCTCACCCGCTTCACGTGACACTCCGGAGCTCACGGCTTGGGAGTCGCGATGTGAGAATTCGAATTTTTAATTTTTTTGTGAAATTTGAATTATGTGTTCCTCTCCCATTTTGCTGTGTATTTGATCTGTATTTGCAGATATATACATGTATAGGTATATATATATATATATATATATATATATATATATATATATATATATATATATATATATATATATATATATATATATATATATATATATATATATATATATATATATATGTATATATGTTGTATTTATTGAGTATTTTATTGTTTATGTTTCGATTTCGGAGAGAGAACGGCTTAACGGCGCAATTCGGAGTCCGTTTCTGACGATCCAAAATGGTAGATTCGATGTCTCGGCAGTGCTGAACGCGATGGAGTGATTCGTTTCGACATGCGACGGGCGGATCGAGAGATAACGCAAGTTTTTTGCTGAGAGGTCGAATTGTACAATTATTGTTTCGCGATCTGGACCCTGTTTCTCGCACCGTTTCGCGTGAGCTCGAATGTGGAGGGGTGTCTGGGCATTTTGTTCCTGCTGTGAGGGACCCTGAGGTTATATTCTTTGTTTGAGGGGCTTTTCTGCAAATGTACAAGTGTGTATATGTTGTGTGTGTGTGAGTGGAGAGAGAGAGTAAACTCTTTCCTTCTTCTTCTCCCTCAGCTCCCAGAGGTGCCACCCACTCTCCCAGCTCCTCTGCCATCTTCCCGAGCTCCGCCGGCCGCAGCCGACCACCTTTGGCCGGCGCAAACCCCGGCCAACTCCCTCTCTCCCTTTTCTTCTTCTTCTCCTTCTTCTTCTCCTTCTTCTCCTTCCCGGCAGTGTGCACCCTGGGTGAACCCACACCTGAGCTCCCCCTGAGGTGGCACGACCGCCGGGCGACCAACCCCGCCGCCGGGAACCGCCGCCGAGCGCCACCGCTGCCAGCTGCTGCTAGGGCAGCTGCGGGCCGAGACTACTGAACCTAAGCCGCCGCCGCCTCCCGCCGCTTTGGAGGGTGCGCGCCGCCACCCTCTGGTCCTCCGGCGCCGTCGCCTTCCTCCTCCCCGGCCGCCGCCGTGCCGCCGGAGCGCCGTCGCAGCCGCCGCGGGCTCAGCTTGGACAGCTAGGGCAGCTGCGGCCGAGCTCCCTCCGCCGCCGCCGCCACCGGGTTTTGTTGTCGCGGTCACCGGCATCCTGACATCCGGCGACCACCTCTTGCCGGTGCTCGCATCGCAGCCGGCCGCCGTCGCCGTCCGTTGCCGCGCCGTCATGCCCTAGCCAACCCGAGAGTGGGCACTCTCCCCGCGCCGCCGCCGCCGCTTCCTGCCGCCGGCTGAGGTGAGCACCCTCTTCCTCACCACCCCCACATCCGACCCTGGCCGCCGCACGCCGTGCATGTCGGCCGGCAGCCGACCGGAGCTTGCTGCTCCGGCCAGGGTCTCATTTTGCCTTGTTTTGGCCGCATACTTGTGTTTGAGCTTTCTGTTGCCTCCCGAAGCCCGAGAAGGTGAGCACGATGATCGCGGCGACGCGCTGATCATGATGCTCACCTTAGTTTCCTGTTTGGATGTGCCGTTTCGCTGTTCGGCATTTGTCGAGCAATTTCATCACATGTATTCACTATTTTTATGGGCTTTCTATGCTTGCGACTGGTCCTGTCGCAGTGGGGCTATGAGCACGGCCTTCGTTACATCGTTACCTATCCGCTGGTTCTTGCGGATGATCGTGCGGACGTACGGAATGCTCATACGGCCTTAATTAATGCTTGTTTTTATGTAATTGTTGCTTGTTTTGGGACTTTGATGATTGTGGCAGCATTGCGACGCTGCGGGCAGCAAGGGCTTGACCCTTGAGGCCCTGTGGACTGGTTGTCCAACCCATTCGCCCTTCGCGGAGATTCGGATTTATTTCCGATGCGTTTTCTGATGAAATAGTCGGCGAAACGCGTGTTTTTAGTCGTGCGATTCACTTGCTGGTTTCGCGAGTGACTTGGCTTCGTCGTTTAGCCTCGTTGGCTGTTCCTCATCGCTGTCCTGAAGTTTCGAGGACAGCGGATGAGTGACGAAGGGTTCCGGTGCCAAATCGGCATTTTTTGGGAACCCGGAAAGTCGTTTCGGGTGCGTTGGTGTTCGTGGCACCCCGAGCTTGCGCTCGCTGTCCTGTCACCTTATTTTGGTGTGTTTGGGGACAGCGGAGGACCTGGTTTGGTTGTTCGTACCCCTGTGGAGCTTAGTGTGGTTTCGGGATCGTCCCGGTGGGTTTTTCGGACGATCCGTCGGTTTCGGGTTGTGAGCGCTTTGTGTTTAGTGTCGACTTGGTGGACCTTGACCCTGTGAGTCTTTCGTAGGTCCTGTCATGGTTTCCGAGAGCTGTCGGTGTTAGGCTCTATCGTTTCGACAGGTGGGTACTTCCATCCAGAGTCGGTTCAGTGGACTACGGTGATACCTTTCTATCCCTTCTCTTGCATTTCAGTTATTAGTTCACTTGACTCCTGTTGACTCTACATATGTGACATGCTTGCCTTAGTAGAGTAGTTGTTGGTTGCATGATTATTGAGACGACCTCGTTGGTCGGTGTTGATCGCCTGTTGTTCCGAGCGATCCTCGTATATTGGCTTATCAGTTGCTTCACGGCTCGTTGCCGTTCTGTGGATTGAGCATTCGCATCGATCGTCACAGCTCTTCTAGCACTTCACGTACACCAGCGGTCTGATCCACCGCCTGGGGGTGTTCTTTTTCGGAAAAGGGTCGTGTGCATCAGACCCGTGAGCCTCTTAGCACGTGCATCTGCGGAGGTTATGTGCCGATGGTTGAGCAGGTTGTGACAGTATTAGGGATACGTCCCGGTGGCTATGGATTGGGTATACATTTGTGGTTATCACTTTTGATGCATCTGATTACCTTACTTGCAGTAGCATAGTTGTTCAGTTGTATGTCAGCCTCATACTTATTTATGCTACTGTTTATCTTATCTATCTATCTGTTGATCCTCGTGCCGGTGTGTACACCTCGCCTTCGTCGGCTTGCGGTACCCACTGGGAGGGGAGACATGTTTACATGTTCTTACCCCCCGCCCTCGTTGTTGTTTTCAGGTGAGCAGGGTGGTGAGAGTCGAGACGCTGCGAGGCACGCCTAGATAGTGGTTCTAGAGGTTCCGACTTGTGAGGCTCCTCCCTCCAGATTTTTGGTTACCGCCCTATCCTTTATCAGCTAGATATGGTTGTGGTTCAGTTACATTTTGGATGATTGTCTTGCATGCTTAGATCTCGTGGTTTTGGTTTAGCTTCTATGTGGATTGCATGCTTAGACTTTTTGGATGTCGATGTTGTTAGATCTTTCATTACGGCTTATTATTTGCATACCTTGGTTTTCTACCCCTCGTGGTAGCGTTTTCAAATAAAGGTTCTCGTGTGGAGAACGGTTTTCAAAGGATTTTTAAATGATTGAGATTAGGGTTTCAAATAAAGCTTCTGGGTAAGGAGCATTTTTCTAGAATGATCTGTTGTTTGTGCATCGCATCATCCTTCGCCTAAGGACCTGCTTAGATTCATACAGGTTTAAGGACGGTTAGCTGTATGAATCATGATTTGTGATGTTGTTGTTTGTGTGGTGAATGAATAGTGGTTGTGATCCTGTTGTATGTTGTGTACGCCGTGCAAATATAGGGGAGGCTCTGTCCGTGTGGACAGTGGACCCTGTATTTGTGGCGGGTCTGTACGTGGCGCGGGCTACGCTTTCAAAAAAAAAAAAAAAAAAAATTACACGTTTTTCTCCTTATTAAACTAGCCCGGGGCGTGACACGCGACCTCCACAAGCCAAATACAGACCGTGTCAGTATGATCCCGTCCTCTAAGCCCGAGGACCTTCCACCTTCCGGTGGGACAACATCTAGGGACCTCTCTAAATCCCAATCATTCACATGTCATGCAATGCTCAAACAATGGCAAAATATATATATAGTGTCACATTGTACATGCAATAGTCAAGTTCTCTTTAGTGTCCAAAGTTATACAACTCATGCCACTAGGTTCAAACTCTAGTGTTCCACAATTTTGTCTAAGTCCACATCTAGTCACATTAATGCCTAGGATTGTCATGGCAATATCTAGTTCACATAGCAACATTTAATTCACACATATATACATATATCTTTGTGTCATGAAACCCTAGCTCCATTTTGCATTCTAAAATATGTAGTCATTAAACAAGAATTTCACATGATTCTACAACACGAATCTCATGCATTATGTTACATGACCAAAAATGATGACTCAGACATAGAATGAAACTCAACAATTTCGGATAGCACCCCCCACCTCGTGTCGGCGTCAAGAAGTGGGAAAACCAAGTCTCGCATTTATTCTCCGCCGATTTAGCTCGACCCAAGGCTAACGAACAAAAATCGGCAATTTCTCCAAATTGGACGTCGTAGGCTCGTCGAACTCCCGATTCGAGTGGTCCCCCACGTCGATTTACCCTTCAATTAGGGAGACATGAGATCAATTTCACAAAAAAAAAAATCTCATTTCTACAAAACCCCCAAATTTTTCCCTAGGGTTTTACATTTCTTCAAGAACACCAAAATTTCTTAGTGTTCCTTGTTTATCCATGGCTAGGATTTCATAGGGGTCCCAAAAGAACAACAAAAGAGGTTCTAAACCAAACCCTAACCTCAAAACTTTAAAAACTCACCTTAAACTCCTTACTCTCTATAAGCTTCTCTAACACAAGAAGCAAGCTTTCTCTTTCAACCTTTCTCTTTCAACCTTAAACCAAGCAAGCTTTCTCTTTCAACCTTCAATCCTTGGAGAGAACTCTAGAGAGAGAAATGAGGGAATGAGAGAAAATAGGTTTTAAGAGAGAGAGAGAGAGGTGTTTTGGTGTGTTCTCTTGTGAGGGTGGAAGGGAATGAGAGGGGAAGAGAAATGAGTTTTGTCTCTTATGTGAGTGGGAGAGTAATTATGAGTGGGAGAGTAATGAGTTTTGTCTTTTATATGAGTGGGAGAGAAATGAGTGGAAGAGAATCTTTTCTCTTGTATAAGTAGAAAAGAAATGAGTGGGGAAATGGGTTAGAGTTTATCCATAAGCCCCAACACAATTGCAACCTAACCCCCAAGAAAATACCATTTTTCACTTAATCCACAAACTTTGCCCAATTTGGCCAAAGTTTGGGGAAGTGTATAGAAATTCAGTACACTACACGTTCGCAAGGAGGTCACGACGCGATCTGGGTGGTGGTGGATCATTTAACAAAGTCGGCTCACTTCCTACCAATCCACGCCACTTGGTCGGGCGATAAATTAGCACAAATCTACCTCGAGGAGGTTGTGCGACTCCATGGAGTTCCGATGTCTATTGTATCGGATCGGGATCCCCGATTCGTATCTCACTTTTGGAAGAGCCTGCAGGATGCTCTTGGCACACAGCTCGACTTCAGCACCGCATTTCATCCTCAAAGCGATGGCCAATCGGAAAGGACAATTCAAATTCTTGAGGATATGCTTCGGGCGTGTGTACTTGACTACAAGGGGGGATGGCACACTCACTTGCCGATGGCCGAGTTTGCATATAACAATAGCTATCAGGCAAGCATTGGAATGGCGCCATTC
Organism: Puya raimondii; assembly: GCA_016920855.1. Lineage (NCBI taxonomy): Eukaryota > Viridiplantae > Streptophyta > Magnoliopsida > Poales > Bromeliaceae > Puya > Puya raimondii. Next base: position 66,936,075 of record JABWPP010000049.1, read on the forward strand.
GAGGCTCTTTACGAAAGAAGGTGCCGATCTCCTATACATTGGAGCAAGGTGGGCGAACGTGTTGCCTTAGGGCCGGATGTATTACATGAGGCAGAGGAGAAGGTCTGCCTTGCTCGCCAAAGGCTATTGACTGCGCAGACTCGACAGAAGAATTATGCGGACAAGCGCCGGCGAAGCCTTGAGTTTGCGGTGGGAGACCGCGTTTTCTTGAAGGTGTCGCCCATGCGAGAGGTGAAGAGGTTCGGAGTGCGGGGAAAGCTAAGTCCCCAATACATTAGACCGTATGAAGTTCTGGAATGGGTTGGTGCCGTAGCATATCGACTTGCGCTACCGCCGAGGCTTGCGGGAGTTCATAACGTGTTCCACGTATCTACACTCCGCAAGTATGTGCACGATCCGACTCACATCCTTCAATATGAGCCGCTTGAGCTTCAAGAAGACATGTCGTATGAGGAGTTCCCATCGCATTCTTGCTCACGAAGTGAAAGAATTGCTGAACCGCACAATTCCATATGTTAAAGTGCAATGGACTAATCACAAAGAGCGAGAAGCTACGTGGGAGCTCGAGGACGTGATGCGAGAACGCTACCCTTATCTCTTCACTCAATCAAGTTGAGGTATGGCTTTAAGTTTCGCGGACGAAACTATTTTTATGGGGAGGAGAATGTAGTATACTGAATTTCTATACACTTCTCCAAACTTTGGCCAAATTGGGCAAAGTTCGTGTATTAAGTGGAAAATGGTGTTCCCATGGGGGGTTAAGTTGCAATTGTGTTGGAGCTTATGGATAAGCTCTAACCCATTTTTCCACTCATTTCTTTTCTACTCACACAAGAGAAAAGATTCTCTTTCCACTCATTTCTCTCCTACTCACATAAGAGACAAAACTCATTACTCTCCCACTCACATAAGAGACAAGAGTGACATAAGAGACAAAACTCATTTCTCTTCCCCTCTCATTCTCTTCCACCCTTACAAGAGAACACACCAAAACACCTCTCTCTCTCTCTCTTAAAACCTATTTTCTCTCACTTCCTCCCTTCTCTCTCTAGAGTTCTCTCCAAGGAGTGAAGGTTGAAGGGAAAGGCTTGCTTGGAGGTAAAGAAAGCTTCTTGTGCAAGGGAAGCTTGAGGAGAACAAGGTGTTTGAGGTAAGGTCTTAGAGTTTTGGATTAGGGTTTGGTCTCTTTTGTTGCTATTTTGGAAACCCTATGAGATCCTAGCCTAGGATAAACAAGACACACCAAGAAATTTTGGTGTTCTTGAAGAAATATAAAATCCTAGGGCTAAATTTCGGGGTTTTGTAGAAATGGGGCTTTTAGTAAAATTGATCTCTTATTTTCCTAATTGAAGGGTAAATCGACGAGAGGGATAACTCAAATTTGGAGTTCAATGAGCCTACGGTGTTCGATTTAGAGAAATTGCCGATTTTGTTCGTTAGCCTTGGGTCGAGCTAAATCAGTGTCACGCCCCGGGCCCTAGTGAGAGCCTACCAGGCACGTACACAGACCCGCCGTGTACCTCAAAATAAAACACAATGTACACAAGGCATCTATGATAACAACAATCAAGTAGAAGAAGGAATACATCCTAAACAAGGTGATCAAAGCGAGAACATAGTTCTACAACTAAAACAAAATCAACACAACTAAAATCTCGAGATATACAAAAGAATTCATACATCTTATCAACAAATAGATCAATCAACCAACAAATCTATACACCTTTCACTTAACATACAATGAAAGGAATCCATGGTATGTCTATAACAACATCGTAGAGGCTCTAGCTAGCTGCTAACCCCTCGCCACGATCCCAAGCCTCTCCTGCTGCGGAAGGCTCTGAAACAAAAATCCAACAACAATGGGGGTGAGAACTATTATCAATAGTTTCCAGTGGGTAAGCCGCCGAGAGTGGCGAATTACATCGCTAGGTCAACTGAGGCAAGATAGTATAACTGAAACATAAAGCATAAAACATTAAATGCTAAACAGATAAATCTACTACTATCATGCCTCCAAATGAATAAATCATCTACATGAACATGTTACAAAGCATGTAAACATTCTACTCATAAACGTGTAAATATGCCATGATCCACTACACATGTTCTAATGTCATAAACTCACTATATGTCAAGTTTACTATTACACATATGACTTGTCTCCAACTACAAGTATGAAATGTTTAACCGACTTCCCACTACATATATGAACTATATGACTTGTTTCCAACTATATGTATGTTATGTTCACTAACCACAATGTGTCAAGTCATGTCAATGTCTCACTACATGTAATGCCACAAGGTCACAACCAACTACTATGTCCATCTGCTACATCTATATGTACTGATTTAATTATGGTGTCAAATGTCACATTCCTCACAATATTTCCTACCATAAAGGACTTCTCAAGTCTCGGCTTGTGCCGTGCCTAATGGCCCCGTGGTAGTCAACATTCTCTCGCTAGAATGAGCCTCCCCCATGGCAATCCACTTCGGCGCCCATATAACCTGCACATAGGCGATCAATGTCGCGAAAGACCCACTCCGGAGTGCCGGCTTGTAGGGAGCGACCCTCACAAGCATGTGCGAATGAGCACAATTGCATTAACAAGCATAGTCAACAGCATAGGAAATACGTTCATCATGTCTAAAACATGGAATAGCCCACCAATGTCCAAGGATCTAACATTATGTCATAATGTCAACCTAATTATTCACCTAAGTGAAATATAATATGCTTAACCTCACACTATGTCAAAACATGTCATATCATGTTTATTACATTCAATAGCCAATATGCTAAATGTCAACCATCTCATGTTGTTCTCAAATTGTCCATTGGTATGTCCCTACCAATATGCACATGTCTCTAACATGTAAATGTTCATCTCTCAGTTTACTAAGTTCATAAACCATTCATTATTCTAATGCCATGTCCAGTGCATTGTACTAATGCTATAACCAATACATTTCAATGCCGTAACTGATGCATTCTACAAATGCTATAATCCATGCATTATTCCAATGCTACAATTCATGCATTCTACGAATGCCATGACAATGCATCCTACGATGCCAACTAGACCATAATCCATGCCATGCATGAGCTACACTAACATCTACAACATAGAGTATAAAAGTCATCACGCAAGTATTCGTTTAACCAAGTAAAATTCATATTTAGCCAATTACAATTATCAACACAAAAAGAATCCCTTTTCTCATGTCTTAAACATGGAATCATTCCACGACCAAAAGGTCGAGCCCAAAGTCAACGATGTCCGTCAAAGTTGCTCACCTAAATGAGGTGCAACAAACTTATCTTGCATTTGCCATATCTTCTCTTTTCTCTATATAAACATACTTTAGTATGCGAAGAGAATTCACTAGTCCATCAACCAAGTAGTGTCTCATATGACATTCCTTTCTAGCATGCATATCTTAATTAGCATCTCATAAATATATCATTACACTACTAGTGCAAATACTCTAGCATGCATTTTATTCTCATGATGCCATACTATATGGGATATGCACTTTTCATATACAACATATATACCCCATGCAATCACAACTTCCATCATGTCATAATTATCATAATTATGCATCTAATCAATCCTATAACAAGATAGGAGACATAGGAGTTCACCCATTTCGGTGAGGTCAGACCCACCGGATAACCATCGAAACCTCGCAGTACTTCAAAACGAAGTTGTCCCCCGAGCTTCTCGTACCCTAAGATAATTTCCAAGGGGGTTACAAGTTTCGAACGAACAATTTCGAAAACTACCAAAATTCATGAGGTAAATGGGTGAAAAATACCTTGAGCAAGTAGAACTTGTTCTAAGTCTCAAATTGAGGTTAGGGATCTTCAAATCCAACCTACAACAACATTCTACACCCATCAATTCCACCTCAAGAGCTCCCAATCACGAAACCCTAATTCAAACCCCAGTTTTCATGAAACTAGGTTTTCAAGCAAATCTCAAGCAAAATCACAAATAGAGGTTGTAAAAGGGTTTACTAACCTCAAATCAAGCTCCCAACCAAGCTCAAACATGCTAGGTTGAAGCTAAGTCCACCAACAAGTTTCTCTCATCCATCCCGAGCTCCCCACAAAGCCTAGAAGCACTCCTCCATGAAGAAAATGAAGGAAGAAGGGATCAAAACCAAGTTTCTAGGGTTTGGGAGCAAGAAAATCTAGAGAGAGAGAGAGAAAACCTACCTCCACTCCAAAATCCTCCTCAGCCAACAATGGCTGTGAATGAAGGTGAAAGGGTACTTAACCCAAAGCAACAAAATCCACTTAGGCCCCTCAAAAAGTCAAAATTACAAAACTGCACAAAATGCACTCTGCAGCACTGTGTACCGGCATACGCATAGGCATACCGGTATACTGCACAAAAATTGTAAAACCCGAGCCTCGACCAAAAAGGCCACGAAACAGTATACCGGTATACCAAACATCAGTACCGGTATACATTGCATCTTTTCCGGTATCGAGGGCCGGATTCCGCAAAAACTGAGAGCTGCGCAAAATCCAGTTTTCCACTGGATTCCGGTATCCCAAAACCACATACCGGTATACAATGCAAAATCTGCACTTTTGCAGATTTTGACTTCCGGAGTCCGTTTTCGCACTTTCAAAGTCCCGAAAACACTTCCAAGTCCACCAAACTCAACCCAAAACTACAGAATAGTATAAGCCACTATTCTCTCACTAGAACTCCGCAATTTGCTAAAGTTCAGTGTGCTACATACTCCCCTCCTAAAAAGGAGTTTCGTCCGCGAAACTACGGATCAACAACCAAAACACAAACAACAAATCCGAAGGAGATAAGAACATCGCCCTCGCAGTGAAGCCTCCAGCTCTCACAATGCATCGCATCCAAGATGTTGCTCTAAAGCACCCTTGTAGTAGGAATAGTGATAATTCCAAATTTCTACATTCCACAAGTCTAATCCTCAATGACTGCTCCTTGAAGTTTAGATCTTCATGTAGCTTTAACGAAGCGACATCCACCATCGGGTAGGATTCAAACACTTACTTGGAACGTCGCTAGCTGAAACATATCATATACCTTCAACAGGTCTGGAGGTAAGACAACTCGATACGCCACTAGGCCCATTTGCCTCAGGGTCTCAAATAATCCAAAGAATCTGGAACTTAGATTCTTCATACACATAGCTCTTGGATTTCCCTAGCCAAGTATCACAATCAGATCATATGATTGAGGTGCAAAATCCTATCTCTTACCGAGAATCATCCGTTTGACTCAAATTCCAAAACGATAGAGCTAGGCGCTCTACGCAGTCGCACAATTTACCAGGGTATACTTGCACGAAATTTTCTCAATCCAACCCAGGTGAATAGCTACTCCTATTCACAATCTCCCAACAATCATCACATCTAGCTCGGAAGCGAGACAATCCAATTCCGGAGCCTCCGGTAATCATCCTCTATCCATACAAGGGTAGATAGCCTTTTCTTAGCATATCTCATAACTCCTGCTATCACAGGTACAACTTGTCAATTCCACCGCCGTGGCATTTTCTGACAATCCACTAGGAATTCATCAGCCGCTGCATTCCAGTCGGGATCAAGGCTAACTTCCGTGATCCGATCCAAAGGATAGATATCACATCATGTTACCCATCTCATCGATATCTCTAGTACACTAGCCTCTAACCTGTTTTCACAGCTTCAACTCATTCTCCTGAGTGAAGAGACATCTCCAACATCCAGAACTGGGTGCACTTCACACCACTAACTATACATAAAATTTGCCATAGTTTCCAAGTAAACGCGATGTCGACCATTTTCGATTCACAGATTGGCGATTCCTCTTGCACTCCCTCAATTGCTGAAAGGTCAATACTACCTTCCTAATCTGCATCAAGTACAGTTTAGTCCACTGAGAGGAATATAACGACAATTACATAACCCACCTTCGGGGCAAACAAGGTTGGCGGTCGTCAACTATACCAACAGTTCCAAAAACTTCTCTCACACATATCTTTCCAAAAGGTTTAATCCCTTAATATGTGAGTCCAGAGAAGGGAGTAGACAACTTAGAAATCTCCCCACAATTATCCATAACATCCAATCAAACTAGGAAGTTTGAACTTCGATCACATCCGCTTGTCCCAATCAACTATGGATGGTTTGATTTCCTTGAGATCTCCAATCATATCCACTTTGGCATCAACTGCCAAGGGACGCTAGTCCTCACAACCGAATCAGCACGTCTTCAACTTGAAGCACTTGCAGTCCTCATTTAAAGGAATCTTCATGGTCTTCATCACCTCTCGACTTCCAACATGTCGTCGATGCGCACAGGGACAAAGACATCCAGAAGGGCCAAACATCACAACACACAAGAGCATCAACCAGCACAAACGACACCACGACAATTTCGTAATGTCTACACCGAGTGAACAAGTCACCCTCGGTCCAAACTCAAACTCGATCCAACGAGAGTAGTACTCAAATTGCAACTACCCACGAGTAAAACCAGAATCCATGGAGCTTGATCAAACAGATCAACATATCTCGGCTACGGGTACATATTCTTGATCGTGACCCTACCGAGTTCACGATAGTCGACCCACAGTCGAAAAGACCCATCCACTCAAAACAAATGAGATCTATGCTCCGCAAGAGAAAACACTAGGCAAAAGAGGTCTCCAGACCAAGCCTTCAATTCTCACAACACAATCGGGATTGCACAGGCAACTCCCTCACGAGAGACATCCTCACTTTTGAGGATTCTCAACTCTCACCAAGGATGCTGGCCTAAAGGCCACGCGTCCACTCAGCCAACAACTAGGTTTGGGTAGGTGAAACAATCATCGCAAATAGCGAACTTCCACACCCTCTGAAAACATTATTTCATGTCCAGATTCCCAAGATACTACAGCTCGGCTCACTCACTCATCGGCAATCAGATACCCGAAGAGCCAGCCCAAGTTTAAATCAGAACTATACGTTCTCAGCCCAAACAAAGACAATCGCTTCGTGGCGCACAGAGATATCCAATCCTAACGGAGTACAATAACAGTACTCTCAAGTCCAAACTATCAGGACCAACTCATTCAGCAAGCATCAAGGAATAAGTTCCCTGCCATGCATTCGGCAAACAGCCGAGCCAAAACTACAATCATAACAAACAACAAACAAGCTCCAATACTACGAGCTGCGACAATCTCCATCGTCGCTGCATCAACCTCCGCCTGTCAAACAGGCATGCATTCACCCAGTGCCAGCCGCGCGAAGTCGATCCCAATATTGTCGACACTGTTTTCCTCAAACACTCCAACTGGGAATGGCCCACCTGGCCACGAAGAGAGTACTTGCCTCTACTCCAAGGGCATCATCGGGTACATGCGTACTCCACTGCTCACACATCGCAGGGGTTGAAGATGAATTAACGTCCCACTTTCATCCTGCTGAAGATCCACCTTCTCGAGATCAATTTCTCCTTGAACACTTTGATTGTCCTCTCACGATAGACTTGCCACTCTCAGTAGCTTCTTTTGCCGTCCCAACGGTCTCGACATCTCTCGCCCTTATCAAGGTGCGATTCGTATTCTCATAAAATTTTCTTGAGGTCGGCTGCCAACTGGATTGACAAATCCTCTAGTCGCTTAATCCTCTCGTCTGCCGGCGCAAAGCCTCAACTTGGAGTAACATCATAATTGATCGCCGCTCCACCGTGCTCGCTGAAATTGCCAGTTGTTCTCTCAACTTCAGGATCTCACCAAATCCGGAGGATGCAGGGTTCCCGTCTCGGCTGCCTCGGCCGCTATCAAGAGTGTCATCCACAACTCAAGCTGCAACAAACAACACATGCGCAGGTAAAACACCCAACGCCAACGCATCCCCACACAAAACTATAATTCCGATCATGCGAAAGTAATGAAGTGGACTCCCACTATTCCCCGATGTCACGTTGTCGACCGCCAACGTTACCCTCCAAGGGTATAGAAGTGGTTCACTCCGATTTAACTCCAACACCTTTGGAGCTTTAGAAATGACCCAATCATAATACTTTCGCCAATATGTCACAAGAGATCTCGTCTCTCACGTTCCTATTCCTTATCGTCCAACCTGCCTAAGGTTTACTAGGTCCACTAAGACTCAACCCTAGGCTCTGATACCACAATAATTTGTCACGCCCCGGGCCCTAGTGAGAGCCTACCAGGCACGTGCACAGACCCGCCGTGTACCTCAAAACAAAACACAATGTACACAAGGCGTCTATGATAACAACAATTGTAAGGTACCGAGTTTTGAAACACTATATTAAACTTGGGCCAATTGGACAAAGTACAATTGAGAAGTAATTTAAACATGCTTAAAAATGAGATTTGAGGGTTTTGGAATGATTAGAAGTGGATTAGAACTTCAAGGAGCAAAAATGAGATTTTTCAAAAAATGCGTTTTTTTAGCTCTGGACCTACGGGGTCCGGACCCTGGATCCCAAGGTCCGGACCCTGGCTGCGTTTCGCGAAAACTGGGTACGGGTTCCGGACCCGGGAAGCCAAGGTCCGGACCCTGCGCGTGCTGGCAGCCCAGAATGAGGGCATTCTTGTCATTTTGGGTGGAGGCTTTAAGGGGAAGCCTCCCCTCTTCCCCCTCAGCCAAGAACACACACTCACACGCATAGAGAGAGAGGGAAGCTCTCCCTCTCCCTCACAACCTCCTCTCCCTCTCCCTAGATCTCTCCCAAACTTGGGATTTTGGTGGAGATTAAGCTCGGGAACGCGTGGAGGACGGTGAATCGAGCTCTAGCGCGCGTGGTGGCTTGGGAAGCTCGCGTCGTGAGGTGAGATTTTGAGGTTTAAGGGTTAGGGTTTTGCTAAATCCCTTGAAATTGGTGTTTCTAGTACCCTAGATGATTCTATAGTAGTTTAATCATGATTTCTCCATAGATTTTGGGGTATTTTTGGAGAAATGGGAATCTAGGGTTAGAATTGGGGATTTTGGGGTTTTGAGGTTTTGAACCAAATTGATCCTCTAGTTCTCTAATTGAAGGTTAGAGGAGAGCCCCAGACAACTTTGATTGGAAATCAACGGGCGTTCGGTGATCAATTTCGAGTAACGAACTGAACGGGGCAACGTTGGCCGCGGGAGCCCGATTGCAAGTGTCTACAAGCAATCGGAAGCGTTTCGAGGTGGGTTGTGCTTACCGAAGTGATTAGGTCACTTCCATGCCAAAGAGTAAAGTTTAATGTATTTTATTGATGCATGTAATGGTAGATTAATTTGGTAAATGAGTAGGCATAGATTATATGCTACTTAGTGTAAATTATCTACCATTGGACATATAACACTAGGCAAGTGGTGACATATGAGTGTATATATATATATATGTGTGTGTATGCCTAGGTGTGGATGTGAACATAGGTCGATGAACTCTAGGAAGATTAGAGAATTCGACAAAATGGAAACAAGGACTAGTTGTCATGAATCCTAGATGAGAACAACTAGAATTACAAAGAACGCGATTGAACATTGAATCTAGCGTCATTGAACCTAGGTCATAGAATATAGTGGTAGGTAGACCACTTAAGATGAGATGTCATGGAACCTAGTGTCATTGAACATAGGTTGGAATGCGATGGTATTAAACCTAGTGTTATTAAACATAGGTTGGATCAGGTGATGAACCTAGAGTGGGTAAACCTAGGTTGGAAACATAGTGGTAGGATGACCACTTGGACATGTCACTATGAACCTAGAAAGGTTGATAACATAGGGTATGTGACGAACCCTTGAGACTTTGGAAGTGGATTCCGGAATCCCTAGACTTATACTTGCAGGTATGTGTGGTTCTCCTCGCCTGGCAAGTGAATCATAACTGCGGGTATGTGTGGTTCTCCTCGCCCGGCAGTGATTCAACGGGTATGTGTGGTTCTCCTCGCCCGATAAGCGACTTATGGTCAAGGGTATGTTGGTATTTTCTCGCCCGATGGACGACCTATAGTCGAGTGGATTTAAGGCTGAGGTGCAAGTGAGACGTCCTTCTCCTCGGGCCTGGACAAGAGCGGTAGTCCGCTGATAATTGACTCAAGACTGAGTCGGGTGGTATAGTTTGGCTAAGGTAATAGAACCTTAGGAGCGGATTGGATATGCAATGGATTGTGAAATAGAAGGTAGAAATGATAGATCTACTTGCATGGATTTCATATTGCATTTAGTTGAGGCATAAGCATGGATGATTTTATTACTTGCACATGATATATGTTTATATATTGGACTAACCTGCTTATGTTGCCTCCTTTGGACCTGGTGGGTCAAGCTCTTCCCTTGGGTGGCCGTACCCACTGGAAACTATTTTATATAGTTCTCATCCCACTATTTTTCAGGTCCACCCGTGAGCGGCGCGGCGGTGCGAGGAAAGGGCGTAGCTTGATAGATAGCGCCCTACCACTTGTGACCAGAGATAGATGTACCCTGGGTCAGCATAGCTTAAGGGTATAGAAAAGAAAATAATGAACGAAATGTAACAAATTGATTGTATTTGGAAGAAAAAAAAGTGAAAGTGTAAATGTAATGTGAATGCAAATGAATGCTTGTAATAGCGTAGTTGTTTTATGTTTTCGATACCTTCCTTATGCAATCTGTGTATGAATTCTGTTCCTGTTTGGAACCTCGCGAATTGTATTGATTGCAACGCCTTGGACGTACAGGGGAAACTCTGTCCGTTCGGCGGTCTGTTGGCGCGCCCGAATCCGACCAAAGTGGCGGTGCCGGGGAGTGACAGATAAAGTGGTATCAGAGCATAGAATTTGTTTAGGCAGACCTAGGAGACCCTAGGAAGGTAAACCATAAGGACCTAAGCTCGTGAGAGACGAGAACTTGTGACTTGCGGCGAAAGGTGAATCGATTGGGTCATGTGTTGTATGCCTCTAAAAAGGATGTTAGAGGTAGATTCAAGGTGTGATTTATTCTCAGCCGAGGGTGTTCATGTTGGCGGCCGACAACATGAAACCGAGTGATGAGAATAGGCGCCCTTGTGTGACTTTCGCCTGATTTGAGTCCGTGACTGTGTAAACTATTGTACTTGACCTTGAAGGTCGAGGATTTTGACGGAAGTTGTCGTGTTTCAGGATACGATGGCGTCACGTGGGCGATCTCCGACGAGATCAACGTGGGATGGACCTAGTGAGGTCCCTGTGCAGTCTGGGGCAAGTGGAGACCCGGAGCTTCGTGAACAGTTGGCCATACTCGTTGGAGTGGTGCAACAACAAGCTGAGACGGTGCAGCGACAGCAGGAGGCTGCCCTGCGCCAGGAGGAGCGGATTAATAGACTCCAAGAGACTGTGGAGCAATTGGTAACCGCACCGGTTATGGCGCACCATGTGCAGCGTGGTGTTGCGGCGGAGACCATTCCGACTGGGTCGGGCAATCCGGCCCCTGCCTATGTGGAGGTGGAGGCCGAGAGGGAGCGGGCTTTAGCTGCCCTCATGACGTTCAAGGGATTCAATCCGCCTACCTTCAACGGGGAAGAAATGGACCCGTGGACCGTAGAAACGTGGATCGATTCTATGGAGTCCCTGTTTGAGGACTTGTACACCTTGGAGCGGGACAAGGTGCATTTTGCCGCACACTGCTTGGAAAAGTCGGCGAAGGTGTGGTGGAAAGGGGTCAAGCGAAACCGATCTTCCAGTCTCCCTCCTGTGACTTGGGAGGAATTTCGGGAACTAGTATTCTCCGCCTATTTTCCTGATAGCGAAAAGAGAAAGCTTCAGGAAAGGTTTAGGAAGCTGAAGCAAGGTGACCGCTCGGTGAGGGATTATGAGCGGGAATTCTCTCGCATTGTGAATTGTATCCCATACGTGGTGCGGGATGACAAAGACAAAGCCGACTGCTTCGAGCGGGGACTTCGGCCAGAAATCCTTGTGGTGGTCCACTCATTTAAACTGCAGACTTTTGCCGAGGTGTTGGACCGGGCTTTATGGGTGGAGCAAGGCAATGCATGCGCGAGGGAGGAGCACGAGGCTTATGGTGGAGTTGAGGAGAGAGAGCGACCATCAGGCGGTTCGGGTGGTCAGTCGAGTTCCAAGCGACACCCGAAGCATCCGCAATTGCAATCTCAAGCCTCGAAGTCTTCCGCCACTCGGTCCTCCTCAGGATGCGTTATTTGTGGTGGTCCCCATTGGGCACGACGTTGTGCGCTGCGGGAAGGAAGATGCATTCGATGTGGGCAACCGGGCCATATGCGGGATGAGTGCCCACAGGTGGATAGCCGGACCTTAACACTTGCGACGACCTTTTCCGCTCCGAGACGGCTCGCGGGTGTGCCACCTGCGGCAAGGTCTAGGGAGCGTGCGCCGGTGTCGGGACAACCTGAGGGTTCACGTCGGGCGCCGAGTGGCCATGGATAGGCAATATAGGCTGAGGAGTCTACTGCTGCCGGCGACATCATGGCAGGTATGATTTAATTGTGCAATCATGCGCAAGGCATATTTGACGCTAAAGCATTGTATGCATTATCATGTGGTCAATTGCCGCTATATGGGCATGCGAATGTCATAGAAGCACGTATCCGCCTGCTGGAGCAGGTAGGGATGAAAATGGTGGACTGACTCTCGAAATTGAGGCAATGGGTATAGCCACTTACGAGAGCCGAGTCATGACACTTGAGGATACGCGAGTAGTTCGCGAAATCCGGACATTATTCCGGTGGATCGATGGCAGTAGCGAAGCCACGATTGTGAGACTAATAAGGTAATCGCCGAGATTAGGCGAGTAGGTCTTGTAGTACCTCAAATTGAGGTGGGTTGTGGTACTCGCGTAGTGAGCGAGCTTAAGCTGGGTTGCTTAGTGCTTGTGTTAGCACGGAAAAGCATAGAAGCGTAGAACGCTTTGGTTATCGTATTAGTAGAGTACAGGTTTTGTTCAGCCGAGAGGGTTTGTTGGCAGTAGCACTTGAGCGTTGGCTAAGTGTGAAGCGGGCCATGGACCGCTCGTAGGGCTGGTGGCTCGCACTAGGTGCCTAGGAGCCGATAGAGGATTGTTGTTGCTCGATAGAGCATTTTAGTCGTGTGTAGCGACGGTATTGGGTATCGCTTGGGGACGACCCGTGCCCGGACCATGTGTGGACTGTGGAGCCTGGGGCCATATGGACAGGCGCAGTCAGCTGTGTGAGACAGCGGCCCGAGACCTACGGGTGGGGCAGAGAGTTGTGGTCGGGACGGTAGTTCAAGCTATGACCCGAGGATGTGGAATACCACATGTGAGACTGTGTAATTGATGGAACACCGAGTGTGATTGTGACCCAACTCTAGGATTGTAGAGGCCTGGCGTCTTGGTTACTCCTGGTTGGAGTATGTATGCGAGTCCCTAAGTGAGGACTCCGCCGAGTGACGATTGGGTCTGCGCTTGCGAGCGAGAGACGTTACGCGATTTTAAGACGCGAGCTAGGCGGTAGGCCTAAGTAGGAATTTTGGTCTATGGACCATTCGTGATAGACAGAAATAAGCGATTTAGTTGGAAGCCCTTGCGGTGAGAGCGTCGCTTGTGTTTAGAGCATCGAGGGTAGTGACTTAAGGAGCGAAGGCTCGGTCATACTATTCGTCTTGATGCTAAGTCACCAACTGCCGAGTCTAGCAGTATGGTGAGATGGAATCTAGTTCACGAACGAAGTGTTCGTGTGAGCTTGTCGTGAGAACGATGTGATGTGAACTCGTGGTATATGAAAGCGAGATGACATGCTCGTGTTTGAGGCAATGGAAAAGTAGAAGCCACGCGTGGAGTTGAGGATTTTGCTCCTAAGTGAGCTGGAGTTGAGGATGTGCCAAGTGTGCCATCTTGAGTTGTGGCTGGGAATTCACAAGTGATAAAGCCACTTGTGTTTGGTCGATGAATCAATGATATTGCTTTTAGGCAATGACGGTGATCGAACCAATATGAGTTCCACAATGGAACTATGAACTTGGAGGAGAGTCGCTTGTGACGACATAAACTCTAGAATGGCCAAGGTGTTGAGCCAGTTATGTGAATGGGTGTAGATAGCACCAAAATCTGGTCGTTGATAGGATAAGTTCACGATGCAAGTGTTGGGCCAGGGTATAGTATGTTACCCTGTGGACCCTGGTGTGAATCAAGGAGGTCTACCCGTGTGCAGGGCGTAGTGGTGGTGGACCATTTGACTAACCAGTTCATCATTGTCCGATCCACATCGCGAGGATAAAGGGTAGTCCTGACCTCGGAGGATGGTAGTATCCAGTAGCATTAATAAGTTTGCCGTCTATTGATGACAATTGACGATGACACATCCCGATGAGAAAAAGTTTTCGGGCGATCGTCGGTTGAATGGGAATGTACGCGGTAGATGACCGCAGTCCCTTGGAAGTGTCACCCGAGCAGAGGGTGAAGTTGGAGTGAAGTTCGAGGCAAGATAAGTCTTCGATATGCCGGACTGTGAGAGGTGTGGGAGCGTGTAGGGTCGTTACATATCGACTTGTGCTGCCACCGACTTGCGGGAATTCATAACGTAATACCTGTGTCATATTCCGCAAGCAAGTTCATGATCGGACCCACGTCCTTCATTATGAGCCGCTTGAGCAATCACGAAGAGCGTGAGGCTGCTAAGGAGTGGACGGACTTGATGATACTCTCACCTTCTCGATAAGTTGAACTAAGGTGTGATCTTAGTTTCGCGGACGAAACTCTTTTAAGGGGGGGAGAATGTAAGGTACCGAGTTTTGAAACACTATATTAAACTTGGGCCAATTGGACAAAGTACAATTGAGAAGTAATTTAAACATGCTTAAAAATGAGATTTGAGGGTTTTGGAATGATTAGAAGTGGATTAGAACTTCAAGGAGCAAAAATGAGATTTTTCAAAAAATGCGTTTTTTTAGCTCTGGACCTACGGGGTCCGAACCCTGGATCCCAAGGTCCGGACCCTGGCTGCGTTTCGCGAAAACTGGGTACGGGTTCCGGACCCGGGAAGCCAGGGTCCGGACCCTGCGCGTGCTGGCAGCCCAGAATGAGGGCATTCTTGTCATTTTGGGTGGAGGCTTTAAGGGGAAGCCTCCCCTCTTCCCCCTCAGCCAAGAACACACACTCACACGCATAGAGAGAGAGAGAGGGAAGCTCTCCCTCTCCCTCACAACCTCCTCTCCCTCTCCCTAGATCTCTCCCAAACTTGGGATTTTGGTGGAGATTGAGCTCGGGAACGCGTGGAGGACGGTGAATCGAGCTCTAGCGCGCATGGTGGCTTGGGAAGCTCGCGTCGTGAGGTGAGATTTTGAGGTTTAAGGGTTAGGGTTTTGCTAAATCCCTTGAAATTGGTGTTTCTAGTACCCTAGATGATTCTATAGTAGTTTAATCATGATTTCTCCATGGATTTTGGGGTATTTTTGGAGAAATGGGAATCTAGGGTTAGAATTGGGGATTTTGGGGTTTTGAGGTTTTGAACCAAATTGATCCTCTAGTTCTCTAATTGAAGGTTAGAGGAGAGCCCCAGACAACTTTGATTGGAAATCAACGGGCGTTCGGTGATCAATTTCGAGTAACGAACCGAACGGGGCAACGTTGGCCGCGGGAGCCCGATTGCAAGTGTCTACAAGCAATCGGAAGCGTTTCGAGGTGGGTTGTGCTTACCGAAGTGATTAGGTCACTTCCATGCCAAAGAGTAAAGTTTAATGTATTTTATTGATGCATGTAATGGTAGATTAATTGGGTAAATGAGTAGGCATAGATTATATGCTACTTAGTGTAAATTATCTACCATTGGACGTATAACACTAGTCAAGTGGTGACATATGAGTGTATATATATATATGTGTGTGTGTATGCCTAGGTGTGGATGTGAACATAGGTCGATGAACTCTAGGAAGATTAGAGAATTCGACAAAATGGAAACAAGGACTAGTTGTCATGAATCCTAGATGAGAACAACTAGGATTACAAGGAACGCGATTGAACATTGAATCTAGCGTCATTGAACCTAGGTCATAGAATATAGTGGTAGGTAGACCACTTAAGATGAGATGTCATGGAACCTAGTGTCATTGAACATAGGTTGGAATACGATGGTATTAAACCTAGTGTTATTAAACATAGGTTGGATCAGGTGATGAACCTAGAGTGGGTAAACCTAGGTTGGAAACATAGTGGTAGGATGACCACTTGGACATGTCACTATGAACCTAGAAAGGTTGATAACATAGGGTATGTGACGAACCCTTGAGACTTTGGAAGTGGATTCCGGAATTCCTAGACTTATACTTGCAGGTATGTGTGGTTCTCCTCGCTTGGCAAGTGAATCATAACTGCGGGTATGTGTGGTTCTCCTCGCCCGGCAGTGATTCAACGGGTATGTGTGGTTCTCCTCGCCCGGCAGTGAATCAACGGGTATGTGTGGTTCTCCTCGCCCGATAAGCGACTTATGGTCAAGGGTATGTTGGTATTTTCTCGCCCGATGGACGACCTATAGTCGAGTGGATTTAAGGCTGAGGTGCAAGTGAGACGTCCTTCTCCTCAGGCCTGGACAAGAGCGGTAGTCCGCTGATAATTGACTCAAGACCGAGTCGGGTGGTATAGTTTGGCTAAGGTAATAGAACCTTAGGAGCGGATTGGATATGCAATGGATTGTGAAATAGAAGGTAGAAATGATAGATCTACTTGCATGGATTTCATATTGCATTTAGTTGAGGCATAAGCATGGATGATTTTTTATTACTTGCACATGATATATGTTTATATATTGGACTAACCTGCTTATGTTGCCTCCTTTGGACCTGGTGGGTCGAGCTCTTCCCTTGGGTGGCCGTACCCACTGGGAACTATTTTATATAGTTCTCATCCCACTGTTTTTCAGGTCCACCCGTGAGCGGCGCGGCGGTGCGAGGAAAGGGCGTAGCTTGATAGATAGCGCCCTACCACTTGTGACCAGAGATAGATGTACCCTGGGTCAGCATAGCTTAAGAGTATAGAAAAGAAAAGAATGAACGAAATGTAACAAATTGATTGTATTTGGAAGAAAAAAAAGTGAAAGTGTAAATGTAATGTGAATGCAAATGAATGCTTGTAATAGCGTAGTTGTTTTATGTTTTCGATACCTTCCTTATGCAATTTGTGTATGAATTATGTTCCTGTTTGGAACCTCGCGAATTGTATTGATTGCAACGCCTTGGACGTACAGGGGAAACTCTGTCCGTTCGGCGGTCTGTTGACGCGCCCGAATCCGACCAAAGTGGCGGTGCCGGGGCGTGACAACAATCAAGTAGAAGAAGGAAAACATCCTAAACAAGGTGATCAGAGCGAGAACATAGTTCTACAACTAAAACAAAATCAACACAACTAAAATCTCGAGATATACAAAAGAATTCATACATCTTATCAACTAATAGATCAATCAACCAACAAATCTATACACCTTTCACTTAAAATACAATGAAAGGAATCCATGGTATGTCTATAACAACATCGTAGAGGCTCTAGCTAGCTACTAACCCCTCGCCACGATCCCAAGCCTCTCCTGCTGCGGAAGGCTCTGAAACAAAAATCCAACAACAATGGGGGTGAGAACTATTATCAATAGTTCCCAGTGGGTAAGCCGCCGAGAGTGGCGAATTACACCGCTAGGTCAACTGAGGCAAGATAGTATAACTGAAACATAAAGCATAAAACATTAAATGCTAAACAGATAAATCTACTACTATCATGCCTCCAAATGAATAAATCATCTACATGAACATGTTACAAAGCATGTAAACATTCTACTCATAAACGTGTAAATATGCCATGATCCACTACACATGTTCTAATGTCATAAACTCACTATATGTCAAGTTTACTATTACACATATGACTTGTCTCCGACTACAAGTATGAAATGTATAACCGACTTCCCACTACATGTATGAACTATATGACTTGTTCCCAACTATATGTATGATATGTTCACTAACCACAATGTGTCAAGTCATGTCAATATCTCACTACATGTAATGCCACAAGGTCACAACCCACTACTATGTCCATCTGCTACATCTATATATACCGATTTAATTATGGTGTCAAATGTCACATTCCTCACAATATTTCCTACCATAAAGGACTTCTCAAGTCTCGGCTTGTGCCGTGCCTAATAGCCCCGTGGTAGTCAACATTCTCTCGCTAGAATGAGCCTCTCCCACGGCAATCCACTTCGGCGCCCATATAACCTGCACATAGGCGATCAATGTCGCGAAAGGCCCACTCCGGAGTGCCGGTTTGTAGGGAGCGACCCTCACAAGCATGTGCGAATGAGCACAATGGCATTAACAAGCATAGTCAACAGCATAGAAAATACGTTCATCATGTCTAAAATATGGAATAGCCCACCAATGTCCAAGGATCTAACATTATGTCATAATGTCAACCTAATTATTCACCTAAGTGAAATATAATATGCTTAACCTCACACTATGTCAAAACATGTCATATCATGTTTATTACATTCAATAGCCAATATGCTAAATGTCAACCATCTCATATTGTTCTCAAATTGTCCGTTGGTATGTCCCTACCAATATGCACATGTCTCTAACATGTAAATGTTCATCTCTCAGTTTACTAAGTTCATAAACCATGCATTATTCTAATGCCATGTCCAATGCATTGTACTAATGCTATAACCAATACATTTCAATGCCGTAACCGATGCATTCTACAAATGCTATAATCCATGCATTATTCTAATGCTACAATTCATGCATTCTACGAATGCCATGACAATGCATCCTACGATGCCAACTAGACCATAATCCATGCCATGCATGAGCTACACTAACCTCTACTACATAGAGTATAAAAGTCATCACGTAAGTATTCATTTAACTAAGTAAAATTCATATTTAGCCAATTACAATTATCAACACAAAAAGAATCCCTTTCCTCATGTCTTAAACATGGAATCATTCCACGACCAAAAGGTCGAGCCCAAAGTCAACGATGTCCGTCAAAGTTGCTCACTTAAATGAGGTGCAACAAACTTATCTTGCATTTGTCATATTTTCTCTTTTCTCTATATAAACATACTTTAGTATGCGAAGAGAATTCACTAGTCCATCAACCAAGTAGTGTCTCATATGACACTCCTTTCTAGCATGCATATCTTAATTAGCATCTCATAAATATGTCATTACACTACTAGTGCAAATACTCTAGCATGCATTTTATTCTCATGATGCCATACTATATGGGATATGCACTTTTCATATACAACATATATACCCCATGCAATCACAACTTCCATCATGTCATAATTATCATAATTATGCATCTAATCAATCCTATAACAAGATAGGAGACATAGGGGGAGTTCACCCATTTCGGTGAGGTCAGACCCACCGGATAACCATCGAAACCTCGCAGTACTTCAAAACAAAGTTGTCCCCCGAGCTTCCCGTACCCTAAGATAATTTCCAAGGGGGTTACAAGTTTCGAACGATAATTTCGAAAACTACCAAAATTCATGAGGTAAATGGGTGAAAAATACCTTGAGCAAGTAGAACTTGTTCTAAGTCTCAAATTGAGGTTAGGGATCTTCAAATCCAACCTACAACAACATTCTACACCCATCAATTCCACCTCAAGAGCTCCCAATCACGAAACCCTAATTCAAACCCTAGTTTTCATGAAACTAGGTTTTCAAGCAAATCTCAAGCAAAATCACAAATAGAGGTTGTAAAAGGATTTACTAACCTCAAATCAAGCTCCCAACCAAGCTCAAACATGCTAGGTTGAAGCTAAGTCCACCAACAAGTTTCTCTCATCCATCCCGAGCTCCCCACAAAGCCTAGAAGCACTCCTCCATGAAGAAAATGGAGGAAGAAGGGATCAAAACCAAGTTTCTAGGGTTTGGAAGCAAGAAAATTTGGAGAGAGAGAGAGAGAAAACCTACCTCCACTCCAAAATCCTCCTCAGCCAACAATGGCTGTGAATGAAGGTGAAATGGTACTTAACCCTAAGCAACAAAATCCACTTAGGCCCCTCAAAAAGCCAAAATTGTAAAACTGCACAAAATGCACTCTGCAGCACTGTGTACCGGTATACGCATAGACATACCGGTATACTGCACAAAAATTGCAAAACCCGAGCCTCGGCCAAAAAGGCCACGAAACAGTATACCGGTATACCAAACATCAGTACCGGTATACATTGCATCTTTTCCGGTATCGAGAGCCGGATTCCGCAAAACCCGAGAGCTGCGCAAAATCCAGTTTTCCACTGAATTCTGGTATCCCAAAACCACATACCGGTATACAATGCAAAATCTGCACTTTTACAGATTTTGACTTCCGGAGTCCGTTTTCGCACTTTCAAAGTCCCGAAAATACTCCCAAGTCCACCAAACTCAATCCAAAACTACATAATAGTATAAGCCACTATTCTCTCACTAGAACTCCGTAATTTGCTAAAGTTCAGTGTGCTACAATTGGCGAGGATAAAACGCGAGACTTAGTTTTTCCACTTCTTAACGCCGACACGAGGTGGGGGGTGCTATCCGAATTTGTCGAGTTTCATTCTATGTCTAAGTTATCATTTTTTGCCATGTACCATAATGCATGAGAATTATGTTCTAGAATCATATGAAATTCTTGATTGGTAATTGCATGCATTTGAATGTAAATTGGAGCTTATGATTGCATGATATAGAGATGTATATATGTAAATTAGACATTGCCATGAGAATACTAGGCATAAATGTGAACTAGTTGTGGAATTAGACAAATTGTGGGATACTAGAGCTTGAACCTAGTGGTGTGAATTGATTAAACCTTGAGCATCAAAGAGAATTGGGTTATTGCACGTGTAGTGTAACATTGTGTACTTCGCTATTGTTTGAGCATTGCATGACATGAGAATGAGTTGGGATTTAGAGAAATCCCTAAATGTTGTCGTCACCGGTAGGTGGTAGGTCCTCGGGCTTAGAGGACGGGATCATACTCACACAGTCTGTATTTGGCTTGTGGAGGTCGCGACTCCCAAGCCGTGAGCTCCGGAGTGTCACGTGAAAACGGGAGAGCGTCACGATGGTGCCTCCCTGGCAGACGGTCATGGTGGTGGCTCGGGAGTGAAAGACCTTCCCACGTGACGTAGTGTTGTGAGTCGTGGCTCGACCTACGGGCGAGCCGGTGCAATTGGGTCAAGGTATGGGGCATTGACTAAGTAACTAGCATTTCATACTTGTTGTATGTAGTATGAATTTGACATGTTGATATTGTAAAGGTATAGTATATGGTATTAGTTGTAAGGTATACAGTGAGTAGAGGTAGACTTATACGTTGCTTATTTTTATTAGCATTCGCTAACCCCTTTCTATATCTCTATGCCTTCTTAGACCTAGTGGAAAAATCGGCGGGGTCGGCGGCCGAACCCACTGGGAACTTCTTTTAGTTCTCATACCCTGTTTTGCAGAGCTTCCACCGAGCGCGGCGGTGCAGGATCGCTGCAAGGGCATCGTGCCCTAGGTAGTGGACTCCCGAGTTTTAGCGGACCCTATATAGTGGAGTTATGCATTTACATTTTGGAGTGAACTTGTAGAGGTTCCATCTTGGAAGATGAACAATGTAACTATGTAAAGTGAATGATTGTGTGAATGTATGTAAAAATGTAAATGTTTAAGTTTTACTAGTTATGTTTATCTCTCTCGCTCTTGTATGATGCCCTCGTGCATATCGTGCTTTGTTGTCGTTGTCCTGGGTTAAAATTTGATATACATGATGTGGTTTATGCCTTGGGCGGACAGGGGAGACTCTGTCTGTTCGGCGATCTGTTTGCGTGCCCGAACCGACCAAATTGGCGGTGCAGGGGCGTGACACGCGGTCCACGAGGTCCCCTTCACCTCGTGGACCGTGTGAGAAAGAGTCCACAGAGCTCGTGGACCCCGCTTTCTCTCTCTCTCTCATTTTATACATATATGGTTTTATATATACTAGTCTAAATACGTGTTTTGCACGTGTTAAGAAACTTGATAAGAATTATAACTTTATTAAACTATAGAACTTAAATAGAAAAACTAATAAAAAAATTAATGAAAAAATAGTAAGTAAAAAATAGCCTAAGGGTTATTTCAAAGTTAAGTGGTTTTTACATATA
The DNA here is from genome assembly GCA_016920855.1 of Puya raimondii. Lineage (NCBI taxonomy): Eukaryota > Viridiplantae > Streptophyta > Magnoliopsida > Poales > Bromeliaceae > Puya > Puya raimondii. The sequence continues at coordinate 66,958,185 of JABWPP010000049.1, forward strand.
GGAGCTGGTATGAATCCTAAATCTAAAAATGATTAAAAGAAAGACGTAATTTATTATAATGAGTTAGTATTTTTTTATTTTATAAACGTTAATTAAGAAAAGCAAATTTAATTACCCAATTAAACTAAAATAGTTGAACACCACATACTAAAGTGACTTTTTAATAATGAAATACATAAGAGTTTTACGAAATTATGAAATTCTGTTTAAACCTTATTATGGAAATAAGTATATAACATTTTATTCATCTTCGTCATCAATGAACACTTTTCGTTTGCGAAGAAGAGAAATCGTCGACTTGCTAAGATCCACATCAGAAACATCTTTATCTTCTTCAAGAGAGTCTTCCAAGTCTTGAGCAATTTCTTGGATAGATTGATATTCTTTGTTTTGCTCAATATTAATTGTCAATACTCTCAATTAAAATTTATGTGTAGTTGTAGTTTATAAGATCATCTTTCTTGATCTCTGCTATTTTCAAAGTAAATAAGTATCGTCTTCCCAAACAATTCTCTAACTTTTGAAGAAATTGATGAATGTTGTGCTCCTGTCATCGTATAATTTAAAAAAGAGATGTAAGCATAATTATAGAAATAAATGTGTGTGTGTTGATAATCTTGAGAATGGTATTTTATCTTTATCTTTCGAAGCTCATTTACTATACAGTTCAATAACTTTTCAACTTTTTTGTTAAAAAGTGACACCCATATTGAACCCGTATAATTAGCAACTTTAACACGTAACATAAACCTATAAAAATTTTGAATTTAAATTATTAAAATATCTAAAATAGTGCGCTAATATTGTAATATTAAAAAAATACAAAAGTTAAAAAGTACCTATAATCACCGAAGATTTTTGAGCTGACACACATCTTGCATTTTATATTACCATCAAGCTCCACAATTTTTCTCCCGCAAGTTTTGCAAGCGATGTACCGCGGATCTTGTCTCTTGTTCAACTCCACTACTTTTATTTCGATTTGCCATACCTATATAGTAAATATTTACATACTTAGTATTTATTTAGCAAATAGTAATGAATAATATATTCTCAAATTTTTAACTTGTTTTGTTGCAATAATGAGATTTGCGAGTAGTTCTTGTATAGTTATTTTTCATATTTGACTCTCAAGAAATTAATTTCACTTGATTTATTCACCAATATATTCATTTAATTGTTACTGTTTTCAGCCTGCATCACAAGTTAAAAAAAATGTATAATAACTTTGCAAATTAAACTTTTTTATCAATCACTTGCCAATTTCTAAAATCAATAGCTTCTTTTGTTGCTGGGTTGACTTCTAGCGTTGTACTTGTTGTTGTTGATAATAAAATTCCTGCTATTGTAAATTGAAGAAAAGTTAGTTTTAAAATATTTCATAAATATTTTATATGTAGATTAGTGAGAAATATAAACTTTTAATAAATTATAAATTTATAATTTAAAATTTTAATTAGCTTTCTGGGATTTTCATAATGTAATAAAAAAGACTTTAGAGAAAAAATAGTCAGATATTAGTTAATCATTTTATTATTTATAATATAATGAACTCAAATAGAAATTACAACCTTCTGCACTTCACTTTTACAACTATATCGATAATTCTCACCAAAATCAGATGAAAAAATAATTATATAATAAAAATAAAAAATAAAAGAATAAATTAGATATAAAAAAATTACAGATAAGAATAAACTTACTGTTCAGTACGTGTATGAAGAGATCAGTCCAAGACGAAAATACCCACAGGATTTTTTTTCTATCTCCAATTGACACAGTACTCCTGACTCCTCCTATTGTATTTTTTATGTCCAAGTCTAAGGGATAACTGATGCCATTGTTCATGGCAACGAAAACTTCCTATATAGAAAATAGGAAAAAAAATTAAAATTAATCAATTAAATAACCCATATCATAAAAATATTAAATGACCATTATTTACCTAAAATAATTACTCAGAATTGAAGAGAAAGAACGGAAATGATATCCATCATTTATTTAATTTGAAGATTGAAGATATTAAAAGAATAAATATATAATAAACACTAATAATTTTGCAGTTATTCTTTAGAAACCGAACCCTTTATTGTGTACGCGCCGATTCCGCTCCGCCGATTCCGCTTCGAGCCACCGTTTTTGCTTTCGGTTCGGCTCCCGGCTATAATTTTTCAACGGTGTCGCCTCCCGCTGCCGCTCACTGTTTTCATTAGGTTGAAGGAGAAGGCCAAAGTAGTAATAAATTCATTGAACCTGGTGTACATAGTGTACAGGTCATAATACACTAATTCTATATATTTTAAAAATATTGAACTGAAAAAAATGTAACAAGTACAATTAAAATAAAGTATTTATAATTTTAAAAAATTATTTATAAATTTAAATATTAATTTAAACTATTGAGTATCAAATTTAAACACATAACACATATATAATGATACACCTGGTGCACGCTGCTTTTCAATAGACCCATAACTTTTTTTAGCAAGTGTAATGTGTGGACTATATCCACCACATCAACCATGCATAGTACAAAATATAAGTTTCTAAAATATTAATATTTTTGGTCTCATAATAAAAAAATTAACATTAAATTTATAAAAGACTCTAATTTTACCTAATTTTTATTAAACTAAATTAGTTGCCTATGATTTTTAATTTCTAAATTACTTTATTTTTTTGGAGAAAGCAAATAAAATTTATATTATGTTTATCTCAAAAAGTTAGTTTAATTTTTAAATAAAATTAAGAATATAATTGAGAAAATAAATTTATAGAAATGTGTAGACAATGTTCAGCATAAATGTAAATAGTAAACTAAATTAGTTGACTGTAATTTTAAATTTCTAAATTATCTACCTTTTTTGAAAGAAGCAAATAAAATATATATTATGCAAATCTTAGAAAGCTAATTAAAATCTTTTTATAAAATTAAGAATATAATGGAGAAAATAAATTTGTAGCAATTATAATATGTAGACAATGTTCGACATAAATTTTAATACTAAACTAAAATTCAATTGTTAACTCACATTTTGAATTTATAATTTATTGAATTCAATGCATAGATCTAGACCTTTTATCACTAAAATTTTTATTCTCATAATATGCATTTAATATTAAATTTAAGATTTTAATAGTATGAAATCTTAAAAAAAAAATCTTATTTTGGATAAGGTGAACTAAAATTCAATTGTAAACTCGCATTTTGAATTTATAATTTATTGAATTCAACCACTAAAATTTTTAGTCTCATAATATAAATTTAATGTTAATTCTAAAATTTTAAGTCTACCTATAAATGAAGAGTTTTTAGGATCTCTTATAATTAATAATCTTTTCATCTTTCAAATAATAAATGAGAAAGAAAAAAATTAATTAATCATTCTTCTATAAGTAACGGAAGAAAAGAAGTGGAAAAGCCTATCTTCTCCTATAATTTGAATTCAAAAAATAATTTAAATTTAAGTATATAATTTGAATAACATTCAATTATATATTATCAGTGATGCTTATTTAATTAAACAATTTAAATTTGAATTCATAACAAATATTATTAGTGATGTTGTAAATTCATATTTTGAATTTAACATTCAATTATGATTACAAATTATAATTTATTTTATTAAATAATTTAAATTTGAATTCACAACAAATACTATTAGTGATGTGAAGGGTATTTTGGTAATTATGCAAGTACCAACAAAAAAAAAAGGTAAGATGAAACCAACAAAGATACTTGTTTATAATAATAAGAATAGAGAAATATTTTCTAATAACATATATATATATATATATATATATATAATTGGGCTGGAATACTATTAATAGTATTTGAACTCTTTTGCTATTGATTTTTTAATCTTTGGATGAAAAATTGTAGGGTTAGAATGATAGTGGTTTAGTGATGGGGTTGAGTGGGTGGTTGGTTGAATAATATGATCTAAAGGGTGGAATTGAATAAAGTGTAGATTTAACGGCTAAAAAATCGATAGCAAAAGAACCCAAATACTATTAATAGTATTCCAGCTCAACTCATATATATATATATATAGAGTCCGGCTAGGAAACTATCAATAGCACCAAGGGCTTGGTGCTATCGAGTTTTCCACCGTTAGATTTAACCCTTTGATTATTTTTACCCGTTAGATTATACTATTCAACCACCCACCCACTCAACCCTAGAGGGCCCACATCATCCTAACCACACATTTCTCAATCCAAGGGCTAAAAAACTAATAGCACCAATAGCTTGGTGCTATTGATAGTATTCCAGCCTAGTTCTATATATATATATATATATAGAATGAGGCTACTATACTATCTATAATACCGGGGCTCCGGTACTATAGTTGCTTTTTCGATCTTAGGGTGTTCAAATCAACGATCCACACCGTTGAAACTGATCTAGGGTATGCGAAGTTCTTAGGAATAAAATTTTACTTTTTTTCGATATCGTTTACTTAGTAAATAAATCATGTCAAAATGAACGGTGGAAATTGAATAATCCTTAAAATTTGAGTATAGGAGTTTCGAATTCAAGATCAAGGATGTTGACCTTCATCTATGTAGTTTAAACTATTTTCTATCAAAATTTGAATAAATTTAGATTCTTCTCCACCGTTAAACTACAAACTCGCCATAATAACCATTGAAATTTGATAATTTTGAAACGGTTTGATCACAAAGTAAACTACGTCGAAAAATTATAAAATTTTATTCCTAAGAACTTCAAATATCCTAGATCAGTTTCAACGGTGTGGATCGTTGATTTGAACATCCTAAGATCGAAAAAGTGACTATAGTACCGGAGCTCCAGTATTATAGATAATATAGGAGATTAGCTATATATATATATATATATATATAGTTGAGCTAGAATACTATCGATAGCAAACGGGCACTTTTGCCACCCATTTGTTTTCGATGATGGAGCTACCAAATCGACGATCGGTACCGTTGAACATGATCTAAAGCATTTAAAGTATCTAGAAATCAAATTTCATACTTTTTCAATATTATTTTCTTGTCCATCAAGTGGACACAAAAATGAATGGTTGAAAATAAATATCCTTTAAAAAGTGATGATAGTAATTTTGTAATCAAGATCAAGAGTATAGATCTTGTTTTAAATAGTTTAAAGAATTTTTTAACAAAAATTCAATTAATTTGGATATTTTTACACCGTTAAACAAAAAACGTCTCATATCGACCATTAAAATTACAAAATTTGAACCCTTTGATCATTAGGCCAATGATGTCGAAAAAGTATGAAATTTAGTTTCTAAATACTTTAAATGCTCTAGATCATGTTCAATGGTGCCGATCGTCAATTTGGAGGCTCCATCATGGAAAACAAATGAGTGGCAAAAATGCTCGTTTGCTATCGATAGTATTCTAGCTCAACTATATATATATATATATATATATATATATATATATATATATATATATATATATATATATATATATATATATATATATATATATATATATATATATATATATATATATATATATATATATATATATATATATATATATATATATATATATATATATATATATATATATATATATATATATAATATTTTATGTATACATATTATTTATAAATATATAGTAATTTACTGTATAGTATTAAATATATACTATTATATATTATATTACATATTTATTGTAGAATATATTTAAAATATATTTTATTTATAAATATAAATTACAATAATAATATATGTAGTATGATAATTATTGGCCAATTTGAATAAAAAATCCACTAGTTTTGGGCTTTTGCAAAATTGGATCGCTATTTTCGATTTTGCAGATTCGGTCCGGATTTTCAGCAAACTGACCAAAATACCCTTATTACTTTTTCTCTCTCCTCTTTTTTTTCTCTCTCCTTTTTTTTTTCTCGCTCTTTTTTTTTCCTCTCCGAAGAAGGCGGAGGAGGCGGAGGCGGAAACGGCACGCCTCGCCACGCCCTCGCCCTCGCCCTCGCCCTCGCCCGCGCACCCCCGCCCTCCTCGCCTCCGACCCCGCCGAGGCCGCGCCGCGCCGCGATTTTTTTTTTTCCCCCTCTCCGATCCTCCTCCACCCGCCGTCCCCACCGCCGTCGCCGGCGACGAAAAAGAAGTGCTTCTTGGGGCCGAGAAGCACGCCGGCGAGAGAGAGGGAAAAAATATAGTTTCACTCCGGCGAGGGATGGATCGTGAAAAAAAAAATTATAGAGAGAAAAAAAATAAAAAAATAAAAAATAAAAATAAAAATAATATTTTTTCCTACAGGAAAGACTAAAAATCATATAAGAAGGAAGAAAAAGAAGAAGAAATTACACTGTTAAAATAAATTTACACCATTTTAAAAAAAATTTACACTGTTTTAAATAAAAGTTGCACTATTTGAGACAAAAATTACACTATTTGAAAAGAGAGTTGCACTCTTTAGGCCAACGTTGTACTATTTGAATAACATTTGCATCATTTCTTTTTCTCTTCTTTCTCGTTGCACTCTTTCTCAACATTGCACCATTTAGATTCGGCCTCATTGCACTCTTTCTCCGATGCGGACGATCCCGCCGCCGCGCCTGGAGCCATGGCGGCACCCATGCGCCGCACCATCGCCGTCGTAGTCGCGGGGGTCGAAGAGGTAGAGGGGGATGAGGGAGAGGGAGGCGTCGGCGGTGGCGCAGGGGGCGCTCGGGGTGGTGGTGGGCGGGCGCAGGGGGAGCGGCGAACGCAGGGGGCTCGCCCGGGAGCGCAGGGGGCGCGCGGGCGTGGGCGGGGGCGGGGGCGGGGCGGGGGCGGGGGCTGGCCTGCGCCCGCCCCGCGCGCAGGGCGCGGGGGCAGGGCCCGCCCCCTGCGCCCCGCGCGCAGGGCGAATGGCGCAGGGGGCGGGCGCAGGCCCGCCCCGCGCGAAGTGGCGCAGGGGGCAGGGCCGCCCCTGCCCGCGCCCGCCCCTGCCCGCGCAGGCCCGCCCCTGCCCGCGCCCGCCCCTGCCCGCGCAGGCTCGCCCCTGCCCGCGTCCGCCCCCTGCGCCCCGCCCCCGCCCGCGCTGCGCCCTCTGCACCCGCGCCTGCGCCCCTGCGCTAGCCGCGCCCCCTGCGCCCGCCCACCACTGCCCCGCGCGCCCCCTGCGCCACCGCGGACGCCTCCCTCTGCCTCCTCCCCGTCTACCTCTACGGTCGCTCATCCTCCACCGGCTTCCACCGCATCGGCCTAAAATTTTTTTGAGAGTGTGAGGAAAGAGAGAGAGAGAGAGAGAGAGGAGGATGAAGATGGAGAGTGGAGGAAGAAGAAAGAAGAAAAAGAAGAGAAAAAAAAAATAGTGCAAATATTATCCAAATAGTGCAACGTTGGCCTAAAGAGTGCAATTTTTTTTCCAAAGAGTGTAATTTCTGTCTCAAATAGTGCAATTTTCATTTAAAACAGTGCAAATTTTTTTTAAAACGGTATAAATTTATTTTAACAGTGTAATTTCTTCTTCTTCTTCCTTCTTGTATGATTTTTAGTCTTTCATGTAGGAAAAAATATTTTTTTTATTTTTTATTTTTTTTATTTTTTTCTCTCTATAATTTTTTTTTTCACGATCCATCCATCGCCGGAGTGAAACTATATTTTTTCCCCCTCTCTCGCCGGCGTGTTCTCAGCCCCAAGAAGCACATCTTTTTCGTCGCCGGCGACGGCGGTGGGGACGGCGGGTGGAGGAGGATCGGAGAGGGGAAAAAAAAAAAATCGCGGCGCGGCGCGGCGGGGTCGGAGGCGAGGAGGGCGGGGGTGCGCGGGCGAGGGCGAGGGCGTGAGGGGCAGAGGCGAGGCGGGCCGTTTCCGCCTCCGCCTCCGCCGCCTTCCTTCTTCGGAGAGGAAAAAAAAAAGCGAGAAAAAAAAAAGAAAAGAAAAAAAGAGGAGAGAGAAAAAAAAGAGGAGAGAGAAAAAGTAACAAGAGTATTTTGATCAGTTTGCTGAAAATTCGGACCGAATCTGCAAAATCGAAAATAGCGACCCAACTTTGCAAAAGCCCAAAACAAGTGAATTTTTTATGCAAATTGGCCATAATTATTATATATCAATAATATATAATATATAGTATTAGAAAAATACGTATAATAGTTTTCTATTTATATCTTTTTCTTTCAACCAAACAATCGTGATGAAAAACTATTTTTCTTTTCCTACAAATCAAACAAGAAAGGGCGTAAAATTTATTATCCTCCGAAAAAAAATTTCCGTGAAATTTCTTTTTTTCACAGTTTTACGTGGAACCAAACAGCCCCCAGCTCTCAATAAACTTTGATCAACAACACTCTGTCAACAAATGGAGAGTGACAAGGTATTGCATTTCTGCAATCAATACAAATAATTTACAAGTTTAACCGGCTTTGAGACTAAACTGAAAAAAATGAGAGTTACTGCCAAAGGAAAAGATGAAAATGAGAAATCTGCGAGGCAAAAAACAAAATTAGCATATCCTACAGCCAAAATAGCTACAGAAGCTAACTTTTAGGTATATTTTTGCCAACAATCTTGGCAGGCGCAATGCGGAGAAGGTTCCCAGGCTTCCCAGGCACAGACCCTTTAACCATAACAACTCGTAGTTCACTATCGATCTTAACGATCTTCAACTTCCGAATTTTGGTTTTGGTTCCTCCCATTCTCCCAGGCATCTTCTTTCCCTTGTATACACGTCCGGGAGTTGTTCCTGCTCCAATAGAACCCAAAGCCCTGTGACTCTTAGACCCGTGGCTCATCGGTCCACGTCGAAAATTATGTCTCTTTATTCCACCTACAGAAAGAAGGGAAAGAGCAGCTGTTAATCACAACTTAATATGCTGAAGTATTTTCTCATATGCGAGTAACCGGCCAATGCAAACTGAAAAGCTTCAAAGCGGCTTTTATTGTAAGTCATCACACCATTCATTCGTTTGCCTCAATTTAGTGTAGTGCGGACAATCCAGCTCAATATTCGCTAGCCAGTCATGTCCAGCTCGAAAGAGGATCGAAATTGAATCTCATTTAAATAAACAAGCCAAATATGAGCTAGATTTTTCAGCTCGATACCTTAACGAGCTAAACACGAGCTAGGGTTAGCTCGCTCGTGTTCGGCTCGATATAGATCGAATACATATATTTATATATTTTATATATAATTATACAAGCAAAATATAAATTTCTACTCTTTGAATTTTGGGCCAACCCAAGTGTAAAGAGGCCAATAGTTTGTGAATTTCAACCATTAGATCAAGATCTAATGGATGGAATTGTAGAGTTCTATTTGATATATATGTGCGCGTGTGTGTGTGCACGTGTGTGTGAGATTTTAATTCAAACCCTAATTTTTTTTCCAATCTTTCACCCAGCAATAGCAATCCAGCTTGCTGTTCGCAAGCCAGCTCAGATTCGGATCGAATAATATACAAATTGAATACGAGCTGGATTTTTTAGCTCGATATTTCAAGAGAGCCAAACACGAGCTAGTCTCTAATACTTTCGAGCCGAACATGAGCTGGCCCCAGCTTGCTCGTGTTCGGCTCGTTGACAGCCCTAATATAGAGTATGCATATGTACAGTAGATGTACATGCAGGAATCAGGAAAAGGCCTTAAAGAGAAATGAAATTAATATTAGCATTTTTCCCACTAATTTCTGACAAAAAGCCAAGTTCAAACTTCAAGTAGCGTACACAATACAAGCTAAACGTAGATAATACGTCATATTCTACGATAATTTGTATTATCCGCAAAAACTTATAGTTCCTTCCATGTAACGACGACTAAAAATCAACAAACACTATTCCAACTTCATGCAGTTCACATCATAGATCAACAGCTGAGTTCGATTACCTGCAAAAAGCTCATTTTTTCCAGGTACTTACAAAAATATCAGACTTTAGTTGGCAAAACCTTGAAATGCAAGTCACTAGTCACTGTTAAGTTGTTGTGACCAAACTTTGAATACAACTAAATGGGTCGCCTACAACTAGGAAAAGTTCTGATCCTAACTACAGGTTTGTACCGCTTCCAACACAGACATCCAAAAAAAATATCCTGTTCAATTCCACTGGAAAGATTTTGAGCCACATCACAGAGCAGGCAAGACCTAAGTAAAGACACAATTACTGGAAGTTAAGTCAAATTTAAACTGGCAAATAAAAATAACTATGTCCGACTATATTTGTTACTAGCAGGACAAAAATGGTTCTCTGAGCTAGAAATCCGGCTAAATTTCACAGTACTATTTTTTGAAAATTGCAACATTTCCAAACCACTGTCTAGGTCAGCTAAGATCCAATACCAGATCATTTAAGTGCAGCGTAAAGTAACTCTACCTATTTCCAAGTTTATTAATGTCTAGCATTGACACAAATAAAATGTTTCCTTCGGCAGTTCGATTTGGTTGCAATGAAAATCGGTGAATCTCATCTTCTTCACGTTTAGATAACCCCATGTCAATAGCACTTGCTTTTCATGCTTATGGAATAGAATACATCAGTGCACTGCTCTAGTTTGCAGCATACACAATTGTGCTAGTCACTTACTCCTGAAGAAGTCGTGCGCATGGTGATGATAAAAAGAAGCAGTGTACTGCTCTAGTGTGCAACATACACAATTGTCTAGAGACTTATTCGTCAAGAAGTATTACACATGGTGGTGAGAAGGAAGAAATGGTGATGATAAGAAGCAGTGTACTGCTCTAGTGCTCAACAGACACAATTGTGCTAGCAACTTAATCGTGAAGAAGTCTTACACATGGTGGTGACAAGGAAGAAGAAGAATAAGGTGGTGAGAAGGAAGAAATGGTGACGATAAGAAGAAGCAGTGCACTGCTCTACTGCGCAACATACACACTTATCAGCAGTGCACTGCTCTAGTGCGCAACATACACAATTCTGCTAGTGACTTAATCGTGAACAAGCCTTACACGTGGTGGTGAGAAGGAAGAAATATTTCAAGAAGAAGAAGAAGAATTATTTCTCTCAAGCTTTGATCCGAAGATGTGACAAATCAAATTAAAAACAAATTTCTCTAAGCTACATGCTCTTCATATCTGACGTGGATGAAGAAGAATTTTATGTTTGGCTTAACTTTCGTAGAAGATATTTCTCAAATTTGTGTCAAATCAAATAAAGCTAAACCAAATTTCTCTAAGGTAACATGCTCTTCATATCTGATGTGGGTATGCTACGTTAGACGCAACCACGAATATGGCACAACAAAATAGTAACTAAAAAGCTCAACATCACTAGATCTCAACCTCCATTGCTGAAACTGGAAAAAGTCAAAAGCTGTGCCTTTGCATGATATTCGCACAAATATTGAAAAGCTATACAGTGCATAATCGAATGCCCTAATTCTTTTAGCATCTTGTTTCATCGTTCAAGATCATCTGCCTCCTAATTTGCTCTGCTAACTTCAATCCGAGCTTGCATATGACAAACTTTTTTTTCTCGTTCAACGACATGCACTTCAGCGTGAATTGAATCGCTTTTCTTAAGATGAAATCAAGAATCTTGGCAATTAGAGAAAGTTATCATAATTAGAGAGCCTACGCCTATCATCAACATCGTATTCTTCCCAACGGGTGAATGAAATAGTCTAATTTGTTCCTTTGGGTCCTATTTTGGATGTATGAATATCTTGTTCGGTATATCTTTTTAATTTACTCAAAAAATTTATACATTTGGTAGATAAGGAGTGTGATCAAATGTTTAGCATGGAATACTATATTTGACCTTCAAGTCATTATTTTAGAATAATAAGATAAATCACCTTGTAGGTGAAATATACTATCCTACCAAATCATAGAAAGCAAGACCTTTGAAGAGGCAGAAATCAAACTTCTAACTTACAGTTATACTAGAAAATCCTTATATATTGAATAATTTATTCTTGGATAACTTATTCCGACATCCAAACAGGGTCTTAGTGAACACATGGGTTCAAAAAGGGCTTATCGGAAATCCACATCATCTTTTCATCTAGAGACTTAGGCCCTATTTGAATGCATAAACATATTATCCAAAATATTCCTTTGATTTACTCAACTAGTACATAGTATTGGTAGATGAAGAGTGTGGTCAAATGTCTAGAATGGAAAACATATTCGCGCTTAAAGTCATTCTTTTTGAAAGAAAAAATCACGCCGTAGTTGCATAACACAAGATCTTTTCAATAAGCAAAAAATCAAACTCCTAGCTTCCAATCACAGAACAAAATCATCGTCCCTAATGATAAACTATCATTGAATATCTTATTCCGACATCCAAACATGGCTTCTTAAATGGCTAACGGCGGCGGAATGGGGACCTATATGATACATTTACAGAATTTCAAAAGGGTAAAATTTCTCTAATTTACTGAATTGGAAATGAGAGAAACGGGACAGATAAGAATGGAATGAAGAAGTAAAAAGGTGGACCTTGGAAGCCTTTGCCGATGGAGTTGCCGGAGATGTCGACGAGGTCGCCCTCCTTGAAGAGGTCTTCGAGGACGAGGGCCTGGCCGGGCTCGAAGGCGTCGAGGGACTGGAGGCGGAACTCCTGGAGGTGGCGCATGGGGACGGCGCCGGCCTTGCGGAGGTGGCCGAGCTCGGGGCGGGTGAGCTTGGTGTCGCGGACGCGGCGGTAGCCGATCTGGACGGCGTCATAGCCGTCGGTGGCGGCGGTCTTGACCTGGGTGACGACGTTGCCCTCGCGGAAGCCGACGACGGTGACGGGCACCGCCGCGCCGCCCTCCGGCTCGAAGTAGGTCATCATCCCCAGCTTCGTGCCCATCAACCCCACCCCCGCCTCCATGCTGCTCCGCGTCGCCATCCGCCCCTCTCCTCGGCTCCGAATAATGCGGGGCAGTCGGAGGGAGAGAGGAGAGCAGAAGGAGAAGGAGGAGGAGGAGGAGGAGAAGGGGGCGAGGCGGAGGGAGGAGGGGGGCGAGGACAAGGATAAGGATAAGGATAGGGATGCTGCCGCCATCGCTAAGATAGCGTGATGTGAGAGAGAAGAGTGGAAGAAGAGTGCTTTCTGTTGCACACTGCTAATAAGAGGAGGTTATAGACGAGTGGCGGAGCGGGGCTTTCCTCCGGATGGGCTTAACCTCGTTATCCTCTCGCCCCTGTTTCTTTTTTGGGGAAGAAAGCCCTACTGATGAAAGTCCCTATTCTCGGTTTTTTTCTTTTTCTTTTTCTTTTTCTTTTTCTTTTTCTTTTTCTTTTTCTTTATTTTTTTTCTTTTTCGGTTAATTTTTACATATATGTGTAAAAATATTAAATTATAGGTAAATATAGAATTGGGTTAGAATATTTCTAAAAGCACCAAGAGGTTGGTGTTGGTGCTTTTAGGTTTGTAGTCCTTGGATGGAGTGATGTAGGGTTAGGATGATAGTGGTAGATAGTGGTAGGTGGAATAGTGTTTGATTTAAATACTAGTAGTAATAAAAGAATAGATCTAAGGGCTAGAAACCTAGAAGCACCAATGGTTTGGTGCTTCTAAAAGTATTCTAGCTCAACTCGATAAATATATTCTTAAAAAGTTTAAACGATTAAATTTGTTCACCTAAAAATTCTCATATATTTATATTTGTCCTTTTAGTGCACTGCTATCAATTTACTATTTATTTTTAATTGTAATTACTAAGTAAAATGATTACAGCGTCATTTATAAATTTATTTCTTCGAATAAAGCTAACTGCTAAGAGTGTATACATATGTTATTTCAAAAAACTCAACGATCATCTTCTTTCTCTTTTAAAACCTTAGCCTCCATTGTGGGCATCTTAATTTTCTCTATCTCTTCTTTTGCTCTTTTTTTATTCACCCATCCCTCACACCTCCAACTTCTATCTTCTTTTCTCCTTGACCTTTTTTCTATGTCTCCAATACTATCGTTCACCGTTCTTCTCCGCCTAGGAGCATGTGACATCCTGCCATGAACAGCGGGTGGTTCGACGGGAGTTCTACAAGAAAGAGAGAGTGGCAGCGGCAGGCTGGTAACAGCGAGATTAGCAGTGGCAGAGAGTGTCACGCCCCGGGGTCCATTTAGAGTTTATAAAAAGATCAGCGAAAAATACAGGATAATTTTTTCTTTTTTTTTATTAATGCTTTATAATCTTGACCCCAGAGACGACAGACCCGCCACAAATACAGGGAACCCACTGTTCACTCGTACAGAACCTCCCATGTATCTGCACGGCGTCGCACAAGTACGTATACAACACATTTATTTCATTCACATCAATCATTCAATCGTATCACCAACAGAAAAATTCTTTCATTTTAAAGAAAAACTACCACGAAGGGTAGGAGACGGGTTTCACAAATCTTATCACAAGTACTTTATTAAACATTAATAAACTACATGTCCAAAGAATAAATAAAAATTGAACCATAATTCTAAAGTCATTTATTCTGAATGCAAGTAAGAAAAACTAAACCGATGACCGGGTCGGGAGTTCTAATGATCGCAAATGACGTGCCTCACGTCTCGCCCCGACTCGAACCAGCTGGATCACCTGAAAACAACAAAGCGGGGGGAGTGAGAACATGTAAACATGTCTCCTCCTCCCAGTGGGTACCGCAAGCCGACGAGGACAAGCGTACACACCGATAACCAGGAGATAGATAAGTATAACAATACAGCAGCTATGAAAAAGGAAAACAAGGTACAATTACACTATCGCTACTGTAAATGATATGCATCAACAAATGAATACAACAAATATACCCAATTTAAACATGCCATAACGGTCCGCAGACCTCAGGCCCATGTCACTCCTACTCTGCCAGCATATATGTTATATTTGGTTTAGATTTGTAGTTATCTAAATTTAAGTTAAATCCTAATCTAATTGGGATAATATATTATTTAGATTTAATTTGGCATATATGGATTACGACTAGAAGATTAATTCTAATCGAATTAGAATTAGACTCTAGTTTGGAGACATGTATTATATATACATGCTACGGCCAAGTTAATGTAGTAGCGGCGGCTAATTAAGAAGCCATGCATAATTAAGCTCCCCAAAAATTAAGTCCAGCCGGTATTCTTCGGTGTTGGCGTGCACGAGGCCGCGGCGGCTCTGTCCGCATTGCAGAGGGAGGAGCTGCGCATATTAATTAGAGGCATGCTCTAATTAATTAAGTGCGCAAGCAGGGTGAGAGCCGAGCCGAGATATATTGTTCGGATGCGCTAAGAAGGTGCCGTATGCGGTAACGCGTGTCGATTTATATATTTGATTTTCGGATTCTTTGAGAGATCTTCTTTGTACTCCGCCTTTTCGACATTAATAAAGTATTTGCTCCGTCTTCGCCCGTGGACGTAGGCCGTTGGCCGAACCACGTAATATCGGTGTGTTCGTTTCTTATCTTTTCTCTGTTCCGCATTAATTATTTTTTCTGGATCTATTTTTCGTCGTTCCGAATTTCTAACAAACTGGTATCAGAGCCATTCTATTCCTTTTGAGGATTAAGATGACGAGGAAGTTCGAGATTCAGAAATTTGACAGGACCAACAGTTTCGCATTATGGCAAGTCAAGATGCGTGCTATATTGACGCAACAAGGATTGCAGAAGGCATTGTTGGGAAAAGAAAAGATGTCCGATTCTTTGACGGCCGAGCAGAAGGAGGAGATTGATGACAAAGCTCTTACGGCAATACAATTATGTCTATCCGATGAGGTATTGCGTGAGGTCTTGGATGAAAAGACCGCAGCAGGGCTTTGGCTTAAATTGGAGTCTCTCTACATGACAAAATCTCTCACCAACAAATTATATTTGAAGCAACGTCTCTTCATGTTGCGCATGGCGGAAGGTACCTCTATTAAATCGCATTTAGATGAATTTAATTCTATTATTATGGATCTCCGCTCGATAGATGTCAAAATCGAGGAGGAGGATGAAGCCCTTTTATTATTATGTTCTTTACCGCCCTCTTATAAGAATTTTCGTGAGACCTTCTTATTTGGACGAGATACTCTATGTCTCGATGATGTCAAGTCTTCTCTACTTTCAAAGGAGAGGATTGACACGCAGATAAGCAATGAGACAGGTGGAGGTTTAGGAGAAGGTTTAGTCGCTAGAGGGAGGTCTCGGGAGAAGGGTTACGGTAATAGAGGTACATCGAGGTCAAAGTCAAAACACAGGAATCTGATTTGCGGTTATTGTAAGAAGAAAGGTCACATAAAAGCTGATTGTTTCAAGTTGAGAAATAAAGAACAGCGGAAGAATAACGGTGATAAGAATCAAGATCAGAAAAACACCAATACTAAGCAAGAAGCAAGTGTTGCAGCAGGAGAATCAGATGGTAATGATATCGTCTTTACAGTTACGGATAAGACACGCAGACAGGATGAGTGGCTTATGGACTCTGCATGTTCCTTCCATATCTGTACGCATAGAGATTGGTTCTCGAAGTACAAGCCTTATGAAGGTGGAGATGTATTGATGGGAAATCACTCTAAGTGTAAGGTTATTGGAATTGGCACTATTCAGGTACGGATGTACGACGGAGTAGTGAGGACTATATCTGAGGTTCGGCATGTTCCGGATATGAGGAAAAATCTTATCTCATTAGGTACACTTGATGTTAAAGGCTTTAAGTATTCTTCAGCTGATGGATTAATGAAGGTCACTAAGGGAAATCTTGTAGTGATGAAGGCCAAGTTGTCCGACATGTTATATGTTCTACAGGGTTCCACTGTGACAGGTTCAGCAGCGGTGACTTCTTTCTCTATGTCAGATTCAGATAGCACTAAATTATGGCATATGCGACTGGGCCATATGAGCGAGTATGGTATGATAAAGTTAAGCGAGAGAGGTTTACTTGGTAGTCAGAGTTTAGAAAAGTTGGATTTCTGCGAGCATTGTGTTTTTGGCAAACAAAAGAGAGTCAGCTTTAAGGCCGCAGTTCACCGGACAAAAGGTACTCTTGACTATATTCATTCTGATCTTTGGGGACCCTCTCGTACTCCTACTCATGGTGGTGCTAGATATATGTTGACTTTTATTGATGACTATTTTTCTCGTAAGGTGTGGGTATTCTTTTTAAAAAGTAAGGATGAAGTGTTCAATTATTTCAAGCAGTGGAAGGTTATGATTGAGAAGCAAACTGAAAGGAAGATCAAGAGATTAAGGACCGACAATGGTTTGGAATTCTGTTCGTCAGAATTTGAAAAATTCTGCAAGAAGGAAGGGATCGTCAGACATAAGACCGTTAGGCATACTCCACAGCAGAACGGAGTGGCCGAACGGATGAATAGAACTCTTTTAGAGAGAGCACGTTGCATGCTCTCTAATGCTGGCTTAGCGAAGAGTTTCTGGGCATAGGCGATCTCTACGGCATGCTATCTGGTAAATCGATCTCCACATTCAGCACTTGATTGCAAAACTCCGGAGGAGGTATGGTCTGGTAGCCCTTCTGATTATTCTAATTTGCGCATATTTGGTTGTCCTGCTTATGTTCATGTAAATGAAGGCAAATTAGAACCTAGGGCTAAAAAGTGCATATTTATTGGCTATGCATCGGGGGTTAAGGGATATAAATTGTGGTGTCCTGAATCATCTAAATTAGTTATTAGTAGGGATGTCACGTTTGATGAGTCTGCTATGTTATATCCTAACCGTATTTCTTTTGATGAGACCCCGAGTACTAGCAAGCAGGTGGAGGTAGAGACCGATGGTATAGTTCAGTCGCAGGATTCTTCTCAGTCAGAGCAAATTCAGTCGCCAGACACCTCAGTTAATGAAACCCCACAAGTTGAGAGGCAGAGCATTGCTACAGGCAGAGCGAGGAGACAGATCAAACCACCGCAGAGATACGGCTACGAGGATATAGTAGCTTATGCTCTTTCAGTGGCACAAGATTCAGAAGATGAAGGTGAACCTTCCACATATAATCAAGCTATTTCTGGTGCCAGTTCTGCGGAGTGGTTGGTGGCGATGAATGAGGAAATGGAATCGCTCCACAAGAATCGCACATGGGAGTTAGTAAAACCGCCTACAGGCAAGAAAATTGTTGGCTGCAAGTGGGTCTTCAAGAAAAAGGACGGCATCCCCGGCGTGGAAGATACAAGGTATAAAGCTCGTTTAGTTGCTAAGGGCTACAGTCAGGTAGAAGGTGTTGACTTTAATGATATTTTCTCACCCGTTGTGAAGCATACTTCTATTCGTGTTCTTTTGTCATTAGTAGCCATGAAGGACTTGTATCTTGAGCAGCTTGATGTTAAGACAGCTTTTCTCCATGGAGAACTTGAGGAGCAAATTTATATGAAACAGCCGGAGGGATTTATTGTTGAAGGGAAGGATGACCATGTTTGCCTGTTAAGAAAATCGCTTTATGGCTTGAAGCAGTCTCCTCGACAATGGTATAAGCGGTTTGACTCCTTTATGACAGGTCACGGATATTCTAGAAGCAAGCGTGACAGTTGCGTATATTTTAGGAAGCTTGAGAAGGGATCTTTCATATATTTGTTGCTCTATGTCGATGATATATTGATTGCTTCCGACGACATAGTTGAGATTAAATAAATTGAAGGCTTCACTTAAGGGTGAGTTTGAGATGAAAGATCTGGGTGCTGCTAAGAAAATTCTCGGTATGGAAATTAAGAGGGACAGAAATTCAGGACTACTGCATTTATCACAGGAGAAATATATAGAGAAGATTTTAAGGCGTTTCGGGATGACAGACGCAAAATCGGTGAGCACTCCTTTTGCGGCGCATTTCAAACTTTCGGCCGAGTTATCACCGCAGTCCGATGATGAGCGGGAGTACATGTCACATGTTCCATATTCTAGTGTTGTAGGGAGCATCATGTACGCCATGGTTTGCACACGGCCGGACATTTCCTACGTAGTGAGCATGGTTAGCAGATATATGACCAATCCTGGTAAGGCTCATTGGCAAGCTGTTAAGTGGATTCTGAGATACTTATGAGGTACCACTAACACTTGTTTGGAGTTTGGGAGGTGTAAGGATGGTGTGGTTGGATATGTTGATTCGGATTTTGCAGGTGATTTGGACAGGAGGAGATCACTTTCAGGATATATATACTCTATTGGTGGATGTGCAGTTAGTTGGAAAGCTTCATTACAACCCATTGTCGCCTTGTCTACGACTGAGGCGGAATATATTGCTATGACAGAGGGTGTGAAGGAAGCTATGTGGTTAAGAGGCTTATTTGGAGAGCTTACTTCTTCTTGGGATCCGACGATTGTTTATTCAGACAGTCAGAGTGCAATTCATTTGTCTAAAGATCAAATGTTTCATGAGAGGACGAAGCACATCGATGTAAAGTTTCACTTTGTTCGGGATGTGATCGAGAAGCGCACAGTGACTGTTAAGAAGATTGATACTGAGGACAATCCGGCGGATATGTTTACTAAGTCTCTTACAATTGCCAAGTTCAAGCATTGTTTGGACTTGGTGGCAGTTAGCAGCATTTGAGGCCCTATAGGGCGTTTGGAGAAGACGGAGAACTATGGAGCGTTAAAGAGCATTGAGGTGAAATTAATTCAAGGTGGAGTTTCGTGGCGATCTCGACATAGCGGCTAAACTACAAATTAAACCAAGGTGGAGATTGTTATATTTGGTTTAGATTTGTAGTTATCTAAATTTAAGTTAAATCCTAATCTAATTGGGATAATATATTATTTAGATTTAATTTGGCATATATGGATTACGACTAGAAGATTAATTCTAATCGAATTAGAATTAGACTCTAGTTTGGAGACATGTATTATATATACATGCTACGGCCAAGTTAATGTAGTAGCGGCGGCTAATTAAGAAGCCATGCATAATTAAGCTCCCCAAAAATTAAGTCCAGCCGGTATTCTTCGGTGTTGGCGTGCACGAGGCCGCGGCGGCTCTGTCCGCATTGCAGAGGGAGGAGCTGCGCATATTAATTAGAGGCATGCTCTAATTAATTAAGTGCGCAAGCAGGGTGAGAGCCGAGCCGAGATATATTGTTCGGATGCGCTAAGAAGGTGCCGTATGCGGTAACGCGTGTCGATTTATATATTTGATTTTCGGATTCTTTGAGAGATCTTCTTTGTACTCCGCCTTTTCGACATTAATAAAGTATTTGCTCCGTCTTCGCCCGTGGACGTAGGCCGTTGGCCGAACCACGTAATATCGGTGTGTTCGTTTCTTATCTTTTCTCTGTTCCGCATTAATTATTTTTTCTGGATCTATTTTTTGTCGTTCCGAATTTCTAACAATATAAGTGCCCCACTGAGCTCACGGGTCGGACGTACGACCACTTTTCCGGAAAAGAACATCCTCTTGCGGGGATCAACCGCTGGTGTTCGCAAAATGCGCAAGAGTAATGGCGATCGATGCAAGTATGATCAATAACCGTTGGCAACCAGCCAATAATCCACCCCTCCGGGTATACCGACCGTATAAGTCATCAGACAACCGTGTCAAGAAACCTCTCAAGAAGGTCACGAGAATATATCCTGTCAGATACTGATGCAATCATGTCCACTCTACTGCTAAAACAGATAAGGAATGCAAGTAGAGTAAGTAAAGATCTCAAGGTGCTGGCTCAACTCATCTCATATATATATGCGGAACTGAAAAGGAAATGATAGAAGGAATGTCACCGAGCATGCACCACTAGACCAACTTCGGGTCGAAGTACCCACCTGTAACGATCGCGTCGGAATCCAGAACGCGCTGCGAATCAACCGGACCTACCACAGGTCCACCGAGTCAGGAACAAGTCACAAATGACTCAAACAAGACACAAACACACAACCCACAATCCCGAGACTCGGTTTTCCAAAACCGATCTCCGTAAATCGCCGAAAGTCCCGAAATCGCACCGGGACGTCCCCGGGACACACGAACAGTCCCAAAAGGTACCGACTCGCTCCATGAGTCAACCGCTGACCCGGATGTCACGCCCCGGGCTAGTTCAAGATGCGGAAAAACGTGCTAATTAATTTTTTTTTGAAAAGCCTAGCCCGCGCCACGTACAGACCCGCCACAAATACAGGGTCCACTGTACACACGGACAGAGCCTCCCCTGTATTTGCACGGCGTCCAAAAACAAACAACAGGATCACAACCACCATTCATTCATCCCAACAGCACATCAACACAACGAGAGATTCATACAGCTAACAGTCCTTAACCTGTATGAATCTAAGCAAATCCTTAAGCGAAGGATGATGCAATGCACAAGCAACAATCATTCTAGAAAGCTGCTCCTTACCCAGAAGCTTTAGTTTGAAACCCTAATCTCAATCATTGAAGAAGCCTTTGAAAACTGTTCTCCACACGAGAACTCTCTTTTTGAAATCACAAAACTGAGCAATCAGAAATCCATTTGAAAACCGTTTCCCACACGGAAACCTTGTTTTACGACGCTACCACGAGGGGTAGAAAATCGAAATGCTAGATAACGAAACGATTGAAAAACAAGGATACAATCAACTAGTCCAAGCATGCAGTCATCACACAAGCATATAGAATGAATCCACAACATAAGCATGCTAGAATTTACAACGGGGTAACTGAACCACACATTACATCTATCAAATAGAGGTAGGGGAATAACCAAATCTGGGGATGTAGCCTCACGAGTCGGAACCTCTAGAGCTACTATCTAGGCGTGCCTCGCAGCGTCCCGACACTCACCACCCTGCTCACCTGAAACCTGTAATGGGGGTGGGGGGTGAGAACATGCACGCATGTCTCCCCTCCCAGTGGGTACCGCAAGCCGACGAAGGCGAGGTGTACACACCGGCACGAGGGTCAACAAAAGATAGATATGGTATTCAGTAGCACAAGTAAATATGAGGCTGAAACTATAACAGAAATAACAATGCTACTGTAAGCAACTAGTATGCATCAAAGGGGATAACCACAAAGTGAACCCAATCTATAGCCACCAGGGGGTGGCCCTGGCACTGTCACCCTGCTCAATCCAACGGCACCATCCATCCCGACGCAATGCTCGGGGCCACGGGTCGGTAGAAATTCACGACCCTTTTCCGAAAAAGAACACCTCTAAACGGTGGATCAGACCGCGGTGTACGTGAAGTGCGGGAAGAGCTGTGACGATCGATGCATATGCTCAATCCACAGAACGGCAACAAGCCGAGAAGCAACCAATAAACCACAACTAGGATCGCTCGGAACAACAGGCGATCACCTCCGACCAACTGGGTCGTCTCAAGGAATATGCAAGCCACACTAGGATCGCTCAGACTGACAAGCGATCCCCACCGACCGACTGGGTCGTCTCAAGAACATGCAAACCACACTAGGATCGCTCAGAATGACAAGCGATCCCCACCGACCGACTGGGTCGTCTCAAAGAACATGCAAACCACACTACTCTACTATCCAAGCACGCATATGAGTAGAGTCTACGGGAGTCAAGTGAACTACTAACAGAAATGCAAAGGAAGGGATAGAAAGGTATCACCGTAGTCCACTGAACCGACTCCGGGTCGAAGTACCCACCTGTAGGTAAGATCCAATCTAACACCGACGGCTCTCGGGAACCGCGACAGGACCTACGAAAGACTCACAGGGTCAAGGTCCACCAAGTCGACGCTAAACACAAAGCTCTCACATCCCGAAACCGGCGGATCGCCCGGGAAACCCACCGGGACGATCCCGAAACCACACAAAGCCCCCGAGGGGTACCAAACAGCCAACATGGTCCCTCGCTGTCCCCGAACACACGAAACCAAGTGACGGGACAGCGAGCACAAGCTCGGGGTGCCACGAACATCAAATGCACCCGTAAAGGCTTCCCGGGTTCCCGAAAAGTGCCAATTTGGCACCGGAACCCCACATCACTCATCCGCTGTCCTCGGAACTTCGGGACAGCGATGAGGAACAGCCAACGAGGCTACACGATGAAGCCAAGTCGCTCGCGAAAACAGCGAGTGAGTCGCACAACTAGAAACGTGCGTTTCGCCGATTATTTCATCGAAAAACACGTCGGAAACGAATCCGAAACTACACGAAGGGCGAGGGGGTTGGACAACCAGTCCACAGGGTCTCCAAGACCTTACCCTTGTAGCCCACAGCGTCGCTACGCTGTCACAAACGCCAAAGTCCCCAAACATGCAACATACACATACATACAATCACTAAATTAAGCCGCTAGAGCAAACCGTACGTCCGCTCGACCTTCCGCAAGCACCAGCGGATAGGTAGCGACGTCACGGAGACCGTGCTCACTGTCCCGCTGCGACAGGACCAGTCGCAAGCCGGGAAATCCCATAAAAACAGCGAGCTCAAGCACAAAAGCGAGCGTAACTAAGGCCGTGTGAGCAAACCGTACATCCGCACGACCTTCCGCAAGCACCAGCGGATAGGCAACGATGTAACGGAGGCCATGCTCACAGCCTCACTGCGACGGGAACAGTCGCAGTCCGGGAAAACCCATAAAAACAGTGCATCCACAAGGCGAAAATGCTCGACGAAGGCCGAACGGTAAAACGGCTCACCCAAAACAGAAACTAAGGTGAGCATGATGATCAGCGCATCGCCGCGATCATCGTGCTCACCTTTCCGAGCTCCGGGAGGCAACGGGGAGCTCAAACACCAAGGTACGGCCAAAATCCAACAAAGCAAGACCCCGGCCGGAGCAACCAGCTCCGGCCGGCTGCCGGCCGGCATGCACGGCCAGCGGCGGCCAGGGTCGGCAGAGGAGGTGGCAAGGAAGAGGGGGCTCACCTCAGCCGGCGGCGGGAAGTGGCGGCGGCGGCGCGGGGAAGAGCCCTAGCTCCGGGAAGGCTCGGCCACACCTACTCCGGCAAGGAACGGCGTCGGCAGCCGACGGCGACGCGAGCACCGGCAAGAGGGACCCGCCGGACGTCGGGGAAGGGGCGACCGCGACAACTCCGGGCAACGGCGGCGGCGGTCGGAAGTTCACAGCCGCGGGTGCCTTAGGAGCACAGGCGGCAGCCGCGGCGGCTGCGGCGGCGCTCCGGCAGCACGGCGATGGCCGGGAAGGAGAAGACCGGCGGCGGAGGTCCCGAGGGTGGCGGCGCTCACCCTCCGAGGCGGCGGGAGGCGGCGGGAGGCGGCGGGGCGCGGCCTCCAGCTGCTCCTGCCTGCAGCTTGCACGCAGGAGCCGCAGGCGGCGCGGCGGCGCACCGGCGGCACGGGGGCGGCCGGGGAAGAAAGGGGCGGCGCCGGAGGACCTGAGGGTGAGGGCGCTCACCCCCCAAGGCGGCGCGAACCGGCGGCGGCTCGGGCCACCAACCCCCTGCCCGCAGCTGCCCTGGCAGCAGCTGCGGCAGCTCGGCGGCCCACGGCGGCGGTCACCGGCGGCGGCGCAGGACTCGAGCAGTCGTGCCACCTCAGGGGAGCTCTGGCGTGGGTTTCCCCTGGGTGCACACCTCCGGGAAGAAGAAGAAGAAAAGGGAGAGAGAGGTGACCGGGGGGGTAGCTCCGGCCAGGCGGTGGCCGGCGGCGACCGGCAGGGCTCGGGGAGGAGGCTGAGGGGCAGGGGAGCCTCGTGCTCACCCCCCCCTGGGAGCAGGGGAGAGGGGAGAGAAGGGAGTGAGAGAGAGAGAGAGAGAGAGAGAGAGAGAGAGAGAGTGTGAGGGGATGTTTCACCCACCCCATCCACCAACCAAATTACAGAAAAACCCCTCCAAACTCAGCAAAACACCCCAAGGTCCCTCTCAGCCAGCACAAGATGCCCCAAACACCCCTCCACAAGCAATCTCACGCGAAACGGTGCGAGAACAGGGTCCAAATCGCGAAATTACAAAATGCGACTTACGACCTCTCGGCGATCAAGATGGAATAACTTTTCATCTGCTCGTCGCACGACGACGCGGATCGCGCCATCGCGTTCAGCACTGCCGAGACATCGAACTCACCATTTTGGTTCGTCAGATTCGGACTCCGGATCGCGCCGTTTAGCCGCCGTTCGCTCTCCGCGACGAAAAACCAACAACTATTAAAATCCACTAAAATCACTTATATACATATATATATATATAAATACCGGTATATATATACGTATACTGATCAAAAAACACAGTAATGGGGGAGAGGAACACTGAGAATTTCAAATTCCCAAAATTCGGATTCTCACATCACTCCCACCTAACAAGAAGTTTCGTCCCCGAAACTTACCCACACACTATCCGCGAACAACAGCGGATACCGCTCACACGAAGCAGACTCTAGCTCCCAAGAAATCTCGCGCTCCTCGCGACTCATCCACCGCGGTCTCACCAACAGAAAGCTCCGGTTCCTCAACTGTTTCACATTGCGAGCCGAAAACCTCACAGGCACCTCACCGCAACTGAGGTCCTCTCTCAGCTGAACCGTTGTCGGGCCGATCACACGACGCTCACCCACGTCAACCAAACAGAACGGTGATCGACAACGACTTCCACAAAACGCCTCGTGCGGTGCCAATCCAATGCTCGCTAGGAAGCTGTAGAACGAAGCAAGCTCCATCAAGGAAGGATACCTGAACCAATCCTCACCAAAAATCCCAACCGCATGCCCGGAGCATAACTTCGAGAGTCTAGAAGACTCGCTCCGACTGCCCAACACTCTGAGGGTGGTAAACCGAGCTGAAGTTGAGCCTCGTCCCCAGTGCCTACTGCAAGCACCTCCAGAACTGGGAAACGAAGCGAGAATTTCGATCCAAAACGATCGACACTGGCACTCCAAACAGCCCGACGAACTCATCCAAGTAGAGCTGCGCCAGTCGATCCCAAGACTAATACGGATGTACCGATAGGGAGTGAGCTGTTTTCGTCAGACAATCCACCAAACCCAGATCGCAACATGACCTCGCAGAGAACGAGGCAACTCGGTGACGAAAACCATGGTGATCCGCTCCCACTTCCCTACAGGTATATGTAACGGTCGAAGCTTCTCTGATGATGCACAGCCTTCACTTGCTGACAAACCTGGCACAGTGCCACATGCTGAGCTACAACCAGAAACTCAACCCCAAGTCGCGGTACATCTTCGTCTCCCCAGGATGAACGATGATGTACGGCGACCGGTGTGCCTCAGCTAAAACTCTCACCTCAAATCCTAAACTCTGGGCACACAACTCCGTCCTCGAAGGAAACCAACAGCATGTAGCACGAAGTCACCTTTTCTGTCCAGCTCGCACTCCCTACCAGTGCGGATCCATCAGTCGTCCACCGAAAATCTGATCCGTCGAGGTGGGTAGCACCTCCAAGGGCAACAACTGAGCGGTAGCTCCACAAGGAACAGTCTCAAAAACTCGAGAGCGAACACCACCACTGCTAACACAAGATCGAGCGCTAGATAGATCTTCTTACAGTCCATCAACTAGCGCGGAGCACAAGCGATATCCATCTCATGCTGAATGAGCACGCACCCCAATTCTATCCAAGATGCATCGCAGAAGACCGCAACAATCGCACCAGGCTGCGAAAATGCTAAGATAGGGGCACGGGTCAAACAGTCCATCGGCTCCAAGACGCTCAACGGACAAGCGGGAGTCTAGAGAAACGACGCGCCCTTCCTCGACAGTTTGCTCAAAGGGGGCGGCGATCTTGAGGAGGACCCTCAACAATTCGCCGGCATCAACGCCCAAGCCGAGGAAGTTCCTAGACTCAGCCACAGAAGTCGGAACGGGCCAAACCACTACAGAGCCCTCCTTCCTTGGTTCCCCCACAAAAACAACCCACGTCACGATGCGAACCAAGAAGGAAACTCTTCGAAGAGATCAGTATGTCGTCAAAGGAGACCACGACAACTGATCCAAGAACTGCCGAAACCCAGTTCAACAAGTCCAAAAAGCTGCCGGGACGTTCGCTTAACCGAACGGCAAAACCGTGACCTCGTAAAGCCCGTGACGAGTCCGGAAGGCCGTTAACGCAACGTCCTCAGTCTTGATCCTCAACTAAGGATAACCTGGCCGCAGAACACACTTCGAGAAAACTGAGGCTCCCTGGAGCCGGTCGAAGAGCTCAGAGATCTGCGGTAGAGGGTACAAAGCAACACCGACCAACGGAAACCTTGCGAGTCCATCACTCAGGTGTACAGGGCTGCCAATCGCAGCAAGCGATAAAAACACCTACGATGCCGAACATCAGATCAAAAAGATCGGACACGTGCTCCAAGGCACGGCTACGAAAGACGCGGCGAAAACCCTGCACGCAAACACAGCTCGGAGCCAACAACCAGGCTCCCGTCATCCCGAAACCGAGCTAAAAGGGCACCCGGACTCAACCGGAGTCAAACCAACGGCAGTGATGGCAAATCAACTGCGCAAAACCACGCCAGGATTAGCTCAAGGTTCACCACTAGAACGGGGATGACCAACACACAGCTTTCCGCAAGACGGCCAAGAGCGAGAAGAAGTCTTGCGAGGGAAAGCACCGACCCAATCCAGAAGGTCCCCAAGAAGGGATAGGGTATTTCGTCCTAACTTTCGACACTACGTTGTCTGCAGCCAACGTACTTATCAAAAGAAGACGAAATATCCTAAGGTCAAAGCCAACAACCAGTTGGCAACACCACAAAGGCGTCAGGGTCCACCAACTCCAAAGCTGGACCAAAGTCACAGACGATTCACCGAATTAACGGGGGAAAAAAAACAACCCGACCCACAAAACAACGTCTGCCCTGAGCCAACTCCCTAGGAGTCATCGGCTTCCAACAACGAACCGGCGGCTACAGGCGACAAAGGGTCGTCAACCACACGAACCAAACCGGAGGCAGAACAAAACCAGCGTCGACTAACCAACGTCGAACGCGGTGAGATCTCCAACAAAAACCTGGAAGATCTCGCGGCAACACGGAAACCTACAAGTACCACCAGGAATCCCATAACACACCAATTTAGGCGTTAGGATAGCCGCAAACCACGTAGGCACCAACAAAACACCCGACACTCAACAGTGTCCACTCAGTCTAGTACACGTCAGTTCGACGCCAGAACTAGCCAATGGTCGAAAGACCAACACTGACGATGCCACCAGCAAGACGTCAGAGGGGTAGGTTTCACCGCCCTACCCAACAAAACAGAGAGGGGAAACACCCAAACTGCGGTCGAAACCGCTCAAAGCACCGTCTCCGTAGAGACGCTCGCAGAGGCCCTCGTGCTCAACACGAAAAGTGGGGACAGGGCAAGAACAGCCCAAACAACAACACAGATCCACCGAGTGACGTTTCCCAAGCCCACAAGGGCTACCACCTACCAATGAGTGGTTACACAAGGGGAAAAGGCACCCTGCCACTTGGGATCTGTAAGGTACTCCACCACCACTACTAGAAGGAGTACGAGCCTGCGAACAAGGGCAGATCAAAACTCAGGAGATCCGCCCAAACACGCTCGGATGTGGCCACCACCCCCAAACACGGGGTCGGCGTCCACGCGCGAAACAGCCGACGGAGTCGCTGTTGTCGTCACGGTCGTCGCACAACGGTGTGGGTGCCACAGGAGGGTCTGCAGTCATCGGGGCACACGGCGAAGGAGTAGGAGGGGCTGGAGCGGCAGCTGCCGTAGCCTGTTGCTGCAAAAACCACCGGAACAGCCGGAACATGCCGGAGAGGGTCGCCAACTGACCCCTCGCCTCGGCCTCAAGCACACAGGGTACGGCCCACACCAGGCTGTCCGCCTCCTGCCAGCTCCTCACTCGTACCGGCCTCGACAGCCCAAAACAGAAAACCAGCAGACAGCTCCGCAGGCGCACGCCCACAACCACGACCCGGACGAGGAGGTCTACCAAGACCACAAACCAACTGCAAAAGCAGAAACCAGCGCAAGAGAAAAGGGGTCGGCAACTCCCACAAAACACAAGCCGAAAAACAAACCCCTCGAGCTCGCGCGCCTATACATCCTAGGTCTTCCTAGGGGTCAGCCTAACCAGTGGTTCAGTTACAAGTTGATGAATGAACGAGTGTTTGTTCCCTTTACGCTCTGATACCATCTTAATCTGTCACGCCCCGGGCTAGTTCAAGATGCGGAAAAACGTGCTAATTAATTTTTTTTTGAAAAGCCTAGCCCGCGCCACGTACAGACCCGCCACAAATACAGGGTCCACTGTACACACGGACAGAGCCTCCCCTGTATTTGCACGGCGTCCAAAAACAAACAACAGGATCACAACCACCATTCATTCATCCCAACAGCACATCAACACAACGAGAGATTCATACAGCTAACAGTCCTTAACCTGTATGAATCTAAGCAAATCCTTAAGCGAAGGATGATGCAATGCACAAGCAACAATCATTCTAGAAAGCTGCTCCTTACCCAGAAGCTTTAGTTTGAAACCCTAATCTCAATCATTGAAGAAGCCTTTGAAAACTGTTCTCCACACGAGAACTCTCTTTTTGAAATCACAAAACCGAGCAATCAGAAATCCATTTGAAAACCGTTTCCCACACGGAAACCTTGTTTTACGACGCTACCACGAGGGGTAGAAAACCGAAATGCTAGATAACGAAACGATTGAAAAACAAGGATACAATCAACTAGTCCAAGCATGCAGTCATCACACAAGCATATAGAATGAATCCACAACATAAGCATGCTAGAATTTACAACGGGGTAACTGAACCACACATTACATCTATCAAATAGAGGTAGGGGAATAACCAAATCTGGGGATGTAGCCTCACGAGTCGGAACCTCTAGAGCTACTATCTAGGCGTGCCTCGCAGCGTCCCGACACTCACCACCCTGCTCACCTGAAACCTGTAATGGGGGTGGGGGGTGAGAACATGCACGCATGTCTCCCCTCCCAGTGGGTACCGCAAGCCGACGAAGGCGAGGTGTACACACCGGCACGAGGGTCAACAAAAGATAGATATGGTATACAGTAGCACAAGTAAATATGAGGCTGAACCTATAACAGAAATAACAATGCTACTGTAAGCAACTAGTATGCATCAAAGGGGATAACCACAAAGTGAACCCAATCTATAGCCACCAGGGGGTGGCCCTGGCACTGTCACCCTGCTCAATCCAACGGCACCATCCATCCCGACGCAATGCTCGGGGCCACGGGTCGGTAGAAATTCACGACCCTTTTCCGGAAAAGAACACCTCTAAACGGTGGATCAGACCGCGGTGTACGTGAAGTGCGGGAAGAGCTGTGACGATCGATGCATATGCTCAATCCACAGAACGGCAACAAGCCGAGAAGCAACCAATAAACCACAACTAGGATCGCTCGGAACAACAGGCGATCACCTCCGACCAACTGGGTCGTCTCAAGGAATATGCAAGCCACACTAGGATCGCTCAGACTGACAAGCGATCCCCACCGACCGACTGGGTCGTCTCAAGAACATGCAAACCACACTAGGATCGCTCAGAATGACAAGCGATCCCCCCCACCGACCGACTGGGTCGTCTCAAAGAACATGCAAACCACACTACTCTACTATCCAAGCACGCATATGAGTAGAGTCTACGGGAGTCAAGTGAACTACTAACAGAAATGCAAAGGAAGGGATAGAAAGGTATCACCGTAGTCCACTGAACCGACTCCGGGTCGAAGTACCCACCTGTAGGTAAGATCCAATCTAACACCGACGGCTCTCGGGAACCGC
Source organism: Puya raimondii (assembly GCA_016920855.1). Classification (NCBI taxonomy): domain Eukaryota; kingdom Viridiplantae; phylum Streptophyta; class Magnoliopsida; order Poales; family Bromeliaceae; genus Puya; species Puya raimondii. Next base: position 66,988,709 of record JABWPP010000049.1, read on the forward strand.
GACAGGACCTACGAAAGACTCACAGGGTCAAGGTCCACCAAGTCGACGCTAAACACAAAGCTCTCACATCCCGAAACCGGCGGATCGCCCGGGAAACCCACCGGGACGATCCCGAAACCACACAAAGCCCCCGAGGGGTACCAAACAGCCAACATGGTCCCTCGCTGTCCCCGAACACACGAAACCAAGTGACGGGACAGCGAGCACAAGCTCGGGGTGCCACGAACATCAAATGCACCCGTAAAGGCTTCCCGGGTTCCCGAAAAGTGCCAATTTGGCACCGGAACCCCACATCACTCATCCGCTGTCCTCGGAACTTCGGGACAGCGATGAGGAACAGCCAACGAGGCTACACGATGAAGCCAAGTCGCTCGCGAAAACAGCGAGTGAGTCGCACAACTAGAAACGTGCGTTTCGCCGATTATTTCATCGAAAAACACGTCGGAAACGAATCCGAAACTACACGAAGGGCGAGGGGGGGTTGGACAACCAGTCCACAGGGTCTCCAAGACCTTACCCTTGTAGCCCACAGCGTCGCTACGCTGTCACAAACGCCAAAGTCCCCAAACATGCAACATACACATACATACAATCACTAAATTAAGCCGCTAGAGCAAACCGTACGTCCGCTCGACCTTCCGCAAGCACCAGCGGATAGGTAGCGACGTCACGGAGACCGTGCTCACTGTCCCGCTGCGACAGGACCAGTCGCAAGCCGGGAAATCCCATAAAAAAAAAACAGCGAGCTCAAGCACAAAAGCGAGCGTAACTAAGGCCGTGTGAGCAAACCGTACATCCGCACGACCTTCCGCAAGCACCAGCGGATAGGCAACGATGTAACGGAGGCCATGCTCACAGCCTCACTGTGACGGGAACAGTCGCAGTCCGGGAAAACCCATAAAAACAGTGCATCCACAAGGCGAAAATGCTCGACGAAGGCCGAACGGTAAAACGGCTCACCCAAAACAGAAACTAAGTGTGAGCATGATGATCAGCGCATCGCCGCGATCATCGTGCTCACCTTTCCGAGCTCCGGGAGGCAACGGGGAGCTCAAACACCAAGGTACGGCCAAAATCCAACAAAGCAAGACCCCGGCCGGAGCAACCAGCTCCGGCCGGCTGCCGGCCGGCATGCACGGCCAGCGGCGGCCAGGGTCGGCAGAGGAGGTGGCAAGGAAGAGGGGGGCTCACCTCAGCCGGCGGCGGGAAGTGGCGGCGGCGGCGCGGGGAAGAGCCCTAGCTCCGGGAAGGCTCGGCCACACCTACTCCGGCAAGGAACGGCGTCGGCAGCCGACGGCGACGCGAGCACCGGCAAGAGGGACCCGCCGGACGTCGGGGAAGGGGCGACCGCGACAACTCCGGGCAACGGCGGCGGCGGTCGGAAGTTCACAGCCGCGGGTGCCTTAGGAGCACAGGCGGCAGCCGCGGCGGCTGCGGCGGCGCTCCGGCAGCACGGCGATGGCCGGGAAGGAGAAGACCGGCGGCGGAGGTCCCGAGGGTGGCGGCGCTCACCCTCCGAGGCGGCGGGAGGCGGCGGGGCGCGGCCTCCAGCTGCTGCTCCTGCCTGCAGCTTGCACGCAGGAGCGCGCAGGCGGCGCGGCGGCGCACCGGCGGCACGGGGGCGGCCGGGGAAGAAAGGGGCGGCGCCGGAGGACCTGAGGGTGAGGGCGCTCACCCCCCAAGGCGGCGCGAACCGGCGGCGGCTCGGGCCACCAACCCCCTGCCCGCAGCTGCCCTGGCAGCAGCTGCGGCAGCTCGGCGGCCCACGGCGGCGGTCACCGGCGGCGGCGCAGGACTCGAGCAGTCGTGCCACCTCAGGGGAGCTCTGGCGTGGGATTCCCCTGGGTGCACACCTCCGGGAAGAAGAAGAAGGAGAAGAAGAAGAAAAGGGAGAGAGAGGTGACCGGGGGGGTAGCTCCGGCCAGGCGGTGGCCGGCGGCGAGTGGCAGGGCTCGGGGAGGAGGCTGAAGGGCAGGGGAGCCTCGTGCTCACCCCCCCCTGGGAGCAGGGGAGAGAAGGGAGTGAGAGAGGGAGAGAGAGAGAGAGAGTGTGAGGGGATGTTTCACCCACCCCCTCCACCAACCAAATTACAGAAAAACCCCTCCAAACTCAGCAAAACACCCCAAGGTCCCTCTCAGCCAGCACAAGATGCCCAAACACCCCTCCACAAGCAATCTCACGCGAAACGGTGCGAGAACAGGGTCCAAATCGCGAAATTACAAAATGCGACTTACGACCTCTCGGCGATCAAGATGGAATAACTTTTTATCTGCTCGTCGCACGACGACGCGGATCGCGCCATCGCGTTCAGCACTGCCGAGACATCGAACTCACCATTTTGGTTCGTCAGATTCGGACTCCGGATCGCGCCGTTAAGCCGTTCGCTCTCCGCGACGAAAAACCAACAACTATTAAAATCCACTAAAATCACTTATATACATATATATATATATATAAATACCGGTATATATATACGTATACTGATCAAAAACACAGTAATGGGGGAGAGGAACACTGAGAATTTCAAATTCCCAAAATTCGGATTCTCACACCGGAACACATCCATTTATATGTTCCGACAGCGAACATAAGCTCGAACATCATATAAATTAGTATTGGACCATCGTTCCGATCCAGGTTCCCGGAAGTGACGATTTCGACACCGGAACTCACCGCCGCTCACCGGATGTCTCCTAACACACGAGACGGCCCCGACAACCAGCCAACAAGGCTCAGCGGCAAACCCAAACACATTCAAACAGTGTCGGATGAACTCCGAACCGAAACTGCATTCCGCGGACGGATTTCGTCGGAAAACGCTCCGAAAACTCTTTTTTGGAGGAACGAAGGGCAGCGGACCTTGGACAATCAGTCCACAGGTCACTCATAGCATACACACGCTGCCCACAGCGACTAAATCGCATAACAGCCCCTAAACATGCATCTAATAGCATTAATAACATGCAACATAACAATGTTATGCGCCGTTACCTCGATCCAAGCGTCATCGAGGCCCGCCGAGACACACCCTGCTAGGTCTAGACACGGCAGAGGCCGTGCTCACTGTTCGGAGCACAGGGAACGGTCGAGGAGCGCACAGGAGTGACCAGAACCTAAATTAGAAAAGCGGTCCGGGAGCGATGATCAAGAACACGTTGTTCCAAGCCTCACAGATAGTGTAACAGGTGAGCACGGACGTAAGCGGCACGTTGGGAGGGCCGTGCTCACCAGCGGGACCGTCGGAAACGGCCGGAGTCACTGGAACCGTGATCTGGCCCAAAAACTAAGCTCAGCCCAGCACAACAGAGAGCAGGATACCTGCTCCGGTCACCGGCGGCCACGGCGGCGGGTTCGCCGGCGGTGGGAGAGTGCGGCCGGCCGGGGACCACCGGCCGAGGGGTCAGTCTGCGGCCGGGAGCAGCGCCAGCGGCGGGCGGTGATGCCCTAGCTGCTCGGGTTGCACTGGGAGCTAGGGCGGATCTCCACGGGCGACGGCGGCTTTAAGGCGGCGCTGGGAGGTGACGGGGGGGCACGCCGGGGTCGCGAGGGAGGAGGGGGAGGCCGGCCCGAGCAGCGGCGGCGGCGCGCAAGCCTGCACGGCCGCACGAGCAGCACCAGCCCAGGCGCGGCCGCGGCGGCTCCCTGCGCGAGCGGCGGCGATGGCGTCAGTCTGGGCTGGGGGTGGCGGCGCCGGAGGGCCGAGGGGTGTCGGCCAGGGCTACAGGAGGCGGTGATGGTGGCATTCTATCACCACCCACCCGCACGGGCTCCAGGCGGCTCGGGCCAAGGCTGCAAGGCAGAAGCGGCGCACAGGGACGACTGGGGGCGACGGGGCGGCGCGCCGGAGGTTGGTGGCGGCGCTGGAAGCCTGCAGTAACTCCTGCACCATCTCCTGGGTAGATCTGACCCGAGAAGAGGTGATTCGAGGGAGGGAGAGGAAGGTGGAGGAGATGAGGGAAGGGCAGGGTTCGCTGTGGAGGGAGGAGGTGGCTTAGGGTTAGGGTTTGCAAGGACAAACCCTAAAACCACATATATATACATATGCTCTTTTGCAAATAAGTCCACTAGTTTCCATTTTTTTCTTCTCAGGTCCCTCACAGCACGGGTATTTTGCGCATATGTACCTCCACGCTGAGTTTCACGCATTTTGATACATAAAATATTGAAACTTTTCGCGAAGCATCAAACACGACATTTTGACCGATCCTCGAAAAGCGTGCGATATCTTGCGATCCGTCCATCGAATTTCCGAACGGATTGCACCAGCGCGTTTAGCACTATCGAATCATCAAACTCATGATTTTGTTTCGTTCGATTTGGTTGCCGATTCACGACGAACTCATCCTCTTTCCGATTTATCTATACATTAATTGCTTAACGGTCGATAATCGCTTTTAAATCCTCTCGATTAGCGAACTCGCGACCAAAGTCCATCGTCACCAACTTTCTTTCACACAATAGGTCCCTATTTGAGGGTTCACACGCAAAGCGAAGCTTCGGTAAGCTTTGCATAGCCAACACAACGAAGAATAAAAGTCCATTTTTCGACCAAATCCAATTTTCTCGAAAACCGTGCATCAAATCCAAAATCTATTAGTGCCATTGAGTCCAAAATAGTTGGACAGTTGAAAACGAGATATTGGACCATTATGAACGGAGTCCGATACACTCCAGAAGCCATCTCTAATCATCGGCCTCTCCGAAAAACCAGAGTTACTATTCACTTAAGTGGATATTCAAAATCGCGTAACTCTTTTATTCCAACTCGTTTTCATCCGGAACTTGACGAGTAATTATGTAATTAAAATACACACAAAAATATCGTCAACGGAGGATTAAATTAGACAGTAAAATCTCAGTCCTTACAGAGAGTAGGGAGAGGAGGCCTTGCCATCGACAGGGGGTTGAATAAATAAGTTATATAATTCAGTTTTATCCATGATCGAGTAAATATTGCTAATAGAGACTAATAGTAATTAAGTACGTATATATATATATATATATATATACACACACATAATAATATTAGACATCGAAGGAACAAATTTGATCATTTTAACTTTATAGAGATATATTTATAATTTACTGTCTTTGAAGGACACACATGGAATTAACCCTTTATTTTGAAAATTTTACTTTGTAGCCTTGTAAATTTTTTTAATTTTTTATTTACTCCTTATTTCAAATTTACCCTTGAAATGTTTCTCTTACTTTCTTATATATTCCTATTTTGAGAGTTTATTTGAAAGAATTTAGATTTTTATAAGGGTATGTTTGAAAACAGATATTTTTTAGGAGTAGATATGAAGGTAGATTTTGTACTTAGGGCTATATAGGAAATTGTCCCTTTTTTTGTGCTTAATTACGCTATGCTATATTGCATTTAAAATTTTCTAGACTTAATTGCACCCTATTATATTATACTTTTACTATTATCTTCATTTGTTACATCCTACATTTTTTTTTAGGTTAATTGCATATAGTTCCCTGTAAACATATCGAATAGCAGATATCCTATAAAGTTCAACTTTTTATTTTTATCCCTGCAAAAGTCCTAATATTTTCAAATATACCCATGTTGTTAGGATCCGTTAGAAAAATATAATTAATCATAAGTTAACAATAAGTAAATACTTAACCATAGTGAATAAGTTAAATTGACATTTTTACCCCTATTATATTATTGAATAAAGTATTTTTTTGGGAGGACATTTCTATGTAATTCTAACAGTTGAGGGTTTTGGACGAATATATTTGTAAGGGCAAAAATATCATTTCACTTATCTGCTGCTAAAAAATAAACAGTACTCTAACGGTAACAAACCAGAGGGGCAAATATGAATATCACTGAACTTTTGCAGGGATAAAAATGAAAAGTTAAACTTTGTAGGGATATATTCGCTATTCGATATGTTTATAGGGAGCTGTATGCAATTAACCCTTTTTTCTACAAAGAACTACTAGCTTATCATTTTTATCAATCTCTACACTCTATTTTAACTTTATTTTTGTTTTCTATTATTCACTATTTTTTATCAATATTATTAAACTATATTTTTCTTGCCATTCTCAACATTTAGTATCAACAAATCTATATTTTAGATAAAATTCTAGTAACTTTACCGAGAGACACCGGTTAAATAGTAAGGAAAATACAAAATGAGTTTTTAGATAAATTCATTAAAATCTCGAATCAAGTTATTGTCATTTTTCTTTATTATGTATTTTGTTATATTATCATGTTAAAGTGGGCTGAATATATGCTCTGCTACTCTTCACAAGTATAAATTAATAGCATTGCTATCTTTTGTCTAAATTATAGATTTACTAGCGATGCACCCGCACTTTACTGCGGGTACGATAGATATGTTCTTAATTATATTTATAAAATATAGTATATATTATTATTAAACATATGTATTAAATACATATTTGTATCAACATCGATTTCAAAATATAAAATTTTGTTACAGATTTTGTCTCTAGGTATTTGATAGTTCCTATTTAGATCCATAGGGTTCCTTAAACCTTCAAAAAAAATTGAAGCAAAAAAGTAAAGTTTGTAATACTTTTATTTTTCAGACAAGTTTGTCCAAAAAATAAAGTTTGTAATATGCTTATTTTTCAGACAAGTTTGTCCAAAAAATATATATTGCCCCACTTCCCAGGGGGTCACCCATTCTAGGACTACTCTAGCCCTAGCATGCTTAAATATATGCTCTGCTACTCTTCACAAGTATTTGTTAATAGCATTGCTATCTTTTGTCTAAAATTATAGATTTACTAGCGATGCACCCGCACTTTGCTGCGGGTACAATGGATATGTTCTTAATTATATTTATAAAATATAGTATATATTATTATTAAACATATGTATTAAATACATATTTGTATCAACATCGATTTCAAAATATAAAATTTTGTTACAGATTTTGTCTCTAGGTACTTGATAGTTCCTATTTAGATCCATAGGGTTCCTTAAACCTTCAAAAAATTTTGAAGCAAAAAAGTAAAGTTTTTAATATGCTTATTTTTCAGACAAGTTTGTCCAAAGACCTTTTTGCATAAAAAATTCACTAGTTTTGGGCTTTTGCAAATCTGGGCCGCTTTTTTCGATTTTGCAGATTCGGTCCGGATTTTCAGGTTTCTGACCAAAATGCCCCTCGTATCCCTCCGCCCCTCCCGTATGCGCTTTCTTGCTCGTATACATATAATGTTCTGTATCGCGGCTGTCAGGGCATTAAATGCGCCCGCACCGAGTCACGCAACCAAATCGTCGACGCTATTCGCCGTAGTGGGGGGATTAAATGCGCCTGCTAGGGCATTAAATGCGCAATGGTGTTTGCTGTTCGAATTTTGTGAAATAAATATTTTTAAGGACTACCCGCCCAACAAAGGAAATAATAGTGCAACGCCAAGAAAAAAAGTGCAACAAAGCTTCTAAAAGTACAATGCGTAAGTAATAACAGTGCAACATTCTATATTACAGTGTAACAATAGGGGGACGGTATCACAAGGCCATGCAAATTGTCCAACTTTGGCGGCAACAGTGTATTAGTGCAAAAGACGCAGTAAATGGTGTAACATCAGGTAATGCAATATATTTTAGAAATGGTGCAATGAGTCAGTGTTTTTCAGCCCGGCAAATGTTATCATGAACTTCGATAAGTGTTCGCTTGGGTAGAAGCTGTGCAAATATTTTAATGTATTTTGTGCTAACATGTAGGTAATAGCGCAAACAAGATTTTAAATAGTGTAATGAGACCAAAAAAGTGCAACATCGTTTGTTAAATAGTGTAACTGTCCCTGACAAGTGCAACTCCGCTCCCTAAACAGTGCAACTGCGCTCTTTTATCAGTGTTTTCCGTTCGGCGTATGTTCTCCTCATCTTCGCCGAGGGTTGCTTGGCTATAACTAGCACGAGTTCGCAAATGACAGAAAATATAATACAAGAACAATAATAAGAAGAAAATTAAAGATTGAAATAGAAAATGCACACTCTATTAATCTAGGAGCAAGGATTATATTTTCTGGGACCAAGGATTATATTTTCTTTGATAAAAAATTACGCTATTTATACAGAGATGAGATTTGCAATTACTAGCGCAGGGCGACTACTGTTCGTCAAGGAGGCGAAGGCGACGAAGGGCGTTCCCCGTAAGCGCAAGCGATCCGGCGGCGGTGGACGAGGATCGTCATCATCCTCTTCCCCAGTCGCTATGGCGATGGCGACGACGGTGGAGGATGCTTCGTGCAGAAGGCGTAGGCAACACCATTGACAAACAATAGGACGTACGATGTAAACCGGGTATAAATGGTGCAACATTCCTTAAGGAAAGTTACCTGCCCGTTTTAAACGTACAACAGCACGTACAATAGTGCAAACTGTGTCTCCGTATGAACGCAAATAGTGCAATGGTTGCGAGAAACAGTGTAATCGTTGGTACAGTAATGTAACGTACAACGCTTCTGAAGAACCGTTGGTTAATAGGCGAAAAGACATAGATCGGGACAAATGGTGTAACTGAAGCAAGGCATTAAATGCGCCCGCCCGGGTTACACAACCTCGTGGTCATCGGGTCGTCATCGGGACGCGAACCAAATCGTCCACGCTATTCGCCGTACTATGGGGATTAAATGCGCTTGCGAAAGCATTTGCAAACGGTGTTTGCTGTTCGGGTTTTGGACTAAGTGCCCGCCCGTCAAAGGGAATAATAGTGCAACGACAAGAGAAAAGGTGGAAGAAAGCTTCTTATTAAAGTGCAATGCGATGTAATAATAGTGCAACATCAACCATAACAGTGTAATAATAAGGGGACTCTCTCACACCAATTCGCACCAATTCGCATTCCGTCTTCTTCTTCTTCCTGTGCCTTCGGTGTTTGGTAAGGTGCAAATGCAGTCACTCATCAGTGTATTTTTGTATTACTTTTTGTAGTGGGTAGTGGCGGTTGCTGCGGCGGGGGAGGGGGGGGGGGGGAGGAAGCTCTCCACCGTGTTCGTTTTGGCGGCGGCACGGTAGTTGCGGGGGCGGAAATTAAAGTAGAGGAAGCCTAAAGCCCTAGTAGGTGGGGCTGTATCAAGCAGTGCAACATAACACTTAAACGATTAAAGTATACCCGTGCAACATCTCTTTAAAAAGCATACTTTCATGATTTAATCATACAATAATAGTGCAACGTAAAACGGGGACAACACGGAGAAAAAAGATGCAACATAGGTTGTAAGTGTACAGTGTTGTCGTAATAATAGTGCGACATCCACTGTAATAGTGCAATGCAGTTCCAACCAGTGCAACATAAGAGTGCAACACTGGCTGAATTAAGTTTTTTTAACGTAATAGTGCAGCACAATCTAAAATGGTGCAATATGCAGCTAAGTCGTCACTAACTATTGCAAATCCGCACTTTCGTCGGAGCTTATCGTAGCACTTATGTGGCCATTTGCTTCGCCAATTATTTCTTAGGTACAATCAGTGCAAGTTCGCGGAGGATGGAAAATAGAAAACAAGATGAATAAAGAACCACATGGAAAATGCTCTCTCTATTACCGTTGTAGCAAAGATTACAATGGCGCAAATGAAAATTGCACTATTTGATAATACATTTTCAACATACAAGACACGATTTGCATACAATACCATGTTCTAATACATCCACTGTAACAAACTATTCAAAATAATTATGTACCAATGGTACGGAATCATCTAAGCGGGTCTGCAATTCCTCGCGCACGTAAACGACGCTACTGTTCGGCAAGGAGGTTTAGGCGACGAGGGGCGAGCGCGAAAGGAGAGTTCGAGGAGGCGGCGCCTCGCTCGGAAGGGTACGATCCAGCAACGAGGCGTTACGATAGATTCGCACTATCTGGAGTGCTTCATTAGCTTCGAGCCCTTTGAAGGATAGGAAGTAGAAAACAAGATGAATGAAGAACCTGAAGGAAAATGCTCTCTCTATTAATGTTGTACCAAAGATTATACTGTCTTAGATGAAAAATTCAACATATAAGGAACGATTTACATATAAGTACGGAATCATCTAAGCTTGTCTGTAATTTCCTTCGCACGGAGCCGTCACTACTGTTCGTCTAACAGGTTTAGGCGACAAGGGGAGAGAGTCGAAGGAAGACTGCGAGGATCTCCGCTCGGATGGGTACGCTACAGGAACGAGGCGCGAGGATTGATTCACACTATCTCGAATACTTTATTTGCCTCGAGCCCTTTAGACGTCCGCTCTACTATGTTCGAAAACAGACAGAACCTAGAAGATAGAAGGGCCAATGGGCTCGAGGCTAATAAAGCCTCGAGACAGTGCGAATCATTCTTAATACCTCTTTCGTGTATCGTACCCTTATGAGCGAGCCCCTGCCTCTCGAACTCTACTTCGGCTCTCTCCCTCGTCGCTTATACCTCCTTGACGAACATAAGCATCGTCAGCGTTACCTCCTTCAACTCTGGCGCCTTCTGCAGCCGCACCGGTTGCCCTCGTCGCATTCACGTCCTTTTATTATGCTGTAATGCAACGGGTAGTGCATCTGAACAACCGTCGGTTAAAGAGCCGAAAAGGCGCTTGTAGACATAGGGTTCTGTAGCCGCCGCCTTCCCTCCCGAGGAGAAAAGCCCCTTGACATTCCCCTTATGATGCAATAACGTATCTCGAGGACAGAACGTAATCTTAATTAATGATGACGCTGACGATTTTTCTTGTTCTCTGTGCAATTCTTCTCTGTGTAACGTAGTAATAGTGTAACATAATTTGTAAAGATGCAACAATTCTCTAACTGAGAAGTGCAATGCGAGGAGAAAATGTGCAACAGTTCTTCTAAGAGTGCAAGGTTGACCCGTATTAGTGCAACTCCTTTGTAATAGTGCAACAAAGTTCGAACCAGTGCAACATCCCATTCGCTCGTTGTTATTTGGAGCATCTTGTTCCTTTCCACACGGCGGTCACTCCCCACTCCCCAATCCTGTGCAACTATGATATTTCTATATATTCCTTTGTTCACGCCTTGAATTAAATTTCATCACTCTCCGCAGCTACGGTGCGCTTGTCTTTTGAAAAAGAAAAGTGGAAGATTGCTTAGCATCATGGAGGAGGGAGAGGGGTTTGGCAGGTGGGGAGGAGGCGAAGGTGTTTGGAAGTACAGCAGCCTGGCAGTAAAAAGAAACTGTCTATTTTCCCGCGGATGCAACCCCTTAACAGCGTGCGTTTCGTTTTCGAATTAAAGTTGGCCATTGAACTTCGCCATTAAAGTTGCCCGAACCATCCGAAAAATACCCCAACATCTTTCCATCTTTTCCTTCTTCAGTTACAACTATTGTAGGAATTATTTGCGCAAATAGTGCTGATGTTGCACTATTTTACAAGAAAATATTTTTTTATTCGTAATTAGCTCTGTAGGAAAGAAGGACTGAACGTTTTAATGCAAAAGAAAATAATTGTGATGGATTGAAAATTTTGTACAATTAACCCAGTAAGGTCAAACATTGCCAGGATGCGATATTTTTGCAGAATAAAGATTTAATTCTGTCCAAAATAGTTTAAGATATTTGAAAATAGTGTAAGATTAGTAAAATAGTGTTGGACCCTGTGTATGAACAGCCATCAGCAATTTACGCTGGAGAATGTTATCTGTGCTGAGGTGTCAATTTTTTATTGGAATAATATGATATTTGATGTCTAAGTTGTCCCCATCGAGAATCCCACTAACTATACCATCCTTCATTTTCTCTTAACCGCCTTAAAGTGCTGCCTTTCCCTTATTCTCTTAATTTATGCACTGTTTGTAACCAACCTTGTCCGCTTTGGTACCCAGAAGCCGCCACACTCTCTTTCCGTTGTTTCATCTATGTTCCCTGCAATGGCGTCTAATTCCTCAGAGTCTACTGATTCTTCGTTTGACGCCGCCCCGAAGGTGTCGTCGAGACCGAATAGGGGCGGCCGGAGCGGCAGGTTCATAGTTAATTCGAGATGCTTCGTCGGAGCATACAGGGAGACTTACGCCTCTGTCATGAAGCCCCATCATCTTTCTGTCATCGAGAGTACCATTTTCGCCAACATCTTACATTTTCCCGACATCAGTGTAAGATAGGGGGTGCCCTAGGATCTATCTAGAGTATATCAATCACCTAGAGGGGGGTGAATAGGTGTATAAACAAAAATCACAAATCTCAATGCGATAAAGTAATGCGGAAAATAAAATCAGCACACCGAGATTTACGTGGGAAACTCCACCTTGGAGAAAAACCCACAGGACCAACACGCGAAAAAACAATCCACTAAGAGTAAAGAATTACAAGGTGATTACCGACTCCACGGACTTAACCTCTCCCTTCTCTTCAGCGGATCACGCGCACCAACGGGTTGTCCACGCCCCACGTCCGAATCCACGGACGCCACGCCTCGAATCCACGAGACGCCCAACTTCGAATCTACGAAGCCTTCAACACGTCGAATCCACGACGCTCACTCGAATCCACGAGCGCACTCCATCCGGAGCAAGAACAATAAAAATGATGATGGTTTATTGCTTAGAATATCATTGAAGATCGGTGGAAATAGTCTCTAAGCAATCCTCAAATTGATTCTAAAAGAATATTAGGAATTAAGGCACCATGAATCAATTTGAGAGAAGCTTGATGTAGAAGATGAGGAAAACGGTTACCTACAAGCTTCTAGGGTTTCTAAAAAATAATATATGCTTAACCACGTTTTAGAGACACCCCCACATCTTATTTATAGGTTTAGAAGCAATACGAAATAGATTAGGATTAAAAATAGTTTTTAGAAAGGTTTGGAAACAATCCAATTTCGACTAGGATTGAAAACAGATTTTAAAACGATTTGGAATCAAATAAGGATTGCAAAAATAATTTTAAGAAATCTACCATCTTATTTTTAGGTTTGGGAGACATTAGAATCAGAGTAGGATTGAAAAAATAACTTTCCAAAAATTCGCGACGGGTCGGGGTCCGGACCTTGGATTGCAGGGTCCAGACTCTGAAACGTTTCAGCTTTTCATTGTCCGGACCGCAGCCATCAGGGTCCGGACCCGCTCTGCGAAACAGCCTGGGGTCCGGACCTCAGCCCTTAAGGTCCGGACCTCCGCCCTCAGGGTCTGGACCTCATCCTTCAGGGTCCGGACCCTCCCTGCGTGACAGCCAGGGAGGCGTACGGGTTCCGAACCTCACCTCAGGGTCCGGATCCTTTAAATTGGAAAACTCATTTTTTATATTTTAAATCAATTTTTATCCATTCTAATGTCTTCCAAACACTTGTAAATGTTTATAAATCATCATCAAGATTATTTAAACTTACTAAGTATCGTGAATTCAAACGTTGAGTCTTCGAGTCTTCAATCTTCATCTTTTCTTCTTTGAACCTTCAAGACTCCGACTCACTTCACGAAATATGCCAATATAAAATCCGTAACAATCTCCTCCTTTGGCAATTTCGTGACAAAACCCAAAATTACATAAAACACTCACGATGCTCATCTCTCCAAAATTGAAATTCATTGCCATCACCAAAACAATGAACTTCTCGCGTGGAAGATCCAAATAAAATCTAAAATTATAATTTTATAACTCCTAAACAAACTCTATGACATAGACACACTTGGAGTCTTGAAGTCTTCCAAGACCTGCAAAAAGTTTTCATTCTCCACGAGCAAAGTTAGTAAAAAATATATCAAAATCTCTCCCCCTTTGTTCATGCGTCTAAGTTCATCACCTCTCTCCCCCTTTTTGTCAAAAATTGCCAAAAGAAAACACCCAAAAATAGAGAGCAAAGGAAAATCAAATCAAAGCACAAGAAACACAAGTTTAAGATGTTGTTCAACTTTGAAACCACTTGTGATATAAACGACAAACATTGTTAGTGCATAAAGAGTATAAGGTCACATTGACTTCTTTCAATCCCTATTAATTTCATAAAAATTAAGAATTTTACTACATAATCAACATGATGTAGATAAAATATTACACGATTTCTTAATTCATATAAACTTCAAAATTAAGTCATCAAAAATAATCTAAAGGCTCAAAAGCTATCAAGATGTAAACGGATTATGAAGATGACTTAAGGGATTCATCAAAGAGACAGAAATTGTCGCATAAACGTTCAAAATTGTGATAAAACAAACATCGCACAGGGGTGGCTCTTTGAGCATCTTTCATGTATGTGGACCACCTTATAACACCGAAAAATAAATTTTGTGACAATTTTTTTTTTCTTTGTAAGCTTTTGCACTTATATATATGTTTTTTTTTTCGGATATGCAATTCAATTCTCATGTGGTAGCTGCACACACTAACCGGACCGGGGTGGTAGCTCTTTCCTCCATGTGGTGGTAGTTTTCACACTCCTTTTAAGAATGCAACTCTTTCCATATCTTTCAAATCATATGAGCATTATTTTTAATATAATAATAACTCCCCCTCGCTTAAGCAATCTCTTAGTTGAAAGAACATGTGACAAATTTTAGTCCATAAGAGAATGACTATTCATCAAATTCAACACACACAACCGAGATAGGTTAAGCTCCTAGAGATTACACAAGATTACCTAAATTTGATGAATATAAGTATTAAGAATTCTCATAATAAATTATCTTCAAATATAATGAAAATAAAGTAAAACCGATAATTAATATGAGATTAATGAGGAGTGAATGAAAGTGAACCTATTAATGTTCAAGGCACTATGTAATGTTCTAATCATTCAAAGAATCTAAAAATCGTAACAATAAAAGCACAAAAACGTGTAATGCAATAAACAGAAGATATGCAATAAAAACCGATCAAAGCACTACACTAAGTCAAAACAAATTAAGACTTTAGAGAAGAAAAGATATCACCTTTCCGAACCCAAACTTGTCGGATTGTTGGTTGTCTTGGTTTGTTGACGTTAGGCACGGTTTGTTTTGACTTTTGATCAACCTTTGGTCTCACCATCGCATTCCGCTTTGGAGTATTTGGTTGTTGTGGCTTTGACTTTTGGTTGACCTTGGGTACTCGACCTTTTTGATGTTGCTTTTGAATCCGTGAGGGTTGTCGAGTGTTGGAAGATGTCGATAGATGTTTAGAAGATGCCGATTGAGTATTCTTATCTTTTCTAGTGTCTTCTTGATGTGACCTTTCTTTCCACATCTATGACATACTTTCTCTTTTACACTTGTTGAGACTTTGGGAATAGAATTTTTTACCTTCTTAACAAATGTCCTCTCATATCCAACACCAAGTTTGTCCGTTTGACCCAATCCGAGCATACTATCAAGCTTTTTCGAACCGGAGGAGAATTTTTGTATGTCGGACTTGAGTTGATGAACTTGTTTGGTCAAAACTTGGTTGGATGTGTGAACTTCTTTGTATTGTTGCTCTAGAAAACCAATCTTATCTTGATATGATTTGATCATTGTCTCCGATTGGTTTAGCTTCTCCTTGAGGATTTCATTGTTCTTCAATGATGTGTCATGTTCATCCTCAAGAGCTTTAGTCGTTGCTTTCAAGCTTTTGTTTTCGTCTTCAATTTCTAATAAGCGCGTCCTCAACTTTTTGTTATGCTTAGCCATTTTCCTTGATTCATCAGGAAGTTGTTGGTATGCCTCGGCTAAGCCCTCATCATCCGACTCTCCCTCACTCGAGCCATCGTCACTCGACGTTTCATGCACAGAGGAAGAAGCAAAAGGGTTAGCAATAGTAGATGATAAACAAAAAGCAAAAGAAGAAGAAGAAACGTGTGAAGATAAGGCAATAGCATCATTGGTTTCTTCTTCACTAGAACTCGAATCATTGGAAGTAGAGTCATCCCAAGTTCTAGCTTGTAGCGCCTTCTTTTTATAGGATTTTTTAGTGGGACAATTCGTGGAGATATGGCAATAGCCTCGGCATTTGTAACACTGGATTTCTCCCTCAAACTCATCCTTTTCTTTAGAAGACTTTGCAAACTTCTTCTCTTTAGAGAATTTAGAATGCGAAGATCCGTTAGAAGAAGGCTTTCGGTTGGAGGATGAAGCTTGAATGCCTTGGTTCTTCCTAAACTTCCGACGAAACTTCTTAGTAAGAAGTGCCATTTGATGTTCGAAATTTGCGAGAGAAACTTCATCGTCGGATTCGGTATCCTCGTCTTCCTCCTTTGTTGTATTAAGTGCAACACCTGTACTTTTAGAGAAAGACTTGGAAGAAGATTGATTAGTAGAAAAAGTTATTTCATAAGTTTGAAGAGCACCTACTAGTTCTTCAACTTTCATATCATCCGGATGATTGATCGTTTCAATAGCCGCTACTTTAGCCCTAAACCGCTCCGGAAGTGTTCGAAGGATTTTTCTAACGACCTTAGATTCTGGGATCTTCTCTCCTAAGTTAGCACACGTATTGATTATATCTTGAAGTCTTGTAAAATAATCAATAAACGATTCATGCTCCTCCATGCGAATAGAATCAAATTGACTCGTAAGCATTTGAAGCTTTTGTATTTTAACTAGACTTGTACCCTCATGTGTAACTTGTAAGGTATCCCAAATCTTTTAGCCGTTTCACACGCCGAGACACGTGTAAACTCGGTTTGAGATAAAGCATTAAATAACGCATTAATACCCTTACCATTAAAAGAAGATAGATCGATTTCATCCTTCGACCACTTAGTCCGAGATTTAGGAACGGTCAAATCATTAACCACTTGATGTTTCCATCCAAGTTCAATGGTTTGCCATACTCGCTCATCAATTGCGATGAGGAAGGCTCTCATCCGGACTTTCCAATAGGCATAATTGGTTCCATCAAATAATGGTGGCCTAAAAATGTTACCTCATTCACCCATTATGAAAGATAAAGCCTAGATCCCACTCTGATACCAATTGTAAGATAGGGGGTGCCCTAGGATCTATCTAGAGTATATCAATCACCTAGAGGGGGGTGAATAGGTGTATAAACAAAAATAACAAATCTCAATGCGATAAAGTAATGCGGAAAATAAAATCAGCACACCGAGATTTACGTGAAAAACTCCACCTTGGAGAAAAACCCACGGGACCAACACGCGAAAAAACAATCCACTAAGAGTAAAGAATTACAAGGTGATTACCGACTCCACGGACTTAACCTCTTCCTTCTCTTCAGCGGATCACGCGCACCAACGGGTTGTCCACGCCCCACGTCCGAATCCACGGACGCCACGCCTCGAATCCACGAGACGCTCAACTTCGAATCCACGAAGCCTTCAACACGTCGAATCCACGACGCTCACTCGAATCCACGAGCGCACTCCATCCGGAGCAAGAACAATAAAAATGATGATGGTTTATTGCTTAGAATATCATTGAAGATCGGTGGAAATAGTCTCTAAGCAATCCTCAAATTGATTCTAAAAGAATATTATGAATTAGGGCACCATGAATCAATTTGAGAGAAGCTTGATGTAGAAGATGAGGAAAACGGTTACCTACAAGCTTCTAGGGTTTCTAAAAAATAATCTATGCTTAACCACGTTTTAGAGACACCCCCACATCTTATTTATAGGTTTAGAAGCAATCCGAAATAGATTAGGATTAAAAACAGTTTTTAGAAAGATTTGGAAACAATCCAATTTCGACTAGGATTGAAAACAGATTTTAAAACGATTTGGAATCAAATAAGGATTGCAAAAATGATTTTAAGAAATCTACCATCTTATTTTTAGGTTTGGGAGACATTAGAATCAGAGTAGGATTGAAAAATAACTTTCCAAAAATTCGCGACGGGTCGGGGTCCGGACCTTGGATTGCAGGGTCCAGACTCTTAAACGTTTCAGCTTTTCATTGTACGGACCGCAGCCATCAGGGTCCGGACCCGCTCTGCGAAACAGCCTGGGGTCCGGACCTCAGCCCTTAGGGTCCGGACCTCATCCTTTAGGGTCCGGACCCTCCCTGCGTGACAGCCAGGGAGGCGTACGGGTTCCGGACCTCACCTCAGGGTCCGGATCCTGGAAGTTGGAAAACTCATTTTTTATATTTTAAATCAATTTTTATCCATTCTAATGTCTTCCAAACACTTGTAAATGTTTATAAATCATCATCAAGATTATTTAAACTTACTAAGTATCGTGAATTCAAACGTTGAGTCTTCGAGTCTTCAATCTTCGTCTTTTCTTCTTGAACCTTCAAGACTCCGACTCACTTCACGAAATATGCCAATATAAAATCCGTAACAATCACCTCAGACAGGCCCATGCTGGAGTTCATCCTGCGGCATTGGAAGGATGGTGTAGATTTCGAAATAGGCCCGCAGACCATAAGCTTCACGCCCCAGGAGGTTGCGGTGCTGCTTGTTTTACCCCCGGAGGGCCAAGTTTTAGACCTGAATCTCAAAGTCGATTCAGAGATTCAGAAGCGGTACCTTGAGGGGAAGAAAGTCGACCGCAAGAACCTCGAGGTCGTTTTGAAGGAGATGTCCCCCAAGGAGGACGACGAGGACATCCGCGACTTCGTGAAATTACTTATTCTCTACTTTTTTTCTTACATTCTTTTTACAAATACCAATAATCTCTGCCCCAAAGGTCTGGTCGCTCTTGTCGATGAACTTCCCGCGCTCGGACGGTACAATTGGCCGGAGGCAGTACATTGGCTTATCATCGACAGCCTATGCTCCTCCGCCATAAAATTATAAGCTAATGTGGAGCGGGTGGGATACGTTATTGGATGCACCCCTCTTCTCCCTGTAAGTAGTAATAGTGCAAAGTACTAAAAAATTTGGACATTATTGCAACTAATCGTTCAAACTGATGCCTATACTATACTAATAGTGTAATATTGTTGATCATAGTGTAAAAGCATTCTATTTAGTGCATTATCTAGTGTAGTTGTGTGCTAGTTCGTGTAATATTGTCTTACTCCAATCAGGTGTGGATATACGAGCACACTGGGTACATATGTCCTCTACCTTCCCGTCGTGCAATATTTCCTCATAGCATAGGGTACAATATGGTCAATCAACTTGTCTCTTTCCTCTTTGACCCAATCTTACCGGCTCACCCGAAGGTCAAGCCAAACTCACAATACTAGGGCCCGCAGGGAGATAGTCCCTCAACCATCTAGGGCCGTCTGCTGGGGAGATAACCCTCAACCCATAGGTGTGACGACTCCGGAGCTCACTGCTTGTGGTGGCGCGAACACCAACAAGCCGAACAAATAATGTGAGTGCGATCCAGTCCTCTCAACCCGAGGACACCCAACTGACTAGGGTAACAACACACGGGGATCTACCAATCCCTAGCATGGTCGAGAGAATCTATTTCAATCCCTCGCATGCTCATCACAAATCCTGTGCAACTACGACAACAAACCCACATATACTCGAGAGTCTACTAAACTCATGTCAAACAATGTTCATATTTTCTACATGCACAATAGGATACCCAATCCATATGTCTATCACTAGGTTCATGTTTAGACTCACAATGACACCTAGTATTTCACTTTGTTCCAATGTCCACACTTTGTTTTCTATGTCCAGACAACTAGTCAAGATGCCACCAATGTTCCACAATGTTTTCTAACTTCACATTCTAGTTCATTGCATTCATAGGGTTTCCAAAGTCTAATGACCCAATCCTCATGCATCCAAGTACCGAGTTCTCAATCCAATTTGACCAATCCTACTTTATGAAGCATGCAAGGAAACAGAAGCTCAAGCACAATGATAACCCTATAAGCATGGAATTTTTACATATATATACACATATGAACAAAATGATAACATAGACATAGAAAGAAATCCGGCCATTCCGGAGAGCACCACCCACCTCGTTTTGGTGTCTAGGGCTAGGAAACCAAGCGTCGCGATTTATCTCCGCCGAAAAGCCTCGACCCAAGCCTAACGAAGGCAAAACGGCAATTTTTCCCAATAGAACGTCGTAGGCTCGTAGGAACTCCAATCCAAGTTGCCCAACGCGTCGATTTATCCTTCAATTAGAGATTTATGAGATCAATTTGGTTCAAAACCTCTTAGGACAAAAGCCCCAAATCCATGCCCTAGGTTTCATGAACCTCAAGAACACCCAAAAATCATGGTGATCCTTTGATTAAACTAGTCTAGAATCATCTAGAGATCTTTAATACACCAATTTTAAAGGATTTGATCCAAACCCTAACCTTAATTCAAAAAACCCACCTTGGGTCGCAAGCCTCCCGAGCCGCAACACGCGCTAGAGCTCGAGTCTCCACTCCTCCTAGCCTCCCGGGTTCGTTCTCCACCAAATCCCCAAGTTTGGGGAAGAACTAGAGAGAGGGAGAGGAGAACTTGAGGGAGAGGGAGAGCTCTTTCTCTCTCTCTAAGTGTGTGTGTGTGTGTGTGTGTTCATCTGAGGGAGAAAAGGAGAAGGTCCCCCCTTTAAAGCACTCAGTCAAAATTACAAGAATACCCTCATTCTGGAGCTTCTGGGTCCGTAGGGTCCGGACCCCGCGCTCCGGGTCCGGATCCCGTGAGCAATTCCAGCATTTTCGCAGCTGGGGTCCGGACCTCAGATCTGGGGTCCGGACCCGGACATGATGAACAGTGTTTTCAGTCTTTTTATTTTCTTCTCATTTTTACTACAAAACTCCGATTTTCATTCTGTTTTCTTTCCAAATCAAATCCAACACAACCGAAACTCCTCTTACACATATGGGACACTTTCAAAGTTGGAGATTTAGAATTTTTCCTTATAAAAACCATTAAATTTCGAGGTACAATCATTTCTCAAAAGTTTCCTTTTCCTCCCAACTTTCTCCAAGTTTTACCGATACTTCTTCTAATCGTTCTGATGCTCTCGGAACCCAACATAGAACTCATCAAATCCACTTCTTAACTATACTTCACACAATTTGACTTAAGCTCGGGGAGGTATACAAAAATTCGGTTCACTACATTGTCACGCCCCGGGCTAGTTTTAGATGCGGAAATACGTGCCAATTTTTTTTTTGAAAGCCTAGCCCGCGCCACGTACAGACCTGCCACAAATACAGGGTCCACTGTACACACGGACAGAGCCTCCCCTGTATTTGCACGGCGTACACAACATACAACAGGATCACAACCACCATTCATTCACCACACAACAATCACATTACAAAACATGATTCATACAGCTAACCGTCCTTAAACCTGTATGAATCTAAGCAGGTCCTTAGGCGAAGGATGATGCGATGCACAAACAACAGATCATTCTAGAAAATTGCTCCTTACCCAGAAGCTTTATTTTGAAACCCTAATATCAAACATTCAAGAATCATTTGAAAATCGTTCTCCACATGAGAACTCTCTTTTGAAATCACAAAAGTCGATCGATCGAAAATCCATTTGAAAACTGTTTCCCACACGAAAATCTTTATTTGAAAACGCTACCACGAGGGGTAAAAAATCAAGATGCGCGATATAAAGCAACAATTATAGATCTAAAAGCATCGACATCCTCACATGGAAATTAAACCAAAACCACGAGATCTAAGCATGCAAAACAATCATCCTAAATATAACATGCTAGATAAAACAACCATAGTGTAACTGAACCATATCCATAACTAACTGATAGAGGATAAGGGTAATAACCAAATCTGGAGAAGATAGCCTCACAGGTCGGGACCTCTAGTACCACTAACTAGGCTTGCCTCGCTGCGTCCCGACTCTCACCACCCACCCTCTCACCTGAAAACAACAACGAGGGCGGGGGGTGAGAACATGTAAACATGTCTCCCCTCCCAGTGGGTACCGCAAGCCGACGAAGGCGAGGTGTACACACCGGCACGAGGGTCAACAAATAGATAGATAAGGTATACAGTAGCACAAGTAAGTATGAGGCTGACATACAACTGAACAACTATGCTACTGTAAGCAACTGGTATATGCATCAAAGGAGATAACCACAAAGTAAACCCAATCCATAGCCACCGGGACGTATCCCTGGCACTGTCACCTGCTCATCTCTCGGCACATAAACCTTCTGGACGCACTGCATCAAGGCTCACGGGTCGGTCGAAATACACGACCCTTTTTCGGAAAAGAACACCCCCAGGCGGTGGATCAGACCGCGGTGTACGTGAAGTGCTAGAAGAGCTGTGACGATCGATGCGAATGCTCAATCAACAGAACGGCAACGAGCCGTGAAGCAACTGATAAACCACAACGAGGATCGCTCGGAACAACAGGCGATCACTACCGACCAACTGGGTCGTCTCAATAATCATGCAAACCACAACTACTCTACTATCCAAGCACACATAAGTAGAGTAAACGGGAGTCAAGTGAACTAATAACTGAAATGCAAGAGAAGGGATAGAAAGGTATCACCGTAGTCCACTGAACCGACTCCGGATCGAAGTACCCACCTGTCAAAAGATCAAATCTAACACCGACGGCTCTCGGGAACCGCGACAGGACCTACGAAAGACTCACATGGTCAAGGTCCACCAAGTCGACACTAAACACAAAGCTCTCACATCCCGAAACCGACAGATCGCCCGGAAAATCCACCGGGACGATCCCGAAACCACACAAAGCCCCACAGGGGTATCAACAACCAAACCAGGTCCTCCGCTGTCCCCCAAACACACAAAACGAGGTGGCAGGACAGCGAGCACAAGCTCGGGGTGCCACGAACACAAACGCACCCGAAAAGGCTTCTCGGGTTCCCGAAAAATGCCGCATTGGCACCGGAACCCCCCCGTCACTCATCCGCTGTCCTCGAAACTTTGGGACAGCGATGAGGAACAGCCAACAAGGCTAAACGACGAAGCCAAGTCACTTGCGAAAATAGCGAGTGAGTCGCACAACCAAAAACACGCGTTTCGCCGATTAATTTATCGAAAAACGCATCGGAAATGAATCCGGATCTCCGCGAAGGGCGAAGGGGTTGGACAACCAGTCCACAGGGTCTCAAGGACCTTGCCCTTGCTGCCCGCAGTGTCGCAACGCTGCCACAATACAAACATACAAGCAATAAAATAAGCCGTTAGAGTAAACCGTACATCCGCACGACCTTCCGCAAGCACCAGCGGATAGGTAACGATGTAACGGAGGCCGTGCTCACAGCCCCACTGCGACAGGACCAGTCGCAAGCCCAGAAATCACATAAAAACAGCAAAGACATACAATGAAAATGCTCGACATCGGCCAAACAGCGAAACGACACATTCAAATCGAATTCTAAGGTGAGCATGATGATCAGCGCGTCGCCGCGATCATCGTGCTCACCTTCCCGGGCTTCGGGAGCCAACAGGGAGCTCAAACATCAAACAGCGACCAAAACAAAGCAAAAGGGACCCTGGCCGGAGCAACCAGCTCCGGCCGGCTGCCGGCCGGCATGCACGGCCAGCGGCGGCCAAGGTCGGCTGTGGGGGAGGCAAGGAAGAGGGGGCTCACCTCAGCCGGCGGCAGGGAGCGGCGGCGGCGGCGCGGGGAGGAAGCCAACTCTCGGGTTGGGCTAGGGCACGGCGGCACGGCAACGGACGGCGGCGGCGACGCGAGCACCGGCAAGAGGGGCCAGCCGGACGTCGGTCTGCCGGTGACCGCGACAAAAACAACCGGCGGTGGCGGCGACGGAGCAAGCTCGGCCGCGGCTGCCCAAGATGCCCTAGCCGAGCCCGCGGCGGCTGCGGCGGCGCTCCGGCGGCACGGCGACGGCCAGGGAGGGATGGACCGGCGGCGGCGGTCCCAAGGGTGGCGGCGCGCACCCTCCGAGGCGGCGGCGGGAGGCGGCGGGAGGCGGCGGCGGCTCGGCCTCCAGCTGCCCCTGCCCGCAAGCAGCAAGCAAGAGCCGCAGGCGGCGCACCGGCGGCACGGGGGGCGGCCGGGGAAGGAGGCGACGGCTGCGGCGGTCCTCCTGATGCCGGCGGGAGGTCGCTACGGAGGCGGGAGGCGGCGGCGGCTCAGAACACCAACATGCTTCCCGCGCACCTCCCAGCAGCAGCAGCTCGCGGCGGTGCGGCGGGCGGCGCGGCGGCGCGGCGGCGCTCCGGGGCGGCGACGGCGACGGCCCGGGGGAGGAAGGGGGCGGCGCCGGAGGACCTGAGGGTGACGGCGCTCACCCTCCAAGGCGGCGGGAAGCGGTGGCGGCTCGGGCCACCAACCCCCTGCCCGCAGCTGCCCTAGCAGCAGCTGCAGCAACTCGGCGGCCCACGGCGGCGGCTCCCGGCGACGGGGCAGGTCACCGGCGGTCGTGCCACCTCAGGGGAAGCTCATGCATGGGTTCCCCCTAAGTGCACACCGCAGGGAAGGAGAAGAAGAAGAAGAAGAAGGATAAGAAGAAGAAAAGAAAGAAAATGAGGTGGCCGGGGAAGCGCCGGCCAGGGGGGTGGTCGGCGGCGGCCGGCGGAGCTCGGGGAGGAGGCTGAGGGGCTGTGGAAGCAGGGGCTTGCTGCTGGGGAGGCTGAGGGAGAGAGAGTGAGAGTGGTTTCCAACCTCTACTCACACACACACACAAAACACAAATACACACAAGCACATTTGCAAAAACACCCCTCAAACACAGGAAAGTACCCCTGGGTCCCTCATAATAAGCACAAAATGCCCAGACACCCCTCCACAAGCAACCTCACGCAAAACGGTGCGAGAAACAGGGTCCAGATCGCGAAACCAAAAATGTACAATTCGACCTCTCGGGGAAGAAGATGGAAGATCTCTCAATCCGTCCGTCGCATGTCAACACGGATCATGCCATCGCGTTCAGCACTGCCGAGACATCGAATCTACCATTTTGGATTGTCAGATTCGGACTCCGGATTGCGCCGTTAAGCCGTTCTCTCTCTGCGACAAAACTCAAAAATAATAAAATACATATAAATACAACTTATATACATATATATATATACCCAAACATATATATATACGTATACAGATCAAAAACACAGTAACAGGAGAGAGGAACACAGAATTCCAATTTTCAAAATTCGAATTCTCACATACATTCTCCCCCTCTTAAAAATAGTTTCGTCCGCGAAACTCAAATTCATACCTCAGCTCGACAGAAGAGGTGAGGGTAGTGTTCTCGCATCACGTTCTGATAACTCTACTGAACTTTAACATACGGAATCACACGATTCCGCAATTCCTTCTCCTCAGGAGCTAGAATACACATCGGGAACTCCCCCCATGACATAGCTTCCCGCAGTTCACGCGGCTCATAACAGAGGACACCAAACAGGTCCATCATACTGGGCACTTTGTTTTATTCCGCACTCCAAACTACTTCACCCAACTCACGAGTGGCACATCCAAATGATGCGATCATCTACCGCAAACTTTCATATTTGCCAATCACCGTCTGCACAGGTTTTCCTTGTCATGCTTGCGCCGTCAATACCCGTTGACGCGCAACTTCACTAACTCCACTGTGTAGTACATCCCTTACGAGCTTCATCGATTTAGCCTATTACAGAGTCTACGTCATACAGTACGACTCTTTCTTCACATCCACCGATCTAATCCGGAGCCTAATTTGGTCCATCCTCCGGTATTGCTCACAAGCAACTCCCATTTGGTGTTTTCTTTCATCACGAGTGGATCCTACCACACATAGATTTCCAGCTCCACAACGACATGGCTCATCCTCGAGCACTTACCCATTCCGGGACATAGTCCCTATTTCGCATGTGGCTTCTACTATCCCAACGTCTTACACGGAGCACGATGCTCTACTTCCACATGCCACAGGTTGGCATCACGATACTCTTACGACGAGTCCATACGAACCCCCAGTTCGTAATTTCAATTCCACCTCCGCGATAACGCTAGGCTCTGCGAGTTGGTGACTCTACCAATCAGGCGAGCGACATGACTGGGCCTTTGCCCTTTTGGTCAATACCCTCCATCTTCTCGCAAGCCACTAACGCTCCCTTTAGAAGAGCCCTCGGCTTACCCGTTTAATCCAGATTGCTACGGGGGGTCCACCGACCGACAAGCCTTTGTAGGCCCACAGCGTAAAGTCTGACGCAACAGCGTGCAACGTCTCTCACTCTCCTGTGCGGACCCAATCATCACATGGTGGAGTCCTCATTTGGGACCACACATCGAAACTCCAACAAGGAGTAATTACATTGCAAGTCATCATAACCCTATGGCCATTCGCATCTACACTCTAGGTGTACCAACAAACTCACAGTTCCACACGTGGCACTCCACGTCTCCGGGTCATCGCTCGGACTACCATCCCGACCATGAATCCTAGCCGAGCTCTACCCTCAGGTTCAGAGCTGCTATCACACGATACCGACTGCGCCTGTTCCTAAGGCCCCAGGCCCACAGTCCACACATGGTCCAGGCACGAGTAATCCCCAAGCAATGCCCTCTAACCGTCGCCACGTGACCAAGGCGCTCCAAGCGCAATATGCTTTGGCCATCCAACACTTAGGTATTCACCTAAACCTTCACCTCAGCGAAACCACCAAAATGCTCTCAAATTGGGCGTTCCGCGAGCGAAGAGTTTGAATCCTGATCCCAAGGTCCGAACATGATACGCTCTCAGCCCAACAGTAACATCAGGGTCCGGATCCTGATGCCAAGGTCCGAAACCCGAGAGTCCATCAGCCCAGACTAATTTCTTCCCAAAAATTCCATCTTCGCTTCTCCGAGCTCTAGGTCACTCGCAATCATTTCGAAACCCATGGAATTCGATTCTAAGTAATTCTAATTCGACTTTCCATCGGACTTCATCCGATTTGGCTAACGTTCAGTATAGCTCTACTCTGCTGAGTATCATATACTAGCCACTAGGCACCCTGAAGGAACCACTAGCCCCCTTGATCGGTCCTCGGCTCCCTTCACACTTGGCCAACGCCCGAGTGCTACTGCCAACGAACCCTCATCAGCTGAACCTTCACTTCGTGCCTCCGTGGCAACTCTGCAGTCGAGCGCACTATGCCTCTACTCTATCTCGTGTTAGCCACAATCATCAAGCAAACCCTGCTTCTTCATCCTTTACCTGCCATGAGCGCTCCCTCATTTTGAGCCGCTGCACCTCAAGGCTAACTCATCCAAATCTAGCAATCGTCACACCAATTCTATGGCAGCGAAATTATTCCTATGACCAATCCGTCAAAGGGTTCCAATTTAGTGTACGAAGTCGTTACTTCTTCATACGCGGTCACTACCGTATCCATAAAGGTTTCATATCCCTCGTTCACTTTCCCTTTCCTTCAATTACTTGAGATTATCATCTCAGGGAAGGATTCGCTCAACCACTATAATCTATCCCCAATACCATGGCTCCAAGGCTAATGCGCATGTCCATCACACATCCAAATGCTCCTAAGCTCATGTTCAGCCTAGAGCTCTGACATCACCAAGTTCCACCTTAGGATCCAACTTGGGTACAATGCCACTACCTTCACATGTTAGTTTCCATCCTAGACTAAATACCACGAGTGTTCTAGCTCGCTTCCAAAGCCCACATGTCACCACATGTACTTAATCATTTATCCATTTTTCACACAAGAGGGCTAAAATCCTAAATCCTCCCGGCACGCAACCAAATCATATTTAGTTTAATTGCCAACAACAACACATACTAATATCCCAAGAATCTAAGGACAAGGGAAGATCAAATCACTTTGAAAGCATTCCCTCTCCTCTTCTTCGATCTTCCTCAAGATCTAATTAAGCTTCGGTCCATCCTAACAGATCACTCCAATAGTTCCTTATACATCATTAATAGCATACTGCACATCTCGTTAGCATTACGACTGGGCTAATCACTCTATAAGCCCACTCGGCCACTTCATTCTCGTCATCCGATCATAGTTCGATTTTACCTACACCGTTCCCCCATGGGTCGTGCCTTTGCACCCCTCATCAAGGATCGTGCACCACATCCATCACTCCATCTTAGCTGGGGCAAACGCGTACATATCCTTCAAGACGAGAATGATCAAATCTCCACAGCTTCCAATCCTGACACTAAGTCAGGGCACGTATCGGCTCCTCAAGACCACGCATCTCGGCCTCGAAAAGAGGCCACGCCCTTAGCGACACTTAGCTCGCAACATCGGAGGGCTATCCAGTCCTCCACAACATCCCTACTACCACGTGACTCACCATGGTCACTCGAGGGATAACACGCATGCCTAAGAGACCTCAACGCTCGAACCGATTCCGTCGCGCAACCGTCGACCCAATCAACGAAAGTCATAGGGTACCCCTACTCCAATTTCGACATCATGTTGTCTGCAGCCAACATGATCATCTAAATAGAGTAGTTGCAACACCTTCAATCCGCCTCCAAAAACTATTGGAGACACACTTTGACCCAATCACTCGACTTTCGCCAAAAGTTACATCCATTCACGAGCCCTAGTCCTTATGGCTTTCCAAGTCTAAGGTCTCCTAGGTCCTCCTAGACTCATTCTACGCTCTGATACCACTTTATCTGTCACGCCCCGCGACCGCCACTTTGGTCGGTCCGGGCGCGCGCACAAATCGCCGAACGGACAGAGCCTCCCCTGTCCGTCCAAGGCTCAACAACATCATGTACATAGAGTTTTGTCCAAGACAAACAATCAACATACATGAATTGCACGAGGGCATATCACAAGAGTGAGAATTTAGACCTAGCTATTACAACACTTGAAGCATTCACATTTACATACATTTTTCAATTTTAATACATAATACATGCCACTTTCCTCAAAATATACAACTTCGCTCTCAATTACATTTACATTTACATTTATTTACAACATGCATTTACAATCTTTATCTGTACACGGGTGACCTACACTTGGTAACCCTGCTATCTAGGGCGCGACGTCCACGTCTCGGTCCGGTGCTGCTCCGCTAACGGTGGCTCTGCAACAACGGGGGGTGAGAACTAAAAGAAGTTCCCAGTGGGTTCGGCCGCCAACCTCGCCGATTTTCCCACTAGGTCTATCAAGGCATAAGTAGATAAACGAACAGGAAGGTAGTACAACAACTACACTATGCATAAACTAAATAAACACTACTATGCCTTTACAAAATGAAGCTAGGTAAACAATAAATGCTATCATGCTCAAGATGCTTACTATTTTTACCTTTCACCCAATCATACCGGCTCACACAAAGTCAAGCCCGACTCACAAGAATATCATGATCGACCCCACACACAACCCGTGATCTCACTATACTCACTCTCTACATAAGGTGCAACAATGGAAGTAGCATAGGGTACAATATGGTCAATCAACTTGTCTCTTTCCTCTTTGACCCAATCTTACCGGCTCACCCGAAGGTCAAGCCAAACTCACAATACTAGGGCCCGCAGGGAGATAGTCCCTCAACCATCTAGGGCCGTCTGCTGGGGAGATAACCCTCAACCCATAGGTGTGACGACTCCGGAGCTCACTGCTTGTGGTGGCGCGAACACCAACAAGCCGAACAGACAATGTGAGTGCGATCCAGTTCTCTCAACCCGAGGACACCCTACTGACTAGGGTAACAACACACGGGGATCTACCAATCCCTAGTATGGTCCAGAGGATCTATTTCAATCCCTCGCATGCTCATCACAAATCATGTGCAACTACGACAACAAACCCACATATACTCGAGAGTCTACTAAACTCATGACAAACAATGTTCATGTTTTCTACATGCA
The DNA here is from genome assembly GCA_016920855.1 of Puya raimondii. Classification (NCBI taxonomy): domain Eukaryota; kingdom Viridiplantae; phylum Streptophyta; class Magnoliopsida; order Poales; family Bromeliaceae; genus Puya; species Puya raimondii. Next base: position 67,018,282 of record JABWPP010000049.1, read on the forward strand.
CAATAGGATACCCAATCCATATGTCTATCACTAGGTTCATGTTTAGACTCACAATGACACCTAGTATTTCACTTTGTTCCAATGTGCACACTTTGTTTTCTATGTCCAGACAACTAGTCAAGATGCCACCAATGTTCCACAATGTTTTCTAAGTTCACATTCTAGTTCATTGCATTCATAGGGTTTCCAATGTCTAATGACCCAATCCTCATGCATCCAAGTACCGAGTTCTCAATCCAATTTGACCAACCCTACTTTATGAAGCATGCAAGGAAACAGAAGCTCAAACACAATGATAACCCTATAAGCATGGAATTTTCACATATATATACACATATGAACAAAATGATAACATAGACATAGGAAGAAATCCGACCATTCTGGAGAGCACCACCCACCTCGTTTTGGTGTCTAGGGCTAGGAAACCAAGCGTCGTGATTTATCTCCGCCGAAAAGCCTCGACGCAAGCTTAACGAAGGCAAAACGGCAATTTTTCCCAATAGAACGTCGTAGGCTCGTAGGAACTCCAATCCAAGTTGCCCAATGCGTCGATTTATCCTTCAATTAGAGATTTATGAGATCAATTTGGTTCAAAACCTCTTAGGGAAAAAAGCCCCAAATCCATGCCCTAGGTTTCATGAACCTCAAGAACACCCAAAAATCATGGTGATCCTTTGATTAAAGTAGTCTAGAATCATCTAGAGATCTCTAATACACCAATTTTAAAGGATTTGATCCAAACCCTAACCTTAATCCGGAAAACCCACCTTGGGTCGCAAGCCTCCCGAGCCGCAACACGCGCTAGAGCTCGAGTCTCCACTCCTCCTAGCCTCTCGGGTTCGTTCTCCACCAAATCCCCAAGTTTGGGGAAGAAATAGAGAGAGGGAGAGGAGAACTTGAGGGAGAGGGAGAGCTCTTTCTCTCTCTCTCTAAGTGTGTGTGTGTGTGTGTGTTCATCTGAGGGAGAAAAGGAGAAGGTCCCCCCCTTTAAAGCCCTCAGTCAAAATTACAAGAATACCCTCATTCTGGAGCTTCTGGGTCCGTGGGGTCCGGACCCCGCGCTCCGGGTCCGGATCCCGTGAGCAATTCCAGCATTTTCGCAGCTGGGGTTCGGACCTCAGATCTGGGGTCCGGACCCGGACACGATGAACAGTGTTTTCAGCCTTTTTATTTTTTTCTCATTTTCACTACAAAACTCTGATTTTCATTCCGTTTTCTTTCCAAATCAAATCCAACACAACCGAAACTCCTCTTACACATATAGGACACTTTCAAAGTTGGAGATTTAGAATTTTTTCTTATAAAAACTATTAGATTTCGAGGTACAATCATTTCTCAAAAGTTTCCATTTCCTCCCAACTTTCTCCAAGTTTCACCGATACTTCTTCTAATCGTTCCGATGCTCTCGGAACCCAACATAGAACTAATCAAATCCACTTCTTAACTATACTTCACACAATTTGACTTAAGCTCGGGGAGGTATACAAAAATTCGGTTCACTACAACTAGAGCCCGCCGAGACTGAAAGAAGAAAAAAAGGGTTAAGAGGGTAATGCTGCACCATGATAATGCAAATGGTGCAATATTGCGTCAAAGAGTGTAATTGTTTCAAAGTAATCGTGTAATCGTCTAAATGTTGTAATTTTTTTTTTTTACATATTTCAACAGGCGGTAGAGGAGAAGCCCGCCGCGGCCGTGCCCGCGGCACAGCTGCCACCCAAGAAGGCGGCGGATGAAGGGAAGCCCCCGGAGGCGGAAACAGCTGCAGCGCGGCAACGACAGCCCACCGAGGAGAAGTCCGTCGAGGCCGTGCCCTCGACACAGCCGCCACCGAAGGCCGCGACGGATGAAGGTAAGCCCCCGGAGGCGGAAACAGCTGCAGCATGACAACGAGAGCCCACCGAGGCCGTGCCCTCGGCACAGCCGCCACCGAAGGCCACGGCGGACGAAGAAAAGCCCCCGGAGGCGAAAACAGTTGCAGCGCGGCAACGAGAGCCCGCCGAGACTGAAAGTAGAAGAAAACGGGCTAAGAGGGTAATGTTGCACCGTGATAATGTAAATGGTGCAATATTGCGTCAAAGAGTGTAATTGTTTCAAAGTAATCGTGTAATCCTCTGAATGTTGCATTCTTTGTTACATGTGTCAACAGGCGGCAGAGGAGAAGCCCGCCGAGTCCGTGCCCTCGACACAGCCGCCACCAAAGGCTGCAGCGGACGTAGGGAAGCCCGCGGAGGCGGAGCCACCTGCAGCGCGGCAACGAGAGCCCGCCGAGCTTGAAAGAAGAAATAAACGGCCTAAAAGGGTAATTTCGCAACGGGATTATGCCCTTCCGCCGCCGGAACGAAGACTTGAAGTGATCGACATCCACCCCTCGGAAGAAATAAAAAAGTCAAAAAAATTAACGATCTACAAGAATTCTTCGAAGAAAGACTTGAAATACTATGGTAAGGGCGTGCTACCGACTGAGGACCAGCAGTTAATAGAGAAATTCCTTCTTAGCGACACCTCAGTGGTACGAGTGCCCTCGAAGAGCATTGATATAGGTTGGAAGGATTTAGTCGACCTTACTAGCCCCATGGCGTTCATCAGCAATGACATTATTGACTCTTACCAACACCTCTTGGAGGCGGCGGAAGGGCATCGGTGCATATACTCCCCATGCTTCCTGCACCAAATCATGGGTATAGATTTGGCCCACGATTTTACATCTGAAGTGACCAAATGGGCGGTAAAGGACGCGAAGTATTGGTTCATCCCTCTCTTCGATTTCGAGCACTGGCACTTGCTAGTGGTCGATCTGAAAGAAGGGAAGTACCTCCATTACTCGTCGATCAGGAACGCTAAATATAACAGTGGGTTCGAAAATACTGTAAGTAGTCCTTTAATAGTGTAATATCATCTTATTAATACTCTATTATCTAAACTAATTAGTGCAACTCGGCCGTCTGCAGTGTAAGTTCGTGGGACAATTTTTAATGGATAAATTTCCACAACTGTTTAGCGGCGGCCCCCGGCGTCCACCCGACTGGGAGATGATCAACGTAGAAAGCATCCCAATTCAAGATCAATCCAATGACTGCGCAGTATTCGTGTTAGCGTACGAGGAATACTTGCAGAAGGGATAGACTCTGGAGTTCTCCTAGAAGGATATAACGAAGAAACGCGGCGAAATTGCCGTAGACTTTTTGCGTGAATTTTACAAGAGTTGATTCATTTTCTTTTTTGTAATTTTTTTTCATTTTTTTGGAGATATAAACATTCTTACAGTGTAAATACCTCCTGTAAGTTAAGTTATTTTTTGATTCTTTGATTGTAAAGGGACAACATTTTAACTATAATATTGTAAGAGATACCCAATTTTTTTCTGTACTGGTGTAACAAATCAACAAATAGGTCAACATCTCATAAAGTAGACCTACTATGCTGACTTAGCCGTTTCTTAATAGTGCAACGTAAGATGGGAGAAATAGTGCAACACGAAGAAAAATGATTCAACAGGTTCTCTCATTCTGCAGTGCGTTCCTAATAATAGTGTAACATCCACGGCGGTAGTTGATCCATTAAAAGTGTAAAAACATACACAAAAGGTGTACAATTTCCATAAATAGTGTAACGAAACACGGAGTTCACATTTTGTGGTATAGTAAATCTAAAATATTGACTGAGAATTTGGCCGGCTTTCCTGCGTGGCTCTTGCTGAGGTCGTAGCGTGGTGCGAGGCTTCCACCTGCTGCTTGCCTCTGGGCTGCGGAGGGTTCTTGCATGACCGTTTGTTGTGACCCCACCTTTTGGCAATTTCCACACCGCTTTTTTACCAGGCCATTAGCAATGGATTCTCTCCGCGCAACCTTCCTTCTCCCCGGCTGTATGCGCACGTTTGGCGGCCGCGGACGCACGACGGTGGCTGGTAGTGGTGGCCAGTGCTCTTTGCCTCTAGTCGGGGGGGCATAGTCGTTGTAGGTTTCGTGGTAAGTCGTGGCCTTGAACCAGTCCTCGACATATTCGTACGGATCATAGCTCCTTATAGAGATTGCTCCCATGGTGTGATTACATGGGATGCCATCAATATCCCAACGCTTGCACGAACATGTCCATTTAGAAAGATCCACAACCTCCGTGCCGCTTTCAGTGACTACCTGTTATGTCAAAATATTTGCCACGGGTATAAGCGTGACAAATAGTGCAACGATAAAAAATAGTGCAAAAAACCTAAATATTAGTGCAAGTACTGGATAAAGTAGTGCAAAATATCGTAAGATGGTGCAAATACATCGAAATCACCTGAAAAAGCACATCTGTCGAAGGGTACAGGGTGTAAAAACGAGACGCATCCCTTGATTTCTGAATTATTTTCTCCGCATAAGGCATCAAAACACTCGTCGTCTTCTCAGCTTCCGCTTTTCTCTGATAAAAGTACGACGTCGTTTTCTTTCGGGTTTTCTCTACAAGGTATGTAATTGGAAGCCCCTTTAAAGGTCGTATTACGTTGTTTATCGTCTCGGCACAGTTGGAAGTGAACATTGAATAACGCCTGCCAAGGAAGCAATGGGTAGCCCACCTGCATCGAGGAAGCTTTGCCACGTACTTGAACTGTTCAGGGTTCAAATCTTTCATCTTCTCCATTACCTCGTTGAACTCGGAGGCAGTGTAAGCACGCACAGCAGCCCAGAATCTTCTCCACGCGGGGGTATTTTTGGCCACGTGTGGGAGATTGGTGGATAGGTGGTACACGCAGTAACCATGAGCTACTTCGGGGAAAACATCGCCTACAACTTCAACAAGACCCCTTTGTCAGTCGGAAATAAAAGTGAGTTTACTGTTTCGTCCATGGAGCTCAAGGGTCGAAATGACATTTACCTTCATCCGTTCCAAAAACCAGTGCCAAGAATATCGATTTTCGCCCTCCACAACTGCCCAAGCTAATGGCAGGATACAATTATTTCCGTCGATACATGAGGGCGTAAGCAGAGCCCCTCTATACTTACCAGTCAGAAAAGTGCCTGGAATTATGGCAAATAGTGTACGTATGGTCATAATCGTGCAAAAGACTTAACTTTACATCAATAGAATATTAATAATGCAACAGTTGTATAAAATATGTGATTTATGCCACAATGGTGCAAGTACGTACCATCCAGTCCAACCAGCAGCCTGCAGTGCTTCCGGAAAGCACGAATCGATGAACCAAAAGACCAGAAGAAATTGTGGAAACGTCCTTCGTCCTGGTATGCTAGTTGAACACATGCATCTGCGTCGCCCATCTTCAGCTCTCGCATGTACGATGGAAGTGCAGCGAACGAACCCTCGAAATCTCCGCGGACCGTCTGAAGTACCCTTTCTCTGGCCCGGTAGGCTTTCCAATAAGAAATATTTGCACCGTAGTGGCGCTGAATCTCGGTCTGAATCATCTTCGGAGTGTATTTATCGTTTGCTACGACCTGCTCCCGAATTACAGAGGCGATAAATTCCTCGTCGCAATTCCTATGCCCCAAGCCTCCTATTGCCCGGCTGCACATATGTTTGGAGTTAAATTTTTTCACCCACCACTGATTTAGTCCTGGTAAGTGCCGCGCCTTGATTCTCCATGGGCAATCCGCGACACGGCATCTCGCCGTTATTTTGCTGTCGTCGCACTTTGTGGGGGCGTATTCGAAGCCTCTTTTTATGGCGTATCTTTTCATAGCTCTCTTGAAATCTGATTGCGTACTGTAAATCTGGCCCTCATGGAGATCATCCACATCTACGACAGTGTCAACCGCCTCCGGCGTAGTGCTGTTCACGACGAGATCTTCCTCCAGCTTCTCGGCGTCGAAATGTTCCGCCGATGGAAGTGATGCTTCACATTGGCTCAACGGGACAACATCAAGGGCGTTATACGTCCGGTGAGAGTCCATAGGAGGGGATGCGACGATACGGAGGCTATCGTCGGAATCCATGTCATCTTTCATATCAAATGTACTAGTGCCCCCGTCGCTATTTTCTGCGTCGTCGATGATAACAGGATGACAGTATCTGCAGTACAGTTGCAAAGCAAATTGTGCAATATAACGAATTCAAAATATGAAACAGTGCAATATGCTACTAGAAGAGTGTATTATTTATAAAAAAAAGACACTGTAATATGCTACTAGAAACAGTGCAATATGCTATTAGAATAGTGCAATATGCGGTACAGTCTGCGCATTTCGGGTGCAAAATATATAGAGTACTAGGTTCAAGAAAAAGACAATGGTGCAACTTACGTCCCAACGAGTTCAAAATTTGGGTGTTTAGGCAAAAAAGCATCAGCGGAGCGGCTGCTTATCAACATTTCCAGTCGCTCGTCTGTAAGCACCTCATCTATCTCGTCAGGCTCACATGTACGAACCTCTACCTCCACATTGGTACTCACGGCATAGAGCTCCAATAGATGTGCGTGGTCTCTATACAGTTTCCATATGCTTCGGACATCATCGTCGTCTACAATATCGATAAGGTTTTCTATTTTTCCACCGTAGCTAAATTTAAGTTGCATCTTATACCGCTCCTGCAAAGTATTCATGAATTTGACGAAACGCGCTTGCAAGGCCTTAAAACTCTCCCCTTCACCAAGAAAAGCGAGTCGGCAATTTCCTCCTACATACTTGACCTTTTCTCCATCATCCTGGAAGAAACCATTAAAATGACAGTGCACTGGTACTTCAACGTTCTCCATGAGGTGGAAGCAATAAAGTTAGCTGAAAGTGGTGCACTGGCATTCATGCATGCATATATAATCCTGTGACGCCCTAACTTCCCAAGGGGTCACCCATCCTAGGACTACTTCCGTCCTAGCACGCTTAACTCTCTTAACCTCTTGGGTCTAGCCACCGCCCAAAATGCTTAAGTCGGGTTAAGAGCTTAGCTCTGTTATATCTTATATATAGGACTACCTGGGGTCTCACAATCTCCCCCCCTTTAAGCCTTGACGTCCTCGTCAGGCTCAGACTCACAAGTACCAGACGATGTGAGACTCGTCTCTCTAGCCTAAACTAACCTTGTGGTGAGCCGCGCTCCACCCACAACAGTCAATAGTATGAGAGCCTCGCTCTCCCCGCTGTATAATCCTGGCTCAGCCAAGACTCATCTCACACTTTCGGCTGGTAATTTGCTCTGATACCAACTGTGACGCCCCAACTTCCTAGGAGGTCACCCATCCTAGGACTACTCCCGTCCTAGCACACTTAACTCTCTTAACCTCTTGGGTCTAGCCACCGCCCAAAATGGTTAAGCCGGGTTAAGAGCTTAGCCCTGTTATATCTTATATATAGGACTACCTGGGGTCCCACAAATCTAGCTCGATTAGATGAGTTAAAAGTTTTATTTTTGGCGGAAATCAGTAGGTCCGTTCGTGCCATATTCCGATAACAAAGTAGCTGAATGGTAACAGATAACAATAACATTCTCCTGCCGGCCGTCGTTACGACAGCCCTGTTCAGTTACAATATTTCTCTCTATATGTACACTCGTTTTACATTTAGCTGCACTATTTTAAAGCATGTTACACAATTATTTCAAAATACTGTGCGGATTATTTTATCGATATTAGAGTCATTTTTATATTTTTAAAGGTACCTTTACAGTAAAAAAATGCCAGCGAAATCATTACGAGGTATGTTCTAGCATCGAAGGGGAAATGTTACTTTTTTTCCTCGGGAAGCGAAAGCGGCGGCTCGACAACCGAAGGTTTCGCCTATTAATCAACGGTTCTTCAGATGCATTGTACGTTACATGACTAAACTGAAAGATTGCACTCTTTCTCACAGACGTTGCACTATTTGCTTTCAACCGTTAGCAAATATTGCACTATTGTAAGTTTTGTTGGACGTTTAATGCGGGCATATAACCTTTGTAAAGGTATGTTGCACCATTTATACCCGTAAAACATAGTTCTTCCTACTGTTTCGTAAGGAATGTTGCACTATTTCGTTCAATCATTTACATCGTACGTTTTATGCTGTTTCATACAGTATTTTCACTCGACCTTTAGGGTTATTCCAGTATAAAAGGAGGTAAAGGGAACACTAGACTTCAAGGAGGCGAAGGCGACAAAAGGCGTCCCCCCTAAGCGCAAGCTATGCGGCTATGGTTCATGAGGGTCGTCAAGATCCCCGTCCACAGTCGCTGTGGCGGCGGCGGTGGTGGTGGGCGAAGCTCTTCCTCGTCTTGTTACTTTCGGCGGCAGCGGCGGATGTTGCGGGGGCGGATATTAAAGTCGTCGTGGTTGGCGGCGGTGGTGTTGCCTACTGCGGCCGCCGCGAAAGGGGAGTGAGTCGAAGGAGGGGTCGCAGAGGAGGCTGCTGTCGGGCAGGGTACGAGCAAATAGATCTGCGTTAAGATCGATGCTCACTATCTGGAGTGGTTCCGTAGCTGCGAGCCCATTGGCCCTCTTCTCTTCAAGGTTCGAAATTTTTTTCGACATTTTTATTGAACCTGCTCGATTCTATTCTTCTACTCATCATTGAGTCTGTTTCCGAACCTAGTAGAGCGGAGATCCAAAGGGCTCGCACCAACTGACGCACTCCAGATAGTGTGCATTTATCTTAACACAGATCTACTTGATCCTACCCTGCCCGACAGCATCGTTCTCCGCGAGCCCTCCTTCGACTCACTCTCCTTCCGCGACGGCCACCGTAGGCAACACCACCACCGCCAACCACGACGACTTTAATATCCGCCCCCGCAACATCCGCCGCTGCCGCCGAAAGTAACAAGACGAGGAAGAGCTTCGCCCACCGCCGCCGCCGCCGCCACAGCGGCTGTGGACGGGGATCTCGACGACCCTCATGAACCATGGCGGCATCGCTTGCGCTTAGGGGGGACGCCCTTCGTCGCCTTCGCCTACTTGACGAATAGTAGTCGCCCTGCGCTTGGAATTGCACATCCCATATCTGTATGAAATAGTATAATTTTTATCAAAGAAGAATGTAATCCTTGGTTCCAAAAATGTAATCCTTGGTCCAGAAAATGTAATCCTTGCTCCTAAATTAATAGAAAGTGCATTTTCTGTTTCAATCTTTAATCTTCTTATTGTTCTTGTATTGCATTTTCTGTCATTTGTGAACTCGTGCTAGTTATACCCAAGCAACCCTCGGTGAAGATGAGGATGACATACGCTGATCGGAGAACACTGATAAAAAGCGGCGTTGCACTGGTTAGGCAGTGGAGTTGCACTAGTCAGGGGTAGTTACACTATTTGACGAACGATGTTGCACTCTTTTAGTCTTTATTACACTATTTAAAGTCTTGCTTGCGCTATTACCGATATGTTAGCACAACATACATGAAAATATTTGCACTGCTTCTAGCCAAGCCAACACTTGCCGAAGTTGATGTGAACATTCGCCGGGCTGATAAACACCGACTTGTTGCACTATTTTTGAAGCATATGGCAGTACCTATTGTTACACCATTTACTGCCTCTTTTGCACTAATACACCGTTGCCCCCAAAGTTGCACAGCTTGCATGCCCTTGTGGTACCTCTTTGCAAATGAACCACTTTGCCCCTCCTCCACTTCCTAATCCTAAAACTCCCTCCTCCATGCTTCCTGCACTTCTCTTCTGCAAGCGCCGAACGCGGCGAAAACTGCTGGAATTAACAGCCAGTCTTGCATGGAGGAGTGTGAGAAGTCTACAAATAGGATAAGAAGCACGGGACGTGGGTTCAGGAAGAAGTCTGACTGATTGCTCCATCACGTGGTCCGCACCATTTTGCACCATTTTAAAGTTGGTTGCACCATTTTGCTTCCCGTTGCACTATTGTCCCCGTTGCATGCCGCGTACACTTCCAAATAAAGCTTCGAATTATTTAAATTTCGAAACCGCGAACAACAAACACCGCGGCTGGTGAATAGCGAGGGAGCTTTGGTTCGCGTACAAATGAATGTGAGCTTGCGTAAGCCAGCGGGTGGCGCATTTAACGCGCTGGCATTTATTGCGCTCGCAGACACCGTACGCTATGTATGCGTATCTGAGCTGTACGGGGATACGGTTGGGGCGGAGGGATACGAGGGACATTTTGGTCAGAAACCTGAAAATCTGGACCGAATCTGCAAAATCGAAAAAGGCGGCCCAGATTTGCAAAAGCCCAAAACTAGTGGATTTTTTATGCAAAAAAGCCTTGTCCAAAAAATAAAGTTTGTAATATGCTTACTTTTCAGACAAGTTTTGTCCAAAAAATACTTATTGTAACGCCCCACTTCCCAGGAGGTCACCCATTCTAGGACTACTTTAGCCCTAGCATGCTTAAATATATGCTCTGCTACTCTTCACAAGTTTTGTTAATAGTATTGCTATCTTTTGTCTAAAATTATAGATTTACTAGCGATGCACACGCACTTTGCTGCGGGTACGATGGATATGTTTATAATTATATTTATAAAATATAGTATATATTATTATTAAACATATGTATTAAATACATATTTGTATCAACATCGATTTCAAAATGTAAATTTTGTTACAGATTTTGTCTTTAGGTATTTGATAGTTCCTATTTAGATCCATAGGGTTCCTTAAAACCTTCAAAAATTTTTGAAGCAAAAAAGGAAAGTTTGTAATATGCTTATTTTTCAGAACAAGTTTGTCCAAAAAATAAAGTTTGTAATATACTTATTTTTCAGACAAGTTTATCCAAAAAATACATATTGTGACACCCCACTTCCCAAGAGGTCACCCATCCTAGGACTACTTTAACCCTAGCATGCTTAACTCTCTTAACCTCTTGAACCCAACCACGCCTAAAATGCTATAGGCGGGTTTAGAAATTCACAACCACCTAACAATGTGAGACTTGTCTCACTAGCCTTAACCAACCCGCCCCACTTTCCAGGGGAGTCATCCATCCTAGAATTACTCCAGTTCTAGCACGCTTAACCTTCTTAACCTCTTGGGCCTAACCACCACCCAACATGCTATAGTCGGGATTTGAATTTTAGCCCTATTACATCTTATATATAGGACTACCTGGGGTCACACATTCTCTCCCCCTTTAAGCCCTGACGTCTTCGTCAGGCTCAAACTCACAAGTACCAGGCGATGTGAGACTCGTCTCGCCACCCTTAACTGACCTTGTGGGGGAGCCACGCTGTAGTGCACCGAATTTTTTAATATAAAATAAAATGTAAATCAAAATAGTGTGAGATACTATTTTTATTGACTTATAAAGGTAAAAGGCAATTTAGAAATGATTTATAATAAAATTGGAATGAAAACAGGAGATTTAGAATTTTCTGTAAGGAACGGGGCTTATTTCTTAGCAGAAAATTCACAGTGTCAGAAAATTATGAAAATTTAGAAATATGTCGAAACTATTTTTCTGAGGCTAGATTTAAAGTTTCGTGTCATTCCGACACCCGGAAAGTGGAAACGGAGTCTGACTGCAATATGTTAAAGATTTTAGTCGGTAGAGCTTTCGGTGACCAAAAATAGTTCAAAACTGAAAAATTAAGATCACATTCTTCTTATTAATTTTAACCAAGCATGACTGTCAAATTTGAGCACAAACAGACATTCAGAAGGGCTCTGACAAAAAGTATCAGATCTGAATTGGAGCAAATTGAGAATATTTAATTGGATTGGACTTATTGGCAATTGTTGCCTTAGTGGAATTCCACTAAGTTGCCAGGGGAGCTTTCTTGAGGCTTCCTCCACCTTCCCCTTCACCTGTACGTAGAGAGAGAGAGAGAGAGGGAAAGGAAAAGAAAGGGAAAAAGAGAAGAAGAAGAAGAAGAAGAAAGGAATGGATTTAGTACCGTTTGACGAGCCGATCGAAATGCCGCGCGCGCGATTTTTAGCGTTTCAACACTCGGGTTAGTATTATAATATTATTATAATTTTAAATTAGATTTTTTGGTGGATTCTTGACAGTGGATGTTAGGAGATGTGTTGGATGGATTTTCATTGAAATTGAAGTTTAGAAATCGATTTCTATGTGATTTAGGAGCCGATTTTGCGGGCGTTTCGTCGAGGGATTTTTTCGTGACTTTCGGAGTGTTGTGGCTGCCACGTGGATTGGGTGGAGGCAGCGGAACATCTTTCCACTTCGACGATCATCCTTTTCGTTGAATTCGCACGCTAGGTGGGTTCCGTGTCGCCAAAAACAGCGAACTTCCACTTTTGTCTATTTGTAGCCTTATGGATGTGTATATAATTTATATGTTGATAGAGAGAGATGATAGCATAAAATTGATGTATCTAGGATCTCTAGATGATGCTAAACTAGTTTAATCAAAGAATTCATCATGATTGGGGGTTTTCTTGTAGAACTTGAAATCGTAGGGTTGAAATTGGAGTTTTATCCCTATGAGATTTGGAATCAAATTGATGTTATAAATCTCTAATTGAAGGTTAGAGAAACACGCTGGGCAACTCTGATTTGGATTACGACGAGGTTATGGCGTCCAATTGGGGGATTTTGTCGACTTTCATACGATAGGCTTGGGTCGAGCCGAAACGGCGTCGGGAATCGAATTGCTTGGAAATCCTAGCAATTGGTACTTAAACGAGGTGGGTGGTGCTCTCCGAAATGGTTGAATTTCTTCCTATCTCTATGTTGCTATTTTATTGATATGTGTATATATGTAAAAATTCTATGCATATAGGGTTATTATTGTGTTTGAGCTTTCTTTTCCTTGCATGCTTCCTAAATCAGGGTAGGTCAAATTGAATTGAGAACTCGGTACTTGGATGCATGAGGATTTGGTCATTGGACATTGGAAATTCTATGAATGCAATGAACTAGAATGTGAACTTAGAAAATATTGTGGAACATTGTTGGCATCTTGACTAGTTGTTTGGACAAAAAAAATAAAGTGTGGACATTGGAACAAAGTGAAATACTAGGTGTCATTGTGAGTCTAAACATAAACCTAGTGATAGAAATATCGATTGGGTATCCTATTGTGCAAGTAGAAAATATGAACATTGTGTGTCATGAGTGTACTTGTGGGTTGTTGCCGTAGTTGCACAGAATTTGAGATAAGCATGCGAGAGATTGAAATAGATCCTCTGGACCATGCTAGGGATTGGTGGATTTTCGTATGTTGTTACCCTGGTCAGTAGGGTGTCCTCGGGATGAGAGGACTGGATCATATTCATATTGTCTGTTTGGCTTGTTGGTGTTCGCGCCACTACAAGCAGTGAGCTCCAGAGTCATCACACATGGGTTAACGTATCTACCCAGCAGACGGCCCTAGATTAGTGATAGTCCCCGTGGGCCCTAATATTGTGAGTTTGGCTTGACTTCGCGTGAGCCGGCAAGATTGGGTCATGAGGTAAAAGAGAAAGTCAGTTGAGCATAGTAGATCATGTCTTTGAGCATAGTAGCATCATATGACAGGTGACGAGTCGATTATGCCTCCTCTGTAGACTGTTTGCGTTGGGTTGAGCGGTCATCTCCCCAGTAGACGATCTAGAGGAGGGAGTTGGGCTTGACTTCACGTGAGCCAGTATGATTAGGTTAAAAGGTAAAAATGGTAAGCATCTTGAGCCTAAAAGCATTTATTGTTTACCTAGCTTCATTCTGCAAAGGCATAGTAGTGTTTATTCCAGTTTATGCATAGTGTTGTTGTTGTACTACTTTCTTGTTGTTTATCTACTTATGCCTTGATAAACCTAGTGGGAAAATCGGCGAGGTCGGCGGCCGAACCCACTGGAAACTTCTTTTAGTTCTCACCCTCTATTTTGCAGAGCCAAACATTAGCGGAGCGGCACCGGACCGAGGCGTCGGCGTTGCGCCCTAGATAGCTGGGTCACCAAGTTTAGGTCGCCCTATGTACAAACAAAGAATGTAAATGTATTTTGAAAAGACAAATGTAATTGAGAGCGGAGTTGTATTTGAGGAGAAATTCATGTATTATGTAAAGTGGAAAAATGTATGTGAAATGTGAATGCTCCAATGTTGTAATAGTTGGGTTTACATTCTTGCTCTTGTGATATGCCCTCGTGCAATTCATGTATGTTGATTGTTTGTTCTGGACAAAACTCTATGTACATGATGTTGTTGAGCCTTGGATGGACAGGGAAGGCTCTGTCCGTTCGGCGATCTATGCGCGCGCCCGGACCGACCAAAGTGGCGGTCGCGAGGCGTGACAGATAGAGTGGTATCAGAGCGTAGAAACGGTTTAGGAGGACCTAGAAAAACTTTGGCTTGTAAAACCGTAAGGACCTAGGGTTGTGAGTGGACGGAACTTGTGGCGAAAGTGAAATGATTGGGTCAAGTTGTGTCTCCAATAGCCTTTTGGAGGTGGATTGGAGGTGTTGCAACTACTATATTTAGATGATCATGTTGGCTGCAGACAACATGATGTCGAAAGTGGAGTAGGGGTGCCCTTCTATGACTTTCTCTTGATTGGGTCTGCTAATGTGTGCGACAAAATTAAGTTTGAATGTTGGGTCGCCTAGGTACGCATGTTATCTCTTGAGTGACAATAGTAAGTTACTTGGTGGAACGTATGTTGCGGAGGACTAGATAGCCCTCCAACATTGCGAGCTAAGTGTCGCTAAGGGCATGAAACCTCTCGTTGTGACCAAGATGCGTGGTCTTGAGGAGCCGATGCGTACCTTGACTTGGTGTCAGGACTGGTAGCTGCGGAAATTTTATAATTCTCGTCTTGGAGGATATGAACGTGTTGGCCGCAGCTAAGATGGGTGATGGATGCAATGCGTGACTTTGAGGGATGGTGGCCTTATTCTTCCAAGGCAAGAGGAATATGATGTGGCTTGTAGGAGCATGTCAATTCTGGCTGGTGATCAAGCATAGCGTGTTTGCACACTATGTTGATTGTGTTGGCGATTAAATTCTCTATGAGATTTTAAGTTGAGTGGGTTTATAGAGTGATTAGCCCAGTTGTTATGCCAATGAGATGTATTTATGGCACACCTAAATTGGGTTATGTTGAAGAGTGCCGGCGATCTGAGAATGAAGTATACAGTATGCTATTGATGATGTATAAGGCACTATTGGAGTGATTTGTGAATACGGATCGAAGCTTAAATTCGATCTTGAGGAAGATCCAAGAAGAGGTGAGGGAATGCTTTCGAGGTGGTTTGATCTTCCCTTGTCCTTAGTTTTCTTGGATGTTAGTATGCATTATGGTTGGCAGTTAAACTAAGTATGATTTAGTTGTATGCCATGAAGAATTAGGATTGTAACCCTCTTGTGTGGAAAATAGAATCTAGCATGTGAAAGTAGTGGCATTGTACCCAAATTAGATCCTAAGGTGGAACTTGGTGATGTGAGAGCTCAAGGCTGAATATGAGCGTAGAAGCACTTAGACGTGTGATGGATATATGCAATAGCCTTGGTGCCATGGTAATGGAGATAGGTTATGGTTGTTGAGAGAATCCCTTGAGATGATAATCTAAAATGGTTAGTAAAGGGCAAGTGAACGAGGGATATGAACCCTTCATGGATACGGTGGTGACCGCGTATGAAGAAATAACGACTTAGGGTCGTACACTAAATTGGAACCCTTTGATGGGTTGGTGCTGGTAATAATTGCGCTGTCATAGAATTGGTGCGACGATTGCTAGATTAGCCTTGAGGTGCAGCGGCTCAAAATGAGGGAGCACTCATGGCTGGTAAAGGATGATGAAGCAGCATTTCTTGGTGAATGTGGCTAACACAGAATGAAGTAGAGGCATAGTGCGCTCGATTGTAAAGTTGCCGTGGGGCACGGACTGAAGGTTCACGCGAAGAGGGTTTGTTGGCAGTAACACTCATGCGTTGGCCAAGTGTGAAGGATGCCGAGGACCGCTCAAGAGGCTAGTAGTTCCTTCTGGGTGCCTAGTGATCGGCGGACGTGTGCTCGGTAGAGCGGAGCCTCAGTTAAGGAAATATGAACTCGGTAGGCGAGTGTTCGGACCGTGTTGAGAATCCTCCTTGTGAGGTGAAGTTTCAGGTGAATACCTATGCGTTGGATGGCCAAAGCATATTGCGCTTGGAGCGCCTTGGTCACGTGGTGACGGCTAGATGGCATTGCTTGGGGATTACTCGTGCCTGGACCATGTATAGACTGTGGGCCTGGGGCCTTATGGACAGGCGCAGTCGGTATCATGTGATAGCAGCTCTGAACCTAAGGGTAAAGCTTGGCTAGGATTAATGGTCGGCGCGGTAGTCCAAGCGATGACCTGGAGACGTGGAATGCCATGTGAGGAACTGTGAGTTTGTTAGTACACCTATAGTGTAGATGCGAATGGCCATAAGGTTACAATGACTTGCGATGTAATTACTCCTTGTTAGAGTTTCGATGCGTGGTCCTAATGGGGAGTCCACCGTATGATATTTGGGTCCGCACATGAGAGCGAGAGACGTTGTACGATGTCGCGTCCTACCTTAGGTTGTAGGCCTATGAAGGATCGTCGGTCGGTGGACCCTCTGTGGCAATTCGGATTAGATGAGTTAGCCGAGGACTCTTTGTAAGGAGAGCGTTAGTGGCGTGCGAGAAGGTTGAGGGCATTGACCAAAAGGGGCAAAGGCTCAGTCATGCCGCTCACCTGATTGGTTGAGTCACCAAATCACAGAGTCTAACGTTATTACGGAAGCAGAATCGAAATTATGAACATGGGATTCCTATGGGCTCGTCGTAAGAATGACGTGATGCCAACCTGTGGCATGTGGAGGCAAAGCAACGTGCTCCATGTGAGATGTTGGGATAGTAGGAGCCACGTGCAAAATGGGGATTGTGTCCCGGAATGAGTGGGTGCTCGAGGATATGCCATTTCATTGTGGAGCTGGAGGTCTACGTGTGGTAGGATCCACTCATAATGAAAGAGAAAACACCAAATAAGAATTTCTTGTGAGCAATACCGAAGAACGAACCAGATGGGCTCCGGAATAGATCAGTGGAGTTGGTGAAGTTGCGCGTCAACGAGTATTGACGGCACAAGCACGACAAGGAAAATCTGTGCAATCGGTGATTGGCAAATATGAAAATTTGTAGTAGATGATCGCGTCTTTTGGATGTGCCGCCCGTGAGAGGGCTGAAGTAGTTTGGAGTGCGGGAGTTTCCGGTGTGTATTTTATCTCCCGAGGATAAGGAACTGCGGAATTGTGGGATTCCGCATGTGGGGTAGTCCTGATGAACGAGAAGCTACTTGGGAACTCGAGAGCTTGACGAAGGAGTGGTATCCTCACCTCTTCGATCTGTCGAGTTGAGGTATGAATTTGAGTTTCGCGGACGAAACTTTTTTTAAGGGGGGTGGAATGTAGTGCACCGGATTTTTTAATATAAAATAAAGTGTAAATAAAAATAGTGTGAGATACTATTTTTATTGACTTATAAAGGTAAAAGGAAATTTAGAAATGATTCATAGTGAAATTGGAATGAAAACAGGAGATTTAGAATTTTCTGTAAGGAACGGGACTTATTTTTTAGCAGAAAATTCATAGTGTCAAAAAATTACGAAAATTTGAGAATATGTGGAAACTATTTTTCTGAGGCTAGATTTAAAGTTTCGTGTCATTCTGACACCCGAAAAGTGGAAAACGGAGTGACTGCAATCTGTTAAAGATTTTAGTCGGTAGAGCTTTTCGGTGACCGAAAATGGTTCAAAACTGAAAAATTAAGATCACGTTCTTCTTATTAATTTTAATCGAGCCTAACTATTAAATTTGAGCGCAAACAGACATTCAGAAGGGCTCCGGCGAAAAGTATCAGATCAGAATTTGAGCAAATTGAGAATATTTAATTGGATTGGACTTATTGGTAATTGTTGCCTTAGTGGAATTCCACTAAGTTGCCAGGGGAGCTTTCTTGAGGCTTCCTCCACCTTCACCTGTACGTAGAGAGAGAGAGAGGGAAAGGGAAAGAAAGGGAAGAAGAGAAGAAGAAGAAGAAGAAGAAGAAGAAGAAGAAGAAAGGAATGGATTTGGTGCCGTTTGACGAGCCGATCGAAACGCCGCGCGCGCGATTTTTAGCGTGTCAACATTCGGGTTAGTATTATAATATTATTATAATTTCAAATCAGATTTTTTGGTGGATTCTTGACAGTGGATGTTAGGAGATGTCTTTTGGATGGATTTTCATTGAAATTGAAGTTTAGAAATCGATTTCTATGTGATTTAGGAGCCGATTTTGCGAGCGTTTCGTCGAGGGATTTTTTCGTGACTTTCAGAGTGTTGTGGCGGCCACGTGGATTGGGTGGAGGCGGCGGAACATCTTTCCACTTCGACGATCATCCTTTTCGTTGAATTCGCACGCTAGGTGGGTTCCAAGTCGCCGAAAACGGCGAACTTCCTCTTTTGTCTATTTGTAGCATTATGGATGTGTATATAATTTTTATGTTGATAGAGAGAGATGGTAGCATAAAACTGATATATCTAGGATCTCTAGATGATGCTAAACTAGTTTAATCAAAGGATTCATCATGATTGGGGGTTTTCTTGTAGAACTTGAAATCGTAGGGTTGAAATTGGAGTTTTATCCCTATGAGATTTGAAATCAAATTGATCTTATAAATCTCTAATTGAAGGTTAGAGAATCGCGTTGGGCAACTCTGATTTGGATTACGACGAGGTTACGGCGTCCAATTGGGGGATTTTGTCGACTTTCATACGATAGGCTTGGGTCGAGCCGAAACGGCGTCGGAAATCGAATTGCTTGGAAATCCTAGCAATTGGTACTTAAACGAGGTGGGTGGTGCTCTCCGAAATGGTTGGATTTCTTCCTATCTCTATGTTGCCATTTTGTTCATATGTGTATATATGTAAAAATTCTATGCATATAGGGTTATTATTGTGTTTGAGCTTTCTTTTCCTTGCATACTTCCTAAAGTAGGGTTGGTCAAATTGAATTGAGAACTCGGTAGTTGGATGCATGAGGATTGGGTCATTGGACATTGGAAATCCTATGAATGCAATGAACTAGAATGTGAACTTAGAAAATATTGTGGAATATTGGTGGCATCTTGACTAGTTGTTTGGACATAGAAAATAAAGTGTAGACATTGAAACAAAGTGAAATACTAGGTGTCATTGTGAGTCTAAACATAAACCTAGTGATAGAAATATGGATTGGGTATCCTATTGTGCAAGCAGAAAACATGAACATTGCGTGTCATGAGTGTACTTGTGGGTCGTTGCCGTAGTTGCACATAATTTGAGATGAGCATGCGAGAGATTGAAATAGATCCTATGGACCATGCTAGGGATTGGTGGATTTTCGTATGTTGTTACCCTAGTCAGTAGGGTGTCCTCGGGATGAGAAGACTGGATCATATTCATATTGTTTGTTTGGCTTGTTGGTGTTCGCGCCACCACAAACAGTGAGCTCCGGAGTCGTCACACATGGGTTAACGTACCTACCCAGCAGACGGCCCTAGATTGGTGATAGTCCCCGTGGGCCCTGATATTGTGAGTTTGGCTTGACTTCATGTGAGCCGGCAAGATTGGGTCATGAGGTAAAAGAGAAAGTCAGTTGAGCATAGTAGATCATGTCTTTGAGCATAGTAGCATCATATGACAGGTGACGAGTCAATTATGCCTCCTCTGTAGACTATCTGCATTGGGTTGAGCGGTCATCTCCCCAGTAAACGATCTAGAGGAGAGAGTTGGGCTTGACTTCACATGAGCCAGTATGATTGGGTTAAAAGGTAAAAATGGTAAGCATCTTGACCCTAATAACATTTATTGTTTATCTAGCTTCATTCTGCAAAGGCATAGTAGTGTTAATTCCAGTTTATGCATAGTGTAGTTGTTGTACTACTTTCTTGTTGTTTATCTACTTATGCCTTGATAGACCTAGTGGGAAAATCGGCGAGGTCGGCGGCCGAACCTACTGGAAACTTCTTTTAATTCTCACCCCCTATTTTGCAGAGCTAATCATTAGCGGAGCGGCACCGGACCGAGGCGTCGGCGTGTCGCCCCAGATAGCTGGGTCACCAAGTTTAGGTCGCCCTATGTACAAGCAAAGAATGTAAATGTATTTTGAAAAGACAAATGTAATTGAGAGCGGAGTTGTATTTGAGGAGAAATTCATGTATTATGTAAAGTGGAAAAATGTATGTGAAATGTGAATGCTCCAATGTTGTAATAGTAAGGTTTACATTCTCGCTCTTGTGATATGCCCTCGTGTAATTCGTGTATGTTGATTGTTTGTCCTGGACAAAACTCTATGTATATGATGTTGTTGAGCCTTGGACGGACAGAGGAGGCTCTGTCCGTTCGGTGATTTGTGAACGCGCCCGGACCGACCAAAGTGGCGGTCGCGAGGCGTGACACGCACTCTAGCCACAACAGTCATCACTATGAGAGCCTCGCTCTCCTCGCTGTATAATCCTAACTCAGCTGAGACACATCTCTCATTTTTGGCTGGTAATTTGCTCTGATACCAATTGAAATGACCTGACCCTGCTAGCAATAATAACTCGTTGGGTCCAAACCACCGGCCTAAAATGCCTAAGCCCAGTTATTGTTACTAAGGTGCGAGGCCTCATATATTTCAAATCAAAATCCCCACGTTTTGGATCCTGACGTCCTTGTCAGATTGAAACCTAGATCACAGACATACAAACCAGAATTACTAGGCGATATGAGATTCTAAAGGTGGCTCCTACGAGTTCAAAAGGTAGCTCCCACCAAACCCGTTGTTGTAGCACTTTTGTGACACTCCAATAGTCCCACATCGGATGGGAATAAGATTGTCATTGGGTATATAAGAGGACTCCATCCTAATAATAATAACTGGGCTTAAGAATTTAGGTCGGTGGTTTGGGCCCAACGAGTTATTATTGCTAGTGGGCAGGGTCGTTACATTTGGTATCAGAGCCTGGTGATCTTGGGCTGTGTGTGTTTAGGGCTGACGAGAACGTCAGGACCTAAACGGGGGGAGTCTGTGATACCCCAATAGTCTCACATCGGATTGTCATTGGGTACATAAGAGGACTCCACCCTTGTAATAATAACTGGGCTTAAGCATTTTGGGCCGGTGGTTTGGGCCCAACGAGTTATTATTTCTAGCGGGTCAGATCGTTACATTTGTTATCAGAGCCGGTTCACCAGTCGGAAGTGTGAGATGAGTCTTGGCTGAGCCAGGGTCGGAATGACAAACTAAACCAGGGTCGGTGAATGACAAGCTAAGTCAGGGTCGGAACGACAAAGGCTAGCGAGACAAGTCTCACGTCGCCTGGTGATTTTGGAATGTGTGTGTGTTTAGGGCTGATGAGGACGTCAGGGGCTAAACGGGGCGAGTCTGTGACATCCCAATAGTCCCACAACGGATATGAATGAGGTTGTCATTGGGTATATAAGAGGACTCCACCCTAATAATAATAACTGGGCTTAAGCATTTTGGGTCGGTGGTTTGGGCCCAACGAGTTATTATTGCTAGTAGGAAGGGTCGTTATAACTTTGTCCCGCATAGTACTTAGCTCTCACACTTTCGGCTGGTATTCGGCTCTGATACCAATTTTAACAATCCGACCCGCTAGCAATAACAACTCATTGGACTCAAACCACCGACCCAAAATGCTTAAGCCCGGCTATTATTATTAGCGTGCGAGCCCTCATATATTCTAATTGGAATTATTTTCCTATACGGTATGGGACTATTGAGCTCACACTTCTAGCTGGTATTCAGCTATGATATAATTGCAACGACCCGATCCGCTAGTAATAATAACTCGTTGGGCCCAAACCACTAGCCCAAAAATACTTAACCCTAATTTAGAAATTCACAACTACCTAGCAATATGAGACTTGCCTTACTAGCCTTAACCGATCCGCCCCACTTCCCAGGGTGGTCCAACATCCTAGAACTACTTAAGTTCTAGCAGCTTAACCTTCTTAACCCGTTGGGCTTAACCACCGCCTAGCATGCTATAGTCGGGTTTTGGATTTTAGCCCTATTATATATTATATATAGGACTACCTGGGGTCTCACATTCGTTTTAGCCCTATTATATCTTATATATAGGAGTACCTGGGGTCTCACATTCTCCCCCCTTTTAAGCCCTGACGTCCTCGTCAGGCTCAGACTCACAAGTACCAGGCGATGTGAGACTCGTCTCGCTAGCCTTAATCAATCTTGTGGAGGAGCCGCGCTTTACCCGCAACAGTCAACAACGTGAGAGCCTCGCTCTCCCCACTGTATAATCTTGACTCAGTCGAGGCGCATCTCACACTTTCGGCTAGTAATTGGCTCTAATACGAATTGTGATGCCTCGCTTTCCAGGGGTCACCCATCCTAGGACTATTCTAGCCCTAGCACGCTTAACTCTCTTAAACTCTTGAGCCTAGCCACCGCCCAAAATGCTATAGCCGGGTTTAAAAATTCACAACCACCTAATAATGTGAAACTTGTCTCACTAGCCTTAACCGACCCGCCCCACTTCTCAGGGGCGTGACCCATCCTAGAACTACTCCAGTTCTAGCACGCTTAACCTTCTTAATCTCTTGGATCTAACCACTGCCCAACATGCTATAGCCAGGTTTTGAATTTTAGCCGTATTATATCTTATATATAGGACTACCTGAGGTCTCACATTCTTCACCGCTTTAAGACCTGACGTCCTCGTCAGGCTCAGACTCACAAGTACCAGGCGATGTGAGACTCATCTCGCTAGCCTTCACCTACCTTGTGGGGGAGCTGCGCTACCCACAATAGGCATCAGCATGAGAGCCTCGCTCTTCCCACTGTATAACCCTGGCTCAGCCGAGACACATCTAACATTTTCGACTGGTAATTGGCTCTGATACCAATTGTAACGACCCGACCCTGCTAGCAATAATAATTCATTGGGCCCAAACCACCGGTCTAAAATGCTTAAGCCCAGTCATTGTTACTAAGGTGCAAGGCCTCATATATTTCAAATTAGAATAGCCACGTTTAGATCCTGATGTCCTCACCAGGTCCAAACCCAGATCACAGACTTACAGACCAAAATTACCAGGCGATGTGAGATTCTAGAGGTGGCTCCTATGGGTTCAAAAGATAGCTCCCACCAAATCCGTTGGCGTAGCACTTTGTCTCGTATAGCACTTAGCTCTCACACTTCCGGCTGGTATTCGGCTCTGATACCAATTATGACGCCCCACTTTCCAAGGGTTCACCCATCCTAGCACTACTCTAGTCCTAGCACACTTAATCCTCTTAACCTCTTGGACGTAGCCACCACCCAAAATGCTATAGCCGAGTTTAGAAACTCACAACCACCGGACAATATGAGACTCGTCTCACTAGCCTTAGCCGACCCGTCTCACTTCCAAGCAGGGTCACCTATCCTAGGACTACTCCAATTCTAGCATGCTTAACCTTCTTAATCTCTTAGGCTTAACCACAGCGAAACATGTTACAGCTGGGTTTTGAAACTCACAACCACCTGGCAATGTTAGATTTGTCTCACTAGCCTTAGCCGACCCGCCCCACTTCTCAGGGGGGTGACCCATCCTACAACTACTCTAGTTTTAGCACACTTAACTCTCTTAATCTCTTGGCCTTAACTATCGCCCAAAATGCTAAAGCTTGATTTATTATTTTAGTTCTATTATATCTCATATATAGGACTACCTTGGGTCTCACATTCTCCCCCCTTTTCAAGCCCTGACATCATCTTCAGGCTCAGACTTACAAGTACAACATGAAGTGAGACTTGTCTCGCTAGCCTTAACCGACCGACCTTGTGAGTTTCCGTGCTCTACCCATAATAGTCATCAGTATGAGAGCCTCGCTCTCCCCATTGTATAACCCTGGCTCAGTCGAGACTCATCTCACATTTTCAACGGGTAATTGGCTCTGATGCCAACTATGACGCCCTACTTTCCAGAGGGTCTCCCATCCTAGGACTCGAGCTTACTGATCAGGCGGTTACGATTAGCTTGAATTTATTCGCCTAGTACTTGTGATTCTGAGCATGACAAGTATGTCAGGACTTAAAGGGGGTGAGAATGTGAGACTCCAGGTAGTCCCATATATAAGATATAATAGGGCTAAAATTCAAAATCCCGCTATAACATGTTGGGCGATGGTTAGGCCTAAGAGGTTAAGAAGGTTAAGCGTGCTAGAACTTGAGTAATTCTAGGATGGTTGACCCCCCAGGAAGCGAGGTGGTGTAGTATGCTGAACTTCAATGTACTATACTAAACTTTAGCCAAATTGGATAAAGTCCAGTGAAAGTGAGTTAGACATGCTTGGAATTGAGTTCCGAGGGTTCCGAAATGATTAGAAGTGAGCTAGAGCTCCGAGGACCAAAAATGGAAATTTTCGGGAAAACATGTCTGAGCTACCAGACTAACAGGGTCCGGACCTTGGAACAGGATCCAAACTTTGATGTTACTGTGCAGACTACGGCATGTTAAAGTCCGGACCTTGGCGTAGGATCCAGACCTTGGCCGCAAAATCTGAAAATTTTTCTTACGGGTTTCAGACCCTGCCTGCACAGAGTTTGACCCAGGTACGGGGTCTGGTCTTTGAATGGAGGATCTGGACCCTAGGCCGACAGAGTGCCTAGTTCAGGGGTATTTTGGTAAATTTGGAGTTAGGGATTGATTAAAAGAGCTTTGGCTCTTCTCCCTCCTTCACCCACACACTCTCTCACTCTTCAAACCTCTCTCATCCTCTTTCTCTCCCTAGAACCTCTCCAAACCTTGGAAGAGATCAAGGGTTTGATCTAAAAAGGAGTCTTGAAGAGGGAAGCTTGAGAGCTCGGGAGAGAGGTGAGTTTTTGAAGATTTGAGTTAGGGTAGAGGTGAGTTTTTGAAGATTTGAGTTAGGGTTTTGGGTTTTGGATGTGGTTTTGGAATTTTAGTAAATCCTAGGTGAATCTAGGCCACAAATGGTGGAAATTCATCAAGACATTTGAGGTTTTGCCCTAGTTTTGGAAAACCCTTGGTAAAAAGAGGGCTTTTGCAATAGAAGGGTTTAAAAAAATTTTGATTCTTAAAAACTCTACTTAAAGGGTAGGAAATCAACTGGGACAACTTGATTTCTTGAAATAAAATTATTTGATAGTTCGAAAAGGGTAACGAATGGATTCCTTGGCTAAGGCAAGGGAAGCTTGGGAGCAAGCTAGGAGATCCAAGAAGATAGGTCTAATTGCAAGTATCTACAAGCAATTGGAAATATTTTGAGGTGGGTTAGTGCTTGATCAAAGTGATTAGGTCACCATCATGTTTACAATGAGAATAACTATGCTAAGTTAAATATGTTGCATGTAATGCATGGTACGTAGCTTTATCTTTCATAGTTTAAGCAGTGCATGCATGCTAATTTTACATATTGCTAACACTTCATGAAATATGAATGGATACATGCATGTAAGATTTATGCCTATGTCACGAACTCTATGGTATTGTGGACTTCTCTACTGGCATTGAAAACTCACTATGAACATAGAAAAACGTAGTGCCATGGAACATGGGGAGTGAACATAGTGGTAGGTAGACTACATGAACAAGATGACTTGAATCTAGAAATGTGACATTGTAGGGTGTGAGGCCAACCCTCGAAATCAAAATGAAGAAATTCCGAAACTCCTATCTAACCGAAGGCCGGGGTGCACGGAATGCCACATAATGCCAAGGGATGACTTGATGCCTTTGGACCTATGATCGGGGGTGTGCCATGTGCCACCTAATATCATTTGGGGCAAACCCACAAGCTGTTACCATGTGGCCGGGAGTGGACAACAATCCTGCCACCTAATGCCAAGAGGATGGCGGTGCTCCGCTTTCGATTGACCCAAATTGAGTCAAGGTGATGAGTGGTAGGATGATGAAATTATGAAAGTAGGATGGTAGTTGATGTAAGTTAGGGGGGTACCCTAGGATCTATCTAGATACTATCAATCACCTAGAGGGGGGTGAATAGGTGTATAACAAAAATCACAAATCTCAATGCGATAAAGTAATGCGGAAAATAAAATCAGCACACCGAGATTTACGTGGGAAACTCCACCTTGGAGAAAAAACCCACGGGACCAACACGCGATAACAATCCACTAAGAATAAAAGATTACAAGGTGATTACCGACTCCACGGACTTAACCTCTCCTTTATCTTCTTTGGATCTCGCGCACACCACCGGGTTGTCCACGCCCCACGTTCGAATCCACGAACGCCACGCCTCGAATCCACGAGACGCCCAACTTCGAATCCACGAAGCCCTCAACACGTCGAATCCACGACGCCCACTCGAATCCACGAGCGCACTCCGTCCGGAGCAAGATCAACAAAATTGATGATGATTTATTGCTTAGAATATCATGAAAAAACTGTGGGAATAATCTCTAAGCAATCCTCAAATTGATTCTAAAAGAATATTGGGCATTGGGGCACCATGAATCAATTTGAGAGAAGCTTGATGTAGAAGATGAGGAAAACCGGTCACCTACAAGCTTCTAGGGTTTCTCAAAGATAATATTTGATTCACGCCTTTTAGAGACACCCCCACATCCTATTTATATGGTTTGGAGACAAAGAATTAGGTTAGGGTTGAAAAACTGGACAATCAGGAAATTTCGTCGGGTCGGGGTCCGGACCGCGGGTATGGGGTCCGGACCCGGACACTGCTTAGGCGTTTCATTGTCCGGACCTCAGCCATCAGGGTCCGGACCCGGTCTGCGAAACTGCTCATCAGACCTACGGGTTCCGGACCTCAGCTTCAGGGTCCGGACCTCCGCCCTCAGGGTCCGGACCTCATCCTCAGGGTCCGGACCCTCCCTGGAAGACAACCAGGGAGGCGTACGGGTTCCGGACCTCATCCTTAGGGTCCGGACCTCGGAAGTTGGAAAACTTATTTTTTTTATTTTAAAACACTTTTTATCCATTCTAATGTCTTCCAAACACTTGTAAATGAATCTAAATCATCATCAAGATTATTTAAACTTACCAAGCATCGTGAATTCATACGTGGAGTCTTCGAGTCTTTGTTCTTCGTCTTTTCTTCTTCGAACCTTCAAGACTCCGACTCACTTCACGAAATATGCCAATATAAAATCCGTAACAATCTCCCCCTTTGGCAATTTCGTGACAAAAACACAAAAATACATAAAACACTCACGATGCTCATCTCTCTAAAAATGAAATTCATTGCCATCACCAAAACAATGAACTTCTCGCGTGAAAGATCCAAAAGAAAAATACAATTACAATTTAGTAACTCCTAAAACAAACTCTATAACTTAGACAAACATGGAGTCTTGAAGTCTTGAGAGACCTGCAAAATATTTTCATTCTCCACGAACAAAGTTAGTAGAAAAAGTATCAAAATCGCTCCCCCTTTGTTCATGCACTCTCTCCCCCTATGTTTATGCGTCTAAGTTATCATTCTAAGTTATCATTACCATTACCTCTCTCCCCCTTTTTGTCAAAAATTGCCAAAAGAGAAACACCAAAAATAGAGAGAAGTTCGAGAGAAATCAATCAAAATACAAGTTTTAAAGCTTTTTCAATTTTGAAACAACTTGTGATAAAAATTTCAAGCAATGTTAGTGCATGAGAAATATAAATTCACATTGACTTCTTTCAATCCCTATTAATTTCATAAGAATTAAGAACTTTACTACACACTCATCATAATGTAGACAAAATATTATCCGATTTCTTAATTCATATAAACTTCAAAAACAAGTCATCAATGATAATCTAAAGGCTCAAAAACTATCAAGATGTAAACGAATTATGAAGATGACTTAAGTGATTCATCAAAGAGACAGAAAATTTGTCGCACAAACATTCAAATTTGAGATAAAACAAATAGCACAAGGGGTGGCTCTTTGAGCATCTTTCATGTATGTGGACCACCTTATAACTCCGAAAAATAAAAATTGTGACATTTTTCCTTTTGCATGCTTTTGCACTTATATTTTTTTTTTTTCGGATATGCAATTCAATTCTCATGTGGTAGCTTCACACACTAACCGGACGACGACCGGGGTTGTAGCTCTTTCCTCCATGTGGTGGTAGTTTTCACACTCCTTTTAAGGATGTAACTCTTTCCACATCTTTCAAAGCATATGAGCATTTTATAATAATAATTCCCCCCTCGCTTATGCAATCTCTTATTTGAAAGAACATGTGACAAATTTTAGTCCATAAGAGAATGACTATTCATCAAATTCAACACACACAACCGAGATAGGTTAAGCTCCTAGAGATTACACATGATTGCCTAAATTTGATGAATATAAGTATTAAGAATTCTCATAATAGATTACCTTCAAATATAATGAAAATAAAGTAAAACCGATAATTAATATGAAATTCATTAAGAGTGAGTGAAAGTGAACTTATTGATATTCAATGCACTATTTAATGTTCTAATCATTCAAAGAATCCAAAAAAAATTGTAACAATGAAAGCACCAAAAACGTGTAATGCAATGAACAAAAGATATGCAATAAAAACCGATCAAAGCATTACTCTAAGTCAAAAACAAATTAAGGTTTAAGACAAGGAAAAATATCACCTTTCCGAACCCAAACTTGTCGGATTGTTGGTTGCCTTGGTTTGTTGACGTTGGGCACGGTTTGTTTTGACTTTTGATCAACCGTGGGTCTCACCATCGCATTCTGCTTTGGAGTATTTAAGTGTTGTGGCTTTGACTTTCGGTTGACCTCGGGTACTCGACCTTTTGGATGTTGCTTTTGAAACCGAGGAGGTTGTCGAGTGGTGGAAGATGCCGATAGATGCTTAGAAGATGCCACTTGAGTTTTCTTTTTATGGCATGTCTTCTTGATATGTCCTTTCTTTCCGCATCTATGACATATTTTATCCTTCAATTTCGTTGAGACTATATGTGCTGAATTTTTAACCTTCTCAACATGTTTTCGCTCATATCCAAGTCCAAGTTTACTTGTTTGACCCAATCCGAGCATACTATCAAGCTTTTTCGATCCGGAGGAGAATTTTAGTATGTCGGACTTGAGTTCATGGACTTGTTTAGTCAAGACTTGATTAGAAGTATGAATTTCCTTGACATGATGTTCTAGAAAACCAATCTTCTCTTGATGTGATTTAATCGTCGTCTCCGATTGGTCTAGATTCTCTTGGAGGATTTTGTTGTTCTTCAATATCGACTCCCTTTCCTCCTCAAGAGCTTTAGTTGTGGTCTTCAACATTTTATTTTCATTCTCAAGTTCCAATAGATGGTTCCTCAACTTCTTATTGTACTTAGCCATCTTCTTCGATTCCTTAAGAAGTTGTTGATACGCCACTAAAAGATTTTCCTCATCCGACTCCTCTTCGCTCTCATCAAATAGAGATGGCCGACTAATATTACTATCTTCTTCACCCATAATGAAAGATAAAGCCTAGAACCCGCTCTGATACCAATTGTAAGTTAGGGGGGTACCCTAGGATCTATCTAGATACTATCAATCACCTAGAGGGGGGTGAATAGGTGTATAACAAAAATCACAAATCTCAATGCGATAAAGTAATGCGGAAAATAAAATCAGCACACCGAGATTTACGTGGGAAACTCCACCTTGGAGAAAAAACCCACGGGACCAACACGCGATAACAATCCACTAAGAATAAAAGATTACAAGGTGATTACCGACTCCACGGACTTAACCTCTCCTTTATCTTCTTTGGATCTCGCGCACACCACCGGGTTGTCCACGCCCCACGTTCGAATCCACGAACGCCACGCCTCGAATCCACGAGACGCCCAACTTCGAATCCACGAAGCCCTCAACACGTCGAATCCACGACGCCCACTCGAATCCACGAGCGCACTCCGTCCGGAGCAAGATCAACAAAATTGATGATGATTTATTGCTTAGAATATCATGAAAAAACTGTGGGAATAATCTCTAAGCAATCCTCAAATTGATTCTAAAAGAATATTGGGCATTGGGGCACCATGAATCAATTTGAGAGAAGCTTGATGTAGAAGATGAGGAAAACCGGTCACCTACAAGCTTCTAGGGTTTCTCAAAGATAATATTTGATTCACGCCTTTTAGAGACACCCCCACATCCTATTTATATGGTTTGGAGACAAAGAATTAGGTTAGGGTTGAAAAACTGGACAATCAGGAAATTTCGTCGGGTCGGGGTCCGGACCGCGGGTATGGGGTCCGGACCCGGACACTGCTTAGGCGTTTCATTGTCCGGACCTCAGCCATCAGGGTCCGGACCCGGTCTGCGAAACTGCTCATCAGACCTACGGGTTCCGGACCTCAGCTTCAGGGTCCGGACCTCCGCCCTCAGGGTCCGGACCTCATCCTCAGGGTCCGGACCCTCCCTGGAAGACAACCAGGGAGGCGTACGGGTTCCGGACCTCATCCTTAGGGTCCGGACCTCGGAAGTTGGAAAACTTATTTTTTTTATTTTAAAACACTTTTTATCCATTCTAATGTCTTCCAAACACTTGTAAATGAATCTAAATCATC
Organism: Puya raimondii; assembly: GCA_016920855.1. Classification (NCBI taxonomy): domain Eukaryota; kingdom Viridiplantae; phylum Streptophyta; class Magnoliopsida; order Poales; family Bromeliaceae; genus Puya; species Puya raimondii. Next base: position 67,048,636 of record JABWPP010000049.1, read on the forward strand.
ATCAAGATTATTTAAACTTACCAAGCATCGTGAATTCATACGTGGAGTCTTCGAGTCTTTGTTCTTCGTCTTTTCTTCTTCGAACCTTCAAGACTCCGACTCACTTCACGAAATATGCCAATATAAAATCCGTAACAGTTGACCTACATGGGATATTTCATTATCTTACATGGTTGTGTGAGCATGCATTATTTAATATTGTTATATCTATTGGACTAACTCATGTCTATGTTTCTTTCTTTGGACCTGGTGGGCCGAACTTCTGCTTGGGTGGCCATACCCACTGGAAACTATGTTTATAGTTCTCACCTCTATGTTTTCCAGTCCTTCTGTAAGCGACACGACGGAGCGTGGAAAGGGCGTAGCAGAGTAGATAGCGTCCTCCCCACTTTTAATGATCCTTTAGATGGGCCCTTTTTGGCATAGTATATTAGGCGAAATGCGATGTAAAAGGATACAATTGTAATTTTTTTGGACTTGGAAATGTATGTAATCGAATGGTTTAAATTTGTAATAGAAGTAGATACTTTGTTTCATGATACTCTCCTTATGCTATCATGTATCTAATTCTTGTTTGGAACGTATGTTGTATACATGTGGTGACGCCTTGGGTGGGTGGGGAAAATTCTATCCGTTCGGCGGGTCTGGTTCACGTGTCCTTCGGGTGGTTCCACTGTGGGCTCAGGGCGTGACAGACTAAGGTGGTATCAGAGAGCAGAAACGGTCTAGGTGGACCTAGGAAACTATAGGATGGAAACCTTAAGGACCTAGGCTCGCGAGTGACGAGGATCAATGAATTGTGGCGGAAGTTGAATTGATTGGGTCAAGTTGAGTATGCCTCTAACGAACGTTAGAGGTAGATTCGAGGTGCATCTTATTCTCAGCCGAGGGTGTCCATGTTGGCTGCCGACAACATGAAAACCCCGTGAGGAGAACAAGCGCTCTCGTGTGACTTTCGCCTAAAATGGATTCACTTTTGAATTTCTATCTTGCATATGACCTTGAGGGTCATGCTATTGACCGAGGTATTGTGTTTCAAGAAGTGATGCCGCGCGGTAGGCCACCGACGAGATCTACGCCGAAGGGGCCGAGCGAGATCCCCGAGCAATCCGGGAAGGGCGAGGACATGGGTCTCACAAGCACTTGACCGCACTCATGGGGGTAGTGCGGCAATAGGAGGAGCAGATCAAGAAGCTCCAAGAGATCGTGTTGCAGCAGGCGACAGCGGCCCGAGCAGGCCAGGAGCAGCATGCACCTCCAATCATCGTTACGAACATAGCAGAAGGTGTGGCCGCGGTGGCTGTACCGGTGGTGGCGTGTCATGCGCCATCGGTGGTCATGGCCGACTCGGGCACTTCAGTTCCCAACCACATGCTAGTGGAGACGGAGAGGAAGCGCGCGCTTGCAGCCCTCATGACATTTAAGAGCTTCAATCCGCTTACTTTCGACAGGGAGACAATCGATCCGTGGATCGTGGAGACGTAGGTCGCCTCGGTGGAGACCCTCTTCGAGGACCTTTATACCTTGGAGAGGGACAAGGTGCACCTCGCCGAGTACTACCTTGAGAAGTCGACGAAGGTGTGGTGGAAGGGGGTCAAACGGGACAGGCCTTTTGGTCTCTCTCCTGTAACCTGGAAGGAGTTTCGGGGATTGATGTTTACTACCTACTTCCCCGAAAGTGAGAAGAAGAACTGCAAGAACGATTTCGGAGGTTGAAGAAGGGGAACCGCACTGTGAGAGAGCACGAGCGGGAGTTCTCTCACATCATTAGCTGCATTCTGTATATGGTGCGGGACGATCAGGACAGGGCTGACTGCTTCTTGCGCGGACTTCGGCTGGAAATCTTCAAGGTCGTGCACTCCCATAAGTTATAGACCTTTGTCGAGGTCTTGGACCGAGCCCTGTGGGTGGAGTAGGGCAATGCCTTCACGCGGGAGGAGTGCGAAATCTTCGAGAAGAAGAGTGACAAAGGAAAGAAGCGGTCGGGTGGCTCGGGGGGTCAGTTGAGCTCTAATAGGCCCCCTAGGCACCCGCACTCGCAGTCCTGCGCCCAGGAATTCCAGCCCACTCGATCCACGCCCAGGTGCAACATCTGCGGTGGACCTCATCGGCCACAGGTGTGCGAGCAGCGGGAAGGAAGGTGTTACAAGTGTGGGCAGCAAGGTCACATGTAGTTTGAGTGCCCGCAGGGTGATAGCCGGGCCCCATCTGTGTCATCGATGCCCTCCTCTCCGCGAGAGCTCGTGGGCATCCCACATGCGGCGATGTCCGTGGGGCGCACACCACCAGCGAGACAGCTAGAGGGTTCGCGACAGGCGCCGAGTGGCCGAATATTTGCGACCCAGGTGGAGAAGCCTGCTTCTGAGGATGTCGCGGCAGGTATCGTCTTAATTAACAGCATAAGATGTAGAGCATTATTTGACGCAGGAGCATCACATTCATTCATCAGTCGGTCGTTTGCTATTACTCATGGTATAGACATAGTAGACACCGAGCAGTTTAAATGGGTTCAAGTATCCGAACATGCATTCTGTGTTAGGAGCTTATGTCGTGCTTGCCCTATTAGGATAGGGGATCGGATCATGCCGGTCGACTTGTTGGTTTTGAACCGAATGCCCGAGTTTAATCTAGTGTTGGGAATGGATTGGTCTTTAAGTACTATGCTACTATTGTAGTACCCCTGGGGCCTAACTGACGGAATGACTGCAGTATCTTAGACTGTTCGATACTTCTGGAGAGGGTCGAGACAAGTCGGAGTCGTTTCGGCGCAAAATAGACGCGAAAACGGACTCGGAGCATCGAAGTAAGCCAAAACTGAAGTTTTGGGCGTTTGGAACTTTAGAGCGCCCGAAAATTATGTTTTGGGCGCCCAGATGTTGAGTGCTCGTTCTCTGAACTGCTAAGTCATTTCGGATCCATGTTCGGGCGCCCGGAAAGTGAGTCCGGAAGTTTACCTCGTGAGTATCGATTCGTTTGACACGTGTAGGGTGGTAGGTGGGTTCCGCCGGACCACGTTAGGGCGCACCGGACCGCGGGCGGAGAGTCCGAAGTGCTGGACTTATGCAGGCTGGAAGAACCGGGCGCCCACTTCTTGGGTTTCGGGCGGCCGAATGTGTGGATTTCTGCTGAGGAACAGGTTAGATGCAGTTTGTTCTGGAGGTCCATTTTACCCTAACCCTATGTCTATAAAAGATAGGGGACGACTCCCCTGGGGCTTTTTCTCCCCTTCTTCACAAGTGAACCCTGGATATTTGCAGTTTAGCCCCTCAAATCTCCTAAATTCCATCTATTTCCATTGAAGACCTTAGATCCCTGCAGAACTGCAGCGTCGACCTGTGGTGTTTCTGCTCGTGTGCAGTGTGGGAGTGTCCAAATCCCACGAAACTTGATTTGTTGGCTTGTGGACTCGTAGAGAAAGGCGTGCAATTCTTCCAATCACATTGTGGACAGGTATGTATGCTGCAGTTGCAGTTTTACTGGACCCCTTGTGTTCTTGAGCTGAAATTTGGATTTTCCTTTGATCTTATGGATCCAAATCTCCTTGGAGCTGGGTTTTCGAAGTGAAGATTTTTTTCCCTCATCCCTTGCTGGTTTGGAGGTTCTTTCCACCTGAATTGAGAATTCAAAGGTGAGTTTTAGCTCAGATTTTGAGAATTTAGCTTAAGTGCTGAAATTTTGGACCTTTGATGGATTTCTTGGATTTTTGAATCCAGATTTTTGTGAGAAGCTTTGGAGAGGATTTGGATTGTTCCATCACTGTATTTGGGAGGTTTGTGACCCTTTTCCCTGGGCTAGATTTGTTGGAATTCCAGAATTCATGCTAGAGGTGTTATGTACTTAGTTGCTGGAATTTCTGGATGCAGTGCTGGAGGGTCCAGAAGTGGGTCTGAATCAGTGCGAGGGCTTTTTGAAGATCGATTCAAACTCCGTTTTGGCTGAAATTTGGAGGGTTTTTTCTTGAGCCCCTGCTGGTGAGTTGGGTAAATTTTCACTATATTTGGACTTCGGATTTGGATTTTATCACATGTTGAATCCATGTTGGTCGTGCTGCCAGGCTGCAGTTCTGGGCTGATGTTCTGGGCGCCCAGAACTTGAGCAGGAGGATCCGAATCTTGGGTTGGCAGTTTTGAGCCCGATTTCAGCTGGCTTTGTTTGGAGGCCTTCCACTCGACTCCTAGCCTTTGTTGGATAGCTTTCGAGGTGGGTTAATGTTACCGAAATCGCCGGATTTCCTCCTAAGTTGTAGAGAGTGCAGCATGTTGTTTTATTATCTGTTTGATCATGTTAGTAGCTCGAATTCATGAATTTTGCATGTGTTATATGAAATCTAAATTTGGGGCATAAATTGATAATTTATAGACATGACTTTACATGCTGAACTGGGAATTGACTTAGGAGAAAACTCGTGAACCTACAACCGTCACTTTTCGAACTATTATCAGATTTAGCTCTAGGAGCCGTTTCTGTTTTTGTATCACCGCTGTTAGTGCGAGGTGGATACTTAGTTTGTTGTAGGACGAGTTTACGCTCGTGCTGGGATGCCGAGCCTATATTTACAGTGGGGTTAGACTGTTTTGTACTACCGGGTGCCGTCGGGGTAGACGGTGGACCCAGATTCTTGTTTTAGCTTCTGTTTGTGCTGAGGGCACGTGAGCTTGGAGTTTTTGACCCATTCGATCCCTTTTTATTTGATTATAGTCTGCCGGAGCCTGATTGTGCTCGACAGAGATACGCTTACTAACTCGGTTGGGTAGCTCCCCCGAGTGCCGCTCCGGAGTGAGGCCTCTCATGCGATGATGTCGCTGCAGATTAGTTGGATATGATACTTGGACCGGCTACCCTTTTTGGTAGTGTGCGGTGTGGCTAGGCAGTTAGCTGGACGAGCCTCTTTGGGCGGTTCCGTTAGATTGGGTCAGGGGTGACTATGCACTTTGGTGATGCATACTTGAGAGTTTGACTTGGATAGTGGTAGGGTAGTGGCATTTCAGCTGTTGAGTTTATTCCAACTTACTTTATTGTTTCTTTACCTACCAGCTATACTGTTAGTCTCGTAGACTTAGTGGGTGGACCGTTGAGGTCGGTAGCGGTACCCACTGAGGACTACTTCTTTTGATAGTAGTTCTCACACCCATTGTTGCCACCTTTTCTTGCAGAGCCTTCGCCTGTTGCGGCTGCTGCTTCCGTTCCTACGGATCGAGGTAAGGGAGTCGCGAGCTAGATCCCCACCATTCCCTGTTGTTCCTAGAGGAGGATCCTACTGGAGATAGTTTTATTTTGAGTTGTGCCATGTACATATAGTGTGGTCTGGTGGTTCCTTTGAGGTGGTCTTGTACCTATTTTGGTTTTGGAGGAACTGTTGTATTTTGGATCCTATATGTACAGGTGGCTTTTGTTCTATTAGTATGATCTTATTTCAACTCTATATCTCTTGTAGTTTCTTGTATGCTTGTTTACAGGTTAGCTATCGCTTCGTATACATAGAAAATTCTATGTATACGGCAGATCTGTTGGCGAGCCCGGGGAAACGAGTAATCCGGGGCGTGACAACTATAGATTGTGAGAGCCGAGTGGTGACCTTTAGAGAACCGGGTCACGAAGAGCTTATGTACTGAGGGTGTAAGGGCTCGCTCTTTGCTATTACGGTGTCCACGTCGCAAGCGAGGAAGCTCATTTATAGGGGTTGTGTCGCCTTTCTAGCGACAGTGATGGATGACCGTAGGGAGACTCCGGCACTCGAGGATATTTCAATAGTCCGAGAGTTTTCGGATGTATTTCCAATAGAGTTACCCAGAATACCGCCGGACGAGAAGATTGAGTTCGTGATCCACCTGCTTCCCAGAACTGCGCTAATTTCGAAGGCTCCGTATAGAATGGCATCAGCTAAGCTGAAGGAGTTGAAAGCCCAGCTACAGAATCTTTTAGACAAGGGCTTTATCAAGCCAAGTGTGTCACCTTGGGGAGTTCCGGTGTTGTTCGTTAAAAAGAATGATGGTTCATTGCGATTGTGTGTAGACTACCGTGAGCTGAATAAAGTGACCATCAAGAATAAGTACCCATTGCCCCGAATTGATGACTTGTTCGATCAACTACAAGGGTCACAGGTGTATTCGAAGATCGACTTGCAATTCGGCTATTACCAATTGAAGATCAAGCCAGAGGATGTGCATAAGGCCGCGTTCAAAACGCGGTATGGACACCACGAGTTCACGGTCATGCCATTTGGGCTTACGAATGCCTCAGCGGCATTCATGGATTTGATGAACTGTGTATTCAAGCCATTTTTGGATTTGTGGTAGTGTTCATTGACGACATCCTTATTTACTCCCGGAGTGATGAAGAACATGAGGAGCACCTTCGGATAGTGCTACAAATTCTTTGGGAGAATAAGTTGTTCGCCAAGTTGAAGAAGTGCGACTTGTGGATTCGTGAGGTCGCCTTCTTAGTCCATGTGATTTTCGAGAATCGAGTATCTATGGATACGAAGAAGGTCGAGGCGATTAAGGATTGGCCCCGACCGACCAATGTCACTGAGGTGCATAGTTTTCTCATTTTTGCTGGGTATTATCGGCGGTTCGTGGAAGGATTCTCTAAGATCTTCGGCCCATTAACGCGTCTTACCCGTAGGGGGACCAAGTTCCTATGGAGTGATGATTGTAATCGAAGCTTCAAGGAGTTGAAGGAGAGGTTGACCTCAGCACTGGTCCTTGCCTTGCCTGTTGCGGGGGAGGGCTTTGTGATTTACAGTGATGCGTCGCGCCAGGGTCTTGGGTGTGTATTCATGCAACGTGGGCAGGTCATTACTTATGCCTCCCGTCAGTTGAAGAGCTATAAGTTGATCTACTCCACCCATGACTGGAGTTGGCGGCCGTGGTCTTCGCACTCAAGTTGTGGAGACACTACTTGTATGATGAACGTTGTGAGGTGTACACGGATCACAAAAGCTTAAAGTACTTATTCACCCAAAAGGAGTTGAACCTGAGGCAGCAGAGGTGGTTGGAGTTACTGAAGGACTACGACTTAACCATCTTGTACCACCCAGATAAAGCTAATATGGTGGCCGATGCACTCAGTAGGAAACCCGTGGAAAATCTTGCAACAATGGTCACCACCCAGCCGCAGTTGATTTCGAAAATACGGTGATTTGGCTTGGAAGTTGTGTCCCCGGGCGCCCCTGCCAAACTTATGACTCTTGTATTGCGGCCGACTTTGTTGGAGTGGATTAAAGAAAGACAATCCTCTGACCCAGAGCTCCAAAAGGTGCGAGGCAATGTTGAGAGCGGGCATACCGACGACTTTTGTGTGGATTCGGAGGGCACCCTTCGGTTTCGGGACCAATTGTGTGCGCCCAAGGGCGAGGAGATCCGCGGAGAATCTTGAAGGAAGCACATACATCCCCGTATGCGATTCATCTTGGTGAAACCAAAATGTATGAGGATCTAAAGATGCATTATTGGTGACCAAAAATGAAGAAAGATATTGGGCGCTTTGTGGCTCAATGCTTGGTGTGCCAACAGGTGAAAGCTGAACATCGCCCCCCGGCGGGAAAGTTGCAAAATAAGCCGATCCGATGTGAAAATGGGAGAATATAGCAATGAATTTCATCATGGGGTTGCCTCGATCTCAAGGGGGCCATGATGCGATTTGGGTGGTTGTAGACCGATTGACGAAGTCGGCTCACTTCTTACCGGTCCACACCACTTGGTCGAGGGACAGGTTGGCGCGACTCGACTTAGATGAGATTGTGAGATTGCACGGGGTTCCGGCATCGATTGTGTCGGATCGAGATCCCCGGTTTGCATCTCAATTTTGGAAGAGTTTGCACGAAGCTTTAGGCACACTGCTCGACTTCAGCATGGCATTCCATTCTTAGACCGATGGCCAGTCAGAGAGGACGAACCAGATCTTGGAGGATATGTTTCGGGTGTGTGTCCTGGACTTTAAGGGTGCATGGCACACTTACTTGCCGATGGCGGAGTTTGCTTATAACAATAGCTACCAGGCAAGTGTTGGGATGGCACCCTTTGAGGCCTTGTATGGAAAAAAATGTCGGTCTCCAATACATTGCAGTGAGGCAGCGCGCGGCATATGACATTTATGAACTCCTCGTCGGGGAAATCCATCTTGGGAGCTAGGTTGGTAGTAATAGAAACCCAACACACATACGCACGCACACACAAAAGAAACAAAATTCACAAAGAGAGAAACAGTGCAAGAGTGAGAAAAGGAGAGAGAGAGAGAGAGAATGAAGTGGTTCATTCTGTTGGGCTTTGTTAGCGGGAGGGAGAAAGATCTATTTCTTTGTCTTTTTTTTCATATTCTTTTTTAAGGTGTTTCAGTATCTAGATTGTAGCAAAATTTGATATTTTCTGGAGCAATTTTTCTCTCCAAATTAATTTTGATTTGATGAAAAAAATGGTTATGTTCAAATCTTCTCTTTTGTTTTTTGCGCTCTTTTCTTTTTAATTTGACATAACTCTTGCTCTCTTAACTCTGTAGAAAGTTACTTTTCTGGATTAACATGATAGACACTGACCAAGAAAAAAAAAGTATATAAATTACTAAGCAAGTGACCAACTTCATTAATATATTGTTCTCTTCCATTATATCAGGGGATTAATTTTCTTTTTGTTGTTGTCGTTGATCAAATTTGTTTACTTTGTTTTGATAGATTAGTATTGAGTAGCTTCCTACTTTGCTTTCATCTAAATAAACTATATTTCTATTTGTTGTTGTTCTAATCATCGAGGGCGAGGCGAAGGCGGCAACGTAGGGTACATGCCCATGCGGCGTGCATCTAGCCCGGGGCTACAACCGATCAGTTGTAGCCCTGAGCACTAGGTAATATTTTTTCCTAATAACTATTAGTATTACTTATAGTGTTATCTATAAAAAGTAGAAAAAAATGTATAAAATCTAAACTATAGATTTTTCAATTCGACTATCCGACATTTCAAAATTTTGATTTTAGTATCCAATCTTTCAATGTATTTAATTTCAATAGTTTGATGGCACTTGTGGTACAAAATTACGACAAGTTCAAATTTTGAAGTTAAAGAGTCACTAACTGGCTCAAATTAAATAAATTAAAAGATTAGATAGTAAAATCAAAATTTTTGAAGGTCCCGCTCCAACGATACCTAAGTCTCCTGTGCACCACACCAATTGTATCTGATAGATATAAAAATTTTGTCAAAAGATGGGACTGTCTATAAGAGAAAAAGACAAAGTTGAAAAGAGAAGAAATTAAACATAACAATTTTGTGACACCCCAATAGTCCCACATCGAATGAGAATGGAGTTGTCATTGGATATATAAGAGGACTCCACCCTAGTAATAATAATTGGGCTTAAACATTTTGGGCCGGTAGTTTTGGCCCAACGAGTTATTATTGCTAACGAGTCGAGTCGTTACATTTAGTATCAGAGCCGGTTCACCAGCAGGAAGTGTGAGATGAGTCTTGGCTGAGCCAGGATCAGAATGACAGACTAAACCAGGGTCGGTGAATGACAGACTAAGTCAAGGTCGGAATGACAAAGGCTAGCGAGACGAGTCTCACATCGCCTGGTGATCTTGGGCTATGTGTATATTTAGGACTGACGAGGACTTTAGGGCCTGAACGGGGGGGAGTCTGTGACACCCCAATAATCCCACATCGGATGAGAATGGAGTTGTCATTGGGTATATAAGAAGACTCCACCCTAATAATAATAACTAGGCTTAAGAATTTTGGGCCGGTGGTTTTGGCCCAACGAGTTATTATTGCTAGCGGGTCGGTCGTTATAAATTTTTTGGAGGTTTTAAATATATGAAAATTACTTTAAGTTCTATTGTATTAACTTGCCTCACAACTTAAAGTACTATTTATTTATTTCATTTACATAATTATAAGGAAAAAAGGCAGAAAAGCATGGGTTATTACACTATTCAGGCAATAAGGTCACTAAATAATGAGTCCTTAGCCTTCTTTAAGTTGCGGTTTTGTTAAATAAAGTGTTTATCCAAGTATATATTTTCTTCTGAAAAAAATATTACATTAATACTTTCTGAACAAATTCTCGGTATAGCAAAGTAGAAGTATCATATTAAATCTCCTACCTTTTGGACATTAAAATCCTTCTTTTAGTTTTTGCCACAATAGTAGTGTCAGGCCATTTTTTTAGACAAATACGTACAAAGACTCTTACAGACGATCCTGAAATTGTCCCCTCAATTTCTTTTTATCAACACTCCCTCAACTTTAAATGTTTACAACTGACTTATTTTCATCAACTAAATTATAAGAGTTACCAATTTTATAAGTATTTTTATCAAATTTAATATGCCAATTTGCATAAAAAATTTCACCGGTTTTGCATTTTTTGTAAAAATAGACTACTTTTCTGAATTTTGCAGATTAGATCTAGATTTTTAGTAAACTGGTCAAAATATTGTATTCCTTTTTCTCTCTCCTTTCTCCTGCTTGTTCGTTTTCTGCTCCTTCTTCGTCTCCTCCCGCTTCCTATCCCTTCTCCTTATCCTCCACCGCCTCCATGTCGACGCTGGGCTCCTCTCTCCTACCTCACCGCACCTTTGTTGATGCCTGTGGTGGCGACATAGGCTCCTATATGGCACATGTTGCGGAGATGAGGCTGCGGTGGAGGGCGTGGCCGTGTACAGCGACAGCGACGATGGTGCCGCACGATTTGAGGATGATGAGGAGGGAGAGCACGTATGGGCAAGGGTGGTTGCGATGACAGAAGGCGAGGGAGGGGCCGTGGTAGCGAAAAAGGATATAAAAGGATATAGAAGGCAGTCCCCACTGTCACAATTACCTATAGGCCCCTAAATTATCAACTATTAGCATTAATATAGTGGAAAACAGTGGTTTAAGAGTGCTACCGAAAATTGTGCCGCTTCGAGACCAACCGACAGCACCCGCTGATCTCGACGTATCGACGCCCTTGCTCACTGTCCAAAACACGAAAGATGGCCGAGGAGCGCGCCGAGGGCTATGTGAACTCTGCCTCGAAAGTTCACCGAGAGCGACATAGTCGAAACAGTGACGCATGGCTTCTCTGACTATAACTAAGGTGAGCACGGGTGTCAGCGACACCTTGGGATCCTCGTGCTCACTTTTCGGAGAATCGACGGCCTCTCGGAATGCTGGAATAGGAACAGCCACTCAAATAAGCCCTAAATTGGGCCTGGCCGGGGGCTCGGTGGCTCGGGCCTATCTCCGACGGCACAGCAGCGCGAGCGCCGGCAGAGGATGGATGCGGCCATCAAAGGGGAACCTGTGCTCGCGCTAACCGGCGGTGGGAGGCGGCGGCAGCGGCGCTGGAAGACTCGTAGCCAACCCGAGTTGTGTTCGGGCTCGAGTTCAGCTCAAAGTTACGACGACGGCTGAGGAAGGTCGGGAAGGCGACGGGGTGTCCTCCGAGACCGAGGGGTCGCAGCAGTGACGACGAGGGGCGGCGGCGACGGTGGCGGGAAGAGCTGCGGCCGCCCAGCCCGAGACTGCACCAGTTTGGGTGCTACAGCCACGGCGGTGCACGGTGGCTTCGTGTGTCGCAGGAGCAGGGTCGTCGGAACCCTAAAAGGCCAGAGGAGGGGTCTGAGGGGGCGTGGCCTCCTCTGGTTCCTCAGGTCGAGAGATGGGGGAGAGATGGGGGAGAGATGGGGGAGAGATGAAGAGAAAGGTATTGAGGGAGGGAGAGAGGAGGTTTTGGCCGGAGTTGGGTGGCCAAACGACGATAGCCGGCTGCCGGGGAGGGGTCAGCACAAGAGGAGAAGGAGGGGGAGGCGGCTAGGGTGAGGGTGAGGGCGAGGGATGGCTATGGTTTCGGTTTGTGGAAGAGAAACCCTAGTTGGCCTTATGTTAATAGGAAAAAATTGCGCGAAGTCCCTCAATCCTTGGATTTTCTTTCCAAGTCCCTCGCAGCACGCGTAATTCGCGTGAGAGTACCTTCACGTGCGGTTTCACGCAAAACGATACATAAAATATTAGGTATTTTTCAAAATTATTGATTTCCCAATTTCGATCTCTCCTCGAACAATGCGCAATTTCGGACGATCGGCTCGTAGGATTTGCAAACGGATTGCACCAACACCTTCGGCACTATCGGAACATCAGATCTACGATTTTGTTTCGCCTCAATCAGTCGTCGATTCGCGAGGATTCTATCCTCTCTCTGTCTCCACCTATATATATACAATTGTATAAATAATTTCGAATTCAAATTTCAAATTTCAAATTCAAATTTGAATTCTTTAGTCAAATTCAAATTTAACATCTCGGATGTTACAGTCACGTAGAAGACTTTTGTCTTTCAAACATTTCACTAACGCATGAAAAATGTGAGTTTCCATTTGAAACTCCCTCTTGCATCTAAGTTCATAACTTTGGAGAACTTTATCGACATAACGTGCTCCTGTTTGACTTGAGATGTGAATAGGTGTCATCGTTGCCATATTGTTGTTCATCATAGAAAAAAGGTTTGTCACGAATTCATCAACATCTTTTTGCATCTTCCTCCAATAATCATCGTCTTCTTGCATTCTTCTCCAATAACTTTGATCCATATGTTCTTACAAAGGATATAAAAAAATTGAATATAGATAGATAGAATATATAAGAAATGATTTATGCCCATTCTAGTGAAAGATTTGAGCATTATATAGATATTAGAGGCTTTTGTTAAATTCAAAAAAAAATCTCCTCTAACAGCTAGTATGACTGGTTCAAATCACTTAACAGCTAGTTTGACCACTTTTAAATATTGTAAAACTATTTTATTATTTTTATGTCATCATAACGGCTAGTTTGATCACTTTTGAGTACATATATGAGCTTCAAAATACTCCAACAAGGCAACAACTAGTTTTTGGAAAAGCTAACGGCTAGTTTTTTTGTTTCAATCCTGTAAAAATACAGCATTTTATCCAAACACGAAAAAATAAAGTAAAATATTTCAGAGTATTCAAGATTTCATACCAACCTAATACAACAGAATATAAAACTTTGTTTTTAATTCCGGTAATTGCCAAACGGGCCCTAAGTTGCACCATATAAAATAAAATTGCACTTTTGAGACTAAGTAGCACAATTTGGGACTGAACTTGCGCAATTTAAAACTATTTGAAACTAAGTTGCAACTTCTCAAATGGTGCAAATTAAGTCTCAAACAGTACAACTTTTACTTTTTATGATACAACTTAATCTCAAATAGTTTAAAATAATACAACTTAGCCTCAAACAATGTAATTTCATCTCAAATAATACAACTTCTTTTTCTTCTTCTTCCTTCTCTACTTCTTAGACTTCCCTATAGTGGTTGCGATTCGTGGTGGCCTTTTCTAAGAGAAGAAAAATATATATTTTTATTCTTTTTCTTTCTTTTCCTTCCCAAATCGGTGCATCTCGGGTCAGCGGGTGATTCACGGCACGAGTCGGAGCGTTCTGGGACACTTTGTGGGTTCCGGGGACATCCCAGTGAGTTTTTGGAACTTTCTGCGAGTTACAGTAGTCGGTAGTTTGGAAATCCATTCTCGGGAGGTTAAGGTTTTGTGTGTGTATTGTTGTAAGTCGTCTGGGTTAGACCCTGACTCGGTGGATCCTTCGTAGGTCCGGTTGACGGTTTGCGCACCTAGGGAGTTTAGTGCCTCGTCGAACACAGGTGGGTACTTCGATCCAAAGTCGGTATTGTGGTGCAAGCTCGGTGATATTCCCTCCTCTCTTTCCTCTTTACTTGTTACACACACTCGATTCATGTTGAGCATGTCGCCACTCGACTTCACCTCTTGTTGCTCTACTCCTTCTCTGTTTATGTTATTAGGATCTAGTAGTAGAGTGGTAGTGTACATATACTAATTTATGCATGATTTACTATCAGTGTTGACCTGAGTGGTCGGTTCTCATGAGATCTATGATGTTTGATGACCTGATTGGTCGGTACACCCTTAAGGGTTTGATTGTCAGCTGTTCGCCGATGGATGGCTATTTATCATATCGTATCGATCACCACGGCTCGTGTGCATTTCACGTACACTAGCGGTTTGGCCACCGCAACGGTGTTCTTTTTTGAAAAAGTGATCGTACTTCCGATCCGTGAGTCCAGCGGTCTATTGCTAGGGTCACATACCAGGTAGAGCAAGCGTGGCAGTTGCGTGAGGTCTTTAGACCGACACGGCAGTCAGATTGGTATATTTGGATTGTTCGTCCGGTTGATGCATCCTTATATTCACAGTAGCGGTAGTCGCATGTTTATTTCTATTACCCTTCAGTTTATATTTGCTACTGTAGATCTCCTTATATCATATATTTTGTGTTACGGATTTTGTATTGGCACATTTCGTGATTGTTTGAGTCGGAGTCTTGAAGGTCGTGGTGTGTGTTTTAAACCGATTGAAGAATTCAAGACCACGAGAACAATGCGACGACAACTTACAGATTGAATCACAATGCTAAGGTATGACATAATGTTTACATGGTGATTCATAGTTATTTATGGTATTGGAATCATAAAATATGTTAAAACATGGATTAGATGTGTTTTTGGAACTTGAGTTTCTTATATTGAATTATTTCATATTGAGTTCCGGTACCTAAAGTTAGTTCCTCAAAATCGGATTGAAAAACTTAATTTTTCATACTGAGTACCGGAACTATATTTGGAGTTCCTCAAAACCCGAGAGTTGATTTTCTGGAAATTGAACTGCATACCGGTACCTCATTTTAGTACTGGTACTGATGTTATTAGCTTCGGTACTGATTTTTCTGAGTACCGGAATGCAGCATGCGTAACTTTTCTATTCCGTCATTGCATTCCGGTACCTCCCTTCGTGTACCGGTACGCAGTGTCCAGAATTAAAAAGTTTTGATCTAATCCGACTCTGTTTGATTCCGAAGCCTATAAATAGCATGTTAGGGTTCTCTATGATATTGAAGCACTCAGAATTCACGAGAGAGTAACCCTAGAGGCTAGATTTTTCGTTCCAAACTTTTTCAATCAAAATAGCCTCTTAGATCAATTCGAGATAGCCCAATTTCTATTTGATTATGTCGAATTGATCTTCGTTTTGCTTAGAGCTCTTTCTTCTGGTTCTCAATAATACTCTAAGCAAAGGATCACCATAGAAACCTGAATTTACTCTTCATGAGCGGCGTCGTGGATTCGACGTGATCAAGGCGATTCGTGGACTCGAATCGTGAGTGCTCGAGGATTCGAGTGGCGTCCGTGGATTCGGGCGTGGGGCGTGGACAACCCGGCGGCGTGCGCGAGATCCGCAGGAGATAAAGGAGAGGTTAAGTCCGTGGAGTCGGTAATCACCTTGTAATCTTTTATTCTTAGTGGATTATCTTTTATTCTACTGTTCCGAAGCCACGAAATAAGTGGTCGAGAGATGAGAACGAGGCTTCTTCTTACAACGGAAAGGGAATAAATGCTTTATTTAATGCCCTAACTCAAACCGAGTTTTCACGTGTCTCGGCGTGTGAAACGGCAAAAGAGATTTGGGATACCCTACAAGTTACACATGAGGGTATAAGTCTAGTAAAAGTTCAAAAGCTCCAGATGCTTACAAGTCAATTTGATTCTATTCGAATGGATGAGCATGAATCTTTTACTGATTATTTTACTAGACTCCAAGATATCATTAATACATGTGCTAACTTGGGAGAGAAGATCCCAGAATCTAAAGTTGTAAGAAAGATTCTTCGAACTCTTCCGGAACGCTTTAGAGCAAAGGTTGCGGCGATCGAAACCGTCAAGCATCCGGATGAGATGAAAGTAGAAGAGTTAGTAGGTGCTTTACAAACGTATGAAATGACTTTTCCTACTAATCAATCTTTTTTCAAATCTTCTTCAAAAAGTACAGGTGTTGCTCTCAAATCTACAAAAGAGGAAGATGACGACTCGAAATCCGACGAAGAAATTTCTCTCGCAAATTTTGAACATCAATTGGCACTTCTCACGAAGAAGTTTCATCGGAAGTTCCGGAAGAACCAAAACAACAAGGCTTCATCCACCAACCAAAAATCTTCTTCGAAAGGATTTTCCAATTCTCAATCTTCTAAAGAGAAGAAACTTGCAAAGTCATCTAAAGAAAAAGATGAATTTGAAGGGAAAATCCAATGCACAAGTGTAGAGGCTACGGCCATATTTTCATGGATCACTAAGAAATCTTTTAAAAAAAAGGCTTTGCAAGCTAAAACTTGGGACGATTCCACTTCTAATGAATCGACCTCAAGTGACGAAGAAAAGAACGATGCTATTGCTTTATTTTCGCATGCTTCTTTACCTTCGTCCTCTGTTGTTTGTTTGTCTTCTATTATTTCTGACTCTACTTCATATATTTTGCATGAAACATCGAGCGATGGTGCTGAGAGCGAAGAGGAGTCGGATGAGGAAGATCTTACAGAGGCGTATCACCAACTTCTTAAGGAGTCAAAGAAGATGGCTAAGCATAATAAGAAGTTGAGGAAGCAACTATTGAAACTTGAGGTTGAGAACAATGAGTTGAAGACCGCAACTAAATCTCTTGAGGAGGAAAAGGAGTCGATATTGAACAACAACAAATTTCTCCAAGAGAAGCTAGACCAATCGGAGGTAACGATCAAATCACATCAAGAAAATGTTGGTTTTCTAGAAAAGCAATTGTGAGAATTCGAATTTTGGAAATTTGGAATTCTGTGTTCCTCTCCCCTGATACTGTGTTTTTGATCCGTATACGTATATATATACAGGTATTTATATATATATATATGTATATAAGTGAGTTTAGTGGTTTTGTTAGTTGTTGGTTTTTCGTCGCGGAGAGAGAGCTGCTTAACGGCGCGATCCGGAGTCCGATTCTGACGATCCAAAATGCTAGATTCGATGTCTCGGCAGTGCTGAACGCGATGGCGCAATCCGTGTCGCCGTGCGACGGACGGATGGAAAGATATTGCATCTTCTTCGCTGAGTGCTCGAATGGCACGTTTATTGTTTCGCGCTTTGGACCCCGTTTTTCGCACCGTTTCGCGCGAATTTGATTTTGGAGGGGTGAAATGGGTTTTTCCCTGCTGTGGGAGAGGGGACTTGGGCTGAGAGGGTTGGTGAGAGGGTAGGTGAGTGTATTAATGAGCCTCACCCACCCCCTCTCTTTGTCCCACTCACACTCAACCTCTCCCTCTCTCTCCCTTCTCTCCCCCTGCTCCCAGAGTTGAGCCCGAGCTCCCCCTGCCCCTTGGCCTCCTCCCCGGGCCCTGCCGGCCGCCGCCGGCCACCGCCTGGCCGGAGCAACTCCGGCCAAGCCTTTCTCCCCATTTTCCTCTTTTTCTTCTTCTTCTTCTTCTTCTTCTTCTTCTTCTTCTTCTCTGAGTTGAGCACCCAGGGGGAACCCACGCGTGAGCCCCCTGAGGTGACTGAGCTGCTGGTGCCGCCGGAGCGCCGCCGGAGCCGCCGCCAGGCTGCTGGAGCCACTGCTGGAGCAGCAGTTGGCCGAGCTTGGTGGGGCCGCGCCGCCGCCGCCTCCCGACGCCGGAGAGGGTGAGCATGGTCACCCTCGGGACCTCCGGCGCCGCCTCCTCCTTCCCCGGCCATCACCGTGCTGCCGGAGCGCCGCCGCAGCCGCCGCAAGCTTCGGCTTGGCAGCTTGGGCAGCTGCAGCTGTGCTAGCTCCGCCGCCGCCACCGCCAGTTGTTGCTGTCGCGGCCGCCCCCTACCCGACGTCCGGCGACGCCATCTTGCCGGTGCTCGCCGTCCAGGCCGCCGCCACCGCCGTTCCTTGCCGGTGTGGGCGTAGCAGAGCCTTCCCGGAGCTAGGGCTCTCCCCTACGCCGCCGTCGCCGCACCCTGTCACCGTCTGAGGTGAGGGCTGCCACCCTTGGGTCCTCCGGCGCCGCCCCCTGCCTTCCCGGCCGTCGCAGTGCCGCCGGACAGTCGCCGGAGCCGCCGCGGGCTCAGTGTAGGCACCTTGGGCAGCCGCGGCCTACCTTGCCCCGCGCCGCCGCCGCCGGTTCCTGCCGCCACCTGAGGTGAGCCCCCACTTCCTCACCTCCCCCGCACTCACCCCTGGCCGCCGCCGGCCATGCTTGGCCGCCGGCAGCCGGCCGGAGCTAGCTGCTCCGGCCGGGGGTCATTTTGTCGTGTTTTTGGTGTTGCGCGCTTGTTTGAGCTCTCCGTTGCCTCCCGAAGCTCGGGAAGGTGAGCACGATGATCGCGGCGACGCGCTGATCGTCATGGTCACCCTGGTTTTCCATTTTGGTGGAGTATTTTGCCGCATAGCCGTTGTCGAGCCCTTTTGCCTTGTTAGCTCTGTTTTTATGCACTTTCCCGGACTGCGACCGTTCCTGTCGCAGTGAGGCTGTGAGCATGGCCTCCGTTACGTCGTTGTCGATCCGCTGGTGCTTGCGGAAGGTCGTGCGGATGTACGGTTTGCTCACACGGCCTTAGTTATGCTTGCTTTTGTGCGCGCGCTCACTATTTTTATGGGATTTCCCGGCTTGCGACTGGTCCTGTCACAGTGGGACAGTGAGCACGGTTTCCGTGACGTCGTTACCTATCCGCTGGTGCTTGCGGAAGGTCGTGCGGACGTACGGTTTGCTCTAGCGGCTCCGTTCATTGCTTGTATGTATGGAATTGTGCTTGCTTTGGGACTTTGGCGTTTGTGGCAGCGTTGCGACGCTGTGGGCAGCAAGGGTTTGGTCCTCGGGACCCTGTGGACTAGTTTTCCAACCCCTTCACCTTTCGTGGAGATTCGGATTCGTTTCCGACGCGTTTTTCGATGAATTAATCGGCGAAACGTGTGTTTCTAGTCGCGCGACTCACTCGCTATTTTCGCGAGCGACTTGGCTTCGTCGTGTAGCCTCGTTGGCTGTTCCTTATCGCTGTCCCGAAGTTCCGAGGACAGCGGATGAGTGATGTGGGGTTCCGGTGCCAAATCGGCACTTTTCGGGAACCCGGGAAGCCTTTACGGGTGCGTTTGATGTTCGTGGCACCCCGAGCTTGTGCTCGCTGTCCCGTCACTTGGTTTTGTGTGTTCGGGGACAGCGAGGGACCTTGTTGGCTGTTTGGTACCCCTCTGGGGCTTTGTGTGGTTTCGGGATCGTCCCGGTGGGTTTCCCGGGCGATCCGTCGGTTTCGGGATATGAGAGCTTTGTGTTTAGCGTCGACTTGGTGGACCTTGACCCTGTGAGTCTTTCGTAGGTCCTGTCGCGGTTCCCGAGAGCCGTCGGTGTTAGATTGGATCTTACCTACAGGTGGGTGCTTCGATCCGGAGTCGGTTCAGTGGACTACGGTGATACCTTTCTATCCCTTCTTTTGCATTACAGTTTTTAGTTCACTTGACTCCCGTAGACTCTACTTATGCGTGCTTGGATAGTAGAGTAGTTGTGGTTTGCATGGTTCTTGAGACGACCCAGTTGGTCGGAGGTGATCGCCTGTTGTTCCGAGCGATCCTAGTTGTAGTTTGCATGGTTCTTGAGACGACCCAGTTGGTCGGTGGTGATCGCCTGTTGTTCCGAGCGATCCTAGTTGAGGTTTATTGGTTGCTTCTCGGCTTGTTGCCGTTCTGTGGATTGAGCATACGCATCGATCGTCACAGCTCCCTAGCACCTCACGTATGCCTACGGTCTGATCCACCGTTTGAGCTTCTTTTCCGGAAAAGGGTTGTGGAGAGCGGTCCCGACCCGTGAGCCTTACTGCGTTGCGTGCAGAAGGTTTGTGCCAGTTGGTTGAGCAAGTTGTGACAGTGCCCGGGGTGCGTCCCGGTGGTTTCAGATTGGGTTTACTTTGTGGTTATCTCCTTTGATGCATACTAGTTGCTTACAGTAGCATAGTTGTTTCAGTTGTATGCTAGCCTCATACCTATTTGTGCTACTGTATACCATATCTATCTTTTGTTGACCCTCGTGCCGGTGTGTACACCTCGCCTTCGTCGGCTTGCGGTACCCACTGGGAGGGGAGACATGTGTACATGTTCTCACCCCCCGCCCTCATTGCAGGTTTCAGGTGAGCAGGGTGGTGAGTGTCGGGACGCTGCGAGGCACGCCTAGATAGTAGCTCTAGAGGTTCCGACTCGTGAGGCTACTTCCCCAGATTTGGTTATCACCCTACCTTCGCCTATTAGATGTGATTTATGGTTCAGTTATTTTTTGGGCTTATTCTAGCATGTTTGTGTTCTTGAATCATTCATTATCATTATGTGATGATTGCATGCTTGGACTAGTTGGTTATATAACCGTTTTTAGATGGTTTCATTATCGAGTATTTTGGCTTTCTACCCCTCGTGGTAGCGTCGTGAAATAAAGGTTTCCGTGTGGGAAACAGTTTTCAAATGGATTTCTGATTGTTCGGTTTTTGTGATCTCAAAAGAGAGTTCTCGTGTGGAGAACAGTTTTCAAATGATTCTGGAATGATTGAAATTAGGGTTTCAAATAAAGCTTCTGGGTAAGAAGCAGTTTTCTAGAATGACTGTTGCTTGTGCATTGCATCATCCTTCGCCTAAGGATTTGCTTAGATTCATACAGGTTTAAGGACGGTTAACTGTATGAACCTCTCTGAGTTGTTGTGCTGTTGTGATGAATGAATGGTGATTGTGATCCTGTTGTAAGTTGTGGACGCCGTGCAAATACAGGGGAGGTTCTGTCCGTGTGTACAGTGGACCCTGTATTTGTGGCGGGTCTGTACGTGGCGCGAACTAGGCTTTCAAAAAAAAAAAAATTGGCACGTTTTTCCGCATCTAGAACTAGCCCGGGGCGTGACAGCAATATGAAGAAATTCATACTTCCAACCAAGCTTTGACCCAAGCTTTGACCAAACAAGTTTATCAACTTAAATCCGACATTCAAAAGTTTTCCTCCGGATCAAAGAAGCTAGATCAAATGTTCGGATTGGGTCAAACGGACAAACTTGGACTTGGATATGAAAGAACATTTGTTGAGAAGGTAAAAAATTCCATTCACAAAGTTTCAACAAGTGTAAAAGAGAAAACATGCCATAGATGCGGAAAGAAAGGACATATCAAGAAGACATGCCTTAAAGAGGATAATAAGAGGACTCACTCGGTATTTTCTAAACATCTATCGGCATTATCTAAATCTCGACAACTTCCAAGGATTCAAAAGCAATATCAAAAGGGTCGAGTATTCAAGGTCAACCAAAAGTCAAATCCACAACAACCAACTCCTTCGACGCCTAATGAAAAGTGGAGACCCAAGGTTGATCAAAAGCCAAAACAAACGGTGCACAACGTCAACAAATCAAGACATTCGACAATCCGACAAGTTTGGATTCGGAAAGGTGATATCTTTCCATGTCTTAAGTCTTAAGTTGTTTTGACTTAGTATGATGCATTGATCGGTTTCTATTTCATATCATATTTGATCATTGCTTTATGTTTTTGATGATTTCTTTGTAGCAGTTTTAAATTGTTGATTTGCTTTTTGGATTATTCAACATTAAAGAGTGCCCTTGAACTTCAATAATTCACATCCATTCACTTTCTCTTAATCTCACATTAATTATCGATTTTACTCCATTTTTATTAACATTGGAGATAATATATTATGAAAATTCTTAATACTTATATTCATCAAATTTAGGTAATCATGTGTAATCTCAAGGAGCTTAACCTATCTTGGTTGTGTGTGTTGAATTTGATGAATAGTTATTCTCTAACGGACTAAGATTTGTCACACTTGCTTTCAACTAAGAGATTGCTTTAGTGAGAGGGAGTTATTATAATTGATCAATTGTTTTGAAAGATGTGGAAAGAGTTGCATCCTTAAAGGAGTGTGAAAACTACCACCACATGTAGGAAAGAGCTACCACCCCGGTCGTCCGGTAAGTGTGTGAAGCTACCACATGAGAATTGATAAAAAAATTTCGGAGTTATAAGGTGGTGCACTAAATGAAAGATGCTCAAAGAGCCACCCCCAATGCAGTATTTGTTTGATCTCAAATTTGAACGTTTATGCAACAAATTTCTATCTTTTTGATGAATTCCTTAAGTCATCTTCATAATCCGTTTACATCTTGATTTTTTTTTAGCCTTTAGATTATTTTTCATGACTTAATTTTGATTTATATGTGGATTAAGAAATTTTATAATATTTTATTTGCATCCTAATAATTTGTGAGTAAAATTGTTAATTTTTGTGAAATTATCAGGGATTGGGTAAATTATATGTGAATGTATTTTAATCAGGCACTTACATTGAAATTTTATTTGAAAATTTGTACTGGGTACCGGTACTAAAATAAGGTACCAGAACCAGGGATATCGGTACTGATGTTCGATTCCGCAGAACCCGAACGTTTGATATTTGAATTTTGTATTACGTACCGGTACGCGCGATTTAGTACCGGTACTAGGTCTGCGGAATTGATATTTATTACCGGTATGAGTGTTTTATTTTCATTCTACTCTTCACCAAAACTCTCCCTTTCTCTCTCTAAAATTTTTCTAACATCATTCTCGTCCGAATCATCGAGTTTCCTGCATCGATTTGTAAGTTTGCTCTTCAAATCTCATCTTTTCATCTTCAAAATCCTAGTTTTCAGGTTTTTCACATTATTTTCTTGGGTTGAAGATCGATCTCTGTTTTTACTGAAATTTCTTGCAGATTTTTGCTTGAATTAAGTTTAGATACGTGCAAGCTTGGTTCTAAGTACATTTAGATCCGTGAATAACATCTTATTTCTCCTGATTTTCGGATCAATAGCATGTTCTTATGCTATATTTGGGGTTTTTGGCATAATGACTTTTCGCATAAAACAAATTGCTTGCTTCTCATGGAAATTGTAGTCTTATGTGTTTCATGTTGTTTTGAAAGCATATTACATGATTTTGCAAGCCAAACAAAACTTTAAACATGATAATTCATTTTTATGCTTGATGTTGCATAGGAAAATGGCATTCTCCATCTTCCTGGTACTCATGGTGCTTATGGCTACTGGCGGAGGCCGTGGACGTGGTCGGGGAAGGAAGCATGTCTCCAAGAGAACACGTGTTGAAGAAGATACATCGAGTACTAAATTCGAGGAATCAGAGTATGCACCCGAAGAGAGTCCTGCCAAAGGGAAAAGCAAAGCTCCTGAGACCTCTACCAGAAAGAAAAGTACTCGTTCTCCACCTTGACAAAGTACCGGAGGCCCGGTCATTAGTGAACCAGGTTTGTCACGCCACGCCGTGCCTTAGCACCAAGTAGGTGGAAGGACAAAACGCACGGGCGCATGACCCAGATCCGCCGAACGGACAGAGTTTCCCCTGTACGTCCAAGGCGTCACAACCAGTATAATTCAAGAGGTTCCAAACAGGAACAGAATTCATACAAAGATTGCATAAGGAAAGCATCATAAACTACTATGCTATTACAAGCATTCGCAATACAACCACATATTACATTTTTTCTGTCTTTGTTCTTTCTTTCCAAATACAATCGAATTATTATTACATTTCCATTCACTCGAATACCCCTAAAGTACGCAGTAGAGGGTACTTCTATTCTGGTCACAGTGGTAGGACGCTAACTACTGAGTTACGCCCTTCCCTCGCGCCGCCACGCCGCTCACGTGTGGACCTGAAAAACAGTGGGATGAGAACTATATAAAATAGTTCCCAGTGGGTAAGGCCACCCAAGAGAGGAGCTCGACCCACCAGGTCCAAAGGAAGCATACAAGTATGGGTTAGTACATATACATAACCTGTAAGCATATAACTTTACTATATATGAAAAGTAAACATGCTATGCTTCAACAAATGCGATAATGAAATCCATGCAATATATTTTTAACTGCTATTCCACTACCCATTTCATAATCAATCTGCTCCTAAGGTTCATTTACCTTAGCTAAGCCGTACATGACTCACTCTTGAGTCAAACATTAACGGGTTACCTCCCTCCTAAGGTTTACTTACTTTAGTCAAACCTTACCCGACTCACTCTAGAGTCAACATCCTTGGGCCACCGCCCAACTAAGGTTTACTTATTTAGTCAAACCTTCACCGACTCACTCTTGAGTCATATATCCTTGGCCACCGCCCAGCTAAGGTTTACTTATTTAGTCAAACCTTCACCGACTCACTCTTGAGTCATATATCCTTGGGCCACCGCCCAGCTAAGGTTTACTTATTTAGTCAAACCTTCACCGACTCACTCTTGAGTCAAATATCCTTGGGCCACAGCCCAGCTAAGGTTTACTTATTTAGTCAAACCTTCACCGACTCACTCTTGAGTCAAATAGTGGGCCACCGCCCAACCTGACTTTACTACCTGGCGGCGAAATAGTCGCACTCGCCGAACGATGGCTTCAGTCAACCGGCGGCGAACCGTCGCACTCGCCGAACAATGGCCTCGATCACCGGGCGGCGAACCGTCGCACTCGCCACTGGTATCTAGCCTCTTGGCGGCGAAATAATCGCACCCACCACAAGTATCCAGCCCCCTTGGCGGCGAAATAGTCGCACCCACCAGCTGATACCAAGATTACAAGTCACCAGATCTGGGATTCCAGAATCCACTTTCACATCTCAAGGGTTCATCATTACCCTATGTTGCAAACCTCTTCTGGGTTCATATTGCCGCGTCCAAGTGGTCAACCTACTACTATATTTTCCAACCTATGTTCAATAACACTAGGTTCGATAGTCCTGTTTAAGTGATCTTCCTATCACTATGTTGTCTCAACCTAGGTTCAATAACTCTAGGTTCACATACATTCCAACCTATGTTCAATGACACTAGGTTCATTTCACATTCCAACCTATGTTTAATAACACTAGGTTATGTACTATCACATTCCATCCTATGTTTAATAACACTAGGTTTAACATGCATGCATCATCTCTCAAGTATATATATTATTATGAAATACTTAGATTCTTTAACATGCAAGGTGAGCCCATGGGTCAAATCATCTTGATATATATATATATATCTAATGCCAACATGCACATTATTGTTCTTTCTTATCCTAGTTGTCCACCGTTAGGATTTCCAATTTACGTGGCCTCTAACCCTTGTTTAACCACATGTCAAGTTCTCTAGTATTTAGAGAAAACTAGCTCACCGCTATGTTCTCACCTAGGCATACACATGTCCATTTGTAACTATGTGTTCCACATGCCTACAATTCCAATCTATGGTAGGTAATGGTATTAACATCATATGATCTACACATTCATATATATATATATACCACTTGCCAATTAACCTACCATTACATGCATCAAGTAAAATAAATATACTTTACTCTTTCGACATGGAAGTGACCTAATCACTTCGGTAAACACAAACCCACCTCACACTCTTCCGATTGCTTGTAGACACTTGCAATCGGGCTCTTTTCCTTGGCCTCAAGCTTGATCTTCAAGCTCCTAGCCCTAACACACATGAAGGATTCGTTAATCCGAGTCGAACTCATAACGATCTCATCTCTTGGAATCATTCGAAATGGAGTTGTCCCATATGTTCTACTAACCCCCAACTAGGGTTCTAAAGGGTTAAAATATTTTTAAAACCCTCCACAAGAAAATCCCTCTTTCAACCTAGGGTTTTCCAAAACTCATGGCAAAATCCAAAATCTCTTGCTAATCTCTACAATTTGTAGTCTAGATTAGCCAAGGGTCTCCAAAACCTCATTTCTTAGCCTCAAATCCGAAACCCTAACTATCAAATCCAAGAACTCACCTCGGATCCGCGAGCTCACCAAGCTACCATGCATGCACGAGCTCGATTCTTCACTCCTCCAAGCTTCCCAAGCTTGATCTCCACCAAGATCTCCAATTTGGAGGAGAAGAAGAAGAAGTGGTAATGAGAGAGAGGAGTTTCTCTCTCCCTCTCTCCCTGTGTGTGTTGGTATGTTTTCAGAGGAGAAAGGGGAAGGGTTCCCCTTTATGTAAGCCCCCTAAGTGAAATTACCAAATTACCCTTCGAAATCAGCATTCTTCTCACTGTATTTCGGTATACGGGTTGGCGTACCGGTATACGGGTTGGCGTACCGGTATACCACGAGGAATTCCGCAGAACCCGAGAGCTGGATTTTCGGATTCTGCCATTGCATTCCGGTATACCATATCGCATACCGGTACTAATCACTTCAGTACCGGTATGGATTCCTCATACCGGAATCCCACTGCAGACTTCACAAGTTCAGTAGTTTTAACTTTTCGAAGTCCGTTTTCGCGCCTCATTTGCGCCGAAAACACTTCGCACGAGTCCCAAACTTGGTCGGAGCCTCACATATAGCCTCTCATGCTATTTTTCTACCGGAACTCCATAATTTGTAGAAGTTCGGTGTACTACAAGGTTCAACCAAGCGTGAACGCCGAACCAAACGAGCTGAAGAACCTGAAGCTGTTTCTTCCAAGCGACAAAAAGCATTTGCTAGTAAAACTTGTTTGGCGGAGCGATATGTGAACTTTGGTGAGCTGACAAGGGAAGTTCTAGAGTTTGCTCAACTACTGCAAAGAGCTCCAATTGAACCAGTTGGTCGCATCACAGCCCGTGCACCTTTCTGCGTCGAATTGATTCGTGAATTCTACATGCGTGGAAAGGTCACTGCTGAGGATCAAGAAATCGGAAATTACAAGTTCGAAACTTCAGTACGAGGGACAAGAATAGTAGTCACTCCACAGACAATTGGTGATACTTTTGGGTTAAATATGGATACTACCGGTTTGCACTTTACTCATGGTACAATTCAGCTTTCCTCCCATTGGAATACAGTGATCAATGCCATTTGTAAGCCGGGCATTTGGACGAATCGGTTGTATGTAGATTCGAAGGATTTGAAGCCGGAGTATCACATTCTTTCCTTGATCATCTGCTACAACGTGGTGCCGACTATTGAGACAAAGAGAATTCGTTGGGATCGTCTTGTTCTTCTCTATCTACTTGGTCATCCAGAGCAAGCACGGGGTTTAAACATAAACATTCCATTCTTGATGTGGCAAAGGATGGCAAATGTGATTCAAGCCTCGGGACTACGTGAACTACTTCCATTTTCTATTTTGATCACTCGAATTTTAGAAAAAAATGGGGTAGATGTCATGTGCAACAAATATGACTATGGCTTGGGTCCTATTGATGGAGTTACCTTGGCTAAGTCGATCAGCACGCTTAAGACTTATCAGCAAGTCAAGGGATATACTTCTGCTACCTCTGGTTCAGCCGCTCGTCAGGTCGAAAGGGAAGGATCATCTAGCTCAGGGGGCGCAATTACTGTCGACTCTCTCCATCATGATGTTCGATCACTCAAGAAGCGGGTTGAACAAGGTTTGAAAGCAATGGAGGAACGATTCAAGAAATTGGAAAATAGAGTGAAGAAAGTTCTGGAAATGCTTGGTTGCCGACATGACGATGTAGCTGCTGGCGACGCTGGACCGAGCACTACACATCATGCTAGTCCATCCACTGTTGAGCAGCAGACTCCCGGCACTAGGGGCGAAGAAGAAGAAGAAGCTGATGATGATGACAGCGGGAATGAAGAGTGAAGTGGCTTGTGCTTTTTAGTTTAGCTTATCTTTTCATTATGCTTGTATCACTTAGCTACTATCTTTCTGTTTTAGGCTCTGTAACTATGGACAAACTGCTACTTTCTTAGTTTGCTTTTTCTCTTTTACTTGGTGTCTTTTTAGCAATTTTTGACAAAAAGGGGGAGAGAACCAGAGCAGATTAGCAGATTATCTGAAGAAATTATGCAAAAGTGAGGAACAAAGGGGGAGAAAATGAACTTGAAGCAAATTTGGATAGCTGACGAACGAAAGACGCGGGTGTTTAACTTACTTATTCTATTTGACTTTGTAAGTTTGTTTTGCAGGAAAGTATTCAAGACTTCAAGACTCCATGTTCTAAGTCATAGAGTTTGTCTTAGGAGTTGTTCATATGAATTTTTTGATTTTATTTGGATCTTACACGCGTGGAGTTCGATGTTTTGGTGATGAAATTGGACTTCATTTCTTTGGTTTGTGTAGAACAATGTATTTTAGGTTTTGTCACGAAATTGCTAAAGGGGGAGATTGTTACGGATTTTGTATTGGCACATTTCGTGATTGTTTGAGTCGGAGTCTTGAAGGTCGTGGTGTGTGTTTTAAACCGATTGGAGAATTCAAGACCACAAGAACAATACGACGACAACTTACAGATTTAATCACAATGCTAAGGTATGACATAATGTTTACATGGTGATTCATAGTTATTTATGGTATTGGAATCATAAAATATGTTAAAACATGGATTAGATGTGTTTTTGGAACTTGAGTTTCTTATATTGAATTATTTCATATTGAGTTCCGATACCTGAAGTTAGTTCCTCAAAACCGGATTGAAAATTTTAATTTTTCATACTGAGTACCGGAACTATATTTGGAGTTCCTCAAAACCCGAGAGTTGATTTTTTTAAAATTGAACTGCATACCGGTACCTCATTTTAGTACCGGTACTGATGTAATTAGTTCCGGTACTAATTTTTCTGAGTACCGGAATGCAGCATGCGTAATTTTTCTATTCCGTCATTGCATTCTGATACCTCCCTTCGTGTACCGGTATGCAGTGTCCAGAATTGAAAAGTTTTGATCTAATTTGACTCTGTTTGATTCCAAAGCCTATAAATAGCATGTTAGGTTCTCTATGATATTGAAGCACTCAGAATTCACGAGAGAGTAACCCTAGAGGCTAGGTTTTTCGTTCCAAACTTTTTCAATCAAAATAGCCTCTTAGATCAATTCGAGATAGCCCAATTTCTATTTGATTATGTCGAATTGATCTTCGTTTTGCTTAGAGCTCTTTCTTCTGGTTCTCAATAATACTTTAAGCAAAGGATCACCATAGAAACCTGAATTTACTCTTCATGAGCGGCGTCGTGAATTCGACGTGATTAAGGCGATTCGTGGACTCGAATCGTGAGTGCTTGAGGATTCGAGTGGCGTCCGTGGATTCGGACGTGGGGCGTGGACAACACGGCGGCGTGCGCGAGATCCGCAGGAGATAAAGGAGAGGTTAAGTCCGTGGAGTCGGTAATCATCTTGTAATCTTTTATTCTTAGTGAATTATTTTTCGCGTGTTGGTCCCGTGGGTTTTTCTCCAAGTTGAAATTTTTTCACGTAAATCTCGGTGTGCTGATTTTTATTTTCTGCATTTATTTTTATTACATCGAGATTTGTGTTTGGCCGTCATACCTATTCACCCCCCCCTCTAGGTATTGATAGTATCTAGATAGATCCTAGGGCTTCCCCATAACCTACATTTTGGTTACCAGTGAGTACACTTGCCCTGTCGGCTTACGGTACCCACTGGGAGACCCTTTGCTGGTTTCTCACTGCCCCTCTTTTTAGATAATCTGGGTGGTGGGAGTCGGGACGGAGCATGAGGTGCGGTAGTTAGCGAGCTGTAGAGGTCCCGATCTTTGGGCGTCATTTCGGTTTTAGATTCTACCCTTTTTACTCTTATTAATAAATAGAATGATTGTGGTTCAGTTTTGTTTTTTGATTCTTATGATGAACTGGTTTGGATTTAAATGATAAAGTTTTGAAACATATATGTGGATTTATGGCAAAACGGTTCTCTACCCCTCGTGGTAGTTGGTTTTCAAAGATACAGTGTTTTCGTGTGGGAAACAATTTTCAAATAGTTTTTCGAGCTTTTCGATTATCTTAGTGTTTCAAAACAAATTTTCGAGTGGGAAACACTTTCAAATGATAGAATGATTGTGCATATGTTCATCTCAAGGACGGTTAGCTGTATGGTTGAAATCATATGCATTTGTTTGTAGTTGTGTGGGTGGATGAGTGAGTTGTATCTTGCAATTATTGGTACGCCGTGCAAATACAGGGGACACTCTGTCCGTGTGGACAGAGGGGTTTCTGTATTTATGGCGAGTCTGTTCCGTCCCGTTGGACAAGGTTAGAAACAAAAAAAAATGGTACTTTTCCACTTACTCTATTTTTAAAACTGGCCCTCTTTCTAAAATGGATTTATGAGAATGACCCCGGGGCATGACAGTGACACAAAATACGTCACCGTTGAAGCGCAAGGAGCAATGTTCTTACACACCTTGGCAAAAATTCAAGTAACCAAACTCCACAAGAGCGGTTTCACCATAGTGGCGAAACTGCTAGTCGACATTTTCTCAAGTGCTATATGTAGTTACACAACTCAGTAGAGATTTATTCGTTTACCTTGACCTATTATCGCGCCAAAAATCAGAAACAATTCAAAAAAATTTCGTATTTTGAGGTACTTAGAAATTTTTTTTTACTTTTACATTTAATTCAATATTGAAAATAAGTATTCTAAAAGTAATAACTTTTTTCTTTATAAATTTCAGGACTATATTGGTGCTATAAATGGCCACACAGACAAGTTTATAAGGACCATATCGTAATAGAAAGCAAACTTTATCACAAAATGTCATGGTTGCTTGTGTTTTTATCTTCATTTTGTATATGTAAGGGCAGGTTGGAAAGGATCAGCTTCTAATGCGAGGGTACTACAAGATTCAGTTGACAACGATTTTAAGGTTCCATAGGGCAAATAATACTTGGTTGATGCTGGGTAGGCAAATACTCCCAACTTTATTGCACCTTATCGCAACACAAAATATCACAAAAAACAACAGGGGCAAAGTCGAGAGAAGCCTAAAGGTTATAAGGAACTATTCAATCTACGTCATGCACAACTATGAAATAATGTACAGCGTATTATCGGTATTTTAAAGAACATCGTATTATCAGTATTTTAAAGATGCATTTTCTAATTCTCAAGATAGCTCATTTCCATCCAATTGAATCACAAACAAATATTGCCATTGCATCATGTATTTTACATAATTTTATACGGATATATAATGGTGAAACCAACTAGCATAACGAGAATTCCATCGGCATAAATCAAGCTCATGTGATAATGATGCCTGACGGCAATGAAGAGTATACTGCTAATATTGAATATGTAGTACACTGAATTTCAGTGCATCGTACCGAACTTCTACAAATTGTGGAGTTCCGGTGGAAAAATAGCATGAGAGGCTATGTGTGAGGCTTCGGCCAAGTTCGAAACTTGTGCAAAGTGTTTTCAGCGCAAATGAGGCGCGAAAACGGACTTCGAAAAGTTAGAAATGCTGAACTTGTGAAGTCTGCAGTGGATTCCGGTATGAGGATGTCCATACTGGTACTGAAGTGATTAGTACAGGTATGTGGTGTGGTATACCGGAATGCGAGGGCTGAATCCGAGAAACCAGCTCTCGGGTTTTGCGAAATTCCTCGGGGTATACCGGAACTAACACCCGTATACCGGTATGCAAATGCGAATACCGGTATACAGTGCTGCGAAATCCTAGCTTTGGCTGGCTGTGTGTAGTGAAGTGTGAGGGGGGCAAAATAGTCTTTTCACATATGTTGGGGTGTATGAAGGGCTGAGACCCTCTCCCCTTCCCATTGTCTTCCTCCTCTACTTCTCCTCTCCATCTCTCTCACTTTCTCTCTCTAGAGAACTCTCCAAAGCTTGGAGAAGTGGTGGATTGGAGCTTGGAAAAGGACTTCCAAGGTGCAAAGAAGCTTCTTGGTGTAAGTAGAAGCTTGGGGAACTCGCGGTTAAGGTTAGTTCCTCACGTTTTGGGTTCAAACCTTGGAATTGATCTAGTATTTTGAGGTTTTTGAAACCCTAGGCAATCTAAACCACAAAACGTGGAGATTGGCCAAGAGATTTTGAGGTTCTACATGCATGCATGTGAAACCTATGTAAAATGAGGGTTTTGCCATGGAAAGTTCTAAAAATATTTGGACCTTCGAAAATTGCAATTGAGGCATAGGAAATCATGTTAGAACACTTGATTTCATGTATTGAGTTGATTTAAGGGTTCGTAACGAGTAACGAACCATTTTCTTGTAGAAGCTTGGGTTGAAGCAAGAACTCAAGGCTTGGAGACCTAGGAGCTCAAAGAATACAAGAATTTGGAAGCTCTTGAGGTGGGTTTGTGTTTACCGAAGTGATTAGGTCACTTTCATGTCTAGGATAAATAACTATTTAAAGATAAAATGGTGTGTAATGTGAAACCCTAGAACTTGCATGTGGGCAAAATGAGAATCATGATGGATAGAGCCATGAGCTCCTCTTGCATGTTAAAGAATTCAAGTATATTTCTATTATCTATACTTGTTATGTGATTTCATGTATGATTGGAACCTAGTGTTGAGAACATAGGTTGGAACATGTATGATTGGAACCTAGAGTCATTGAACATAGGTTGGAACATGAGAATGGAACCTAGAGTCATGGAACCTAGGTTATGAATGAGAAAGTAAACCTAGTGTTATTGAACATAGGTGAGACTTAGTGACTTGAACCTAGGGTCATGAGACTTAGGTTGGCAAGTGTGAAATGTGATAGATGGGATGTGCGACGAGGTTGCTATCCCGGGTATGCGACGATTTCGCTACCCATGCCATGTGATGGCGGTGTTGAGATGGGATGTGCGACGAGGTTGCTATCCCGGGTATGCGACGATTTCGCTACCCATGCCATGTGATGGCGGTGTTGAGATGGGATGTGCGACGAGGTTGCTATCCCGGGTATGCGGCAATTTCGCTACCCATGCTATGTGATGGCGGTGTTGAGATGGGATGTGCGACGAGGTCGCTATCCCGGGTATGCGACGATTTCGCTACCCATGCCATGTGATGGCCGTGTTGAGATGGGATGTGCGACGAGGTTGCTATCCCGGGTATGCGACGGTTTCGCTACCCGTGCCATGTGATGGTTGTGTTGAGGTGCGGTATGCGATGATTTCGCTATCCCGAGTATGCGACGATTTCGCTACCCGAATATGAGGTGACGATTTCACTCCTTGGACGTTGAAACTATTATGGTGATGCGGCAATTTCGAAACCATAAGTTTATGACAAGTAGTTGAACTTGGTCAATGTGAAATATAGGATGAACCTAGGAGAAAATAAAATGGACATTTTATTTGGTTGCATCCTTTATGTTTATTTACAAGCATGTAAATAATTATTGCATAGTTATTTGTGATCTAACTTATGCATATGGTGTTTCTTTGGACCTAGTGGGTCGAGCTTCTCTCTTGGGTGGCCTTACCCATTGGGAACTATGTTTATAGTTCTCACCCCACGTTTTTCAGGTCCTTCCGCGAGTGAGGCAGCGGAGCGAGGCAAGGGTTTGGCTCTCTAGATAGCGGCCCTTCTATTTTGGTGATACATAGAGTTGTACCCCTAGTCTTGGACATTGATAGTATAGGGGTTTACATTAAAGGCATGCAACTTGTATATTCCATGATTTTGGAACATGATATATGGAATGGAAATGAAAGAAAAGAAAATTTTGGGCATGTGTAAAGGTGCAAATGTGATGTAATAGAAGTAGAACTTCTTTATATTGATGCTTTCCTTGTGCAACTCTTGTACTCAGTTCCTAGTTGGAACCTTGTGGATATGTTGTGTTGTGACGCCTTGGGCGGGTAGAAGAGACTTGATCCGTTCGGCGGGTCTGGTGCATGCGCCCGTGCGGTAATCCTTCCCACCTAGTTGCTGTTAAAGGCCCGGCGGGGCGTGACAGAATATGTACAATCAAAGACAAGTCGGCAATCGAAAACAAGATGACATTGCACACAATATATGAAATGAATATGTTGCAAGACGTTATGTTAGAAATTCTTAAGCGGCAACACCCTACTTTGTATATCATTGTATTAACTTTATTCGAATAATTTGCATGGTTATAATGTTCATTTTATATATAAGAGATTGTACTAACTATCAATATTTCACTTTATATCCAATCAAATTTATGAAATGAATATCAGGAAGTACACGTATTTGTTTGAAATATCGATATTATATTGTGCATTATGCTGCAAAATATTACATATTGTGTCTTAGTCTAAAAGGTGAGTTATACAGATTATATGAGCGTCCAAAATTAGTAAGTTTTTCAACAAAATACCAAAAATAAGAAAAGTAAAATTGTAAACATAATCCAAATTATCATAAGAAATATGGGATATCAAATGAAGTCTTTAGTTTTCAACCATATTTCCCAATCACGTTCTTCAATGGAAAAAATATTTCACGATTGTCTTTCTTGTGAAGATTAGTGTCGCCTTCATTCTCTCCTCCTTGCTTAGGCTTGGAATTACATAAAGTGTGTTAATACACTTATTTATAGAAAATACATCCACATTTCCATGCTCTTGTTGCCATAAGCAATGTTCTTCTTCTCTCAACACAAGATAGCGATCATCAGATTGCTTCTTTAGTTCGATGAACTCGACTCCAAATTGACGAATAGGATTATTTTTTTACTTTCAGCTTCTTTCTTTGTCGGTATTCTTCATGCTCCGAGGGAGAGATTGTTGGCCTTGAGGTTGTGATTGTATTTGAGTTGCACGAGGAGACACTTGAGACATTGGTGGATTAGCAAAGTCGGTATGTTCTTCTTCACTTTCATTCTCTCAATGAAAACAACAAGTAGAATCTCCGTAGAATCTCCAGGGCAGGAATACTTGGATTTGGAGATGTTGGCTGTGATGGTAAGTCCATTTGCGAGATGAGAGAATCAGTTGGAGGTATTTCAATATAAGAGTTACTTCCACGAGCACGCTATCCTTCTGCATATTTACCTCCAATACATTATGCACAAAATAATAAATTTTAGTATCAACTTTATATTTTATATTCTTTCCCTATGTATCAATTGATCATAGCTTGAAAAACTAACCACATAAATCTCAGAAAGCGTGTCGAAATGTGGAAAAGTCTTCCTTGTTAGACTTCAATAAGAAAAACAAAATGTAATTATTTTGTAGAATGATGAAAAAAAATTATATATATTAAGAAAAGTGTTGACGCAGCGGAAGTATTCGTTCGTACCTTTTGCGGAAGCGACTCGCGCTAGAACGCAATGAGCCCGGATCGTAGAGGTTGATTGACGTGCCCTCGGATCGTCCACGAAGGTCTTCTAATGCTCCGAACCCGCGGTAGATCGAACTACGAATGAGCACGATCTCTGATCCATCGTTCAAGACCGTCTAGAATATTAGGATAACGGAGGATGTGGTTTCTCTCTCTTAACAAGATGGCTCACAAATTACTCGCGAATTTATAAGTATTTTTTTCTATTTTTCTTGTATTGTATCTATGAGAGAATAGCCCATATATTTATAAGGGATCCCAAAACCCTAATACATAAGTAAAAGATTAGGCCGAATCAGTTTATGATTGTTATCCTAATATGGCTATAATTTATCTCTAATTATCTTTCCAAATTAAAAGTGAGATTAAGTCTAGTCCAATTAGACAACATAATAACCGTCGGATCGAGCCCGATCACGGGTGCACACGATTCGGTTTAACCAAATGCCAACATCTCCCACTCGCACATAATGGGATCGATGCCATCATAACCACTTCCTCAACATTACACCGCTATTGATTCCATTCTTACAGGAAAATGAACAGTGCGACCGCCAAGTCAACATGTATTTTGGGAGCTCTATACTAGAAATCGCATACGGCCAGCATAAAGACATCAACCCTCAAAAGAGAATATTAGACTCGTGATGCCCTAGATCATTGGATTACATTAGGTTTAGCATCTCTAATCCCTCAAAGAGCCACGCTAACCTCTATTGTGCACATTATGATACTATACTCATGATTGTCTCGCTATATTGAAGCAACACAACTTGTCGACAATAAGTCAAAATGTCTCAACGTAATCCAACTAGTCTTTCTTGAGCCCTTATGCCAATAAGTTGAGAACTGATCGATTGCTTTCCCATCAATGCCCCGTAAAGCCGCATCACTCATAGCCGTAGAAAACATGCTAAAGTAGCAACATTAATTCTTTCACCTAATGACATAGTCAACAGTCAATAAGGGCATCTAACATATATGGGACATAGTCTCAAAATAATGTCTGTAAGAGCTCATACAATGAGGAAGCAGGGATCCATTCACTCATTTTCTTCATTTGGTCGCCTAGCACATGTAGTATGAAATATATGCTATGACAGAGAATCTCAATGAGCGTATGTCTTTCTCAATGTCATACAGATCTTAGCTCAGTCACTTCCGGAGCGTCTAGCCTGAGTTCTCCATTTGCTCGCTATCTCAAGCGCCAAACGATGAGCTCACATCCGGCTTTTAAATGTACATGCCATACGAATCGTGGGACTATTCGTATTCGGTCACGCTTATGATCTCATCTTGGTGCCAACCAAGGCGGCTTCCTTTAATTGTCAATTTTCGCTCGCTCTCTATAGCGCTGAAAAGAATGATTGCCCGTGTGAGAGGACCAATTAGCCTGTGACATACTACCAATATGTTCTTCAACAATATGCACATATGCTAATCTTAATAAATATCTTTGCCAAAAGAATAATTTGTATTTAAATAATCAAAAAATATTACAAAAGGAGGCTAAGATAATCGATTGCCTACACAATCAAATCCTACGAAGTCCAGGGGCTTTAACATGAACCAAAAGTAATTCTCTAACAATAGGCTTAGTCAGAGGATCAGTAACCATGCGACTCGTAGAAAATGTGTTTTAGGATTATTTCCTTCTGCACCACTTCCTCACGAACAAAGTGGTATTTCAGGTCCTTCAAGTATGCAATCGCTGCCATACTATCACAATAGATTGTCACAGGAATGGAAGCACAAGTGACAACCCCAAGATCTTGAAGGAACCTTCTCAACCAGATAGCCTCCTGCGCTACTGCAGAGCATACCACGAACTCCGCCTCTATGGTGGATAGCGCTACACAGGTCTGCTTCTTGCTACTCCAAGATATGGCGCCATTATCAAGCAAGAAGGCATATCCTGAGGTTGACTTACGCTCATCCAGGTCACCAGCCCAATTTGGATCGCTATAACCAACGAGACGCCAATCCATACCTAGATAGCATAGCACATAATCCAAAGTTCCTCTAAGGTAGCGAAAGATCCTCTTAACAGCCTTCCAGTGGTTCAATCCCGGATTGGACTGAAAACGGCTAACCAGGCCCACGGTATAGCATATATCAGGCCGAGTACACATCATAGCATACATCAGGCTCCCGACCATACTAGCATATGAAATCCGATTCATCTTATTTTTCTCTTCAGAAGTTTTAGGGCACTATTTAAGGTTCAAGCTCTCACCTTTAGCAACAGAAGTGTCAATGGATTTGCTATTGTGCATCTGAGATCGTTCTAAAACTTTTCTTAAGTAAGTCTCTTGAGACAAACGTAAAAGTTTCTTTGAACAATCTCACAGGATCTTGACTCCGAGTATATAATTCGCTTCACCCATGTCCTTCATCTCAAAATTTGAGGACATCCACGTCTGAGTGGCGACAATCATCTCCTTGTCATTCTCAGCCAATAGAATGTCATTAACATATAAGGAAAGGATTAGAAAATATCCTTTGGACCGTTTAATATACACACAGTGATCTTCCTCAATCATCGTAAACCCATCTTCAATGATGGCTCAATGAAATCGAATGTACCACTATCTGGATGACTGCTTTAATTCATAGATGGATCGTCGGAGCTTGCAAACTTATGCTCCTCACCCTCTATAGCGAAGCCAGCAGGCTGATTATATAGATCTCCTCATCCAGCTCTCCATTGAGAAATGCAGTTTGAACGTCCATTTGATAAAGTTTCAAATCTAAATACGCGACAATGGCCAAGATCAGGCGGATCGAAGCAAACCTTACAACATGAGAGAAGATTTTCTCATAATCAACGCCTTCTCGTTGGGTAAAACTCTTTGCTACCAGGCGGGCCTTATACCTATCGATCGAATCGTCTGCCTTGCGCTTAACCTTTAGAACCCATTTATTCACAATAGTCTTGCACCCTGATGGTAAGTCGACTAAGTCCCAGACATGAATTGACTTCATCGATTCTATTTCCTCCACCATTGCATCCAACCATTCCTTACGAGTAGGCAATGAGAGAGCCTCTTGGAAAGACCTAGGCTCATCATCATGTGCAGCAAACA
Organism: Puya raimondii; assembly: GCA_016920855.1. Lineage (NCBI taxonomy): Eukaryota > Viridiplantae > Streptophyta > Magnoliopsida > Poales > Bromeliaceae > Puya > Puya raimondii. The sequence continues at coordinate 67,086,610 of JABWPP010000049.1, forward strand.
TGAAAGCTTCCCCCTCAATCTCAAAACCACGACGGGAAACACCCACACATGTGCTCCTACGAAGTTGAGACTCCAGTTCTAAAGGTAAGTGGCTCTCACTATCTCTAGGAGGTATTGGAGTTGCCTCATCTACCTCAATTGAAAGGACAGAAGCGCTTATACCGGAGTTGTCTATCTCATGAAACTCAATTTCATTTCGGACCTCACTTCTATAAGAAAAATCCTCCTCGAGAAATTCAGCATCTCGTGACTCAATCTCAGTCAAACTTCCATCTGGCTGCTTTTCGATGAACACATATCTCTTAGAGTGTTCAGGGTATCTTATGAAGATACACTTCTTCCCTCTAGGATCTAACTTCCTATGCTTGTGAGAAGTGTCGTATATATAAGCTGCCGAAACCCAAGAACGCAGGTGCTCCAAATTTGGTTTCCTGCCTGTCCACAATTCATAAGGGGCGGAAGGTACTGTCTTGAAGGGTACACTATTAAGAATGTAGGTAGCAGTTAACAATGTGTCTCTTCAAAAAGAGACGGGCAAATTTGCTTGCGCCATCATTGACCTAACTATGTCAAGCAAGATGCGATTTCTTCTCTCCGCTACGTCATTTTGCTGCGGAGTCTCAGGAATTGTCAGCTGTCTGATCATTCCCTTTTCATCACACAATTCTTTAAATTGTTTAGATAGACACTCACGGCCTTGATCAGTTCTTAAGGTTTTAATTTTCATATCTAACTGATTCTCAACCTTATTAATGTAACGTCTAAAATAATCCAATGCTTCAGACCTATGGGAGATCAAATAGACATGACCGAAGCGCGTATGGTCATCTATAAATGTGATGAAATAAAAAGCATCATGTCTCGCCCTCACACTCATTGGGCCACAAATGTCGGAGTGGATCAATTGTAAAGAAAATACTGCCCTAGAAGCTTTATTAAATAGTTTTCAAGTCACTTTTTTTCCGCTAGACAATGTTCACAAGTGGGCAGATCGACTTTAGTGAGCGAGCTCAACAGCCCGTCTCTTACTAATCTAGTCATTCTATCCTTACCAATATGATCAAGACGAGTATGTCATTTAATAGAAACATTGTGATCATTCTCAACAGAAGATAGCAAGAAAAACGAACCACTATCATTATTATTATAATTAAGGTCCAAAATCATAAAATCATCTGAAATAAACCTCTTCCATAATAAATAGTTCTAAGATGAATCTCAACTATATCATTCTCAAAACTAAAAAAAAGCCTAACTGGATCATAGCAAGAATAGAAAACTAAGTTCCGCCGGATTCCTGGAGTATATAGTATATCATGAAGGTACAAAGTGCGATCATCTCGCATGATCAACTTGTACGTACGTACCAATGCCTAATATATCGACACTTGAATCGTTCTCCATGTATACTTTTTTGCTCCCAGCAGGTACACGACGGTACTCCACGAATCTCATCTGATCCCTTGCTACGTGGTCTGTTGCTCCTGAGTCTACAATCCACACAGGAAGAGATTCAGTAGTTGGCTATAACTTAATGATTGATACTTTAGGCTATACATCGAATTCTAATTTATTTATTTTTAAAAGATTATTTGAATAAAATGGATAGTTTGACAGGTTTCTCTCTGTAGATATCTTTATTTAATCTGGTGACTGCTGAGTCCTCCCATCTCTGGGGCCCAGGAGGCATTACTTGTGCAGCAATATTTAAGGGCCATCTAGACCCATGTAGAATCATGCAGCAACAGTATCTAATGCGAAGATGACAACTATGACCTTTCCTATATTTACTTTTTTTTTTTTTTTTTGCTTCCCGATGTGTGCGATGACGATGAGATTTCACACCAGATAAGGATGACCCAAGTCAAAGTGTGACTGGACCCGTGGATGTTCTGGATCGTTCTAAAATTTTAAGATATTTTTTGAAAATTCACAAATATCATACATGTCTTTTTAAATATTTTCTATTATCTATTATCTATTAATTATAATAACATTAATTAATTATTAGTAATTATTATTATTATTATTAATTATTATTAATTAACATACATGAAATCACAGTTTGCTTCGATCCTCTGTGGCGGCCTCATATTTATTTGGACATCATGGCAGAGAAGGGGTGATGTGGGCCCACTTTTTTTATTTTAATCTAATTTTTTTTTCCTTTTTTTAGCATATGAATTATGATATTTCATACTAAAAAATTCAAAAAAAATTATAAAAAATTTTATACTCAATACATGCAATCTAAATTATATAAAAAAATTACGTAAATGAAATTTTTATAGCGAGATTTGAGAAGCGTATTATATAAAATTTATTTTTACCCGAAATACGGAATATTAATTTCTTATTCACCACTCTATTATTTTCTTCTCAACTAAAAAGTTTATTATGAGTTCTCGATCCATTGGTGTGTCGCGCGCACTTAAAAATTGATATTGTAAAATTAAAATTTGACTTGATAGTTGTAATCTACACTATATAAAAGTCTATATATAAAAATTTATAGAGTATAAAATATTATAATAAGATTTTAAAAATATGGTATATAAAAAGAATTTATACATCCGGTACACAGAACAATTTCGAATCCGCCAATCTCGCTGCATCTCCCAACGCTCTAACACATCGCCGCTGCATCCCGTCGTGGGAGCACAGAACCTGCCGATCGTGAGATGTGTCCGTTTCCTATCTCCCTCTTTCTCCTTCTCTTATTGCCTCACATTCATGAGTTTTGCATTTTTATTCTTATACTTTTACCGCAGGAGTTGCTGTTGCTTCTTCTTCATCTTCTTTTACTTTTATTTTTTAATTTATTTACATTATTATAATGAATTTCTTATATATTTTTTTCACATATACTCTTAGAAAATAATTTTAATTACTACAAACTCTTATATTTTCCCTACATTCTTTTGCTTCTTTTATTTTCTTCAGCCAACTTTGTTAACATTTTTTAAAGTTTGTTATTTTTTTTTTTTTTTTTATTTATAGTCCTTAAAATTATTTAAATATTAATTATATTAGTGCTTACAAAATTTTTTTATACATATATAGTGTGTTTTAGTATATGTAAAAATTTTGGGCTTCCTATTGCACCGTAAATCGACTCTAAAATATGTATCAAAGATAAATTCTATAATACAATAAATTATTTAAATATTTATATTACATATATTATATTATATTTTATTATACAGTATTAATTATCAAATACTCTATCAATCATCTAATATTCTGTGTGGTGTATGAAGCATTAGTATGCAATAGGTGTAAGAAAAAAAATTTCCTCTCTCTTGAAAGTATGAGTGCATCCATTAAACATTATTTGCACGGTGTATATATTGTACATACACCACATGCTTAAAATATTTTAATAGAGATTTTAAAATTAAGATAAAGCATTAGCCATATAATATAAGTTACGGTGTACAGAGTATTAATATACTTCAGGTGCATGTAATAATTTTTTCTTTCTCCAATCAATTTTAATAAGATAAAAATACACTCATCTATTCTTCAATTTGAAATAAATCCTCCAACTTTAACTTTCAGTTCAAAAATTATTTATAGAATAGTTATCAAAACTATTAAATTTAATTAAAATTTTAAATAAAGTTATTAGAATAATTTAATTAACTATACAAATATTGAAAGTTATAAAAATATTAATAAAAAAGTTATTTTTTATAGTGTACATTAGACTACTTCATATATTTTTTAATTTCTTTAGCTATATATATTAATTAACTGAAATATTATTTATCCGCCGCGAAGCGCAGTGTCACGGACTAAACCGATTTGCTTGTTTAGCCCGTGCGGCGCTCGCCTTCCTTCGCGAAGTGAGCAAGCCTGCCTCTCTACTTGCTAAGTTAGGACCTACTCGCCCTAGACTAAGTACAAGAGAGAGAGAGTGAAGAAAGCTCTTCTATTACTTGAGTAGAGAAAATTACAAATGTAGATTCTGAGTTGAGGGGGGTGGAGGCCACAACTATTTAAAGGCCACTCGCTGCCTATAAGCCAAATGAAAGGATGCCAAGTGGCATAAAGCTACAAGCCAAAAGGGGAGGCTACAAGCTCCCAAGAGTCCTAATAAATGCACCTAGAAACTCTAAGTGACCCTTCGGCGTCCGCACCATCAGCCTTGAGATCCGCGAAGAAGCTTCTAGAAGATTAGGGCAAAACCTCCAACAGATATCTGCTTTGGAGTTTTGATAATTGCAAAGGGAAATCTTGGAGAAAATCTTAAGTCGTGACAACCTCCCCCACCTAATGCGCAGACGCCCTCGTCGCGCGCTGGTGTTGGAAGTCATCGACCAGTTGTTGATACTTCCAGAGAGTGTCGGCCTTCTCCCAGCTTGCTTCGCCATGCGGGAGGTTCTTCCATTGGACAAGGTACTCGATGCTCCTTGGGACGCCGCGACGATGAATGGTGCGAGTGTCCAGCAAGGCTTCGACCTCCTTGTCGATGGCAGTAGTCATGGTGGCAGGAGCGCGCTGTGACACGCCCCGGCTCGGGTCCTCAGCGTCTTCATGGTAGGGCCGCAGGCAGCTAGCATGAAAGACAGGATGAATTTTCAGGTTGGCGGGGAGTTGCAGCTTGTAGGCTGCCTTGCCCGCCCGCTTCACAACGGTGAAAGGCCCCTCGTACTTCCGTAACAGCCCGCGATGCACCTTGCGGAAGGCCTTGAATTGTTGTGGTTGTAGTTTGATCAAGACTCGGTCTCCTTCGGCAAACTCCAAAGGCTGCCGCTTGACATCGGCCCACTTTTTCATTCGGCGGGCCGCCTTCTCGAGATAGGCCCTCGCAATGTCTCCTTTCTCCTGCAAATGAGAGGTAAATTGGAGGACCATGGGGCTGCGGCCTTGCTCGCCCGCAGCAGCAGAATGTGGAGTGAGTGGCTGCCTTCCCGTCGCCAACTCGAACGGGCTAAGGTTTGTTGACTCGCTCCGCCGCAGATTGTAGGAGAACTGGGCTACGTCCAAGTGATGCACCCAGTCCTTCTGGTTGGCACTGACATAGTGCCGCAAGTATTCCTCCACTAAGGCGTTTACCCGCTCCGTCTGACCATCCGTCTGCGGGTGGGAAGCTAGTGGAAAAGAGTAACTCCGACCCCAAGATCCGGAACACCTCCGTCCAGAACTTGCCCGTGAACCTAGGGTCGCGGTCACTCACAATGTTTTCGGGGATGCCCCAAAGCTTCACCACATTGCTGACGAAGAGCCGCGCCGCTTCTTCCGCCGTGCAATCCGTCGGTGCCGCTAGGAAGGTCCCGTACTTGGAGAATCGATCCACCACCACGAGGATGGACCCCAGTGTCCCCACCTTCGGCAAGGCGGAGATAAAGTCCATGGAAACACTCTCCCAGGGACGCGTTGGTGTAGGCAGGGGCTCGAGGAGGCCCCCGGGTTTCTGGCGCACCACCTTGTCTTGTTGGCACACAAGGCAGGTCCGCACGTACGCCTCCACGTCGTCGTGCATGCGAGGCCAATAGTAAGCGGCCTCGAGTAGCGCCATAGTCCGCTTCTGTCCAGGATGTCCAGCCCAATTGGAGTCATGACACTCCTTCATGAGCTCGCGACGAAGATTGCCCCATCTGGGCACATAGATGCGGCGCCCCTTGGTGAGGAGCAGCCCGTCGCTGAACCAGAATCGCTGCGCCTTGCCCTCCTTGACGAGTCGCACGAGTCCTTGGGCTACAGGGTCTTCGCAAGTCCCTTCGCGGAGTCGCTCCCTGATCGCACCTTGGAGCTGGCACACCGCCGCCAACTCCGCTTTACGGCTGAGCGCGTCAGCCACCTGGTTCTCCTTCCCGGGTTTGTACATGAGCTCCATGTCAAACTCCGCCAGGAAGTCCTGCCACCGCGCCTGTTTGGGTGACAGCTTCTTCTGAGTGAGGAAGTAGCTTGTCGCGACGTTGTCCGTCCTCACAACGAACCTACTTCCAAGGAGATAGTGCCGCCAAGTCCTGAGGCAGTGCACTACGGCGGTCATCTCCTTCTCTTGCACCGTGTACCGCCGCTCAGTGTCGTTGAGCTTGCGGCTCTCATAAGCGATGGGGTGTCCGTCCTGCACGAGAACACCACCGATAGCAAAGTCTGAGGCGTCAGTATGTACCTCGAATGGGTGGCTGCAGTCAGGAAGACGCAGCACCGGATCCTCTGTCACCGCCCGCTTTAGGTTCTCGAATGCCTCCGCGCACCGAGGGGTCCAGTCCTATGACTGGGTCTTCTTCAGCAAGTCTGTCAGCGGGGCTGCTCGAGCGGAGTAGCCCGCGATGAAACGGCGATAATAGTTGACGAGTCCGAGGAAGGATCGTAGCTCGGACACCGTCGTGGGCGCTTGCCATTCGCAGATCGCCCGCACTTTCTGTAGGTCCATGTGGAGTTGTCCTCGGCTGATCCAATGGCCAAGGAAGTGCACCTCCTCCCTTGAGAAGGAGCACTTCTCCCGCTTCACGTAGAGTTGGTTGTCCCGCAATACTTGGAAGATAGTCCGCAGATGCTCGACGTGCTCCTCCAGAGTGTTGCTGTACACGACGATGTCGTCGAGATACACTACCACGAATCGATCGAGGTAGGGGTGGAATAGTTTGTTCATCAGGGTGCAGAAGGTTGCCGGCGCATTCGTCAAGCCGAATGGCATGACGAGGAACTCGTAGGCTCCATACCTCGTCACGCATGTCGTTTTCTCCTCATCGCCTTCCGCGATCCTGACCTGGTAGTACCCCGAGCGAAGATCCAGCTTGGTGAAATACTTCGCTCCACCGAGTTGGTCGAACAAATCCGCCACTAGCGGATAGGGTACTTGTTCTTTACCGTTGCTTTGTTGAGCGCTCTGTAGTCAATACAGAGCCGCAGGCTTCCGTCGCTCTTCCTTTGGAACAAGACTGGTGCTCCGTAGGGTGCTTTCGACGGCTTGATGAAGCCCGCATCGAGGAGGTCCTTCAACTGTCGTTGCAACTCCTCGAGCTCTGGCGGGGCCATGCGGTATGGTGCCTTTGCTGGTGGCTTTGCTCCTGGCTCGAGCTCGATTGCATGGTCCACCTCCCGCCTGGGTGGAAGTTTCTTGGGCAACTCCTGGGGCATGACGTCCTTGAACTCCCCTAGGATTGCACCGATCTCCGTTGGAGGGGCCTCCTCCTCGAGGTCCACTCCGCTCACCTCGCGGATGGCCGCAAGGTAAGTGATTTCTCCGCGCTTCACCCCCTTCCGCAGTTGCAGAGCGGAGAGGGTGAGGGTTGTCGCCGGCTCACCGTGGCTCGCCAAGACCATGCATGGGGCTGACTCCTCCATGATGCTCAAAGCCCCGAGATGCGGCATCGGAACTGCTTTCGACGAAGCGAGGAAGTCGATGCCGAGGATGACTTTGAAGTCGTCGATGGTCGCGGCGGTGAAGTTCGCTGTACCCGCCCAGGGTCCTACAGCGATCGTCACCCCTTTGGCTACTCCCGCGACAGGCTGTGCCGCCGAGTTGACAGCCTTGATTTTGCTCGTGTCTTTCTCGAGCTTGAGGCCTAGCCGCTTGGCCTCAGCTTCAGCAATGAAGTTGTGGGTCGCCCCGGTGTCCACGAGCGCCTGAGTGGTCCTCCCGTTGAGGGTCACGTCCACGAACAGCAGCTCCTTCTTGAGCGGCTTGCTGCTTCGTGGCTGTCCTTGGATCGCGCTGACGAGCCGCAGCGCACCCATCTTTGGTTCCGCCTCGTCCTGGCCCTCTTCGGCTTGGATGGCGTTGACGGTTTTCTTCTTTGGGCAATCTCGCGCCCAGTGATCAGCTCCGCAGACATAGCAAGAAATCTTCTTCTTCTGTGGAGGGGCCCTTCGCTCTTGGCCCTTGTGATCACGCTGCTCGCGGCGATCTCCCCCACCTTTGGCCTTGCCCGCCTTAGGTGGTTTGCCACGAGTGAAGTCCGGCTTCTCGTATTCCGGCAGCTTCTCCGCCAAGGAAATAGCGGAGCTCACGTCCTTGACGTTTTTTGCCACGAGCTCCTTGTTAGCCCATGGTTGGAGACCGTCGAGAAATAGGAATAACCTGTCCTCCTCAGCCATGCTAGAGATGGCAAGCATCAGCTTGGAGTACTCCTTGACGTACTCCTTGAGGGTTCCAGTGTGCTTGAGCCGTCGAAGTTGCTTTCGCGCCAAGTACTCGACGTGCTCTGGGTAGAATTGTACCTTTAACTCGCATACGAAGTCCTCCCAAGTCTTTAGCTCGCATTGGCCCTTCTCGGCCTCTGCAGAACGCCGACGCCACCACAGCATCGCATCGTCGGCGAGGTACATAGAGGCGGTTTGGACCTTGTCATCCTCGTCCTCCAACCGCATCGCCTTGAAGTAGCGCTCCATGTGCCATAGGAAATTATCGATTTCTTTCTCGTCTCGCGATCCCTTGAAGCATTGGGGTTCAGGGACGCGAATCTTCGGGGTGTACCCCCTCTGCGTCTCGACGCCTTGGGCTACCGCCTTCTCGAGGATCGCCACCCGCGTTTTGAGGTCATCTACCTCGTTGCTGTGGGCGACGATCTCCTCGATCAGCGCCCGTCCGTCGTCGTCACGATGAGTTAGATCGTGGCGGAATTGCTCGAGCTGCTCACGGAAAGTTGCCATAGCAGCCACAACGCTGTCCTCTATGACATGCAGTCCGTCCTCCATCATCCCCACATGGCGGGTCAAGACGGAGTAGTGCTCGTCCGCTTTGGCGACAGAATCCTCCACCAGGCTCATGCGGTCTTCAAGTGAGGCGGACTCTCTCACCAGAGTCCGTGGCTCCTTGCTCTTGCCGCGCTTGGATGTCCTGGCTTCGGCCACAATGTCGACGATGGCAGCATCCAAAGTCGACATGTCTCCCAGCGATGAACTCGCTCTGATACCAACTGTCACGGACTAAACCGATTTGCTTGTTTAGCCCGTGCGGCGCTCGCCTTCCTTCGCGAAGTGAGCAAGCCTGCCTCTCTACTTGCTAAGTTAGGACCTACTCGCCCTAGACTAAGTACAAGAGAGAGAGAGTGAAGAAAGCTCTTCTATTACTTGAGTAGAGAAAATTACAAATGTAGATTCTGAGTTGAGGGGGGTGGAGGCCACAACTATTTAAAGGCCACTCGCCGCCCATAAGCCAAATGAAAGGATGCCAAGTGGCATAAAGCTACAAGCCAAAAGGGGAGGCTACAAGCTCCCAAGAGTCCTAATAAATGCACCTAGAAACTCTAAGTGACCCTTCGGCGTCCGCACCATCAGCCTTGAGATCCGCGAAGAAGCTTCTAGAAGATTAGGGCAAAACCTCCAACAGATATCCGCTTTGGAGTTTGGATAATTGCAAAGAAAAATCTTGGAGAAAATCTTAAGTCGTGACAGCAGGCTCTACACTAGTGCATGCATGTTTACCTCAAATCTACTCCGATTAAAAAGATGGTTAGATACCAATCAAGTTAGTAAAATAGTATTCCGTATACTATTGTATTTCATGTTATTTTTTAATCTTTTATTTAGAATATATTCCGTAATTTATATCGTCTAATATGCATTTTTTTAGAAAAAATTTCCTTACAAAGTAAATGATCTATTACATTATTTTTTAACTCTTGTTTTCAATATAAAAAAATACGTAAAATTATGAAAATTTATTGTTTAGATAATAAAATTTATTTAGATCGCAGTTTACTATGGGTAGAAATGTCATTTGGAAGGTCTAAGTGTAGTGGTATTCACAAATATTTTAGATAATGACGAAGAGGGTTGTTGAATAAATAATAAAATACTATTTTTTAATAAATTTTTTTTTTTTTTTTTGAAGGTTATGCTTTTTAAAACAAATAGATATTATATATTATTTAGCATCCGTGGTTATATTTTTATGCTTCGAAAAAATAAGGCCTTTTTGCAAAAAAAATCCACTGGTTTTGGGCTTTTGCAAAATCGGGCCGCATTTTTCGTTTTTGCAGATTCGGTCCGGATTTTCAGGTTTCTGACCAAAATGCCCTTGTTACTTTTTCTCTCTCCTCTTATTTTTCTCTCTCCTCTTTTTTTTCTCTCGCTCTTTTTTTTTCTCTCCGAACGGCGGAGGCGGAGGCGGAGGCGGAGGCGGAGGCGGAGGCGGAGGCGGAGGCGGAGGCGGAGGCGGAGGCGGAGGCGGAGGCGGAGGCGGAGGCGGAGGCGGAGGCGGAGGCGGAGGCGGAAACGGCCCGCCTCGCCCCTCACGCCCTCGCCCTCGCCCGCCTCACCTCCGACCCCGCCGAGGCTGCACCTAACCGCGACTTTTTTTTTTTCCCCCTCTCCGACCCTCCTCCACCCGCCGTCCCCGCCGCCACCGCCGGCGACGAAGAAGAAGTGTTTCTTGGGGCCGAAAAGCACGCCGGCGAGGGAGGAAAAAAATATAGTTACACTCCGGCGAGGGCGGTGGGTCGTGAAAAAAAATTGTAAAGAAAAAAAATAAAAATAAAAAAATATTATTTTCCTACTGAAAAGAACAAAAAAATAGAGAAAAATGAAGAAGATGATGAAATTACACTGTTAAAAAAAATTACACTGTTTAAAAAAATATTTGCACTGTTTTAGTGAATGTTGCACTATTTAGGAGAGAAATTACACTCTTTTGAGATTAAATTTACACTCTTTAGGCCAAATTACACTATTTAGAATAATATTGCATAATTTCTTTCTCTTCCTCTTCTTCTTTCTTCTTCCTCCACTCTCCATCCTCATCCCCTTTCTCTCTCTCTTTTCTCACAGTCCAAAATAATTTTGAATTGCTGCGGTCGAAACCGGAGGAGGAGGAGCGGCCGTAGTCGCGGGGTCGAAGAGGTAAACGGAGAGGAGGAAAAGAGAGGCGTCGGCGACGGCGCGCGGGGGGGGTGGCGTGCGAGCGCAGGCGGCGCGGCGAGCGCAGGGGGCGCGGGCGCGGGTCCCCCTGCGCCCCCCTCTCCCCCCGAGACGCGCCCCCTAGGGGGCGCGTGCGCGTGCGCAGGGGGCGCCCCCTGGGGCCGCGTGCGCGCAGGGGGCGCATGGTGCGCCCCTGCGCACGCCCCTGCGCCGCCCCCTGGGGGCGCGTGCGCAGGGGGCGCACCATGCGCCCCCTGCGCCCACCAGGGGGGGCGGGCGGGGGCCCAGGCCCGGGCCCGGGCGGGCGGGCGCAGGGGCGGGGGCCCGGGCCCGGGCGGGCGCGGGGCGCAGGGAGCGCCCCCTGCGCCCCGCGCCCGCGCCTCCAGTGGCCGCAGGGGGCGCGTCCCCTGCGGCCACCGCCCCCCGCGCCCCTCGCCGCCGACGTGCTCCCCCCCCCTTCTCCCCTCTCCCTTCTCCCCGTTTATCTCTTTGCCCCGCCGCGCCCTCGCCGCCGACGCGTTACTCCCGCTCGCCGAAAAATAAAAATACAACAAATATGTAAAATTGTGCAATGAAGATGCAAAATGATGAAAAATAGTGTAACGAAAATCAAAATGGTGCAACTAAGGTGTAAAATGGTGCAAATAAGGTGTAAAATGGTGCAACTAATCTCGGCCGCTCTGCGTTGCACTATTTTACACCTTAGTTGCACCATTTTGACCTTGGTTGCACTATTGTTCATCGTTTTGCACCGTTTTAAAAAAATTTGCACTGTTTTAAATTAAAATTACATTATTTGAGACAGAAATTACACTCTTTGAAAAAAGAGTTGCACTCTTTAGGCCCACGTTGCACTATTTAAAAAATTTTACACTATTTTTTTTTCTCTTCTTCTTTCTCGTTACACTATTTCTCCTCGTTACACTATTTCTTTGCACTCTTTCTCCCAAACCAAATTTGATCCGGTCACCTCCCTCTCTGGGGGAATCCGAAGGGAGGCGGGGAGGAGGAGCACGACGACGAAGAGGAAGCCTCAAAGGAGGAGGAGGAGGAGGACGACGACGGGCGCGGGCGCGGGCGCGGAAACGAAAATGGGCGCTCCGGCGGGGCGCCGGGCGCGGGCGCAGCCGGTAGGGGTGCGTCCCCTGCGGCCCCCTCCTTGCGCCCGCCCCGGCGGGGCGCAGGGGACGCGCCCCCTGGCGGGCGGCGCCGGGCGCGGGCGCAGCCCTGCGCCCACCCGGGGGGGCCGGCGGGGGCCCGGGACCGGGCCGGGGCGGGGGCCCGGGCCCGGGCCTGGGCTGGGGGGGGGGGGGGCCCGGGGGGCGCGGGGCGCACGGGGCGCTCCCTGCGCCCCCTGGCGCAGGGGGCGCCCCCTGCGCACGCGCCCCCAGGGGGCGCAGGGGGCGCCCCCTGCGCACGCGCACGCGCGCCCCTAGGGGGCGCGTCCCGGGGGGAGAGGGGGCGCAGGGGGACCGCGCCCGCGCCCCCCTGCGCTCGCGGCGCCGCCTGCGCTCGCACCACCCCGCCCGCCCCGCCCGCCCGCCCGCCCCACCACCACCACCACCCTGCGCGACGCCGACGCCTCCCTCTTCCTCCTCTCCGTTTACCTCTTCGACCCCCGCGACTACGGCCGCTCCTCCTCCTCCGGCTTCGACCGCAGCGGTTCAAAATTGTTTTGAAGTGTGATGAAAGAGAGAGAGAAAGGAATGAGAATGGAGAGTGGAGGAAGAAGGAAGAAGAAGAGGAAGAGAAAGAAATGGTGCAACATTATTCTAAATAGTGTAATTTGGCCTAAAGAGTGTAAATTTTATCTCAAAAGAGTGTAATTTCTCTCTTAAATAGTGCAATATTCATTAAAACAGTGCAAATATTTTTTTAAACAGTGTAATTTTTTTTAACAGTGTAATTTCATCATCTTCTTCATTTTTCTCTATTTTTTTGTTCTTTTCAGTAGGAAAATAATATTTTTTTTATTTTTATTTTTTTTTCTTTACAATTTTTTTTTCACGACCCACCGTTCTCGCCGGAGTGTAACTATATTTTTTTCCTCCCTCGCCGGCGTGCTTCTCGGCCCCAAGAAGCACTTCTTCTTCGTCGCCGGCGGTGGCGGCGGGGACGACGGGTGGAGGAGGGTCGGAGAGGGGAAAAAAAAAAAGAGTCGCGGCGAGGCGCGGCCTCGGCGGGGTCGGAGGAGGAGGGGGGGGGGGGGTGCGCGGGCGAGGGCGAGGGCGTGAGGGGCGAGGCGGGCCGTTTCCACCTCCGCCTCCGCCTCCGCCTCCGCCGTTCGGAGAGAAAAAAAAAAGAGCGAGAGAAAAAAAAAGAGGAGAGAGAAAAAAAAGAGGAGAGAGAAAAAGTAACAAGGGCATTTTGGTCAGAAACCTGAAAATCCTGACCGAAACTGCAAAAACGAAAAATGCGGCCCGATTTTGCAAAAGCCCAAAACTAGTGGATTTTTTTTGCAAAAAGGCCAAAAAATAATGATAAAATTAGAATTTCTCAAAAAAACATCAATAAAAGAGCAATATTACTTGTACACAGAGAGTAAGTGTTTTTTTTTTTCCTGAGAAAAAGGTAGCACGCTACCTGCTTTATTTATTTTTTTTAGAAATAAACTTAGCTGGAAATGTGAATCAATTAGGATTCGAACTCGGGACCTTATATAGCTACCAACCACCAAGCCCTTTGCCACTTGCACTAGAGACGGTCGGTATAGAGAGTAAGTGTTAGTCTTGTAAGTGGGTGTAAATCCACTGATCAAAATTTTCACATCAGTCTTAACACTCATTTTTTTCGTAAAATTTATCACTTCATATGTTGTCGGTATAAATTTTCTATTAAAATACTAATATTTCTTTATTAATCTTATTAATTTTTTTAAAATATTAAAATATTTTTTTAAAAATAAACTATTGGATAGGAGAGTTTAAGATTTACATCCTATTTCTTTGATGTATGTGTAACGATTCTTCATTAGAAATCCAAAAAAGATTGCATAAGCTCTTGACTGTGAGATGTAAGACTTGCAATTTTTTTATTTTTTATTTTTTATATACAAGCAACGTTCTCTCTATAAAATTATTCCTTCTGATTAATTATATAATAATTTTTTGGATTAATTTTATAGTTACCCTCTCTGCACCCACCCCTAATTATATGGATACCCTCAAAAAATTGTTAATATAAAAAATGCCCTTCAAATTTAGTAAAATTATTAAAACTATCCATTCTACCTGTATTTCAAAAAGAATATTGCCAAAGTACCCATTTTAATTACCCCTCTCACTCTTTACAACTATTATAATACATATTTTATTACCAAGATAATATGCTTTTATTATAAGTATTTTTCTAGTTTAATTTAATTAATTTAGTATCTCTTCATTTTATAGTTTAATTTGATTACTTTTTCAAAAAATAATGATTTTGAGTTTTTTTTTTATTATTTGTGTTTTTATAGTTTACTTTGATTACTTCAATTATTTTTTCATTTAAAATGGAAAACTATCAAATTATATTTTCAAAGATAAAATAGAAAACTATCAAACTATATATAACATAATATAAAGATTTAAAAAGTAATCAAAGCAAACTATAAAACGATAAATATGAAAAAAAAACTCATAGTAATATAAGTTGAAGCTAAAATAAAGAATTTTCAAACTACATCTACAACAATATAAAAAATCTTAAAATAAATCTAACAAAAAGTATCTAATTCTTCCATTTGTAACTAAACAAATAAAATGAATATATACTAATTAAATGAAATATAGTAAAGACATATTAAACTATCCAAAATGAAGACATATTAAAATTAATTAAATTAAACTAGAAAAATACTTATAATAAAAGCATATTATCTTGGTAATAAAATATATATTATAATAGTTATAAAAGTGAGGGGGGCAAAATGGGTATTTTAGTCATATTATTTTGAAATACAGGTAGTACGGGTTGTTTTGATAATTTTACTAAATTTGAAGGGCATTTTTTATATTAATAATTTTTGGAGGGTATGCATGTAATTAGGGGTGGGTGAGAGGATATCTATGAAATTAACCCTAATTTTTTTATTTGGAGTTGACTGAAAACAGAAACCGGCAACGAAAGAGACAGGCATAAATCGATCTCCATTAGAATCCTGTGTGCTAATGTAGTCGATCTCTCCACTACTAGCTAGAATCTTCGGACTCCCTCCACCCATAAATAAACGCTGAGCTAAAGCTAAGACTCCGCCTAATACAGAGGTTAAGTAATAATTAAGACTACTAGCTACTACAACTAACAACAACGACAACGACAGAAGGAAATTAATTAGTTTAAGATCAGTAGAAGCAGGGGAAGGACAAAGGGGAAAAAGAAGAAGAAGAAGAAGAAGAAGAAGAAGAGATCAGAGATGGGTTCCCTGATGGCTGGTTGGGCTTCGCCTGTTCATGATGAGCGTAAAGGTATGGATAATATATATGATATACCTTCTCAATGGTATTATTACATGCCTAATTACGGGTTTTAATCCTGAAACTTGTAGTTCAAGCTCGGAGGAACAGATCGCTCACAAAAGAAGAGATCGAAGCTTTCTGGCGGTCGCACAAGAAAGGCGAGGATGAAGAGTTTGAGAGCCAACCGGCCTCTCCCACTTTTGGATCTCCCAACAAGTCTCAGGTACGTGCATATGTGTTGATATGTTGGCTTAAAGGGGTCAGTATCTTATCTATCCTGTACCGGGAGGGAGGTCCGATAGGGTCGAGTCATGTTCGAAATGGCGGAAGGCCGGGTTGGGCCTAGTCATGTTCGAAATGGCGTGAGGTTGATTGGGCCGAATCATAATTGAGACATGTAGGTGCTGTATCTGTACATTTTAAGTAAATTAATTATATATTTTTAATAGCTCGAGTTTTTAGAATTAATGATTAGCGCCAAAGATCCGACAATATTCATGCACGTGGTGATCATCGTATATGCACCTCATACACATCCATCGCGCGGATCTTCACTTCTCCCTGTATATAATATCGATTATTATGCTGCGCGCAGGTGAGTTCGGAGGCTATTGCGATGAAGAAGTCGGCCTTGTGGAATCAGCTGGAGAAGACGAGGCCACTACCTACGCAGCTGAGTCCTCCGCTTCGCACCGTCAACTTGCCGGCAACCCCGCGTTCTGCGTGCGGTGGGCCCTCTTCTCCGCACGCCCAGTCTGCAGAATCCCCCAAGGGAGAGCAGGAGCAGGAGATGATCGGATCCAAACCCGACAAGACCGGCGATTGGTAACTAAATCATCACTTGTGATACTTCTTTATGAATCCCTAGAGAGCATTTTGCTTGCTTAAAAGAGCCAGTATTCTGTCCTGTGACGGGACGCCAGCTTGGACTGAGTCACGTTCGAAATGACGGGAGGGTGAGTTCGGTCGAGTAATGTTTGAAGTGGCGTGAGGCTGATTGGGCTGAATCACAATCGAGACCCGTAGGCGCTATGTTTATACGCTTTAAATGAATTAGTTGCATATTTCTAATAGCTCAAGCTTTGAGATTAATAGCTAGCGCCAATGATCGGACACATCTTTCACCAAATATGAATATATTCCGTCACATATTTTGATTCTTATCGTTTTAGTACAATTTATTTTTACCCTTTGGATTTAATAAGCATGTGTGGAGTTCTTTTTTAAGAATTGAGCCTGACATCAGAAAAAGGTATCATTACAATAACAGGATGCGTGTTGTGAATTTTCACAGTGATGAATCCACATGAAGGACGGCTAAATTAAGTTGAAACTACTGATGATAAAAGATACTAGGGAAGAACTTTTTATAAAAGAACTTTTTATAAAAGAAATTTGAAAATTCAAGGACTAGGATAATTAAAAAGATGAAATGTTTGAGACTTTTTTTTAAAAAAAATCAAAGTTTATTTGAAAAGTTTTTTGTTGACCTTAATTGGGGAAATTAATTAGTTTAAGGACTAATCGCTCTGGGTCTCTGTTTTGATGCAGGTGGACGAGGAGCAATTGGGCTTTTCTGAATGAGCCTCCACGTGATGAGATGGCGCCCTCGGCTCACAACTACACCCCACAGTTTGATGTTGCCAACCTTACTACCACCAAGAAATTGGTGGCCTGATTCCGGAGACAAAAAAGAGACGAGACCGTTGAGTTTATACAGCATCCACAACTTCAGAGTTTGTAAATATGTGCCACCTGCATGTGAATACACTAGTCTTCGCGTCCATGGCATTGTGTGATGTGTTCTGCTGATGTTGCCTTTCCTTTTCTTTTTCATCATCATGTAAATTTATTTACATACTCGGCATGTAAAGGAAAAAATTATGTAACTTGCTTGGGTTGATGAGCATATGTTTCTCTTATCTTCTAATTTATCATGATTTATTTATTTGTTACTGTCAAACTCTGCTGTTGTCTTTAGACCATGGTATTGATGGTTTATCTATATATGCTGAACGAAAATGATCAATTTAGCGACAGATGCACCTTACTATCATACACAATTACATAAAACTATCATCTTAACATCATAGTGAGTATCAACAATTGATAGTCATCAGAAACTTACATAAATTTTGAGATGTGGAAGAAGATAATTACCGATGCTGTCGGTTCTAGGGGTGAAAACGGATCGGATATTATCCGAAAATATTCGTATCCGTATTCGATAATATCCGGATTCGGATAGAAAATATCCGGATCCGGTTGGATACGGATATGAATATAATTGTAGAGAGTTGAATTTTTTCGGATATCCGAAAAAAACGGATATGGATGTGGATATTCAGATTTTTAGTATTATTATTTTCATATTATATTTTTTGATACGTCTGGCCCAATTTCGCCCATCCGGTCCGCCCAAATCACTTTCTTTCAGAGTTAATCTCTCTTGTCTACTCCTCTAATTTATTGAAATATAGTTAGGAAAACAAAGTAGAAAAATAAAGTAATTTTTTGTATATGCATATTAATGTATATTATGATCTGAATACATATCTGATCCATATTTAAATCCGAAGAAATATCAGATCATATTCGAATCTGTTTATAGCTGATATGGTTATAAAAATTTAGTATCCGACACATATCCGTATTCGAATCCGTATTCGAAAAAAAATATGGATGCAGATATGATTCCGTCAAATATCCGACCATATCCGATCCGTTTTCAGCCCTAGTCGGTACCCTCGCTTTCCTAGGGAAGGCGCAAGTTGCCTACAAAAAAGACATGCCAAGTTTTACCTGAAGAGTTAAATTGTTCGCAAGCATGATGCTACTAGAATAAGGCAAGGAGGCCATATTAATCTCTTAGCCCCGTTTAAATGTTGGGAATTTTTTTTTTTTATTCTTCTGATAGCTTACAATTTCGGGATAGTGAGAAATAAACGTAAAATTATATTTGATTTGTAATGATGCTATTATTAGGAATAATTGAAATTGTGTTTGGTTGATTTTATACAATAGTAGAGCATAGTGGAAAAAAAAGTGATAGTTAAATTTAATATGAAATACAAGGTTTAAAGTGCCGGCCGGCACGGCCCGTGCCGGCCGGCACGTACCTCCAAGAAGGGGGCACGGTACGGGGGGTCTCGGACCCCCCCATGTGACGCAGCACGCCCACGCGTGCCGCGCGAAACAAAGCGGCACGCCTGGGCGTGCCGCAGTGCCGTGCCGGCGTGCCGGTATTTTTTTTTTTTTGCCTTTTTGTTTTTTTGTTTTTGGTTTTTTGCTTTTTTTTTCTTTTTATTTTGTTCTTTGGGAAACCAAGAAACATCCGGATACCCCCACATTCTCCAAAATATTGTAAATCGAATATCTACTTGTTAGGTAAGTCAAAAATATTATAATTTAATTTTTTTGTTTATCAATATACGGGTAAATTTTTAATTTACATATTCGATCCATATCGCGGGGGGCGAAGCCCCCCGCACCCCCCTCGAATGTCAGTGGTGGGCTGCGGCTCGAGCCTATCGGCCCTCACCCTCCGCTTCTACCACAGACATCCATTTTTTCTTCACAAATTATTTTTTCAAAATTTGTCGCACCGCGAAACTTTTGGCGAAGTAGGGGAACAAAATCGAACTCAGTAAATAAATTTTGAGGTACATCAAACATAAAAATTTATTTTTGCGCTAGAAGATTGAAAATATTGATAAAATTAAAAGCTAAATTAAATCAATTGATACTTAAATTTATTTATTTTATTTATCATAAAATTTATTTCTTAATTTTTTTGAAAATTTAATTTAATTTTTTTTTCAAATACTTTTTAAAATAATTTTTTATATTTTATAAAAGAAAGACTGTAATATGGTCAAAAGAAAGATGTCTTTGTATTTTTAAAATTCTAATCTGTAAAAATTTCTATTCTGCATCAGGTATAGTTGTACTTTACATACAAAAAAACTTACAAGTATTTTAATTGATAAATATAGTAAGCTATACATAGCAAATATTCATAATTATTTGATTAAATCTTTCAAAATAACATTATAAGAGCTTATTGAAACTAGAAAAACTAAAATAAGTCCGTGCCAAAGCGTGCCAGGAGGAGGTAATGCGTATCCATCGGCACGCAAGCGTACCACGTGTCGGCACGGAAGCGTGCCCGTGCCGTACCGTGCCAGGGACAGAGCGGCACGCCCCCGTGCCACGGCACTTTAAACCTTGGCGGAAAGGATATCAAAGCATATCACATCTCCTTTAGGGTTTAGGTACTCACTCTTCCCTGGGTGTCTTTTCGCACATAACCAATTGTAACGTTTGTCCAAAAGAGTACAACGAGGGATCAGGCAGTGCAACTGACTCGCCTTTCTTTCTCTAGTCTCCAGCTCTCTTCTGCTTCATCCGGCAAGTGGCCAGCTTCATTACTTGACGTTCGGATTAGTTTTTGTAAAGAAAGAATTATAAAAGATCTTTCGATCTAAAACGGTACACGACGGCTAACAAGTAGTGTAATTTCACAGAAACTAGTGTAAACATTTTACAGAACATGCAATATTTTTCAAAGAGAGTGCAATACGTAGATAAACTAATGCAACATTTGTGTGCAAAGAGTGCAACGCGGATCAACCGGTGCAACCCGCTCGCCCTTCTTCTTTTCTTGGTCTCCAACTCTCTTCTGTTTCGTCCTATGAGTGGCCAGCTTCATTGTTTGACATTCAGAAAAGATTTTGTATTGAAAAAATTATAAGAGATATTTCAAACTAAAAGTATACAAGGCTGCTAACAAGTAGTGTAACGTCACACAGACTAGTGTAGAAATTTTTACTAAAAAGTGTAATATTTTACAAAGATAGTGCAATATGTAGATAGAATAGTGCTACGTTTGCGTGCAAAGAGTGCAATGCGGATCAACCAGTGCAACGCGCTCGCCCTTCTTCTTTCTCTGTCTCTAGCTCTCTTCTGCTTTGTCTCAAAAACTATTGCAATATGCCACTGTTATAAGCCCTCTATCTTTATTCTTCTTCCCCTCGTCCCACGCTCTCTCTTTATTCGTCCCGTGCTGCTCCTTGTTCTTCCGAACCCCTTACTTCGTCCCTCCATTGGCCATCTGCTACTTCTTTATGTAAAGAAAGGATTATAGTAGATCTTTATAACTCAATGTGTATAGTACGGTGTACAAATGGTGTAAGAACAACGAAATAGTGCAATACTTATTCAAACAGTGCAATATTTTTTAATAACTAGTGTAACACCTAATTAAACTAGTGCAATTCTTGATCGTAAAAGTGCAACACAACATCAAACAGTGCAACCCATGCGATGTGATGTACTAGACTTCTTTATCTCTGTTAGCCATACAACTTGCTTTTCCTTCCCGAAGAAAAAAAGCACTAACAGTTTTTCTGCAAATGCAACAACTTTATCGGGGACTTTTCCTATCAGTAATGGAGAAGGTCCCCCGCTGTGAGCTCATCGAATGAATTTGAAATAAAGTGGGTCGACAAATCCGAAAACTATTTGGTTAATCCTGCCTCACAATTTCAGCAATATCATTATAAAGGGGGCAATAAAAATTCAATAGTGCATCATAGAGAACAAGGAATGCAATACACGAGTAAAGTATAGCAACGAGTGATCCTAAAGAGTGCAACGCAGTCTCAAGTAGTGCAATCGGGCAATCGTCCCAAGCTCTCACACTATCGTGTTCTTTGTCGTGAGAGCAAACTATGCAACAAAACTAAAAAAGTGCAGTATTCCCACAACGTAGTGCAATATTAGTAAAGTAGAGCAATCGGGAAAGCCCATATTCTTCCTCTTTTCTCCCGCTTCCGTTTCAGCTACCCTAGAAAATATTTGCTTAATTTAAGATCAGATTGAGTAATATCCTGCGCAATCAGAGTAATAACAGTATTTAGTGCTACTTGACCAATATCTTGCGCAATTAGTGTAGTTCTTGCACTATTACATACGAAGTTACATAATTTTATGCCTAATTAGTATTTTATTACAACTAATTTCGTTAGTAGTTACAAAATTTGTGCATAATTATGTTTATGTATGAGATATGGAAGGGACGTAATTCGTAATACATAGTGATTGAGTTATACACTGGGATTAATGTCGGTTTTAAACCCTAACGCTTCCCTATAAACAATTTAATATGGTAGGAAATGAGTGTGGTGGAGTGAAGTATCGTACAACCGCCCAAATATGGGCAAATTTGACTAGGGATGTCAACGGGTCGGGTTTGGGTCGGGTTTTCAAGAACCCGAACCCGAACCCGACAATCAAATTGAAACCCGAACCCGGACCCGAACCCGACGGGTTTTAAAAATCCATACCCATACCCGACCCGACCAAAAACCCGAAACCCGAACCCAAACCGAACCCGAAAATCCAAACCCGAAGTAGTGATTTCTCTTTACCATATTTCAAAATATATTGTAGTAAAATCAAAACTTTTCAAAACACAATCAAATATAAGTAAATAAATAATATATATATATATAATTTGACCGTTGGATGAAGATCCAATGGCTAAAATATTATTAGACATTTTATATATTATATAAGTGAATAAATAATATATATATAATTTATTCGGGTTCGGGTTTGGGTTCGGATTCGGGTCGGGTACATACAAAATCCATACCCGTACCCATACCCGTCGGGTTTTTATTTTCTATACCCATACCCAAATCCATATCCATTTAGTTCGGGTAAACCCGCCCCGTTCGGGTTCGGGTTCGGGTAATATTTCGGGTACCCATACCCATTGACATCCCTAAATTTGACCATGTTTTTTTATATATTGCAATATTGCATAAAATAGTATAATGTTATGCCAACTAGAGTAAGAAATGTTTAATTTGTTCAACTCGTGTGGCCATTGAAAATAGCACCCACGATGCGCTGTATGCTGTTGGTTGTGTAGTGTGCTATTGCAGCAGTGTTCTACTAGAAACTTATACTGTTTGCTGTTTAGGTTGTCTCCCTCTAGCATCCTACCAACTATACTCCATTATTTCGTCTTTTTTCTCAACCGCCTCAAAGTGTTCCCAATCTCCGTTTCCTCATAATTTATGCACTGTTTGTGCCTACGTTGTCCGCTTTGAAACCCAGTCACCATTACTCTCTCTTTTTATTCTTGAATCTACACTGCTTGTAATGGCGTCGAAGTCTACTGAGTCTACAGACTCTTCGTTTGAGGCCGCCCAGAAGGCACCTTCGAGACCGATTACGGGCGGCCCGAGCTGTAGGTTCTTAGTGAATTGACGGTGCTTCGTCGGAGCATATAGGAAGATGTATGCGTCTGTCATGAAGCCCTATAATCTTTCTGTTATCGAGAGTACTATTTACGCGAACATCTTTCATTTTTCTGACAACACCTCAGACAGGCCCATGCTGGAGTTCATCCTGCGACATTGAAAGGATGGTGTAGAATTCGAAATAGGCCCTCAAAGTATACGCTTTATGCCCCAGGAGGTAGCAATTCTGCTGGGATTACCCCTGGAGGGCCAAGTATTAGACCTAGATCTTAAAGTCGATTCGAAGATTCAGAAGAGATACCTTGAGGGGAAGAATGTAGACCCAAGAACCTCGAGGTGGTATTGAAGGAGATGTCCCCAAAGAAGAAGGAAGACGACATCCGCGACTTCGTCAAATTACTTGTTCTCTACTTTTTCTTATTGCATTCTTTTTTATCAATACCAATAATGTTTGCCCTAAAGGTCTTATGGCTCTTGTTGATGAACTCTCCGGTCTGGGACGGTTCAATTGGCCGGAGGTAGTACATCGGCTTATCATCGGCAGTCTATACTCAACCGCCATAAGATTGCATAATAATGTGACGCGGGTGGGATACGTTCTTGGATGCACCCCTCTTCTCCCTGTATGTATAAATTGTGCAAATTTTTTTCATAATTTAGTAGCTACTAAATGTAAATTAGTGCAATTCAAGAATGAGTGCGACGTTTATAAACTAATCATACAATGAGTGTATGGGTTGTTGGTTAATAGTGCAACATATTGTACTATAGTATAATACTTTACTATTTAGTGCATTATTTCTGTTAAGACTGCAATTTAATATTGAATTTATATAATCAGGTGGGGATATACGAGCATACTGGGTACATATGTCTGCTACCTTCCCGGCATGCAATATTTTCTCGTATTCAGAGGTGGGACACGATTAGATGGACTAGACGTTCATGGGACTCGTCTAAAGTGAAGGAGGACTTTAAGTTCACGAGGTGCCGGCGCAAACTCGACCTCTCCCGGGAGGAGCAACGACTAGTAGGAATCGGAGCTGCTATTCCATGATGTCAGGGCCCAAGAAAAAAGGATGAAGAGGGGGGCTACAAACAGATCATGGCGGCAATTGGCCATTTGGAGAGCGTCATCTACGGTCTGGCCAGCTCCGTGTCCGCCATTCTGCGCAATCCTTATCTACCAGCACCAACTTCCTCGCCACCGCGTACAATTAAAAAAGGACCAGGCACGAAAGCGTGGAAGTTCCAACTCCCCGATTGTCGGTCTCTTTGCGAGTCTCACAATTTTCAAAAAAAACAAAAGTTATCATCGCAAGTCTTGGCGATGTTGGCACCGATCTTGGCTGTCAAGATGAAGCACGACATCATGCAAGTCCCAACTCTGAGATCGTCTCTCTCTAATAAGGATTGGTCGCGATCGAAATGACCAGGCCTCTCTCGAGTTCCCCATGAGGCCCGTAAGAAGCGCACGCTTGGGAAGAGGATGAAGTATAGGAGTCCATACCTCCTCTAACCGCTCGATGGACAGATGGACAAAGGTGAACACCGGATTGCCGAAGTGTGTAACGTGCTTATTATCTTAAATTCTCAATAATTATCTTTATAAAATTATATAGTTGTTATTGTAACATTTTTACTTAAATAACACTATGTTTTCATTTAGTACTGTATATGAAAGGTGCAAATATAACGATAATAGTGCAAAATTTGTTTCAAATAGTGTAACTTGGTACGACATCGTGAATGCAGGATGCGCCGTCAGGAGAGATCGCAACACCAGGAGCGACAAGCGAATCTCATGCGCGATCGCACAAAGTAGATAATGATAAAATGGAAGAAGGTGATGATGTGCTGGGAACCCTATTCGCCGGCAATAATGCACAAGAAGGGAAAAAGTATGTAATCGTGTAATTTTCACGTAATCAGTGTATCATACTTACAAATAGATTAATTAACCTGACTATTTTACACCAAAAAGCTGCACAACATTATCGTCCACATATGTGAGGACGTCGAACCAATAACTTCGTTACCTATAGCGAAGAATGTACCTCCGGCCGCCGAGCCTGAACCGCCGGTCGTCGAGTTGAAATCAAATTCGACTGAGCTAGAATCGAAGGCCGCCACGCCTGTACCATCCTCCATGCCGGAACCGAAGGCGGCCGAGCTAGAACAGATGGCCGCCGAGCCTGCACCACCTGCCACGCCGGAACCAAAGGCTGCCGAGCCGAAACAGAAGGCCACCGAGCCTATACACCCCCCCGTGCCGGAACCGAAGGCTGCAGAGGCTGTGCCACCCGCCTCGCAGGAACCGGAAGCAGCCGCGCCGGAACCGAAGGCTGCTGATCCTGTACGACCTGCTGAGTCGGAACCATCACCCTCCGAGCCGAAAACGATGGCTGCCAAGAAAACAAGTGTTGATAGTCATATAATTATGTGGATAAGGTATGTGCTTGTTGCAACGATACTTGTAAAAAAATGCAAAATTTGATCAACTCATGTTAAATTCTTTATAATTTTGTCTCGTTACGAAAAATATTGCACTATTTTATATATCTTTGTGTAGACCCTAGTAGTCAT
The DNA here is from genome assembly GCA_016920855.1 of Puya raimondii. Lineage (NCBI taxonomy): Eukaryota > Viridiplantae > Streptophyta > Magnoliopsida > Poales > Bromeliaceae > Puya > Puya raimondii. The sequence continues at coordinate 67,111,727 of JABWPP010000049.1, forward strand.
CGACACACTCCTCTCGGACGAAGTGAGCAAAACGAAGAAACTTCTGGTTGCAAAAAAGATCAGAAAAAAGGATAAGGTATGTGTTTGTTGCAATGATACTTGTAAATAATGCAAACTTTGGGCTACTCGTTCGTAAAATTGCCTTCCTTCTTCTCTAAAATGTTGCCCTATTTAATAGATCTTTGTGTAGGCCTCCAGCAGTCATCAACATACCCCCCTCGGAAGATGTGTGCAAAATAAAGAAACTTTCGATCACAAAGAAGGTCGGAAAAAAAGATTTTAAGTATTGGCAGGGGGGTGCTGCCGAGGGAAGACCAGGATTTAATAGAGAAATTCCTTGGTAGTGACACCAAATTGATAAAAGTCCCATCGAAGAATATCGAGATCGCTCGGAAGGACTTCATCGAGCTGACCAGCCATATGGCGTTCATGAGCTTCGATATTATTGACTCCTACCAGCATCTCCTGGAGGAGGCCGAAGGTCACCAATGCATATACTACCCAATCTTCCTGCACTAGTGCATGGATACGAACTTTGACACCGAAATGTTTACGGCGAATATGACCAAAGGGGCGCTAAAGGGAGCAAAGTTTTGGTTTGTCCCACTTTTTGACCATGATCATTGGCATTTGTTGGCAGTCGACCTCCAAGAAGGGAAATACCTTCACTATTCCTCAATACGGAACAATAAATACAACAAAGGATTCCAAAAAATAGTACGTAATTCTTTAATTGTTCATCACATAGGTCACATTACGAACCTCTTCTCTAATTAATGCAACATTTTTTTTTTGTAGTGTAAGCTCATTGGAAATTTTTTATTGTCCAAATTTTGGACTTATTCAGCGGCGGCGCAAGGCGTCCAATAGACTGGGAGATAATCAATATCGAAGGAATCCCTATTCAAGATCAATCCAATGACTGTGCCCTTTTTCTTTTGGCATACAAGGAACACCTGCAGAAAGGATGGGATCCTAACTTCTCCTAGAAGGACATAAAGAAGAAATACGGTGAAGTTGCGGCAACTTTCTTGCGAGAATATTACAGAAGCTTATTCGATTCATGTATTTAATGTTCTGGGTTATATGTTAGTTAGTTATACATTACAGTGTACAAAACATTCGTTGAAAAGTGTAAATAATGTAATTTACATAGGTAAAGGGAGAATATACATGTATTTTTCACAAAAGATGTAAGTTATGCTATTACATTGTAAAAACATGCGTCTAACAGTGTAAGTTATGCTATTCATCAAAGTAAATGATCACTATTTTGCGAAATAGTGTAAGATTATTTGAACAAGTTTCTTTAATGGTATAACATTTCACCATTTAGCATACATTCAGCAAAAAAAAGTGTAAAACCTGCTCTAGTTATTCAAAACCTTAACAAAATAACCCTACGGTATGGATGGATGATTTGTTTGGCTTTCTTGTGTGACTCCTGCACCTGAAGCCGTGCGGTTATGGGCTTCTACCGGCTGTTTGCCTTTGGGCTGAGGAGGGTTCTTGCATGATTGTTTATTGTGACCCTACCTTTAGTAATTCCCACACTGCTTCTTGACGAGCCATTAGCAATTGACTCTTTTCGCGCTATCTTTCTTTTTTTCGGTTGCATAAGCACGTTTGGCGGTCGTGGCTGCACGATCCCGTTGGAAAGAGGTGGCCAGTAATCTTTGCCTCTTATTGGGGGGGAGGGGACATAGTTACTATACGTTTCTCGAAAGGTTGTGGTCTTAAACCAGTCCTCGACAAAAGCGTAGGGATCAGAGCACCTCATTGAAATTGCGCCCATTGCGTGATTACATGGTATGCCGTCAATGTCCCAATATTTGCAAGAACATGTCCACTTAGATGGATCCATAACCTCGGTGGTGGTCGGCGTGATTACCTGGCAGATAATAATATATGCCAAAGGCAAACTGCTTAAGTAATTATGCAACAAAGATAAGAAATAGTTCAATATTCTTACGGATTAGTGCAAGATGGTGAATAAGTAGTGCAACGAAAAGAAAAAGTAGTGCACTATCATTAAGAAATGGTGCAAAATATATGATAACACCTGAAACAAGACATTCGTTGAAGGGTTCAGATGTAGAAATGAGAAGCTTCCCTCGAGCTCTCTACAGTTTTCTCCGCATAGGCATTAAAACCGTCGTCATTTTCTCGCTTACCTGTTAAAATTATGAAGCCATTTTCTTTCGGGTTTCTTCTACCAGGTATGTAATTGGTAACCTCTTTAAAAGTCGAATAATGTTGTTTATCGTCTCGGCACAGTTGGAAGTGAGCACCAAATAACGCCGTTTAGCAAAACAATGGGTAGCTCACCTGTGCTGAGGAAGCTTAGACACATACTTGAACTATCCCGAATTCAAATCTTTCATCTTCTTCATTATCTTATTGAATTCTGAAGCTGTGTAAGCATGCATTGCAGCCTAAAATCTTCTCCAAGCTAGGGTATTTTTGGGCGCGTGCGGGAGATTCGTGGATAGGTGGTACATGCAGTAACCGTGAGCTGCTTCCAGAAAAATATCACCTACAACTTCTATAAGACCATTATGTTGGTCGGAAATAAAAGTTAGTATACTGTTTATTTCATGAAATTCACGATTTGTAACGATTCCTTCCGGCATCCGCCCCAAAAACCATTGCTAGGAAAATTGATTTTTACCTTTCACAACTGCCTATGCTAATGGCAAGATACAGTTGTTTCCATCGATACATGATGCCGTCAACAAAGCCCCTCTATACTTATTAGTTAGGAAAGTATCTCGAACATAAGATAGAGAGTGTATGTTAGTTCAAAATTATGCAAAATAATTTATTTCACGTCAAGCTTTTACAAAATAGTGCAACTTTGCTATATACCAGTGTGACTTATTAGTGTATTGGTGCAACTACATACCATCCAGTCCAACAAGCGGCCTGCAATGCTTTTGGAATGCACGAATTGATGTCCCAAATGTCTATAAGAATAGGTGGAAATGCCCTTTGTCGTGGTATTTTAGCTGTACACATGCATCTGCGTCACCTATCTTGAGCTCTCACATGTACGACGGAAGTGCAGTGAACGATCCCTCAAAATCTCCTCGGACAACTGAAGGACCCTTTCTCTGGCCCGATAAGCTTTCCAATATAACATTTTTGCACCGTACGAACGCTGAATCTCGGTTTGTATCATTTTCGACGTGTATTTCTTGTTCGCCACCACTTGCTCCCGAATTACAGAGGCGATAAATTCCTCAATTTCTATGCCCCATACCTTCTATTACCCGGCTATAGTTATGTTTGGAAACAAAATTCTTCACCCACCACTGATTAAGTCCTGATAAGTGACGCGCCTTTATTCTCCATGGGCAATCTTCGATAATGCATCTCGCAGTTGTTTTACTGTCATTGCACTTTGTGGGGGTGAACTCGAAATCTCTTTTCATGGCATAGCTTTTGAGATCTCTCTTGAAGTCCGCTTGCGATTTGTAATTCTAGCCCTCATGGACATCATCCGTATCTACGACGGTTCCAACGGCCTCCGCGTAGCATTGTGGACTACGAGATCTTCTTCCAACTCTTCGTCGCTGAATTCATCCGCCGAGGAGTCCACTACTTCACATTGGCTCAACGGGACAACATCCGGGGCATTATTGTCACGCCCCAGGCTAGTTCTAGATGCGGAAAAACGTGCCAAATTTTTTTTTTTTTTTTTTTTTGAAAGCCTAGCCCGCGCCACGTACAGACTCGCCACAAATACAGGGTCCACTGTACACACGGACAGAGCCTCCCCTGTATTTGCACGGCGTCCACAACTTACAACAAGATCCCAACCACCATTCATTCATCACAACAGCACAACAACTCAACGAGAGATTCATACAGCTAACAGTCCTTAAACCTGTATGAATCTAAGCAAATCCTTAGGCGAAGGATGATGTGTTGCACAAGCAACAGTCATTCTAGAAAACTGCTTCTTACCCAGAAGCTTTCTTTTGAAACCCTAAGCTCAAACATTGAAGAATCATTTGAAAACTGTTCTCCACACGAGAACTTTCTTTTGAAATCTCAAAAGCCGAACTATCAGGAATCCATTTGAAACCTGTTTCCCACACGGAAACCTTTATTCGAAAGCGCTACCACGAGGGGTAGAAAACCAAGACATGCGATAAAACCACGACGATAGAATAAAACATCAATATCCTCGCATGGCAACTACTCCAAAATCACAAGATCTAAGCATGCAAGACAATCACATATGAATACTAAATAAATCCACAAAACATAAGCATGCTAGATAATATCCAAAAGGTAACTGAACCACAATCACATCTAACAGATAAGGGTAGGGTGATAACCAAATCTGGGGGAGTAGCCTCACAAGTCGGAACCTCTAGAGCTACTATCTAGGCGTGCCTCGCAGCGTCCCGACACTCACCACCCTGCTCACCTGAAAACAACAACGAGGGCGGGGGGTGAGAACATGTAAACATGTCTCCCCTCCAAGTGGGTACCGCAAGCCGACGAAGGCGAGGTGTACACACCGGCACGAGGGTCAACAAAAGATAGATAAGGTATACAGTAGCACAAGTAAGTATGATGCTGACATACAACTGAAACAACTATGCTACTGTAAGCAACTAGTATATGCATCAAAGGAGATAACCACAAAGTAAACCCAATCCATAACCACCGGGACGCACCCCGGGCACTGTCACAACCTGCTCAACCAACGGCACAAACCTTCTGCACGCAACGCAGCAAGGCTCACGGGTCGGGACCGCTCTCCACGACCCTTTTCTGGAAAAGAACACCCCCAGGCGGTGGATCAGACCGCTGGTGTACGTGAGGCGCTAGGGAGCTGTGACGATCGATGCGTATGCTCAATCCACAGAATGGCAACAAGCCGAGAAGCAACCAATAAACCACAACTAGGATCGCTCGGAACAACAGGCGATCACCACCGACCAACTGGGTCGTCTCAAGAACCATGCAAACCACGACTACTCTACTATCCAAGCACGCATATAAGTAGAGTCAACAGGAGTCAAGTGAACTAAAACTGAAATGCAAGAGAAGGGATAGAAAGGTATCACCGTAGTCCACTGAACCGACTCCGGATCGAAGTACCCACCTGTCGAAAGATCAAGTCTAACACCGACGGCTCTCGGGAACTGCGACAGGACCTACGAAAGACTCACAAGGTCAAGGTCCACCAAGTCGACGCTAAACACAAAGCTCACACATCCCGAAACCGACGGATCGCCCGGGAAACCCACCGGGACGATCCCGAGCCACACTAAGCCCCAGAGGGGTACCAAACAGCCAAACAAGTCCCTCGCTGTCCCCGAACACACAAAACCAAGTGACGGGACAGTGAGCACAAGCTCGGGGTGCCACGACCACAAACGCACCCGAAAAGGCTTCCCGGGTTCCCGAAAAATGCCGAATTGGCACCGGAACCCCACATCACTCATCCGCTGTCCTCGGAACTTTGGGACAGCGATGAGGAACAGCCAACGAGGCTAAACGACGAAGCCAAGTCGCTCGCAAAAACAGCGAGTGAGTCGCACGACTAGAAACACACGTTTCGCCGATTAATTCATCGAAAAACGCGTCGGAAACGAATCCGAATCTCCACGAAAGGCGAAGGGGTTGGACAACCAGTCCACAGGGCCCTAAGAACCAAGCCCTTGCTGCCCACAGCATCGCAACATTGCCACAAAAGCCAAAGTCCACAAACATGCAACTTAAACAAACATACAAGCAATAAACGAAGCCGCTAGAGAAAACCGTACGTCCGCACGACCTTCCGCAAGCACCAGCGGATAGGTAACGACGTCACGGAAACCGTGCTCACAGTCCCACTGCGACAGAAATAGTCGCAGGCCGGGAAAATGCATAAAAACAGCGCAAACATAAGGCGAAAAAGCTCGACAAAGGCCGAAAAATAAAACGGCTCAACCAAATAGAGAACTAAGGTGAGCATGATGATCAGCGCATCGCCGCGATCATCGTGCTCACCCTCTCGAGCTTCGGGAGTCAACAGGGACCTCAAACAACCAAGCCAACCACAAAAACTCAAAAATCAGACCCTGGCCGGAGCAACCAGCTCCGGCCGGCTGCCGGCAGACATGCACGGCCAGCGGCGGCCAGGTTCGGATGCGGGGGAGGCAAGGAAGAGGGGGCTCACCTCAGCCAGCAACAGGGAGCGGCGGCGGTGGCGCGGAGAGAGCGGCGGCTCTCGGGTTGGCTAGGGCACGGCGGCGCGGCAACGGACGACGACGGCGGCCGGCGGCGACGCGAGCACCGGCAAGAGGAGGTCGCCAGACGTCGTCCTGCCGGTGACCGCGACAAAAAAGACGGCGGGTGGCGGCGGCGGAGCAAACAAGGCCGCAACAGCCCTAGCTGTCAAAACCGAGCCCGCGGCGGCTCTCCGGCGGCACGGCGACGGCCGAGGAGGCAGGGGCCGGCGCCGGAGGACATGAGGGTGACGGTGCTCACCCTCCCAGGCGTCGGGAGGCGGCGGCGGCGGCGCGGGCCCACCAAGCTCGGCCAGCAGCACTCCCAGCAGTGGCTGCAGCGGCTCCGGCGGCCCACGGCGGCAGCGGCGCGGGCCCACCAAGCTCGGCCAGCAGCACTCCCAGCAGTGGCTGCAGCGGCTCCGGCGGCCCACGGCGGCAGCTCCCGGCGGTGGCGCACCACCCCGGCGGTCGTGCCACCTCAGGGGAAGCCCATGCATGGGTTTCCCCTGGGTGAACACCGCAGGGAAGAAGAAGAAGAAGAAGAAGAAGAAGGAGAAGAAGAAGAAAAGGGGAGAGAGGAGTTGGCCGAGGTTGCTCCGGCCAGGGGATGGCCGGCGGCGGTCGGCCGAGCTCGGGGAGGAGGTCAAGGGGCAGGGGGAGCTGGTGCTCACCTCTTGGGAGGCTGAGGGAGAGAGAGAGAGGGAGAAAATCCAACTACACCCTCACACACACACACACACAACTAATACACTTGCACAATTGCAAATAAGCCCTCCAAACACAGAAAAATACACCTGAGTCCCTCACAGCAGGTACAAAATGCCCAGACACCCCTCCACAAGCAATCTTACGCGAAACGGTGCGAGAACAGGGTCTAAATCGCGAAAACAAAAAAAATGTGACATTCGACCTCTCGGCGAACAAGATGGAAGATCTCTCAAACCGTTCGTCGCATGTCGAAACGGATTGTGCCATCGCGTTCAGCACTGCCGAGACATCGAACTCACCATTTTGGATCGTCAGAATCGGACTCCGGTTTGCGCCGTTAAGCCGTTCACTCTCCGCGACAAAAATCCAAAAACACAAAACACAATAAAAAATCACTTATATACACATATATATATAAATACCTGTATATATATATACGTATACAGATCAAAACACAGTATCAGGGGAGAGGAACACAAAATTTCAAATTTCCAAAATTCGAAATCTCACTTCACTCCCACCTAACAAGAAGTTTTGTCCCCGAAACTTACTCACACACCATCCGCGAACAACAGTGGATACCTCTCCCGCAAAGCAGACTTCAGCTCCCAAGTAGTCACGCGCTCCATGCGACTCGTCCACAGCACTCACACAAATAGAAAGCTCCGATTCCTCAACTGCTTCACCTTGCGAGCCACAAACCTCACAGGCACCTCACCGCAGCTGAGATCCTCCCTCAGCTGAACCGTTGTCGGGCCGATCACACGACGCTCACCCATGTCAACCCAACAGATCAGTGATCGACGACGACCTCCAAACAACGTCTCGCACGGTGCCAATCCAACGCTCGCTTGGAAGCTGTCGTAGAAGGCAAGCTCCACCAAGGAAAGGTACATGAACCAACCCTTCACCAAAATCCAAAACGCATGCCCGGAGCCTATCCTCGAGGGTCTGGATAACATGCTCCGACTGCCCATCACTCTGAGGGTGATAAACTGAGCTGAAGTCGAACCTCGTTCCCAATGCCTGCTGCTAGCCCCTCCAGAACTGGGAAACGAAGCGAGAACCCCAATCAGAGACGATCGACACTGGCACTCCAGGCAGCCTGACGACCTCATCCAAGTAGTGCTGCGCCAGTCGATCCCGAGACTAAGTCGTGTGTACCGGTAGGAAGTGAGCTGCTTTCGTCAATCAGTCCACAAAAAACCCAGATCGCAACATGACCTCGCTGAGAACGAGGCAACCCGGTGACGAAAATCCATGGTGATCTACTCCCACTTCCCTACAGGTACGGGCAACGGTTGAAGCTTCCCCGTTGATCGCTGATGCTCAGCCTTCACCTGCTGACAAACTAGGCACAGTGCCACATGCTGAGCTACATCCAGAAACTCTGCCTCAAGTCGCGGTACATCTTCGTCCCTCCAGGATGAACGGTGTACGGCGACCGGTGTGCCTCAGTCAAAAACTCTCGCCTCAAATCCCGATCACTGGGCACACACCTCCGTCCTCGAAGGAAACCATCAGCATGTAACATGAAGTCACCATCTCTGCCCTGCTCGGCCTCTACTCGCACTCTCTGCAAGTGCGGATCCATCAGCTGCCCACCGAAAATCTGATCCGACAAGGTGGGTTGCACCTCCAAAGTCAACAACTGTGCGGTAGCTCCACAAGGTAAAGTCTCCAACTCAGGTCGACGAAACTCCACCACCAATCGCTCCTGGTCGGTGATCGAGAGACAGCTCCTTGAAGAGATAAATCAGACTCTGGTGATCCGTAAAGATCTCACAATGCGCTCCATACAGGTAGTGTCTCCAAAGCTTGAGAGCGAACACCACTGCTGCTAACTCGAGATCGAGCGCCAGATAGATCTTCTCATAGTCCATCAACTGGCGCGAAGCATACGCGATGACCTTCTCTTGGAGCAAGAGCACGTACCCCAATCCTATCCAAGATGCATCGCAGTAAACCACAAAAATCCACACCAGGCTGCGACAATGCTAAGATAGGGGTACGAGCCAAACTGTCCATCAGCTCCTAGAAGCTCATCTGACAAGCGGGAGTCTACAGAAACTTCACGCCCTTCCTCGTTAGCTTGCTCAAAGGGGCGGCGATCTTGAGAAACCCTCAACAAATCGCCGGTAACCACTCGCCAAGCCGAGGAGGCTCCTAATCTCCGACACAGAAGTCAGAACAGGCCAAACCACTACAGAGTCCACCTTTCTTGGGTCCACCGCAATACCAGATTGCGTCACGATGTGACCCAAGAAGGAAACTTCTCGAATAGATCAGTATGTCGTCAAAGGAGACCACGACAAATTGATCCAAGAACTGCCGAAAACCCAGATCATCAAAACCAAAAGCTGCCGGGACGTTCGTCGAATCGAACGGCATAACCGTGACCTCGTAACGCCCGTAACGAGTCCGGATGGCCGTCAACGCAACGTCCTCGGCCTTGATCTTCAGCTGAAGATAACCTGGCTGCAGATCAATCTTCGAGAGTACCGAGGCTCCCTAAAGCCGGTCAAAGAGATCGAAGATCTGCGGTAGAGGGTACAAAAACATCACCGTCAACTCGATAAGCTCGAACTCACAAACCAACCAACAAAAACCTTGCGAGTCCATCACTCTGGTGCACAGGGTTGCCAATCGCAACAAGCGATAAAAACACCAGTGATGCTAAACATCAGATCCAAGTGATCGGACACGCGCTTCGAACCAAGACTGTACGAAAGACGCGGCGAAAACCTGTACGCAAACACAAGCACAGAGACCTCGGAGCCAACAACCAGGCTCCCGTCATCCCGAAACTGAGCTAAAAGGGCAACCTGACTCAACCGGAGTCAAACCAACCGCAGTGATGGCAAATCAACTGCGCAAAAACCACGCCAGGATTAGCTCAAGGCTCACTACTAGAACAGGAATGACCACCACACAGCTTTCCCGCAAGACGACGAAGAGCGAGAAATGTCTTGCAAGAGAAAGCAACGACCCAATCCAAAAAGTCCCCAAAAGGGAAAATAGGGTATTTCGTCCTAACTTTTGACACTACGTTGTCTGCAGCCAACGTACTTATCAAAAGAAAACGAAATATCCCAAGGTCAAAGGCCAACAACCAGTTGGCAACACTACAAAGGTACCAGGTCAACCAACTCAAAAGCTGGACCAAAGTCACAGACGAGTCACCGAATTAACGGGAAAAGCAGACCGACCCACAAAACAAAGTCTGCCCTGAGCCAACTCCCTAGGAGTCATCGGCTTCCGACAACGAACCGACGGCTACAGGCGACAAAGGGTCGTCAACCACACGAACCAAACCGGAGGAAGAACAAAACCAGCGTCGACTAACCACGGCGAACGCGGTGAGACCTCCAACAAGAACCTGGAGGATCTCGCGGCAACACGAAAGCCTACAAATATCACCAGAAATCCCAAAACACACCAGTTTGGGCGTTAGGATAGCCGCAAACCAAGTAGGCACCAACAAACACCCGACACCAAACAGTGTCCATTCAGTCTAGTACACGTCAATTCGACGCAAGAACTAGCCAACGGTCAAAAGACCAACACTGACGATTCCACTAGCAAGACGTCAGAGGGGTAGGCTTCACCGCCCTACCCAACAAAACAGAGAGGGTAACACCCAAACTGCGGTCGAAATCGCTCAAAGCACAGTCTCCGTAGAGACGCTCGCAGAGGCCCTCGTGCTCAACACGAAAAGTGGGGCCAGGGCAAGAACAGCCCAAACAACAACATAGATCCACCAAGTGACGTCACCTAGCCCACAAGGGCCACCACCTGCCAACGAGTGGTTACGCGAAGGGAAAAACACCCTGCCACTTGGGATCTGTCAGGTACTCCACCACCACTACCAGAAGGAGCACGAGCCTGCGAACCAGGGCAGATCAAAATTCAGGAAATCCGCCCAAACACGCTCGGATGTGGCCACCACCCCCAAACGCGGGGTCGGCATCCACACGCGCAACAGCCGACAAAATCGCTGTCGTCGTCACGGTCGTCGCACAACGGTGTGGGTGCCACATGAGGGTCTGCAGTCATCGGGGCACTCGGCGAAAGAGGAGGAGGGGCTGGAGCGGCAGTCGCTGTAGCCTGCTGCTGCAAAAACTACCGGAACAAGCTGGAACATGCCGGAGAGGGTCGCCAACTGACCCCTCGCCTCGGCCTAAAGCACACAGGGTACGGTCCACACCTGGCTGTCCGCCTCCTGCCAGCTTCTCACTCGAACCAGCCACAACAGCCTGAAACAGAACACCAGCAGACGGCTCCGCAGGCGCACGCCCACCACCACGACCCGGACGAAGAGGTCTACCACGACCACAAGCCAAACGCAAAACACAGAAACCAGCGCAAGAGAAAGGGGTCGGCAACTCCCACAAAACACAAGCCGAAAACAAACCCCTCGAACTCGCGCACCTATACATCCTAGGTCTTCCTATGGGTCAGCCTAACCAGTGGTTCAGTTACAAGTTTATGAATGAATGAGTATTTGTACCCTTTACGCTCTGATACCATCTTAATCTGTCACGCCCCGGGCTAGTTCTAGATGCGAAAAAACGTGCCAAATTTTTTTTTTTTTTTTTTTTTTAAAGCCTAGCCCGCGCCACGTACAGACCCGCCACAAATACAGGGTCCACTGTACACACGGACAGAGCCTCCCCTGTATTTGCACGGTGTCCACAACTTACAACAGGATCACAACCACCATTCATTCATCACAACAGCACAACAACTCAACGAGAGAATAAAACATCAATATCCTCGCATGGCAACTACTCCAAAATCACAAGATCTAAGCATGCAAGACAATCACATATGAATACTAAATAAATCCACAAAACATAAGCATGCTAGATAATATCCAAAAGGTAACTGAACCACAATCACATCTAACAGATAAGGGTAGGGTGATAACCAAATCTGGGGGAGTAGCCTCACAAGTCGGAACCTCTAGAGCTACTATCTAGGCGTGCCTCGCAGCGTCCCGACACTCACCACCCTGCTCACCTGAAAACAACAACGAGGGCGGGGGGTGAGAACATGTAAACATGTCTCCCCTCCCAGTGGGTACCGCAAGCCGACGAAGGCGAGGTGTACACACCGGCACGAGGGTCAACAAAAGATAGATAAGGTATACAATAGCACAAGTAAGTATGAGGCTGACATACAACTGAAACAACTATACTATTGTAAGCAACTAGTATATGCATCAAAGGAGATAACCACAAAGTAAACCCAATCCATAACCACCGGGACGCACCCCGGGCACTGTCACAACCTGCTCAACCAACGGCACAAACCTTCTGCACGCAACGCAGCAAGGCTCACGGGTCGGGACCGCTCTCCACGACCCTTTTCCGGAAAAGAACACCCCCAGGCGGTGGATCAGACCGCTGGTGTACGTGAGGCGCTAGGGAGCTGTGACGATCGATGCGTATGCTCAATCCACAGAACGGCAACAAGCCGAGAAGCAACCAATAAACCACAACTAGGATCGCTCGGAACAACAGGCGATCACCACCGACCAACTGGGTCATCTCAAGAACCATGCAAACCACGACTACTCTACTATCCAAGCACGCATATAAGTAGAGTCAACAGGAGTCAAGTGAACTAAAACTGAAATGCAAGAGAAGGGATAGAAAGGTATCACCGTAGTCCACTGAACCGACTCCGGATCGAAGTACCCACCTGTCGAAAGATCAAGTCTAACACCGACGGCTCTCGGGAACCGCGACAGGACCTACGAAAGACTCACAAGGTCAAGGTCCACCAAGTCGACGCTAAACACAAAGCTCACACATCCCGAAACCGACGGATCGCCCGGGAAACCCAACGGGACGATCCCGAGACACACTAAGCCCCAGAGGGGTACCAAACAGCCAAACAAGTCCCTCGCTGTCCCCGAACACACAAAACCAAGTGACGGGACAGCGAGCACAAGCTCGGGGTGCCACGACCACAAACGCACCCGAAAAGGCTTCCCGGGTTCCCGAAAAATGCCGAATTGGCACCGGAACCCCACATCACTCATCCGCTGTCCTCGGAACTTCGGGACAGCGATGAGGAATAGCCAACGAGGCTAAACGACGAAGCCAAGTCGCTCGCAAAAATAGCGAGTGAGTCGCACGACTAGAAACACACGTTTCGCCGATTAATTCGTCGAAAAACGCGTCGGAAACGAATCCGAATCTCCACGAAAGGCGAAGGGGATGGACAACCAGTCCACAGGGCCCTAAGAACCAAGCCCTTGCTGCCCACAGCATCGCAACATTGCCACAAAAGCCAAAGTCCACAAACAAGCAACTTAAACAAACATACAAGCAATAAACGAAGCCGCTAGAGCAAACCGTACGTCCGCACGACCTTCCGCAAGCACCAGCGGATAGGTAACGACGTCACGGAAACCGTGCTCACAGTCCCACTGCGACGGAACAGTCGCAGGCCGGGAAAATGCATAAAAATAGCGCAAACATAAGGCGAAAAAGCTCGACAAAGGCCGAATAATAAAACGGCTCAACCAAACAGAGAACTAAGGTGAGCATGATGATCAGCGCATCGCCGCGATCATCGTGCTCACCCTCCCGAGCTTCGGGAGTCAACAGGGACCTCAAACAACCAAGCCAACCACAAAAACCCAAAAATCAGACCCTGGCCGGAGCAACCAGCTCCGGTCGGCTGCCGGCCGACATGCACGGCCAGCGGCGGCCAGGGTCGGATGCGGGGGAGGCAAGGAAGAGGGGGCTCACCTCAGCCAGCAACAGGGAGCGGCGGCGGCGGCGGCGCGGAGAGAGCGGCGGCTCTCGGGTTGGCTAGGGCACGGCGGCGCGGCAACGGACGGCGACGGCGGCCGGCGGCGACGCGAGCACCGGCAAGAGGAGGTTGCCGGACGTCGTCCTGCCGGTGACCGCGACAAAAAAGACGGCGGGTGGCGGCGGCGGAGCAAACAAGGCCGCAACAGCCCTAGCTGTCAAAACCGAGCCCGCGGCGGCTCCGGCGGCTCTCCGGCGGCACGACGATGGCCGGGGAGGCAGGGGGCGGCGCCGGAGGACATGAGGGTGACGGTGCTCACCCTCCCAGGCGTCGGGAGGCGGCGGCGGCGCGGGCCCACCAAGCTCGGCCAGCAGCACTGCCAGTAGTGACATTCGACCTCTTGGCGAACAAGATGGAATATCTCTCAAACCGTTGGTCGCATGTCGAAACGGATTGCGCCATCGCGTTCAGCACTGCCGAGACATCGAACTCACCATTTTGGATCGTCAGAATCGGACTCCGGTTTGCGCCGTTAAGCCGTTCACTCTCCGCGACAAAAATCCAAAAACACAAAACACAATAAAAAAGCACTTATATACACATATATATATAAATACCTGTATATATATATATACGTATACAGATCAAAACACAGTATCAGGGGAGAGGAACACAAAATTTCAAATTTCCAAAATTTGAAATCTCACAATTATACATTCGATGATAGGGGATAGAAGAGGATGCGACAATATGGAGGCCATCGTCGCAATCAATCTTATCTTTCAGATCAAAGATACAAATACCACCGTCATCGTTTGCCACTAGGATGACAGGATATGCAGTTCAGGTGCAAAGCAAATGGTGTAACATAAATTATCTAATGAATGAAAAAAATATTGTGCAATTTGTCATTAAAACATAATATTATAGAAAAGATATTGTGCAGTTTGGGTGCGATATAAATAGAGTATTAGTGCAAAAAGCTTAGAAAAGGTGCAACATACGATCCAACTTGGTCAACATTTGGTAGATTAGGTGAACATGCATCTGTGGACTGGCTGCTTATCAATATTTCTAGTCGTTCATGGTAAGCACCTCATCTATCTCGTCAAGCTCACATGTAGGAACCTCACTCTCATTTCTGTTCCTCACGGCATACAGCTCCATCAGAAATGCGTGGCCTTTATACAGTTTCGATATGTTTTGGACATCATCGTTTTCTACAATATCGATAAGGTTGTCTATTTTTCCACCGTAGTTAAGCTTAATTTGGATGTTATAGCTCTCGTATGAAGTGTTCATGAATTTGAAGAACCGCCCTTGCAAGGTAGTAAATGTCACGCCCCGAGACCGCCAATTTGGTCGGTCCCGGCACGCGCACAGACCCGCCGAACGGACAGAGTTTTCCCTATCCGCACAAGGCGTCACAAAACACGTATCAATACAATGTTCCAAACAGGAACCGAGTACATGAGTTGCACAAGGGAAGCATCAAATAAAGAAGTAACTACTTCTATTACATCACATTTACACATTTATACCTGCAGAATTTTTCTTTTCTTTACATTCATTACATCCAAGTTCCAAATAGTAGTTACATTTAACTACACTTCACTTTCTTACAAGACCCATATAATTTAATGTCCAAAAGTCGGGGTGTATCTAGGTACATAACCAAAATGGGGAAGGGCCGCTATCTACTATGCCACGCCCTTGCCTCGCTCCGCCGCCTCACTCGCGGATGGACATGAAATACATGGGGGTGATAACTATAAACATAGTTCCCAGTGGGTAAGGCCACCCAAGGGAGAAGCTCAACCCACCAGGTTCAAAGAATACAACATGCATAGGTTACCTCATAATTAACCATGCAAAATTAAAATTACATGCTTGAATTTAAACATGAATGGATGCAACCTATATAAATGATATCTTTCATTTTCTCCTAGGTTCATCCCACAAGTTCCATCATTCAATTCCATTTATGTCATTCTTTTGGCATCGGTGTCATTCTTAGAATCCTTGGCATTGGTGTCGGAATCGCCGCCCACCAACCCACTTTTGGAGCACTTGGCAATGGTGTCAGGGTTACCGCCCACCAACCCACTTTGAGAGCACTTGGCATCGATGTCAGGGTTACCGCCCACCAACCCACATTTAGAGCACTTGGCATCGGTGTCAGGGTTACCGCCCACCAACCCACATTTAGAGCACTTGGCATCGGTGTCAGGGTTACCGCCCACCAACCCACATTGAGAGCACTTGGCATTGGTGTCAGGGTTACCGCCCACCAACCCACATTTAGAGCACTTGGCATTGGTGTCAGAATCGCTGAGTAACCAACCCATTTTGAATACTTGTGGCATTGCCGCTTCCAATTGGCATTGGTACCAGAATCGCTGAGTAACCAACCTATTTCGAATACTTGCGGCATTGCCGCTTCCAATTGGCATTGGTACCAGAATCACTGAGTAACCAACCCATTTCGAATACTTGCGGCATTGCCGCTTCCAATTAGCATTGGTACCAGAATCGCTGAGTAACCAACCCATTTCTCACTAATCACAGAGTTACCGCTTAGTGTTGGGCACCCGGCAATGGAATCGCCATCCCCATCTTGGTCCCAATTTTCGAGTAGCGGATTCACCGCCATCAATACCCGTGGGTAGCGGAATCGTCATATACTTCCCACTTAGTCACACACGATTCATGTCAACATTCACAACCTATGTTCAATGACACATCATCATTTCTAACCTATGTCCAATGACACTAGGTTCACATCATCATTTCCAACCTATGTCCAAATGACACTAGTTTCACTAAATTCACAAGTCACACTCTCTTTTATCACTAGAGAATTACAACTACACACAATTTGGTGCAAGTTATCCCATAACTAATCATGATCCATGAATCATGATGTCCAATTGTCAACTGTTCATGTACATACCTGTTCAACTACCTATATGTCACTTGGGCATACTAGGTTATCATACATGCAACATGTCTCAAAGTATGTAGGATTAAGTAATAGTTATTTTCACCTACATGCAAAGTGAGCCCATGGCTCCAATCACTTAAACAATTATTCTTGCCAACGTGCACATTTCAACCTATGTTCAATGACACTAGGTTTACATCATCATTTCCAACCTATGTTCAATGACACTAGGTTTGCTAAGTACACAATTCACATGCAAATCATTTTCCAAGAGTCATGATATCAATTTAGGAATAATTCATGCATGTACTTGTTTATCCACCTATTTATCACTTAGGTTTTCAAGATTCTCACACATGCAACCTTCTTTCATGAAATATGAACATGAAACACATAATTCCACATATATGTAAAATGAGCACATAGCTCAATTTCATTTCACAAGTCCTTTATGCCAACATGCACAATTATACACTAGGGTAACATACACTACCATTTTTTTTTATGGTTATTTTACCCTAGACATGGAAGTGACCTAATCACTTCGGTGTAATACAAACCCACCTTATGATACCCCAATTGCTTGTAGACCCTTGCAATCGGGCCGTACACTTTGAATCTCTTAGCTTCTTGCCCTATAATACAAGAAAGATTCGTTACTCCGAGTCGAACTCAAAACAATTTCATTTCTTGGAATCACTCGAAATCGAGTTGTCCCACATGATTTCCTAACCCTCAACTAGGGTTCTAAAGGGTTAAAACATTTTTAAACCCCTCAAATTCAAAAACCTTACTTTCACCTTGATTTTCTAATTTCTCTAAGAACACTCCAAAATTTATGGAGAATCCTTGATTAAAATAGTGTAGAAACATCTAGGAAACTCAAAAACCTCAAATCTAAAGGATTTATCAAAAATCCCAACCATAGAGTTCAAAAACCCACCTCGGATCCGAAGCTCCCTGTGAGACCCCAGGTAGTCCTATATATGAGATATAATAGAGCTAAACTCTCTACCCGACTTAAGCATTTTGGGCGGTGGCTAGGCCCAAGAGGTTGAGAGAGTTAAGCGTGCTAGGACGGGAGTAGTCCTAGGATGGGTGACCCTATGGGAAGTTGGGACGTCACAGTTGGTATCAGAGCCAATTACCAGCCGGAAGTGTGAGATGAGTCTCGGCTGAGCCAGGATTATACAGCGGGGAGAGCGAGGCTCTCATGCTGTTGACTGTTGTGGGTGGAGCGCGGCTCACCACAAGGTCGGTTTAAGCTAGCGAGACGAGTCTCACATCGCCTGGTACTTGTGAGTCTGAGCCCGACGAGGACGTCAGGGCTTAAAGGGGGAGAGATTGTGAGACCCCAGGTAGTCCTATATATGAGATATAATAGGGTTAAACTCTCAACCCGATTTAAGCATTTTGGGCGGTGGCTAGGCCCAAGAGGTTGAGAGAGTTAAGCGTGCTAGGACGGGAGTAGTCCTAGGATGGGTGACCCCATGGGAAGTTGGGGCGTCACACTCCCCAAGCCGCCACGCGCGCTAGGGCTCGATCCGACGCTCTTACAAGCTTCCCAAGCTTGATCTCCACCAAATCCCCAAGTTTGGGGAAGAACTAGAGAGAAGGAGAGGAGAATGTGAGGGAGAGGAAGAGCTCTCTCTCTCTCTCTCTCAATGTGTGTGTGTGTGTCCATATAGAGAAGAAAGTGGAGAGGGCTCCCCTCAAAAAGCCCTCAGTCAAAATTACCAAAATACCCTCATTCTGGAGCTTCTGGGTCCGTAGGGTCTGGACCTTACATCCCGGGTCCGGAACCTGTGAGCAATTTCAGTATTGTCGCAGCTGGGGTCCGAATCCCAACCCCCGAGTCCGGACCCGGACACTGTGAACAGTGTTTTTAGACTTTTTTATTTTCTTCTCATTTTCGCTCTAAAACTCTGATTTTCATTCCGTTTTCTCTCCAAATCAAATCCAACACAACCGAAACTCATCAAGCCCACTTCTTATCATTCCAAAATCCTCGGAACTCAATTCTAAACATGTTTAACTCACTTCTCAGTTGGATTTTGTCCAATTGGCCGAAGTTCAGTCTAGTACACCGAATTTCGGTTCACTACATTCCTCCCTCCTTAAAAGGAGATTCGTCTGCGAAACTAAGATCACACCTCAACTCGACTTGTCGAGTAAATGAGGGTATCATTGCGTTCTCCCACTCCTTAGCGGCTTCACGCTTTTCATGATTGCTCAAGCGGCTCATAACGAAGGGTGTGGGTTCGATCACGATCATGCTTGCGGAATGTGATTACATGAAATACATTATGAACTCCCGCAAGTCGGTGGCAGCGCAAGTCGATATGTAACGACCCTACACGCTCCAATACTTCTCACAGTCCGGCACATCGAGGATTTATCTTGCCTCGAACTTCACTCCAGCTTCACCCCCTGCTCGGGTGGCATTTCCAAGGAATTGCGGTCATCTACCGCATACATTTCCATTCAACCAACTATTGCCCGAAAACTTTTTTTTTTTTCATCGGGACCGTGTCATCGTCAACCGTCATCAATAGACGACGAACCCTGTAAATGCTACTAGGTTTCCTCTGAGGTCAGGACTACCCTTCATCCTCGTGGTGTGGATCTGATAAGAATGAACCAACTAGTCAAATGGTCCACCACCACACAAATTGCATTCGGGCAGACCCCCTCGATTCAAACAAGGATCCAAAGGGTATCACTCTATTACCCTGTCCCAACACTTTGCATCGTCAACTTATTCTGTCAATGACTACAACTAGTCTAACACCTTGGCCATTCGAGAGTCTAATCGTCGCATGTGACTCTCATTCACATTTACTGTCCCATTATGGAACTCACCCCGATCCGATCACCGGCATTGCTTAGAGGCAATATCATTGGTGCATCGCTCGATCATGAGTGACCTTACCATACGTGGACTTCCAGCTCTACAGCGAGATGGCACATTAGGTACATCCACAAGTTTCAGTCCACTTTGAGAGCATAGTCTTTAAAACCCCACGTGGCTTTTACTATCCCAACGTCTCATAAGAGCACATCACTTTACTTTCATTTGCCACAGGCCAACGTCACGTCGTTTTCGCGACGAGTCCACACGAACACTCTGTTCGTAATCCGATTTCATCTCATCGACAATGCCAGACTCGGCGGTTCCAATTAGGCGAGCGGTATGACCGAGCCTCTGCTCCTCAGGTCACTACCCTCATTCCTCCTGGACACGATCAACGCTCACATACTACCAGAGCCATCGGTTAAACCGCTAACCTCGATTTATCACAGATGGTCCACAGACCAAAATCTCACGTAGGCCTACTGCCTAAATTCATCTCAACATCGCGCAACGTCTCTCGTTCGCACACGTAGACCCAAACATCAATTGGCGAAGTCCTCACTCGGGACTTCGCACACACACTCCAACCAGGAGCAACCAAGACCGCAAACCACTACAAGTCCTCG
Organism: Puya raimondii; assembly: GCA_016920855.1. Lineage (NCBI taxonomy): Eukaryota > Viridiplantae > Streptophyta > Magnoliopsida > Poales > Bromeliaceae > Puya > Puya raimondii. The sequence continues at coordinate 67,131,860 of JABWPP010000049.1, forward strand.
GGTTGGGTCATATTTACACCCTCGGTGTACTAACGATCACACAATCTCACACGTGGCATTCCACGTTTTCGGGTCATTGCTCGGACTACCGTCCCGACCATAAGTCGCCGCCCCACCCTCAGGTCTCAGGCCGCTGTCACACACAGCTGACTGCGCCTGTCCATGTGGCCCCAGGCTCCACAGTTCACACATAGTCCGGGTACGGATCGTTCCCAAGCAATACCCGCTACCGTCGTCACACACGACACGCTCTACCGAGCAACACAAACCTCTATCGGCTCTTAAGCACCTAGTGCGAGCCACCAGCCCTATGAGCAGTCCATGGCTCGCTTCACACTTAGCAATGCTCAAGTTCTACTGCCAACAAACCCTCTCGGCTGAACATAATCCGCACTCCACGAGTACCTATACTCGGGCGTTCTACGCTTGTATGCATTTCCGTACAAACATAAGCACTAGGCAATCTTGCCTATGCACAAAAACCATGCAAGTACAATTTCCCTACCTCGGGTTGAGGTACTACTAGACCCACTCGCCAAACCTTGGCGACTATCTTATTGTTTTCGCAACGGTAATTCCACTTTCACCATTTGGTTCGCCAGATCGACATCCGAAACTCTTGGACTATTAGGATGTCCTCGAGTGCCATGACTCAACTCTCACAACTGGCTACTCACATTGCCTTGAGAGTCAGTCCACCATTTCCATCCCTACCATGAGCCCTATCCTTGGCTCATTACCAGCAATTCGCTAGTACCATGTAATCACCTATCCACTTTGGTAGGCGATGCACTTTCCATGACACGAGCATGCCAAGGGTACCCAACACCTTTCCATATCTTGGTCCCTACTATATTTACACATGAATAGCAGCAAACGACCACACGATAAATGCATGCAATGCTTCAATGTCACATCATGCTCTACATATAATTTCTTTAGTTATATCATACCTACCACGACGTCGTTGGTAGCAGTAGGCTCCTTAACCTGGGTCGCGTATCCATGGCCACTTGGAGCCCGTCGCGAACCCCCCGGTTGCCATGACATCGGCGCACGCTCTCTAGACCTTGCCGCAGGTGGCATACCAGCACGCTGTCTCAGAGAGGAGAAGGCCGTCGCAAGCGTCAGGGCCCGGCTATCCCCCCGCGAGCACTCATCCCGCGCATGGCCCGATTTCCCACATCTGAAGCACTTGCCCTCTCGCCATTCACACTATTGTGGGTAATAAGGCCCCCCACAAATAACACATCTCACCGAGGATCGAGTATAGTAAGTCCCTGGGGCTCGGGATTGCAAACGGGAACACGTCAGAGTTTGTCCAGAACTCCACTGACCATCAGATCCGCTCGATGGTCGTCCTTTCCCTTTTTCCTTGTCATAAGGTTCACGCTCCTCCCGCGCGGTGACCATGCCTTGTTCCACCCGCAAGGCTCGATCCAACATCTCGGCAAAAGTTTGCAACTTGAAAGGCTGCACATGGTGCGCCAAAACAGGTGTGGTTACCAACTACTCCACAGTTTTCTGGAGTCTCTTGATCCGCTCTTCCTGGCGCAGAGCAGCCTCCTGCTGTCGTTGCACCACACCAGCTTGTTGCCTCATCACTCCAACGAGTGTGGCCAACTGTTCACGGAGCTCTGAGTCTCCACTCGCTCCGGATTGCTCAGGGACCCTACTTGGCCTATCCCGCATCGATCTTATTGAAGATCACCTGCGCGGTGCCATCGCTTCATAAAACACGACAATTCTGATGAAATCCTCGACCTTCTAGGTCAAGTACAAACAATCAATACAGACACAGACTCAAATCAGGCGAAAGTCACACAAGGGCGTCTATTCTCATCACTCGGTTTCATGTTGTCGGCCGCCAACGTGAACACCCTCGGCTGGGAATAAACCACACCTTGAATCTACCTCTAACATCTTATTAGAGGCATACTACACTCGACCCAATCGTTTCATCTTTCGCCACACGTCACAAGTGCTCGTCCCTCACGAGCCTAGGTCCTTATGATTTACCATCCTAGGGTCTCCTAGGTCCTTCTAAACCATTTCTACTCTCTGATACCACCTTAATCTGTCACGCCCCGAGACCGCCAATTTAGTCAGTCCCGGCAAGCGCTCAGACCCACCGAACGGACAGAGTTTCTCCTATCCGCCCAAGGTGTCACAAAACACGTATCAATACAATGTTCCAAACAAGAACCGAGTACATGAGTTGCACAAGGGAAGCATCAAATAAAGAAGTAACTACTTCTATTACATCATATTTACAAATTTATACATGCCGAATTTTTCTTTTCTTTACATTCATTTGTGTTCCTCTCCCTCTACTGTGTTTTTGGATCTGTTTACGTATATATATATATGTATAGGTGTATATATATGTATATATAATGTATTTTTTTGTGTTTTATTGTTTTATGTTTTTGTTGGAGAAGAGAGGCCGGTTTGCGACGCGATTCAGAGTTCGTTTCTGACGATCCAAAATGATAGATTCGATGTCTCGGCAGTGCTGAACGCGATGGTGCGATCCGTTTCGACATGCTTCAGACGGATCGAGAGATATCGCATGTTCTTCGCTGAGAGGTCGAAATGCATATTTTGTTGTTTCGCAATCTAGACCCTGTTTCACGCACCGTTTCGCGTGAGTTCGAATGTGGAGGGGTGTCTGGGCATTTTGTTCATGCTGTGAGGGATCCAGGGGTTAATTGCAGTGTTTGAGGGGCCTTTTTGCTTTTATACATGTGTGTATATGTGTGTTGTGTGTGTGTGAGTGGAGAGAGAGTGAGTTCTCTCTTCTCCTCTTCTCCTCTCAGCTCCCAGCACTGAGCCACCCTCTTCCTCAGCTCCCCTGCCCTCTCCCTGAGCGCCGCCGGCCGCCGCCGACCTTCCCTGGCCGGCGCAAACTCCGGCGAACCTCTCCCTCTCCCTTCTCTCTTCTTTTCCTTCTTCTTCTTCTTCTTCTTCTTCTTCTTCTTCTTCTTCTTCTTCTTCTCCTTCCCTGCAGTGTGCACCATGGGTGAACCCACGCCTCGGGTCCCCCTGAGGTGGCACGACTGCCGGCGACCAGCCCCGTCGCCGGGAGCCGCCGCCCAGCTGCTGCCAGCTGCTGCTAGGGCAGCTGCGGGCCGAGGTTGCTGGACCCGAGCCGCCGCCGCCTCCCGCCGCCTTGGAGGGTGCGCGCCGCCACCCTCTGGACCTCCGGCACCGTCGCCTTCCTTCCCGGCCGCCCTCGTGCCGCCGGAGCACCGCCGCAACCGCCGCGGGCTCAGCCTGGGCTGTTAGGGCAGCCGCGGCCGAGCACCCCGAGCCGCCGCCGTCGCCGGTTTTTATTGCCGCGGTCACCGGCTTTCCGACGTCCGGCGGGACACTCTTGCCGGTGCTCGCCGTCCCGACCGCCGGCGCCGCCGTGCCCTAGCCAACCCGAGAGCTCTTCTTCTCCCCGCGCCGCCGCCTCCGCTTCCTGCCGCCGGTTGAGGTGAGCATCCTCTTCCTCACCTCCCCCGCATCCAACCCTGGCCGCCGCACGCCGTGCATGTCGGCCGGCAGCCGGCCGGAGCTAGTTGCTCCGGCCAGGGTGTAGTTTTGGCTGTTTTGGGCCGCATGCATGTTTCTGGCCTCTCTGTTGCCTCCCGAAGCTCGGGAAGGTGAGCACGATGATCGCGGCGACGCGCTGATCACCATGCTCACCTTAGTTTTCTGTTTGGGTGAGCCGTTTCGCTGTTCGGCCTTTGTCGAGCAATATTATCGCATGTTGACACTATTTTTATGGGTTTTCTGTGCTTGCGACTGGTCCTGTCGCAGTGGGGCTGTGAGCACGGCCTCCGTTATGTCGTTACCTATCCGCTGGTGCTTGCGGAAGGTCGTGCGGACGAATGGAGTGCTCGAACGGCCTTATTTATGCTTAATGTTGTGATTATGTTGCTTGTTTGAGGACTTTGGTGATTGTGGCAGCATTGCGACGCTGCGGGCAGCAAGGGCATGATCCTTGAGGCCCTGTAGACTGGTTGTCCAACCCCTTCGCCCTTCGCGGAGATCCGGATTTATTTCCGATGCGTTTTTCGATGAAATAGTCGGCGAAACGCGTGTTTTTAGTCGTGCGACTCACTTGCTATTTTCGCAAGTGACTTGGCTTCGTCATTCAGCCTCGTTGGCTGTTCCTCATCGCAGTCCCAAAGTTCCGAGGACAGCGGATGAGTGACGAAGGGTTCCGGTGCCAAATCGGCATTTTTCGGGAACCCGGGAAACCGTTTCGGGTGCGTTTGTGTTCGTGGCACCCCGAGCTTGTGCTCGCTGTCCCGCCACCTTGTTTCGATGTGTTTGGGGACAGCGGAGGACTTGGTTTGGCTGTTTGTACCCCTCTGGGGGCTTAGTGTGGTTTCGGGATCGTCCCGGTGGGTTTTCGGACGATCCGTCGGTTTCGGGATGTGAGCGCTATGTGTTTAGTGTCGCCTTGGTGGACCTTGACCCTGTGAGTCTTTCGTAGGTCCTGTCGTGGTTCCCGAGAGCCGTTGGTGTTAGGCTCTATCGTTTCGACAGGTGGGTACTTCGATCCGGAGTCGGTTCAGTGGACTATGGTGATACCTTTCTATCCCCTCTCTTGTATTTAGTTATTAGTTCACTTGACTCCCGTTGACTCTACTTATGTGTGCTTGGATAGTAGAGTAGTTGTGGTTTGCATGATTCTTGAGAAGACCTAGTTGGTCGGTGTTGATCGCTTGTTGTTCCGAGCGATCCTCGTATATTGGCTTATCAGTTGCTTCACGGCTCGTTGCCGTTATGTGGATTGAGCATTCGCATCGATCGTCACAGCTCTTCTAGCACTTCACGTACACTAGCGGTCTGATCCACCGCCTGGGGGTGTTCTTTTCCGAAAAAGGGTTGTGTGTTTGACCGACCCGTGAGCCTCGACGCAGTGCGTCTGGTGGGGTTTGTGCCGAGAGTTGAGTAAGTTGTGACAGTGCTAGGGATCCGTCCCGGTGGCTATGGATTGGGTATACTTTGTGGCTATCTCCGTTGATGCATATACTATTTGCTTACAGTAGCATACTTGTTCAGTTGTATGTCAGCCTCATACTTATTTGTGCTACTGTTTATCTAATCTATCTGTTTGTTGACCCTCGTGCCGGTGTGTACACCTCGCCTTCGTCGGCTTGCGGTACCCACTGGGAGGGGAGACATGTTTACATGTTCTCACCCCCCGCCATCGTTGTTGTTTTTAGGTGAGCAGGGTGGTGAGAGTCGGGACGCAGCGAGGCACGCCTAGTTAGTGGTACTAGAGGTCCCGACCTGTGAGGCTTCTCTCTCCAGATTTGGTTATCACCCTTATCCTTTATCAGTTAGTTATGGATGTGGTTCAGTTACACTGATTGTTTTGTCTAGCATGTTATGGTTTTGGTACAGTTACATTTTGGATGTTCTGTCTTGCATGCTTAGATCTTGTGGATTTGGTTTAGTATTCATGTGTGGATTGCATGCTTAGACTTTTGGATGACCTTGCTGTTAGATCTTTCATTGTGGCTTTATATCGCATATCTTGGATTTCTACCCCTCGTGGTAGCGTTTCAAATAAAGGTTTCCGTGTTGAAAACAGTTTTCAAACCGTTTTCGATTGATCGGCTATTGGATTTCAAAAGAGAGTTCTCGTGTGGAGAACGATTTTCAAAGGATCTTTAAATGTTTGAGATTAGGGTTTCAAAATAAAGCTTCTGGGTAAGGAGCAGTTTTCTAGAATGATATGTTGTTTGTGCATCGCATCATCCTTCGCCTAAGAACTTGCTTAGATTCATATAGGTTTAAGGACTGTTAGCTGTATGAATCTTGTTGTGTTGTTGTGATGAATGAATGGTGGTTGTGATCCTGTTGTATGTTGTGTACGCCGTGTAAATACAGGGGAGGCTCTGTCCATGTGTGCAGTGGACCCTGTATTTGTGGCGGGTCTGTACGTGGCGCGGGCTAGGCTTTCAAAAAAAATAAAAATTGGCACGTTTTTTTTTCGCTTCTAAAACTTGCCCGGGGCGTGACATCATTACATCCAAGTTCCAAATAGTAGTTACATTTAACTACACTTCACTTTCTTACAAGACCCCTATAATTTAATGTCCAAAAGTCGGGGTGTATCTAGGTACATAACTAAAATGGGGAAGGGCCGCTATCAACTATGCCACGCCCTTGCCTCGCTCCGCCGCCTCACTCGCACCTGAAATACATGGGGGTGAGAACTATAAACATAGTTTCCAGTGGGTAAGGCCACCCAAGGGAGAAGCTCAACCCACCAGGTCCAAAGAAAACAACATGCATAGGTTAGCTCATAATTAACCATGCAAAATTACAATTACATGCTTGAATTTAAACATGAATGGATGCAACCTATATAAATGATATCTTTCATTTTCTCCTAGGTTCATCCCACAAGTTCCATCATTCAATTCCATTTATGTCATTCTTTTGGCATTGGTGTCATTCTTAGAATCCTTGGCATTGGTATCGGAATCGCCGCCCGCCAACCCACTTTTGGAGCACTTGGCATTGGTGTCAGGGTTACCGCCCACCAACCCACTTTTAGAGCACTTGGCATTGGTGTCAGGGTTACCGCCCACCAACCCACTTTTAGAGTACTTGGCATTGGTGTCAGGGTTACCGCCCACCAACCCACATAGAGAGCACTTGGCATTGGTGTCAGGGTTACCGCCCACCAACCCACATTGAGAGCACTTGGCATTGGTGTCAGGGTTACCGCCCACCAACCCACATTGAGAGCACTTGGCATTGGTGTCAGGGTTACCGCCCACCAACCCACTTTTAGAGCACTTGGCATTGGTGTCAGGGTTACCGCCCACCAACCCACTTTTAGAGCACTTGGCATTGGTGTCAGGGTTACCGCCCACCAACCCACATAGAGAGCACTTGGCATTGGTGTCAGGGTTACCGCCCACCAACCCACATTGAGAGCACTTGGCATTGGTGTCAGGGTTACCGCCCACCAACCCACATTGAGAGCACTTGGCATTGGTGTCAGGGTTACCGCCCACCAACCCACATTTAGAGGCATTGGTGTCAGAATCGCTGAGTAACAAACCCATTTCGAATACTTGCGACATTGCCCGCTTCCAATTGGCATTGGTACCAGAATCGCTAAGTAACCAACCCATTTCGAATACTTGCGGCATTGTCGCTTCCAATTGGCATTGGTACCAGAATCGCTGAGTAACCAACCCATTTTGAATACTTGCGGCATTGCCGCTTCCAATTGGCATTGGTACCAGAATCGCTGAGTAACCAACCCATTTCGAATACTTGCGGCATTGCCGCTTCCAATTGGCATTGGTACCAGAATCGCTGAGTAACCAACCCATTTCTCACTAATCACGGAGTTACCGCTTAGTGTTGGGCACCGGGCAATGGAATCGCCATCCCCATCTTGGTCCCAATTTCTGAGTAGCGGATTCACCGCCATCAATACCCGTGGGTAGCGGAATCGCCGTATACTTCCCACTTAGTCACACATGATTCATGTCAACATTCACAACCTATGTTCAATGACACTAGGTTCACATCATCATTTCTAACCTATGTCTAATGACACTAGGTTCACATCATCATTTCCAACCTATGTCCAAATGACACTAGTTTCACTAAATTCACAAGTCACACTCTCTTTTATCACTAGAGAATTACAACTACACACAATTTGGTGCAAGTTATCCCATAACTAATCATGATTCATGAATCATGATGTCCAATTGTCAACGGTTCATGTACATACCTGTTCAACTACCTATATGTCACTTGGGCATACTAGGTTATCATACATGCAACATGTCTCAAAGTATGTAGGATTAAGTAATACTTATTTTCACCTACATGCAAAGTGAGCCTATGGCTCCAATCACTTAAATAATTATTCTTGCCAACGTGCACATTTCAACCTATGTTCAATGACACTAGGTTTACATCATCATTTCCAACCTATGTTCAATGACACTAGGTTTGCTAAGTACACAATTCACATACAAATCATGTTCCAAGAGTCATGATATCAATTTAGGAATAATTCATGCATGTACTTGTTTATCCATCTATTTATCACTTAGGTTTTCAAGATTCTCACACATGCAACCTTCTTTCATGAAATATGAATATGAAACACATAATTCCACATATATGCAAAATGAGCACATAGCTCAATTTCATTTCACAAGTCCTTTATGCCAACATGCACAATTATACACTAGGGTAACATACACTACCATTTTTTTTATGGTTATTTTACCCTAGACATGGAAGTGACCTAATCACTTCGGTGCAACACAAACCCACCTTATGATACCCCAATTGCTTGTAGACACTTGTAATCGGGCCGTACACTTTGAATCTCTTAGCTTCTTGCCCTATAATACAAGAAAGATTCGTTACTCCGGGTCGAACTCAAAACAATTTCATTTCTTGGAATCGCTCGAAATCGAGTTGTCCTACATGATTTCCTAACCCTCAACTAGGGTTCTAAAGGGTTAAAATATTTTTAAACCCCTCAAATTCAAAAACCCTATTTTCTCCTAGGTTTTTCAATTTCTCTAAGAACACTCCAAAATTTATGGAGAATCCTTGCTTAAAATAGTGTAGAAACATCTAGGAAACTCAAAATCCTCAAATCTAAAGGATTTATCAAAAATCCCAACCATAGAGTTCAAAAACCCACCTCGGATCCGAAGCTCCCCAAGCCGCCACACGCGCTAGGGCTCGATCCGACGCTCTTACAAGCTTCCCAAGCTTGATCTCCACCAAATCCCCAAGTTTGGGGAAGAACTAGAGAGAGGGAGAGGAGAATGTGAGGGAGAGGAAGAGCTCTCTCTCTCTCTCTCTCTCAATGTGTGTGTGCGTGTCCGTTAGAGAAGAAAGTGGAGAGGGCTCCCCTCAAAAAGCCCCCAGTCAAAATTACCAAAATACCCTCATTCTGGAGCTTTTGGGTCCGTGGGGTCCAGACCTTGCATCCCGGGTCCGGAACCCGTGAGCAATTTCAGCATTGTCATAGCTGGGGTCCAGATTCCAACCCCGGTCCGGACCCGGACACTGTGAACAGTGTTTTTAGCCTTTTTTATTTTCTTCTCATTTTCGCTCTAAAACTCCGATTTCCATTTCGTTTTCTCTCCAAATCAAATCCAACACAACCGAAACTCATCAAGCCCACTTCTTATCATTCCGAAATCCTCGAAACTCAATTCTAAACATGTTTAACTCACTTCTCAATTGGATTTTGTCCAATTGGCCAAAGTTCAGTCTAGTACACCGAATTTCGGTTCACTACAGTAAAGCTCTCCCCTTCACCAAGGAAAGCGAGCTGGCAGGACCCTCCTACATACTTGACGTTTCCTCCATCTTCCTGGAAGAAGCCATTAAAATGACAGTGCACTAGAATTTCTACGTTTTCCATAAGGTGAAAGCAAGAAAGTTAGCTGAAAGTAGTGCAATATCATTCGTGTGTACATATGTAATCTACTATGACTCAGTTCGATTAGATCAGTTGGCAAGTTTTGATGACAACAGGAAACAGTATGTTTGTTCGCGCCAAAAATCATTCGAATACAAAAAACGAACTAAGATGGTAACAGATTGATAAGAGCCTTCTCTCGCCGGCCGTCTTTGCTAGAACTCTGCGTCAGTTGCACCATTTGGTTGGATCAGTACATCCTTTTGAAGTTGTATTACACTATTTAGAGTTACATTACACTAATTATTGAAATTATTATGCGGCATTATTTTACAGATATTAGCGCCACATTTTACTTTTTCAAAAGTACTTGAACGGTTGTACTAGAACAGCAAACAGCATATGTGATATTATTATGATTACGCAGACTTCTCGAAATATGTTCTTGCATCATAAGAAAATTGTCTATCACGCCCCGGGGCCTAAATAATAAAAGCTTTAGCACAAAACCATGCCGTTTTACAAATCAGAGTTGCGGACGTATTTTTTTTTGTTTGAAACAGCCTGGTCCCCGTGACGTACAGACCCGCCACAAATACAAACTTTCTCTGCCCACACGGACAAAGTCTCCTTTGTATTTGCACGGCGTAACAACCAATAACATCAACAGGATCACAACTAACAACCTACATTCACCAAATCCACAAACATTTGATACGATGCATTTACATACAGCTAACCATCCTTAGAAATGATGCATGCCTCTAAGCACTCCTTAGGCACTGGATGATGCAATGCACAATACAACAATCATACTATTTAAAAGTGCTCCCCACCCGGAAGCTTTGTTTTTAAACTCTAAGCAATCATCAATCAAAAACCATTCGAAAACTCTTTTGAAAATCGTTTCCCACACGGAAACTCAATCTTTGAAAACTAACTACCACGAGGGGTAGAAAACCACATGGCAATTCCGTAAATCCAAATACTGAAGATCAAGAGAAACATTGAGATCATGCATACTAGAAATCCCAAGTTCATACATTCCATATTTATTATTCAAGCAATAATAAATGATCAACTAACTGAACCATTCACTTATTAAACTACTGAATGCAATAAGGGAAATAAACCAGGGTGACGACTGCTAATGGTCCTAGCTAGGACGTCCTCCCGTCGCACCGTGAATCAACTCCTCGCCCGTGCCACCTGAGGAAAATGGGGGTGAGAAACCACAACAAGGTTTTTCAGTGGGTACGACAGAGCCCGAAGGCAAATCGTAATCACTGAAAAACAAAGGAGATAGAACAACATGTATATATGTCATGATACAAGAGCGAACAACAGTAGTACAATAACGAAACAGTAAACGAGCAAGAAATAAAACTACTACTGTAGTATACTGAATTTTACTATATATGTAAGTGTAAATAAAAATAGTTTGAGATACTATTTTTATTGAACTAAGAGAAGTAAAAGATAAGTTGAAAATGACTTGTGCTGAAAGTGAAGTGAAAGTATGTGATTTAGAATTTTCTGTATGAAACGAGACTGATATTCCAGCTGAAAAATTCACAGTGTCAGAAAATTATAAAAAATTGAGAATTTGTTGGAAATATTTTTCTAAGGCTAATTTAAAGTTTCATGTCATTCGGATGCCCGAGCAGTGAAAACGGAGTCTGACTGCAATCTGTTAAAAATTTTAGTCGGTAAATCTTTCGGTGACTAAAAATGATCCAAAACTGAAAATTTAAGATCACGTTCTTCTTATTGACTTTAATCGAGCATGACTATCAAATTTGAGCGTAAACGGACATTCAGAAGGGCTCCAATTAAAAGTATCAAATTAAAATTGGAGCAAATTGTGAATAGTTGCTACTTGAGGACTTATTGGCATATTGTGCATGCTTAGTGGAATTCCACTAAACCAACAGGTGGACACTTCATTCTTGTCCCCTCCACCTCCACCTCCACCTCCACCTTCAACCTGTACGTAGAGAGAGAGAGAGAGAAGAAAGAAAGGGAAAAAGAGAAGAAGAATAAGAAATGAACGGATTTGGTGCCATTTGACGAGCCGATCGAAACATCGCGCGCGTGATTTTTAGCGTGTCGATACTCGGGTTAGTATTATAATATTATTATAATTTCAAATCATATTTTTGGGTGGATTCTTGACAGTGGATGTTAGGAGATGTGTTTTGGATGGATTTTCGTTAAAATTGAAGCTTAGAAATTGATTTTTATGTGATTTAGGAGCCGATTTTGCGAGCGTTTCGTCGAGGGATTTTTTCGTGACTTCCGGAGTATTGTGGCTGCCATGCGGATAGAGTGGACGCAGCGGAACATCTTTCCACTTCGAAGATCATTCTTTTCTTTGGATTCACACGCTAGGTGGGTTCCGAGTCGCCGAAAACGGCGAACTTCCTTCTACATCTCTTTGTAGGCATATGGATATGTATATAAATTATATGTTGATAGAGGGAGATGATAGCATAAAATTGATGTATCTAGGATCTCTAGATAATTCTAAACTAGTTTAATCAAAAGATTTACCATGAATTTGGGGTTTTCTTGTAGAACAAGAAACCTAGGGTTTGATTTGGGGCTTTTGTCCCTATGAGATTTGGAACTAAATTGATCTCATAAATCTCTAATTGAAGGGTAGTTCGACGCGAGGGACAACTCTGATTTGGGTTACGACGAGGCTACGGCGCCCAATTGGGAGATCTTGCCAAATTTCATCCGATAGGCTTGGGTCGAGCCGAATCGGCATCGAAAATCAAATTGCTTGGAAATCCTAGCAATTGGTACTTAAACGAGGTAGGTGGTGCTATCCGAAATGGTTGGATTTCTTCCTATGTCTATGTTACCATTTTGTTCATATGTATATATATTTAAAAATTCTATGCATATAGGATTATTATTGTGTTTGAGCTTTCATTTTCTTGCATGCTTCCTAAAGTAGGGTTGGTCAAATTGGATTGAGAACTCGGTACTTGGACGCATGAGGATTGGGTCATTGGATATTGGAAACCCTATGATGCAATGAGCTAGAATGTGAACTTAGAAATATTGTGGAATATTGGTGGCATCTTGACTAGTTGTTTGGACATAGAAAATATAGTGAAATACTAGGTGTCATTGTGAGTGTAAACATAAACCTAGTGATAGAAATATGGATTGGGTATCCTATTTTGCAAGTAGAAAATATGAACATTGTGTGTCGTGAGTGTACTTGTGGGTTGTTGCCGTAGTTGAACATGATTTGAGATGAGCATGCGAGGGATTGAAATAGATCCTCTGGACCATGCTAGGGATTGGTGGATTTTCGTATGTTGTTACCCTAGTCAGTAGGGTGTCCTCGGGATGAGAGGACTGAATCATACTCACATTGTTTGTTTGGCTTGTCGGTGTTCGCGCCACCACAAACAGTGAACTCCGGAGTTGTCACACATGGGTTATCGTATCTACCCAGCAGACAGCCCTAGATTGGTGATAGTCCCCGTGGGCCCTGGTATTGTGAGTTTGGCTTGACTTCGTGTGAGCCAGCATGATTGGGTCATGAAGTAAAGGATGAAGTCAGTTGAGTATAGTAGATCATGTGCTTCATTTCGCAAAGGCATAGTAGTGTTTATTCCAGTTATGCATAGTGTAGTTGTTGTTATTACCTTCCTGTTCGTTTATCTACTTATGCCTTGATAGACCTAGTGGAAAAATCGGCGAGGTCGGCGGCCGAACCCACTGGGAACTTCTTTTAGTTCTCACCCCCGATTTTGCAGAGCCAACCATTTGCGGAGCGGCACCGGACCGAGGCGTCGGCATTGCACCCTAGATAGCTGGGTCACCAAGTTTAGGTCGCCCTATGTACAAGCAAAAGAATGTAAATGTATTTTGAAAAGACAAATGTAATTGAGAGCGGAGTTGTATTTGAGGAGAAATTCATGTATTATGTAAAGTGAAAAAATGTATGTGAAATGTGAATGCTCCAATGTTGTAATAGTTAGGTTTACATTCTCGCTCTTGTGATATGCCCTCGTGCAGAATTGTATTACGTTGTTTTTCCCTGGGTGAAATTCAATGTACTTATTTTGTTTACGCCTTGGGCGGACAGGAAAAACTCTGTCCGTTCGGCAGTCTGTGTACGTGCCCGAACTGACCAAAGTGGCGGTGCCGGGGCGTGACAACTACTGTAACAGGACCTCAACTGAACAGATGCCTCAAGGGTAAATAATCCAAATCAAACCCAATCTGGTGCCTCCCATATTGGTCCGCAGACCTCAAGCGTTGCTTGTCACATTGCATACACCGACCTGATTCATGCGTTCACTGGACGACCCATCTGGATAAGTACACCCCTGGTCGGTGGCCAAACCGACCTGGTGTCAATGAATACACCCAAGTACTGTGACTAAATCATGCTGATATGCTCAATGCGAAAGCCGGTGCCTTGGCCAAAACCAGATACTAGGGCGTACCACGCCAAACCATGATCAATCCGATCGAAACACACGACAAAGGACTCGATGTGTTGCCTGGACCCAAGGTCCACAGATATACAATATATGCAAGCTTGCTCTACATGTCTACGAACAACTATCACCATGCAACTATCAAGGTATAGATAAACGAACGGTAAACAAAGCAATGCTGACATGTAAAGACAAAAGTAACAGATATGGAAAAGGCAAAGATAAGGAAAGTGATGGACGATCTCACCGACTACCAGCTCGAAGCAGCCACCTGTACTACCGAGAACTTGGTGTGCAGAACACGCGAAGCTGTCCCCTGGACCTATGAAAGATCCACTAAATCAAACTCTACTCAAAAGGGATCCCCAAACAAACCAAACAAACGGCTACCGAAGCCGATATCTAAAAACCCGCCGGAACTTTCGGAACTCATCGGAGCGTCTCCGAAAGCCACAAACTGCTCCGAAAATTTCCGATCCCTACTATAACTAACCACTGTCCTCAAACACACCAAAACGTGTGCCCGGGCAGCAACAACCCTAAACAAAAGCTAAAGGATCAACAACGCAAAAAACTGCCGATCCGGGTTTTCGAAATCGTCGAAATAGCCGAAACCCTCCCGCCGTTAACCTACCTCCTTCGTACTTTGAGGATGGTAGTAGAAACCAGCCAACAAGGCATGGCGGGGTTCTCAAGCAACCCACATCATTAGAACACCAAAACCCACTAAAAGAACCTCGTTCGTTCGGCGAATTTTCACCGAACGACGCCGTGGGGCCGCGTTCTAACTCCGCAACTGCTCCCTAACCTTTGACGATTAGTCAAGAGGTTGCTAACAGTGGCTTCACACTGTTTGGGGTAGTACATAGAGTTCCCAAAGCATAAAACATGCAACAATCCATAATATAGCATATATAACACTACAATTACAACATATACACGAGTTTCGAGCTCGTTACCCCGATCCCGTCGCAACGGATCCAACCAACCAGTTGATTTGAATCGACTCAACGTGCTGATGCCCGTGCTCACTGTCCGGAGCACAATCGACGGCCGGAAAGCTTCAAAACTGTAAGAAAATCCTCCAACAAAAAAGTCTCGGGAGCGGCCGAGTCTGATACGCGCACCGAGGCTTCACTGACCGCAATTGAGGTGAGCACAGGACTCCTCAGGGTCCCCGACATGCCGTGCTTATGCCTCGGAAGATCGGTGGAGTCTCCACTGGCCGAAACATGAAGACCAGCCTTGCCTACTCCCAGACCCGAGCCTAGGCAGAGCTAGGGCAGCACGGCGGCGGCGGTCGGCGGCACGCAGGGGCGATCTCCGGCCAGGGGGTGGTCACCGCACCCAGAGGGAGGGGTCGGGACCCCTGGCCGGCGGCAGGAGGCAGCGGCGGCGCGGCTGCAGTGATGGAGCCCAAAATAGAGTCGCGGCTAGGGCATCATGGCGCGGCGCGGCGGCGGCTCGGGGATGGCTGGGGCGGCGCCGGTGCCCTCCCTGGGGCCGACGGCGATGGTCAGAGGCAGCGCGGCACGGCGGCACCGGCCGGGTGGCTCCCCACGGTCGCACGGGATCTGCGGCCTCTTCCTTGGCCGAGGCGGCTCCCCAGGGCACATCGGCACCGGGGGGTTGCACAGGGGTGGTCGCCGGGATCCTAGGATGCCGGCGGCGGCGGTCCCTACCGGCGGCGGCACTGGAACAATGTCACGCCCCGAGCTAGTTTTAGAAGCGGAAATACGTGCCAATTTTTTTTTTTGAGAGCCTAGCCCGCGCCACGTACAGACCCGCCACAAATACAGGGTCCACTGTACACACGGACAGAGCCTCCCCTGTATTTGCACGGCGTACACAACATACAAACAGGATCACAACCACCATTCATTCATCACACAAACCACAACAACACAATAAGATTCATACAGCTAACAGTCCTTAAACCTGTATGAATCTAAGCAAGTCCTTAGGCGAAGGATGATGCGATGCACAAACAACAGATCATTCTAGAAAACTGCTCCTTACCCAGAAGCTTTATTTGAAACCCTAATCTCAATCATTCAAGAATCATTTGAAAACCGTTCTCCACACGAGAACTCTCTTTTGAAATCCCAAAAGTCGATCGATCGGAAATTCATTTGAAAATTGTTTCCCACACGGAAACCTTTAGTTGAAAACGCTACCACGAGGGGTAGAAATCCGAGATACACGATGTAAAGCCATAAACAGAAGTCTAGTAAGCAACGTCATCCATAATGTCTAAGCATGCAGTCAACACAACCAAAATGTAACTGTACCAAAACCACAACATGCTAGACAAAACAACCACAGTGTAACTGAACCACATCCATAACTAACTGATAAAGGGTAAGAGTGATAACCAAATCTGGAGAGAGAAGCCTCACAGGTCGGGACCTCTAGTACCACTAACTAGGCGTGCCTCGCTGCGTCCCGACTCCCACCACCCTGCTCACCTGAAAACAACAACGATGGCGGGGGGTGAGAACATGTAAACATGTCTCTCCTCCCAGTGGGTACCGCAAGCCGACGAAGGCGAGGTGTACACACCGGCACGAGGGTCAACAAACAGATAGATAGGTAAATAGTAGCACAACAAGTATGAGGCTAACATACCACTGAACAACTATGCTACTGCAAGTAAGGTAATCATATGCATCAATAGTGATAACCACAAAGTATACCCAATCATAGCCACCAGGACGTATCCCTGATAATGTCACAACCTGCTCAACTCTCGGCACAAAACCTACAAAACACGCGCAGCGTCGAGGCTCACGGGTCCTCTAGACGACCCTTCTCCGAAAAAGAAGCCCAAGACGGTGGATCAGACCGCTGGCATACGTGAGGTGCTAGAAGAGCTGTGACGATCGATGCGTATGCTCAATCCACAGAACGGCAACGAGCCGTGAAGCAACTGATAAGCCAATATACGAGGATCGCTCGGAACAACAGGCGATCAACACCGACCAACGAGGTCGTCTCAATAATCATGCAACCAACAACTACTCTACTAAGGCAAGCACACATATGTAGAGTCAACAGGAGTCAAGTGAACTAATAACGAAATGCAAGAGAAGGGATAGAAAGGTATCACCGTAGTTCACTGAACCGACTCCGGATCGAAGTACCCACCTGTCGAAACGATAGAGCCTAACACCGACAGCTCTCAGGAACCACGATAGGACCTACGAAAGACTCACAAGGTCAAGGTCCACCAAGGCGACACTAAACACATAGCGCTCACATCCCGAAACCGACGGATCGTCCGAAAAATCCACCGGGACGATCCCGAAACCACACTAAGCTCCACAGGGGTACCAACAACCAAACTAGGTCCTCCGCTGTCCCCAAACACACCAAAACAAGGTGACAGGACAGCGAGCACAAGCTCGGGGTGCCACGAACACAAACGCACCCGAAACGGCTTCCCGGGTTCTCGAAAAATGCCGATTTGGCACCGGAACCTTTCGTCACTCATCCGCTGTCCTCGAAACTTCGGGACAGCGATGAGGAACAGCCGAGGAGGCTAAATGACAAAGCCAAGTCACTCGCGAAATTAGCAAGTGAGTCGCACGACTAAAAACACGCGTTTCGCCGACTATTTCATCGGAAAACGCAATCGGAAATAAATCCGGATCTCTGCGAAGGGCGAAGGTGTTGGACAACAAGTCCACAGGGCCTCAAGGATCATGCCCTTGCTGCCCATAGTGTCGCAACACTACCACAAACACCAAAGTCCTCAAACAAGCAACATATACACACATAACAAGCATAATTAAGGCCGTTCGAGCACTCCGTTCGTCCGCACGACCTTCCGCAAGCACTAGCGGATAGGTAACGACGTAACGGAGGCCGTGCTCATAGCCCCACTGCGACAGGACCAGTCGCAAGCACAGAAAACCCATAAAAATAGTGAATACATGTGATAACATTGCTCGACAAAGGCCGAACAGCGAAACGGCTCACCCAAACAGAAAACTAAGGTGAGCATGATGATCAGCGCGTCGCTGCGATCATCGTGCTCACCTTCCCGGGCTTAGGGGGGCAACAGAAAGCTCAAACACCAAGCATGCGGCCAAAAATAGGAAAAAAATAAGACCCTGGCCGGAGCAGCAAGCTCCGGCCGGCTGCCGGCCGACATGCACGGCACGCGGCGGCCAGGGTTGGATGCGGGGGTGGTGAGGTAGAGGGTGCTCACCTCAGCCGGCGGCAGGAAGCGGCGGCGGCGGCGCGGGGAGAAGGAGAACTCTCGGGTTGCTAGGGCACGGCGTCGCCGGCAACAAACGGCGACGGCGGCCGGCGGCGACGCGAGCACCGGCAAGAGGAGGTCGCCGGACGTCGGGTGGCCGGTGACCGCGACAACAAAACCCGGCGGCGGCGGCGGCGGCGGAGGGTGCTCGGCCGCGGCTGCCGTAGCTGCCCAGGCTGAGCCCGCGGCGGCTGCGGCGGCGCTCCGACGGCACAGGGGCGGCCGGGGAGGAAGGCGACGGTGCCGGAGGTCCTCCCAGAGCTGGCCGGAGGGTGCTGCGCCGGAGGGAGGCGGCGGCGGCTCGGGGCCAACTCCCTCGGCCCGCAGCTGCCCTAGCAGCAGCCTGCAGCAGCCCGGCGGCGCTCGGCGGCGGCTCCCGGCGGCGGGGCTGGTCGCCGGCAGTGGTGCCACCTCAGGGGAACCTCGGGCGTGGATTCACCTTGGGTGCACACTACAAGGGAAGAAGAAGAAGAAGAAGAAGAAGAAGAAGAAGAAGAAGAAGAAGAAGAAGAAGAAGAAGAAGAAGAAGAAGAAAATGAGAGAAAAGAGGGAGAGAGGTTGCCGGAGTTCTCCCGCCGACCAGGGGAAGTCAGCGGCGGTCGGCGGCGCTCGGGGAGAGGGCAGAGGAGCAGAGGAGAGGGGTGGCTCCTGCTGGGGAGCTGAGGGAGAAGAGAACAACAAAACTTCTCTCTCTCTCTCTACTCACACACACACACACACAAATACACAATTGCATAAAATGCAAATAAGCCCCTCAAACAATGCAAATAGCCCCTGGGTCCCTCACAGCAGGGACAAAATGCCCAAACACCCCTCCACAATCGAACTCACGTGAAACGGTGCGTGAAACAGGGTCCGGATCGCGAAACAATAAAACATACAATACGACCCCTAAGGGAAGAACATGCGATAACTCTCGATCCGTCCGTCGCATGTCAAAACGGATCGTGCCATTGCGTTCAGCACTGCCGGGACATCGAATCTATCATTTTGGATCGTCAGAAACGGACTCCAAATCGCGTCACAAACCATCCTCTCTTCTCCAACAAAACATAAAACAATAATATACACTAAATACAATACCTATACATATATACATACACTTATACATATATATATACGTATACAGATACCAAAAACACAGTAAAGGGAGGGAAATACAGAATTCAAATTTAAAATTTAAATTTAAAAAAATTCGAATTCTCATATCACTCCCACCATACAAGAAGTTTCATCCCCGAAACTTACACACCATCCGCGAACAACTGCGGATACCTCTCTCGCATAGCAGACTCCAGCTTCCAAGTAGTCTCACGCTCCTCGTGACTCGTCCACTGTACTCTCACATACAGAAAGCTCCGGTTCCTCAACTGCTTCACCTCGCGAGCCAAAATCCTCAAAGGCACCTCGTCGTAGCTGAGATCCTCCCTCAGCTGAACCGTCGTCGGGCCGATCACGAGAGAAGGGTCGAGGGTGTACTTCCGAAGCACGGACACGTGGAAGACAATGCACACCTGAGCAAGACTAGGAGGAAGAGCTAACCGATAAGCCACCGGACCCACACGCTCAAGGATCTCGAACGGTCCCACGAAACGCGAACTAAGCTTGCTCCGCAATCTGAACTGCTAGATCCGTCGAGACGGCGACACCCTGAGCAGCACATGCTCACCGACCTGAAACACTAGGTCACGTCATCACTGGTCCGCGTAGCTTTTTGCCGGCTCCGCGCAGTCAGCAACCGCTGTCTCGCACTGCGAATCCTGGCCTCTATGTCCTCTAACAAGTCAGGCCCGATCACACGACGCTCACCCACGTCATCCAATAGATCGGAGATCGACAACGACGTCCATACAAGGCCTCGTACGGTGCCATCCCAATGCTCGCTTGGAAGCTGTTGTTGTAGGCGAACTCCACCAAGGAAAGGTACTTGAACCAACCCTCTCCAAAATCCAAAACGCAAGCTCGGAGCATATCCTCAAGAGTCTGGATAACACGCTCCGACTGCCCATCACTCTGAAGGTGGTAAGCTGAGCTGAAGTTGAGCCTCGTTCCCAGTGCCTGCTGCAAGCTCCTCCAGAACTGGGGTACGAAGCGAGAATCCCGATCAGAGACGATCGACACTGGCACTCCATGCAGCCTGACGATCTCATCCAAGTAGAGCTGCGCCAGTCGATCCCGGGACCAAGTCGTGTGTACCGGTAGGAAGTGAGCTGCCTTCGTCAATCGGTCCACAATAACCCAGATCACATCGTGACCTCGCTGAGAACGAGGCAACCCGGTGACGAAATCCATGGTGATCTGCTCCCACTTCCATACTGGTACAGGCAACGGTTGAAGCTTCCCTGCTGGTCGCTGATGCTCAGCCTTCACCTGCTGACAAATCAAACACTGAGCCACATGCTGAGCCACGTCCATCTTCATGCCAGGCCACCAGAAACTCTGCTTCAAGTCGCGGTACATCTTCGTCCCTCCAGGATGAACGGTGTACGGCAACCGGTGTGCCTCAGTCAAAATCTCTCGCCTCAAATCTGGATCACTGGGCACACACCTCCGTCCTCGAAAGTGAAGAGAACCATCTGCGTGGATCGTGAAGTCACCATCTCTGCCCTGCTCGGCCTCTGCTCGCACTCTCTGCAAGTGCGGGTTCAACAGCTGTCCACTGGCAATCCGATCAGACAAGGTGGGCTGCACCACCAAAGTCAACAACTGTGCGGTAGCTCCATAAGGTAGAATCTCCAACTCTAGTCGACGAAACTCCTCCCCCAATCGCTCCTGGTCGGTGATCATGAGGGACAGCTCCGCCGAAGGTGCTTCCGGCTCAAGGCGTCCGCCACGACGTTCGCCTTGCCCGGATGGTACTGGATGGAGATGTCATAATCCTTCAAAAGCTCAAGCCACCATCTCTGTCTGAGGTTCAGCTCCTTGAAGAGGTACTTCAGACTCTGATGATCCGTAAACATCTCGCAATGCGCTCCGTACAGGTGGTGTCTCCAAAGCTTGAGAGCGAACACCACGCTGCTAGCTCGAGATCGTGCGTCGGATAGTTCTTCTCGTAGTCCATCAACTGGCGCGAAGCGTACGCGATGACCTTCTCTTGCTGCAAGAGCACGCACCCCAATCCTATCTGAGACGCATCGCAGTAGACCACAAAATCCTCACCAGGCTGCGGCAATGCTAAGATAGGGGCACGAGTCAGACTATCCTTCAGCTCCTGGAAGCTCATCTGACAAGCGGGAGTCCACAGAAACTTCTCGCCCTTCCTCGTCAGCTTGCTCAAAGGGGCGGCGATCTTGGAAAAACCCTCAACAATTTCGCCGGTAAAAACTCGCCAAGCCGAGGAAGCTCCTAATCTCCGTCACAGAAGTCGGGACAGGCCAATCCACTACAGAGTCCACCTTCCTTGGGTCCACCGCAATACCAAACTGCGTCACGATGTGACCCAAGAAGGAAACTTCTCGAAGCCAAAACTCACACTTCTTGAGCCTAGCGTAAAGCTTATGCTCTCGAAGCGTAAGGAGGACTCGCCGAAGGTGATCCTCATGCTCCACGTCGCTCCTCGAGTAGATCAGTATGTCGTCAAAGAAGACCATGACAAATTGATCCAAGAACTACCGAAAAATCCTGTTCATCGAATCCATAAAAAATTGTCGGGGCGTTTGCCAAACCGAACGGCATAACCGTGAACTAGTAATGCCCGTAACGAGTCCAGAAGGCCGTCTTCGCAACGTCCTCGGCCTTGATCTTCATCTAAAGATAACCTAGCTGCAAAACAATCTTCGAGAATACCGAGGCTCCCTAAAGCCGGTTGAAGAGATCGTCGATCCGCGGTAGAGGGTACTAAATCTTCACCGTCATCTCGTTGAGCTCGAACTCACGATCAAACCAACGTAAAAACCTTGCGAGTCCATCACTTTGTTGCACAGGGTTGCCAATCACAACAAGCGATAAAATCACCAGTGATGCCAAACACCTGTCTCCAAGTGATCGGACACGCTCCAAACCAAGACTGCACGAAAGTCGTGACGAAAACCTCGTACGCAAACACACGCACAGAGGCCTCGGAGCCAACAACCAGGCTCCCGACATTCGATCACCAAGGCACCAAAACTCCTGGCAAAAAAAACCGAGATCACCTCACAAAACAAACCTTTTAGCTGTGAAGGCACAGCTGCCGAGCTAAAAGGCAACCAGACTCAACCAGAGTCAAACCATCCGCAGTGATGGCAAATCAATTGCGCAAAACCACCCAAGGATTAGCTCAAGGCTCACTACGTGATCAGGGATGACCACAACACAGCTTTCCCACAAGACGACGTAAAGAGATTGTCTTGCAAGAGAAAGCACCGACCCAAACCAGACAGTCCCAAAAGGGATAGGGTATTCCGTCCTAACTTTTGACACTACGTTGTCTGCAGCCAACGTACTTATCAAAAGAAAATTGAAATATCCGAAGATCACATGCCGACAACAAGTTGGCAACCCCACAAAGGTACCAGGCCAACTCAACTCAACTCAAAAGCTGGACCAAATTCACGGAAGAATCACCGAATTAACGGGAAAGAGCAAACCGACCCACAAAACAAGGTCTACTTTGAGCCAACTCCCTAGGAGTCTTCGGCTTCCAACGACAATCCGACGACTACACGCGACGTAGGATCGCCCACCACACGAACCAAAGCGAAGGAAAAATAATTCCCAGCGTCGACTAACCAACGTCAAACGCTGCGAGACCTCCAACAACAACTAGGAAGATCTCGCGACAACACGAAAGCCTACAAATACCACCAGAAATCCCATAGCACACCAATTTAGGCGTTAGGATAGCCGCAAACCATGTAGGCACCAACAAAAACCTGACACCGAACAGTGTCCACTCAATCTAGTACACGTCAATTT
Source organism: Puya raimondii (assembly GCA_016920855.1). Taxonomy (NCBI): domain Eukaryota; kingdom Viridiplantae; phylum Streptophyta; class Magnoliopsida; order Poales; family Bromeliaceae; genus Puya; species Puya raimondii. Next base: position 67,154,919 of record JABWPP010000049.1, read on the forward strand.
GACGCAAGAACTAGCTAAAGGTCGAAAGACCAACACTGACGATTCCACCAGCAATACGTCAGTGGGGTAGGCTTCACCGCCCTACCCAACAAAACAGAACAGGTAACACCAAAGTTGCGGTCGAAACCGCTCAAAGCACCATCTCCGTAGAGACGCTCGCAGTGGCCCTCGTGCTCTACACAGAAAGTAGGGCCAGGGCAAGAATAGCCCAAACGACAACACAGATCCACCAAGTGACGCCACCTAGCCCGATAGGGCCACCACCTGCCAACGAGTGGTTACACAAGGGAAAAACACACCCTACCACTTGGTATCTGCCTGGTATTCCACCACCACTTCAAATAGAAGCACGAGTCTGCGAACAAGAGCGGATCAAACCTCAGGAAATCCGCCAATCGCGCTCGGATGTGGCCACCACCCCCAATCACGGGGTCGGCGTCCATACGCGGAACAGCCGACGTAGTCGCTATCGTCATCGCGGTCGTGGCCACAACAGCGTGGGTGCCACAGGAGGGTCTGCAGTCATCGGGGCACTCGGTGAAGGAGGAGGAGGGGCTGGAGCGGCAGTCGCCGTAGCCTGCTGCTGCAAAAACTGCCGGAACGTGCCAGAACATGCCGGAGAGGGTCGTCAGCTGACCCCTCGCCTCGGCCTCAAGCACACAGGGTACGGTCTACATCAGGCTGTCCGCCTCCTGCCAGCTCCTCACTCGAACCGGCCGCAGAAACCCGGATTAGAACATCGGCAGCCCGTCCCGTAGGCTCACGCCCACCACCACGACCAGGATGGGTAGGTCTACCACGACCACAAGCCATCTGCAAAACACAAAAACCTGCGCAAGAGAAAGGGGTCGGCAACACCCACAAAACACAAGCCGAAAACAAACCCCTCGAACTCGTGCACCTATACATCTTAGGTCTTCTTATGGGTCAGCCTAACTAATGGTTCAGTTACAAGTTTAGTGAATGAATGAGTGTTTGTACTCTTTACGCTCTGATACAATCTCAATCTGTCACGCCCCGGGCTAGTATTATAAGCGAAACGTGTAAATTTTTTTTTTTTTTTGAAAGCCTAGCCCGCGCCACGTACAGACCCGCCACAAATACAGGGTCCACTGTCCACACGGACAGAGCCTCCCCTGTATTTGTACGGTGTACACAACATACAACAGGATCACAATCACTATTCATTCATCACACAACCAACAACATCACAACATTGATTCATACAGCTAACGGTCCTTAAACCTGTATGAATCTAAGCAAGTCCTTATGCGAAGGATGATGCGATGCACAAACAACAGATCATTCTAGAAAACTGCTCCTTACCCAGAAGCTTTCTTTGAAACCCTAATTTCAATCATTTAAAACCCTTTGAAAACCGTTCTCCACACGAGAACTTTCTTTTGAAATCCCAAAAGTCGATCGATCGAAAATCCATTTGAAAGCCATTTCCCACACGGAAACTTTTATTTAAAAACGCTACCACGAGGGGTAGAAATCCAAGATATGCGATATGAAACCATAATGAAAGATCTAAAAGCATCGACATCCAAAAAGTCTAAGCATGCAATCCTCACATGAATACCAAATCAAATCCACAAGATCTAAGCATGCAAGACAGAATATCCAAAATGTAACTGAACCACATCCACCACTAAAAAGTAATAGGATAAGGGTGATAACCAAAATCTGGAGGGAGGAGCCTCACAAGTCAGGACCTCTAGTACCACTAACTAGGCGTGCCTCGCTGCGTCCCGACTCCCACCACCCTGCTCACCTGAAAACAACAACGATGGCGGGGGGTGAGAACATGTAAACTTGTCTCCCCTCCCAGTGGGTACCGCAAGCCGACGAAGGCGAGGTGTACACACCGGCACGAGGGTCAACAAACAGATAAATAGGTAAACAGTAGCACAACAAGTATGAGGCTAACATACAACTGAACAACTATGCTACTGCAAGTAAGGTAATCATATGCATCAAAAGTGATAACCACAAATGTATACCCAATCCATAGCCACCGGGACGTATCCCTGACACTCTCACAACCTGCTCAACCATCGGCACATAACCTCCGCAGATGCACGTGCTAAAAGGCTCACAGCTCTGATGCACACGACCCTTTTCCGGAAAAGAACACCCCCAGGCGGTGGATCAGACCGCTGGTGTACGTGAAGTGCTAGAAGAGCTGTGACGATCGATGCGAATGCTCAATCCACAGAACGGCAACGAGCCGTGAAGCAACTGATAAGCCAATATACGAGGATCGCTCGGAACAACAGGCGATCAACACCGACTAATGAGGTCGTCTCAATAATCATGCAAACCACAACTACTCTACGAAGGTAAACACACATAAGTAGAGTCGACGGGAGTCAAGTGAACTAATAACTGAAATGCAAGAGAAGGGATAGAAAGGTATCACCGTAGTCCACTGAACCGACTCCGGATCGAAGTACCCACCTGTAGAAACGCTAGAGCCTAACACCGACGGCTCTCGTGAACCACGACAGGACCTACGAAAGACTCACAGGGTCAAGGTCCACCAAGTCGACACTAAACACATAGCGCTCACATCCCGAAACCGACGGATCGCCCGGAAAACCCACCGGGACGATCCCGAAACCACGCTAAGCCCCAGAGGGGTACCAACAACCAAAACAAGTCCTCCGCTGTCCCCAAACACACAAAACAAGGTGGCGGGATAGTGAGCACAAGCTCGGGGTGCCACGAATACAAACGCACCCGAAACAGCTTCCCGGGTTCCCGAAAAATGCCCATTTGGCACCGAAACCCTTCGTCACTCATCCTCTGTCCTCAAAACATCGGGACAGCGATGAGGAACAGCCAACGAGGCTAAATGATGAAGCCAAGTCACTCACGAAATCAGCAAGTGAGTCGCACGACTAAAAACACGCGTTTCGCCGACTATTTCATCGGAAAACGCAATCGAAAATAAATCCGGATCTCCGCGAAGGGCGAAGGGGTTGGACAACCAGTCCACAGGGCCTCAAGGATAATGCCCTTGCTGCCCGCAGTGTTGCAACACTGCCACAAACACCAAAGTCCTCAAACAAGCAACATATACACACATAACAAGCATAATTAAGGCCGTTCGAGCACTCCGTTCGTCCGCACGACCTTCCGCAAGCACCAGCGGATAGGTAATGACATAACGGAGGCCGTGTTCACAGCCCCACTACGACAGGACCAGTCGCAAGCACAGAAAACCCATAAAAATAGTGAATACATGCGATAACATTGCTCGACAAAGGCCGAACAATGAAATGGCTCACCCAAACCGAAAACTAAGGTGAGCATGATGATCAGCGCGTCGCTGCGATCACCATGCTCACCTTCCCGGGCTTCGGGGGGCAACAGAAAGCTCAAACACCAAGCATGCGGCCAAAAATAGGCAAAAAAAAGACCCTGGCCGGAGCAGCAAGCTCCGGCCGGCTGCCGGCCGACATGCACGGCACGCAGTGGCCAGGGTTGGATGCGGGGGTGGTGAGGAAGAGGGTGCTCACCTCAGCTGGTGGCAGGAAGCGGCGGCGGCGGTGCGGGAAGAAGGAGAACTCTCGGGTTGCCAGGGCACGGCGGCGCCGGCAACAAACGGCGACGGCGGCCGGCGGCGACGCGAGCACCGACAAGAGGAGGTCGCCGGACGTCAGGTGGCCGGTGACTGCGACAACAAAACCCAGCCGCGGCGGCGGCGGAGGGTGCTCGGCCGCGACTGCCCTAGCTGCCCAAGCTGAGCCCGCGGCGGCTGCGGCGGCGCTCCGGCGGCACGGGGGGGGCGGCCGGGGAGGAAGGCGACGGCGCCGGAGGTCCTCCCGGAGCTGGCCGGAGGGTGCTGCGCCGGCGGGAGGCGGCGGCGGCTCGGGGCCAACTCCCTCGGCCCGCAGCTGCCCTAGCAGCAGCCTGCAGCAGCCCGGCGGCGCTCGGCGGCGGCTCCCGGCGGCAGGGCTGGTGGCCGGCAGTGGTGCCACCTCAGGGGAACCTCGGGCGTGGGTTCACCCTGGGTGCACACTGCAAGGGAAGAAGAAGAAGAAGAAGAAAAAGAAGAAGAAGAAGAAGAAGAAGAAGAAGAAGAAGAAGAAGAAGAAGAAGAAGAAGAAGAAGAAGAAGAAAATGAGAGAAAAGAGGGAGAGAGGTTGCCGGAGTTCCCCTGCCGGCCAGGGGAGGTCGGCGAATCACGTCACAAACCATCCTCTCTTCTCCAACAAAAACATAAAATAATAATATACACTAAATACAATACCTATACATATATACATACACTTATACATATATATACACGTATACAGATACCAAAAACACAGTAAAGGGAGGGAAATACAGAATTCAAATTAAAAAATTAAATTTTAAAAAATTCGAATTCTCACAGTTATTGAGTCTGATATGTAATTTCCAAGAATGAAAAGTTTGTGGGTAAAGGTTATGCATGCGATGGAATGTTTAAATTAAACATTTGGAACAAAGCATCTTCTACTTCTTCATAAACCTCTTCGTTAATAAATCTATTTAACAACGCACTTTTTACATCCATTTGAAATAACTTTATTTAAAAAAAAAAAAAAAAGCGTGTAAAATTCGAATAGCTTCAAGTCGGCCCACCAGTGCAAAGGTTTCGTCAAAATCTATTCCTCTTGTTGGTTGAAACCTTGAGCCACTAATCTGGCTTTGTTTCGAACCACGACACCATCTTCATTTTTCTTGTCTCGAAAAACCCATTTTGTACCAATTATGGGATGGTCAACGGGTCTTTCTACAAGTGTCCAAACTTAGTTTATTTCAAATTGATTCAATTCCTCTTGCATAGCACTGATCCAATTTTCATCATTGTATGCTTCATCGAGGTTTTGAGGCTCAATTTGTCAGAGAAAAGCCAAGTTGTTGCAAATGTCTCTAACGGAGGCTCTAGTGTGTACACCATCTGATAGATCACCGATAACTTGATCGAGAGGATGAGAGGACTTGTGTTTCCAATTTCTTGGAATAACTTCGCCATCTTTAGACGGCTTTTCACCTTCTTTAGATGCAATTTCAGCATCATTTTGTGATGACTCAAGTGATCATTATCTTTTGCGGCAGTTTGAATAGAAGCCCTACTGATCATCTTTTTCAACTCATTGATTTCTTCATCGTACGAGTCCACTCCAACGTTAGATTCATTAAACATAACAGGCATACTCCCTTCTACTACTAAAGTACGCCGATTATAAATACGGTATGCTTTACTAGTAGTTGAGTATCCTAGAAATATACCTTCATCAAATTTAGCATCGAATTTTCCCCGATGGTCCTTAGTATTTAAAACAGAACACTTACAACCAAAAACGTGAAAATTTTGGGGCGTTTTTCATCCCAAAGCTCATAAGGAGTTTTGTTCAAAATAGATCGAATAGAAACACGATTTAAAATATAACATGCCGTATTGACGGCTTCGGCCCAAAAATAAATGGATAAATCATTTTCTAAAAGCATTGTTCGGGCCATTTCTTGAAGCGTCCTATTTTTCCTCTCAGCAACTCCATTTTGTTGAGCGGTTCTAGGAGCTGAAAATTTATGCTTAACACCATTAAACGAACAAAAATCATCAAAATCCCGATTTGGAAAACTCACCACCATGATCACTTCGAATTTTTGAAACTTTCAAATTATTTTCGTTTTGAACTCTTTTAATAAAAACTTTAAAAGATTCAAAAGCTTCATTTTAATGCAACAAAAATATAGTCCAAATAAAATGAGTAAAATCGTCAACAATCACAAAAACATAATTTTTGCCACCTAAACTAGTAACACTAATATGACCAAATAGATTCATGTGAAGAAGTTCTAATGGTCTATTAGTAAAAACAACATTTTTAGGCTTAAAAGAGGACTTGACATGCTTTCCTCTAGTGCATGTGTCACAAAATCTGTCTTTCGAGTAGTCAAGTTTAGGGAGACCCTAAACTAAATTCTTTTCTCGAAAGTTTAGATAGGACATTCATGCTTGCATGTCCAAGCCTCTGGTGCCATAACCAAAAATCAGTATCCAAAACCAAAAAACAAATCTCTTTACTCGGGAAAATCTTGCTCAAATTGATTGTGTATACATTTCCAGTTCTACAACCATTAAACATAATATAGTTTTGAGTTAGAGTCAATTATGCTACAATGGGTTGACTCGAATTTAACGATCAATCCCTTGTCACATAGTTGACTAATACTCAATATCCTCCAAAATATTGTTGTGGCATTGCATCCAATTTGGTACAATTTGATCTTGTTCGAGCTATTTTGAACGGTTTGATTGAATGCTTACCTTTGATAAATTTCGGTTAGGCTTGAGTCACTTTAAATTCAACTAAAACCTGAAATTACTAGGTGACAAAATAAATCCAAAATTTGTTTGTTATCATCAAAATTTATCGTTGGATAAAATCCAACAATCTCCCCCTTTTTGATGATGACAAATAATTTAAAAAGATAATTATAAAAAAAAAGATAAACTCCCCCTCAAAATAAGCACGATAAAAAAAATCTTTCAATTAAAGTTAAAGAAGTTTTTGAAATAATTTTGAGGTGAGCTTTTCTTCTCCCCCTTTGGCATCATTCATAAAGAAATTAATTTAAAATAAAGTAAAGATGGGGGATAATGCAAAAAAAAGTTTTACACAGAAGGCCCTATAATTTTGAAAAAAAAAAACTAAAATGGATGCCGAAATGAAAGAAAAAACGCAAAACAAAAATTCACCAAAAATACAAAAGCCAAAAATCGAAAAAAAAATCCAACTAGTTGTATCAGAAAATTACAAAGTTTCAATATCTAACATTCCTATTTCTCTGCGAAGGCAATCAAAATTTTCGAATTTAGTGGTTTTGTAAAAATATCGGCCAATTGTCGATCCGTTTCAACAAATTCTAAAGATACATTCTGTCACGCCCCGGGCTAGTTTTAGAAGCGGAAAAACGTGCCAATTTTTTTTTTTTAAAGCCTAGCCCGCGCCACGTACAGACCCGCCACAAATACAGGGTCCACTGTGCACACGGACAGAGCCTCCCCTGTATTTGCACTTCGTCCACAACATACAACAGGATCACAATCACCATTCATTCATCACAACAGCATAACAACACAAGAGATTCATACAGCTAGCAGTCCTTAAACCTGCATGAATCTAAGCAAATCCTTAGGCGAAGGATGATGCAATGCACAAGCAACAGTCATTCTAGAAAACTGCTTCTTACCCAGAAGCTTTCTTTGAAACCCTAATTTCAATCATCCGAGAATCATTTGAAAACTGTTCTCCACACGAGAACTCTCTTTTGAAATCACAAAAACCGAACGATCAGAAATCCATTTGAAAACTGTTTCCCACACGGAAACCTTTATTTGGCAACGCTACCACGGGGGGTAGAAAGCCAAAATACTCGATAAATGAAACGATCTAAAAACATGTATACAACCAACTAGCCCAAGCATGCGATCATCACATAAGTATAAAGAATGGATCCACAACACATAAGCATGCTAGAATATATCCAACAAGATAACTGAACCACAAATCACATCTATCGGATAAGGGTAGGGTGATAACCAAATCTGGGGAAGTAGCCTCACAAGTCGGAACCTCTAGAGCTACTATCTAGGCGTGCCTCGCAGCGTCCCGACACTCACCACCCTGCTCACCTGAAAACAACAACGAGGGCGGGGGGTGAGAACATGTAAACATGTCTCCCCTCCCAGTGGGTACCGCAAGCCGACGAAGGCGAGGTGTACACACCGGCACGAGGGTCAACAAAAGATAGATAAGGTATACAGTAGCACAAGTAAGTATGAGGCTGACATACAACTGAAACAACTATGCTACTGTAAGCAACTAGTATATGCATCGAAGGAGATAACTACAAAGTAAACCCAATCATAGCCACCGGGATGGATCCCTGGCACTGTCACACTGCTCAACCAACGGCACCATACCTTCCCGACGCAATGCATTGAGGCTCACGGGTCGGTCGCAATACACGACCCTTTTCTGAAAAAGAACACCCCCAAACGGTGGATCAGACCGCGGTGTACGTGAAGTGCGAGAAGAGCTGTGACGATCGATGCAAATGCTCAATCCACAGAACGGCAACGAGCCGTGAAGCAACTGAATAAACCACAACGAGGATCGCTCGGAACAACGGGCGATCACCACGGACCAACTAGGTCGTCTCAAGAATCATGCAAACCACAACTACTCCACTATCCAAGCACGCATATAAGTAGAGTCAACGGGAGTCAAGTGAACTAATAACTGTAATGCATTACAAGAGAAAGGATAGAAAGGTATCACCGTAGTCCACTGAACCGACTCCGGATCGAAGTACCCACCTGTCGAAAGATCATGTAGTACACTGAACTTTTGCAAAATGCGGAGTTCTAGTGTGAGAATAGTGGCTTGTACTATTCTAGAGTTTTGGGTTGAGTTTGGAGAGCTTCGGAGTGTTTTCGGGACTTAAAAAGTACGAAAACGGACTCCGGGAGTCGAAATCTGCAAAAGTGCAGATTTTGCAATTGCATACCGGTATCTGATTTAGGGATACCGGAATCCAGTGAGAACTGGTTTGCGCAGCTCTCGGGTTCTGCGGAATCTGGCTGGAGATACCGGAATACGCTGGCATTCCGGTATGTGCAATGCGCATACCGGTACTGGAGTGTTAGTACCGGTATGGGGAAGTCGCATACCGGAATCCCTTTGCGCAGACTGCTTGGCCGAGGCTCGGGTTTGCGGGATTTTGGTTGGATACCGGTATGCCTATGCGCATACCGGTATACAATGCTGCAGAATGCATTTTGTGCAGTTTTGCGATTTTGTTCTTTGGAAGGGCTTTTGGGGATATTGTTACATCTATTATAACTTACCCCTTCACCCCTTCACAGCCATTTTGGCTGAGGCTTGGAGAAGGTTTGGAGGTAGGGTTTTCTCCCTCTCTCTCTCTAGATTTTCTCTTCTCCCAACCCCTTAGATCATGGTTTGATCTCTTTTCTCTCCGTTTTCTCCTTGGAGGATGACTCCTAGGCATGGAGGGAGCTCGTGGCTTTTGTGGAGAGCTTGTTGGAGGATAGATCTTCAATCCTAGCTTGTGTGAGCTTGAGTGGGAGCTCGATTTGAGGTTAGTAAGCTCTCTTATAACCTCTATTTGTGATTTTGCTTAAGATTTAGCATGTAAACCTAGTTTCTTGAAAACTAGGGTTTGGTTTAGGGTTTTGTGTTTGTGAGCCCTTGAGGTGGAATTGATGGGTGTAGAACGTTGTTGTAGGTTGGATTTGGTGATCTCTAACCTCAATTTGGACTTAGAACAAGTTTTACTTGCTCAAGGTATTTTTCACCCTTTTACCTCATTGTTTTTGGTGGTTTTCGAAATTGTTCGTTCGAAGCTTTTAACCCCTTGGAAAATTATCTTAGGGTATGAGAAGCTCGGGGGACAACTTCGTTTCGAAGTACTGCGAGATTTCGACGGGTATCCGGTGGGTTTGACCTCACCGAAATGGGTGAACTCCCCCTATGTCTCCTATCTTGTTATAGGATTAATTAGATGCATAATTATGTTAATTATGGCATGATGATAATTGTGATTGCATGAGACATGCAAGTTGTTTATGAAAAATGCATATTTCATATAGTATGGCATTATGAGAATATTATGCATGCTAGGGTATTGGCACTATTAGTGTAATGACGCATTAGGAAATGCTAAGTATATTATGCATGCTAGGGATGAGCATCATTTGAGACACCACTTGAGTGGTGGACTAGTGAACTCTCTTGCATACCAAAGTATGCTTGTATAGAGAAATGAGGAATTATGGCAAATGCATGATAAGTTGTTGCACCTCATCTAGGTGAGCAACTTTGACGGGCATTGTTGGCCTTGGACTCGACCTTTTGGTCGTGGATTGATTCCATGTTTAAGACATGAGGAAAGAGATACTACTTGCATTTGAAATTATAATTGATTTAAACGTGAGTCCATTGGGTTATTCAAACACTAGCATGATAGCTCTATACTCTATGTAGTAGAGGTTGTTGTAGCTTATGCTTGGCATGAATATGGACTCGTTGGCATTGTAGAATGCATGGATTATAGCATTAGAGAATGCACGATTTATGGCATTAGAATAATGCATAGTTATAGCATTAGTATAATGCATTGGACATGGCATTGGGATAATGCATGGTTTATGAACTTAGTAAACTGAGAGATGAGCATTTACATGTTAGAGACATGTGTATATTGGTAGGGACATACCAAAGGACAATTTGAGAACAACATGATATTGTTGACATTTAGCATATTGGCTATTGAATGTAGTAAACATAATATGACATGTTTGGACATAATGTGAAATTAAACATATGATATTATTATGGTTGATTGTTGCTTGTTGGCCACTATGCTTATTCACACATGCTTGTGAGGGTCGCTCCCTACAAGCCGGCACTCCGGAGTTGGCCTCGAGACAGTTGTTTCGCCCGTGTGTTAGAGAGAGCGCCGAAATGGAACCGCCGTGGGTAAGGCTCACCGAAGCGTGAGGTGTTGACTACCACGGAGCCATTAGGCACGGCACAAGATGAACATCCCGCTATTATATTATTTTATGGCTACACAGTTATGGTGTATGCAAGGTGAATATTCATATGGTAAGAGGTTATTTTAACCGGAATGTGACTTTTGACACCCTAATCAATTAATGCATTACATGTAGTGTATGGACATAGTATAGGGTGGTGACATTGTGGCATTACATGTAGTGAACATAACCTTCATATTGTTGAGATCAAGTCACATAGTTCATACATGTAGTAGCAAATTGAATATACATTACATACTTGTAGTTGGAGACAAGTCCTGTGGGTAATAGTAAAACTTGACATATAGTGAGTTATTACATTAGAGCTTATGAAACTGATCATGGCATTAATTTGACATGCATATAAACCATGAAATTAATTGTTGAGCATATGACAATAGAGCATGTTCATGTTCATGTAGATGGTTTAGTCATTGGAGGCATGATAGTTGTAGAACTATCTGTTAGCATTTAATATTTTATGCTTTATGTTTCAGTTTAAACTATCTTGCCTCAGTTGACCTAGCGGTGTAATTCGCCACTCTCGGCGGCTTACCCACTGGGAACTATTGAATAATAGTTCTCATCCCCCTGGGGTTTGTTGTTTTTATTTCAGAGCCTTCCGCAGCAGGAGAGGCTTGGGATCGCGGCGAGGGGTTAGCAGCTAGCTAGAGCCTCTACGGTGTTGTTGTAGGCATACCATGGGTTTTCCTTTCATTGTATGTTGAATGAAAGATGTATAGATTTGTTGATTGATCTACTAGTTGAAAAGATGTATAATGCTATTGTATATCTTGAGATTTTAGTTTTGTGGATTTTATTTTAGATGTAGAACTATGTTCTCGCTCTGATTACCTTGTTTAGGATGTATTCTTTATCCTACTTGATTGTTGTTAGCATAGACGCCTTGTGTACATTGTGTTGTTTGAGGTACACGGCGGGTCTGTACACGCGCCTGGTAGGCTCCCCCGAGGGCCCGGGGCGTGACAGATTATTGTGGTATCAGAGCCTAGGGTTGAGTCATAGTGGACCTAGTAAACCTTAGGCAGGTTGGACGATAAGGAATAGGAACGTGAGAGACGGGATCTCTTGTGACTTATTGGCGAAAGTATTATGATTGGGTCGTTTCTAAAACTTCAAATGAGTTGGAGTTAGATCGGAGTGAACCACTTCTATACCCTTGGAGGGTCACGTTGGCGGCCGACAACGTGACATCGGGGAATAGTGGGAGTCCACTTCATTACTTTCGCGTGATTGGGGTTATAGTCTTGGGTGGGGATGCGTTGGCGTGGGGTGTTTTACCTGCGCATGTTTTGCTTGTTGCAGCTTGAGTGGTAATCGACGCACTCGATGGCGGCCGAGGCAGCCGAGGCGGGACTTCTGCATCATCCGGATTTGGTGAGACCCTGAAGTTGAGAGAACAACTGGTAAATTCAGCGAGTGTGGTGGAGCGGCGATCATTATGATGTTACTCCAAGTTGAGGCATTGCGCCGGCAGACGAGAGGATTAAACAACTGGAGGATTTGTCGATCCAGTTGGTAGTCGACCTCAGGAAATGTTATGAGAATGCGGATCGCACCTTGATAAGGACGAGAGACGTGGAGACCGTTGGGATGGCAAAAGAAGCTACTATGAGTGGCAAGATTATTGTAAGAGGACAATCAAGTGATCCAGGAGAAATTGACCTCGAGAAGGTGGACCTTTAGCAGGATGTTAATGGGACGTCAAATCGTCATCAACTATTGTGATGTGTGAGCGGTGGAGCCGCGAGTGCCCGATGATACTCTTAGAGTTGAGGCTAGTGCTCTCTTCGTGGCCAGGTGGGCCATTTCCAGTTGGAGTGTTTGAGGAGTTTAATGTCGACGATATTGAGATCGACTTCGTGCGGTTGGCACCGGGTGAATGCATGTCTATTTGACAGGCAGAGGATGATGCAGCGACAATGGAGGTTGTCGCAGCTCGTAGTATTGGAGCTTGTTGTGGTTTGTTATGATTGTGGCTTTGGATCGGCTGTTTGCCGAATGCTTGGCAGGGAACTTATTCCTGGATGCTTGCTGATGAGTTGGTCCTGATCGCTTGGACTTGTGAGTACTGTTCTTGTACTCCGTTAGTTTTGGATGTTTTGTGCGCCAACGAAGTGATTGGCTTTATTTGGCTGAAAGCGTATAGTTCTAATTTGAACTTGGGCTGGCTCTTCGGCTATTTGATTGCCGATGATTGGGTGAGCCGAGCTGCAGTGCTTTGGGATCTTGGACACGAAATAGTGTTTTCAGAGGGCGTGAAAATTCGTTAATTGCGATGATTGTTTCACCTGCCCAAGCCTGGTTGTTGGCTGAGTGGGCGCGTGGCCTTTAGGCCAGCACCCTTGGTGAGTGTTGAGAATCCTCAAAAGCGAGGATGTCTCTTGTGAAGGAGTTGCTCGTGCAATCCCGGTTGAGTTGTGAGAGTTGTAGGCTTGGTCTGGAGACCTATTTTGCCTAGTGTTTTCCTTGTGGAGTGTCGATCTCGTTTGTTCTATGTGGACGGGTCATTTCGACTGTGGGTCGACTATCGTGAACTCGGTAGGGTCACGATCAAGAATATGTACCTGTAGCTGAGATCTGTTGATCTGTTTGATCAAGCTCCATGAATTCTGGTTTTATTCGAGGGTAGTTGCAATCTGAGTACTACTCTCGTTGAGATGAGTTTGAGTTTGGACCGAGGGTAACTTGTTCACTCGGTGTAGACATTACGAAATTTTGTGATGTCGCTTGAGCTGGTTGATGCTCTTGTGTGTTGTGATGTTTGGCCCTTCTGGGTGTCTTTGTCCCTGTGCGCATCGACGACATATTGGAAGTCGAGAGGCGATGAAGACCATGAAGATTCCTTTGAATGAGGATTGTAAGTGCTTCAAGTTGAAGACGTGCTGATTCGGTTGTGAGGACTAGCACCCCTTGGCAGATGATGCCAAAGTGGTTATGAGTGGAGATCTCAAGGAAATCAACCACCCATAGTGGATTGGGACGAGCGGATGTGATTGAAGTTCAAACTTCCTAGTTTGATTTGATGTGATGGATAATTGTGGGGAGTTTTTTTCGAGTTGCCTACTCCCTTCGTTTGACTCACACATAAAGGGATTAAACTTTTTAGAAAGACATGTGTGAGAAAGGTTTCTTGGAATTGTTGGTGTGGTTGACTACCGCCAACCTTGGTGACCCCGAAGGCGGGCTATATGCCTTGTAGTTATGTTTCTCTCCACGGATTGAGTTGCACTTTGGTGTAAAATAGAAAGGCAGGGTTAACCTTTCAGCAAGTGAGAGAATGCAAGAGGATTTGCCAAATTGTGATTTGGAAATGATTGCCATGGCATTTGCTTGGAAAATGTGGCAATTGTATGCATTGTTAGTGGTGTGAAGTGCACCCAGATCTTATTGTTGGAGATGTCTCTTCACTCGGGAGAATGAGTTGAAGCTGTGAAAACAGGTTAGAGGCTGGTGTTCTAGAGATATCGATGAAATGAGTAATATGATGTGATATCTTTCCTTTGGATCGGATCACAGGAGTTAGCCTTGATCCCGACTGGTAAATGGTGCAATTGAGACCAAGAGTGCATCGACTGATGGATTCCTGGTGGATTGTCAAAAAGTGTCTTGATGATGGAATTGACAAGTTGCACCTGTGATGGCAGGAATTATGTAATGTGCTATATGAAAGCTATCTACTGTATATGGATAGGGGATGATTGCCGGAATTTCCGGGGTTGGATTGTCTCGCTTTTAAGCTTGACATGATGATTGTTGAGAGATTGTGAATATGAGTAACTATTCACCTGATTTGGATTGAGGAAATTTTCGCACAAGTGTACCTTGGTGAATTGTGCGACTGCTTAGAGCGCCTGGCTCTACTACTTTGGACTTTGAGTAAAACGGATGATTCCCGTTGAGAGATGTGATTTTGGTACTTGAATCAGAGGATCTGATGATGATGCTTGATTAAGGAAATCCAAGAGATTTATGTTTGAAGAATCTAAGTTTCAGATTCTTAGGATTATTTGAGACCCTGAGGCAAATGGGCCTAGTGGCATGTCGAGTTGCTTTAATTCAAATCTGTTGAAGTATATGAAGTGTGTGGACGCTCCGAGTGAGTATTTGAATTCGTCCCCGATGGTGGATGACGTTTCTTCAGAGCTGCATGAAGATTTAACTTCTAGGAGCAGTGGTTGCGGATTGGACTTGTGGAATGTAGGAATTCGGGATTATCACTATTCCTACTACAAGATGCTGTGGAGCAACATCTTGGACGCGATGCATGGTGTGAGAGCTGGAGGCTCCACTGCGAGGACGATGTTCTTATCTCCTCTGAGTTTGTTGTTTCTTTGTTGTTGTTGATCCGTAGTTTCGCGGACGAAACTCCTTTTTAGGAGGGGAGTATGTAGTACACTGAACTTTTGCAAAATGCGGAGTTCTAGTGTGAGAATAGTGGCTTGTACTATTCTGGAGTTTTGGGTTGAGTTTGGAGAGCTTCGGAGTGTTTTCGGGACTTAAAAAGTACGAAAACGGACTCCGGGAGTCGAAATCTGCAAAAGTGCAGATTTTGCAATTGCATACCGGTATCTGATTTAGGGATACCGGAATCCAGTGAGAACTGGTTTGCGCAGCTCTCGGGTTCTGCGGAATCTGGCTGGAGATACCGGAATACGCTGGCATTCCGGTATGTGCAATGCGCATACCGGTACTGGAGTGTTAGTACCGGTATGGGGAAGTCGCATACCGGAATCCCTTTGCGCAGACTGCTTGGCCGAGGCTCGGGTTTGCGGGATTTTGGTTGGATACCGGTATGCCTATGCGCATACCGGTATACAATGCTGTAGAATGCATTTTGTGCAGTTTTGCGATTTTGTTCTTTGGAAGGGCTTTTGGGGATATTGTTACATCTATTATAACTTACCCCTTCACCCCTTCACAGCTATTTTGGCTGAGGCTTGGAGAAGGTTTGGAGGTAGGGTTTTCTCCCTCTCTCTCTCTAGATTTTCTCTTCTCCCAACCCCTAGATCTTGGTTTTGATCTCCTTTCTCTCCATTTTTCCCTTGGAGGATGACTCCTAGGCATGGAGGGAGCTCGTGGCTTTTGTGGAGAGCTTGTTGGAGGATAGATCTTCAACCCTAGCTTGTGTGAGCTTGAGTGAGAGCTCGATTTGAGGTTAGTAAGCTCTCTTATAACCTCTATTTGTGATTTTGCTTAAGATTTAGCATGTAAACCTAGTTTCTTGAAAACTAGGGTTTGGTTTAGGGTTTTGTGTTTGTGAGCCCTTGAGGTGGAATTGATGGGTGTAGAACGTTGTTGTAGGTTGGATTTGGTGATCTCTAACCTCAATTTGGACTTAGAACAAGTTTTACTTGCTCAAGGTATTTTTCACCCTTTTACCTCATTGTTTTTGGTGGTTTTCGAAATTGTTCGTTCGAAGCTTTTAACCCCTTGGAAAATTATCTTAGGGTATGAGAAGCTCGGGGGACAACTTCGTTTCGAAGTACTGCGAGATTTCGACGGGTATCCGGTGGGTTTGACCTCACCGAAATGGGTGAACTCCCCCTATGTCTCCTATCTTGTTATAGGATTAATTAGATGCATAATTATGTTAATTATGGCATGATGATAATTGTGATTGCATGAGACATGCAAGTTGTTTATGAAAAATGCATATTTCATATAGTATGGCATTATGAGAATATTATGCATGCTAGGGTATTGGCACTATTAGTGTAATGACGCATTAGGAAATGCTAAGTATATTATGCATGCTAGGGATGAGCATCATTTGAGACACCACTTGAGTGGTGGACTAGTGAACTCTCTTGCATACCAAAGTATGCTTGTATAGAGAAATGAGGAATTATGGCAAATGCATGATAAGTTGTTGCACCTCATCTAGGTGAGCAACTTTGACGGGCATTGTTGGCCTTGGACTCGACCTTTTGGTCGTGGATTGATTCCATGTTTAAGAAATGAGGAAAGAGATACTACTTGCATTTGAAATTATAATTGATTTAAACGTGAGTCCACAAACACTAGCATGATAGCTCTATACTCTATGTAGTAGAGGTTGTTGTAGCTTATGCATGGCATGAATATGGACTCGTTGGCATTGTAGAATGCATGGATTATAGCATTAGAGAATGCACGATTTATGGCATTAGAATAATGCATAGTTATAGCATTAGTATAATGCATTGGACATGGCATTGGGATAATGCATGGTTTATGAACTTAGTAAACTGAGAGATGAGCATTTACATGTTAGAGACATGTGTATATTGGTAGGGACATACCAAAGGACAATTTGAGAACAACATGATATTGTTGACATTTAGCATATTGGCTATTGAATGTAGTAAACATAATATGACATGTTTGGACATAATGTGAAATTAAACATATGATATTATTATGGTTGATTGTTGCTTGTTGGCCACTATGCTTATTCACACATGCTTGTGAGGGTCGCTCCCTACAAGCCGGCACTCCGGAGTTGGCCTCGAGACAGTTGTTTCGCCCGTGTGTTAGAGAGAGCGCCGAAATGGAACCGCCGTGGGTAAGGCTCACCGAAGCGTGAGGTGTTGACTACCACGGAGCCATTAGGCACGGCACAAGATGAACATCCCGCTATTATATTATTTTATGGCTACACAGTTATGGTGTATGCAAGGTGAATATTCATATGGTAAGAGGTTATTTTAACCGGAATGTGACTTTTGACACCCTAATCAATTAATGCATTACATGTAGTGTATGGACATAGTATAGGGTGGTGACATTATGGCATTACATGTAGTGAACATAACCTTCATATTGTTGAGAACAAGTCACATAGTTCATACATGTAGTAGCAAATTGAATATACATTACATACTTGTAGTTGGAGACAAGTCCTGTGGGTAATAGTAAAACTTGACATAGAGTGAGTTATTACATTAGAGCTTATGAAACTGATCATGGCATTAATTTGACATGCATATAAACCATGAAATTAATTGTTGAGCATATGACAATAGAGCATGTTCATGTTCATGTAGATGGTTTAGTCATTGGAGGCATGATAGTTGTAGAACTATCTGTTAGCATTTAATATTTTATGCTTTATGTTTCAGTTTAAACTATCTTGCCTCAGTTGACCTAGCGGTGTAATTCGCCACTCTCGGCGGCTTACCCACTGGGAACTATTGAATAATAGTTCTCACCCCCCTGGGGTTTGTTGTTTTTATTTCAGAGCCTTCCGCAGCAGGAGAGGCTTGGGATCGCGGCGAGGGGTTAGCAGCTAGCTAGAGCCTCTACGGTGTTGTTGTAGGCATACCATGGGTTTTCCTTTCATTGTATGTTGAATGAAAGATGTATAGATTTGTTGATTGATCTACTAGTTGAAAATATGTATAATGCTATTGTATATCTTGAGATTTTAGTTTTGTGGATTTTATTTTAGATGTAGAACTATGTTCTCGCTCTGATTACCTTGTTTATGATGTATTCTTTATCCTACTTGATTGTTGTTAGCATAGACGCCTTGTGTACATTGTGTTGTTTGAGGTACACGGCGGGTCTGTGCACGCGCCTGGTAGGCTCCCCCGAGGGCCCGGGGCGTGACAGATCAAGTCTAACACCGACGGCTCTCGGGAACCGCGACAGGACCTACGAAAGACTCACAGGGTCAAGGTCCACCAAGTCGACGCTAAACACAAAGCTCACACACATCCCGGAACCGACGGATCGCCCGGGAAACCCACCGGGACGATCCCGAACTACACTAAGCTCTACAGGGGTACCAAACAGCCAACAAAGTCCCTCGCTGTCCCCGAACACACAAAACCAAGTGACGGGACAGCGAGCACAAGCTCGGGGTGCCACGAACACCAAACGCACCCGAAAAGGCTTCCCGGGTTCCCGAAAAATGCCGAATTGGCACCGGAACCCCACATCACTCATCAGCTGTCCTCGGAACTTTGGGACAGCGATGAGGAACAGCCAACGAAGCTAAACGACGAAGCCAAGTCGCTCGCGGAAACAGCGAGTGAGTCGCACGACTAGAAACACACGTTTCGCCGATTAATTCATCGAAAAACGCGTCGGAAACGAATCCGAATCTCCATGAAAGGCGAAGGGGTTGGACAACCAGTCCACAGGGCCCTAAGAACCAAGCCCTTGCTGCCCACAGCATCGCAACATTGCCACAAAAGCCAAAGTCCACAAACAAGCAACTTAAACAAACATACAAGCAATAAACGAAGCCGCTAGAGCAAACCGTACATCCGCACGACCTTCCGCAAGCACCAGCGGATAGGTAACGATGTCACGGAAACCGTGCTCACAGTCCCACTGTGACAGGACTAGTCGCAAGTCGGGAAAAAGCATAAAAACAGTGAACATACAAGGCGAAATGGCTCGACAAAGGCCGAACACCCAAACGGCTCAACCAAACAGTGAACTAAGGTAAGCATGATGATCAGCGCATCGCCGCGATCATCGTGCTCACCTTCCCGAGCCTCGGGAGTCAACAGGGACCTCAAACAACCAAGCCAACCACAAAAACCCAAAAATCAGACCCTGGCCGGAGCAACCAGCTCCGGCCGGCTACCGGCCGACATGCACGGCCAGCGGCGGCCAGGGTCGGCTGCGGGGGAGGCAAGGAAGAGGGGGCTCACCTCAGCCAGCAACAGGGAGCAGCGGCGGCGGCGCGGGGAGAGGGGGAGAGCGGCGGCGCGCGGGGAGGCGGCGGCGGCGCGGGGGGAGCGGGGGCGGCGGCGGGCGGGGAGAGCGGCGGCTCTCGGTTGGCTAGGGCACGGCGGCGCGGCAACGGACGGCGACGGCGGCGGGCGGCGACGCGACGCGAGCACCGGCAGAGGAGGTCGCCGGACGTCGTTCTGCCGGCGACCGGGACAAAAAAGACGGCGGGTGGCGGCGGCGGAGCAAACAAGGCCGCAACAGCCCTAGCTGTCAAAACCGAGCCCGCGGCGGCTCCGGCGGCTCTCCGGCGGCACGGCGACGGCCGAGGAGGCAGGGGGCGGCGCCTGAGGACATGAGGGTGACGGTGCTCACCCTCCCAGGCGTCGGGAGGCGGCGGCGGCGCGGACCCACCAAGCTCGGCCAGCAGCACTCCCAGCAGTGGCTGCAGCGGCTCCGGCGGCCCACGGCGGCAGCTCCCGGCGGTGGCGCACCACCCCGGCGGTCGTGCCACCTCAGGGGAAGCCCATGCATGGGTTTCCCCAGGGTGAACACCGCAGGGAAGAAGAAGAAGAAGAAGAAGAAGAAGGAGAAGGAGAAGAAGAAGAAAAGGGGAGAGAGGAGTTGGCCGAGGTTGCTCCGGCCAGGGGATGGCCGGCGGCGGTCGGCCGAGCTCGGGGAGGAGGTCAAGGGGCAGGGGGAGCTGGTGCTCACCTCTGGGGAGGCTGAGGGAGAGAGAGAGAGAGGGAGAAAATCCAACTACACCCTCACACACACACACACACAACTAATACACTTGCACAATTGCAAATAAGCCCTCCAAACACAGAAAAATACACCTCAGTCCCTCACAGCAGGTACAAAATGCCCAGACACCCCTCCACAAGCAATCTCACGCGAAACGGTGCGAGAACAGGGTCTAAATCGCGAAACCAAAAAAAATGTGACATTCGACCTCTCGGCGAACAAGATGGAAGATCTCTCAAACCGTTTGTCGCATGTCGAAACGGATCATGCCATCGCGTTCAGCACTGCCGAGACATCGAATCACCATTTTGGATCGTTAGAATCGGACTCCGGTTCGCGCCGTTAAGCCGTTCACTCTCCGCGACAAAAATCCAAAAACACTAAATACCACTAAATACCACTTATATACATATATATATATATATATATAAATACATTTATATATATACGTATACTGATCAAAAACACAGA
This sequence comes from Puya raimondii, assembly GCA_016920855.1. NCBI lineage: Eukaryota > Viridiplantae > Streptophyta > Magnoliopsida > Poales > Bromeliaceae > Puya > Puya raimondii. Next base: position 67,175,431 of record JABWPP010000049.1, read on the forward strand.
ATCAGGGGAGAGGAACACAGAATTCAAATTTTCAAAATTCGAATTCTCACACATTCTTTTTGTTTACATGATCACATAAAAAGTGATGTCTTAAATCTATATGTTTAGTTATACCATGTTGAATACGATTTTTAGAAATATTGATTGCACTAGTATTATCACATCGAATAGGAGTATTAAAAAATTAAAATCCAAAATCCCTTAGAGTTTGTTGCATCCACAAAATTTATGCAACAAATTTCGGCAGCTATTTATTCAGCTTCTGCCGTTGAAATCGCTACCGAATTTTGCTTTTTGGATTACCAGGATACAAGCGAGTGTCCTAAAAAATAACAAGTTCTGCTTGTACTCTTTCGATCGACTTTGCAACCCGCAAAGTCGGCATCGGTATAACCGACTAAATCAAAAGTGCCTATTCTAGGATACCACAAACCTAAGGTTAAGGTGCCCTTAATGTAGCGAATTATCCTTTTGACCACAGTTAAATGCGATTCTTTAGGATTCCCTTGAAAACGAGCACAAAGACAAACGAAAAATATAATATCAGGTCAACTAGCAGTTAAATATAATAAACTACCTATCATACCTCTATACAACTTAGTGTCAACCAATTTGTCTAACTCGTCCTTGTCTAATTTTGTTGTTGTACACATCGGGGTGTTTGTAGGTTTCATATTGTCCATCCCGAATCGCTGAGAGGTCACGAGCATATCTCGTCTGGGCCTATTGTCACGAGGCAGGAATTTGGACCTATTTTAACCCAGTAATAAATAGCCAACAATCCTCCCCCCAACACCTGCATCGTTAATGCAGCATGTGGGAATCGAACCCGCGCCACTGGCTCTGACACCACTTGCGGATCATAAGCGCTAACTAACTATCCCAAAAGCACGTGCTGATAGGAAGGGCGCACCCATCGCACTTAAGGGCTCAACCACAGCGCTCACGGGCTTCGACCTGACTCAACCCATCTGAACGTTAGGTCTATTATTGGGCCTCTTGCCGTTAGGTCTCTTATGGACCGCAACCCTATTCAACTTATTAAGCTCACACAATTCAACTTATTAGTCTCCTGGTCCTATTGTCACGGGGCAGAAAGTTGGACCTATTTTAGCCGAATAATAAATAGCCAACAACTACAGCTCTATATTCGCCTGCCTCTGATGGAGTGGCTGAGAGAAAGGATAAAACGCTTATTGAGCTAACAATTTCTATGATAGTTGACACTGATGTACCTTAAATCTTTGGGGTGAAGCTATTTTAACTGCATGTTAAGTCTTGAATCGTGTGCCACATGAAAAGTCTAAAATGATACCTTTTGAATTGTGGAAAGGGTATAAGCCAAATTTGGGATATTTTAGAGTATGGAGTTGTCTAGCTTATGTGAGGCAACCAGACCCTAAGAGACTGAAATTGGGTGTTAGAGCTGCCACTTCTGTATTTTTGGATATGCTTTGAATAGTACAACCTATAGATTTTTGGACATTGAAAATAATATGATTTTTTTAATCAAGAGATGCTATCTTGCGTGAAAAAAAAATTTCTTATTAATTGAAAAATAGTGGGGACCAAGAATTAAAAAGTGTTTCACATATATCGAGTTTTTCAAACTACTTTTTGCAAAATCAAGAATAATATATTTTTGAACCTAGAAGTAGCAAACATAACATAATAGAAAAAGATTTTGGCCCTACTGAGCTATGAACCGAATGGGGGGGACACTGACCGGATCAGGGTGTTGACCAGGTCAAGTTCTTCCTCGAGATGTGAATCGACTCCTGAGTTGACCCTCGAGTGCGCTACTGATGGATCAAGCGCCTCGGCTGAGGAGGAATCGGCTCAACCAGGTTCTTACGCGACTATTCACAATTGTTCCAACACAAGCTCGACTGAATGAGCCGAGCAGTTTGTATTTATCAGGAAAGCTGGAATACAAGTGTTGTTACAGAAATAAAATCTACTCCTAGGAACACTACCTCACCACGCTCTTAACTAAGCTCTTGAAAAGGAAGTTAACAGGAAAATCTATGGGAATTAACTTCTAGGAAAACTGTAAATGCCGAAATGAAGAAATTGGGATTTCATGTGGTCTCTTGCTCGTGTGAAGGACCCCTTTACAGGCGCGCTTTTTCCTATTTATATTCCCACCTACCGTTATTGAGTTAATCCCATCGTGGAGGTTTCTTCGGCTACGTCCCTATTTCCTCGGGTTATACTTCGGCCGATCTCTTGCTGGCCACGAACCCCTTCCTCCACGTCTTCAACCGCATCCCGCCTAAACTGCTCTTCCGTTTTAGACGTGCGCCTCCCAGCGCCGGGTGTACCACGTGTCAATTTATGTCTTGCTCCTGTCACTTTGCTTACGCGGCTCGAACTGTTCTATCACGTGGCGCTATTTTTATGGCCAACAGGCCCAATTATGTTGTTCTTAATATTGAAGAAAATTTATTTTCTTCACAAGAAGCTTTATTTTCAAATGATGCCATTTTTTGAAAAGAGGCTGTAACTAATGAGATGGAATCCCTAATTTCTAATAAAGCTTGAAAATTAGTGCATTTACCTCTAGGCTGTACAACAATTGGTTGTAAATGGGTCCTCAAAAAGAAATTGAAATCGGATGGGACTATAGACAAGTATAAAGCGAGACTTGTCGCAAAAGGTTATAAACAAAAAGAAGATCTAGACTTCTTTGATATCTTTTTTTCGATAACTACAGTGACATCCTGTGAGAATTCGAATTTTGGAAATTTGAATTCTGTGTTCCTCTCCCCTGTTACTGTGTATTTGATCCGTATTTGTAGTTATATACATGTATAGGTATATATATATATGTATATATGTGGTATTATATGTGTATTTGTTTGTTTTAAGTTTTGTTGCGGAGAGAGAACGGCTTAACGGTGCAATTCGGAGTCTGATCCTGACGATCCAAAATGGTAGATTCGATGTCTCGGCAGTGCTGAACGCGATGGCGCAATCCGTTTTGACATGCAACGGACGGATTGGGAGATATTGCATGTTCTTCGCCGAGGGGTCGTATTGTACATTTTGCAGTTTCGCGATCTGGACCCTGTTTCTCGCACCGTTTCACGTGAGATTACTTGTGGAGGGGTGTCTGGGCATTTTGTTCCTGCTGGGGGGGACCCAGGGGCTATATTCTTTGTTTGAGGGGTGTTTTTGCATTTGTGCAATGTGTTTTATGTGTGTTGTGTGTGTGTGTGAGTGGAGGTTGGAAACCTCACTCCCTCTCTCCCTCAGCCTCCCCAGCAGCGAGCCCTAGCTCCCCCAGCTCCTCAGCCACCTCCCCGAGCTCGGCCGGCCGCCGCCGACCACCCCTGGCCGGCGCAACCCCGGCCACTCCATCTCTCTCTTTTTCTTCTTCTTCTTCTCCTCCTTCTTCCTCTTCTTCTCGTTCCCTGCGGTGTGCACCCAGGGGGAACCTACGCCTGACCTCCCCCTGAGGTGGCACGACCGCCGGCGACGTGCCGCGCCGCAGCCGAGCTGCTGCAGCAGCTGCTAAGGCAGCTGCGGGCCGACGCTAGTGGGCCCGAGCCGCCGCCGCCTCCCGCCGCCTTGGAGGGTGAGCACCGTCACCCTCGGGTCCTCCGGCGCCGCCCCCTGCCTCCCCGGCCGTCACCGTGCTGCCGGAGCGCCGTCGTGGCCGCCGCGGGTTTTGGCTGGGCACCTAGGGCAGCCGCGGCCGAGCTCACTCCGCCGCTGCCGTCGCCGGTTTCCTTTGTCGCGGTCACCGGTAGGCCGACGTCCGGCGACCTCCTCTTGCCAGTGCTCGCGTCGCCGCCGGCTGCCGTCGCCGTCCGTTGCCGCGCCGCCGTGCCCTAGCCAACCCGAGAGTTGGCTTTCTCCCCGCGCCGCCGCCGCCGCTTCCTGCCGCCGGCTGAGGTGAGCCCCCTCTTCCTCTCCACCCCCGCATCCGACCCTGGCCGCCGCGCGCCGTGCATGTCGGCCGGCCGCCGGCCGGAGCTGGTTGCTCCGGCCAGGGTGTGTTTTTAGCTTGTTTTGGGCCGCATGCTTGTTTGCGCTCCCTGTTGCCTCCCGAAGCCCGGGAAGGTGAGCACGATGATCGCGGCGATGCGCTGATCATCAAGCTCACCTTAGATTTCGATTTGGTTGAGCCGTTTTGCTGTTCGGCCGTTGTCAAGCTTGGTTATCGCATGCCTTCTCTATTTTTATGCAATTTCTGGGCTTGCGACTGGTCCTGTCGCAGTGAGGCTGTGAGCACGGCCTCCGTTACGTCGTTACCTATCCGCTGGTGCTTGCGGAAGGGCGTGCGGACGTACGGATTGCTCGAACGGCCTAAATTATTGCTTGTATGTATGTAATTGTTGCTTGTTTGAGGATTTTGGCGGGCAGCAAGGGCATGACCCTTGAGACCCTGTGGACTGGTTGTCCAACCCCTTCGCCCTTCGCGGAGATCCGGATTCATTTCCGACGCGTTTTTCGATGAAATAGTCGGCGAAACGCGTGTTTCTAGTCGTGCGACTCACTTGCTGATTTCGTGAGCGACTTGGCTTTGTCATTTAGCCTCGTTGGCTGTTCCTCATCGCTGTCCCGAAGTTCCGAGGACAGCGGATGAGTGACGATGGGTTCCAATGCCAATTCGGCATTTTTCGGGAACCCGGAAAGCCGTTTCGGGTGCGTTTGGTGTTCGTGGCACCCCGAGCTTGTGCTCGCTGTCCCGTCACTTGGTTTTGTGTGTTCGGGGACAGCGAGGGACTTGGTTGGCTGTTTGGTACCCCTCTGGGGCTTAGCGTGGTTTCGGAATCGTCCCGGTGGGTTTCCGGGCGATCCGTCGGTTTCGGGATGTGAGAGCTATGCGTTTAGTGTCGACTTGGTGGACCTTGACCTTGTGAGTCTCTCGTAGGTCCTGTCGTGGTTCCCGAGAGCCGTCGGTGTTAGGCTCTAGCGTTTCAACAGGTGGGTACTTCGATCCGGGGTCGGTTCAGTGGACTACGGTGATACCTTTCTATCCCTTCTCTTGCATTTCAGTTATTAGTTCACTTGACTCCCGTTGACTCTACTTATGTGTGCTTGGATAGTAGAGTAGTTGTGGTTTGCATGATTCTTGAGACGACCTATTGGTCGGTGTTGATCGCCTGTTGTTCCGAGCGATCCTCGTATATTGGCTTTTCAGTTGCTTCACGGCTCGTTGCCGTTCTGTGGATTGAGCATTCGCATCGATCGTCACAGCTCTTCTAGCACTTCATGTACACCAGCGGTCTGATCCACCGCCTGGGGGTGTTCTTTTCCGAAAAAGGGTCGCGTGCATCCGACCCGTGAGCCTCTTAGCACGTGCATCTGCGGAGGTTATGTGCCGATGGTTGAGCATGTGGTGCCAGTGCCAGGGATCCGTCCCTGTGGCCTGGTGGTGATTGGGTATATTGGTGGTTACTTACAGTTGATGCATATACTAGTTGCTTACAGTAGCATAGTTGTTCAGTTGTATGTCAGCCTCATACTTACTTGTGCTACTGTTTACCTTATCTATCTTTTTGTTCACCCTCGAGCCGGTGTGTACACCTCGCCTTCGTCGGCTTGCGGTACCCACTGGGAGGGGAGACATGTTTACATGTTCTCTCCCCCCGCCCTCGTTGTTGTTTTCAGGTGAGCAGGGTGGTGAGAGTCGGGACACAGCGAGGCACGCCTAGTTAGTGGTACTAGATGTCCCGACCTGTGAGGCTTTTCTTTCCAGATTTGGTTATCACCTTTATCCTTCATCAGTTAGTTATGGATGTGGTTCAGTTACACTGTGGTTGTTTTGTCTAGCATGCTATGGTTTTGGTACAGTTATATTTTGGATGTGCTTTCTTGCATGCTTAGATATTGTGGATTTGGTTTAGTATTGATGTGTGGATGCTGATGCTTTAGATCTATCATTGTTGCTTTGTATCGCACATCTTGGATTTCTACCCCTCGTGGTAGCGTTTTTAAATAAAGGTTTCCGTGTGAGAAACATTTTTCAAATGAATTTCTGATCGATCGACTTTTGAGATTTCAAAAGAGAATTCTCGTGTGGAGAATGGTTTTCAAATGATTCTTGAATGTTTGATATTAGGGTTTCAAAATAAAGCTTCTGGGTAAGGAGCAATTTTCTAGAATGATCTGTTGTTTGTGCATCGCATCATCCTTCGCCTAAGGACTTGCTTAGATTCATACAGGTTTAAGGACTGCTAGCTGTATGAATCTTATTGAGCTGTTGTGTTGTTGTGATGAATGAATGGTGGTTGTGATCCTGTTGTATGTTGTGTACGCCGTGCAAATACAGGGGATGCTCTGTCCGTGTGTACAGTGGACCCTATATTTGTGGCGGGTCTGTACGTGGCGCGGGCTAGGCTTTCAAAAAAAAAAAAAAAAATTGGCACGTATTTTCGCTTCTAAAACTAGCCCGGGGCGTGACACATCCATCAGAGTTCTTATTGCTATTGCTGCAATTCATGATTTACAAATTCATCAGATGGATGGAAAAACAACATTTCTGAATGGGGACCTAGATGAAGAAATTTATATAGACCAACCTGAGGGGTTCATTGAGCCCGGGCAAGAAAACAAAGTGTGCAAGCTAAATAAATCTCTTTATGGCTTAAGGTAGGCACCAAGACAGTGGTATGAAAATTTGATTCTTGCATGATTGAAAATGGCTGTAAATCAAACGAGTGTGATAAGTGCATCTATTACAAAACATTTAAAAAGTCGCATATTATTGTTAGTGTTGATGATTTGCTAATTTTTTATTCTAACTTAAATGTTATCAATGAGACAAAAATTATACTAAATTATTATTTTAAATGAAAGATCTTGATGAGGCTAACTTTATTTTGAGTATGAAAATCACCAAAACACAAGATGGTATTTTTCTTGATCAGTCGCATTATATTGAGAAAATTTTAAGAAAGTACAACTTTCTTGATTGCAAGTATGTAACTACACCTTTTCATTCGAGTGTTCACTTATTTCCTGTTAAAAATGAAATTTTGAATCAAAAGGAATACGCTAGTATGATTGGAAGCTTGCGTTTGCGAGTGATTGTGTTAGACCTGATACTGCATATGCAGTAGGGATACTTAGTAGTTTTACAAGCAAGCCTGGTAAAGATCATTGGTCTGCCATGAAACGTGTGATGAGAGATTTCATTGGTACCAAAACTTATGGCGTGTTTTATGGGAAGTATCCTATTGTAATTGAGAGTTACAATGATGCTGACTGGAATACCCTATTAGTTGATTCTCTCTCTACCACTGGTTACATTTTTACCTTAGCGGGTGTTGCTATATGTTGGAAATCTAAAGAGCAAACTATCATTGCTAACTCAACTATGGAAGCCGAGCTTATTGCTTTGGCTTAAGCTACCGAGGAAGCTAGTTGGTTGAGAGACTTATTGTCTGAGATTCTATTTCTGAAAAAATTAGTTCCATCTGTGTTAATACACTATGAGAGTATTGTTGCTATAAGTAGAGGAAGAAACTGTTATTATAACGATAAATCCAGATCCGTGAGAAGAAAATACAGTACTATGAGATTATAAATGGACAATGGCATTATTAATGTAGATTATATTAAATCTACTGATGATCTAGTAGATTCATCAACCACTACCTTAGGAAAAGAAAGGATCTGGAGCACATCGAGGGGGACAAGGTTAAAGCCCATAACATCACGAACCACGTATGAGGATACCCAACCTAATGATTAGAGATCTTGAAAATCGGGTTCAATGGGGAAAATGAACCACGTATGAGGATATCAGAAATCCTGAAAATCGGGTTCAATAGAAAAAAATGAATTATATGGTGGTTGTAAAGAATGCATAATATATAGATTTATCTAATCACATAGTTACCTATTCCTATGTTATGAGTGCATTCATCCTGTAATTGAAAAAGGGTTGAGTTATTACACTCATAATGCAATTTGTGGCTCTTATGAGCAGGGTTTCAAAATTACAGGAGGCCGGCCCCTTGATTAACTTGCAGCATTTATGTGTCTTTCGTATGATTTTGAATGTAGCTGGGATTGGCAGCTAGAAACAACTGGAGAACCTAAGAAAGTTTCAGGGCTCTCAATATATACTAATGGTCTTGAGAATGTAAAGAAAAGGGGGAGGCCCCTGTGGACATAAAGAATATTGCGGAACTATGTTTAGAATGGAGTACCACTGATAACATTAGCAGATCGTCAGACATGGATGCACAAGTACTTGAGGGTCTTCGCCTGCCCCTCCATCTTCATCGTCTCAAAATCGTAAGCTATCATGGTTGCCTATTGCCAAGTTGGATTGTAGGAGACGGACACCTCTTACACAATCTTATATCTTTTCAGTTTATTCGATGCCGACAGCTAAAGCAACTCCCGATCCTTTCACCAACCTTGACAAAACTCACGCTTTTTGCTTGCTCCTTCCCTTCCAATTGCCTCCAAAAAGAATTTAGCAATTATTGGGTCTACACAAGACGTAAGAATTTCCCAAGTATTAGACTTTTATGGTGTAGTGCAGTGAACTTTTGCAAATAGCGGAGTTCTAGTGAAGGGCAGCATTGGAAGCGATTCGTGTTGCTCCAGCGAGGCTTGGGGAGCATTCGAGTGTTTTCGGCGTGAATTTGGCGCAAAAACGGAGTTCGAAGAGTCAAATCTGCTAAAACTGCAGAATTTGCACCGAGTACCGATACTAGCGAGGAGCACCAATATCCAGCTACGTAGAGTGGAAACCCACGTTTGGGTTTTGCGGAATTGGAACCAGAGTACCGGTACTGATTCATCGAGTATCGGTACTAATTCAGGTGAGCACCTGTACGTAGTAGAAGGCCTGGAAAACCAACATTCGGATTTTGCAGAATTGGGTTGGAGTACCGGTACTATTGGTCGTGTATCGGTACTAGAAACTCGAGTACTGGTACTCAGCACTTCGAGGTGAAGATTTTGAGTGGATGTAATTAGTTGTGTTTGGGAGACTTAGTTGCAAATGTTGCAACCCTATAAAAGGGATCCACTGCCCTTTCTCCCTTAAATCCATCCCCTCCACTCTTGAGAAAACACTTCTCACTCCCTCTCAACCCATTTCTCTCCCTCTCTCTAGAAAATCTTCCCTAGAGCTTGGAGCTTGAAGGAAGCAAGCTTGGAGAAGCTTCTTGAGGAGGAGAGTGAACTTCTTGGGCAAGAAGAAGTTGGAGAGATCTAGTTGGAGAGATGTTGGGCAAAGGTGAGTCTTTGGGATTTTGAATTAGGTGTTTGGATTTAACCATAGAAAATGGGATTTTAACAAATCTTAGACTAATCTAAGGTACAGCTTGTAGAGATTTGTCATGAAAGTTGGGTTTTGTTGAGGTTTTGGAAACCCTAAGTCAAAAATTTGGGTTTCTGTATTTAGAGGGTTTAAAAATGTTTTGACCCTTGGGAACTCTAATTGAAGTTTAGAAGAATATGTGGGACAACAAAGGTTTGAAGAACGACAAAAGTTTCGGTGGCTGATTTGAAGATTCCGGCCGATTTTGGGGATTGTTGGCGGATTGGCTCGGAGAGGAGCAATTCGTCCTTGGTCTTCAAATTGCTTGGACCTACAAACAATTAGTGGTAAATCGAGGTGGGTCGTGCTTTACTGAAGTCGATTAATCACTTTCTATGTTTAGAAAAGTAACTTATACTGAGAATATGCATGTAATAGGATAGCACAATTAGTGAAATGGTATATATGAAACATATTTTACTTGAGATAGATTGCTACAAAACTACAAGAACTAGGCATATGTTGGAACATGTATACCTAGGTTTGGACATTTAGGACAATGACATTTTCTAGAGACAATAGAGAAATGGGACATGCATGTGTTAATAAACCTAGTGCCATCTAGCATAGGTTGGATAACATAGTGGTTGAGACATAACTTGAATATTGACATCATGAAACCTAGAAAGGTTGTCAAGGTAGGGCGTAAACATGTGTACCCTTTACGAGACCAAGAAAACGGTGATTCTGCTACCTATAAACCTATGGACGGGGGTGTACGGCGATACCACCTAATGCCAAGGTGAGAGCGGCGACTTCATTACATGTAGACCTATGGCCGAAGGTGTGCGGCGATACCACCTAATGCCAAGGTGAAAGTGGCGACTTCACTATCCATGGACTTATGGCCGGGGGTGTGCGATGATGCCACCTAATGCCAAGATGAAAGCAGTGATTCCGCTACATATTGAATCATGACCGGAGTCGGGTGTTATGGATCGGGTAATGAATTAGTGAAGAAACAATGAGTTGCATCTTAGATTTCAATATCCTAAAGATAGAGGCATGAGCATATTTACTTTTCTTATGCATATAGTAGTTGTTTCTATGCTAGTCGATTACTTGTCATATATCATATGCTTATTATGTCTCCTTTGAACCTAGTGGATCGAGCTCTTCTCTTGGGTGGCATTACCTACTGGGAACTATGTTATAGTTTTCACCTCCATGTTTTACAGCTCCTTCCGTAGTAGACGCGGCGGAGAGTGGGAAGTGGATGGCACAGTATATAGAGGTCCCACCGCCTTTTGATATACCCAATAGGAAGCACCATTTTGGAAATTAAAAGAAAAAAAATGTGTCATGCCCCGGGCTAGTTTTGGAAGCGGAAATAAGTGCCAATTTTTTTTTTTTTTTTGAAAGCCTAGCCCGCGCCACGTACATACCCGTCACAAATACAGGGTCCACTGTACATACGGACAGAGCCTCCCCTGTATTTGCATGGCGTACACAACATACAAACAGGATCACAACCACCATTCATTCATCACACAACCACAACAACACAATAAGATTCATACAGCTAATAGTCCTTAAACCTGTATGAATCTAAGCAAGTCCTTAGGCGAAGGATGATGCGATGCACAAACAACAGATCATTCTAGAAAACTGCTCCTTACCCAGAAACTTTATTTGAAACCCTAATCTCCAACATTTAAAGATCCTTTGAAAACCGTTCTCTACACGAGAACTCTCTTTTGAAATCCCAAAAGTCGATCGATCGGAAATCCATTTGAAAACTGTTTCCCACACGAAAACCTTTATTTGAAAACGCTACCACGAGGGGTAGAAATCCAAGATATGCGATACAAAGCCATAAAGAAAGATCTAACAGCAAGGTCATCCAAAAGCCTAAGCATGCAATCCACTCATGAATACTAAACCAAATCCACAAGATCTAAGCATGCAAGACAAAACAACCACAGTGTAACTGAACCACATCCATAACTAACTGGTAAAGGATTAGGGTGACGACCAAATCTGGAGAGAGAAGCCTCACAGGTCGGGACCTCTAGTACCACTAACTAGGCGTGCCTCGCTGCGTCCCGACTCTCACCACCATGCTCGCCTGAAAACAACAACGATGGCGGGGGGTGAGAACATGTAAACATGTCTCCCCTCCCAGTGGGTACCACAAGCCGACGAAGGCGAGGTGTACACATCGGCACGAGGGTCAACAAATAGATAGATAAGGTAAACAGTAGCACAAGTAAGTATGAGGCTGACATACAACTGAACAACTATGCTACTACTGTAAGCAACTAGTATATGCATCAACGGAGATAGCCACAAAGTATACCCAATCTATAGCCACCGGGACGTATCCCTGATAATGTCACAACCTGCTCAACTCTCGGCACAAAAACCTGCAAGACGCTCGCGGCGTCGAGGCTCACGGGTCGACTTATGCGCGCGACCCTTTTCCGAAAAAGAAGACCAAGACGGTGGATCAGATAGCTGGCCTACGTGAGGTGCTAGAAGAGCTGTGACGATCGATGCGTATGCTCAATCCACAGAACGGCAACGAGCCGTGAAGCAACTGATAAGCCAATATACGAGGATCGCTCGGAACAACAGGCGATCAACATCGACCAACGAGGTCGTCTCAATAATCATGCAACCAACAACTACTCTACTAAGGCAAGCATGTCACATATGTAGAGTCAACAGGAGTCAAGTGAACTAATAACTGAAATGCAAGAGAAGGGATAGAAAGGTATCACCGTAGTCCACTGAACCGACTCCAAATCGAAGTACCCACCTGTCGAAACGATAGATCCTAACACCGACGGCTCTCGGGAACCACGACAGGACCTACGAAAGTCTCACAGGGTCAAGGTCCACCAAGTCGACACTAAACACAAAGCGCTCACAACCCGAAACCGACGGATCGTCCGAAAAATCCACCGGGATGATTCCGAAACCACACTAAGCTCCACAGGGGTACCAACAACCAAACCAGGTCCTCCGCTATCCCCAAACACACCAAAACAAGGTGACAGGACAGCGAGCACGAGCTCGGGGTGCCACGAACACAAACGCACACGAAATGGCTTCCCGGGTTCCCGAAAAATGCCGATTTGGCACCGGAACCCTTCGTCACTCATCCGCTGTCCTCGGAACTTCTGGACCGCGATGAGGAACAGCCAACGAGGCTAAATGACGAAGCCAAGTCACTCGCGAAACCAGCAAGTGAGTCGCACGACTAAAAACACGCGTTTCGCCGATTATTTCATCGAAAAACGCATCGGAAATAAATTCGGATCTCCGCGAAGGGCGAAGGGGTTGGACAACCAGTCCACAGGGTCTCAAGGGTCATGCCCTTGCTGCCCGCAGCGTCGCAATGCTGCCACAATCACCAAAGTCCCAAAACAAGCAACATTTACATATAAACAAGCATTAATTAAGGCCGTTCGAGCACTTCGTTTGTCCGCACGACCTTCCGCAAGCACCAGCGGATAGGTAACGATGTAACGGAGGCCGTGCTCACAGCCCCACTGCGACAGGACCAGTCGCAAGCACAGAAAACGCATAAAAACAGCGAGAACATGCGATAACATTGCTCGACAAAGGCCGAACAGCAAAACGGCTCACCAAAATAGAAAACTAAGGTGAGCATGGTGATCAGCGCGTCGCCGCGATCATCGTGCTCACCTTCCCGAGCTTCGGGAGGCAACGGGGAGCCAGAACCATGCATGCGACCCAAAACAAGCCAAAACAACACCCTGGCCGGAGCAACTAGCTCCGGCCGGCTGCTGGCCGACATGCACGGCACGCGGCGGCCAGGGTTGGATGCGGGGGAGGTGAGGAAGGGAATGCTCACCTCAGCCGGCAGCAGGAAGCGGCGGCGGCGGCGCGGGGAGAATGCTCACTCTCGGGTGGCTAGGGCACGGCAGTGCCGGCAACAAACGGCGGCGGCGGCTGGCGGCGACGCGAGCACCGGCAAGAGGAGGTCGCCGGACGTCGGGAGGCCGGTGACCGCGACAATAAAGACCGGCTGTCACGCCCCGCCGGGCCTTTAACACCAACTAGGTGGAAAGGATAACCGCACAGGCGCATGCCCCAGACCCGCCGAACGGATAGAGCTTCTTCTACCCGCCCAAGGCGTCACAACACAATCTTATCCACGAGGTTCCAACTAGGAACGGAGTACAAGAGTTGCACAAGGAAAGCATCAACATAAAGAAGTTCTACTTCTATTACATCACATCACACATTTATACATGCCCAAAATTTTCTTTTCTTTCATTTCCATTCCATACATCATGTTCCAAAACTATGGAATATACAAGTTGCATACAATCAATGCAAACCCCTATACTATCAAAGTCCAAGACTAGGGGTACAACTCTATGTATCACCAAAATGGAAGGGCCGCTATCTAGAGAGCCAAACCCTTGCCTCGCTCCGCCGCCTCACTCGCGGAAGGACCCGGAAAACGTGGGGTGAGAACTATAAACATAGTTCCCAGTGGGTAAGACCACCCAAGAGAGAAGCTCGACCCACCAGGTCCAAAGAAACACCATATGCATAAGTTAGATCACAAATAACTATGCAACAATTATTTACATGCTTGTAAATAAACATAAAGGATGCAACCAAATGAAATGTAACTTATCATTCACTCCTAGGTTCATCCTATATTTCACATTGACTAATTTCAATTACTTGTCATTTACTTATGGTTTCGGAATCGCCGTCTCACCATAAGGGTTCCAACATTCAAGGAGTGAACTCGTCACCTCCTAGTTCGAGTAGCGAACTCGTCGCATACTCGGGATAGCAAAATCGTCGCATAACTCATCTCAACACCGCCATCACATGGCATGGGTAGCGAACTCGTCGCATACCCGGGATAGCAACCTCGTCACACATCCCATCTCGACACCGCCAACTCATGGCGTGGTAGCGAAATCGTCGCATACCCGGGATAGCAAAATCGTCGCACACCCCGTGTCAGCACAGCCAACTCATGGCATGGTAGCGAAATCGTCGCATACCCGGGATAGCAAAATCATCGCACATCCCGTCTCAACACCGCCAACTCATGGCATGGTAGCGAAATTGTCACGCCCCGTCGGGCCTTTAACACCAACTAGGTGGAAAGGATAACCGCACGGGCGCATGCCCCAAACCCGCCGAACGGATAGAGTCCCTTCTACCCGCCCAAGGCGTCACAACACAAGCTTATCCACGAGGCTCCAACTAGGAACGGAGTACAAGAGTTGCACAAGGAAAGCATCAACATAAAGAAGTTCTACTTCTATTACGTCACATTGCACATTTATACATGCCCAAAATTTTATTTTCATTCCATACACCATGTTCCAAAACTATGGAATACATAAGTTTCATACATGTAATGAAAATCCCCTATACTATCAAAGTCCAAGACTAGGGGTACAACTCTATGTATCACCAAAATAGAAGGGCCGCTATCTAGAGAGGTAAACCCCTGCCTCGCTCCGCCGCCTCACTCGCGGAAGGACCTGAAAAACGTGGGGTGAGAACTATAAACATAGTTCCCAGTGGGTAAGGCCACCCAAGAGAGAAGCTCGACCCACCAGGTCCAAAGAAACACCATATGCATAAGTTAGATCACAAATAACTATGCAACAATTATTTTCATGCTTGTAAATAAACATAAAGGATGCAACCAAATGAAATGTAAATTATCATTCTCTCCTAGGTTCATCCTATATTTCACATTGACTAAGTTCAATTACTTGTCATTTACTTATGGTTTCGGAATCGCCGTCTTACCATAAGGGTTCCAACATTCAAGGAGTGAACTCGTCACCTCCTAGTTCGAGTAGCGAACTCGTCGCATACTCGGGATAGCAAAATCGTCGCATACCCCATCTCAACACCGCCATCACATGGCATGGGTAGCGAACTCGTCGCATACCCGAGATAGCAACCTCGTCGCACATCCCATCTCGACACCGCCAACTCATGGCGTGGTAGCGAAATCGTCGCATACCCGGGATAGCAAAATCGTCGCACATCCCGTGTCAACACCGCCAACTCATGGCATGGTAGCGAAATCGTCGCCTACCCGGGATAGCAAAATCGTCGCACATCCCGTTTCAACACCGCCAACTCATGGCATGGTAGCGAAATCGTCGCCTACCCGGGATAGCAAAATCGTCGCACATCCCGTTTCAACACCGCCAACTCATGGCATGGTAGCGAAATCGTCGCCTACCCGGGATAGCAAAATCGTCGCACATCCCGTTGTTCACATTTTTCACTTGCCAACCTAAGTCTCATGACATTAGGTTCAAGTCACTAAGTCTCACCTATGTTCAATGACACTAGGTTTACTTTCTCATTCTCAACCTAGGTTCCATGACTCTAGGTTCCAATCTCATGTCCAACCTATGTTCAATGACACTAGGTTTCATTCTCACATGTTCCAACCTATGTTCAATAACACTAGGTTCCAATCATACATGCAACCATGCAACAAGTATAGATAATTGAATTATACTTGAATTTTATATCATGCAATAGGAGCTCATTGCTCTACCTATCATGATTTTACCTTTGCCAACATGCAAATTCTAGGGTTCACAACACATACCATTTTATCTTTAAATGGATAATTACCCTAGACATGGAAGTGACCTAATCACTTCGATAAACACAAACCCACCTTAAGAGCTTCAAAATTCTTGTATTCTCCAAGCCCCTAAGTGTCCAAGCCTTGAGTTCTTGCTTCAACCCAAGCTTATACAAGAAAACGGTTCGTTACTCGTTACGAACCCATAAATCAACTCAATACTTGAAATCAAGTGTTCTAACATGATTTCCTATGCCTCAATTGCAATTCCCGAAGGTCCAAATATTTTTATAACCTCCCATGACAAAAGCCCCAAATCTACCTAGGGTTTGCATGCATGCAAGCCAAACCCTAGATTTCATGGCCAATCTTCCACCTTTTGTGGTTAAGATTGCCTAGGGTTTCCAAAAACCTCTTCTTGAAGGATTAAATTCAAGGTTTAAACCCTAAATCACAAGAACTCACCTCGAAGCCCTAGTTCCTAAGCTTCTTCTTGCACCAAGAAGCTTCTTTGCACCTTGGAAGTCCTTTTCCAAGCTCCAATCCACCACTTCTCCAAGCTTTGGAGAGATTTCTAGAGAGAGAAAGTGAGGGAGAGGGAGAGGGAATGAGAGGAAAGTGAAGAGGAATGAGGGGAAAGACCTCAGCCCCCCCTACATAACCTATTCACCGCGAAATTACCAAAATACCCCTCATTGGGCATTCTGCCTCAACCGGATCCGGACCTTGCAAGTGGGGTCCGGACCCCGCACTGATAACTGACCAGCGCGCAGGCCAGGTCCGAACCTTGGTGTCCGGGTCCGGAACCCGTACGCACCCCAACTCGGAAACCAGCTCGGGTCCGGACCGTAACATCCGGGTCCGGACCGTGGCTGCCCGCGGACTTCATTGTCCGGACCCCAGCTTCCAGGGTCCGGACCCCGTGAGCAGTTTTGCTCCAGTTGGTCCTTTTTTTCAAAATTTTTCAATTTTCGGGTTTCCACTCGTACCCATAATGTTCCGAAATCTTCGCAACCCGGTTCCACACCAGCCATTATCGGCTTCCATCGAACTTTATCAAATTTAGTAAAGTTCGATACAACGCACCGAAATTCAAGGTGCTACATTCCACCCCCCTTAAAGAGAGTTTCGGCCGCGAAACTAGATTATACCTCAGCTGGACTCAGCGAAGAGGTAAGGAAACCGCTCCCTCATTGAGCATTCCAATTCCCACATAGCTTCGCGCTCACCGTGATTCGTCCATTGTACCTTTACATAAGGAATTTCACGGTTCCTCAAACTTTTCTCCTCGTGATCCATGATACACAAGGGAAATTCCTCATAAGTTATATCCTCATGAAGCTCTATAGGCACATACTCGAGGACGTGCGCCGGATCATACATATACTTGCGGAGCGTCGATACATGGAACACATTGTGTATCCCCGCAAGTTTTGGCGGCAAAGCTATGAACGGGGACTTAACTTACCCCGAACACCAAATCGTTTCACCCCTCTCATGGGTGACACTTTCAAGAAGACGCGGTCTCCTACCGCGAATTCCAAATCTCGTCGACGTCGATCCGCATAACTCTTTTGTCGAGATTGCGCCGTCGATAAGCGTTCGCGTGCCAAGCGGACCTTTTCCTCCGCTTCACGCAACACATCAGGTCCTAAGACCCTTCTCTCGCCGACCTCACTCCAATGAATAGGAGAGCGGCATTTCCTTCCATACAAGGCTTCAAACGGTGCCATACCGATGCTAGATTGATAGCTATTATTGTAAGCAAATTCAGCCATCGGCAAATGTGTAGGCCATGCACCCTTGAAGTCCATCACACACGCTCGCAGCATATCCTCCAAAATCTGAATTGTCCTCTCTGATTGACCGTCAGTTTGAGGATGAAATGCTGAACTGAAATCGAGCCGTGTACCCAAAGCTTCTTGCAAGCTTTTCCAAAAATGCGATGTGAAATGGGGATCTCGATCTGAAACTATCGAGGTCGGGACCCCGTGCAACCGCATAATCTCGTCCCGGTAGACTTGTGCTAACTTGTCTCCCGACCAAGTGGTGTGGATTGGCAAAAAGTGTGCCGACTTTGACAAACGATCCACCACCACCCAAATCGCGTCGTGGCCACCTTGTGATCGAGGTAAACCCACAACGAAGTTCATTGCTATATTCTCCCACTTCCAAACTGGAATGGGCAACCCTTGCAATTTTCCCGCCGGAAAGCGACGTTCGGCCTTCACCTGTTGGCATACTAAGCATTGTGCCACAAAGCGTCCAACATCAAGTTTCATCCCCGGCCACAAATAATGTAATTTAAGATCCTTGTACATTTTGGTGCCGCCCGGGTGAATCGCATAGGGAGAAGTGTGAGCTTCTTTCAAGATCTCCCCACGAATATCCTCGACTTTTGGCACGCACAATCGATTTTGAAATCGAATTGCGCCCTTCGAGTCTACATGAAAATCACCGGCACTCCCACTCTCGATAGTACTCCGCACCTTTTGCAGTTCCGGATCGCCGGATTGCTTTTCTTTTATTTGCTCCAACAAAGTTGGCCAAATCTCGAGATTCATAAGTCTAGCGGGGACGCCCGGGGCCACGACTTCCAAGTCAAACCGGCCCATTTCCTTGATTAACGGCATTTGTCCCGTCATCTCAATTGCGAAGTTCTCCACGGATTTTCTACTGAGCGCATCGGCCACCACATTGGCTCTACCGGGGTGGTACAAAATGGTTAAGTCGTAATCCTTTATCAACTCCAACCATCTCCGCTGCCTCAAATTCAACTCCTTTTGAGTGAATAAGTACTTTAAGCTTTTATGATCCGTGTAAACCTCACAGTGTTCCCCGTACAAATAGTGTCTCCACAACTTAAGTGCGAAGACCACCGCCGCAAGCTCTAAGTCGTGGGTGGGATAATTTTGCTCATAGCTCTTTAGCTGTCGAGAGGCATATGCTATTACTTGTCCTCTTTGCATAAGCACACACCCAAGACCACGCCGTGATGCATCACTATACACCACAAAGCCCTCCCCCGCAATCGGCAAAGCGAGAACCGGAGCCGAAGTCAACCTATCCTTTAGCTCCTTAAAGCTTTGGTCGCATTCCTCGCTCCAAACATATTTGGCTCCCTTGCGGGTAAGACGCGTTAGTGGACCGGAGATTTTTGAAAATCTCTCCACGAACCGCCGATAGTACCCCGCAAGACCCAAAAAGCTTCGTACTTCCGTGACATTGGTCGGACGAGGCCAATCCTTGATTGCCTCAACTTTCATAGAGTCCACCGATACTCCTTCCGCGGAGATCACATGACCCAAGAAAGCGACCTCACGAATCCAAAATTTGCACTTTTTCATCTTGGCGAACAACTTGTTCTCTCGAAGAACTTGAAGCACAATCCTTAGGTGCTCTTTATGTTCTTCTTCACTCCGAGAGTAGACAAGAATATCATCTATGAACACAACCACAAATTGATCCAATAGTGGTTTGAACACACGGTTCATTAAATCCATGAACGCCGCCGGGGCATTGGTAAGCCCGAAAGGCATAACCGTGAATTCATAGTGTCCATACCGCGTCCTAAATGCGGTCTTATGCACATACTCCGGTTTGATCTTCAATTGGTGATAACCGGATTGCAAATCAATCTTTGAATACACCCGAGACCCTTGCAACTGATCGAACAAGTCATCAATTCGGAGTAACGGGTACTTATTCTTGACGGTCACTTTATTCAACTCGCGGTAATCTACACATAACCGCAGCGAACCGTCCTTTTTCTGCACAAATAGAACATGGGCTCCCCAAGGTGACACACTTGGCTTTACGAAACCCTTGTCCATTAAATCTTGCAATTGTGCTTTCAATTCCTTCAGTTCCGCGGGTGCCATCCTCTACGGGGCCTTAGAAATCGGCGCCGTACCCGGGAGCAAATCGATCACGAATTCTATTTCCCGGTCCGGTGGCATTCCGGGCAACTCCGTCGAAAATACATCCGGGAACTCTTGGACTATCGGAATGTCCTCGAGCCCCAACACTCCTTTTCGGTCATCCACTACCGTCGCCAAGTAGGCAATGCAACCACTAGCAATAAGCTTCCTTGCTTGCGACGTGGACACCATTGACGCAAAGAGCGAACTCTTGCAACCACGGTACACAAACTCTTTGTGCCCGGGTTCTCTAAACCTCACTATCCGGCTCTCACAATCAATAGTAGTGTGATATTTCGATAGCCAATCCATTCCTAGGATTAAGTCATACTCATTCATTCGACTTAACACCAGCAAATCAGCTGGCATGATCCAGTTTTCAACCCTCACTGGACAGTCTACACACGCGTGATGTACGCAAAAGGTGTGTTCAGGTACTTGCTCAGTTCTTGCATGTGTGGCATCTACAATTTCTATTCCATGTGCAATAGCAAATGATCGAGCAATGAATGAATGCGATGCACCAGTATCAAACAAAGCTCTACATCGAATGCCTTTAATTAACACAATACCTGCCACGACATCATCCTGGGCAGAAGGCTCCTCCACCTGTGAGGCGAATACCCGTCCACTAGGCGCTGGCCGCTGGCCCTCCACTGGTCTCGGCGGCTGAGTACGACCTACCGACATCGTCGTGGGTGGGATGCCCGCAAGCTGTCTCGGTGGTGCAAACGCCGATGCCGACGACGGTGCTCGGCCATCATCCATCGGGTAGTTGTACCGCATATGTCCCGGCTGTCCGCACTTGTAGCACCTGCCCTCACGATAATCACACTGCTGAGTGCCGTGGGGGCCGCTACAAATCGGGGACTGGGTTGAGGGTCGGTTCCGCCGGGACCCTCGCGATTGGTTTTGCGACTGCGAGTGCTTCGGGGGCCGCTTAGAGCTAGACTGCCCACCCGAGCCACCCGCCGGTCGCTTCTTTCCTTTTTCCTTATCCTTCTCCTTCTCTCTTTCCCAAGCTTCGCGCTCCTCGCGCGCGCAAGCATTCCAGTGCTCTACCCAAAGAGCACGGTCCAAGACCTCCGCAAAGGTCTTTAGCTTGAGGGCGTGAACCGCCCGAAAGATCTCCGGTCGAAGTCCGCGCACGAAACAATCGACCTTGTCCAACTCTCCGCGGACAACGTGCGGTATGCAATTAATAATGTACGAGAACTCCCTCTCGTACTTGCGCACGGTGCGTTTCCCTTGCTTCAACTTCCGGAACCTTTCTTGAAGTTTCCTTTTCTCGCTATCGGGGAAGTAGGCGGCAAATACCATACCCCGAAACTCCTCCCACGTCGGTGGCGGAAGGCTAGGGAGTCGATCACACCGGACTCCCTTCCACCACACCTTCGCCGATCGCTCTAAACAATGAGCGGCGAGATGCACTTTGTCCCTCTCCAAGGTATATAGATCCTCGAAGAGTGTCTCCATGGCATCGATCCATGTCTCTACATCCCATGGATCCACGTTCTCCCCGTTGAAGATAGGCGGGTTGAACTTCTTGAATCTCATGAGAGCCGCAAGTGCGCGCTCTCGCTCCGCATCCTCTATCTCGGAGTCGGGCATAGGAGTACCCGACCCACCGGCTACAATCGGAGATGCCGGTGGCGCCACAGCCGGCGCCGGTGTCACCTCCTCGGCCGGTGCCGAAGCAGAGGCCGGAGGTACTCCCGTTCTCTCCTCCCTAACCGCAGCCGCTTGCTGCGCCATCTCGTTTAGGTGCTTTTTAATTTGCTCCTCCTGTCGCTGCATGGCTTCGGCCTGTCGCCGAACCACGCCCATCAACTCGGTCAACTCATTACGAAGACCCGAGTTCTCGCCCTCCCCGAGTTGTTCGGGAGCCGCGCTCGCTCTTCCGAGCCCAGCCCTCGTAGGAGGCCGTCCACGTACCATTATCTCCTGAAAACACAACGACTTTGGTCATTTCATGACCTTCAAAGTCATTCGCAACACTATATTTCATGACAATAAACGTGAACCCAATCTAGGCGAAAGTCACACAAGGGTCCTTATTCTCCTCACTTGGTTTCATGTTGTCGGCCGCCAACACGAACACACTTGGTGAAGAATAAGACACACCTCGAATCTACCTCTATTTCCAACTAGAGGCATAAGGACATAACCTAATCACTTATCTTTCGCCACATCAAAGATCTCGTCACTCACGAGCCTACACTGCTAGGGTCTTTTCCATCCTAGGATTTTCTTAGGTCCATCTAGACCGTTTTTATGCTCTGATACCACCTCAGTCTGTCACGCCCCGTCGGGCCTTTAACACCAACTAGGTGGAAAGGATAACCGCACGGGCGCATGCCCAGACCCGCCGAACGGATAGAGTCCCTTCTACCCGCCCAAGGCGTCACAACACAAGCTTATCCACGAGGTTCCAACTAGGAACGGAGTACAAGAGTTGCACAAGGAAAGCATCAACATAAAGAAGTTCTACTTCTATTACGTCACATTGCACATTTATACATGCCCAAAATTTTCTTTTCATTCCATACACCATGTTCCAAAACTATGGAATACATAAGTTTCATACATGTAATGAAAATCCCCTATACTATCAAAGTCCAAGACTAGGGGTACAACTCTATGTATCACCAAAATGGAAGGGCCGCTATCTAGAGAGCTAAACCCCTGCCTCGCTCCGCCGCCTCACTCGCGGAAGGACCTAAAAAACGTGGGGTGAGAACTATAAACATAGTTCCCAGTGGGTAAGGCCACCCAAGAGAGAAGCTCGACCCACCAGGTCCAAAGAAACACCATATGCATAAGTTAGATCACAAATAACTATGCAACAATTATTTACATGCTTGTAAATAAACATAAAGGATGCAACCAAATGAAATGTAACTTATCATTCTCTCCTAGGTTCATCCTATATTTCACATTGACTAAGTTCAATTACTTGTCATTTACTTATGGTTTCGGAATCGCCGTCTTACCATAAGGGTTCCAACATTCAAGGAGTGAACTCGTCACCTCCTAGTTCGAGTAGCGAACTCATCGCATACTCGGGATAGCAAAATCGTCGCATACCCCATTTCAACACCGCCATCACATGGCATGGGTAGCGAACTCGTCGCATACCCGGGATAGCAACCTCGTCGCACATGCCATCTCGACACCGCCAACTCATGGCGTGGTAGCGAAATCGTCGCATACCCGGGATAGCAAAATCGTCACACATCCCGTGTCAACACAGCCAACTCATAACATGGTAGCGAAATCGTCGCCTACCCGGGATAGCAAAATCGTCGCACATCCCGTTTCAACACCGCCAACTCATGGCATGGTAGCGAAATCGTCGCCTACCCGGGATAGCAAAATCATCGCACATCCCGTTTCAACACCGCCAACTCATGGCATGGTAGCGAAATCGTCGCCTACCCGGGATAGCAAAATTATCGCACATCCCGTTGTTCACATTTTTCACTTGCCAACCTAAGTCTCATGACCTTAGGTTCAAGTCACTAAGTCTCACCTATGTTCAATGACACTAGATTTACTTTCTCATTCTCAACCTAGGTTCCATGACTCTAGGTTCCAATCTCATGTCCAACCTATGTTCAATGACACTAGGTTTCATTCTCACATGTTCCAACCTATGTTCAATAACACTAGGTTCCAATCATACATGCAACCATGCAACAAGTATAGATAATTGAATTATACTTGAATTCTATATCATGCAATAGGAGCTCATTGCTCTACCTATCATGATTTTACCTTTGCCAACATGCAAATTCTAGGGTTCACAACACATACCATTTTATCTTTAAATGGATAATTATCCTAGACATGGAAGTGGCCTAATCACTTCGGTAAACACAAACCCACCTTAAGAGCTTCCAAATTCTTGTATTCTTCAAGCCCCTAATTGTCCAAGCCTTGAGTTCTTGCTTCAACCCAAGCTTCTATAAGAAAACGGTTCGTTACTCGTTACGAACCCATAAATCAACTCAATACTTGAAATCAAGTGTTCTAACATGATTTCCTATGCCTCAATTGCAATTCCCGAAGGTCCAAATATTTTTAGAACCTCCCATGACAAAAGCCCCAAATCTACCTAGGGTTTGCATGCATGCAAGCCAAACCCTAGATTTTATGGCCAATCTTCCACCTTTTGTGGTTAATATTACCTAGGGTTTCCAAAAACCTCTTCTTGAAGGATTAAATCCAAGGTTTAAACCCTAAATCACAAGAACTCACCTCGAAGCCCTAGCTCCCAAGCTTCTTCTTGCACCAAGAAGCTTCTTTGCACCTTGGAAGTCCTTTTCCAAGCTCCAATCCACCACTTCTCCAAGCTATGGAGAGATCTCTATAGAGAGAAAGTAAGGGAGAGGGAGAGGGAATGAGAGGAAAGTGAAGAGGAATAAGGGGAAAGACCTCAGCCCTCCCTACATAACCTATTCACCGCAAAATTACCAAAATACCCCTCACTGGGCATTCTGCCTCAACCGGGTCCGGACCCCGCACTGATAACTGACCAGCGCGCAGGCCAGGCCCGGACCTTGGTGTCCGGGTCCGGAAGCCGTACGCACCCCAACTCGAAAACCAGCTCGGGTCCGGACCGTAACATCCGGGTCCGGACCGTGGCTGCCCGCGGACTTCATTGTCCGGACCCCAGCTTCCAGGGTCCGAACCCCGTGAGCAGTTTGCTCCAGTTGGTCCTTTTTTTCAAAATTTTTTGATTTTCGGGTTTCCACTTGTACCCATAATGTTCCGAAATCTTCGGAACCCGATTCCACACCAGCCATTATCGGCTTCCATCGAACTTTATCAAATTTTGTAAAGTTCGATACAACGCACCGAAATTCAAGGTGCTACAGAAATCGTCGCATACCGGGATAGCAAAATCGTCGCACATCCCGTTGTTCACATTTTCTTCACTTGCCAACCTAAGTCTCATGACCTTAGGTTCAAGTCACAAAGCCTCACCTATGTTCATGACACTAGGTTTACTTTTCTCGTTCTCAACCTAGGTTCCATGACTCTAGGTTCCAATCTCATGTCCAACCTATGTTCAATGACACTAGGTTCCATTCTCACATGTTCCAACCTATGTTCAATGACACTAGGTTCCATTCTCACATGTTCCAACCTATGTTCAATAACACTAGGTTCTATTCTCACATGTTCCAACCTATGTTCAATAACACTAGGTTCTATTCTCACATGTTCCAACCTATGTTCAGTAACACTAGGTTTTATTCTCACATGTTCCAACCTATGTTCAATGACACTAGGTTTAATCATACATGCAACCATGCAACAAGTATAGATAATTGAATTATACTTGAATTCTATATCATGCAACAGGAGCTCATTGCTCTACCTATCATGATTTTACCTTTGCCAATATGCAAAATCTAGGGTTCACAACACATACCATTTTATCTTTAAATGGATAATTACCCTAGACATGGAAGTGACCTAATCACTTCGGTAAACACAAACCCACCTTAAGAGCTTCCAAATTCTTGTATTCTTCAAGCCCCTAAGTGTCCAAGCCTTGAGTTCTTGCTTCAACCCAAGCTTCTATAAGAAAACGGTTCGTTACTCGTTACGAACCCTTAAATCAATTCAATACTTGAAATCAAGTGTTCTAACATGATTTTCTATGCCTCAATTGCAATTTCCGAAGGTCCAAATATTTTTAGAACCTCCCATGGCAAAAACCCTCATTTAACCTAGGTTTCACATGCATGCATGTAGAACCTCAAAATTTCTTGGCCAATCTCCACATTTTGTGTTTTAGATTGCCTAGGGTTCCCAAAAACCTCATTTCAAAGGATTAAATCCAATGTTTGAACCCAAAACGTGAGGAACTAACCTTAATCACGAGTTCCCCAAGCTTCTTCTTGCATCAAGAAGCTTCTTTTCTCCTTTGGAAGCCTTTTCCAAGATCAATCCACCCTTTTCTCCAAGTTTTGGAGAGATCTCTAGAGAGAGTGAAGGAGATGGAGAGGAGAAGTGGAGGAGGAAGATGACTGAGAAAGGGGGTGTTCCCTGCCTTTCTAACACTCCCTCGAGTGTGAAAAGACCCATTTGCCCGTCTCCACACTTAACACCTTCAACCAGCCAAAACTGGAATTTCGTAACACTGTATACCGGTATGTGCATTGCATACCGGTATACGGGTGCTATTCCGATATACCCCGGAGGATTCCGCAGAACCCGAGAGCTGGGTTCTCGATTTCAACCATGGCATTCCGGTATACCCATCATCACATACCGGTACTAATCACTTCAGTACCGGTATGGAGGTCCACATACCGGAATCCAGTGCAGACTTCACAAGTTTAGCAGTTTTAACTTTTCGAAGTCCGTTTTCGCGCCTCATTTGCGCCGAAAACACTTCTCACAAGTCCCAAACTTGGCTGAAGCCTCACATATAGCCTCTCTTGCTATTTTTCCACCGAAACTCCACAATTTGTAGAAGTTCGGTACGATGCACTGAAATTCAGTGTACTACATTCCTCTCCCCTTAAAGAGAGTTTCGGCCGCGAAACTGAATCATACCTCAGCTGGACTCAGCGAAGAGGTAAGGAAACCACTCCCTCACGAAGCTTTCCAATTCCCACGTAGCTTCGCGCTCACAGTGATTCGTCCATTGTACTTTTACATAAGGAATTTCACGGTTCCTCAAATTTTTCACCTCGCGATCCATGATACACAAGAAAAATTCCTCATAAGTCATATCCTCATGAAGCTCTATAGGCACATACTCGAGGACGTGCGCCGGATCATACATATACTTACGGAGCGTCGATACATGGAACACATTGTGTATCCCCGCAAGTTTCGGCGGCAAAGCTAGCCGATATGCCACGGATCCCACACGCTCCAAAACCTCATAAGGTCCAATGTAACGGGGACTCAACTTACCCCGAACACCAAATCGTTTCACCCCTCTCATGGGTGACACTTTCAAGAAGACGCGGTCTCCTACCGCGAATTCCAAATCTCGTCGACGTCGATCCGCATAACTCTTTTGCCTAGATTGCGCCGTCGATAAGCGTTCGCGTGCCAAGCGGACCTTTTCCTCTGCTTCACGCAACACATCCGGTCCTAAGACCCTTCTCTCGCCGACTTCGCTCCAATGAATAGGAGAGCGGCATTTTCTTCCATACATGGCCTCAAACGGTGCCATACCGATGCTAGATTGATAGCTATTATTGTAAGCAAATTCAGCCATCGGCAAATGAGTAGGCCATGCACCCTTGAAGTCCAACACGCACGCTCGCAGCATATTCTCCAAAATCTGAATTGTCCTCTCTGATTGACCGTCAGTTTGAGGATGAAATGCTGAACTAAAATCGAGCCGTGTACCCAAAGTTTCTTGCAAGCTTTTTCAAAAATGCGATGTGAAATGGGGATCTCGATCTGAGACTATCGAGGTCGGGACCCCGTGCAACCGCATAATCTCGTCCAGGTAGACTTGTGCTAGCTTGTCTCCCGACCAAGTGGTGTGGATTGGCAAAAAGTGTGCCAACTTCGACAAACGATCCACCACCACCCAAATCGCGTCGTGGCCACCCTGCGATCGAGGTAAACCCACAACGAAATCCATCGCGATATTTTCCCACTTCCAAACTGGAATGGGCAACCCTTGCAATTTTCCCGCCGGAAAGCGACGCTCGGCCTTCACCTGTTGGCATACTAAGCATTGTGCCACAAAGCGTCCAACATCACGTTTCATCCCCGGCCACCAATAATGTAATTTAAGATTATTGTACATTTTGGTGCCGCTCGGGTGAATCGCATAGGGAGAAGTGTGAGCTTCTTTCAAGATCTCCCCACGAATATCCTCAACTTTTGGCATGCACAATCGATTTCGGAATCGAATTGCGCCCTTCGAGTCTACATGAAAATCACCGGCGCGCCCGCTCTCGATAGTACTCCGCACCTTTTGGAGTTCCGGATCACCGGATTGCTTTTCTTTTATTTGCTCCAACAAGGTCGGCCAAATCTCGAGATTCATAAGTCTAGCGGGGACGCCCGGGGCTACGACTTCCAAGTCAAACCGGCCCATTTCCTTGATTAACGGTATTTGTCCCGTCATCTCAATTGCGAAGTTCTCCACGGATTTTCTACTGAGCGCATCGGCCACCACATTGGCTCTACCGGGGTGGTACAAAATGGTTAAGTTGTAATCCTTTATCAACTCCAACCATCTCCGCTGCCTCAAATTCAACTCCTTTTGAGTGAATAAGTACTTTAAGCTTTTATGATCCGTGTACACCTCACAATGTTCCCCGTACAAGTAGTGTCTCCACAACTTAAGTGCGAAGACCACTGCCGCAAGCTCTAGGTCGTGGGTGGGATAATTTTGCTCATAGCTCTTTAGCTGTCGAGAGGCATATGCTATTACTTGTCCTCTTTGCATAAGCACACACCCAAGACCACGCCGTGATGCATCACTATACACAACAAAGCCCTCCCCCGCAATCGGCAAGGCGAGAACCGGAGCCGAAGTCAACCTTTCCTTTAGCTCCTTAAAGCTTTGGTCGCATTCCTCGCTCCAAACATATTTGGCTCCCTTGCGGGTAAGACGCGTTAGTGGACCGGAGATTTTTGAAAATCCCTCCACGAACCGCCGATAGTACCCCGCAAGACCCAAAAAGCTTCGTACTTTCGTGACATTGGTCGGACGAGGCCAATCTTTGATTGCCTCAACTTTCATAGAGTCCACCGATACTCCTTCCGCGGAGATCACATGACCCAAGAAAGCGACCTCACGAATCCAAAATTCGCACTTTTTCATCTTGGCGAACAACTTGTTCTCTCGAAGAACTTGAAGCACAATCCTTAGGTGCTCTTTATGTTCTTCTTCACTCCGAGAGTAGACAAGAATATCATCTATGAACACAACCACAAATTGATCCAATAGTGGTTTGAACACACGGTTCATTAAGTCCATGAACGCTACCGGGGCATTGGTAAGCCCGAAAGGCATAACCGTGAATTCATAATGTCCATACCGCGTCCTAAATGCGGTCTTATGCACATCCTCCGGTTTGATCTTCAATTGGTGATAACCGGATTGCAAATCAATCTTTGAATACACCCGAGACCCTTGCAACTGATCGAACAAGTCATCAATTCGGGGTAACGGGTACTTATTCTTGACGGTCACTTTATTCAACTCGCGGTAATCTACACATAACCGCAGCGAACCGTCCTTTTTCCGCACAAATAGAACAGGGGCTCCCCAAGGTGACACACTAGGCTTTACGAAACCCTTGTCCATCAAATCTTACAATTGTGCTTTCAATTCCTTCAGTTTCGCGGGTGCCATCCTGTACGGGGCCTTAGAAATCGGTGCCGTACCCGGGAGCAAATCGATCACGAATTCTATTTCCCGGTTCGGTGGCATTCCGGGCAACTCCGTCGGAAATACACATACCTGGAAACACTTTATGACAAGTAAAAGAAAAGAATGTAAAGCTGTTATTGAATGTAATGTATTCAAGAGCGAAAGATGTATATTGAGGAAAATGTATGTAAAATGTGGATGAATGGAATGTTGTAATAGTTAGTTTACATTCATTCTCTTGTGATATGCCCTCGTGCAAAACTGTGATATGTTATCTTTCCTGGGTGAAAATCATTGTACCTGTTTTGTTTACGCCTTGTGCGGACAGGGGAAACTCTGTCCGTTCGGTGGTCTGTGCGCGTGCTTGAACCGACCAAATTGGCGGTGCCGGGGTGTGACAGCTTCGCTCTTGTTGAGTGGCGTCATGGATTCGGCGTGATCGTGACGGTTCGTGGATTCGAATTGTCGATGCTCGTGGACTCGAGTGGCGTGCGTGAATTCGGACGTAGGGCGTGGACAACCCAGCGGCGTGCGTGAGATTCGTAGGAGATAACAGAGAGGTTGAGTCCGTGGAGTCGGTAATCACCTTGTAATCTTTTATTCTTAGTGGATTGTTTTCGCGTGTTGGTCCCGTGGGTTTTTCTCCGAGTTGGAGTTTTTCCACGTAAATCTCGGTGTGTTGATTTTTATTTTTCGCATTTACTTTTATCGCATCGAGCTTTGTGGTTTGGCCGTCATACCTATTCATTTCCCTCTAGGTATTTGATAGTTTCTAGATAGATCCTTGGGATCCTCATAACTGTCAAGTGGTATCAGAGCGGGATCTAAATTTATCTATCGTTATGGTAACATTAATAGGCCTCTACTATTTGATGGGACTAATTATGCGTATTGGAAAGTCTGGATGAGAGCCTTTCTCATCGCAATTGATGAGTGAGTATGGCAAGCCATTGAATTCGGATGAAAACATCCAACCGAATTAAACAGAAATGCAACCGTTCTTAAGCCACAGAATAAATGGTCGAAGGATGAGAACGAGGCTTCTTCTTATAACGGGAAAGGGATTAATTCCTTATTCAATTCACTTTCCCTTACAGAGTTCACACGTATTTCTGCGTGTGATACTGCTAAAGAGATCTGGGATACTCTCAAGATTACACATGAGGGAACCGATTTAGTAAAAGTTCAGAAGCTCCAAATGCTGACAAGTAAATTTGATTCTATTCATATGGAGGAGTATGAAACTTTTACTGAATATTACACACGTCTTCAAGACATTGTAAATATGTGTGCCACTTCGGAGAGAATTCCAGAACCTAAAGTTATAAGAAAAATTCTCAGAACTCTTCCTGAACGCTTTAGAGCAAAGGTGGTGGCAATTGAAACCGTCAAACATCCGGATGAGATGAAAGTAGAAGAATTAGTATGTGCTTTGCAAACATATGAAATGACTTTTTCTACTAATCAATCTTCTTCCAAGTCTTCTTCTAAAAGTACATGTGTTACACTTAAATCTATCAAGAAGGAAGACAGCAGCTCGGATTCTATGAAGAAATTTCACTCGCTGATTTTGAACATCAACTGGCTCTTTTAACAAAGAAATTTCGTGGGGACTTTCGGAAGAACAAAACCATTAAAGCCTCATCTACCAATCAAAAACCTTCTTCCAAAGGATCTTCAAATTCTAAATCCTCTAAAGAAAAGAAAGTTGCAAAATCTTCTAAAGAAAAAGATGATTTTGAAGGGGAGATCCAATGTTATAAATGCAAAGGCTACGGCCATATTTCAACGGATTGTCCCACTAAGAAATCTTATAAAAAGAATGCTTTGCAAGCGAGAACTTGGGACGATTCTAATTCTGAAGAATCGACCTCAAGTGATGAGGAGAAAAATAACGTTGCTTTAACCTCTTATACTTCTTTGCCTCCCGTTACATGTTTATCGTCTATTATTTCTAACTCTTTTCTTTTTCCCTCCTTGCATGAAACATCGATGGATGATGGCGAGAGTGAGGAGGAGTCGGATGATGAAGGCTTAGCCGAGGCGTATAGTCAAACTACTTATTGAATCTAAGAAGTTGGCTAAGTTGAATAAAAAGCTGAAGAAGCGGCTGCTTAAGCTCGAGGATGAAAATAACGCATTGAAGATCACGTCTAAAGCTTTTGAGGAGGAAAGGGAGCATTTATTGAAAAACAATAAAATCCTTCAAGAGAAGGTAGACAAATCGGAGACAAGAAATAAATCACATCTAGAAAAGATTGGCTTTCTTAAGCAACAATACAAAGAAACCCACACTTCCAACCAAGTTTTGACCGAACAAGTCCATCAACTCAAATCCAACATGCAAAGGTTCTCCTCCGGATCGAAAAAGCTTGATGACATGCTCAGATTGGGTCAAACAGACAAACTTGGTGTTGGATATGAAAGAACATATGTTGAGAAGGTTAAAAGTTCAACATCTAAATTCTCAACACACTTGAAAAAGAAAGTATGCCATAAATGTGGAAACAAAGGTCACATTAAGAAGACATGCCCTAGAAAAGATAAGAAGACTCAACCAGTATCTTCTAAACATCTATCGGCATCTTCCAATACTCGACAACCTTTACGGATCTAAGAGAAATATCAACTAAGTCGAGTATCCAAGATCAATCCGAAGTCTAAGCCACAACAAAAAGTCCCTACAAAGCCGAATGGCAAGTGGAGACCAAGGATTGATCAAAAGTTAAAATTCAACAAATCAAGACAACCAACAATCCGACTAGTTTGGGTTCGGAAATGTGATATCTTTTCTTATCTTAAATCTTAATGTGTTTTGACTTTAGTGTAGTGCTTTGGTTGGTTATTATTGCATATCTTTTGATCATTGCATTACATGTTTAGGTTTTCATTGTTTCGTTTGTTTTTCCTTAATTTTTGCTTAGTATTTTTTAGCATCATTGGATGATTAAATATTAAATAGTGCTTCGAACATCTATAATTCACATTCATTCACTCCTAATTAATTTCATATTAATTATCATTTTTACTCCATTTTTATTACCTTTGAAGATAATTTATTATGGGAGTTCTTAATATTTATATTCATCAAATTTAGGTAATCATGTGTAATCTCTAAGAACTTAACCTATCTCTAGGAACTTAACCTATTCGCTAATGGACTAAAATTTGTCAAATTTTCTTTCAAATAAGAGATTGCTTAATTGAGGATGAGTTATTATAATATATATAAAAAAATGCTCCTAAAAGTTTGAAAGATGTGGAAAGAGTTACATCCCAAAGGGAGTGTGAAAACTACCACCATATATAGGAAAGAGCTATCACCCCAGTCGTCCGGTAAGTGTGTGAAGCTACCACATGAAAATTAGAATGCATAACCGGAAAGGTTGAAAAAAGTGTGCATATTAAAATTTTAAAAAAAAATCGGTGCTATAAGGTGGTACATTGGAAAGATACATGAGAGCCACCCCCGGTGCATTGTTTACTTAATCTCAAATTTGAACGTTTATGCGATAAATTTATGTCATTTTTTGTGAATCTCTATAAGTGTCACGCCCTGAGACCGCCAATTTGGTCGGTGCGGGCACGCACACAGACCCGCCGAACGGATAGAGTTTTCCCTGTACGTCCAAGGCGTCACAACCAGTACAATTCAAAAGGTTCCAAACAGGAACATAATTCATACATAGATTGCATAAGGAAAGCATCATAAAGTACTATGCTATTACAAGCATTCACAATACATCCACATATTATAGTTTTTGTCTTTGTTCTCTTTACAAATACAACCAACTTGTTATTACATTCCTTTCATTCCAATACCCCTAAGCTACGCAGTAGATGGTACATCTATCCTGGTCATAGTGGTAGGACGCTAACTATCAGGCAACGTCCTCCCCCCGCGCCGCCGCGCCGCTCACGTGCTGACCTGAAAAATAGTGGGATGAGAACTATCTAAAATAGTTCCCAGTGGGTAAAGCCACCCAAGGGAGAAGCTCGACCCACCAGGTCCAAAGGAAGCATAAAAGCATGGTTAGTACATATACATAACTTGCAAGCATATAACTCTACTATATGCAAAAACAGTAAACATGCTTATGCTTCAACAAATGCGATAATAAAATCCATGCAATACATTTTTCACTGTTATTCCACTATCCATTTCACAATCAACCTGCTCCTAAGGTTCATTCACCTTAGCTAAGCCACACACGACTCACTCTTGAGTCAAACATCATTGGGCCACCACCCTCCTAAGGTTTACTTATCTTAGCCAAACCTTACCCGACTCACTCCTGAGTCAAACATCATTGGGCCACCGCCCCCCTAAGGTTTACTTACTTTAGTCAAACCTTACCCGACTCACTCTAGAGTCAAACATCATTGGGCCACCGCCCCTCTAAGGTTTACTTACTTTAGTCAAACCTTACCCGACTCACTCTAGAGTCAAACATCATTGGGCCACCGCCCCTCTAAGGTTTACTTACTTTAGTCAAACCTTACCCGACTCACTCTAGAGTCAAACATCATTGGGCCACCGCCCCTCTAAGGTTTACTTACTTTAGTCAAACCTTACCCGACTCACTCTAGAGTCAAACATCATTGGGCCACCGCCCCTCTAAGGTTTACTTACTTTAGTCAAACCTTACCCGACTCACTCTAGAGTCAAACATCAGCGGACTACCGCCTATGTCCAGGCCTGAGGAGATGAACATGCTACATACACCTCAGCTATCAATCCACTCGGCAGGTGAGGGATATACCACATACACCTTCGATAGTCAAACCACTGCCGAGCGAGGAGAACTACACATACCCGCAGTTATGAGTCACTTGCCGGGCGAGGAGGACCACACATACCCGCAAGTATAATCTGCTGCCGGGCGAGGAGAACCACACATACCCGCAGCCACAATCACTTGCCAGGCGAGGAGAACCACACATACCTACAAGTATCAGTCTAGGGATTCCGGAATCCATTCCAAAGTCTCAAGGGTTCATCTTTTACCCTATATTATCAACCTCTCTAGGTTTACATTCTCATGTCCAAGTGGTCATCCTACCACTTATTTTATCACCTAGGTTCCACGACGCTAGGTCATATATTTTTCCCACCTAGATTCACCCGACTCTAGGTTAATAACATTCCAATACAAGTGGTCTCTCTCTACCACTATGTTTCCAACCTATGTTTAATGACACTAGGTTCAATGTCCTGTTTAAGTGATTTTCCTATCACTATGTCTCTCAACCTAGGTTCAACGACTCTAGGTTCACACACATTACAAACCAAGTGGTCTTTCTACCACTATGTTAAGTTTACCCACTCTAGGTTCATCACCTGATCCAACCTATGTTTAATAACACTAGGTTTAATACCATCACATTCCAACCTATGTTCAATGACACTAGGTTTAATACCATCACATTTCAACCTATGTCCAATGACACTAGGTTTAATACCATCACATTCCAACCTATGTCCAATGACACTAGGTTTAACATGCATACATCACCTTTCAAGTATATATATATATATATATATATTATGAAATACTCGAATTCTCTTGCATGCAAGGAGAGCCCATGGCTCAAATCACTTGGATATACACCCCATGTCAACATGCACATTACAGTTCTTTCTTATCCTAGTTGTCCATACCTAGGATTTTCAATTTTACATGGCCTCTAGCCCTTGTTTAACCACATGTCAAGTTCTCTAGCGTATAGAGAAAATTAGCTCACCGCTATGTCCACACCTAGGCATACACATGTCCATTTGTATCTATGTGTTCTACATGCCTATAGTTCCAATCCATGGTAGTTAATGGTATTAACATCATATGATCTACACATTCATATATACTACTTACCAATTAACCTACCATTACATGCATCAAGTAAAATAAATTATACTTTACTCTTTCGACATGGAAGTGACCTAATCACTTCGGTAAACACAAACCCACCTCACAAAGCTCCCTAATTGCTTGTAGACACTTGCAATTAGGCTCTTTTCCTTGGCCTCAAGCTTAGTCTTCAAGCTCCTTGCCCTAACACACATGAAGGATTCGTTAATCCGAGTCGAACTCATAACGATCCCATCTCTTGGAATCACTCGAAATCGAGTTGTCCCACATGTTTTACTAACCTCCAACTAGGGTTCTATGGGGTCAAACAATTTTTAAACCCCCCCATAAGAGAATCCCTCTTTCAACCTAGGGTTTTCATAAATATAGCCAAACCCAAAAATCACATGCTAATCCCTACAATTTGTAGTCTAGATTAGCCAAGAGTTTGATAACAATCCATTTACAAGGCTTAAATCCAAAACCCTAACCTTAGATCTCACCTTGGCCACGAGCTCCCCAAGCTTCTTCTTGCACCAAAACCCTAACAATCCATTTTCTCCAAGCTTTGGAGAGCTCTCTAGAGAGAGAAAGTAGAGGAGAGGGAGAGGAGAAGTAGAGGAAGAAGGGGGAAAATGAAGAAGATAAGTCCCCAACCTCATAAGCCTACCACATGAAATGACCAAAATACCCCCATTCTGGAGCTTCTGGGTCCGTGGGGTCCGGACCTTGCATCCCGGGTCCGGAACCCGTAAGCAATTTCAGCATTTTCACAGCTGGGGTCCGGATCCCAATCCCAGGGTCCGGACCCGGACACTGTGAACAGTGTTTTCAGCCTTTTTCATTTTCTTCTCATTTTCGCTCTAAAACTCCATTTTTTATTCCGTTTTCTCTCCAAATCAAATCCAACACAACCGAAACTCTTCTGCACATAAGAACACTTCCTAAGTTGGAGAATTATAGTTTATCCCTTACGGAATAATTATATTCCAACATACAATCGTATCTCAAAATTCTCCCAATTTTTCTCTAATCATTCCAACACTCTCGGGACACAACATGGACTCACCAAATCCACTTCTAATCGTTCCGAGACCCTCGGAACTCAATTCTAAACACGTTCAACTTACTTCTGAACTAAACTTTGTCCAACTTGGCCAAAGTTCAAATGCTTCCGAATTGCGGTTCACTACAATAAGTCATCTTCATAATTCGTTACATCTTGATAGTTTTTTAGCCTTTAGATTATTTTTGATAACTTGACTTTGACGTATATATATGGATTAAGAAATCTTATAATATCTTATTTGCATTATGATAATTTTGGAGTACAATTCTTAATTATTGTGAAATTAACATGGATCAAAATAAATTGATGTGAAATTATCTTTCTCATGCACCAACATTGCGATCATGACAAAAAGTGGTTCTGAGGTACTGTGTACCAGTACACTCATTGGGTATCGGAACACGCGGTACCGCTACCAAAGTAGGGTTTTGCAAAACCCGAAGCTTGAAAAATTGAACTTTGTATTGCGTACCGGTGCGCGTGTTCGGGTACCAGTACTAGGTTTGTGGAACAGTTTTTTTAATACCGGTATGAGAGTGATTATTCCCACTTCAAACTTTTCTAAAACTCTCCCTTTCTCTCTCTAAAAGGATTCTAACCTTCTTCTCGCCTGGATCCTTAATTTTTTAGTCCCGATTTGTAAGTTTGCTCCCAAATTTCTCTTCTTCATCTTCAAAACCCTAGTTTTTTCATGTTTTAGAGTTTTTTTTGGGTTGTGAAGAGATCATGGTTGTTGCTGAAATTTGTTGCGAGTTTTTGCATAAATTGAAGTTAATCTCCTGCACGCTACGTTTTTGAGTGGTTAGATTAGTGAATAATGTTGAATCCATTGTGAATCTAAAGTTTTATAGCATGTTCTTAAGCAAAATTTTTGGGATTTTTGTTGTTAAGCCATTTTGCACGAAATAAATTGCTTGAATTTGTTAGAAACAATGTTTTGTGCATTTCAAGTTGGTTAGAAAACTTATTACACTATTTTGCAAGGTTCATGGGATTGTGAATGTGTTAATTCATTTACATATTTCACATGTTACTCAGGGCAATGGCTTTCTCGATCCTTCTTGCACTTGCGGTGCTAATGGCCTTTGGTGGTTGTGGTGGAGGTCGTGGTCGTAGCCGTGGATGAAAAGGTGCCACCAAGAGAACACGGGTCAAGAAAGAAACTTCAAGTACTGAATCCGAAGATCTTGAAAGTTTGTCCGACAGAGTAGCCGAACTGAGGCTAGCACTGGGAAGGGAAAAGGAAAAGCACCTAAGACCTCCAAGAAAAAAAAAAGGTGCTAGTTCCCCTCCGCGACAAAGTACAGGCGGTCCAATCATTAGAGAGCAAGGTTCTAGTGAATATGAACGAAGGACTAAGCGAGCCGCAGAATCTGAGTCTGTTACTGCTAGAAGGCAAAAAGCATTTGCAAGCATAACGTGCCTAGGGGAGCGATATGTGAACTTCAGTGAGCTCATAAGAGAAGTTCCAGAATTTGGACAATTGATGCAACGAGCTACCATTGAACCCGTCAGGCGAATCAAGGCACGTGCCGCATTTTGTGTTGAGCTCATGCGGGAGTCCTATATGCGCGGAAGGTTCTTGCCAAGGATCAAGAGACAGAGAATTATCTATTTAAAACATGTTTGTGGAAAGAAGATTGTTGTCACTCCGAATACTATCGGTGAAATTTTTGGATTGAACGTGACTACCACTGCTCTTCAGTATACACATAGCATGATCGAACATTCCTCTCACTCGAACACTGTTATTAATGCAATATGCAAGCTAGGAACATGGACAAATCGCGTATACATTGAATCCAGGGATTTAAGGCCTGAGTATCATATACTTTCCTTGATAATCTGTTATAATGTGTTGCCGACCATCGGACCAAGAGAATTCATTGGGATCGTCTTGTTCTTCTCTATCTTCTTGGTCACCCAGAGCATGCTGAGGGTTTGAACATAAATATCCCTTTCTTGATGTGGCAAAAGATGACTCATGTGATTCAGGCCTCGGGACAATATGAGCTACTCCCATTTCCTATTTTGATCACGAAAATTTTGGAAGATAATGGGGTAGATATCACGTGCAACAAGTACGATTATGGCTTGGGTCCCATAGAAGGAGTCACTTTGGCAAAGTCAATTAGCACGTTGAAGACTTTTCAACAGGTGAAGGCTTACACCACAGCTACTTCTGGTTCTACAGCTCATCCAGCAGAACGAGAGGGATCTTCCAGCTCAAGGGGAGTGGTTACTGTGGAATCACTTCATCATGAAGTTCGGTCTATAAGAAAAAGAGTTGAACAAGGTTTCAAAAAGATGGATGAGAGGTTAAAGAAGATGGGGATGGCGTGAAGAAAATATTGGACATTCTCGCGTGCCGACATGACGATGTTGTTCCCAGTGGAGTAGGACCAAGTTCTTCACATCCTGCTGGGCCATCCACTGCTAAGCAGCATGCACATGGGGATGACAAAGGAGAAGACGATGATGATAGCAATGGTACTGATGGCGACGACGAGTGAAGTTTACTTTCTACCTTGCACCTTATTTTATCTATCTTGTTTTTGCTTGTAGGAAGTAACCACTGTCTACTTTGTTTTGGTCATGTAACTATAAACTAACCAATACTCTTTATCTTAGTATGTCTTTCTCTCTACTACTTGTATCTTTTTGGCAATTTTTGACAAAAAGGAGGAGAGACACGAGAAGATGAAAGATGACTGAAGCAAAATTTGATGAACAAAAGGGGAGAGAATAATGTGAAAGAACAAAGGAGAGGATAATCTTGACAAAGGGGGAGAGGATAATTTTGAAAATGAAGGAGAAGAAGACCGGTGAAGTTTTGTGGGTTGAGAAGACGAAGACGAAAGGAGTTTCTAACTCTAGAGATTTTTCTAACTTGAAACTTCTAACTTATATTGGTCATCTATGATTTTGGTTGGAGTTTGTGTGACTATTGCAGAAATTTTTGAAGACTCCAAGTCCTAAGTCATAGAGTTTGTCTTAGGAGTCGTTCATGTGTAATTTTGTCTTTTATTTGGATCTTACACGTGAGAGGTTCGATGTTTTGGTGATGACATTGAACTTCGTTTTTGGTTAGCAAGCATTGAGGGTTTTATGTATTTTTAGATTTTGTCACGAAATTGCCAAAGGGGGAAGATTGTTACAGATTTTATGTTGGCATATTTCGTGATTTGAGTCGGAGTCTTGAAGGGTTTGGTTCGAGTTGTCAACGGTTGAAGAATCCAAGATTCCGAGAAGAACTCAAGAACATCTCACAAGTTGAATCATGATGCTCAGATATGATTTAGATGTTTTCATGGTGATACCTTATGGAATAATGACATTAGAATCATAAAAGAGTTGACCAGTAGATTAGAAGTCATTTTTGGAACTTTTGGGGCCTTTATAACAATATTTTATATTGAGTTTCGGTACTGGATCTTGGTTCCTGAGAAACAGATTTAAAAACCTAAAAGTTTGCATTGAGTACCGGAACCCAGTTTTGAGTTCCTCAAAATCCGAACGTTGCAATTCTGTAATTTGAATTACGTATCGGTATCTAGTTGGAGCACCGGTACTGATTTAAGTTGTACCGGTACTGATACGCTTGAGTACCGAAACACAGCATTAGAAAAATCTGCTGTTGCGTCTTTGTGTTCCGGCACCCACCTTCGTGTACCGGTACTCAATGTGCAAATTTGCTGTACTTATTCTAATCGGTCTCTAATTGATTCTAAAGTCTATAAATACAATGTTAGGGTTCTCTATGACGGTGAAGCACTTAGAATTCATGAGAGAGCAATCCTAGAGGCTAGGTTTTTCGTTCAAAACCTTTCACCACCAAATTAGCCTCTTAGATCAATTCGAGATAGCTATCTTGCTTCATGAATTTGTTGAATTAATCTACTATTCGCTTAGAGTTTTTTCCTCTGGTTTTTTAATGAAACCCTAAGCGAAGAATCACCATAGAAACAGTGCTTCGCTCTTGTTGACTGGCGTCGTGGATTAGTGTGATCGTGACGGTTCGTGGATTCGAATCGTCGGTGCTCTTGGATTCGAGTGGCGTCCGTAAATTCGGACGTGGGACGTGGACAATCCAGCGGCGTGCGCGAGATTCGTAGGAGATAAATGAGAGGTTGAGTCCGTGGAGTCGGTAATCACCTTGTAATCTTTTATTCTTACTGGATCAATTTCGCGTGTTGGTCCCGTGGGTTTTTCTCCGAGTTGGAGTTTTCTCACGTAAATCTCGATGTGTTGATTTTTATTTTTCGCATTTACTTTTATCGCATCGAGCTTTGTGATTTGGCCGTCATACCTATTCACCCTCCTCTGGGTACTTGATAGTTTTTAGATAGATCCTTGGGATTCCCATAACTTACACAAACTGCCAAAGATTTATGGTATGCCTTAAAAGATGCCTACATTAGAGATAATGAAGGTGTAACTAGGTTTACCATTACTGATTTTAACAATTTTAGAATGATTTTGACAACTGTCTTTATTTCAAGAGATTTGATGATCGTTGTGTCCTTCTTTGATTCTATGTTGATGACATCTGATCCTGGCTCCTGATCTTAATCTGATTAACCAAGTTAAATCCTTCTTATCGGACCATTTGATATGAAGAACCATGGTGAAGCAGATGTAATCTTAGGAATGAAAATTCTTAAATCATCTGATTCTATTCTTCTGACCCAATCTCATTATACCCAAATGGTTCTTGATAAATTTGGATATTCTAATTGCTCTCCTGTTTCTACTTCTTTTGATCGTAGTGTTCAACTTGTGAAGAACACTGGTAATCTTGTGAATCAGGAAGGATTTGTCCAGATTATTGGTTCTCTGATATACCTAACCAATAGAACTAGACTTGATATTGCCTATGCCATATCGAGATTGAGTAGATATACTAATAACCCTAGTATGACTCATTGGATTGCTCTGGAGAGAGTATTTCGTTACTTTAAAGGTACTCTCTCTTATTCTCTTCGTTTTGTTGGCTATTCTGCTGTAATTGAGGGATACAATGATGCCAATTGGATTTCAGATTTCTTGGATATCAAACCCACTTCTGGTTATGTATTTATTCTTGGTAGCGGTGTAGTTTCTTGGCAATCCACCAAACAGACTATAATAGCCAGAAGCACTATGAAGGCCGAGTTAGTTGCTCTTGACACTACTTGTCTTGAAGCCGAGTGGCTCAAGAATCTATTGTCATCGGTTCCTTTGATTTCTTCTTCTATTACACTTATTTCTATTCGATGTGACTCTCGAGCTGCAATTGATTTTTGTAAAAAAAATTAGTGAATTCTAAGGCTAGTAGATATATTAAATTGAAACAAAAGTCTGTTAGATGGCTAATTTCTCATGATATTATTTTCTTAAGTTTTATCAGATCTAAATAGAATCTTGCAAATTGTTTGACGAAAGGCGTAAATAGGACTAAGGTCCTGGAGTCATCGAGGGGGATGGGACTTTGCCTATAAAGAGCCTTTCTACAGTGGGAACCTAACCTTTGTGATAGGAGACCCCTTGAAGAAGGTTCAATGTTCTAAAAACAAGCTGTCAGGTTTGCTAAAGAGCACTTTCTACAGTTTATATAAAGGAGCTTTAGCTCCAATCCCATTCCTATGGTGAGTAGTGCTCTGTGTAGTGGTTAAGGTTGAGCTTATAGCTCTTAATGGGATCCGAGACGGTAATTTTCGCGAGATGTGACTCTACACACATCCCTGGAGGAAACCACCGATATAAGAGTATCCGTATATGGCCGCAGCTATGAGATGTGGGCTGTCCATAGAAACTCTAATGAAAATCAAGGTATTGTGCATAGCCATTAACACACAGACTCGCGATGGAGAATTCTGTACTACGTGTGTGGTAGTTGAAGTCAGAGTCAAAGAAACGTAGGTCAAAACCTGGTTCACTCTGATTCCTTCTGATGAAAACTGCTTACACTAAGTGGGGTTAAGTCTCTTAAAGATATCTAGCCTATTGCATAATATAAACACCCGATAATTTACTATTTTTTTTTATTATTGACTTTTATTTTTCTTTTGAAAATTTTGAATTTTGTGGGGGATTGTTGGTGAAAAATTTAAAATTTTCAATTATTATTATTATTATTATTTTAATTTACACAAAGCCTAACACAAAACCACACAAAACCTAAACACAAAACACAAAGCCTAACACAAAACCACACAAAACCTAAACACAAAACCCTTTTTTTTTCTTTTTTTTCTTTTTTTTTTACACAAAACCCTTTTTTTAAAAAAAAAAAAAAACACAAAGCCTAACACAAAACAAATACAAAGCCCAACACAAAACCTAAACACAAAACCCTTTTTTTTTATATTTGAAAATAAAAAGGAAAATGCAGACGGAAAGACCTAAGGCTAAAACCTAAATAAAAAGGGAACACAAATAGGATAGAGGAAAAACGGAGAACCAGAAGTAGAAAGAACTGGACAGAAAAAGGCCGAAACTTTATACAGAAAAAAAAATAAAATTTACACAAGCAGGAAATGAGAGGAAAGATATAATATAGATAGAGCCGAAGAAGAAGGAGATACACTTTTTTTTTTTTGAGAACAAGAAGAAATATATTGAATAAGATAAAAACTTACATATTTACAAACAAGAAGGTTTCCCTTTCGGGAAGATCCGAAAACTTAAAATAAAAAAGGTTACAAGATCGGAGACTTGTTTACAAAGAGATTTGAGAAATATTTTTACAGAAGAGAAATAAAGAAAAACATGGCTATTGCTTGAAGGTGGCTATGGGAGGTTATGGTTGCGCTAATTTCTGATGCCCTTGTTTGCTGGATGCCTTGTCTATTTATAGTTGAAGGGAAGATCTTTGAGGAAATTTGTAGAAGCTTGTCGAAGATGTAGTGGCACTTGGAAGAAGGATGTAGAGCATGTCCTTTGGCTTTAGCATGTGATGCTTGTACTAGAATTGTATGACTCATGTCCTTATGGTGTCCTTGTTTTACGCTTTCGGTGCATTGCTTTCGGTGGGAGTGATGCTTTTGGTGGTATAGGGCGTCCTTGTGGAATCTTTTTAGGCTGAGTGGTACCTTTTTTATGCTGAGTAGTGTCCTTGCTTATGCTGAGTGGTGTCCTGTCAAAAGAGATTTTTTCCTATTTTTTGCCCATAATCGTAAGGATTAGGCGGAAATTTTATTTGTTAAAAACAAAACTTCCCTAATTTTTGCCTGTAATCAAAAGGATTACAGCGGAATTTTAATTTGTTCAAAGGAGTTTTTCCTACCTTTTGCCTATAGCCGTAAGGGCTATAGCAGATTTTATTATTTTTAAATTATTGTGTCAAGATTATGCATGAGAATGCTATCGTCTGAGAGTCCTGCGCCGGATCCTGAAATAGTGTTTTGGCTTGTGGAAAATATTGAAGAAGAAATGTGCGTTGGAATTGTTGATCTGCTGGAGGAACTTGCTTGAGCATCCTCTGTGATAATTTTTGGTCCTTCTAGTTTTTGGAGTACTTGTGTTAGGAGTATAGCAATGCTACTGTCTTGTTTTTGCTTCTTTTTCTTCATAAGTATCTTTTGTTTTCCTTTCGTATCCCTTGTTTTTTTGCTTGGTGGTGACATGGAAGATTCGGCCTGATTTTTGGGTTCTTGTATATTCCCATGAGGGTGTAGTGCTTCTATTGGGAAATCTTTTATTGGCTCGTTGTCAAATAATTCTACCATAAGTTGTTTTTCTTTGGGATTTAATAGGATTTGTGAAGGTAATAGCGGTGGATAAGAAGGAGCTGGTTGTGGTATGGCATTTGGCTGTGTTGGTGATAATAAAGGTTTTTGGGGTAATGTGAGAATTCGAATTTTGGAAATTTGGAATTCTATGTTTCTCTCCCCTGATACTGTGTTTTTGACCTGTATACGTATATATATACAGGTATTTATATATATATATATATATGTATATAAGTGATTTTAGTGGTTTTTGTTGGTTTTGGTTTTTCGTCGCGGAGAGAGAACGGCTTAACGGCGCGATCCGGAGTCCAATTTTGGCAATCCAAAATGCTAAGTTCGATGTTTCGGCA
Source organism: Puya raimondii (assembly GCA_016920855.1). Taxonomy (NCBI): domain Eukaryota; kingdom Viridiplantae; phylum Streptophyta; class Magnoliopsida; order Poales; family Bromeliaceae; genus Puya; species Puya raimondii. The sequence continues at coordinate 67,219,561 of JABWPP010000049.1, forward strand.
GTACTGAACGCGATGGCGCAATCCGTGTCGGCGTGCGACGCACGGATTAAAAGTTATTGCATCTTTATCGCTGATCGCTCGAACGTTACGTTTTATGTTTCGCGATCGGGTCCCCGTTTTCGCACCTTTTCGCGCAATTTCGAATCGTAGGGGGCCTGGGAGGATTTTGTTACTTGAGAGGGAGGGTTTTGGCTGAGAGGGAGCTTTGAGTAAAGCTCACTCAACCCCCTCTCTTTATCCCTTTTACACTCCATCTCTCTCTCTCTCTCTCTCACTCTCTCACTCTCTTCTCTCCCCTGCTCCCAGGTGGTGAGCCCGAGCTCCCCCTGCCCCTCAGCCTCCTCCCCGAGCTCTGCCGGCCGCCGCCTGGCCGGAGCAGCCCCGGCCATCTTTCTCTCCCCCTTTTCTTCTTTTCTCCTTCTTCTTCTTCCTCTTCTTCTCCCTGCGGTGTGCACCCAGGGGAAACCCATGCGTGGGCTTCCCCTGAGGTGGCACGACCGCCGGAGTGGAGAGCCGCCGCCAGGAGCCGCCGCCGTGGGCCGCCGGAGCTGCCGCTGGGCTGCTGGAGCTGCTGCTGGAGGAGCTGCGGGCCGAGCATGGTGGGGCCGCGCCGCCGCCGCCTCCCGACGCCGGAGAGGGTGAGCTTGGTCACCCTCGGGACCCTCCGCGCCGCGCCGCCTCCTCCTTCCCCGGCCATCGCCGTGCCGCCGGAGCGCCGCCGGAGCCGCCGCGGGCTCGGTGTAGCCAGCTAGGGCATCCGCAGCTTGGGTTGCTCCGCCGCCGCCACCCGCCGCCCTTTTTTGTCGCGGTCACCTCCCACCTCCCAACCGACGGCCGGCGACCTCCTCTTGCCGGTGCTCGCGTCGCCGCCGGCCGCCGTCGCCGTTTGTTGCCGGAGCCGCCGTGCCCTGTCTCGGGTTGCCAACCCGAGAGCAGGCTTGCTCCCCGCGCCGCCGCCGCCGGTCCCTGCCGCCACCTGAGGTGAGAGCCCCCTCTTCCTTGCCTCCCCCGCATCCACCCCTGGCCGCCGCCGGCCATGCTTGTCGGCCGGCAGCCGGCCGGAGCTAGTTGCTCCGGCCAGGGTGCTTTAGTGTTCTGTTTTAGGTTTCTTTGCTTGTTTGTCGCTTCCGATGACTCCCGAAGCTCGGGAGGGTGAGCCCGACGATCGCAGCGATGTGCTGAACACCGTGCTCACCCTAGTTTTGGGTTTCGTTGAGCCGTTTTATCGTTCGGCCTTTGTCGGGCTATTTTTGCCTATTGCTCGCTGTTTTATGCACTTTCCCGGACTGCGACCGGTCCTGTCGCAGTGGGGCTGTGAGCATGGCCTCCGTTACATCGTTGCCGATCCGCTGGTGCTTGCGGAAGGTCGTGCGGATGTACGGCTTGCTCACACGGCCTTAGTTAAGCTTGCTTGTGTGCGCGCGCTCACTGTTTTTATGGGATTTCCCGGCTTGCGACTGGTCCTGTCGCAGTGGGACAGTGAGCACGGTCTCCGTGACGTCGCTACCTATCCGCTGGTGCTTGCGGAAGGTCAAGCGGACGAACGGGTTGCTCGAACGGCTTATTTTAGCGCTTGTATGTATGTATATTGTGCTTGTTTTGGGACTTAGGCGCTTGTGGCAGCGTTACAACGCTGTGGGCAGCAAGGGTTTGGTCCTCGGGACCCTGTGGACTAGTTGTCCAACCCCCTCGCCCTTCGTGGAGTTTCGGATTCGTTTCCGACGCGTTTTTCGATGAAATAATCGGCGAAACGCACGTTTCTAGTTGTGCGACTCACTCGCTGTTTTCGCGAGCGACTTGGCTTGGTTGTTTAGCCTTGTTGGCTGTTCCTCATCGCTGTCCCGAAGTTCCGAGGACAGCGGATGAGTGATGTGGGGTTCCGGTGCCAAATCGGCACTTTTCGGGAACCCGGGAAGCCTTTACGGGTGCGTTTGATGTTCGTGGCACCCCGAGCTTGTGCTCGCTGTCCCGTCACTTGGTTTAGTGTGTTCGGGGACAGCGAGGGACCTTGTTGGCTGTTTGGTACCCCTCGGGGGCTTTGTGTGGTTTCGGGATCGCCCCGGTGGGTTTCCCGGGCGATCCGTCGGTTTCGGGATGTGAGAGCTTTGTGTTTAGCGTCGACTTGGTGGACCTTGACCCTGTGAGTCTTTCGTAGGTCCTGTCGCGGTTCCCGAGAGCCGTCGGTGTTAGATTGGATCTTACCTACAGGTGGGTACTTCGACCCGGAGTCGGTTCAGTGGACTACGGTGATACCTTTCTATCCCTTCCTTTGCTTTTCTGTTAGTAGTTCACTTGACTCCCGTAGACTCTACTCATATGCGTGCTTGGATAGTAGAGTAGTGTGGGTTGCATGTTCTTTGAGACGACCCAGTCGGTCGGTGGGGATCGCTTGTCATTCTGAGCGATCCTAGTGTGGTTTGCATGTTCTTGAGACGACCCAGTCGGTCGGTGGGGATCGCTTGTCAGTCTGAGCGATCCTAGTGTGGCTTGCATATTCCTTGAGACGACCCAGTTGGTCGGAGGTGATCGCCTGTTGTTCCGAGCGATCCTAGTTGTGGTTTATTGGTTGCTTCTCGGCTTGTTGCCGTTCTGTGGTTTGAGCATATGCGTCGATCGTCACAGCTCTTCCCGCACTTCACGTACACCGCGGTCTGATCCACCGTTTAGAGGTGTTCTTTTCCGGAAAAGGGTCGTGAATTTCTACCGACCCGTGGCCCCGAGCATTGCGTCGGGATGGATGGTGCCGTTGGATTGAGCAGGGTGACAGTGCCAGGGCCACCCCCTGGTGGCTATAGATTGGGTTCACTTTGTGGTTATCCCCTTTGATGCATACTAGTTGTTTACAGTAGCATTGTTATTTTTGTTATAGGTTCAGCCTCATTTTTACTTTTGCTACTGTTTACCATATCTATCTTTTGTTGACCCTCGTGCCGGTGTGTACACCTCGCCTTCGTCGGCTTGCGGTACCCACTGGGAGGGGAGACATGCGTGCATGTTCTCACCCCCCACCCCCTTTACAGGTTTCAGGTGAGCAGGGTGGTGAGTGTCGGGACGCTGCGAGGCACGCCTAGATAGTAGCTCTAGAGGTTCCGACTCGTGAGGCTACATCCCCAGATTTGGTTATTCCCCTACCTCTATTTGATAGATGTAATGTGTGGTTCAGTTACCCCGTTGTAAATTCTAGCATGCTTATGTTGTGGATTCATTCTATATGCTTGTGTGATGACTGCATGCTTGGACTAGTTGATTGTATCCTTGCTTTTCAATCGTTTCGTTATCTAGCATTTCGGTTTTCTACCCCTCGTGGTAGCGTCGTAAAACAAGGTTTCCGTGTGGGAAACGATTTTCAAATAGATTTCTGATTGCTCGGTTTTGTGATTTCAAAAAAGAGAGTTCTCGTGTGGAGAACAGTTTTCAAAGGCTTCTTCAATGATTGAGATTAGGGTTTCAAACTAAAGCTTCTGGGTAAGGAGCAGCTTTCTAGAATGATTGTTGCTTGTGCATTGCATCATCCTTCGCTTAAGGATTTGCTTAGATTCATACAGGTTAAGGACTGTTAGCTGTATGAATCTCTCGTTGTGTTGATGTGCTGTTGGGATGAATGAATGGTGGTTGTGATCCTGTTGTTTGTTGTTGGACGCCGTGCAAATACAGGGGAGGCTCTGTCCGTGTGTACAGTGGACCCTGTATTTGTGGCGGGTCTGTACGTGGCACGGGCTAGGCTTTTAAAAAAAAAAATTTAGCACGTTTTTCCGCATCTTGAACTAGCCCGGGGCGTGACAGATTAAGATGGTATCAGAGCGTAAAGGAAACAAACACTCATTCATTCATCAACTTGTAACTGAACCACTGGTTAGGCTGACCCATAGGAAGACCTAGGATGTATAGGCGCGCGAGCTCGAGGGGTTTGTTTTCGGCTTGTATTTTGTGGGAGTTGCCGACCCCTTTTCTCTTGCGCTGGTTTCTGCTTTTTGCGTTGGCTTGTGGTCTTGGTAGACCTCCTCGTCCGGGTCGTGGTGGTGGGCGTGCGCCTGTGGAGCTGTCTGCTGGTTTTCTGTTTCGGGCCGTTGTGGCCGGTTCGAGTGAGGAGCTGGCAGGAGGCGGACAGCCTGGTGTAGACCGTGCCCTGTGTGCTTGGGGCCGTGGCGAGGGGTCAGTTGGCGACCCTCTCCGGCATGTTCCGGCTTGTTCCGGTAGTTTTTGCAACAGGCTACGGTAGCTGCCGCTCCAGCCCCTCCTACTCCTTCGCCGTGTTCCCCGATGACTGCAGACCCTCCTGTGGCACCCACACCGTTGTGCGACGACCGTGACGACGACAGCGACTTCGTCGGCTGTTTCGCGTGTGGACGCCGACCCCGTGTTTGGGGGTGGTGGTCACATCTGAGCGTGTTGGGGCGGATCTCCTGAGTTTTGATCTGCCCTTGTTCGCAGGCTCGTGCTCCTTCTAGTGGTGGTGGATCTGTTTTGTTGTTGGGCTGTTCTTGCCCTGTCCCCACTTTTCGTGTTGAGCACGAGGGCCCCTGCGAGCGTCTCTACGGAGACGGTGCCTTGAGCGGTTTCGACCGCAGTTGGGTGTTTTCCCCTCTGTTTGGTTGGGTAGGGCGGTGAAGCCTACCCCTCTGACGTCTTGCGGGTGCATCGTCAGTGTTGGTCTTTTGACCATTGGCTAGTTCTGGCGTCGAGCTGACGTGTACTAGATTGAGTGGACACTGTTGAGTGTCGGGTGTTTGTTGGTGCCTACGTGGCTTGCGGCTATCCTAACGCCTAAATTGGTGTCTTATGGGATTCCGGGTGGTATTTGTAGGTTTCCGTGTTGCCGCGAGATCTTCCAGGTTCTTGTTGGGGATCTCACCGCGTTCGACGCTGGTTAGTCGACGCTGGTTTTTGTTCTTCCTCCGCGTCGGTACGGGTGGATTGACGACCCTTTGTCGCCTGTAGCCGTCGGTTCGTGGTTGGAAGCCGATGACTCCTAGGGAGTTGGCTCAGGGCAGACTTTGTTTTGTGGGTCGGTCTGCTTTTCCCGTTAATTCGGTGACTCGTCTGTGACTTTGGTCCAGCTTTGGAGTTGGTTGACCTGGTGCCTTTGTGGTGTTGCCAACTGGTTGTTGGCTTTGACCTTGGGATATTTCGTCTTTTTTTTGATAAGTACGTTGGCTGCAGACAACGTAGTGTCGAAAGTTAGGACGAAATACCCTATCCCTTCTTGGGGACTTTCTGGATTGGGTCGGTGCTTTCCCTTGCAAGACTTTCTCTCGCTCTCGCTCTTGGCCGTCTTGCGGAAAGCTGTGTGTTGGTCATCCCTGTTCTAGTGGTGAATCTTGAGCTAATCCTGGCGTGGTTTTGCGCAGTTGATTGGCCATCACTGCCATTGGTTTTGACTCCGGTTGAGTCAGGGTGCCCTTTTAGCTCGGTTTCGGGATGACGGGAGCCTGGTTGTTGGCTCCGAGCTGTGTTTGCGTGCTGGGTTTTCGCCGCGTCTTTCGTGTAGCCTTGCTTTAGAGCGCGTGTCCGATCTTTTGGATCTGATGTTCGGCATCGTTGGTGTTTTTACCGCTGGTTGCGATTTGCAGCCCTGTACACCTGAGGGGTGGACTCGCAAGGTTTCCGTTGGTTGGATTGTGAGTCGAGCTTTCTGTTGGTCGGTGTCGTTTTAGTACCCTCTACCGCAGATCTTCGATCACTTTGACCGGCTCCAGGGAGCCTCGGTTTTCTCGAAGTGTGTTCCGCAGCCAGGTTATCTTTAGTTGAGGATCAAGGCCGAGGACGTTGCGTTAACAGCCTTCCGGACTCGTTACGGGCTTTACGAGGTCTCGGTTTTGCCGTTCGGTTTGACGAACGTCCCGGCAGCCCTTTGGTTTTGATGAACTGGGTTTTCGGCAGTTCTTGGATCAAATTGTCGTGGTCTCCTTTGACGACATACTGATCTATTCGAGGAGTTTCCTTCTTGGTTCGCATCGTGACGTGGGTTGGTTTTGAGGAGGAACCAAGGAAGGAGGACTCTGTAGTGGTTTGGCCTGTTCCGACTTCTGTGGCAGAGATTAGGAACTTCCTCGGCTTGGGCGTGGTTGTCGGCGATTTGTTGAGGGTTTTTCTCAAGATCGCCGCCCCTTTGAGCAGCTGTTGAGGAAAGGCGCGTTGTTTCTGTAGACTCCCGCTTGTCTGATGAGCGCCTAGGAGCCGATGGACTGTTTGACTCGTGCCCCTATCTTAGCATTGTCGCAGCCTGGTGAGACTGTTACGATCTTCTGCGATGCATCTTGGATGAGATTGGGGTGCGTGCTCACTCAGCAGGTGAAGGTTATCGTTATGCTCCGCGCTAGTTGATGGACTGTGAGAGAATCTATCTAGCGCTCGATCTTGAGTTAGCAGCAGTGGTGTTCGCTCTCGAGCTTTTGAGACTGTACCTTGTGGAGCTACCGCTTAGTGTTGCCTTTGGAGGTGCAACCCACCTTGAAGGATCAGATTTTCGGTGGGCAACCGATGGATCCGCACTGGTAGAGAGTGCGAGCTGGACTGAGAAGGTGACTTCGTACTACATGCTGTTGGTCTTCCTTCGAGGATGGAGTTGTGTGCCCAGCGTTCAGGATTTGAGGTGAGAGTTTTGGCTGAGGCACACCAGTCGCCGTACACCGTTCATCCTGGAGAGACGAAGATGTACCGCGACTTGTGGCTGGTTTCTGGTTGTAACGCAGCATGTGGCGCTGTGCCGGGTTTGTCAGCAGAGAAGCTTTGACCTTTGCCTGTACCTGTAGGGAAGTGGGAGCAGATCACCTTGGTTTTCGTCACCGGGTTGCCTCGTTCTCAGCGAGGTCATGTTGCGATTTGGGTTTTTGTGGAATGTTTGACGAAAACAACTCACTTCCTACCAGTACATTCGTTTTTAGTCTTGGAATCGACTGGCGCAGCTCCACTTGGATGAGTTCGTCGGGCTGTCTGGAGAGCCAGTGTCGATCGCTTTGGACTGGAGTTCTCGCTTCGTTTCCCAGTTCTGGAGGAGCTTGCTGTAGGCACTGGGGACGAGGCTCGACTTTAGCTCAGTTCAACCCTCAGAGTGTTGGGCAGTCGGAGCGAGTCTTCTAGACTCTCGAGGTTATGCTCCGGGCATGCGTTTTGATTTTTGGTGAGGGTTGGTTCTGGTATCTTTCTTTGGTAGAGTTTGCCTTCTGCCACAGCTTCCTGGCGAGCGTTGGATTGGCACCGTGCGAGGCTTAGTGTGGAAGTCGTTGTCGATCACGGTTTTGTTTGGTTGACGTGGGTGAGCGTCGTGTGATCGGCCCGACAACGGTTCAGCTGAGTGAGGATCTCAGCTGCGGTGAGGTGCCTGTGAGGTTTTTGGCTCGCAAGGTGAAGCACTTGAGGAACCGGAGCTTTCTGTTTGTGCGACTGCGGTGGATGAGTCGCGAGGAGCGCGAGACTTTTTGGGAGCTGGAGTCTGCTTCGCGTGAGAGGTATCCGCTGTTGGGCGCGGATGGTGTGTGAGTAAGTTTCGGGGACGAAACTTCTTGTTAGGTGGGAGTGATGTGAGAATTCGAATTTTGGAAATTTGGAATTCTATGTTTCTCTCCCCTGATACTGTGTTTTTGACCTGTATACGTATATATATACAGGTATTTATATATATATATATATATATGTATATAAGTGATTTTAGTGGTTTTTGTTGGTTTTGGTTTTTCGTCGCGGAGAGAGAACGGCTTAACGGCGCGATCCGGAGTCCGATTTTGGCAATCCAAAATGCTAAGTTCGATGTTTCGGTAGTACTGAACGCGATGGCGCAATCCGTGTCGGCGTGCGACGCACGGATTAAAAGTTATTGTATCTTTATCGCTGATCGCTCGAACGTTACGTTTTATGTTTCGCGATCGGGTCCCCGTTTTCGCACCTTTTCGCGCAATTTCGAATCGTAGGGGGCCTGGGAGGATTTTGTTACTTGAGAGGGAGGGTTTTGGCTGAGAGGGAGCTTTGAGTAAAGCTCACTCAACCCCCTCTCTTTATCCCTTTTACACTCCATCTCTCTCTCTCTCTCTCTCTCTCTCTCTCTCTCACTCTCTTCTCTCCCCTGCTCCCAGGTGGTGAGCCCGAGCTCCCCCTGCCCCTCAGCCTCCTCCCCGAGCTCTGCCGGCCGCCGCCTGGCCGGAGCAGCCCCGGCCATCTTTCTCTCCCCCTTTTCTTCTTTTCTCCTTCTTCTTCTTCCTCTTCTTCTCCCTGCGGTGTGCACCCAGGGGAAACCCATGCGTGGGCTTCCCCTGAGGTGGCACGACCGCCGTAGTGGAGAGCCGCCGCCAGGAGCCGCCGCCGTGGGCCGCCGGAGCTGCCGCTGGGCTGCTGGAGCTGCTGCTGGAGGAGCTGCGGGCCGAGCATGGTGGGGCCGCGCCGCCGCCGCCGCCGCCTCCCCGACGCCGGAGAGGGTGAGCTTGGTCACCCTCGGGACCTCCGGCGCCGCCTCCTCCTTCCCCGGCCATCGCCGTGCCGCCGGAGCGCCGCCGGAGCCGCCGCGGGCTCGGTGTAGCCAGCTAGGGCATCCGCAGCTTGGGTTGCTCCGCCGCCGCCACCCGCCGCCCTTTTTTGTCGCGGTCACCTCCCAACCGACGGCCGGCGACCTCCTCTTGCCGGTGCTCGCGTCGCCGCCGGCCGCCGTCGCCGTTTGTTGCCGGAGCCGCCGTGCCCTGTCTCGGGTTGCCAACCCGAGAGCAGGCTTGCTCCCCCGCGCCGCCGCCGCCGGTCCCTGCCGCCACCTGAGGTGAGCCCCCTCTTCCTTCCTTGCCTCCCCCGCATCCACCCCCCTGGCCGCCGCCGGCCATGCTTGTCGGCCGGCAGCCGGCCGGAGCTAGTTGCTCCGGCCAGGGTGCTTTAGTGTTCTGTTTTAGGTTTCTTTGCTTGTTTGTCGCTTCCGATGACTCCCGAAGCTCGGGAGGGTGAGCCCGACGATCGCAGCGATGTGCTGAACACCGTGCTCACCCTAGTTTTGGGTTTCGTTGAGCCGTTTTATCGTTCGGCCTTTGTCGGGCTATTTTTGCCTATTGCTCGCTGTTTTATGCACTTTCCCGGACTGCGACCGGTCCTGTCGCAGTGGGGCTGTGAGCATGGCCTCCGTTACATCGTTGCCGATCCGCTGGTGCTTGCGGAAGGTCGTGCGGATGTACGGCTTGCTCACACGGCCTTAGTTAAGCTTGCTTGTGTGCGCGCGCTCACTGTTTTTATGGGATTTCCCGGCTTGCGACTGGTCCTGTCGCAGTGGGACAGTGAGCACGGTCTCCGTGACGTCGCTACCTATCCGCTGGTGCTTGCGGAAGGTCAAGCGGACGAACGGGTTGCTCGAACGGCTTATTTTAGCGCTTGTATGTATGTATATTGTGCTTGTTTTGGGACTTAGGCGCTTGTGGCAGCGTTACAACGCTGTGGGCAGAAAGGGTTTGGTCCTCGGGACCCTGTGGACTAGTTGTCCAACCCCCTCGCCCTTCGTGGAGTTTCGGATTCGTTTCCGACGCGTTTTTCGATGAAATAATCGGCGAAACGCACGTTTCTAGTTGTGCGACTCACTCGCTGTTTTCGCGAGCGACTTGGCTTGGTTGTTTAGCCTTGTTGGCTGTTCCTCATCGCTGTCCCGAAGTTCCGAGGACAGCGGATGAGTGATGTGGGGTTCCGGTGCCAAATCGGCACTTTTCGGGAACCCGGGAAGCCTTTACGGGTGCGTTTGATGTTCGTGGCACCCCGAGCTTGTGCTCGCTGTCCCGTCACTTGGTTTAGTGTGTTCGGGGACAGCGAGGGACCTTGTTGGCTGTTTGGTACCCCTCGGGGGCTTTGTGTGGTTTCGGGATCGCCCCGGTGGGTTTCCCGGGCGATCCGTCGGTTTCGGGATGTGAGAGCTTTGTGTTTAGCGTCGACTTGGTGGACCTTGACCCTGTGAGTCTTTCGTAGGTCCTGTCGCGGTTCCCGAGAGCCGTCGGTGTTAGATTGGATCTTACCTACAGGTGGGTACTTCGACCCGGAGTCGGTTCAGTGGACTACGGTGATACCTTTCTATCCCTTCCTTTGCTTTTCTGTTAGTAGTTCACTTGACTCCCGTAGACTCTACTCATATGCGTGCTTGGATAGTAGAGTAGTGTGGGTTGCATGTTCTTTGAGACGACCCAGTCGGTCGGTGGGGACGCTTGTCATTCTGAGCGATCCTAGTGTGGTTTGCATGTTCTTGAGACGACCCAGTCGGTCGGTGGGGATCGCTTGTCAGTCTGAGCGATCCTAGTGTGGCTTGCATATTCCTTGAGACGACCCAGTTGGTCGGAGGTGATCGCCTGTTGTTCCGAGCGATCCTAGTTGTGGTTTATTGGTTGCTTCTCGGCTTGTTGCCGTTCTGTGGTTTGAGCATATGCGTCGATCGTCACAGCTCTTCCCGCACTTCACGTACACCGCGGTCTGATCCACCGTTTAGAGGTGTTCTTTTCCGGAAAAGGGTCGTGAATTTCTACCGACCCGTGGCCCCGAGCATTGCGTCGGGATGGATGGTGCCGTTGGATTGAGCAGGGTGACAGTGCCAGGGCCACCCCCTGGTGGCTATAGATTGGGTTCACTTTGTGGTTATCCCCTTTGATGCATACTAGTTGTTTACAGTAGCATTGTTATTTCTGTTATAGGTTCAGCCTCATTTTTACTTTTGCTACTGTTTACCATATCTATCTTTTGTTGACCCTCGTGCCGGTGTGTACACCTCGCCTTCGTCGGCTTGCGGTACCCACTGGGAGGGGAGACATGCGTGCATGTTCTCACCCCCCACCCCCTTTACAGGTTTCAGGTGAGCAGGGTGGTGAGTGTCGGGACGCTGCGAGGCACGCCTAGATAGTAGCTCTAGAGGTTCCGACTCGTGAGGCTACATCCCCAGATTTGGTTATTCCCCTACCTCTATTTGATAGATGTAATGTGTGGTTCAGTTACCCCGTTGTAAATTCTAGCATGCTTATGTTGTGGATTCATTCTATATGCTTGTGTGATGACTGCATGCTTGGACTAGTTGATTGTATCCTTGCTTTTCAATCGTTTCGTTATCTAGCATTTCGGTTTTCTACCCCTCGTGGTAGCGTCGTAAAACAAGGTTTCCGTGTGGGAAACGGTTTTCAAATGGATTTCTGATTGCTCGGTTTTGTGATTTCAAAAAAAGAGAGTTCTCGTGTGGAGAACAGTTTTCAAAGGCTTCTTCAATGATTGAGATTAGGGTTTCAAACTAAAGCTTCTGGGTAAGGAGCAGCTTTCTAGAATGATTGTTGCTTGTGCATTGCATCATCCTTCGCTTAAGGATTTGCTTAGATTCATACAGGTTAAGGACTGTTAGCTGTATGAATCTCTCGTTGTGTTGATGTGCTGTTGGGATGAATGAATGGTGGTTGTGATCCTGTTGTTTGTTGTTGGACGCCGTGCAAATACAGGGGAGGCTCTGTCCGTGTGTACAGTGGACCCTGTATTTGTGGCGGGTCTGTACGTGGCACGGGCTAGGCTTTTAAAAAAAAAAAAATTTAGCACGTTTTTCCGCATCTTGAACTAGCCCGGGGCGTGACAGGTAATGGGTTATTATGAATGGTTAAAGCGGCTAATTGTGTTTCAAGGTTTTTAATCTGAACTAAAAGCTTTTGTTTTTCTGTCTGAAGAGCTTGACTGCTGAAATTAAGTTTTTGTACGGTTCTCTGCATAGTTTCACAATGGTCACAAAATATAATCTTGTTGGTGTCATGAGCATATATGATGGAGGGATTTCTTGTATGGTTCTGATGGAAGGGAAAATAAAGAAGTTAGGACCAAAGAAATGTCTTGCTGTATCAAGGGCTCCGGAAAGAGTATTGAAACCCTTGTATTGAGAAGTCGGATAATTCCTAGTTTGTTCTATTACTTCTAACCAAGAGTGGAAGACACCTGTTCGATGACCGCGAAAGACTACATAAAAAGAGAAATTTGTATTTGGTTTTATTGTCTGAAAATATTCTATTAAAGAATTTAGACAGGCTATAAAATATTTTTTGTCTGGCTCTTTGTGGTTAGGTGTTTTATGATAGCTAATCCAAAAATTGTCAATTAAACTTTTTTGTTCTTCTGTAAGTTTTTTAGAGGTATCTCTTATTTTGAAAACTAGATTATTTTCTTGTGGAAAACAAATAAGACTTTCTTTACCAAAACTGAGTCTTCTAGTAAACTGTAGTTTGTCTTGTGTTCTATCTTGACTGTTGATATGTTGCTCCATACCTGGAAAGAAATTCATCATGTTATGTTCAAAATTATTATTAAAGCCTAAAATTCCTCTACTTAACTGGTCAGGAAATGTATTATCTTTTCCTTTTATATGTTCAAAATTTATATGGACTAAAAAAATTCTGTCTTGAAAGTTTATCCATCGTCTTCTTGAGCTAGATTTCTCATCTTTTTTATTATGGAATTTTATTATTGCTTCGCAATCTATTCTAACAGTGATTTCCTTTTTGTTAATAATGCTTAGTTTGAATGCATCTAAAGCGTATATTACTGCTAGTAATTCTGCGTCTATACTACTTATTTGTCCTTTTTCTTTATATTTTCCACTAGCATATCCACATAATTTCTCATCCTTATTGGGACTATATTTATTTGGTTTAGCTTTAAGTACATCACCCCATCCTAAAGAGCTTCCATCTGTTTCTATAACAATATAATCTGTGTCTAAGGGGAGGTTTAGATCAGGGAGTTTAGTTACAAGTGTTTTGATTTGTTGGACTAATTTTATATCTTCTGAATTGAAATGTCTTTGGCCTGTTTTGCCTGTTTTAGCATATAAAGGTCCAGCTATTTTTCCTAAGTCTTTGATAATGGTTCTAGCATAATTAACGAGTCCTAAGAAAGATTGTACATTTCTAATATTTTTTTAGCAATATGAGGCTGTAATTTAATTTTTCCTTCTCCTAACGTTACACCTAAAAGTTTATATAAGGTTTACATAATTCAACTTTCTTTCTGCTAATGATAATCCCATGTTTGATAAATTCGTTAAACACGATTTGTAAATGACCTAAGTGTTCCCTTAAGTTTCGGCTAAAAACTAAGATATCATCAATATATACAAGTACAAAGTTTTTGTATGGATTAAAAATCTCATCCATTTTACGTTGGAAGATGGCAGGTGCCTTTTTTAAGCCAAATGGCATAACTAACCATTCAAAATGTCCTTCTGGACAAGTGAATGTTGTCCATTCAATACTTTCTTTATCCATTTTTACTTGCCAAAATCCTGATTTACAATCGAATTTACTAAAAATTCTCCTGTCTTGTATGCTGTTAATTAGTTGGGCTTTATCAGGAATATTATAGGCATCTGTTTTTGTATTGTCATTAAGTCTTTTGTAGTTTATTACCATCCTACTTTTTCCTCTTACAATTTCGGCATGTTTCATTACTATAAAGGCAGCAGACCTATGTTTAGAAGTCGATTTCCTTATAACACCTAATTTTGTTAATTCAGCTATATGTATTTTGAATTGTTCTTTTTCATCATTAGAGAATTCTATAGAGGCTGTTCGTACTATATATTCAGGATTATTTTGTCATTTTTCCAATATTTTATAGGGTTTTCTCCTATAATTTCTAACTTATCTAATTGGTTAAGGATTCTGTCTATGTCGGTTTGATCTTTGATAAATCCTATATTTAATAACATTTTTTTATTACATTTTTTCCCAATCTACATAGTCAAAATCGTAATCTATTGTATTAGTTTTGTTTAGGAGTTTTTCATAATTATAATTAAAATCAAAATCTTCAAATTCAATTAGGTTTGTTTCATTAATTTTATTCATTTCATTTATTCTTTGGTTTGAGTGTATTTGTTCGCAGGCACACCCTTTGCACAGTTAGGACAACATTTTTGTTCAGAGACTGTTGTATTTTTCTTCTTTTTATGTTGTTGACTAGTTTGAATAGGTGTTTGTGTTACTTTTTTTTATAAAAATGGACGTAGTCCCTGGTTAAACTTATGCCACCTAGTTGGTCAAGGATAAAATTTAGTCCTAAGACAAAATCTGTACTAATTTGTAAAGGCCTAAGCCATATTTTTGGAATTTGATAATATTCACTAAAAGAATCACAGGTATCTAAAAAACTAATCTTACAGTTTTCTATATAATGGGTATATATGTATGTTGTTCCATCCATTTGCATTCCTGGAGAAAATTCTTCTGCTTGTTTATAATATTTTTCAGATACTATAGTAGAATTTATTAAACTTGTAATACATCCTGTATCTATTAAGGCAGTGGTGTCTACTATATGAGTCCCTATTTTTAAATTGCAAGTAACTAATATGCTTCTAAGGTTTTGTCCTTGGTTACATATATAACTTTGTTCTATAATTCTATATTTTTCATAGTTTTCTTCTATATTTTCTAAAGTAGATTCTTCTTCTATAACTATTCTTTTCCCTTTATCTGGTTTGTTTTATTTTTCAAGTAAGCTAACTCTGGCTTCTAAGGCTACTATTCTTTTTTCTAGGGTGATAATTTGGTCATATAAAAAATTGGTTATTGCTATATGTTCATTAAATGTTATTTTGAATTTTTGTTCTACACATAATAGACAAGCTTCTATGTTACAATGCTTACATTTACATCTTACGTTTCTTGCAGAGTATCCATTACAATATATACAAGGCCTATTATCAAATCCGTATCCTAATTCCCAATTATGTTGACAGGTCATGATCATCATTAATGTTATGTTAATATAGTTTAGATGTTGTAATGTATCATATTGGACTGGATCTGTGGTTTGAGCTATTTCAGAGATAAAGTCACTATTTTCTTCTTCTGAAGAACTATCATGTTCATCATATGTTTGTATACTAATAATAGAATAGATCGACTCAGTATCTGATATGTATTTATTAATTTATTTATTTTTATTTTTTAATTTTAATCATGTTGTTATTGCACGTTCTTTTCAGCGCGGACGTTACATCCTCTCCGTGGGTGCCCGCTCCGCGCGTGCGAGATCCTTGGGCGTTTCCTATCTCCCCTTATATATATATATGTATATATATATATGTATATATGTATATGTATATATTGTATATGTATATATGTATATATATGTATATGTATATATATGTATATGTATATATGTATATATATGTATATATGTATATGTATATATATGTATATGTATATATGTATATGTATATGTATATGTGTATATGTATATGTATATATGTATATGTATATGTATATATGTATATGTATATATATGTATATATGTATATATGTATATACATATATATGTATATATGTATATATATGTATATGTATATATGTATATATGTATATTTGTATGTATATATGTATATTTGTATGTATATATGTATATATGTATGTATATATGTATGTATATATGTCACGCCCCGCCGGGCCTTTTACACCAACTAGGTGGAAAGGATAACCGCACGGGCGCGTGCCCCAGACCCGCCGAACGGATAGAGTCTTTTCTACCCGCCCAAGGCGTCACAACACAAGCTTATCCACAATGTTCCAACTAGGAACGGAGTACAAGAGTTGCACAAGGAAAGCATCAACATAAAGAGGTCCTACTATTACATCACATGGCACAATATACATATCCAAATTTTTTTCTTTTCTTTCTTTTTCCATTCCATACACCATGTTCCAAACGATGGAATATACAATTTGCATATATATAATGAAAATCCCCTATGCTATCATAGTCCAAAACCAGGGGTACAACTCTAGATATCACCAAAATGGAAGGGTCGCTATCTATTGAGCCAAACCCTTGCCTCGCTCCGTCGCCTCACTCGCGGAAGGACCTGAAAAACGTGGGGTGAGAACTATAAACATAGTTCCCAGTGGGTAAGGCCACCCAAGAGAGAAGCTCGACCCACCAGGTCCAAAGAAACACCATATGCATGAGTTAGATCACAAATAACTATGCAAGAAGTATTTACATGCTAATAAATAAACATAAAGGATGCAACCAAATGAAATATAATTTATCATTCTCTCCTAGATTCATCCTATATTCCACATTGACCAAGTTTAACTACTTGTCATTTACTTATGGTTTCGGAATCGCCGTCTCACCATAACAGTCCAACATTCAAGGAGTGAAATCGTCACTTCCTAGTTCGAGTAGCGAAATCGTCGCATACTTGGGATAGCAAAATCGTCGCACATCCCAATCAACACTGCCAACTCATGGCATAGATAGCGAAATCGTCGCATACCCGGGATAGCAAAATCGTCGCACATCCCAATCAACACCGCCAACTCATGGCATAGGTAGCGAAATCGTTGCATACCCGGGATAGCAAAATCGTCGCACATCCCAATCAACACCGCCAACTCATGGCATAGGTAGCGGAATCGTCGCATACCCGGGATAGCAAAATCGTCGCACATCCCAATCAACGCCGCCAACTCATGGCATAGGTAGCGAAATCGTCGCATACCCGGAATAGTAAAATCGTCGCACATCCCATTGTTCACATTTTCACTTGCCAACCTAAGTCTCAAGACCTTAGGTTCAAATCACTAAGTCTCACCTATGTTCAATGACACTAGGTTCCATTATCACATATTCCAACCTATGTTCAATGACACTAGGTTCAATCCTCATATGTCCAACCTATGTTCAATACACTAGGTTTCATTCTCATGTCCAACCTATGTTCAATAACACTAGGTTCTATCATACATGCAACCATGCAACAAGTATCAATAATTGAATTATACTTGAAATATATATCATGCAATAGGAGCTCATTACTCTACCTATCATGATTTTACCTTTGCCAACATACAAATTCTAGGGTTCACAACACATACCATTTTATTTTTAAATGGATATTTACCCTAGACATGGAAGTGACCTAATCACTTCGGTAAACACAAACCCACCTCAAGAGCTTCCAAATTCTTGTATTCTTCAAGCTCCTAAGTGTCCAAGCCTTGAGTTCTTGCTTCAACCCAAGCTTCTATAAGAAAACGGTTCGTTACTCATTACGAACCCTAAATTCAACTCAATATGTGAAATCAAGTGTTCTAACATGATTTCCTATGCCTCAATTGTAATTCCCGAAGGTCCAAATATTTTTAGAACCTCCCAAGGTAAAAACCCTCATTTGACCTAGGTTTCACATGCATGCATGTAAAACCCCCAAATTTCTCGGCCAATCTCCACATTTTGTGTTTTAGATTGCCTAGGGTTCCCCAAAACCTCATAACAAAGGATTAAATCCAAGGTTTGAACCCAAAACGTGAGGTACTAACCTTAATCACGAATTCCCCAAGCTCCTTCTTGCACCAAGAAGCTTCTTTTCTCCTTTGGAAGCTTTTTCCAAGATCAATCCACCCTTTTCTCCAAGTTTTGGAGAGATCTCTAGAGAGAGAAAGTGGAGAAGATGGAGAGGAGAAATGGAGAAGAAGATGACTGAGAAAGGGGGGTGTTCCCTGCCTTTCTAACACCCCCACGAGTGTGAAAAGACCAAATTGCCCTTCTCCACACTTAACACTCTCAACCAGCCAAAACTGGGCACTGTATACTGGTATGTGCATGTAAATACCGGTATACGTGTGTTAGTTCTGGTATACCTCGGAGATTCCGCAGAACCCGAGAGCTGGATTTTCGGTTTCAACCATGGCATTCCGGTATACTCATAACATACCGATACTAATCACTTCAGTACCGGTATGGATGTTCCATACCGGAATCCAGTGCAAACTTCACAATTTCTGCAGTTTTAACTTTTCGAAGTCCGTTTTCGCGCCTCTTTTGCGCCGAAAACACCTCACACAAGTCCCAAACCTGGCCGAAGCCTCACATATAGCCCCTCATGCTATTCTTCCACCGGAACTCCACAATTTGTAGAAGTTCGGTAGGATGCACTGATGTTTAGTGTACTACATTCCTCCCCCCTTAAAGAGAGTTTCGGCCGCGAAACTAAATCATACCTCAGCTGGACACAGCGAAAAGGTAAGGAAACCGCTCCCTCATTGAGCTTTCCAATTCCCATGTAGCTTCGCGCTCACCGTGATTCGTCCACTGTATCTTTACATAAGGAATCTCACGGTTCCTCAAACTTTTCACCTCGCGATCCATGATACACAAGGAAAATTCCTCATAAGTCATATCCTCATGAAGCTCCATAGGCACATACTCGAGGACGTGCGCCGGATCGTACACGTACTTGCGGAGTGTCGATACATGGAACACATTGTGTATTCCCGCAAGTTTTGGCGGCAAAGCTAGCCGATATGCCACGGATCCCACACGCTCCAAAACTTCATAAGGTTCAATGTAACGGGGACTCAACTTACCCCGAACACCAAATCGCTTCACCCCTCTCATGGGTGATACCTTCAAGAAGACGCGGTCTCCTACCACGAATTCCAAATCTCGTCGACGTCGATCCGCATAACTCTTTTGTCTGGATTGCGCCGTCGCTAGACGTTCACGTGCCAAGCGGACCTTTTCCTCCGCTTCACGCAACACATCCGGTCCTAAGACCCTTCTCTCGCCGACCTCACTCCAATGAATAGGAGAGCGGCATTTTCTTCCATACAAGGCCTCAAAAGGTGCCATACCGATACTAGATTGATAGCTATTATTGTAAGCAAATTCAGCCATCGGTAACTGAGTAGGCCATGCACCTTTGAAGTCCAACACACACGCTCGTAGCATATCCTCCAAAATTTGAATTGTCCTTTCTGATTGACCGTCAGTTTGAGGATGAAATGCTGAACTGAAATCGAGCCGTGTACCCAAAGCTTCTTGCAAGCTTTTCCAAAAATGTGATGTGAAACGGGGATCTCGATCTGAAACTATCGAGGTCGGGACCCCGTGCAACTGCACAATCTCGTCTAGGTAGACTTGCGCTAACTTGTCTCCCGACCAAGTGGTGTGGATTGGCAAAAAGTGTGCCGACTTTGACAACCGATCCACCACCACCCAAATCGCGTCGTGGCCACCTAACGATCGAGGTAAGCCCACAACAAAATCCATCACGATATTTACCCACTTCCAAACTGGAATGGGCAATCCTTGCAATTTTCCCGCCGGAAAGCGACGCTCGGCCTTCACTTGTTGGCATATTAAGCACTGTGCCACAAAGCGTCCAACATCAAGTTTCATCCCCGGCCACCAATAATACAATTTGAGATCCTTATACATTTTGGTGCTGCCCAGGTGAATCGCATAGAGAGAAGTGTGAGCTTCTTTCAAGATCTCCCCACGAATATCCTCGACTTTTGGCACGCACAATCGATTTCGAAATTGAATGGCGCCCTTCGAGTCCACATGAAAATCACCGGCGCGCCCGCACTCGATAGCACCCCGCACCTTTTGGAGTTCCGGATCACCGGACTGCTTTTCTTTTATTTGCTCCAACAAGGTCGGCCATACATTGAGATTCATAAGTCTAGCGGGGACGCCCGGGGCCACGATCTCCAAGTCAAACCGGCCCATTTCCTTGATTAACGGCATTTGTCCCGTCATCTCAATTGCTAAGTTCTCCACGGATTTTCTACTGAGCGCATCGGCCACCACATTGGCTCTACCGGGGTGGTACAAGATGGTCAAGTCGTAATCTTTTATCAACTCCAACCACCTCCGCTGCCTCAAGTTCAACTCTTTCTGAGTGAATAAGTACTTTAAACTTTTGTGATCCGTGTAAACCTCACAATGCTTCCCGTACAAGTAATGTCTCCACAACTTGAGTGCGAAGACCACCGCCGCAAGCTCTAAGTCGTGGGTGGGATAATTTTGCTCGTAGCTCTTCAACTGTCGAGAGGCATATGCTATTACTTGTCCTCTTTGCATAAGCACACACCCAAGACCACGCCGTGATGCATCACTATACACCACAAAACCCTCCCCCGCGATTGGCAAGGCGAGTACCGGATCCGAAGTCAACCTTTCCTTTAGCTCCTTAAAGCTTTGGTCGCATTCCTCGCTCCAAATATATTTGACTCCCTTGCGGGTAAGACGCGTTAGTGGACCGGAGATTTTTGAAAATCCCTCCACAAACCGCCGATAATACCCCGCAAGACCCAAAAAGCTTCGCACCTCCGTGACATTGGTCGGGCGAGGCCAATCCTTGATTGCCTCAACTTTCATAGGATCCACCGATACTCCACCCGCGGAGATCACATGATCCAAGAAAGCGACCTCACGGATCCAAAATTCGCACTTTTTCAATTTGGCGAACAATTTGTTCTCTCGAAGAACTTGAAGCACAATCCTTAGGTGCTTTTCATGTTCCTCTTCACTCCGAGAGTAAACAAGTATATCATCTATGAACACTACTACGAATCGATCCAACAGTGGCTTGAACACACGGTTCATTAAATCCATGAACGCCGCCGGGGCATTGCTAAGCCCGAAAGGCATAACCGTGAATTCATAGTGTCCATACCGCGTTCTAAACGCGGTCTTATGCACATCCTCCGATTTAATCTTCAATTTGTGATAACCGGATTGCAGATCTATCTTTGAATATACCTCCGACCCTTGCAACTGATCGAACAAGTAATCAATTCGGGGTAACGGGTACTTATTCTTGACGGTCACTTTATTCAACTCGCGGTAATCTACACATAACCGCAGCGAACCGTCCTTTTTCCGCACAAATAGAACAGGGGCTCCCCAAGGTGACACACTTGGTTTTACGAAACCCTTGTCCATCAAATCTTGCAATTGTGCTTTCAATTCCTTCAGTTCCGCGGGTGCCATCCTGTACGGGGCCTTAGAGATCGGAGCCGTACCCGGGAGCAAATCAATCACGAATTCTATTTCCCGATCCGGTGGCATTCCGGGCAACTCCGTCGGAAACACATCCGGGAACTCTTGGACTATAGGAATGTCCTCAAGTCCCAACACTTCCTTTCGGTCATCCACTACCGTCGCCAAGTAGGCAATGCATCCACTAGCAATAAGCTTCCTCGCTTGCGACATGGACACCATTGACGCAAAGAGTGAACTCTTACACCCACGGTACACAAACTCCTTGTGCCCGGGTTCCTTGAACTTTACTATCCGGTTCTCACAATCAATAGTGGCGTGATATTTCGAGAGCCAATCCATCCCTAGGATCAAATCATACTCGTTCATTCGATTTAATACCAGCAAATCAGCTGGCATGATCCAGTTTTCAACCCTCACAAGGCAGTTCATACACGCATGATGTATACAAAAAGTATGTTCAGCTACTTGCACAGTTCTTGCATGCGTGGCTTCTATAATTTCTATTCCATGTGCAATAGCAAATGATCGAGCAATGAATGAATGCGATGCACCAGTGTCAAACAAAGCTCTACATCGAATGCCTTTAATTAACACAATACCTGCCATGACGTCGTCCTGGGCAGGAGGCTCCTCCACCTGAGAGGCGAATACTCGTCCACTAGGCGCTGGCCGCTGTCCCTCAACTGGTCTCGGCGGCTGTGTACGGCCTGCCGACATCGCCGCGGGTGGGATGCCCGCAAGCTGCCTCGGTGGTGCAAATGCCGATGCAGACGACGGTGCTCGGCCATCATCCATCGGACAGTTGTACCGCATATGACCCGGCTGTCCGCACCTGTAGCACCGGCCCTCGCGATGCTCACATTGTTGAGGGCCGTGGGAACCGCCACAGATCGGGCACTGAGTTGCGGGTCGATTCCGTCGGAATCCCCGCGATTGGTTTTGCGACTGCGAGTGCTTCGGAGGTCGTTTTGAGCTAGTTTGCCCACCCGAGCCACCTGCCGATCGCTTCTTTCCTTTCTCTTTTTCCTTTTCTTTTTCCCAAGATTCGCGCTCCTCGCGCGCACATGCGTTCCCGTGCTCCACCCAAAGAGCACGGTCCAAGACCTCCGCAAAGGTCTGTAGCTTAAGAGCGTACACCGCCCTAAAGATTTCCAGTCGAAGTCCGCGCACGAAACAATCGACCTTGTCCAATTCCCCGCGGACAACGTGCGGTACACAGTTTATAATGTACGAGAACTCTCTCTCGTACTCGCGCACGGTACGGTTCCCTTGTTTCAATTTTCGGAACCTTTCTTGCAGTTTCCTTTTCTCGCTATCGGGGAAGTAGGCGGCGAATACCATACCCCGAAATTCCTCCCATGTCGGTGGCGGAAGGCTAGGGAGTCGATCACGCCGGACTCCCTTCCACCACACCTTCGCCGATCGCTCCAAGCAATGAGTGGCAAGATGTACTTTGTCCCTCTCCAAGGTATAGAGGTCCTCGAAGAGCGTCTCTAACGCGTCGATCCATGTTTCTACATCCCACGGATCCACGTTCTCCCCGCTAAAGATAGGCGGGTTGAACTTTTTGAATCTCATGAGAGCCGAGAGTGCGTGTTCTCGCTCCGCATCCTCCATCTCGGAATCGGGCATAGGAGCACCCGATCCCTCGGCCACAGTCGGTGGTGCAGGTGGCGCCACGGCCGGCGCCGGTGTCACCCCCTCGGCCGGTGCCGAAGCAGAGGCCGGAGGTACTCCCGACCTCTCCTCCCTAACCGCAGCCGCCTGCTGTGCCATCTCGTCCTGGAGCTTTTTAATTTGCTCCTCCTGTCGTTGCATGGCTTCGGCCTGTCGCCGAACCACGCCCATTAACTCGGTCAACTCATTGCGAAGAGCCGAGTTCTCGCCCTCCCCGAGTTGTTCGGGAGCCGCGCTCGATCCTCCGAGCCCAGCCCTCGTAGGAGGCCGTCCACGTACCATTATCCTGAAAACACAACGACTTTGGTCATTTCATGACATTCAAAGTCATTTGCAATATAACATTTCACGAAAACAAACGTGAACCCAATCTAGGCGAAAGTCACACAACGGTCCTTATTCCCCTCACTTGGTTTTCATGTTGTCGACCGCCAACATGAACACTCTTGGTGAAGAATAAGACACACCTCGAATCTACCTCTATTTCCAACTAGAGGCATAAGGACATTACCCAATCACTTATCTTTCGCCACATCAAAGATCTCGTCACTCACGAGCCTACACACCTAGGGTCTTTCCATCCTAGGGTTTCTTAGGTCAACCTAGACCGTTTCTATTCTCTGATACCACCTCAGTCTGTCACGCCCCGCCGGGCCTTTTACACCAACTAGGTGGAAAGGATAACCGCACGGGCGCGTGCCCCAGACCCGCCGAACGGATAGAGTCTTTTCTACCCGCCCAAGGCGTCACAACACAAGCTTATCCACAATGTTCCAACTAGGAACGGAGTACAAGAGTTGCACAAGGAAAGCATCAACATAAAGAGGTCCTACTTCTATTACATCACATGGCACAATATACATATCCAAATTTTTTTTCTTTTCTTTCTTTTTCCATTCCATACACCATGTTCCAAACGATGGAATATACAATTTGCATACATATAATGAAAATCCCCTATGCTATCATAGTCCAAAACCAGGGGTACAACTCTAGATATCACCAAAATGGAAGGGTCGCTATCTATTGAGCCAAACCCTTGCCTCGCTCCGCCGCCTCACTCGCGGAAGGACCTGAAAAACGTGGGGTGAGAACTATAAACATAGTTCCCAGTGGGTAAGACCACCCAAGAGAGAAGCTCGACCCACCAGGTCCAAAGAAACACCATATGCATGAGTTCGATCACAAATAACTATGCAAGAAGTATTTACATGCTAGTAAATAAACATAAAGGATGCAACCAAATAAAATATAATTTACCATTCTCTCCTAGGTTCATCCTATATTCCACATTGACCAAGTTTAACTACTTGTCATTTACTTATGGTTTCGGAATCACCGTCTCACCATAACAGTCCAACATTCAAGGAGTGAAATCGTCACTTCCTAGTTCGAGTAGCGAAATCGTCGCATACTCGGGATAGCAAAATCGTCGCACATCCCAATCAACACTGCCAACTCATGGCATAGGTAGCGAAATCATCGCATACCCGGGATAGCAAAATTGTCGCACATCCCAATCAACACCGCCAACTCATGGCATAGATAGCGAAATCGTCGCATACCCGGGATAGCAAAATCGTCGCACATCCCAATCAACACCGCCAACTCATGGCATAGGTAGCGGAATCGTCGCATACCCAGGATAGCAAAATCGTCGCACATCCCAATCAACACCGCCAACTCATGGCATAGGTAGCGAAATCGTCGCATACCCGGAATAGCAAAATCGTCGCACATCCCATTGTTCACATTTTCACTTGCCAACCTAAGTCTCAAGACCTTAGGTTCAAATCACTAAGTCTCACCTATGTTCAATGACACTAGGTTCCATTATCACATATTCCAACCTATGTTCAATGACACTAGGTTCAATCCTCATATGTCCAACCTATGTTCAATACACTAGGTTTCATTCTCATGTCCAACCTATGTTCAATAACACTAGGTTCTATCATACATGCAACCATGCAACAAGTATCAATAATTGAATTATACTTGAAATATATATCATGCAATAGGAGCTCATTACTCTACCTATCATGATTTTACCTTTGCCAACATACAAATTCTAGGGTTCACAACACATACCATTTTATTTTTAAATGGATATTTACCCTAGACATGGAAGTGACCTAATCACTTCGGTAAACACAAACCCACCTCAAGAGCTTCCAAATTCTTGTATTCTTCAAGCTCCTAAGTGTCCAAGCCTTGAGTTCTTACTTCAACCCAAGCTTCTACAAGAAAACGGTTCGTTACTCATTACGAACCATAAATTCAACTCAATATGTGAAATCAAGTGTTCTAACATGATTTCCTATGCCTCAATTGCAATTCCCGAAGGTCCAAATATTTTTAGAACCTCCCAAGGTAAAAACCCTCATTTGACCTAGGTTTCACATGCATACATGTAAAACCCCCAAATTTCTTGGCCAATCTCCACATTTTGTGTTTTAGATTGCCTAGGGTTCCCCAAAACCTCATAACAAAGGATTAAATCCAAGGTTTGAACCCAAAACGTGAGATACTAACCTTAATCACGAATTCCCCAAGCTCCTTCTTGCACCAAGAAGCTTCTTTTCTCCTTTGGAAGCTTTTTCCAAGATCAATCCACCATTTTCTCCAAGTTTTGGAGAGATCTCTAGAGAGAGAAAGTGGAGAAGATGGAGAGGAGAAATGGAGAAGAAGATGACTGAGAAAGAGGGGTGTTCCCTGCCTTTCTAACACCCCCACGAGTGTGAAAAGACCAAATTGCCCTTCTCCACACTTAACACTCTCAACCAGCCAAAACTGGGCACTGTATACCGGTATGTGCATGTACATACCGGTATACTGGTGTTAGTTCCGGTATACCTCGGAGATTCCGCAGAACCCGAGAGCTGGATTTTCGGTTTCAATCATGGCATTCTGGTATACTCATAACATACCGGTACTAATCACTTCAGTACCGGTATGGATGTTCCATACCGGAATCCAGTGCAGACTTCACAATTTCTGCAGTTTTAACTTTTCGAAGTCTGTTTTCGCGCCTCTTTTGCGCCGAAAACACCTCACACAAGTCCCAAACCTGGCCGAAGCCTCACATATAGCCCCTCATGCTATTCTTCCACCGGAATTTCACAATTTGTAGAAGTTCGGTACGATGCACTGAAGTTCAGTGTACTACAATATATGTATATATGTATATATGTATATGTATATATGTATATATATATATGTATATACTCTGTATACTGTTCATAGAGATGAACAATATATTTGAGAAATATCAGAGAGGAAGGAAATCTTATTTGAGATTTTTTTTTTTTTTTAACCGTTGTCTACTTGTTTGATTATTTGTCATGGGGTGTTAAAAGTTTCTCCGTCAACCTCTTCCCCCTTCGTGCTCGTAGGGGAGGAGTTTCGGTCGTACCTTGGGGTAGTGTTTCCGGTTAATCCCGCACGAAGGACGGGAATACGCTTTAGGGCAGTGCTGCACACGCTTCCGGATCAATTATTTTCGGCTTCCTTCTTCAGGAATTTTTTTGGATTTTAGCACTCACTTGTAAGTTGATTTTATTAATTTTCATCACAAAATTATTTAGATAATTAATCACAATCAAATTTTAGTGCCGTTTTTTTCTAAGAGGTTCTTCACTGAACCAGCCCACCTCTTCTTCCTATTCTTTTTTTGAAGCGAATCGGTCTAGTTTGTTTTATACTCTGTCTAAACCTGTGTGAGGACTGAGAATTTGGCTGTGTAGCTAAACTCTCTATTCACGATATTTTTGTGTGTATTTTAATTACATAATCACTCGTCAAGTTTCGGGAGAAAACGAGTTATGATGAAGATTTTACGTGATCTTTACTTTTCACTTAAAGTGAATAGTAACCCGGGTTTTCGGAGAGGCCAATGAGAAGTGATGGCTTCTGGCACGTATCGGACTCCATTCATAGTGATCCAATAGCTCATTTTTAACGGCCCGACTTTCCCGGAACCAATGGCGCTGACGGATTTTGGGTTTGACGCACGGTTTTCGAGAAAACTAGATTTTATCGCATATAGGGTTTTTGTTCTTTATCGGCTTTTTAAAACTTCTCGTTGCTCTGTTTTGCGTGTGGACCCTCGGGCGAGGACCTTCCTACGAGAGAATGTTTGTGTCGAGGGATTTTCGCCGTATTTTCGCTAATCGAAGGGATTTGGAGGTGATTATTGTATTATATATATTTTATTGTTGGTTTTAGAGCCCTTGAACCCTAACCCTAACCCTAGCCACCCTCCTCCTTTCCCTGTCTGGGCCTCCTGAGAGCCGCCGCCACCGCCGTCGCCACGCCGGCCGCCGGAGAGGCCTCATCTCTCCCTCTCTTTATCTCTCTCTCTCTCTCTCTCCTCCTTCTCTCTTTCCTCTATTCTTGCTGTGAGAAAAAGGGACCCGAGCCGGCCATCCTTGCGCCGCCGCCGACCAGGACTGCCGCCGGCGTGGTCCTCCGACACCGGGCAGCCATCCCTAAGCCTCCCCGGCGCCGCCGTACTGTGGGAGTTGCGCCACGGCCAAGGAGGAGCTGCAGCAGCCGCGCCGCCGTGGGGAGCCACCCGGCTGCCGCCCCACCTACCTCCCTGCCGCCTCCGACTGTCGCCGCCAACCTCAGGGTGTTCACCGCCGCCGCCCCCGGCCATCCCCGAGCCGCCACCGCGCCGCGCTGGGATGCCCTAGCCGCGGGCTGGTTTTGTTGCCCGCCGCCGCAGCCGCGCCGCCGCTCCACCTCGTCGCCGGCCAGGGGTTCCGACCCCTCCCTCTGGGTGCGGCGACCACCCTTTGGCCGGGGCTCGAGCCGCCGTGCCGCCGGCGCCCTCCTGGCTGATGCCCTAGCGCGGGCATGGTGCACACCCAAGATTGCTTCTTTGGCGGTCTTCGTTTTCGGCCATCCGAGACTTCGGCGAGTCTCCAAAGTGTGAGCACAGCACTCCTGGGACTCTGTGGATTGCCGTGCTCACCTTTGCTGCGATCAGCGAAGCCCCATTGTGCGGGAAAGTCGTGGCCACTTTTGGAAGCAAGATTTCGGTAGTTTTCTCGCTGTTTCGCGACCGTCCATGTAGCACACTGAACTTTAGCAAATTGCGGAGTTCTAGTGAGAGAATAGTATTTTGTACTATTCTGGGGATTTGGATTGAGTTTGGAGAACTTGGGAGTGTTTTCGGGACTTAGGAAGTGCGAAAACGGACTCCGGAGGGCGAAATCTACAAAAGGTGCAGATTTTGTATTGTATTCCGGTATGGGCTTAAGGTACCGGAACGGATTTAATTTATTCCGGTACTGATTTGTGAGATACCGGAATACTGTGTATTGGCTTGTTTGGCCAGCGCTCGGGTTCTGCGAAATCAGACCTTGATACCGGAATGGCTTGGTACCGGTATGTCTGTTCGTATACCGGTACGCAATGTAAGGACAAAGATTTTTATTATATAATTTAACTCTTCGTTGATGATGTTTTTATGTGTATTTTAATTACATAACCACTCGTCAAGTTCCGGGTGAAACGAGTTGGAATAAAAGAGTTACGCGATTTTTAATATTCACTTAAGTGAATAGTAACTCTGGTTTTCCGGTGAAGCCAATTAATAGAGATGGCTTCTGGAGTGTGTCGGACTCCGTTCATAGTGGTCCAATAGCTCGTTTTCAACCGTCCGATTATTCTGGACTCGATGGCACAGACGGACTTTGGATTTGATGCACGGTTTCTGAGAAAAGCCTACTTAATGGTTGAGGGACCAAATTGTAAATGTACATGTGAACCATAAAGGGGTTTATTGATCTGCGAATCGGCAATCAAATCGAACGAAACAAAATCGTGAGTTCGATGTCTCGGCAGTGCTGAACCCGCTGGCACTATCCGTTCAAAAATCTGACGGACGGATCGCAGGATGTAATGCACTTTCCAAGGAAGGGTCAAAAGATTAAACTTGATGTTTCGCGATAAATCCCAATATTTTATGTATCAAAATGCGCGAAACCCAGCGTGGAGGTATTTACTCATGATTTGCGCGTGCTGTGAGGGACCCATCACGAAATATTGGGTTTTGGTGGAGTTATGTGCAAAACGACGAAGTGGTATATAGATGGTTTAGGGTTTGCTCATGCAAACCCTAACCCTAGCCACCTCCACCCCCTCCACACGAACCCTAACCAACCCCTCACCTCCTGCCAAGCCTCCGGCGCGCCGCTCCGCCGTTCCCGGCCGTCCTTGCGTGCCGGCGCCTCCCTACAGCCTTGGCTGGGCCACCCTCCGTGCGGGCTGGTGGTGAGAGAGACCACCAGCCGCCGCCTCCCGAGGCCAGCCCTTGACCTCTCTCAGCTCCCTGTCACCACCGCACCCGATCCCGGCCATCGCCATCGCCGTCGCCGCCGTACGCGCCGGACGCCGCCGCGGCCAAGATCGGGTCTTGGGGGTCTCGGGCAACCGTTCGGGCTTGCGCGCCGCCGCCGCTGCCCGGACCAGCTTTCCCCTCCTCCCTCGTGACCCTAGAAAGCTCCCTGCTGTCGCTCGGCGCCGCCCCTTGGCCGCCGTCGCCGGAGAGGATCGACCCGAGCTCATCTCGATTTCGTGCGGGCTAGGGCATCACCGCCCGCCGCCGGCGCAGCTCTCCGCCGCCGGCTAACCCCACGGCCGGTGGTCCCCGGTCGGCCGCACCCTCCTAACGCCGGCGCGCCCTCCGCCGTGGCCGCCGCCGGCCGGTGCTGCTTTGGTGCTCTCGGATCAGCCGAGCTGAACTGACTTCTGGGCCGAACTCACTGTTCCGACTGCCCGGACCATCCCCGTCGGTCCTGCTGGTGAGTACAGCCCTCCTGATGTGCCGTTTACGTCCGTGCTCACCTATTCCGTTGTCTGCGGGGCTTAGAACAGTGGATTCTTGATTGTCGCCCCCGGACCACCTTTCCAATCGAGGTTCCGGTTGTTCCCGCGCGCTCCTCGACTGTTCGTTGTGCTCCGGACAGTGAGCACGGCCTCCGCCTCGTTGAGACCTAGCAGGGTGTGTCTCAACGGGCCTCGATAACACTTCGATCGAGGTAACGGCCCTAAACATCTTAAAAATACTTATTATTATGCGAATAGCTTCATGTTTAGGGACTTTATTGCAAATTGGTCGCTGTGGGCAGTGTGTGCATGCTACGCGTGACCTGTGGACTGATTGTCCAAGGTCCGCTGCCCTTCGTTCGTCCGAAAAATAGTTTTCGGAGCGTTTCCCGTCGAAATTCGTCGACGGAACGTAGTTTTTGGCTCGAAAATTATCCAATATCATATGTATGACTTGTGGGCTGTCGCTGAGCCTTGTTGGCCGGTTGCCTCGGCCGTCTCGAGTTTCGGAGACGTCCGGAGAGCGACAGTGGGTTCCGGTGTCGAAATCGGCACTTCCGGAAACCCGAATCGGAACGATCATCCGCGAATGATCGTTTCAACGTTCAATCTTGTGCTCGCTGCCAAGACCATCCAAATGGGTGTGTTTTGGGGCAGCGGTTGACTCATAATATGAGTCGATGCCTTGTGGGACTATTTGTGAGTCCCGGGGACGTTCCGGTGTGATTTCGGGACTTCCGGCACTGTTTGGAGATCGGTTTGGGGACCCGAGTCTCGGGTTTTAAGATTTATGTAAGATTATAATATTTGAGTCGGTTGAGATTTACCTCTGACTCGGTAGACCTATTGTAGGTCCGGTTGATCTGCGTCGCGTCCAGGTTCCCGACGCGAGTGCGACAGGTGGGTGCTTCGAGCTTTTGGGGTAGACTGTATCACTGTTCCCTGTCTCTGCTTTGATATATCTCTGATTATGTCTCTACATGTCGATTCTTTAATCACAGCATTCGTTCATTTATGCTTACCTTACTTGCATAGTATATTTGTGGTCATGGACATGTAGAGCAGGATTGGATGTTGATTATCTGTGGACTTCTTGTCCAGGCAACACATCGACTCTCTCGTCATGTGTTTCGATCTGATTGATCAGGATTCGGCGTTCATACGCCTCTGTTGTGGCTTCGGCCAGGTTTCAGGATTCGGCGTTCATATGCTTCAGATATGGCTTCGGCCAGGTATCGGCTTCTTGCCGACTTTCGTATTGAGCATATCGCATGATTTAGTCACAGCACTTGGAGTATTCATGACACCAGGTCGATTTGGCCACCGACCAGGGATGTACTATCCGGATGGTCGGCCTGCGGGCGCATGATTCAGCTCAGTGTGGATCGGTGGCGGGATAGCATGAGGTCTGCAGACCAATATTGCAGGATACTGATTGGGTACTTTGGTTTCATTCCATTGAAGCATATGCAGCTTACACTTCCTGTACAGTAGCATTTTGGTTATTTACTCTATTCATATCTGACATCGCTACTGTAGACCTCTGATTATACTTGTTATCATATACCTTTGTTTTCCGGTGATTACGACGTGCCCTTGTGGCTCTGTCGTTGTCACGCCCCGCCGAGCCTTAGCACCAAGTAGGTGGAAGGACAACCGCGCGGGCGCATGACCCAGATCCGCCGAACGGACAGAGTTTCCCCTGTACGTCCAAGGCGTCACAACCAGTACAATTCAAGAGGTTCCAAACAGGAACAGAATTTATACATAGATTGCATAAGAAAAGCATCATAAGTTACTATGCTATTACAAGCATTCGCAATACAACCACATATTATATTTTTCGTCTTTGTTCTTTCTTTCCAATACAATCGAATTGTTATTACATTTCCTTTTATTCCGATACCCCTAAACTACACAGTAGAGGGTACATCTATTCTAGTCACAGTGGTAGGACGCTAACTATTGAGCTACGCCCTTCCCTCGCGCCGCCGCGCCGTTCACGTGTGGACCTGAAAAATAGTGGGATGAGAACTATATAAAATAGTTCCCAGTGGGTAAGGTCACCCAAGAGAGGAGCTCGACCCACCAGGTCCAAAGGAAGCATATAAGCATGGGTTAGTACATATACATAACCTGTAAGCATATAACTCTACTATGTGCAAAAAGTAAACATGCTTATGCTTCAACAAATGCGATAATGAAATCCATGCAATATATTTTTCACTGCTATTCCACTACCCATTTCATAATCAATCTGCTCCTAAGGTTCACTTACCTTAGCTAAGCCGTACATTACTCACTCTCGAGTTAATCATTAACGGGTTACCACCCTCCTAAGGTTTACTTATTTTAGTCAAACCTTCACCGACTCACTCTTGAGTCAAACATCCTTGGGCCACCGCCCAACTAAGGTTTACTTACTTTAGTCAACCTTCACCGACTCACTCTTGAGTCAAACATACTTGGGCCACCGCCCACTGAGGTTTACTTACTTTAGTCAAACCTTCACCGACTCACTCTTGAGTCAAACATACTTGGGCCACCGCCCAACATGACTTTACCACTTGGCGGCGAAATCGTCGCACACGCCAAACAATGGCCTCAGTCACCCGACGGCGAATCGTCGCACTCGCCGAACAATGGCTTCGATCACCGGGCGGCGAACCGTCGCACTCGCCACAGGTATCCAGCCCCTTGGCGGCGAAATCGTCGCACCCACCAGCTGATACCAAGACTACAAGTCGCTAGATCTGGGATTCCGGAATCCACTTTCCACATCTCAAGGGTTCATCATTACTCTATGTTATCAACCTCTTCTAGGTTCATATTCTCGTGTCCAAGTGGTCAACCTACCACCATATTTTCCAACCTATGTCCAATGACACTAGGTTCATTACACATTCCAACCTATGTTCAATGACACTAGGTTCATTACACATTCCAACCTATGTTCAATAACAATAGGTTCA
Source organism: Puya raimondii (assembly GCA_016920855.1). Classification (NCBI taxonomy): domain Eukaryota; kingdom Viridiplantae; phylum Streptophyta; class Magnoliopsida; order Poales; family Bromeliaceae; genus Puya; species Puya raimondii. The sequence continues at coordinate 67,251,804 of JABWPP010000049.1, forward strand.
TTACACGTTCCAACCTATGTTCAATAACACTAGGTTCATTACACGTTCCAACCTATGTTCAATAACACTAGGTTAAGTACCATCACATTCCAACCTATGTTTAATAACACTAGGTTAAGTACCATCACATTCCAACCTATGTTCAATAACACTAGGTTCAGTACCATCACATACATCACCTCTCAAGTATATATATTATTATGAAATACTTGGATTCTTTTACATGCAAGGTGAGCCCATGGCTCAAATCACCTTGATATACATCTAATGCCAACATGCACATTATAGTTCTTTCTTACCCTAGTTGTCCACAGCTAGGATTTCTCACTTTACATGGCCTCTAGCCCTTGTTTAACCACATGTCAAGTTCTCTAGCATATAGAGAAAGCTAGCTCACCACTATGTCCACATCTAGGCATACACATGTCCAATTGTATCTATGTGTTCCATATGCCTACAATTCCAATCTATGATAGTTAATGGTATTAACATCATATGATCTTCACATTCATATATACCACTTACCAATTAACCTACCATTACATGCATCAAGTAAAATAAAATATACTTTACTCTTTCGACATGGAAGTGACCTAATCACTTCGGTAAACACAAACCCACCTCACACTCTTCCGATTGCTTGTAGACACTTGCAATCGGGCTCTTTTCCTTGGCCTCAAGCTTGGTCTTCAAGCTCATTGCCCTAACACACATGAAAGATTCGTTAATCCGAGTCGAACTCATAACGATCTTATCTCTTGGAATCACTCAAAATCGAGTTGTCCCACATGTTCTACTAACCCCCAACTAGGGTTCTAAAGGGTTAAAATATTTTTAAAACCCTCTACAAGAAAATCCCTCTTTCAACCTAGGGTTTCCCAAAACTCATGGCAAAATCCAAAATCTCTTGCTAATCTCTATAATTTGTAGTTTAGATTAGCCAAGGGTCTCCGAAATATCATTTCTTAGCCCAAATCCGAAACCCTAACTACCAAATCCAAGAACTCACCTCGGATCCGCGAGCTCACCAAGCCACCATGCATGCACGAGCTCGGTTCTCCACTCCTCCAAGCTTCCCAAGCTTGATCTCCACCAAGATCTCCAACTTTGGAGGAGAAGAAGATGAAGAAGGAGAAGTGAGAGAGAGGAGCTTCTCTCTCTCCCTCTCTCCCTGCGTGTGTGTGTGTTTTCAGAGGAGAAAGGGGAAGGGTTCCCCTTTATACAAGCCCCCCACTGAAATTACCAATTTACCCCTCGAAATCAGCATTCTGCATAACTGCATTCCGGTATCCGGGTTGGCGTACCGGTATACGGGCGTTAGTTCCGGTATACCACCAGGAATTCCGCAAAATCCGAGAGCTGGATTTGCAGATTCTGCCATCGCATTCCGGTATGTCACTCCCCATACCGGAACTAATCACTTCAGTACTGGTATGGACACATCCATACCGGAACCCACTGCAGACTTTCACAAGTTTGGCAGTTTTGACTTTTCGAAGTCCGTTTTTGCACCTCATTTGCGCCGAAAACACTCGTATAAGTCCCAAGCCTTGCCAAAACCCTTTAGATGGTCCTATTTGGCTACATTCCACAAGAACTCCCTAATTTGTAGAAGTTCGGTACGACGCACTGAATTTCAGTGTACTACAGTCGTACCCACTGGAAAACCTCGTTGTGGTTTCTCACCCCCCATTTCCCCAGGTGGCGCGGGCGAGGAGTCAGTTCACGGTGCGACGTGAGGACGATCTAGCTAGCTGGCATTAGTGGTCCTCACCCGGTTATTTCTTTACTTGCATTAGTTCTAGCAATAAACAACTGGTTCAGTTAGATGATATTTAATAATGTTGGAATTCCTATAAATTGTATAAGATGATGAGTTCCCTATGCATGTGATTGGGTTTTAGTTTCTATTATTAGCATTTGATTCGGATTTCTTCGTGTGGGTGTCTACTCTTCGTGGTAGCTGGATTTCAAATGAAGTTCCGTGTTGGAACAGCTTTAAAAGGTTTTCTTGGAATTCTTTAATGCTTGTTAGAGTTTGAAAACAAAGCTTTAGAGTGGGAAGCACTTTTAATCGGACGCTTGTTGTACTGTGCATCGCATCATCCTTCGCTTAAGAGTGCATAAAGGCATATAGGGATAGCTGAATGTAATTGTATTCTAATAATTGTATATGTGGATTGGTGAATGAAAGTGTGATTGTGATCCTGATGTATGTTGTTGGTACTCCGTGCAAATACAGGGGAGACTCTGTCCGTGTGGACAGAGGTGCCTGTATTTGTGGCGGGTCTGTTCACTGCGCGGGCTAGGCTTTAAAAAAAAATAAAAAATTTGACCCGTTTTCCGCAAACTCTGAATTTCAAAGATATGAAAACTCTTATTAAACCAGCCCGAGGCGTGACACGCAGTGCTGCAGAATGTGATTTCGAGCAGTTTTGTAATTTTGGCATTATGAGGGGTCTATGTGGATTTTGTCGTATTAGATTAAGTACCCATTCACCCCTTCACTGCCCCTTGTTGGCTGGGGCTTAGGAGAAGGAGGAAGGTGGGTTTTCCTCTCTCTCTCTCTAGATTTTCTCTTCTCCAACCCTCTAGATCATGGATTTGATCTCTTTTTCTCCATCTTCTTTATGGTACCTTGTTTCTATGGCATGGAGAGGAGCTCGAGATTGGAGAACGAGGATTGTTGGTAGATTTGGCTTCAACCCTAGCACCTTGTAGCTTGTTTTGGAGCTTGAATTGAGGTTGGTAGCCTTCTAATTATCTCTATGTATGAGATTTGTGGAAATTTTGTTAGAAAACCTAGTTTTTGGAAAACTAGGGTTTGCTTTGGGGTTTTTCTATTATGAGCTCTTGGGTTGGAATTGATGAGTGTAGAACACTCTTGTAGGTTGGATTTGAAGCTCCAATGGGTTGATTTGGGGTTTACACAAGTTTTTCTTGGAATAAGGTAATTTCTACCTATTTTCCTTATGATTTTTAGTGAATTTCGTGGTGAGCTTGTTCGAAGCTCCTAACCCCTTGAAAAATTTTCTTAGGGCATGAGAAGCTTAGGGGACAACTTCGTTTGAAGGAACGACGAGGTTTCGATGGGTATCCGGTGGGTCTGATCTCACCGAAATGGGTGAACTCCCCCTATGTCTTCTATTTAGCTTAATGACTTAAAATGATGCATATTCATGATGAATATGACATGAGAGAGTTTTGGAATGCATAATATATATGTGTTACATATGCGAATTGCACGCCCTATGTAGTAGGGATCATAAATGAGATTATGCATAGTGTATTATGGATAGTTACGACAGAATGGCATTTTCACTGTATGTAAGTGTAGAAATGCATGCTTGAATGATTAGAACAACATATGGGGTACTAGATGGACACTGGACTTGGTCTAGCATAGCACTAATTGTGCTTGCCGTAGATAATGGAAAGATGGTAACACATTACAGATTAATGACAAGATGCTAGTAGTATTATGTGTTGCACCTCATTTAGGTGAGCAACTAAGAATGGCATTATGACTTTGCACTCGACCTTTAGGTCGTTGAATGGAATTCCATGTTTAAGACATGATGAAAGGGGTTTCCCACTTACTTGATTATGTAATTGGCAAAAGCACGTAATTGCTTAGTTAAATAAGAATAGAGTACTTGCACGATGATTTCTATACTCCATGAAGTGGAGGTTCATATAGTATGACACATGCATATATGAATGATGATTTGTTGGCGTTTGTAGAATGCATCAATTATAGTATTTGTAGAATGCATGGATTATGTCATTTGTAGAATGCATGGATTATGGCATTTGTAGAATGCATTGAAAATAGCATTAGTATAATGCATTGAGTATGGCTTTGGTGATAGCATATGATAGTAACCCGTTGGGGTCATGAATGAGACGTAGATCCATTCTTGTTGACAAGTGAGATGTGGACATTGCATGTTAGAGACATGTTACATATTGGTAGAGACATATCAACGAGTAATTTGAGAACATGTATGGCCTAAGTGTTATAGTTCCGGCCCTCGAGTCGATGTTATGATTCTATGTTTTAGACATGATGATTGAGACATGTTGGCTTTGGATACGATGCTTTCGATCAGTGCTTGCTTGCCCTTGTGCTCATTCGCACATGCTTCTGAGGGTCGCTCTCTACAAGCCGGCACTCCGAAGTTGGCCTACGCGATACAGTATGTTCGCCCGTGCAAGATTGGGCGCCGAAGTGGATTGCCGTGGGGAAGGCTCATTCTTAGCGTGAGAATGTTGACTACCACGGGGTCATTAGGCATGGCACAAGCCGGGACGTTACCATGTGTAAGTCCCCTCATTGATTGAGTAAAAGCTAAGTAAAATTTGACATAGTACATCACAGTTGGGTTGATGCATATACATATAGTAGTGAGTTGTTATTTCGTGGCATTACTTAGCTTGACCTCATTTGGTTGCATTCATTGTAGTTGGACATTCATGTTAGTCACTACTCGCATTGGCAACCATAGTAGTATTAAACCTTTACTCATATTGGTTAGTATAGTGGCATGGATATAAGATGTTAAGGAAAGGTTTTCCTTTTATTAGTGTTCATAGCACAATGATGAACAAGCATATAAACTGTTGTGAATAACATATTTGTGCATGTGATAGTATTAAAATCATATTCGTGTAGATGATATTGTCACGAGGAGGCGATAGTAGTAGATTTACTATTTAGCATTTACTGCTTTATGCTTTATGTTGCACTTATACTATCGTTGCCTCAGTTGACCTAGTGGTGTATTTCGCCACTCTCGGCGGCTTACCCACTAGGAACTATTGTTTAATAGTTCTCATTCCTATTTGTTGTTGCTTTTTGTTTCAGAGCCTTTCGCAGCGGGAGAGGCTAGGGATCGTGGCGAGAGGTTAGCAGCTAGCTAGAGCCTCTACGATGATGTTATAGATGGACCCTTAACGCCTTTTTATTTGTATTGAATGAAAGGTGTATAGTTGTATCTAGTTGAGTGATCTCCTAGTGTTGATGAGATGTACTTTAAGTGAATTTTATTGTATATCTTGAGATTATAGTTGTGATGAACTTATTTTAGTAGTAGAATTATGTACTTGCTCTGATCACCTTGTTTAGGATGTACTCCTGCTACTTCTTGTGTTGTTCTTGTTGTAGACACCTTGTGTGCATCGGGGAGGTGCTGGTGTACACGGCGGGTTTGTGCACGTGCCTGGTAGGCTTCCGCTCGGGCCCGGGGCGTGACAGTCCAACCACCGTTTTCACTCTAGATGGTGAGCACGGGCATCCTTGCATCGAGTCGATTCAAATCGACTGGTTGGTTTGATCCGTTGCGTCACGGATTAGGGTAACGAGCTCTAAACTCGTTGTTTACGCATTATTTTATATGGATATTATGATTATTGTGGGTCGTTTGCTTACTGCATACTTTGGGAACATCGTGTACTGCCCCGAACAGTGTGAAGATGCTGTTAACGACCTCTTGACTGATCGTCAAAGGTTTGGGAGCAGTTGAGGAATAAGATCTTGGCCCTACGACGTCGTTCGGCGGAAATTCGCCGAACGAACGAGGTTTTGTGGGTGAGTTTCGATGTTCTAGGGTTGTGGACTGTTTGAGAACCATGCCATGCCTTGTTGGCTGGTTGCTACTGCCATCGTCAAGGTACGAAGGTGGTAGGTTAGCGGCGGGAGGGTTTCGGAGCCTATTTCGGCGATTTCAAAAATCCGATTTGGCAGCTTTCTGTTTTATTAATCCTTTAGCTTTTGTTGTTGGTTGTTGCTGCCCAGGCACCTGTTTTGGTGTATTTGGGGACAGCGGTTAGTTATAGTTGGGAACGGAAATTTTCGGAGCCGTTTGTGGGTCCCGGGGGCGTTCCGGCAAGTTCCGGAAGTTCCGGCGGGTTTTCGGTTAACGGTTTCGGTAACCGTTTGTTTCGTTTGGTTGGGTGTCTCTTTTGGGTAGAGCTTGACTCAGTAGATCTTTCTTAGGTCCGGGGGTCAGCTTCGCGTGTTCTGCACTCCAGGTCCTCGGTAGTACAGGTGGGTGTTTCGATCCGGAGTCGGTACAGTGGACTAGCCCGGTGATATATTTCTTTTTTCTTTTTCTTGCATGTTATGGATAAGCGTGTTTCCACTCGACTTTCAGTTACTGTTCTCTACTTTCATTCTTGCATATGATAATAGTAGAGTGGTGTGGTGTATCTTGCATGATCTTATGGTTAGACCTAATTGGTCAGTGTTGATCGGCTCGGTGATCCGAGCGATCTCTTGGACATGTGTTAGTTGTTGCTATTCTCGGATTGTTGCCGTCCTGTGGATTGAGCATTTCGCATCGATCGTCACAGCTCATTTAGCACTTCACGTACACCAACGGTTTGGCCACCGTGGGGGTGTTCTTTTTCGAAAAAGTGGTCGTCTGCTCGACCCGTGAGCCTCTTGCCAGGTGCTTGCAAAGGTTGTGTGCCGGTGGGTGAGCATACTGTGACATAGCCTGCGATCTTCGAATCTATAGAACACAGTGATTGGGTTTTCAGTTCATCTACAGTTGATGCATATGTTCATTATTCACAGTAGCGGTAGTTGTTCATACCTATGTATACATGTTTTTCATTATTCGCTACTGTACTTGATATATATGGTGAGCATACTGTGACATAGCCTGCGATCTTCGGATCTATAGGGCACAGTGATTGGGTTTTCAGTTCATCTACAGTTGATGCATATGTTCATTATTCACAGTAGCAGTAGTTGTTCATACCTGTGTATACCTGTTTTCCATTATTCGCTACTGTACTTGATATATATGGTGAGCATACTGTGACATAGCCTGCGATCTTCGGATCTATAGGGCACAGTGATTGGGTTTTCAGTTCATCTACAGTTGATGCATATGTTCATTATCTGCAGTAGCAGTAGTTGTTCATACCTGTTTATACCTGTTCTCCTTTATTCGCTACTGTACTTGATATATACATATCTATCTGTTATTCCTCCTTTACCGGTGAGTACGCCTCGCCTTCGTCGGGTTGCGGTACCCACTAGGAGAGGAGACATGTGTACATGTTCTCACCCCCCGCTGTTTTTCAGGTGATCTCGGTGGTGGGAGTCGGGACGGTGTGTGAGGTGCGGTAGCTAGCGAGCTATAGAGTTCCCGACCTGTCAGCTTTGGTTATCCTATCTTGACCCTTCTCTTTTTAGTGGTTAATAAACTAGATTATATGTGGTTCAATTATTCAGTTGTTTGGTGGTTTTTAGAATAATGTGAATGTTGGCTTATTCTCAATAATTCAAGGTGATTTTGTGGTTTTATCGCACGTGGTTTTCTACCCCTCGTGGTAGCTGGCTTTCCAAAAGTGAGTTTCCGTGTGGGAAACAGTTTTTAAATGACTTTCGGATTTATTGATGTTTAGTGTTTTTAAATAGAGTTTTCGTGTGGGAAACAGTTATTAAATGACTTTCGAATTTATTGATGTTTAGTACTTTTAAATAGAATTTTCGGGAGGGAAACACTTTTAAAAGAATAGAATTGATTGCTGTATGTGCATTAGCATCATCCTTCGCCTAAGGAGTGTTTCGAGCATGCATCATCGTAAGGATGGTTAGCTGAATGGTTATCTGACATCCGCATTGTGTATGCTGTTTGTGTGAGTGGATGAGTGTGTTGTTGTATATGTCATATTGGTACACCGTGCAGATACAGGAAAGACTCTGTCAGTGTGGACAGAGAGATTTCTGTATCTGTGGCGGGTCTGTTACGTCTTAGGGACAAGTTGTAATTTTATAATGTAAAAAATATATATATATATATATTGTGACGCCCCGCCGTGCCTTGACACCAACTAGGTGGAAGGACAAGCCGCACGGGCGCGTGCACCAGACCCGCCGAACGGACAGAGTCTCCCTATCCGCCCAAGGTGTCACAAAACATGCATCAATACAATGTTCCAAACAGGAACCGAATACATGAGTTGTGCAAGGGAAGCATCAACAAAAGAAGTATCTACTTCTATTACATCACATTTGTACATTTATACATGCCAAATTTTTTCCTGATGCCGGCGGGAGGTCGCTGCGGCGGTGGGAGGCGGCGGCGGCTCAGATCTCGAGCCCACTGCCCGCACTCCCAGCAGCAGCCAGCTGCGGCGGCAGCGGCGCTCCGGCGGCATGGCGACGGCCGGGAAAGAAGGGGGCGGCGCCGGAGGACCTGAGGGTGACGGTGCTCACCCTCCCAGGCGGCGGGAAGTAGCGGCGGCTCGGGCCACCCACCCCCTGCCCGCAGCTGCCCTAGCAGGAGCTGCAGCAGCTCGGCGGCCCACGACGGCGGCTCCCGGCGGTGGCGCACGACTCCGGCAGTCGTGCCACCTCAGGGGAAGCCCATGCATGGGTTTCCCCTGGGTCCACACTACAGGGAAGAGGAGGAAGAAAAAAAAGAAGGAGAAGAAGAAGAAATGGAGAGGAAAGGTTGGCCGGGGTTGCGCCGGCCAGGGGATGGCCGGCGGCGGCCAGCCGAGCTTGGGGAGGTTGCCAAGAGGCTGGGGGAGCTGGGGCTCACCTCTGGGGGGGGGCTGAGGGGGAGAGAGGGAGTGAAGAGGAGCTCTCTCTCTCACACACACACACAAACTCACTCAAATACACCTAACACAATGCACAAATGCATTTTAGCCCCTCAAACTCAGCAAAATACCCCTGGGTCCCTCACAGTCAGCACAAAATGCCCAGACACCCCTCCACAAGCAAACTCACGCGAAACGGTGCGAGAAACAGGGTCCAGATCGCGAAACCAAAAATATACAATTTGACCTCTCGGCGAAGAAGATGGAAGATCTCTCAATCCGTCTGTCGCATGTCGACACGGATCACGCCATCGCGTTCAGCACTGCTGAGACATCGAATCTACCATTTTGGATCGTCAGAATCGGACTCCGAATCACGCCGTTAAGCTGTTCTCTCTCCGCGACAAAACTCAAAAACACTAAAACACAAATAAAAACCACTTATATACATATATATATATATATAAATACCCGTATATATATACGTATACAGATCAAAAACACAGTATCAGGGGAGAGGAACACAGATTCCAAATTTCTAAAATTCGAAATCTCACACGTCATTTGCGACGTTATAATTTCACATTAATGTCAACATCACCAACCCATGTTCAATGACACTAGGTTCACGTCATCATTTCTAACCTATGTCCAATGACACTAGGTTCACATCATTATTTCTAACCTATATTCAATGACACTAGATTTGCATCATCATTTCCAACCTATGTTCAATGACACTAGGTTTACATCATCATTTCCAACCTATGTTCAATTACACTAGGTTTGCATCATCATTTCCAACCTATGTTCAATGACACTAGATTTACATCATCATTTCCAACCTATGTTCAATGACACTAGGTTTGCTAAGTACACAATTCACATGCAAATCATGTTCCAAGAATCATGATATCAATTTAGGAGTAATTCATGCATGTACTTGTTCATCCACCTATTTATCACTTCGGTTTTCAAGATTCTCATACATGCTGACCTTCTTTCATGAAGTATGAACATGAAATACATAATTCCACATACATGCAAAAGAGAGCACATAGCTCAATTTCATTTCACAAGTCCTTTATACCAACATGCACAATTATACACTAGGGTAACATACACTACCATTTTCATTATGGTTATTTTACTCTAGACATGGAAGTGACCCAATCACTTCGGTGCAACACAAACCCACCTCAAAAGCTTTAAAATGGTTGAATTCTTTGAGTTCTTAGGCCTCCTTGCTTTGAGTTCTTTGTTCAACCCAAGCTTCTTGCCCTAACACAAGCAAAATGGTTCGTTACCATTTACGAACCCTAAAATCAATTCGTTTCTTGAAATCAAGTGTTCCCACATGATTTTCTATGCCTCAATTACAATTCCCGAAGGTAAAAATATTTTTAGACCCTCAAATGGCAAAAGCCCTCTTTCTACCTAGGGTTTACATGCATGCATGTAAGAGCCCTAAATCACATGGCCAATCCCCACCATTTTGTAGTCTAGATTGCCTAGGGTATCCAAAATCCTCAAAATCCAAGGTTAAATCCAAGATTTGATCCTCAAATCACAAGAACTCACCTCAAAGCCCTAGTTCCCTAGCTTCTTTTTGCACCAAGAAGCTTCAAATCTATCTTAGAGTCCTTCTCCAAGGTCAATCCCACCTTTTCTCCAAGCTTTGGAGAGCTCTTTAGAGAGAGAAAGTGAGGAGAGGGAGAGGGGAAGTGAGGAAGATAAAGGAGAAGTGAAGAGGGAGAGACTTCAGCCCCTACATACACTCCCCTTCACGTGAAAAGACCAAAATACCCCCCCCCCCCCTTATTCCACTATTCACAACCAAAGCTGACGCAGCTCTGCATACCGGTACCAAAACTGGCGTACCGGTACACGGGGGTTAGTTTCGGTACCAACAACTCGATTCCGCAACACCCGAACGTTGGATTTTCGGGTTTGCTACTGCGTTCCTGTACTCCAAACATCAGTACTGGTACTAAATAAATCAGTACTAGTACTCAGCCTGCGTTCCTCAAAATTCGAGAGCTGGCTTCTCTCCATTTTGTATTGCGTACCGGTACCCAATTTTCAGTACCGGTATTCAATACAAAATCTGCAAGTTTAGCAGACTTAACCTTTCGAAGTCCGTTTTCGCGCCCGATTTGCGCCGAAAACACTCGAATGAGGCCCAAACCTCGCCGAAACTATTCAAATAGCCTTTTTACGCTACTTTCCACTAGAACTCCATAGTTTGTAGAAGTTCAGTACAACACACTGAAGTTCAGTGTACTACATTCCTCCCCCCTTAAAAGGGTTTCAACCGCGAAACTAAAATCATACCTCGGCTGGAACAGCGAAGAGGTGGGAAAAATGCTCCGTCATCGAGCTCTCAAGTTCCCAAGTAGCTTCGCGCTCATCGTGATTCGCCCACTGTACTTTGACATATGGAATCGCGCGGTTACGTAATTTTTTCACCTCGTGATCCAAGATACACAAGGAAAATTCCTCATAAGTCATATCCTGTTGAAGCTCAATCGGTACATACTCAAGGACATTCGCGGGATCATGCACATACTTGCGGAGTGCCGATACATGAAATACGTTATGTATCCCCGCAAGCTTTGGCGGTAGGGCAAGCCGATACGCCAAAGATCCCACACGCTCTAAAATCTCATACGGTCCAATGTATCGGGGACTCAACTTTCCTCGAACCCCAAAACGCTTCACCCCTCTCATGGGCGATACTTTCAAAAAGACGCGGTCACCCACCGCGAACTCTAAATCTTGTCGGCGCTTGTTCGCATAACTCTTTTGCCTTGACTGCGCCGATAGCAACCGTTGACGTGCCAAGCGGACATTTTCCTCCGCTTCACTCAACACATCAGGTCCTAAGACCTTCTCTCGCCGACTTCACCCCAATGAATAGGAGATCGGCACTTTCTTCCATACAAGGCTTCAAATGGTGACATACCGATGCTAGATTGATAGCTATTCTTATAAGCGAACTCAGCCATCGGTAAATAAGTAGGCCACACACCCTTGAAGTCCAAAACACACGCTCACAACATATCCTCAAGGATTTGGATTGTCCTTTCCGACTGACCGTCTGTTTGAGGATGAAATGCAGTGCTAAAATCGAGTCGTGTGCCCATAGCTTCATGTAAGCTTTTCCAAAAGTGAGATGTAAATCGGGGATCTCGATCCGAAACTATCGACGTCGGAACCCCGTGCAATCGCATAATCTCATCCAAGTAGACTTGTGCTAGCTTGTCTCCCGACCAAGTGGTGTGGATTGGCAAAAAGTGAGCCGACTTAGTCAAGCGGTCCACTACCACCCAAATTGCATCATGGCCTCCTTGTGATCGAGGCAATCCCACAATGAAGTCCATCGCTATATTCTCCCACTTCCAAACCGGAATGGACAAACTTTGCAGTTTTCTCGCCGGAAAGCGACGTTCGGCCTTCACTTGTTGGCACACCAAACACTGTGCCACAAAACGTCCAACATTTCGCTTCATCCCCAGCCACCAATAATGCATTTTAAGATCTTTCTACATTTTGGTGCCGCCCGGATGAACTACATATGGGGATGTATGAGCTTCCCTCAAAATTACCCCACAAATCTCCTCGTCCTTAGGCATGCACAAACGATTTTGAAATCGAATTGTGCCCTTCGAGTCCATATGGAAGTCGTTGGCACGCCCGCTCTTGAGGTTACTCCGCACCTTTTGGAGTTCCGAATCTAAGGATTGCTTTTCATTAATCCGCTCCAACAAGGTCGGCCGAATCTCGAGGCTCATAAGTGTAGCGGGGACGTTCGGAGCCACAACCTCCAAGTCAAACCGCCACATTTCCTTAATCAGTTGCGGTTGCGCTGTCATCATCATTGCGAGGTTTTCCACGGATTTCCGACTGAGCGCATCGGCCACCACATTAGCTCTGCCTGGGTGGTACAAAATGGTTAGATCATAATCTTTTAGCAACTCCAACCATCTCCGCTGCCTCAAGTTCAACTCCTTTTGAGTGAATAGGTATTTTAAACTTTTATGATCCGTGTACACCTCACAATGTTCTCCATACAAGTAGTGTCTCCACAACTTAAGTGCGAAGACCACCGCCACAAGTTTCAAGTCATGGGTGGGATAGTTTTGCTCGTAGTTCTTCAACTGACGGGAAGCATAAGCAATTACTTGCCCACGTTGCATGAGTACACACCCAAGACCATGTCGTGATGCGTCACTATACACCACGAAACTCTCCCCGCAATCGGCAGGACAAGAACCGGAGCCGTAGTCAACCTTTCCTTTAGCTCCTTGAAGCTTTGATCACATTCGTCGCTCCACACAAACTTGGCTCCCTTGCGGGTAAGACGGGTTAGTGGACCGGAGATTTTTGAGAATCCCTCCACAAACCGTCGATAGTACCCCGCAAGACCAAGGAAGCTTCTCACCTCGGTGACATTAGTCGGTTGAGGACAGTCTTTAATCGCCTCAACTTTCTTAGTGTCCACTGGTACTCCGCCTTCGGAAATCACATGACCCAAGAAGGCGACTTCGCAAATCCAAAATTCGCATTTCTTCAATTTCGCAAACAACTTGTTCTCCCGAAGAACTTGTAGCACAATCCATAAATGCTCTTTATGTTCTTCGTCGCTTCGGGAATAAACAAGTATATCATCGATGAACACTACCACAAATTGATCCAGCAATGGCTTGAACACACGGTTCATCAAATCCATGCGCCGCCGCGGCATTCGTAAGCCCAAAAGGCAAAACCGTGAATTCGTAGTGTCCATACCGCGTCCTAAACGCGGTTTTATGCACATCTTCCGGCTTAATCTTTAACTGATGATAAACGGATTGCAAGTCAATCTTCGAGTACACCCGAGATCCTTGTAATTGATCAAACAAGTCATCAATACGGGGTAACGGGTACTTATTCTTGACGGTCACCTTGTTCAACTCACGGTAATCCACACACAACCGTAGTGAACCGTCCTTCTTGCGAACAAATAGCATTGGGGCTCCCCAAGGCTACACACTTGGTTTAATGAAGCCCTTGTCCAACAGATCCTGCAACTGAGCCTTCAATTCCTTCAACTCAGCCGGTGCCATTCTATACGGAGCCTTAGAGATCGGCGTCGTTCTCGAGAGTAGATCTATCACAAATTCTATCTCCCGATCCGGTGGCAATCCGGGCAACTCCGCCGGAAACACATCCGGGAACTCTCGGACTACGGGAATGTCCTCGAGCCTCGAAACCTCCTTTTGGTCATCCACTACCGTCGCCAAGTACGCGATGCATCCACTAGCAATTAGCTTCCTTGCTTGCGACGTGGACACCATTGATGCAAAGAGCGAACTTTTACACCCACGGTACACGAGTTCTTCATGACCGGGTTCTTTAAATGTCACCACTCGACTCTCACAGTCGATGGTAGCATAGTACTTAGAAAGCCAATCCATTCCCAATATTAGGTCATACTCGACCATCCAGTTCAATACCAGCAAATCAGCCGGCATAATCCAATCCTCTATTCTCACTGGGCAATTCAAACATGCTTGATGAATGCAAAAAGCATGCTCTGGCACCTGCACCCATTTTATATGTGTGGCCTTTACTATGTCTATACCATGAGTAGTAGCAAATGACCGACTAATGAATGAGTGCGATGCTCCAGTATCAAATAATGCTCTATTTCGGATGCCATTTATCAACACAATACCTGCCACGACGTCCTCCGGGGCAGTAGGCTCCTCCACCTGTGAGGCGAACACCCGACCGCTCGGCGCCGGTCGCTGTCCCTCAGTCTGTCTCGGCGGTGGTGCACGGCCTGCCGACATCGCCGCGGGTGGGATGCCCGCAAGCTGTCTCGGTGATCGAAACGTCGACGCCATCAACGGTGCTCGGTCAGCTCCCTGTGGGCAGTCAAATCGCATATGTCCTGGCTGCCCGCACTTGAAGCACCGGCCCTCACGGTACTCACATTGATTTGGCTTGTGGGGTTCGCTGCAAATTGGGCACCTATCCAAGGTCGACTCGGCTGAGACCCTCGGGATCGGGCTTGCGACTGCGGGTACTTCGGGGGTTGCTTTGAACTCGATTGACCACCCGAGCCACCCGAAGGGCGCTTTTTCCCTTTGTCCTTCTCTTTCCCCTTCTCTTTTTCGAACATCTCGCACTCCTCGCGAGCAACGGTGTTCCCGTGTTCCACCCGTAAGGCCCGGTCCAACACCTCCGCGAAAGTTTGTAACTTGAGGGTGTGGACCGCCCTAAAGATCTCCGGCCGAAGCCCGCGCACGAAGCAGTCAACCTTATCCAATTCGTCGCGAACGACATGCGGGACACAGTTAATAATATAGGAGAACTCCCGCTCATACTCTCTCACAGTGCGGTTCCCTTGGTTCAACTTTCGAAACCGATCTTGTAACTTTCTCTTCTCGCTATCGGGGAAATGGGTGGAGAACACCAACCCCCGAAACTCGTCCCAAGTCAGTAGTGGAAGGTTAGAGGGTCGGTTCTGCTTGACCCCTTTCCACCACACCTTCGCCGATTTCTCCAAGCAATGCACGGCGAGATGCACTTTGTCCCTCTCCAAGGTGTAAAGATCCTCGAAGAGTGTCTCCATCGAGTCGATCCATGTCTCCACGACCCACGGATCCAGACTCTCCCCGTCGAAGGTAGGCGGGTTAAACTTCTTGAACGTCATGAAGGCCGCGAGTGCTCGCTCCCTCTCCGCATCTGTCGCCAAGGAATCGGGCATAAGAGCGCCCGACTCTGCAGCAACCGTCGGTGGTGCGGGATGCGCCGTGGCCGGCGCCGCAGCCACCCCCTCCGCCGAACCCGAGGCAGTGGCCGGGGTTGCCCGCTGTTGTTCCCCACCGGCCGCAGCCGCTTGCTGCGCCCTCGAATCCTGTAGCTGCTTGATATGCTCCTCTTGTCTTTGCATCGTTTCGGCCTGTCGCCGAACAATGCCCATCAACTCGGCCAACTGCTCGCGAAGACTCATGTCCTCGCCCTCCCCGGATTGCTCGGGGGCCGCACTTGACTCCTCGGGCCTAGCCCTTGTTGGAGGCTTATCACGCACCATTGTCTCCTGAAAACATAACGACCTTGGTCAACACCATGACCCTCAAGGTCGATCATATCTAACATTCAATAAGGAAATAAACGTGAACCCAATCTAGGCGAAAGTTACACAAGGGCGCCTATTCCCCTCACTTGGTTTCATGTTGTCGGCCGCCAACATGAACACTCTTGGCTGAGAATAGATCACACCTTGAATCAACCTCTAACATCCAATTAGAGGCATACACAACTTGACCCAATCAATTCAACTTTCGCCACAAATTCACAATTCTCGTCACTCACGAGCCTATGTTCTTACGGTCTTTCCATCCTAGGGTCTCCTAGGTCCACCTAGACCGTTTCTACGCTCTGATACCACCTTAATCTGTCACGCCCCGCCGTGCCTTAACACCAACTAGGTAGAAGGACAAGCCGCACGGGCACGTGCACCAGACCCGCCGAACGGACAGAGTGACCCCTATCCGCCCAAGGCATCACAAAACATGCATCAATACAATGTTCCAAACAGGAACCGAATACATGAGTTGCACAAGGGAAGCATCAACAAAAGAAGTATCTACTTCTATTACATCACATTTGCACATTTATACATGCCAAATTTTTTCTTTTCATTACATCCAAGTTCCAAATAGTAGTTACATTTAACTACACTTTACTTGCTTACAAAGACCCCTATAATTTAATGTCTAAAAGTCGGGGTGTATCTAGGTACATAACCAAAATGGGGAAGGGCCGCTATCTACTATGCCACGCCCTTGCCTCGCTCCGCCGCCTCACTCACGGATGGACCTGAAAAACATGGGGGTGAGAACTATAAACATAGTTCCCAGTGGGTAAGGCCACCCAAGGGAGAAGCTCGACCCACCAGGTCCACAGAAAAACAACACAAGCATAGGTTTAGTAGATAATTAACTATGCACATTACGATTACTGCTTAAATTTAAACATGAATGGATACAACCTATATAAATGGTATCTTTCATTTTCTCCTAGGTCCATCCCACAAGTTCCATCATTCCATCCTATTTATGTCATTCTTAGAATCCTTGGCATTGGTGTCGGAATCGCTGCCCACCAACCCACATTTAGAGCACTTGGCATTGGTGTCAGGGTTACCGCCCACCAACCCACATTTAGAGCACTTGGCATTTGTGTCAGGGTTACCGCCCACCAACCCACATTTAGAGCACTTGGCATTGGCACCAGAATCGCTGAGTAACCAACCCATTTAGAATACTTGCAGCATTGCCGCTTCCATTTGGCATTGGTACCAGAATCGCTGAGTAACCAACCAATTTTTCACTAACCGCATTACCGCTTAGTGTTGGGCACCGGGCAATGGAATCGCCATCCCCATCTTGGTCCCAATTTTTCAAGTAGCGGAATCGCCGCCATCATTGCATGTGGGTAGCGGAATCGCCGCATACCTCCCACTTAGTCACACACGTCATTTGCGACGTTATAATTTCACATTCATGTCAACATCCCCAACCCATGTTCAATGACACTAGGTTCACGTCATCAGTTCTAACCTATGTCCAATGACACTAGGTTCACATCATCATTTCTAACCTATGTTCAATGACAGTAGGTTTGCATCATCATTTCCAACCTATGTTCAATGACACTAGGTTTACATCATCATTTCCAACCTATGTTCAATGACACTAGGTTTGCATCATCATTTCCAACTTATGTTCAATGACACTAGGTTTACATCATCATTTCCAACCTATGTTCAATGACACTAGGTTTGCTAAGTACACAATACACATGCAAATCATGTTCCAAGAATCATGATATCAATTTAGGAGTAATTCATGCATGTACTTGTTCATCCACCTATTTATCACTTAGGTTTTCAAGATTCTCACACATGCCGACCTTCTTTCATGAAGTATGAACATGAAACACATAATTCCACATACATGCAAAATGAGCACATAGCTCAATTTCATTTCACAAGTCCTTTATACCAACATGCACAATTAGACACTAGGGTAACATACACTACCATATTCATTATGGTTATTTTACCCTAGACATGAAAGTGACCTAATCACTTCGGTGCAACACAAACCCACCTCAAAAGCTTTCAAATGGTTGAATTCTTTGAGCTCTTAGGCCTCCTTGCTTTGAGTTCTTTGTTTAACCCAAGCTTCTTGCCCTAACCTATGCAAAATGGTTCGTTACCATTTACGAACCCTAAAATCAATTCGTTTCTTGAAATCAAGTGTTCCCACATGATTTTCTATGCCTCAATTACAATTCCTGAAGGTCAAAATATTTTTAGACCCTCAAATGGCAAAAGCTCTCTTTCTACCTAGGGTTTACATGCATGCATGTAAGAGCCCTAAATCACATGGCCAATCCCTACCATTTTATGGTCTAGATTGCCTAAGGTATCAAAAATCCTCAAAATCCAAGGTTAAATCCAAGATTTGATCCTCAAATCACAAGAACTCGCCTCAAAGCCTTAGTTCCCTAGCTTCTTCTTGCACCAAGAAGCTTCTAGTCTATCTTAGAGTCCTTCTCCAAGGTCAATCCCACCTTTTCTCCAAGCTTTGGAGAGCTCTCTAGAGAGAGAAAGTGAGGAGAGGGAGAGGGGAAGTGAGGAAGATGAAGGAGAAGTGAAGAGGGAGAGACTTCAGCCCCTACATACACTCCCCTTCACGTGAAAAGACCAAAATACCCCCCCCCCCTTATTCCACTATTCACAACCAGCCAAAGCTGACATTTCGCAGCTCTGCGTACCGGTACCAAAACTGGCGTACCGGTACACGGGGGTTAGTTCCGGTACCAACAACTCGATTCCGCAAAATCCGAACGTTGGATTTTCGGGTTTGCTACTGCGTTCCGGTAATCCAAACATCAGTACCGGTACTAAACAAATCAGTACCGGTACTCAGCCTGCGTTCCTCAAAACCCGAGAGCTGGCTTCTCTCTATTTTGTATTGCGTACCGGTACCCAGTTTTCAGTACCGGTACTCAATACAAAATCTGCAAGTTTAGCAGACTTAACCTTTCGAAGTCCGTTTTCGCGCCCGATTTGTGCCGAAAACACTCGAATGAGGCACAAACCTCGTCGAAGCTATTCAAATAGCCTTTTTACGCTACTTTCCACTAGAACTCCACAGTTTATAGAAGTTCAGTACAACACACTGAAGTTCAGTGTACTACACGGGGGTTAGTTCCGGTACCAACAACTCGATTCCGCAAAACCCGAACGTTGGATTTTCGGGTTTGCAACTGCGTTCCGTTACTCCAAACATCAGTACTGGTACTAAACAAATCAGTACCGGTACTCAGCCTGCGTTCCTCAAAACCCGAGAGCTGGCTTCTCTCCATTTTGTATTGCGTACCGGTACCCAGTTTTCAGTACCGGTACTTAATACAAAATCTGCAAGTTTAGCAGACTTAACCTTTCAAAGTCCGTTTTCGCGCCCGATTTGCGCCGAAAACACTCGAATGAGGCCCAAACCTCACCGAAGCTATTCAAATAGTCTTTTTACGCTACTTTCCACTAGAACTCCATAGTTTGTAGAAGTTCAGTACAACACACTGAAGTTCAGTGTACTACATATATATATGGGCATTTTTCGCTGGCTTTATTTCAAACTGGTCCCTTTTATTCAAAAAGGCTTTACAAAAAGGACCCCCGGGCATGACAACCTGGTTCTTCTTTCCTTATTTAAACTGAATGGGCCTTTGTTACCTCTTTCCTTTATTTTTTATTTTAACCGAACCGGCCTACTTGAACATAGTTCTTCTCTTTAGCCTAAACCCTAAACCGTTCTTCGATCGAGATTCATCTTCTTCAACCGTTTTCCTTCCTTCGTCGCTCCGTACATAATGTGCTGTAGCGAACCGGATTTTTGTATACCTCTCCGAGCTTAAGTCAAGTTGGGTGAAGTATAGTTAAGAAGTGGATTTGATGAGTTCTATGTTGGGTTCCGAGAGCATCGGAACGATTAGAAGAAGTATTGGTGAAACTTGATGAAAGTTGGAGTAAATGAAAACTTTGGAGAAATGAGTGTACTTCGAAACCTAATGGTTTTTATAAGAAAAAATTATA
The DNA here is from genome assembly GCA_016920855.1 of Puya raimondii. Taxonomy (NCBI): domain Eukaryota; kingdom Viridiplantae; phylum Streptophyta; class Magnoliopsida; order Poales; family Bromeliaceae; genus Puya; species Puya raimondii. The sequence continues at coordinate 67,271,524 of JABWPP010000049.1, forward strand.
AATCTCCAACTTTGAAAGTGTCTCATATGTGTAAGAGGAGTTTCGGTTGTGTTGGATTTGATTTGGAAAGAAAACGGAATGAAAATCGGAGTTTTGTAGTGAAAATGAGAAGAAAATAAAAATGCTGAAATTACTATTCATCGTGTCCGGGTCCGGACCCTAGATCTAAGGTCCGGACCCCAGCTGCGAAATGCTGAAATTTGCGTACGGGTTCCGGACCTTGATGCAGGGTCCGGACCCTGCACTGTTTGAGGGTTATAAAAAGTGCTCCACAGCACTCTCCTCTCATTTCCCTCACCCCACACGCATGAGAGAAGGGGGAAACCCTTCTCTCTTCCTCTCTAACACCTCTCTCTCCCTCTCTCTTGCAACCTCTCCACCAAAGAGGAGATTGGAGTTGGAGGAGATGAAGCTTGCTTGGTGGTGAAGCAAGCTCTCCAATGGTGGATCAAGCTTGGGGAGCTCGCGACCCGAGGTGAGTTCTTCGGACTAGGGTTTAGGGTTTGGATTAAATCCTTTAAAATTGGTGTATTAGAGATCTCTAGATGATTCTAAACTAGATTGGGTAATGATTTACCGGGGATTTTGGGGTTCTCTTGTAGAACATGAAACCTAGGGTTAGAATTGGGGCTTTTGTCCCTAAGAGGTTTTGATCTAAATTGATCTCATAAATCTTTAATTGAAGGGTAAATCGACGCGTTGGGCAATTTGGATTGGAGTTCCTACGAGCCTACAGCATTCCATTGGCAAAAATTGCCGTTTTGCCTTCGTTAGGCTTGGGTCGAGCTAAATCGGCGACGATAAATCACGGGACTTGGGTTCTCGCATCTTGGCATCGAAACGAGGTGGGTGGTGCTATCCGGAATGGTTGGATTTTTCCCTATGTATAAATCCTACTCTTTGAGCATATTCGTATATATGTATGAAATTGCATGTAATAGGGTTCAATTATTTCTTATTCCAGAAACTTGCATGCCTCCTAAATTAGTTGTGAATAATCATGATTGTGATTGAGAACTCAGTACTTGGATGCATGAGGATTGGGTCATTGGACATTGGAAACCCTATGAATGCAATGAACTAGAATGTGAACTTAGAAAACATTGTGAAACATTGGTGGCATCTTGACTAGTTGTCGGGACATAGAAAACAAAGTGAAATACTAGGTGTCATTGTGAGTCTAAACATGAACCTAGTGATAGACATATGGATTGGGTATCCTATTGTGTACGTAGAAAATATGAACATTGTTTGACACGAGTTTAGTAGACTCTCGAGTCTATGTGGGTTTGTTGTCGTAGTTACACATGATTTGTGATGAGCATGTGAGGGATTGAAATAGATCCTCTGGACCATGCTAGGGATTGGCAGATCCCCGTGTGTTGTTACCCTGGTCAGTAGGGTGTCCTCAGGTTGAGAGGACTGGATCGCACTCACATTATCTGTTCGGCTTGTTGGTGTTCGCGCCACCACAAGCAGTGAGCTCCGGAGTCGTCACACCTATGGGTTGAGGGTTATCTCCCCAGCAGACGGCCATAGATGGTTGAGGGACTATCTCCCTGCGGGCCCTAGTATTGTGAGTTTGGCTTGACCTTCGGGTGAGCCGGTAAGATTGGGTCAAAGAGAAAAGAGACAGGTTGATTGATCATATTGTACCCTATGCTACTTGCATTGTTGCATCTTGTGTAGAGAGCGAGCATAGTGAGATCACATGTTGTGTGTGGGGTCGATCATGATATTCTTGTGAGTTGGGCTTGGTCTTGTGAGAAGCCCCGATTGGGTCATGAATGAATTGGGTCAAGAGTGTGTGAGGGACACTGTTGAGCATATAGAATCATGACATTCATTCCTTATTGTAAGGCATAGTAGTAGTCATTGTTGCATATTGTATGTTTAGTAGTGGTAGACTACACATTCAGTTGCTTATATATCGCATTGCTATCTCCTTTCGTATTACTATGCCTTATTAGACCTAGTGGGAAAGTCGGCGAGGTCGGCGGCCGAACCCACTGGGAACTTCTTTTAGTTCTCACCCCCTGTTGTTGCAGAGCCACCATTAGCAGAGCAGCACCGAACTGAGACGTAGGCATCACGCCCTAGATAGCAGGGTTACCAAGTGTAGGTCACTCGTGTACAGATAAATATTGTAAATAAATGTAAATATAATTGAGAGCGAAGTTGTATATTTTGAGAAAAATGTATGTAACTGTGAATGCTTCAAGTGTTGTAATAGCTAGGTTTAAATTCTCGCTCTTGTGATATGCCCTCGTGCAATTCATGTATGTTGATTGTTTTCTCTGCGCAAAACTCTATGTACATGATGTTGTTGAGCCTTGGGCGGACAGGGGAGGCTCTGTCCGTTCGGCGATCTGTGCGCGCGCCCGGACCGACCAAAGTGGCGGTCGCGGGGCGTGACATGTGCCCTCTTCCTTCATCGCCGTTTCCTGTGCAGGATTCGAGTCACCGAAACGAAGGAGAAGGCAGTTAGGTTATTGAAACATTGAGAGAAGTTGGAGAGGCAGAAGGTGAGTAGAAGGAGAAGATGGTGATACAGAACGTTGCATCGTCGCTTCCTATTCCCTACTCGCCATTTCCTCTTCTGTATTAAAGACTCTTCCACGATTGTTCATTCACTTCCATCTCCATTCCTATAAAATAACATTTGCATTCTCTTTTATTCCAGCATCTTTTGCGACAATCTTTTCTCGACGGTAAAATATGCTCACTTGTTACTCTATTTTATTACGTCCTGTATCATGTACATTTTGAAATTTTAATTTTCACTATTATTTTTTTACCTTAAACCAGACCTTTCTCAACTATAAGCAGTAAAATTCTTTTGCTACTCTCTTTGATCACAAGTCGTACTATTCATATTTTAAAATTTTGATTAGGCATGTTTCTTTCTTTCTCAGGAATCTGCAGTTGTCATTTTGTTTTGTGTTGGCTATCCTATGTGCTTCTATAAATCCTAACTCAATTCTTTTTACCCGATACTCTATTTTTTCACTGCCATTACCATATACATATTTTTATTTTTTGACAATTTTGTTATTTTTCTGCAGGAATTCGTCGGCGATCTACTACGTCGATTGATCTTATGTTCGCTGTTGCCTTCCTTCGAATCTCTAGTAAGCCGTAATACAACTCTGTGCTCATGTTTGCTCTGATTTTATATCTTACTTAATACTCTATTTTTCCACTTTACTATGTACTTTTTTTTTGACAATTTTGTTACTTTTCCGTAGGAATCCGTCGGCGATCTACTACATTGACTGATCTTCTGTTCATTGTTGCCTTCCTTTGGATCTCTAGTATGCCCTCATGCCACCCTGTGCTCATGTTTGCTCTGATTTTAGATATGTTTGTGGTTACATTAAAAATATGAATGTATTACATGTTAGATGTCTGCCGTAGAAGCCAACCGGACTGACACATGTATTTTTTCTAGGACATAAATTTGTATTTGATTTTAAACATTATAAATGAATTTGGGTGTTTATGTGTCCATGAATTGTCCAAGGAATTAATAAGATGATGACACATATTCTCAAGAGTTGAGAATTTGAGACATGTATCATTGGTGGTTAATTCTTAAATGTTCCGGATCGATGGATCATCACGGGGACAGTGATTGAGCCGGTGAGATTGGTGCACAGGTCACTTCCCTTTGGGGTAGACGAGTCTCGACTCAACATTATGGGGACACTGGAGCGAACGTGCAGATGATTGTTAGAGAACAAAGGTACCAAGCGTGACCAATGCGAAAAGTCACTTGGATGTCTACTTACTCGTCAGTGACTTACTCAATGTTGCACTAGTGTGACTGGTCCTTTGACCTGTGGTGCCTCGGCTATTCACAATGAGGTTACTTAGTTTGACTGTACATACACTTGGTCCCTAGACATTCGGGTCCTTGCAGTGCATGTTGGCTGCAGTAGGTTCGTTGTAGGAGTAGGGTGTGCACCTACATAGAATCAATCTCCCTTGGTAGATAAGGGTGTCAATCCTATGTGATTTATGAGACTGAGTTCAGAAGACCTTGGCCAGGGCAGAGTAAATAGAGTAAAGGGTTTCCGCTATTAGAAACTCGAGTCGAAGAAATTTGACATGTGACAAACGATGGGGTTTGACGAGCTGTTCTATAACCTCCGTCTAGTCGGGACTTATGATAGAAGGACTGTATCACATGGTAACTGCACCTAGAGGTTCATTATTCCATTCTACTGAAATGCCACTACATGCTGCTAGGCGTCACTGGTGGATCATGAGACTCATGACAATTATCTGGATGATCAATAATTTTTATTGGGCTGAGTTGGAATTATTCTGACCCACTAAAAGAAGATTCAGTAATATTGTTGATGGTGATCAGAATATATCTCACTACCAGATAGAATAGAACCTATGGGATCACACACATAAGAGGTTGTGACTGACCGAATAGCTGGATTACGATTTTTGAATCACCGAAGGACCTAATTGTTAATATGTTGATAATTGGACTAATTTATAATTATTACAAATTAGTAGTATTAAAGTGCAAATATTGCAAGAGAGGACTTACTAACAGTTAGTAAATTATGAGAGGACTTATGTGCAAATATTGCATTATTAATTTGATTTGATCAAATTAGGATTGAGTTCGAATCGAATTAAATTAGGATTTAATCGATCGAATCGATTAAGGATAAGATAAACTTAACCCTAGATTTTGTTCTTACCCTTAATGGTTATTATCTATTATAAAAGAGAAATATATCCCTTTTTATATGTGACGAAAGTTTTTGAGAAAAACCCTAGCCGTCATCCCTCTCTTGCTCTCTCTTATTTTCTTCTCAAGTAGAGATCGTTTAGCAAGCGAGACGTTCTCTGCAAGGGAGCTAGCACCCTGGTGAGGACATCGATCAGATCAGCAATCTCGTATGGATACCTGTAGAGGCCGGACACGTGTGCGATTTTAAGAGAATCTAATTCCACGATCATCAGATTGCGGTGTAGATCTATCCGTGCAAAGGTGAATATCAGATCTTCCTCTATCTCTTTTAATCTTAAATACATGAGGGATCCTATTTTACATGATTTTTTAGATCGGATCTCAAATTTTTAAAATCAAATTTATTTGATTTCTTTTCCGCTGCGTATTTACCGCACGCAATTTTCTAATAGTGGTATCAGAGCCACCTTCATGGTTTTTAAGATTAAAAATTATAGATTAGAGTATTTTTAAATCATTCTTCGTCAGTTGAACAATTACCATATTTGAAAAATCGTAAATTTTGATAAATTAATTTCTTTGAAACATATTTTAATCCGCAATATTCAGAAAAAAAAATTAATGCAGCAGTCTGTACGGACGCTACTGTAGTAGTCCGTACGTCCGTACAGATTTTTTAAAATTTTTTTAATTTTTAATTAATATTTTGATGCGGTCAATTTTATTTATAACACTAATTTGATGAGATCAAACTTGGTTTTAACATTTTGTAACTTTTTCACATGAGATGTGAATTCTTGATGAGATCAAGAGTTATTTTTGCGGATTAAATATTTGATCAAAATAATGTGAATTAATTGATTAGTTAATATAAACGTTCGACAAGATTGGTTTGTTTTGGCGATTTGATCACCTATTATGTTTCGAATCGTTGGTAAACAGTTAATTAGATTATCCAAAATTAATTATTGTGCATGTGATGTATGAAATACATATCGGTGATGATCATGGATAGCAACCTATTTATTTTGTTTCGACATGTGATGTATGATGTGTATGCAGAATTCTGTAATATTAAATTTGTTTAAATTAAGGACTTTGTATTAAAGATGGTTGTTTTGGGTGCATGCATGCACAAGCCGATTTTATTTAGAGACCGTGTCTCAATAGATTAGAAATAAATGTTATCAAATGTAATTAATATTATTTTATCATTATTATTGGGTTGTATGTTATATGGTTGCACGTCATTGATTGATCGGTTGCAAGCCGAAAAGCATGCAAAGCCCAGATCAAGACGAGCACTTGTTGGCAGTCGGATCAAGATATTGATAGGGATCAGATCAAGTTGTAGCTCCGAATCAGATCAAGTAGCTGAAGACGATCAAACCAATGACGTGTATGTGCTTGTAATTTATGACCCTAAGACCCCGATTCTAGCTTAGTGGCTCGAGCCCGAATCCATTTTTTAGATCCATGATCATCACCAGTTATATTATATTTGATGCGTGGATTATTTTTTATTTGTATTAGATATAAATAAACAAAACAAAATTTGAGACCTAAATTTTAATCTCCTCATAAATATTAAGTCAAGCAGTCTTCCGCCATTGTAGAAGCGCGGGCATTTTTCTGGTGTTGATTGGCTCGGCTGGTTATAGTAGTCAGTTGCATCAAAAAGGTGCAACCACTCTATTAACATGAGATACTGCGGAGTAAAAATGGGGTTGGGCCCAATATCTGTCAGGTGACGAACTCAATGACGGCTTTGCTTACGCATTTGAACGGTGGGTCTAACTTAACAAACGAGGCCAATATCTGTCAGGTAAGACCTACAAGACTTAGAGACTGAAAATCATTGCAATTTGCTTGAGAAGTATTGTACAAGAGCTGTCCACTGATCGGTTTGTGTGTCGCTAATATCTGTCAAGTGAGGTGGTGCATTAAACTGGTGGGACCGCAGCACCCGCTTGAAACCTTTGTCGTGTTGGATTTCTGTTTCTATATCTGAGGAGTGTAAGAGACTGGAGAAAAATAGTGGGAGGCTAACATTTATTTTTAAAATCCCTAAAATAAATTTTTTAAATAAATAGAAATATCTAATTTGAATCTTTACTCTTCGCAGAACAAAATGTCTGCTACCAATCCTCTCTCTCGTATTCTCGAAACAAATCGCTTAACCGAAATGAACTATAAAGACTGGCTTAGGAACTTAAAAATAGTTTTGAGTTCGGAGAATCTTAGCAATGTTCTTGATCAGGAAAACCCCACGTTACCAAACCTTCCAATAGCTTACCAAAGGGCAGCTCAGATAGAATAAACGGATGACGATAACAAAGCAAAGATGCATGAAGAGCAGTCTATTCATAATCATTGTTTGACAATGATCAAAGATCTCCAGGAGCTTGAGAAGCTCGGTGTGAAAATGGATAAGGAATTGCAAGTTGATCTAATCATGTAATCCCTTCCTATTTCATATGGACAGTTTATTATAAACTGCCATATGAATAAAATTAACTGCACCAACGCAGAATTATTGAACATGTTGGTAACTACAGAGGGAACTTTGAAAAGTTCAAAGGGCTCGGTTCTCACTGTGGAGCGGGTTTCCTTTTCTAAAAGAATGTCTAATTGGAAGAAGAAACCCGCAAAGAAACAAAAAAAATGGAGAGTAAGCCCAAGAGGGAAGCTCCTAAGAAGAAGGTCGCTGACAAAGAAAAATATTTCTACTGCAATGTTGACGGTTATTGGAAGAGAGACTGTCCCGTCTACATGGAAGCCTGAAGAACAAGAAGAAGAACACACTTTCGAAAGGTATGTCAAACTTGCTCTTAATAGAAAATAACCTTACGATTTTCTCTACTTCCAGTTGGGTCATAAACTCTGATTCTAGTTCTCATTTGTGTACTTCAATGCAGAATCTAAGAAAAAGTAGAGGGCTTAGAAAAGGTGAAGTGACCCTACGGGTTGGCAACAGGGCAAGAGTTGCTGCTGTGGCTGCTGGCACATATTCTTTGCGACAACCGTCAGGACATATTTTATTACTTAAAGACTGTTATTATGTACCTATTGTTAGCAGGAATTTGATTTCTATTTTTTTTAGCACAGGACGGTTATATTTCTAATTTTGATAAAGACTATGTAGCACTTTGAATTTCGGTGCGTTACACCGAACTTTACCAAAATTGATGAAGTTCGGAGAGAGAGAGATAGAGAGAGAGAGAGAGAGAGAGAGAGAGAGAGAGCCGGTAATGACTGGTGTGGAATTGGGTTCCGAAGGTTCCAGAACATTTTGGGTGCGAGTGGGAACCCAAAAATCGAGAAATTCTAAAAAAATGGACCAACTGAGCAAAACTGCTCACGGGGTCCGGACCCTGGAAGCTGGGGTCCGGACAATGAAGTTCGCGGGCAGCTGCGGTCCGGACTCGGATGTCAAGGTCCGGACCCGAGCCGAATGCTGAGTTGGGGTGCGTACGGGTTCCGGACCCGGGACCTGAGGTCCGGACCCGGCCTGCGCGCTGGTCGATTATCAGTGCGGGGTCCGGACCCCACTTGCAAGGTCCGGACCCGGCTGAGGCAGAATGCCCAGTGAGGGGTATTTTGGTAATTTCACGCTGGAGGGCTATGTATTGAGGGCTGAAACCTCTTCCCTCATTCCTTTTTCATCTTCCTCACATTCCCTCTCCCTCTCCCTCACTTTCTCTCTCTAGAGATCCCTCCAAAGCTTGGAGAAGTGAATGATTTGACCTTGGGAAAAGCTTCTAAAGTGGATTTGGAGCTTCTTGGTGCAAGAAGAGGCTTGGGAACTTGGGTGTTGAGGTGAGTTCTTGTGATTTAGGGTTTAAACCTTTGATTTAATCTTTTGAAATGAGGTTTTTAGAAACCCTAGGCAATCTAAACCACAAATGGTGGGAGATTGGCCATGAAATCTAGGGTTTGGCTTGCATGCATGCAAACCCTAGGTAGATTTGGGGCTTTTGCCATGGGAGGTCTTAAAAATACTTGGACCTTCGGGAATTGCAATTGAGGCATAGGAAATCATGTTGGAACACTTGATTTCATGTATTGAGTTGATTTAAGGGTTCGTAACGGGTAACGAACCATTTTCTTGTAGAAGCTTGGGTTGAAGCAAGAACTCAAGGCTTGGACACTTAGGAGCTTGAAGAATACAAGAATTTGGAAGCTCTTGAGGTGGGTTTGTGTTTACCGAAGTGATTAGATCACTTCCATGTCTAGGGTAAATATCCATTTAAAAATAAAATGGCATGTGTTGTGAACCCTAGAACTTGCATGTTGGCAAAGGTAAAATCATGATAGGTAGAGCAATGAGCTCCTATTGCATGATATAGAATTCAAGTATAACTCAATTATCTATACTTGTTGCATGGTTGCATGTATGGTTGGAACATGTGAGAATGGAACCTAGTGTCATTGAACATAGGTTGGACATGAGATTGGAACCTAGAGTCATGGAACGTAGGTGGACAACGAGAAAGTAAACCTAGTGTTATTGAACATAGGTGAGACTTAGTGACTTGAACCTAAGGTCATGATACTTAGGTTGGCAAGTGTAAAATGTGAACAACGGGATGTGCGACGAGGTTGCTATCCCGGGTATGCGACGATTTCACTACCATGCCATGAGTTGGCGGTGTTGAAATGGGATGTGCGACGAGGTTGCTATCCCGGGTATGCGACGAGTTCGCTACCCGTGCCATGAGTTGGCGGTGTTGAATGGGATGTGCGACGAGGTTGCTATCCCGGGTATGCGACGAGTTCGCTACCCGTGCCATGAGTTGGCGGTGTTGAATGGGATGTGCGACGAGGTTGCTATCCCGGGTATGCGACGAGTTCGCTACCCGTGCCATAAGTTGGCGGTGTTGAAATGGGATGTGCGACGAGGTTGCTATCCCGGGTATGCGACGAGTTCGCTACCCATGCCATGTGATGGCGGTGTTGAGGTATGCGACGAGTTCGCTACCCATGCCATGTGATGGCGGTGTTGAGATGGGGTATGCGACGATTTTGCTATCCCGAGTATGCGACGAGTTCACTACTCGAATTAGGAGGTGACGAGTTCACTCCTTGAATGTTGGGACCATTATGGTGAGACGGCGATTTCGAAACCATAAGTAAATGACAAGTAATTGAACTTAGTCAATGTGAAATATAGGATGAACTTAGGAGAGAATGATAATTTACATTTCATTTGGTTGCATCCTTTATGTTTATTTACAAGCATGTAAATAATTGTTGCATAGTTATCTGTGATCTAACTTATGCTTATGGTGTTTCTTTGGACCTGGTGGGTCGAGCTTCTCTCTTGGGTGGCCTTACCCACTGGGAACTATGTATATAGTTCTCACCCCACATTTTTCAGGTCCTTCCGCGAGTGAGGCGGCGGAGCGAGGCAAGGGTTTAGCTCTCTAGATAGCGGCCCTTCCATTTTGGTGATACATAGAGTTGTTGTACCCCTAGTCTTGGACTTGGATAGTATAGGGGATTTTCATTACATGTATGAAACTTATGTATTCCATAGTTTTGGAACATGGTGTATGGAATGAAAAGAAAGAAAAGAAAATTTTGGGCATGTATAAATGTGCAATGTGATGTAATAGAAGTAGAACTTCTTTATGTTGATGCTTTCCTTGTGCAACTCTTGTACTCCGTTCCTAGTTGGAACCTCGTGGATAAGCTTGTGTTGTGACGCCTTGGGCGGGTAGAAGAGGCTCTATCCGTTCGGCGGGTTTGGGGCATGCGCCCGTGCGGTTATCCTTTCCACCTAGTTGGTGTTAAAGGCCCGACGGGGCGTGACAGACTGAGGTGGTATCAGAGAATAGAAACGGTCTAGATGGACCTAAGAAACCCTAGGATGGAAATGACCCTAGGAGTGTAGGCTCGTGAGTGACGAGATCTTTGATATGGCGAAAGATAAGTGATTGGGTTATGTCCTTATACCTCTAGTTGGAAATAGAGGTAGATTCGAGGTGTGTCTTATTCTTCACCAAATGTGTTCGTGTTGGCGGCCGACAACATGAAACCAAGTGAGGGGAATAAGGACCCTTGTGTGACTTTCGCCTAGATTGGGTTCACATTTATGTTCATGAAATATTATGTCTCCAATGACTTTGAATGTCACGTAATGACCAAAGTCGTTGTGTTTTCAGGAGATAATGGTACGTGGACGGCCTCCTACGAGGGCTGGGCTCGGAAGAGCGAGCGCGGCTCCCGAACAATTCGGGGAGGGCGAGAACTCGGGTCTTCGTAATGAGTTGATCGAGTTAATGGGCGTAGTTCGGCGACAGGCCGAAGCCATGCAACGACAGGAGGAGCAAATTAAAAAGCTCCAGGACAAGATGGCGCAGCAGGCGGCTGCGATTAGGGAGAAGAGGTTGGGAGTACCTCCGGCCTCTGCTTCGGCACCGGCCGAGGAGGTGACACCGGCGCCGGCTGTGGCGCCACCGGCATCACCGATTGTAGCCGGTGGGTCGGGTACTCCTATGCCCGACTCCGAGATAGAGGATGCGGAGCGAGAGCGCACACTTGCGGCTCTCATGAGGTTCAAGAAGTTCAACCCGCCTATCTTTAGCGGGGAGAACGTGGATCCATGGGATGTAGAGACATGGATCGATGCCATGGAGACACTCTTCGAGGATCTGTATACCTTGGAGAGGGATAAAGTGCATCTCGCCGTTCATTGTTTGGAGCGATCGGCGAAGGTGTGGTGGAAGGGAGTCCGGCGTGATCGACTCTCTAGCCTTCCGCTACCGACGTGGGAGGAGTTTCGGGGTATGGTGTTCGCCGCCTACTTCCCCGATAGCGAGAAAATGAAGCTTCAAGAAAGGTTCCGGAAGTTGAAACAAGGGAACCGCACCGTGCGCGACTAGAGAGGGAGTTCTCGTACATTATTAATTGCGTACCGCACGTTGTCCGCGGAGAATTGGACAAGGTCGATTGTTTCGTGCGCGGACTTCGACCGGAGATCTTTCGGGCGGTGCACGCCCTTAAGCTAAAGACCTTTGCGGAGGTCCTGGACCGTGCTCTTTGGGTGGAGCACGGGAATGCTTGTGCGCGCGAGGAGCGCAAGTCGTGGGAGAGAGAAAAAGAAAAAGAAAAAGGAAAGAAGCGACCGGCGGGTGGCTCGGGTGGGCAGTCTAGCTCTAAGCGGCCCCCGAAGCACTCGCAGTCGCAGAACCAATCGCGAGGGTCCCGACGGAACCGACCCTCAACCCAGTGCCCGATTTGTAGCGGCCCCCACAACCCTCAGCAATGCGACTATCGCGAGGGCTGGTGCTACAAGTGCGGACAGCCGGGCCACATGCGGCACAACTGCCCGATGGATGATGGCCGAGCACCGTCGTCGGCATCGGCGTTTGCACCACCGAGGCAGCTTGCGGGCATCCCACCGACGGCGATGTCGGCAGGTCGTACACAGCCATCGAGACCAGTTGAGGGCCAGCGACCAGCGCCCAGTGGACGGGTATTCGCCTCACAGGTGGAGGAACCTTCTGCCCAGGATGACGTCGTGGCAGGTATCGTGTTAATTAAAGGCATTCGATGTAGAGCTTTGTTTGATACTGGTGCATCGCATTCATTCATTGCTCGATCATTTGCTATTGCACATGGAATATAAATTATAGATGCCACACATGCAAGAACTGTGCAAGTACCTGAACACACATTTTGTGTACATCACGTGTGTGTAGATTGCCCAGTGAGGGTTGAAAACTGGATCATGCCAGCTAATTTGCTGGTGTTAAATCGAATGAACGAATATGATCTGATCCTAGGAATGGATTGGCTCTCGAGATATCACGCTACTATTGATTGTGAGAGCCGGATAGTGAAGTTTAAAGAACTCGGGCACAAAGAGTTTGTGTACCGTGGGTGCAAGAGTTCGCTCTTTGCGTCAATGGTGTCCACGTCGCAAGCAAGGAAGCTTATTGCTAGTGGATGCATTGCCTACTTGATGACGGTAGTGGATGACCGAAAGGAAGTGTTGGGGCTCGAGGACATTCCTATAGTCCAAGAGTTTCCGGATGTATTTCCGGCAAAGTTACCCGGAATGCCACCGGATCGGGAAATAGAATTCGTGATCGATTTGCTCCCGGGTACGGCGCCGATCTCTAAGGCCCCGTACAGGATGGCACCCGCGGAATTAAAGGAATTGAAAGCAGCAAGATTTAATGGACAAGGGTTTCGTAAAACCAAGTGTATCACCTTGGGGAGCTCCTGTTCTATTTGTGCGGAAAAAGGACGGTTCGCTACGATTATGTGTGGATTACCGCGAGTTGAACAAAGTGACCGTCAAGAATAAGTACCCGTTACCCCGAATTGATGACTTATTCGATCAGTTGCAAGGGTCTCGGGTGTATTCAAAGATTGACTTGCAATCCGGTTATCACCAATTGAAGATTAAACCGGAGGATGTGCATAAGACCGCGTTTAGGACGCGGTATGGACATTATGAATTCACGGTTATGCCTTTCGGGCTTACCAATGCCCCGGCAGCGTTCATGGATCTAATGAACCGTGTGTTCAAACCACTATTGGATCAATTTGTGGTTGTGTTCATAGATGATATTCTTGTCTACTCTCGGAGTGAAGAGGAACATAAAGAGCACCTAAGGATTGTGCTTCAAGTTCTTCGAGAGAACAAGTTGTTCGCCAAATTAAAGAAGTGCGAATTTTGGATTCGTGAAGTCGCTTTCTTGGGTCATGTGATCTCCGCGGAAGGAGTATCGGTGGACTCTATGAAAGTTGAGGCAATCAAGGATTGGCCTCGTCCGACCAATGTCACGGAAGTACGAAGCTTTTTGGGTCTTGCGGGGTACTATCGGCGGTTTGTGGAGGGATTTTCAAAAATCTCCGGTCCACTAACGCATCTTACCCGCAAGGGAGCCAAATATGTTTGGAGCGAGGAATGCGACCAAAGCTTTAAGGAGCTAAAGGAAAGGTTGACTTCGGCTCCGGTTCTCGCCTTGCCGATTGCGGGGGAGGGTTTTGTGGTGTATAATGATGCATCACGGCGTGGTCTTGGGTGTGTGCTTATGCAACGAGGACAAGTGATAGCATATGCCTCTCGACAGCTAAAGAACTATGAGCAAAATTACCCCACCCACGACTTAGAGCTTGCGGCGGTGGTCTTCGCACTTAAGTTGTGGAGACACTATTTGTACGGGGAACATTGTGAGGTGTACACGGATCATAAAAGCTTAAAGTATTTGTTCACTCAAAAGGAGTTGAACTTGAGGCAACGGAGATGGTTGGAGTTGATAAAAGATTACGACTTAACCATCTTGTACCACCCCGGTAGAGCCAATGTAGTGGCCGATGCGCTCAGTAGAAAATCCGTGGAGAACTTCGCAATTGATATGACGGGACAAATGCCGTTGATCAAAGAAATGGGCCGGTTTGACTTAGAAGTTGTGGCCCCGGGCGTCCCCGCTAAACTCATGAGTCTCGAGGTGTGGCCGACCTTGTTGGAGCAAATAAAAGAAAAGCAATCCGGTGATCCGGAACTCCAAAAGGTGCGGGGTGCTATCGAGAGCGGGCGCGCCGGTGATTTTCTTGTGGACTCGAAGGGCGCCATTCGATTCCGAAATCGATTGTGCGTGCCAAAAGTCGAGGACATTCGTAAGGAGATCTTGAAAGAAGCTCACACTTCTCCCTATGCGATTCACCCGGGCGGCACCAAAATGTATAAGGATCTCAAATTGCATTATTGGTGGCCGGGGATGAAACTTGATGTTGGACGCTTTGTGGCACAATGTTTAGTATGCCAACAGGTGAAGGCCGAGCGTCACTTTCCAGCAGGGAAGTTGCAAGGGCTGCCCATTCCAGTTTGGAAGTGGGAGAATATCGCAATGGACTTTGTTGTGGGCTTACCTCGATCGATAGGTGGCCACGATGCGATATGGGTGGTGGTGGATCGTTTGTCAAAGTCGGCACACTTTTTACCAATCCACACCACTTGGTCGGGAGACAAGTTAGCACAAGTCTACCTGGACGAGATTATGCGGTTGCACGGGGTCCCGACCTCGATAGTTTCAGATCGAGATCCCCGTTTCACATCGCATTTTTGGAAAAGCTTGCAAGAAGCTTTGGGTAGACGGCTCGATTTCAGTTCAGCATTTCATCCTCAAACTGACGGTCAATCGGAAAGGACAATTCAGATTTTGGAGGATATGCTTCGAGCGTGTGTGTTGGACTTCAAGGGTGCATGGCCTACTCATTTGCCGATGGCTGAATTTGCTTACAATAATAGCTATCAATCTAGCATCGGTATGGCGCCTTTTGAGGCCTTGTATGGAAGAAAATGCCGCTCTCCTATTCATTAGAGTGAAGTCGGCGAGAGAAGGGTCTTAGGACCGGATGTGTTGCGTGAAGCGGAGGAAAAAGTCCGCTTGGTACGTGAACGTCTATCAACGGCGCAATCTAGACAAAAGAGTTATGCGGATCGACGTCGACGAGATTTGGAATTCGCGGTAGGAGACCGCGTCTTCTTGAAAGTATCACCCATGAGAGGGGTGAAGCGATTTGGTGTTCAGGGTAAGTTGAGTCCCCGTTACATTGGGCCTTATGAGGTTTTGGAGCGTGTGGGATCCGTGGCATATCGGCTAGCTTTGCCGCCAAAACTTGCGGGAATACACAATGTGTTCCATGTATCGACACTCCGCAAGTACATGTATGATCCGGCGCACGTCCTCGAGTATGTGCCTATGGAGCTTCATGAGGATATGAGTTATGAGGAATTTCCCTTGTGTATCATGGATCGCGAGGTGAAAGGTTTGAGGAACCGTGAAATTCCTTATGTAAAAGTACAGTGGACGAATCACGGTGAGCGCGAAGCTACGTGGGAATTGGAAAGCTCGATGAAGGAGCGGTTTCCTTACCTCTTCGCTGAGTCCAGCTGAGGTATGATTTAGTTTCGCGGCCGAAACTCTCTTTAAGGGGGGAGGAATGTAGCACTTTGAATTTCGGTGCGTTACACCGAACTTTACCAAAATTGATGAAGTTCGGAGAGAGAGAGAGAGAGAGAGAGAGAGAGAGAGAGAGACGGTAATGATTGGTGTGGAATTGGGTTCCGAAGGTTCCAGAACATTTTGGGTGCGAGTGGGAACCCAAAAATCGAGAAATTCTGAAAAAATGGACCAACTGAGCAAAACTGCTCACGGGGTCCGGACCCTGGAAGCTGGGGTCCGGACAATGAAGTTCGCGGGCAGCTGCGGTCCGGACCCGGATGTCAAGGTCCGGACCCGAGCCGAATGCTGAGTTGGGGTGCGTACAGGTTCCGGACCCGGGACCTGAGGTCCGGACCCGGCCTGCCGCTGGTCGATTATCAGTGCGGGGTCCGGACCCCACTTGCAAGGTCCGGACCCGACTGAGACAAAATGCCCAGTGAGGGGTATTTTGATAATTTCAAGCTGGAGGGCTATGTATTGAGGGCTGAAACCTCTTCCTTCATTCCTTCTTCATCTTCCTCACATTCCCTCTCCCTCTCCCTCTCCCTCACTTTCTCTCTCTAGAGATCCCTCCAAAGCTTGGAGAAGTGAAGGATTTAACCTTGGGAAAAGCTTCTAAAGTGGATTTGGAGCTTCTTGGTGCAAGAAGAGGCTTGGGAACTTGGGTGTTGAGGTGAGTTCTTGTGATTTAGGGTTTAAACCTTTGATTTAATCTTTTGAAATGAGGTTTTTGGAAACCCTAGGCAATCTAAACCACAAATGGTGGGAGATTGGCCATGAAATCTAGGGTTTGGCTTGCATGCATGCAAACCCTAGGTAGATTTGGGGCTTTTGCCATGGGAGGTCTTAAAAATACTTGGACCTTCGGGAATTGCAATTGAGGCATAGGAAATCATGTTGGAACACTTGATTTCATGTATTGAGTTGATTTAAGGGTTCGTAACGGGTAACGAACCATTTTCTTGTAGAAGCTTGGGTTGAAGCAAGAACTCAAGGCTTGGACACTTAGGAGCTTGAAGAATACAAGAATTTGGAAGCTCTTGAGGTGGGTTTGTGTTTACCGAAGTGATTAGATCACTTCCATGTCTAGGGTAAATATCCATTTAAAAATAAAATGGTATGTGTTGTGAACCCTAGAACTTGCATGTTGGCAAAGGTAAAATCATGATAGGTAGAGCAATGAGCTCCTATTGCATGATATAGAATTCAAGTATAACTCAATTATCTATACTTGTTGCATGGTTGCATGTATGGTTGGAACATGTGAGAATGGAACCTAGTGTCATTGAACATAGGTTGGACATGAGATTGGAACCTAGAGTCATGGAACCTAGGTGGACAACGAGAAAGTAAACCTAGTGTTATTGAACATAGGTGAGACTTAGTGACTTGAACCTAAGGTCATGAGACTTAGGTTGGCAAGTGTAAAATGTGAACAACGGGATGTGCGACGAGGTTGCTATCCCGGGTATGCGACGATTTCACTACCATGCCATGAGTTGGCGGTGTTGAAATGGGATGTGCGACGAGGTTGCTATCCCGGGTATGCGACGAGTTCGCTACCCGTGCCATGAGTTGGCGGTGTTGAATGGGATGTGCAACGAGGTTGCTATCCCGGATATGCGACGAGTTCGCTACCCGTGCCATGAGTTGGCGGTGTTGAAATGGGATGTGCGACGAGGTTGCTATCCCGGGTATGCGACGAGTTCGCTACCCGTGCCATGTGATGGCGGTGTTGAGATGGGGTATGCGACGAGTTCGCTACCCATGCCATGTGATGGCGGTGTTGAGATGGGGTATACGACGATTTTGCTATCCCGAGTATGCGACGAGTTCGCTACTCGAATTAGGAAGTGACGAGTTCACTCCTTGAATGTTGGGACCATTATGGTGAGACGGCGATTCCGAAACCATAAGTAAATGACAAGTAATTGAACTTAGTCAATGTGAAATATAGGATGAACCTAGGAGAGAATGATAATTTACATTTCATTTGGTTGCATCCTTTATGTTTATTTACAAGCATGTAAATAATTGTTGCATAGTTATCTGTGCATATGGTGTTTCTTTGGACCTGGTGGGTCGAGCTTCTCTCTTGGTTGGCCTTACCCACTGGGAACTATGTATATAGTTCTCACCCCACGTTTTTCAGGTCCTTCCGCGAGTGAGGCGGCGGAGCGAGGCAAGGGTTTAGCTCTCTAGATAGCGGCCCTTCCATTTTGGTGATACATAGAGTTGTTGTACCCCTAGTCTTGGACTTGGATAGTATAGGGGATTTTCATTACATGTATGAAACTTATATATTCCATAGTTTTGGAACATGGTGTATGGAATGAAAAGAAAGAAAAGAAAATTTTGGGCATGTATAAATGTGCAATGTGATGTAATAGAAGTAGAACTTCTTTATGTTGATGCTTTCCTTGTGCAACTCTTGTACTCCGTTCCTAGTTGGAACCTCGTGGGTAAGCTTGTGTTGTGACGCCTTGGGCGGGTAGAAGAGGCTCTATCCGTTCGGCGGGTCTGGGGCATGCGCCCGTGAGGTTATCCTTTCCACCTAGTTGGTGTTAAAGGCCCGACGGGGCGTGACAGACTAATACACAATTTATTTTAGAAATAAAATTGTTGGCCGTAGTTTTATGATTGACAGTTTTTATCATTTACATATGGATATGTATGTGAATATTTCTGAGCAGATAGTGAATGCCGTTGGGTCTAAGAGACCTAGAAATGAGATGAACTTAAAGTATATGTGGCACCTCAAGCTTGATCATATTGGAGAAGAAAGGATTAACAAATTGAAGAAAGATGGGCTTCTTAGCTCATTGACTTCTTAGTTCTATCTAGTCTGTGAATCATGTCTTCAAGAAAAAATAATCAAATTACCCTTTGTAGGATAAGGGGAAAGGGCCACCGAGATACTTGCCCTGATAACACTGACGTGTGTGGCCAATTTGATGTGCAGGTCAGGGGTGGTTATCTCTATTTCATAACCTTTACCGATGATTATTCATGGTATGGATATGGGTATGTGTATCTTATGAGACACAAATCTGAAGCTTTTAAAAAGTTCAAAGAATTCAGAGAAGCAAACTGGAAAACCCATCAATATTCTTCGATCAGATCGAGGAGGAGAGTACTTTAGTAGAGAGTTCCTAAATTATCTCAAAGAAAACAATATAGTCTCACAATGGACTCCTCCTGCAATACCTCAACTCAAGGAGGTGTCGGAACAAAGAAATCGAACTTTATTGGATATGGTTCGATCCATGATGAGCTTTACTGATCTTCCTTTTTTTTGGGGGGGGGGGGGGGGGGGGGGGGGGGGGGGGGGGGGGGGGGAGGGAGGACATGCTTTGCTTACCATAGCCTACTTGTTAAATAGGGTTCCCTCTAAATCTGTTTCTATCACGCCATATGAGATGTGGCATGGTAAAAAATTAAGTCTTGGTCGTATCAGAATTTGGGGATGTCCTGCCCATATCAAGCGACTACAGGCGAACAAGTTAGAGGCTAGGTCTGAAAGGGCTCGTTTTATTGGATATCCTAAAGAATCTTTAGGTTACTACTTTTACATCCCAGAGGATCACAATGTAGTTGTGAGCCAACATGCTACTTTCTTGGAAAAACAGTTTATTCAAAAAGCAGCTAGTGGGAGGAAAATTGAATTCGAAGAGAGAGTCTCTGAAGAGCAACGAGTTGTCGAACCTACATAACCTATTCAAGCTGAGCCAGTACATGAAATACCTCCTCCACCTCGTAGATCGAGTAGAATCTCGCATCCTACTAAAAGGTACTTAAGTATTCTTATAGAGAATATAGAGGAAATATGTAGTACACTGAACTTCAGTGTGTCGTACCGAATTTTTGCAAATTGTGGAGTTCCGGTGGGAAATTGGCATGAGAGGCTATGTGAGTGGCTTCGGCCAAGTTTGGGGCTTGTACGAGTGTTTTCGGCGCAAACGAGGCGCGAAAACGGACTTCGAAAAGTCAAAACTGCCAAACTTGTGAAGTCTGTAGTGGATTCCGGTATGGATGTGTCCATGCCGGTACTGAAGCGATTAGTACCGGTATGGAGTGTGACATACAGGAATGCGAGGGCAGAATTTGGGAATCCAGCTCTCGGGTTTTGCGGAATTTCCCGTGGCATACCAGAACTAACACCCGTATACCGGTACGCCAGAGTGGGTACCGGAATGCAGTGCTGCGAAATGCCAACTTTGGTTGGCTGTAAGTGTTGATGTGTGAGAGGGGCAAAAGGGTCTTTTCACACTCGAGGGGGTGTTTGTAGTACTCGGATTTTTTAGGGTTTCTGGACTTGGCGGATTTCGGGCGCCCGGAACTTAGGAAATGGACGCCCGAATGTTCCGGAGCCAGTGTATGTTTTGGATGATCCGGAAGTGGCTGACTGATTTCGAATCTGGACGCAGGAACCGGACGCCCGGATGTGGATCCGGATTGTACTTGTGACGTGGAGAGCCACGTGTCGTGTCATTGGACACGTGTCGACCGTCGGAGACACGCCGCCCCACCGCCTGCCGACCGACGCCGACCGCTTGATCGCCAGCTGACACCTGGCATGCTGGATTTCCGGACGCTCGGAAGTTGGATTCGGGCGCCCGAATGTGGGACTTTTGGGAGCCTATAAATAGGTGAGTCCCTGTGGTGTTGAACTCATTTTCCCACTTCGTGACTTCATTTCTAGAGAGAGAAAGTTGGGTTTAGGGCCATGTGTTGGCATTAGTTGTAACCTAGCTTGTTCTCTTCTACTCTGTTGATCTGATCTGGTGCTGAGTTGTTGTTCTGTCGGAGTTAGCAGCCTTTTTGGTGATATTCAGATCAGAGTGCTGCTGGAGCTTGGTTATCTTGGAGGGTTGGATCTGAGGATACTGTTTTTCCCACCGTGGTTGGATTAGCTCTTGAGGTGGGTTGATGTTTGCCAGATTCAGTGGACTTCCTCCTATGTGTTTACTCTCATGTTAGCATGATAGTGTTTGGATTATGTTAGCATGATATGATGATATTGGATTATGATAGTGTGATACTATTGGGATTATGATAGCATGACATGCTGAGATTATGCTAGATATGACCTGTTAGGTTGAGATTTGCATGTGCATGATATGCTAATGATATATATATATGAGCATGCTTGATTTCCCTTATATCCTTGATGCATGATTTGACCTACACCTATCCTGTTGATATCCCTTGTACCAGTTGTTGTACATACTAGTGTAGGTGATCATGTTGTGGCTCGTGCTATGTTGTTGTACCTCCTCTTTGTGGTAGAGTTGAGATTGATTGTGAGCACTAGAGCATTGATTGGGTCATACTTGTTGTTGATTATCCTTTGAGGTGCCGAGGGCACGTGATTCTTTGTTTACCCAGTCGTGTCGATCATATACCTGTGGGTGCTTGGCGCTGATATGGTTGTACTATACTCGGTTGGGTAGCTCCCACGAGTACCGCTCCGGAGTTGGCATGTTCCGTACAGAGGTTTGTACGAGGGGCTAGGGACAGACGGGCTTCCTGTACTAGCAGGCTCCCTGTAGGGTTGAGCATGATCAGGCCGCAGGTATCGTGTGGTATCATATTGTGTTGTATGGTATTATGGATTGAGCTAGGGACAGACGGTGTTTCCTGTACTAGCTGGTTCGCAGGTATTGTATTGTGTGTGGATTCATGATAGTCCTCATTTGGTATATTCAGTTCATTGGTATTCATATTGACAGTTGAGCATTGTGCATAGTAGTGGTAGTATATCTCCTACTTTCTTTATTGCTCCATATATATCTCTTGAGATTGAGGACTTAGTGGGCAGACCGCTGAGGCTGGTGGCGGTACCCACTGAGGACTACTTGTTTGATAGTAGTTCTCACACCCGTTGTTGACATCCTTTTTGCAGAGTCTTCTTCCCCAGTTGTGCATACTGAGCGCGGAAAGGAGACCGTCGGGTAGAGCTGTTCCCCCGATACTTGGCTAGAGGTATACCCATTTTGGTAGATGGTTGTGTCTGTACATACAGTGAGTTGGATTATATCAATGATGTATTATTTTATGGTTATGGATGATGTATGTACAGTGATCCTTTGATTATATATATAGCAGCTCTGTTGATACCTTTAGCTTTTTTGTGGATGTTGTTGTTGTTTTCGCTTCGTATACACGGTAGAAATACTGTATATGCGGCGGATCTTGTCATGCGCCTGGGAAGAGGTAACCCGGGGCGTGCCAGTGTTAGAAAAGCAGGGACACCCTTCCCTTCTCAGACTTCTTCCTCCTCTACTTCTCCTCTCCATCTCTCTCACTTTCTCTCTCTAGAGATCTCTCCAAAGCTTGGAGAGAAGAGTGGATTGAGCTTGGAAAAGATTTCCAAAGTGGAGAAGAGGCTTTTTGGTACAAGTAGGAGCTTGGGAAACTCGTGGCTAAGGTGAGTTCCTCATGTTTTGGGTTCAAACCTTAGAATTGGTATAATATTTTGAGGTTTTTGAAAACCCTAGGCAATCTAAACCACAAAACGTGGAGATTGGCCAAGAGATTTCGGGGTTCTACATGCATGCATGTGAAACCTAGGTGAAATGAGGGTTTATGCCATGGGAGGTTCTAAAAATATTTGGACCTTCGGGAATTGCAATTAAGGCATAGGAAATCATGTTAGAACAATTGATTTCAAGTATCGAGTTGATTTATGGGTTCGTAATGAGTAACGAACCATTTTCTTGTAGAAGCTTGGGTTGAAGCAAGAACTCAAGGCTTGGAGACTTAGGAGCTCAAAGAATTCAAGGAATTGGAAGCTCTTGAGGTGGGTTTGCGTTTACCGATCGAAGTGATTAGATCGCTTCCATGTCTAGGGTAAATAACCATTTGAAAACAAAATGGTGTGAAAGTGTGTAACCCTAGAATTTGCATGTTGGCAAAATGAGAATCATGATAAATTGAGCCATGGGCTCATCTTGCATGTTAATGAATTCAAGTATATCCTTATTACCTATACATGTTATGTGATTGCATGTATGAATTAGAACCTAGTGTTGAGGAACATAGGTTGAAAAGTGCAAATGGAACCTAGTGTTGAGGAACATAGGTTGAAAAGTCCAAATGGAACCTAGCGTCATTGAACATAGGTTGGAACATGAGATTGGAACCTAGTGTCATTGAACATAGGTTGGAACATGAGATTGGAACCTAGTGTCATGGAACCTAGTTTGAGAATGTAAAGTAAACCTAATGTCATTGAACATAGGTGAGACTTGGTGACTTGAACCTAGGGCCATTGGACTTAGGTTGGCAAGTGTGAAAGGTGAACATTGGGGTACGCGACGATTTCACTATCCCGGGCACGCGACGATTTCGCTACCGGTGCCATGTGATGGCGGTGATGGATTGGGATACGCGACGATTTCGCTATCCCGGGTACGCGACGATTTCGCTACCCGTGCCATGTGATGGCGGTGATGGATTGGGATACGCGACGATTTCGCTATCCCGGGTACGCGACGATTTCGCTACCCGTGCCACGTGATGGCGATGATGGAATGGGGTACGCGACGATTTCGCTATCCCGGGTATGCGACGATTTCGCTACCCGAACAAGGAGATGACGATTTCACTCCTTGGAGGTTGGGACCATGATGGGGATGGCGATTCCATTGCCCGGTGCCCAACACTTGCGGCGATTCCGCTTTGGTTGAGAACCATTATGGTGATGCGGCGACTCCGACACCATAAATAATGACAAGTAGTTGAACTTGGTCAATGTGAGATATAGGATGAACCTAGGAGAAAATGAAAGTTGACATTTTATTTGGTTGCATCCTTTATGTTTATTTACAAGCATGTAAATATTTGTTTGCATAGTTATTTGTGATCTAACTTATGCTTATGGTGTTTCTTTGGACCTGGTGGGTCGAGCTTCTCTCTTGGGTGGCCTTACCCACTGGGAACTATGTTTATAGTTCTCACCCCACGTTTTTCAGGTCCTTCCGCTAGTGAGGCGGCGGAGCGAGACAAGGGTTTGGCTCTGTAGATAGCGACCCTTCCATTTTGGTGTTACATAGAGTTGTACCCCTAGTTTTGGACAATGATAGCATAGGGGTTTTTATTAAATGTATGCAACTTATAAATTCCATAGTTTTGGAACTTGATGTATGGAATAGGAATGAAAGAAAAGAAAAAGTTTGGACATGTATAAATGTGCAAATGTGATGTAATAGAAGTAGAACTTCTTTATGTTGATGCTTTCCTTGTGCAACTCTTGTACTCCGTTCCTAGTTGGAACATCGTGGAAATGCTTGTGTTGTGACGCCTTGGGCGGGTAGAAGAGACTCTATCCGTTCGGCGGGTCTGGGGCATGCGCCCGTGCGGTCATCCTTTCCACCTAGTTGGTGTTAAAGGCCCGACGGGGCGTGACAAAATATTCCTCATTGGAGACAGCGAACATGGAGATGACCCTAAAATGTACAATGAGGCGATGTCTGACGTCAATTTCGAGAAGTGGTTGGAAGCCATAAAGTCATAAAATGACTCAATGTACTCCAACCAGGTCTGGACCTTGGTAGATCCACCAGAAGTTATAGTACTTATCAGTGTAAATGGATCTACAAAAAAAAATAGGTTCGGATGGAAAGCTAAAGACCTATAGAGTAAGGTTGGTGGCGAAAGGCTATAGTCAACGTGAAGGCATTGACTATCAGGTGACCTTTTCGCCTGTAGTCATGCTTAAGTCCATTTGAACACTGCTTGCCCTTGCAGCATACCATGATTATGAGATCTGGCAAATGGATGTGAAAACTGCCTTCCTAAATGGATATCTTGAAGAAGATATCTATATGGAGCAACCTTTGGATTTCACTTTCAGTGACGAAGGTCACAAAGTATGCAAGCTACAGCGGTCCATATATGGACTTACGCAAACATCTCGGAGTTGGAATACTCGTTTCAACGACGTGATCAAAATCTTTTGATTTCGTTAAGAACGATGAGGAACCATGTGTTTATAAAAAGGTCAGTGGGAGTGCTGTCACATTCCTCGTATTGTACGTGGACAACATTCTCCTAATTGGGAATGATATTTCAATGCTAACTTCGGTTAAGATGTGGTTGTATAAGGAATTCTCCATGAAAGACCTAGAGGAAGCATCCTATATTTTAGGGATTAAGGTCTATAGAGATAGATCTAAGAGGATGCTAGGCCTCTCACAGAAAATGTACATAGAGCAGGTGCTAAAGAGGTTCGGCATGGAAAACTCCAAAAGAAGACTTTTACCACTTAGGCATGGAATTTATCTCTCTAAGAAGATATGCTCCAATACATCTGAAGAGATTCAAAGTATGAGCAAGATCCCTTATGCTTCAGCTATAGGGAGTCTCATGTATATCATGCTATATACACGACCTGATATCGCACTTGCTGTGAGTGTCACAAGCAGATATCAATCTAGTCCAGGCGAGGAGCACTGGACTGCTGTGAAGAACATACTTGAGTACTTGAGAAGGGCTAAGAATATGTTCTTGGTCTTTAGAGGAGGAGAGTTGAAAGTACAAAGATATACTGATTTGAACTTTATGTCTAATGTTGACGATAGAAAGTCTACGTCAGGATATGTGTTTTTGTGCAATGATGGTTCAGTGTATTGGAAGAGTTCCAAACAACCAATCATCGCTGACTCTACCATAGAAGCAGTGTATATCGCCGCATCTAAGGCTATAAAGGAAGCCTTCTGGTTTAAGAAGTTTGTCGCGGAATCAGGTGTGATGCCATCAGATGCCATACCACTTGATTGCGACAACAATGGCGCCATAGCCCTAGCTAAGGAGCCCAATCTCATTAGATGTCCACGCACATAGAGCGGCGGTTTCATATTATACGCGACTACCTCGAAAAGAAGTATATCAAGGTATAGAGAGTAGACTCCATGGATAATGTGGCAGACCTATTGACTAAACCACTTAGCCAACAGAAGACTGAAGCCCACCTTGAGAAGATGGGGCTTGGGTATATGGCTGATTGGCTTTAGTGCAAGTGGGAGATTGTTAGATGTATGTCCTAGAAGCCAACCAGACTAACACATGTATTCTTTTTAGGACATAAATTTGTATTTGATTTTAAACATTATAAATAAATTTAGATTTTTATTTTCATTCATGTTGTGTATGTGTCCATGAATCGTCCAAGGAATTAATAAGATGATGACACGTATTCTCAAGAGTTGAGAAATTGAGACATGTGTCATTGGTGGTTAATTCCTAAATGCTCCCGATCGGTGGATTATCACGGGGACGGTGATTGATCTGATGAGATTGGTGCACAAGTCGCTTCCCTTTGAGGTAGACGAGTCTCGACTCAACAGTGTGGGGACACTTGTAATACCAAAAATTTCAATTTGAGGGAAATTCAAATTTGAATTTAAATTTGAGGTCAAAATATATATATATATATATATATATATATATATATATATATATATATATATATATATATATAACTTGTATATATATACATGTATATATATGTGGAGACGGAGAGAGGATTGGATCTTCACGAATCGGCGATCGATTCTGGCAAAACAAAATCGTAGTTTTTATGGTCTAGCAGTGCCGGAGGTGGTGGTGCAATCCGTTCGCAAATCCGACGAGCGGATCGTTCGATATTGCGCGTTTATCGAGGAGGGGTAAAATTGGGGAATTTGGTATTTGTGAAAAACCCCCAATATTTTATGTACCGAATTGCGTGTGGTCGCACGTGGAGGTGTCATCATGCGTTTTACACGTGCTGTGACGGACTCTGATTGAAATAGTGAGGATTGGCGGAGTTATGTGCAATTTGACCCAACTTATAAATTGTGTACTTAGGGTTTCCTCTTCCCAAACCCTAACCCTAACTCCCTTTCTCCCTCACCCGAGGCCTAGTCACCTCCCCTCCTTTCTTCCCTCGGGCAGCACCCAGCCCCGGCCGGCCAAACCCCAGCCAACCCATCTCATCCCTCTACCTCAATCTCTCTCCCTCCATCTCTCCCCATCTCTGGACCAAAGATCACCAGCGAAGGCCGCGCCCCCTTGGACCTCTCTTCCCACCTCCTTAGGCTCCGGCGACCCCACGCCAGCGAGCCCCGAGGTCCGAGTGCGCCGCAGCGATCGCAGCACCAACCTAGGGCAAGTTTAGGGCTGGGCGACCGCAACTTCCTGTGCCACCGCTGCCACTGCCCCTTGCCGTAGCCGCCGCCTTCCTTCGGTCTCGGAGGATCCCTCCCCGCCACCTCGACTGTTCCCGGCCGCTGTCGTAGCCAGGAGAAGCCACCCGAGCCCAAGCACTAATCCGGGTTGGCCGCGGTTGTCCCTGCGCCGCCGCCGCCGCCTCGTGTGTCGCGCCGCGAGGCCGCCAATTTGGCCGGCTGGGACCTGCGCACAGACCGCCGAACGAACAGAGTTTTCCCTGTCCGCCCAAGGCGTAACCAACATCATGTACAATGAATTTCACCCAGGAATTTCAATAAATACACAATATGCGCGAGGGCATCAACACATGCGAGAGAGGTAAACTTAACTAAAGAACTAAATATTTACACCTTACATTCATTCATTTACTTCACATTATTACATTTACATATTTAGCATCATCACATTCACATTTACATTCTCTCCAAAATACATGTTCAACAAGTTCTTCTCTCGAAATGAACTATATATAACCTTGGTCATAGTGCGCTAAACATAGTGAGTCCACTACCTAGGGCGCTATGCCCTTGCCGCGGTCCAGTGCCGAAGTACTCGGGGGAAGCTCTGCAAAATAGGGTGTGAGAACTAGATAAAGTTCCCAGTGGGTCGGCCACCGACCCCGCTGACTTTCCCACTAGGTCTAAGAAGGCATAGAGACAAGAAAGGGTCAATATGATAAGAAAGTAAACAAGGAACAAGGAACAACAATAAGTCTACTTGCTCAATGTATATCATGCTACAATGGGTCTACTATGCCTTTACCAATATCAACATGTCAAGGTTCTACTAGATGCAATATGTATAAAATGCCATCTACCTAATCCACAATTCATGCCTTGACCCAATTGCACCGGCTTGCCCATAGGCCGAGCCACAACTCACCACACTAAGTCACGAGGGGAAGAGGTCTTTCACTCATAAGCCAGCCATCGTGATCGTCTGCCGGGGAGGGCTCCCGGGGCCCTTCACACTCGTTTTCGCGTGACACTCCGGAGCTCACGGCTTGGGAGTCGCGACCTCCACAAGCCAATAACAGACTGTGTGAGTATGATCTGCCCTCCAACTTGAGGACCTTCCACCTACCGGTGGGACAACATCTAGAGACCTCACCAAATCCCAATTAGTCTCATGTCATGCTATGCTCAACACTAGCTTGATACTCAATGTCAAACTACATATGCAATTAACTCAATTCTCTTTACTGCCCAAGGTTTACACAACTTAATGCCACTATGTTCAAGTTCTAGTGTTTCACAAAGTACATATATGTCCACATCTAGTTCACATTTAAATCTAAAATTCTCATAACATGCATATGCCCATCTTTATCTCATGCAACAATATATCTCTATCTTGGCAACATGCAACATACATATTGGTGTCATGCTACATACATGCATCATGGTGTCATGCAACATAGGTTCCATTGCTTATTCTAGAGCATGTAACAACTATACAAGAGCTCATATGATTCTCAACCATAGTTACTATGCATGATGCTACAATAGTGCTACATGACCAATTAATGGCACTTAGACATAGAATGAAATTCGACAACTTCGGTTAGCAACCCCCACCTCGAGTCGATGCCACGAAGTGGGAAAACCGAGTTGCGCAATTTATCCACGCCGATTTCTCTCGACTGCAGCAAACGAAGCCAAAATGGTGTATTCTCACAATTGGTCACTGTAGACTCAACGAAAACTCAAGCGGAGTGGTTCAACGCGTCGATTCACCCTTCAATTAGGGGAATACAAGATCAATTTCACAAGAAATCTCATTTCAACCACAACCCCCAATTGGAACCCTAGGACTGTACACAACTTCAAGAACACCACTATTTCATGGTGTTACATGAATATCCATAGCTAGGATCTAGGGTTTCCAAAGAAGCTACAAAATGGCACAAAGCCAAATCCTAACCTCAAAACCCTAAAGACTCACCTTATAAACAAGCTCTCTTCAAGCTTCTTTTGCACAAGAAGCAAGCTTCACCTCCAAACAAACTCCTCTCTACCAAGCTCCACTCTTTGGAGAGATCTCTAGAGAGAGAGAGATATGAGGGGAAATGGGTTTTAGAGAGAGAAAGGGAAGTTTCATGTGAGGGTGAAAGAGAATGAGAGGAGGAGGGGAAATAACTTAAGAAATAACTTAAGCACTAAGTTTACATATTTACACTTATGCCCCTCAAAGCCAATTCTCATAAGAGGATGAAGGGAAATAACTTAAGCACTAAGTTTACATATTTACACTTATGCCCCTCATTGCAATACACCTCATTTTCTTTCATTTTTGTTTCCAAACTCATGGTTTCACTCCCATAACTCCCAACAAGCATCCAAAACACTTCCAAGTGATCCGGAGTTCATCCAAACTCCCTCAAATGACCTCAACGTCGCTGTATCCGCACTTTGCCCAATTTGGCCAAAGTCCGAGGGAGCACACCGACACTCGGTACACTACATTCTCCCTCCCATAAAATAGTTTCGTCTGCGAAACTTAGAACCATACCTTAGGTTGCCTTGGTGAAGAGATGTGGGTAATGCTCCCACTTCACATCCTCGAGTTCCCACGTAGCCTCACGTTGGTCCATTGCACTTTAACATACGGAATGGTGCGATTCCGTAACTCCTTCACTCCACAAGCAAGGATGCGAAATGGGAACTCCTTATACGTCATGTCATCTTGAAGCTCCAACGGCTCATAATGAAGGACGTGTGTCAGGTCATGAATATACTTGCGGAGTGTTGATACGTGAAACACGTCGTGAACTCCCGCAAGCTTTGGCGGCAATGCAAGCCGATAAGCCACAGCACCAACTCGTACAAAAATCTCGTACGGCCCAATGTATCGGGGACTTAGCTTTTCCCGGACCCCAAATCTCTTTACTCCACGCATGGGAGACACCTTCAAGGAGATGCGGTCCCCCACCGCGAACTCAAGCTCTCGGCGGCGCTTATCCGCATAATTCCTTTGTCGTGCTTGTGCCGTCAATAATCTCTGGCGAGCAAGACGGACCTTTTCTTCGGCCTCTTGTAACACATCCGGGCCCAAAGTGACCCGCTCGCCAACTTCACTCCAATATATAGGAGATCGGCACTTTCTTCCATAGAGAGCTTCATGTAGAACCTCTCCCCGAACATCCTTATCAAACATCCTTATCACTCGGCACACACAACCGGTTTCGAAACCGAAGTACGCCATTAGAACCAATGCTAAAGTCACCGGCACACCCACCCTCAACTTCACGCCGCACCTTTTGGAGATCCGGGTCCGAAGACTGTCGATCCTTGATCTTCTCCAACAAGGTCGGTTGGACAAGAAGAGTAGTAAGTGTAATAGGGGCGTCCGGAGCTACAACCTCCAAATCAAGTCGCCACATTTCTTCAAGCAACGGCGGTTGGCTCGTAATCATCATTGCGAGATTCCCCATCGACTTTCTACTAAGTGCATCCGCCACCACGTTGGCTTTCCCCAGGTGGTACAGAATAGTCACATCATAATCTTTTAGTAACTCTAACAATCTGCGCTGCCTCAGATTTAGCTCTTTCTGCATGAACAGATACTTGAGGCTTTTGTGATTCGTGTAGATCTCGCAATGCTCGCCATATAAGTAATGTCTCCACAGCTTAAGTGCAAAGACCACCGCCGCAAACTCTAGGTCATGGGTGGGATAGTTCTTCTCATAGCTCTTCAATTGACGAGAGGCATAAGCAATGACTTTCCCGCCTTGCATTACACACACCCCAGACCATTCTGTGATGCGTCGCTATACACCACAAAACTCTCCCTAGAAATTGGTAGGGCGAAAACCGGAGTCGTCGTTAATCTTTCTTCCAACTCCGCGAAGCTCTTATCACACTCGCCGCTCTAAACAAACTTGGCTCCCTTGTGAGTGAGGCGCGTTAGTGGAATGGTTATTTTCGAGAACCCCTCCACGAACCGCCGATAATAACCCGCAAGGCCAAGGAAACTCCGTACCTCCGTGATATTTGTCGAGCGAGGCCAATCCTTAATTGCCTCAACCTTTTCCGGGTCGACGGATATGCCACTCTCCGATATAACATGACCCAAGAAGGCGACTTTCCGAAGTCAAAAATCATATTTCTTTAGCTTCACATAGAGCTTCTCCTCCCGAAGGACTTGGAGCACAATCCTCAAGTGTTCTTCATGCTCTTCATTGCTACGGGAATAGACCAGGATGTCGTCTATAAACACCACGACAAATTGGTCAAGGTAGGACTTGAAGACACAGTTCATTAAATCCATGAATGCTGTCGGGGCATTTGTGAGCCCAAATGGTATAACCGTGAATTCATAATGGCCATATCGTGTGTGGAACGCGGTCTTGTGCACGTCCTCCTTTTTTATCTTCAATTGGTGATATCCCGACTGAAGATCGATCCTAGAATACACCCGAGACCCTTGTAATTGATCAAACAAATCATCTATACGAGGTAACGGGTACTTATTCTTAATGGTGACCTTGTTCAGCTCGCGATAATCCACACAAAGTCGCAGCGAGCCGTCCTTCTTCTTCACGAATAGCACTGGGGCTCCCCAAGGCGATACGCTCGGTTTGATGAAGCCCTTGTCAAGGAGATCTTGCAATTGAGCCTTCAACTCCTTTAACTCGGCCAGTGCCATTCGATATGGGGCCTTCGAGATTGGCACAGTCTCGGGAACCAATTCTATCACAAATTCGATTTTTCAGTCCGGCGGCATTCCCGGTAACTCCACAGGAAATACATCCAGAAACTCTCGGACCGCAGGGATGTCCTCGAGCACCGAAACCTCTTTATGACTCTCCACCACCATCGCCAAATAAGCCACACAACCGGCATTAATCAATTTTCTTGCACGCGACGTGGTCACCGTCATAGCAAAGAGCGAGCTCCTACACCCTTGGTAGACGAACTTCTCTTGCCCAGGCTCCCGAAATATCACCACCTTGCTTTCACAATCGATGGTTGCATAGTACTTTGAGAGCCAATCCATGCCTAGCACAAGATCGAACCCTTCAATTAGCCGCAACACTAACAAGTCCACTGGCATGATCCAATCACCTATCCGCACAGGACAGGCCACACACATGTCCATGACGCAAAAGGTGTGATCTGGGACTTGAACCCAACTAGCACGCACATTTTCTACCATATCGATGCCAGTGTAATTGCAAACGCCCTATTTATGAATGAATGCGAGGCACCCGTGTCAAATAAAGCGCGACATCGAATTCCATGCACAAGCACAATACCTGCCACCACGTCGTCGACGACGGCAGGTTCCTCCACCTGAGCTGCGAACACTAGGCCACTGGGCGCCGCTCGAGATCCTTCCATTAGACGCGGCATCGGAGTACGCCCAGACGACATAGTGGACGGTGGAACTGAAGCAAATGACGGGGCCAGAGATCCACCTCTCGGGTAATCACGCCACATATGCCCCGCTTGCAGGCACCGAAAGCATCTTCCTTACTGCTGCCCACACTCTCGGGGCAAATGATTTTCGCCACAAATGACGCAGCGGGGAGGTCGACGGTTCCTCACTCAAGTCCGTGGGTACCTAAGGGGCCTCTTCGAGCTTGACTGCACCCCAGCATCACCCAAAGGTCGCTTCCTTCCTTTCTCCGTTTCAAACACCTCGCGCTCCTCCCGCGCTATCACATTGCCCTGCTCAACCCATAGGGCACGGTCCAATACCTCGGCGAATGTTTGGAGCTTGAAAGAATGCACCACTCAAAAAATCTCAGGTCTAAGTCCTCGCTCGAAGCACTCTGCCTTGTCCTTGTCATCCCGCACAACATACGGGATACAATTTACTATATGCGAGAACTCCCGCTCGTACTCCCTCACGGAGCGATTTCCTTGCTTCAACTTGCGGAAGTCCTCCTTCATCTTCCGCTTCACACTGTCGGGGAAGTAGGCGGCGAAGACAAGGCCCCAAAACTCATCCAAAGTGACTGGAGGAAGATCCGGGGATCGTTCTCTCTTTACTCCCCGCCACCATACTCGAGCCAACTTCTCGAAGCAATAAACGGCCAAATGCACCTTATCCTGTTCGAGGGTATAGATGTCGTCAAACAGGGTCTCCAATGAAGCGATCCAAGGCTCCACCACCCATGGGTCCACTGCTTCACCGTCGAACGTTGGCGGATTAAACGTCTTAAAAGTCGTCAAAGCCGCAAGCGCTCGCTCTCTTTCCGCATCCACGGCCGCTACATCGGGGACCGAGGAGCCAGAAGCTGCCGGAGGAGCACTCATCGGACCATGGCGCGCCGTCACTGGCACGGCAGGCGCGTCCACTCCCTCAATGGCATTCGGCGCATGTGTTGGAGGCGCAGGCGGTTCACGACTAGCTTGTGCCACCGCCGCCGCTGCCTGTTGCGACACCAACTCCTAAAGCTTCTTTATTTGCTCCTCCTGCCGCTGCAAAGCCTCATCCTGCAGTTGAGAGGCCTCGGCTTGCCTCTGCACCACCCTGATTAATGCAGCCACCTGGTCCCGCAACTCCATGACTTCACTGGAGTCGGACCGCTCGGGCACCTCAGAAGTCGGTACCGGAGTAGACATTTTCTCAAGGTGTTTTCCCAGAGGACTTGAAACGCAACACTTGGGTTAATCACTTAAACCCACAAGACCACGCGATTCGAGAACGTAAGCAAACAAAACCAAATTAGGCGAAAGCACACAAGGGTACTCATTCTCCTCCCTAGGTGTTATGTTGTCGGCCGCCAACATAACCTCCTCGAGTTGAGAATAAATAACACCTTGAATCCGTCTCTAGCAACTATTAGAGACATACTAACAACTAGACCCAATCAACTTCACTTCCGCCACAACACATAGATCATCGTCTCTCACGTGTCTAAGTCCTTACGGTCGCCCTCCTAAGGGTTCCTAGGTCCTCCTAGACATCTCCTCGCTCTGATACCAACCCAATCTGTCGCGCCCTAAGGCCGCCAATTTGGCTGGCTCGGACCCGCACACAGACCGCCGAACGAACAGAATTTTTTCTATCCGCCCAAGGAGTAAGCAACATCATGTACAATGAATTTCACCCAGGAATTTCAATAAATACACAATATGCGCGAGGGCATCAACACAACCGAGAGAGGTAAACTTAACTAAAAAACTAAACATTTACACCTTACATTCATTCATTTACTTCACATTATTACATTTACATATTTAGCATCATCACATTCACATTTACATTCTCTCCAAAATACATGTTCAACAAGTTCTTCTCTCGAAATGAACTATATATAACCTTGGTCATGGTGAGCTAAACATAGGGAGTCCACTACCTAGGGCGCTATGCCCTTGCCGCGGTCCAGTGCCGAAGTACTCGGGGGAAGCTCTGCAAAATAGGGTGTGAGAACTAGATAAAATTTCCAGTGGGTTCGGCAACCCTGCCGACTTTCCCACTAGGTCTAAGAAGGCATAGAGACAAGAAAGGGTCAATATGATAAGGAAATAAAGAAGTAACAAGAAACAACAATAAGTCTACTTGCTCAATGTATATCATGCTACAATGGGTCTACTATGCCTTTACCAATATCAACATGTCAAGGTTCTACTAGATGCAATATGTATGAAATGCCATCTACCTAATCCACAATTCATGCCTTGACCCAATTGCACCGGCTTGCCCATAGGCCGAGCCACAACTCACCACACTAAGTCACGTGGGGAAGAGGTCTTTCACTCATAAGCCAGCCATCGTGACCATCTGCCAGGGAGGGCTCCCAGGGCCCTTCACACCCGTTATCGCGTGACACTCCGGAGCTCACAGCTTGGGAGTTGCGACCTCCACAAGCCAATAACAGACTGTGTGAGTATGATCCGCTCTCCAACTTGAGGACCTTCCACCTACCGGTGGGACAATATATAGAGACCTCACCAAATCCCAATTAGTCTCATGTCATGCTATGCTCAACACTAGCTTGATACTCAATGTCAAACTACATATGCAATTAACTCAATTCTCTTTAGTGCCCAAGGTTTACACAACTTAATGCCACTATGTTCAAGTTCTAGTGTTTCACAAAGTACATATATGTCCACATCTAGTTCACGTTTAAATATAAAATTCTCATAACATGCATATGCGCATCTTTATCTCGTGCAACAATATATCTCTATCTTGGCAACATGCAACATACATATTGGTGTCATGCTACATACATGCATCATGGTGTCATGCAACATAGGTTCCATTGCTTATTCTAGAGCATGTAACAACTATACAAGAGCTCATATGATTCTCAACCATAGTTACTATGCATGATGCTACAATAGTGCTACATGACCAATTAATGGCACTTAGACATAGAATGAAATTCGACAACTTCGGTTAGCACCCCCTACCTCGAGTCGATGCCGCGAAGTGGGAAAACCAAGTTGCGCAATTTATCTACGCTGATTTCTCTCGACTGCAGCAAACGAAGCCAAAATGGTGTATTCTCGCAATTGGTCACTATAGACTCAACGAAAACTCAAGCGGAGTGGTTCAACGCATCGATTCACCCTTCAATTAGGGGAATACAAGATCAATTTCACAAGAAATCTCATTTCAACCACAACCCCCAATTGGAACCCTAGGACTGTACACAACTTCAAGAACACCACTATTTCATGGTGTTACATGAATATCCATAGCTAGGATCTAGGGTTTCCAAAGAAGCTACAAAATGGCACAAAGCCAAATCCTAACCTCAAAACCCTAAAAACTCACCTTATAAACAAGCTCTCTTCAAGCTTCTTTTGCACAAGAAGCAAGCTTCACCTCCAAACAAACTCCTCTCCACCAAGCTCCACTCTTTGAAGAGATCTCTCTCGAGAGAGAGAGATATGAGGGGAAATAGGTTTTAGAGAGAGAAAGGGAAGTCTCATGTGAGGGTGAAAGAGAATGAGAGGAGGAGGGAAAATAACTTAAGCACTAAGTTTACATATTTACACTTTTGCCCCTCAAAGCCAATTCTCATAAGAGAAGGAAAGGAAATAACTTAAGCACTAAGTTTACATATTTACACTTATGCCCTTCATTGCAATACACCTCATTTTCCTTCATTTTTATTTCCAAACTCATGGTTTCACTCCCATAACTCCCAACAAGCATCCAAAACACTTCCAAGTGATCCGGAGTTCATCCAAACTCCCTCAAATGACCTCAACGTCGCCGTATCCGCACATTGCCCAATTTGGCCAAAGTCCGGGAGAGCACGCCGACACTCGGTACACTACATCCCGCCACCGGCCAGGGCGAGCACGGCGCTCCTCTTGAGGCCCGCACCCGACCCTTGCCGGTGCGCGTGCTGCCATGCTGCCGGCGGCCGACCCAAGCAGCCCTGCTCCCTGCCAAGCCCAAGCTAGGGCAAATTTGGGCCCATCTTCCTGTTCCGGCCTTCTGAGAGGTCGTTGACTCTCCGGAAGGTAAGCACAGTGACCCTGAGGTGCCGCTGATCACCGTGCTCACCCTAGTTGCTGTCGGAGAGTTTTCGATTCGCTGAATCAACAGTGGTGCTCCCGATGGACTTTTTAGTCGGAGTTCAAGTAGCCTCGACGCTCTCCTCAACCATCGTTCATGCTCCGAACAGTGAGCATGGGCTTTGGTACGTCGAGACCTACCAACTGGTGCCCTCAGTTGGTCTCGGAGTCGCATGGTTTTCGGTAACGGCTCTAAATCACTACTTTTGTATATACATAATGCAATTAGTTGGTAACCTTGGGGTTTTTATGCAATTTGGATCTCGCGGTCTGCCTCGGGTAGTACGGGATCACTGTTTGTGATCCTTGGACTGATTGACCAAGGTCCCGTGGCCTTCTCGAAGTTCGATGTCGATTTCATTGCATTTTCTGGCGAAATCGCCAGCGAAACACGATTATCGATGTGGGTTCACTCTCTTCTAATGTAAATGCCCCAGGTTTGTTGTCGAGCCTTGTTGGCTGGTTGCTTCGTTGTCTCGAGTATCCGAAGACAACGGGTGAGCGGCGGAGGGTTCCGGTGCCAAAAATGGCATTTTCGGGAACCCGGAACGACATTAAGTGTGTTATTGTACTTTAGTGTTGCTCTAACATTTGTTTGCTGTCCGAACACCTAAATTGGTGCATTTCGGGATAGCAGGTGACTTGAGGTGTACATCGGTACCTTCTCGGGTACTTTGGTGTGTCCGAAAGTGTTCCGATGGACTTTTCAAAAATTTTGGTGGTTCCGGGGTTGTGTGTTTAGTGTTTTGAGTCGACTAGGTGGACCGTGACTTGGTGTGTCTTTCGTAAGTTCAGTCGACGTTCCAGCGCGCCTTGGGTGTTAGGCGCTACGACAGTTTCAGGTGGGTGCT
Source organism: Puya raimondii (assembly GCA_016920855.1). Classification (NCBI taxonomy): domain Eukaryota; kingdom Viridiplantae; phylum Streptophyta; class Magnoliopsida; order Poales; family Bromeliaceae; genus Puya; species Puya raimondii. The sequence goes on from JABWPP010000049.1 coordinate 67,308,761, forward strand.
TCGATTTGAAGTCGGTACAGTGGTGCTAGCCCGATGATGTCCTTTCCTTATCTATTTTCGTTGCTTTCACATATTACTTGATGAGCACTATACCACTAGACTTTCAGTTATATTTATTCTATTTCTGCTCTATCATGATTTAGTAGTAGGGTGGTGGTTGATACTATTGCATGATCTCTATCTGTGGGACCTGATTGGTCGGTGTCAGTGGATTTGGTGGCATAGATGATATTTGTTGTTAACATATCCTCGGCTATTTACCGTCTCGTTGACGATTGAGCATAGTGCATCGATCGTCATAGTTCATATAGTATGTCACGTACACCAGCGGTTTGGCCACCGTGTCGGTGTTCTTTTTCGAAAAAGCGGTCGTTATTCGACCTGTTGAGCCCCTTGCAAGGTGCTTAATGGGGTTATGTGCCGGTGGGTGAGCATACTGTGGCATTGCCTGCGGTCTTTAGACCAATATGGCGAGGTGTTTGGGTATTTATCTTACATATAGTTTATGCATATGTACATTGTTGTTGTTTCACAGTAGCGGTAGGTGCCTACTATTGTTCATACCTATTGTTCTTTAATCGCTACTGTACTTGTATATCTATCTCTTCTATGTTCTACTCGCTAGTGAGTACACTCGCCCTCGTCTGCTTGCGGTACCCACTGTAGACCCCTTGTTGGTTTCTCACCCCCCCTTTTCAGGTGATCTCGGTGGTGGGAGTCGGGACGGTGCGTGAGGTGCGATAGCTAGTGAGCTTTAGAGGTCCCGACCTTTCAACATTGGATACGGTTACTCTGATCCGACCATTTCTCTTATTCGTTAATAAGTTAGACTTTTCTGGTTCAGTTACCTGTTTTCGTGATTATTTGATTTTATGATTATTCAGTCCTTGTGGATAGTTGTTTACTTAGAAGTATTTGAATGGTGATGTTCTTTTGACTACTGATGACTTTGTGGTTATAGTTCTATGACAAAGTGGTTTTCTACCCCTCGTGGTAGTCGGCTTTTCAAAGGAATGAGTTTCCGTGTGGGAAATGATTTTCAAATAACTTTTCGAATTTATCGATACCTTACTATTTCAAAATAAAATTTTCGGGTGGAAAATACTTTTAAATGATAGAATTGGTTTGATGTAATGTGTATTCGCATCATCCTTCGCCTAAGGAGTGCTTAGAGCATGCATCATCTCAAGGATGGCTAGCTGATTGGTTTATGTGAGCATCTGCATTGTGAATGTTGTTTGTGTGAGTGGATGAATGTGTTGCAGCATGTACTTGTAGTGGTACGCCGTGCAAATATAGAGGAGGCCTTGTCCGTGTGAACAGGGGAGTTCATTTATTTGTGGCGGGTCTGTTCCGTCTTGTGGTCAAGTTTGTATTTCAAAAAAAAAAGGGCACTTTCTGCTGACTTTACTTTTGAAATGGCCCTTTCTTCAAAAAAGGCTTTACAAAAAGGGGCCCCGGGGCATGACAATACTGGAGCGAACTTGCAAGTGGTTGTTAGAGAACAAGGGTACTGAGCGTGACCAACGCGAGAAGTCACTTAGATGTCTACTCACTTGTAGGAGTAGGGTGTGCACCTATATGGAATCTATCTCCCTTAGTAGATAAAAGTGTTAGTCCTATGTGATTTACGAGACTGAGTTTAGAAGACATTGGCCAGGGCAGAGTAAATAGCGAAAAGGGTTTCCGATATTAGAAACTCGAGTCGAATAAATTTTATATGTGACAGACGATGGAGTTTGACGAGCTGTTCCATGACCTCCGTCTAGTCGGGACTCATGATAGAAGGATTGTATCACATGGTAACTGCATCTGGAAATTTATTATTCTATTCTACTGGAATGCCACTATATGCTGCTAGGCGTCACTGGTGGATTGTGAGACTCATAACAATTATCTGGATGATCAATAATTCTCATTGGGCTAAGTTGAAATTATTTCGACCCACTGAAAGGAGTTTCAGTAATATTATTGATAGTGGTCAGAATATATCTCACTACTAGATAGAATAGAACCTATGGGGTCACACAGATAAGAGGTTATGACTGATCAGATAGCTGGATCGCGATTTTTGAATGGCCGGAGGACCTAATTGTTAATATGTTAATAATTAGACTCATTTGTAATTATTACAAATTAGTATATTAAAGTGCAAATATTGCAAGAGAGGACTTACTAACAGTTAATAAGACTTATATGCAAATGTTGCATTATTAATTTGATTTGATCAAATTAGGATTGAGTTCGAGTCAAATTAAATTAGGATTTAATCGATCGAACCGATTAAGGATTAGATAAACTTAACCCTAGATTTGTTCTTATCCTTAATGGTCATTATCTATTATAAAAGAGGAATATATCCCTCTTTATATGTCATGCCCTGAGCCCACAGCGGAAGCTCACATCGAGCACGTGAACCAGACCCGCGAAACAGACAGAGTTTCCCCTACCCGCCCAAGGCGTCACAACATGCATACAACATACATTCCAAACAGGAATTGGATACATGATTGCATAAGGAGTGTATCAAGTAAGGCATCTATTTCTATTACAAATTTTAACCATTCAATTACATAAACTCCCAAGTCCAAAAATTACAATTGTATCCTTTTACATCACATTCCATCTAATACGCTATGCCAAAATGGGCCCATCTAAGGGATCACCAAAAGTGGGGAGGACGCTATCTACTCTGCGATGCCCTTTCCATGCTCCACCGCGTCGCCCACCGAAGGACCTGAAAAGCATGGGGGTGAGAACTATAGACATAGTTCCCAGTGGGTACGGCCACCTAAGCGAGAAGCTCGGCCCACCAGGTCCAAAGAAAAATAATATAAGTATTGGATTAGTCCAACATAATGAAACTTAACTAGAAATTCATGCTTAGGTATCCATGTGTGATAATGAAATGTCACAGGTAAGTTTATGCAATTACCCCTTACTATTTCATTATTCTACTACATATCACTCGACTCATCCTTGAGTCAATCAAGAGCGGAGCACCGCCATCCTCTCATGGCATTAGGTAGCAATATGTTGCTTACCCCCGGCCACACGGTCATAGATCATGAAGTCGTCTAATTCTATGATATTAGGTGGCATGCCGCGCACCCCCGATCATAAACTCCGAGGCATCAAGTCCCCCTTGGCATTAGGTGGCATTCCGTGCACCCCCGGCCATAAGATAGATTGGAGTTCCGGATTTCCTTTATTCTTGGTCTCAAGGGTTGGTCTCATACCCCATAATGTCACCTTTCTAGGTTCGAGTCATATGTTTAAGTGGTTCAAGTACCACTACATTCATCACCTATGTCCCATGGCACTACATTTTCTAGGTTCAATAATGAGTTCTCAATGTCACTAGAGATGCCCATATTACCTTACGTTCCATGACATAGACAAAATTCTCACATGCATGCATTTATTCATGATTCATAACATAATAGCAATATGTTTACCTACCACGCATGCATTTCCTTTAACTATGAGACATGAAGCACAAGAAGCTATTTATATAAAGCATTACATGCAACTTAATCAACTTAGCATAGTTATTCTTATTGTAAACATGATGGTGACCTAGTCACTTTGATCGAGCACTAACCCTCTCAAAATATTCTCAATTGCTTGTAGACACTTGCAATTGGGCCTATCTTCTTGAATCTCCTTGCTTGCTCCCAAGCTTCCCTTACCCTAGACAAGGAATCCATTCGTTACCCATTTTGAGTACTCAAATGATTTTATTTCAAGAAATCAAGTTGTTCCACTTGATTTCCTACCCTTTAATTAGCGTTTTTAAGAATCAAAAAAATTTTAAACCCCTTCATGGCAAAAGCCCTCTTTCACCTAGGATTTTTCCAAAATTAGGGCAAAACTCCCAAATGTCTTGGTGAACCACCACTATTTGTGGTCTAGATTCACCTAGGGTTTACTAAAATCCAAAACCAAGACCAAAACCCAAGACCCTAACTCAAACCTTCAAAAACTCATCTCTACCCCAAGCTCCCAAGCTTCTTCAGTCACGCCCCGGGCCCTAGTGGGAGCCTACCAGGCACGTGCACAGACCCGCCGTGTACACCAACAAGGAAACCTCAATGCACACAAGTCGTCTATGCACGTACCTGGTAGGCTCCCACTAGGGCCCGGTGCGTGACAGATTATTTTGGTATCAGAGCCTAGGGTTGAGTCTTAGTGGACCTAGCAAACCTTAGGCCGGTTGGATGATAAGGAATAGGAATGGGAGAGACGGGATCTCTTGTGATTTATTGGCGAAAGTAACATGATTGGGTCATATCTTTAGCTCCAAAAGTGTTGGAGTTCGATCGAAGTGAACAACTTCTATACCCTTGGAGGGTCACGTTGGCGGTCGACAACGTGACATCGGGGAATAGTGGAAGTCCACTTCATTACTTTCGCATGATTGGGGTTGTAGTTGTGTGTGGGGATGCGTTGGCGTGGGTGTTTCGACCTGCGTATGTTATGTTTGTTGCAGCTTGAGTGGTGGATGACGCACTCGATAGCGGCCAAGGCAGCTGAGACGGGAACCCTGCATCCTCCGGATCCGGTGAGATCCTTATGTTAAGAGAACAGTTAACTATTACAGCGAGCATGGTGGAGCGGCAGACATTTTTAATGTTACTCCAAGTTGAGGCTTTACGCCGACAAGACGAGAGGATTAAGCGGCCGGAGGACTTGTTGATCCAACAGGCAGCCGACCTCAAGAAACTCTATGAGAATGCGGATCGCACCTTGATAAGGGCGAGTGACATGGAGACCGTTGGGACAATAAGAGAAGTCACTAAGAGTGACAAGTCCAGTGTAAGAGGACAATCAAGGCATTTAAAGAGAAAAGGGATCGCGAGGACGTGGTTCCTTAACTAGAAGAAGGAAATCAAATCGTCATCGACAATTACTATATGTGAGCGGTGGGGCCTGTATGTACCCGACAATGCCCTCGACGTGGAGGCGAGCGCTTTTTCGTGGCCAGGTGGGCCATTCCCAGTTGAGTGTTCGAGGAGGACAATGTCGACGATATCGATATCGACTTCGCGTGGCTGGCACCCGGTGGACGCATGATTGTATGACGGGCAGAGAATGAGGTAGCGACGATGGAGGTTGTCGCAGCTCGTGATATTGGAGCTAGTTTGTTGTTTGTTATGATTGCATTGATTGTAGTTCTGGATCGGCTGTTTGTCGAGTGTATGGCTGGAAACTCGTTCTTTGATTGTAGAACGAGCTGGTCCCGATTACGTGGATGTTCGGGAGTACTATTTTTGTGCTCTATGTAGATAGGAGGTTTTCTGTGCGCCAACGAACTGATTGGCTATGTTTGGACTTGGGCTCGCTCTTCGGGTATCAGATTATCGATGATTGAGTGAGCCGAGCTGTAGTGTCTTGGGAACCTGGACACGAAATAGTGTTTTCAGAGGGCGTGAAGGTTCGCTATTTGCGATGATTGTTTCACCCGCCCAAGCCTAGTTCTTGGCTGAGTGGACGCGTGGCCTTTAGGCCAGCATCCTTGAGGATGGTTGAGAACCCTCAAAGTGAGGATATCTCTTGCGAGGGAGTTGCCTGTGCTATCCCAGCTGAGTTGTGTGAACCAAAGGCTTGGTCTTAAGACCCCATTCTGCTTAGTGTTTCTCTCGTGGAGCATTAGTCTCATTTGCCTTGTGTGGACGGGTCTCTTCGACTATGTGTCGACTGTCGTGAACTTAGTAAGGTCACGATTAAGGATATGTACCCGTAGCCGAGATCTGTTGATCTGTCTGATCAGCTCCATGAATTCTGGATTTACTCGAGATTGGTTTACAATATGAGTACTACTCTCGTCGGTTTGAGTTCGAGATTGTACCGAGGGTAACTTGTGTACTCGGTTTGGACATTGCGAAATTGTCGTGATGTCATTCGAGCTGGTCGTTGCTCGTGTGGTGTGTTGTAATGTTTGATTTGTTTTGAGTGTCTTTGTCTCTGTGAGTATCGACGACACCTTGGGAAATCATGAAGATTCCTTGGAATAAGTGTTGCAAGTGCTTCAAGTTGAAGAAGTGCCGATTTGGTTGTGAGAATTAGCATTCCTTGACAAGTGATGTCAAAGTGGATATGATTGAAGATCGTGAGAAATCAAGCCATTTACCGTTGATTCGGACGGACGGACGTAATCGAAGTTCAAACTTCTTAGTTTGATTGGATGTTTGGATAATTGCGGAGATATTGCTAAGTTATCTACTCCCTTTACTTGACTCACACTTGGACTAAGCCGATCTGGAATATTATGTGTGAGCGAAGTTCTTGGAATCGTTGGCATGGTTGATAACCGCCAACCTTGTCTGCCCCGAAGGTGGGTTATGTAGTTGCCGTTATATTCCTCTCAGTGGACTGAACTGTGTTTGATGTTAAATAGAATGGTAGTATTGACTTTTCAGCAATCGAGAGAATATGAGAAGAATCGCCAACCCATGATTTGGAATTGGCCGCCATAGCCTTTACTTGGAAACTACGGCAATGTTATGTATAGCCAGTGGCGTGAGGTACACTCAATCTATAAGCTTGAGATGCCTCTTCACTCAAGGAAATGAGTTGAAGCAGTGAAGACAAGTCAGAGGTTGGTGCACTGGAGATATCAATAAGGTTGGTAACAATGAATTGATATCTATCATTTGAATCGGATCACGGAAGTTAGCCTTGATCCCGACTTGTAAATGGTGCAATCAAAGGTCAAGAATGCAGCGACTGATGAATTCCATGTGGATGGTCGAAAGATGCCTCAGCTGTGGAACCGACAAGTTGTGCCTGTAGATAATAGGATTGAGTAGACATGCTAAGTGAAGCTCATTAAGCCCCTTATGCGGTGCATTTGGGCGGCATTGATAGTGCTTAGACCAGATCGGCCACCCTAGTGGCAGGAATGAAGATAACACTGGGAAGTTATGGTGTAACGTTGGATGTAGCAACAAGCGAAGAACGAGCCTTGACTTCTTGAGAGCAAGTTGCAAAGGCTATCTACCCTCGTATGGATAGAGGGTGATTACCGGAGATTCTGGCGTTGGATTGTTTCGCTTCCAAGCTAGACATGATGTTAGTTGGGAAAGTATGAATAGGGTGCTAAGCCTGCTCTATTGCTGCTATTCACATGATTTGGGTTGAGGAAAGGTTCACACAAGTATACCTTGGTGAATTGTGCGACTTCGAAGAGCGCTTAGCTCTATTGTTTTGGAATATGAGCTAAATGGATAATTCTCGGTGAGAAATAGGATTTCGAACATGAAATCAGACGTTCTGGATGTGATACCTGGCTAAAGGAATCCAAGAGTTATGTGTATGAGGAATCTAAGCCCTAGATTCATTGGATTATTTGAGACCCTGAGGCGAATGGGCCTAGTGGTGTATTGACTTGTTTTACCTCCAGACCTGTTAGAGGTATTTGATGTGTTTCAGCTATCGACGCTCCGAGTAGGTGTTTTGGATCCTACCCCGATGGTGGATGTCGCTTCGTTAGAACTACATGAAGATCTAAGCTTCAAGTAGCATTTGTGGTGGACTTGACTTGTGGAGTGTAGAAGCTCGGAATCGTGATTATTCCTTTACAAAGGTATTTTGGAGCAGCCATTTTGGATGTAAAGTTATGTGAGAGCTGGAGGCTTCACCGCGAGGACGATGTTCTTATCTCCTCCTGACTAGATGTTTAGATAGTTGATCCGTAGTTTCGCGGACGAAACTCCTTTTTAGGAGGGGAGAATGTAGCACACTGAACTTTAGCAAATTGCGAAGTTCTAGTGAGAGAATAGTACTTTATACTATATCAAAAGTTTGGATTGAGTTTGGAGAGCTTTGAGGTATTTTCGTGGCTTAAAAAGGGCGAAAACGGACTTCGGAGATCAAATTCTACAAAAGGTGCAGAATTTGTATTGGGTTCGGGTACTGGAATCTGGGTTCCGGAACAGATTCAATTAGTTCCGGTACTGATTCAATTTGTACCGGAATGCAGTGCAACCGAAGCTGTTTCGTGCAGTTTTGCAATTTTGACTTTTTGAGGGGTCTAAGTGGATTTTGTTGCACGGGATTAAGTACCCCTTCACCCCTCTCATGTTGCTATTGTTGGCTGAGGTTGGAGAAGAAGAAGAGGTGGATTTTTTCTCTCTCTCTCTCTCTTGGATTTCTTGCTTCCAAACCCTAGATTTGTGGTTTTGATCTCTCTTTTCTCCATTTTCTCCATGGAACTTGCATCTTGGACCTTGGAGGAAGCTTGGATGTGAAGAGGAGAGCTTGATTGAGGATAGATATCCAACCTTAACATCTTTGGGCTTTGATTAGAGCTCTTTTAGAGGTGAGTAGCTCTCTTGCAACCTCTCTATGAGTATTGCTTGGATTTTTAGTAGAGGAAAATCTAGTATGATGAAACTAGGGTTTTATTTGGGGCTTTTCTATTGTGAGCTCTTGGGGTTAAATTGATGAGTATAGAACACTCTTGTAGGTTGGAATTGATGCTCCAATGTGTTGATTTGGAGTTTGTACAAGCTTTTCTTGGATTAAGGTAATTTCCACCTATTTTCCACTTAATTTTTGGTGAATTTCGTGATGTGTTCGTTCGAAACTTGTGACCCCTTGGAAAATTATCTTAGGGCATGAGAAGCTTGGGAGACAACTTCGTTTTGGAGTACTGCAAGGTTTCGATGGGTATCCGGTGGGTCTGACCTCACCGAAATGGGTGAACTCCCCCTATGTCTTCTCTTTAGCTTAAGAGCTTAAATTGGTGCATAATCATGATGAAAATGACATGTTAGAATTTTGGGATGCATGATATATGTGTGTTGCATATGAAATTTACATGCCCTATGTAGTGGGGTTCATGAATGAGAACATGCATAGTGCATTATGGATGGTTATAGTAAAATGGTTAACGTAGAAATGCGTGTTTGAATGAGTAAAACATCATGTGAGATGTGGCATACTTCATATAGTAAAGAATTACAAGGATGACTAGCATTTTATGACTTGTGCTAAAGTGTAGTCATGATAAGTTCTTCTTATGCAAACATAGGTATGCATGCTAGAGAAGAATAAGAATATCTTATGAGATATGAATGGGCTAGTAGAAATCATTAAGTTCAAGCTTGCATGGCAACCATTATATTTGTTGTAGAGAAAGGAAAATAAGGCCTATTGTATATTGAAGGCAAGATGTGAACTTAATCATGTTAAACATTTTGTGCTTAGTTGAACAACTAAAAGGTAACATTATGACATGTGCTCGACCTTTAGGTCATTGAATGAGATTGCATGGTGATGATATGAAAAAAGGGGTTTTTCTATACACTTGACATTGCATATGGCTAAGCATGTAATTGTTTAATTAAATGAGGGATATATCACTTGCATGACGATTTCTAAACTCCTCGTAGTGGAGGTTTATATAGTGTGGCAAATGCACCTTATGTACCATGATTTTGTTGGCATTGGTAGATGCATTATTAATGGCGTTAGGATGATGCATTGTTAATGACGTTGGTAGAATGCATTGGAACTGGCAATAGTATGATGCATTGGTTATGGCTTTTAGTAATAGCTTATGATGGTAACCGTTGGGGTCACGAATGAGTCATTGAACCATCCTCATTAGTGTAAATGAGTTGTACATATTCACATGTTAGAGACATGTAGCATATTGGTAGAGACATACCAAAGGGTAATTTGAGAACAAGTGTGACTTATGTGTTACGATTCCTACCCTCGAGTCGATTGTATGATTCCATATTTTAGACATGATGAGTGAGACCGGTTGGCCTTGGATACGATGTTTATTATCAGCGCTTGTTTTCCCTTGTGCTCATTCGCACATGCTTGTGAGGGTCGCTCCCTACAAGCCGGCACTCCGGAGTTGGCCTACACGAGACAGTATGTTCGCCCGTGCGGGATTGGGCGCCGAAGTGGATTGCCGTGGGGGAGGCTAATTCTCAGCGGGAGGATGTTGACTACCACGGGGCCATTAGGCATGGCACAAGCCGGGATGTTACCATGTGTAAGTCCCCTTGACGATTGGGTGAAGGCTAAGTAAACTGGACATAATACATCACAGTTAATTAATGCATATAAATGTGATAGGTGGACATATTAGTGAGTTGTTCGTTTGTTTCCTACAAGCCGGCACTCCAGTTAATATTTTCGCCCGTGGGGAAGGGAAGGAACTATGAATCAACCGCTAGATTCAATTGTTCACAAACATCATTAAGAAACAAAAGAATAGAGTTGTGTTCGTTTGAAACATCAGAGCAAAGGATCCTTTTTGTCATTTCTACAAAACAAATATAATATTTTGATTATGCTGACTGGATAACTAACTGACTGGATAACTAACCAATTAGTAGGTTATGGAATAGATCAAAGTCTCGTTATAAGACTAAGAACTCCGCGGGCCCTTTCCGCTCTAATCAGACAAAGGAAGGTAAGGACCCGCGGAGTTCTTATATTTCGCCACTACATTACATTGTACAACTATTGTTTAATAGTTCTCATCCCCATTTTACATACATTTTCCTCAATTTCATCTTACGCTGATCGAATACATTACAGATACATTGGCGCCTTTCAAGGGTATAGTTTTACTTGTCATACACAAGGGTAATCTACACAGGGTAACCTTGCTATCTAGGGCGCGACGCCCACGCCTCGGTCCGGTGCTGCTCCGCTAATGGATGGCTCTGCAAAATAGTGGGATGAGAACTAAAAGAAGTTCCCAGTGGGTTCGGCCACCGACCTCGCCGATTTTCCCACTAGGTCTAAACAAGGCATAAGTAAATACAATAGCTAAGCAGTAGTAAACAACTACACTATGCATAAGTAGAAATGAATACAACACTACTATGCCTTTACAATAAGGAATGAATGTCATGGTCCAAGATGTTCAACGGTATCCCTCACACACTCTTGACCCAATTCATTCTTGACCCAATCAGGGCTTCTCACAAGACCAAGCCCAACTCACAAAAATATCATGATCGACCCCACACACAACATGTAATCTCACTATGCTCACTTTCTACATAAGATGCAACAATGCAAGTAGCATAGGGTACAATATGGTCAATCAACCTGTCTCTTTCCTCTTTGACCCAATCATAACGGCTCAACCATAAGTCAAGCCACAACTCACATCGCCAAGTGGGGAGGAGGTCTTTCACTCCCAAGCCACCATCTTGGCCGGCCATGCGGGGAGGAGGTCTTTCACTCCCGAGCCACCACTATGGCTGTCTGCCGGGGAGGCACCGTCGTGACCCTCGACCCGCTATCTCGTGTGACACTCCGGAGTTCACAGTGGAGTCGCGACCTCCACAAGCCAAGTACAGACTATGAGCATGTGAGTATGATCCTGTCCACCTACCGTGGACCTACCACCTACCGGTGGGAACAACAAATATCATGGGGATCTATTTCAATCCCTCGCATGTTCAATAACATCATAGCACTAGATGTCACGCTACATATGCACCGACCCAATCTTTTCCACATATACTTGAGAGTTCACTCGATTCATGTCGCGTGCATCAATGGAATATACAACCACCACACTCGGTGGACATAAGCAAATATGCAATGCTCATAATACATGAAACTATAACAAACAACACATTAGGTTCATGCAATGACCCAAATCCACGTTCCATCACTAGGTTCACATTCACTATCACAATGACACTAGTGTTCCACTTTGTTTCAATGTCCGCACTTTGTTTTCTATGCCCAATCCACTAGTTTCTCTACTAGTTCAATACTTCACTAGGGTTCACATAGCACTAGATTTATGCGTCCTAAGTTCCAAGTTTTCAATCATGATTATTCACAACTATTTAGGAGGCATGCAAGTTTCTGGAATAAGAAATAATTGAACCCTATTACATGCAATTTCATACATATATACATATATGCTCAAAAAGTAGGATTTAGACATAGAAAGAAATTCAACCATTTCGGATAGCACCCCCCACCTCGTATCGACGTCTAGGGCCGGGAAACCAAGTTTCGCGATTTATCTCCGCCGAAAAGCCTCGACCCAAGCCTAACGAACCATATTCCGCAAAATCTCTCAATCGGACGCCAAACCTCGTCGTAGTCCAAAATGAAGTTGTCCACCGCGTCGAATTAACCTTCAATTAAGGTTTTACAAGATCAATTTGACTCCATAGCACTTAGGGATAAAAACCACAAAACCAAGCCTTAGGTTTCTAAATCCTTATGAATACCCAAAATCATTATAAATTCTTTGATAAAACTAGTTTAGAAACACATGGAGATCTCAACTACACCAATTTTAAAGGATTTAACCCAATTCCCTATCCATAAGGCAGCCACTACTATCGAAAATTGCTCGAAAAGTCCCTCGAGGAAAATCACGCGAAATCGGCTCCTAAATCACATATAGATCCAGTTGCTACTTTCAATTTCACTAAAAATCCATCAAAACCACTTTCTCTACATCATGTTATCAAGAATTCATCAAAAACTCATATTCAAAATTATAATAATAAAATACTACCTCGCAATCGAAGCGCCGAAAAAATCCAACGCGCGCGGGGGCTCGATCGGCTCGTTAAACGACCCAAGAAATCTTTCTATTTTTTCTTCTTCTTCTCTTTCTCTTCTTTTCCCTTCCTTCCTCTCCCTCTCTCTCTCTACGTATAGGTTGGAGTGGATAAGAGAATGGAGGAGTCCCTGGCAGCTTAGGGGCTAAGCAATGTAACAATTGCACACAAGGCCAAAAGAATTAAGCATATAAGCTTTAGTCCAATTCAAAATCTGATCGATTCAGTTGGAGCCCTTCTGAATATCCGTTTGCGCTCAAATTTGACAGTCATACTTGGTTTAAGTTAATAAGAAGAACTGATCACCACTATCCAGTTTCGGACTATTTTTTCGTCACCGAAAGCTCTACCGACTAAAATCTCTAGCATATTGCTGTTATATTTTATTTTCACTTTCCGGGTGTCGGAATGACACGAAACTTTTAATCTAACCTCAGAAAAATAATTCTGACATATCCTCAAATTTTCATAATTTTCCGACACTGTAAATTTTCTGCTAAAAAATAAGCCCCGTTCCTTACAGAAAATTCTAAATTTTCTGTTTTCATTCTAATTCAGCACAATTCATTTCCAACTTATATTTTACTTCTCTAAGTCCAATAAAAATAATATCTCACACTATTTTTATTTCCACTTACATTTATATTAAAAATTCGGTGCACTACATTCCTCCCTCCTTAAAAGGAGTTTCGTCCGCGAAACTAAGATCACACCTCAAACATATTTATCAAATAGATGAGGGTATCATTCCATCATCGCATTTTCCAAGTCCGGGCAGCTTTACAAAGCCTACCACATAAAGGTACGCGAGTCCACGGCTCCTCTGCACGAGCCGGGATGCGAACAGTGATTTTTCGCACGTCATATGCTCTCAAACGGCTTATCACGAACCACAATCCACGCGAAAGGACCAAAATGCCCTATTTCAGGCATTCTGCACAGCTCGGGTCCGGATCCCACTACCAGGTCCGGACTCTTGCTTTTCCCAGCCTCGCACAGTAACCCGAAAGTCCGGATCCCACTCCCGGGTCCGGAACCCGAGAGCATTCCAGCTCAAGTGTGACATCTCCAAAAATTCCAAATTTTGGTTTTCGGGTCTTTAACTCGCACCCACACATTCCGAAACTTTCGGAACTCAAATTCACACTAGCCATTATCCGCTCTCTCCGAACTTCATCCAATTTGGTAAAGTTCGGCATAGCGCACCGAAGTTCAGCATACTATATTTTTTTTGTAGTCCATATCCACACTCTTGCACCTAGCAGGCTGGGTATCTTGGCCACTCGAGAGTCTATGCCATTACGAGCGACTCTCCTCCAAGTTCATAGTCCCATTGTGGAACTCATATTGGTCCGATCACCGGTATCGCTTAAAAGCAATATCATCGATACATCGACCAATCACAAGTGGCCTTATCACTTGTGAATTCTTCGCCACAAATCAAGATGGCACATTTGGCACATCCTCAACTCCAGCTCACTTAGGAGCATAATCCTCAAATTCCCGCGTGGCTTCTACTTTTCCAATGCCTCATAAGAAGCATGTCGCCTTGTTTTCATCTGCCACGGGTTTAGATCACGTCGTCCTCATGACGAGCTCACACGAACACTTCGTTCGTGAACTAGACTCCCTCTCACCGATACTGCTAAACTCGGCAGTTGGTGACATAACATCAAGACGAATGGTATGACCGAGCCTTCGCACCTTAAGTTACTACCCTCGATGCTCTAAGCACAAGTGATGCTCTCCTACTACTAGAGCTATCGACTAAACCGCTTATCTCGGTTTGTCACAGATGGTCCACAGACCAAAATTCTCGCATAGGCCTATCGCCTAAATTCACATCTTAACGTCGCGTAATGTCTCTCGCTCGCCAACGCATACTCAATCGTCACTCGGCTGAGTCCTCACTTAGGAACTCGTACAAATACTTCAACCAGGAGTAACCAAGACGCCAAACTACTACAAGTCCTCGGGTTGGGTCATATCTACACCCTCGGTGTACTATCGATCACACAACCTCACACGTGGCATTCCACGTTCCCGGATCATAGCTCGGACTACCGCCCCGACCATAAGTCTCTGCCCCACCCGTAGGTCTCGGGCCGCTGTCAAACACAACTGACTGCACCTGACCATATGGCCCCAGGCTCCACAGTCCACACATGGTCCAAGCACGGATCATCCCCAAGCAACACCCGGCACCGTCACCTCACACGACACGCTCTACCGAGCAATCGGCTCCTAAGCACCTAGTGCGAGCCACCAGCCCTGCGAGCGGTCCATGGCCCGCTTCACACTTAGCATTGCTCAAGTGCTACTGCCAACAAACCCTCTCGGCTGAACAAGACCCGCACTCCACAAGTACCTACACTCGAGCGTTCTACGTTCCACGCTTCTATGTATTTTCATGCGAAAACAAGTACTAGGCAATACTTGCCTAAGCACATCAACTACACAAGCACGATTTCCTACCTCGGGTTGGGGTACTACTAGACGTACTCGCCAGAATTTGGCGACAGTCTTACCAATTCTACGACAGTGATTTTCACTCAACTGTCGATCCGCTGGAGCAATGTTCGGAACTCTCAGACTACAAAGATGTCTTTGAGCGTCATGACTCGGCTCTCGCAATTGATTATTCACATTGTCTTGAGAGTCGGTCCACCATTTCCATCCCTACCTCGAGCCCTATCCTTAGCTCATCACGAGCAACTCATTGGCACTATACCATCATCTATCCGCTTTGGCAGGCGATACATTTTCATGACACAAGCATGCCCCGGGTACTAAAAGCTACCCATACGTTTGGTCCCTATTATTTTTATCCTTGAATAGTAGCAAACGACCAGATGATAAATGCATGCTATGCTCTAGTGTCAAATCAACCTCTACATACGATTTCTTCAACTAAACCATACCTGCCACGACATCGTCGATAGCAGTAAGCTCCTCGACCAGGGTCGCATACCAATGGCCACTTGGCGCTCGTCGCAAACCCCACGGCTACCCTGACATCGGCTCGCGCTCCCTAGACCTTGCTGCAGGTGACATACCCCAAACTATCGTGGAGAGGACATATGCTATTTTAGTCGATAGGCCCCGATAATCACCCAAAGCTTGACTAACCAACCAAACTGCCTGATAGTCGAATTTTCCCATTCTCATGGTCAAAAAATTCGTGCTCCTCCTGCACGGTCGCATTACCTCTTTCTACCCACAAGGCCTAGTCCATTACCTCAACAAAAGCTTGCAACTTGAGTGAGTGAATTTTCTTGAAGCTTTCTAGCCGAAATCCTCACTTGAAACAATTGGCCTTGTTCTTTTCATTCCGAATCATATACGGGATAAAATTGACCATATAAGAGCATTCCCTCTCAAACTCTCTCACGGTGCGGTCTCCCTGCCGCAGCTCCCCGATGATACACGACGTGTTACTACAAGCACCCTTGCCGCAGCCACTCCACTCAGTCACATTAAGTGCACTGACTGGAGACACAAATGGCTCTTAACCAATTCAGGACACAGCCACTTGCCGCGCCAATAACTTATAGAGCTCCTTACTCCGCTTCCCCTGCCGCTGCACTACTCCTATGAGCACAGCCAATAATCCACGAAGTTCTACATCTCCGCTCACCCCGGATTGCTCGGGGTCACCGCCTACCTTTCTAGTCCAGGCCTCATTAGAGGTCGACCAAGCGATACCATGACCTAGGTCAAATCATCGACCTTGAGGGTCAAATACAAAACAGGGTTCCATACAATAGACCCAATTAGGCGAAAGTTACACAAAGGTGCCTATTCTCATCACTAGGTTTCATGTTGTGTGCACCCAACATGAACACAGTCGGTTGAGAATAAACTACACTTTGAATCTACCTCTACATCCGTTTAGAGGCATCTAGAATACACGACCCAATCAATTCATCTTTCGCCACGTAACATAAGTCCTCGTCTCTCACGAGCCTAAGTCCTTAAGGCCATCAATCCTAAGGTCTCCTAGGTCCTCCTAGACTCATTCTTGCTCTGATACCACCTCAATCTGTCACGCCCCGGCACCGCCACTTTGATCGGTTCGAGCACGCGCACAGACCGCCGAACGGACAGAGTTTTCCCTGTCCGCCCAAGGCGTAAACAAAACAGGTACAATGAATTTCACCCAGGAAATACAACATAGCACAGTTTTGCATGAGGGCATATCACAAGAGCATTAATGTAAACTAACTATTACAACATTCTATTCATCCACATTTTACATACATTTTCCTCAATTTACATCTTTCGCTCTCGAATACATTACATTCTACAACAGCTTTACATTCTTTTCTTTTACTTGTCATACACAAGGGTAATCTACACAGGGCAACCTTGCTATCTAGGGCGCGACGCCCACGCCTCGGTCCGGTGCTGCTCCGCTAATGGATGGCTCTGCAAAATAGTGGGATGAGAACTAAAAGAAGTTCCCAGTGGGTTCGGCCACCGACCTCGCCGATTTTCCCACTAGGTCTAAACAAGGCATAAGTAGATACAATAGCTAAGCAGTAGTAAACAACTACATTATGCATAAGTAGAAATGAATACAACACTACTATGCCTTTACAATAAGGAATGAATGTCATGGTCCAAGATGTTCAACGGTGTCCCTCACACACTCTTGACCCAATTCATTCTTGACCCAATCAGGGCTTCTCACAAGACCAAGCCCAACTCACAAAAATATCATGATCGACCCCACACACAACATGTAATCTCACTATGCTCACTTTCTACATAAGATGCAACAATGCAAGTAGCATAGGGTACAATATGGTCAATCAACCTGTCTCTTTCCTCTTTGACCCAATCATAACGGCTCACCCATAAGTCAAGCCACAACTCACATCGCCAAGTGGGGAGGAGGTCTTTCACTCCCGAGCCACCATCTTGGCCGGCCATGTGGGGAGGAGGTCTTTCACTCCCGAGCCACCACTATGGCAGTCTGCCGGGGAGGCATCATCGTGACCCTCGACCCGCTATCTCGTGTGACACTCCGGAGTTCACAGTGGAGTCGCGACCTCCACAAGCCAAGTACAGACTATGTGCATGTGAGTATGATCCTGTCCACCTACCGTGGACCTACCACCTACCGGTGGGAACAACAAATATCATGGGGATCTATTTCAATCCCTCGCATGTTCAATAACATCATAACACTAGATGTCACGCTACATATGCACCGACCCAATCTTTTCCACATATACTTGAGAATTCACTCGATTCATGTCGCGTGCATCAATGGAATATACAACCACCACACTCGGTGGACATAAGCAAATATGCAATGCTCATAATACATGAAACTATAACAAACAACACATTAGGTTCATGCAATGACCCAAATCCACGTTCCATCACTAGGTTCACATTCACTATCAGAATGACACTAGTGTTCCACTTTGTTTCAATGTCCGCACTTTGTTTTCTATGTCCAATCCACTAGTTTCTCTACTAGTTCAATACTTCACTAGGGTTCACATAGCACTAGGTTTATGCGTCCTAAGTTCCAAGTTTTCAATCATGATTATTCACAACTAATTTAGGAGGCATGCAAGTTTCTAGAATAAGAAATAATTGAACCCTATTACATGCAATTTCATACATATATACATATATGCTCAAAAAGTAGGATTTAGACATAGGAAGAAATTCAACCATTTCGGATAGCACCCCCCACCTCGTATCGACGTCTAGGGCCGGGAAACCAAGTTTCGCGATTTATCTCCGCCGAAAAGCCTCGACCCAAGCCTAACGAACCATATTCCGCAAAATCTCTCAATCGGACGCCAAACCTCGTCGTAGTCCAAAACGAAGTTGTCCACCGCGTCGAATTAACCTTCAATTAAGGTTTTACAAGATCAATTTGACTCCATAGCACTTAGGGATAAAAACCACAAAACCAAGCCTTAGGTTTCTAAATCCTTATGAATACCCAAAATCATTATAAATTCTTTGATAAAACTAGTTTAGAAACACATGGAGATCTCAACTACACCAATTTTAAAGGATTTAACACAATTCCCTATCCATAAGGCAGCCACCACTATCGAAAATTGCTCGAAAAGTCCCTCGAGGAAAATCACACGAAATCGGCTCCTAAATCACATATAGATCCAGTTGCTACTTTCAATTTCACTAAAAATCCATCAAAACCACTTTCTCTACATCATGTTATCAAGAATCCATCAAAAACTCATATTCAAAATTATAATAATAAAATACTACCTCGCAATCGAAGCGCTGGAAAAATCCAACGCGCGCGGGGGCTCGATCGGCTCGTTAAACGACCCAAGAAATCTTTCTATTTTTTTCTTCTTCTTCTCTTTCTCTTCTTTTCCCTTCCTTTTCCTCTCCCTCTCTCTCTCTCTACGTATAGGTTGGAGTGGATAAGAGAATGGAGGAGTCCCGGGCAGGCTAAGCAATGTAACAATTGCACACAAGGCCAAAAGAATTAAGCATATAAGCTTTAGTCCAATTCAGAATCTGATCGATTCGGTTGGAGCCCTTCTGAATATCCGTTTGCGCTCAAATTTGACAGTCATACTTGGTTTAAGTTAATAAGAAGAACTGATCATCACTATCCAGTTTCGGACCATTTTTTTGTCACCGAAAGCTCTACCGACTAAAATCTCTAGCATATTTTCGGGTGTCGGAATGACACGAAACTTTTAATCTAACCTCAGAAAAATAATTCTGACATATCCTCAAATTTTCATAATTTTCTGACACTGTGAATTTTCTGCTAAAAAATAAGCCCCGTTCCTTACAGAAAATTTTAAATTTTCTGTTTTCATTATAATTCAGCACAATTCATTTCCAACTTATATTTTACTTCTCTAAGTCCAATAAAAATAGTATCTCACACTATTTTTATTTCCACTTACATTTATATTAAAAATCCGGTGCACTACATGTATCTAGAGAGTGTTCGCCTAGTATTGATGAGATGTACTTTAAGTGAATTTTATTGTATATCTTGATATTACAGTTGTATTAAACTTGTGTTAGTAGTAGATTTATGTACTTGCTCTGATCACCTTGTTTAGGTTGTACTCCTGCTACTACTTGATTATTGTTGTTCTAGACGCCTTGTGTGCATTGAGGTTTCCTTGTTGGTGCACACGGCGGGTCTGTGCACGTGCCTGGTAGGCTCCCACTAGGGCCCGGGGTGTGACAGATTATTTTAGGTTAGACCCACCGGATACCCATCGAAACCTCGCAGTACTCCAAAACGAAGTTGTCCCCCAAGCTTCTCATGTCCTAAGATAATTTTTCAATGGGTCACAAGTTTCGAACGAACACATCACGAAATTCACCAAAAATCAAGTGGAAAATAGGTGGAAATTACCTTAATCCAAGAAAAGCTTGTGCAAACTCCAAATCAACACATTGGAGCATCAATTCCAACCTACAAGAGTGTTTTACACTCATCAATTTAACCCCAAGAGCTCACAATAGAAAAGCCCCAAATAAAACCCTAGTTTCATCATACTAGGTTTTCCTCTACCAAAAATCCAAGCAATACTCATAGAGAGGTTGCAAGAGAGCTACTCACCTCTAAAAGAGCTCTAATCAAAGTCCAAAAATGTTAAGGTTGGAGATCTATCCTCAATCAAGCTCTCATCTTCACATCCAAGCTTCCTCCAAGGTCCAAGATGCAAGTTCCATGGAGAAAATGGAGAAAAGAGAGATCAAAACCACAAATCTAGGGTTTGGAAGCAAGAAATCCAAGAGAGAGAGAGAAAAAATCCACCTCTTCTTCTTCTCCAACCTCAGCCAACAATGGCAACATGAGAGGGGTGAAGGGGTACTTAATCCCGTGCAACAAAATACACTTAGACCCCTCAAAAAGCCAAAATTGCAAAACTGCACGAAACAACTTCGGTTGCACTGCATTCCGGTACTAATTGAATCAGTACCGGAACTAATTGAATCTGTTCCGGAACCCAGATTCCAGTACCCGAACCCAATACAAATTCTGCACCTTTTGTAGAATTTGATCTCCGGAGTCCGTTTTCGCCCTTTTTAAGCCACGAAAACACCTCGAAGCTCTCCAACCTCAATCCAAACTTTCGATATAGTATAAAGTACTATTCTCTCACTAGAACTTCGCAATTTACTAAAGTTTAGTGTGCTACATCTTCTTATTCCAAGAAGCTTGCTAAGCCACTCCAAATCTCCTTCTTAGATCAAACCCTTGATCTCTTCCAAGGTTTGGAGGTGTTCTAGAGAGAGAAAGAGGGGAAGAGAGTGTCACGCCCCGGGTTACCAATTCCCGGGCACATCAACAGACCCGCGTATACCCATTAATAGATCCGAGCATACGAAGCGAAAACAACAACAACCACAAAGAGCTAAAGGTATCAACAGAGCTGCTATATATAAATAGAAAGATCACTGTACATACATCCATCAATCCATAACCAAAATATACATCACTGATAATCTCTATCTCACTGTATGTACAGACTCATAAGATCATCTATCAACAGGGTATACCTCTAGCCAAAATATCCGGGGAACAGCTCTACCCGACGGTCTCCTTTCCACGCTCAGAATGCACAGCTGGAGAAGAAGACTCTGCAAAAAGGTGTCAACAACGGGTGTAAGAACTACTATCAAACAAGTAGTCCTCAGTGGGTACCGCCACCAGCCTCAGCGGTCTGCCCACTAAGTCCTCAATCTCAAGAGATATATATAGAGCAATAAAGAAAGTAGGAGATAAACTACCACTACTATGCACAATGCTCAACTGTCAATATAAATATCAATGATCTGAACATATCAAATGAGGACTATCATGAATCCATAATACAATACAATACCTGCGGCCTGAACATGCTCTATCCGTAGGGAGCCAACTAGTACAGGCAAACACCCTCTGTACTACACATAACCCGACTCCGGAGTGGTACTCGTGGGAGCGACCCAACCGAGTATAGTATCACAACACATATCAGCGCCAAGCACCCACAGGTATATGATCGACAGACTGGGTCAAACAAGGAATCACGTGCCCTCGGCACCTCAAAGGATAATCAACAACAAGTATGACCCAATCAATGCTCCAATGCTCTCAATCAACTCAACTCTACCACAAAGAGGAGGTACAACAACATAGCACGAGCCACAATAGATTACCTACACTAATATGTACAACAACAGGTTACAAGGGCTATCAACAAGATAGGTGTAGGTCAAATCATGCATCAAGGATATAAGAAAATCATACATGTAAATCAGGTATCACAACCTCATCTATGATCACATCATACATATGCATCAATCTCAACTAAGGCATGTCACAACTAACATAATCCCAATAATATCATATCATCATATCATAATCATAATCCCAATATCATATCATCATATCATCATATCATAATCCCAACAATATCATATCATGCTAACATGAGAGTAAGCACATAGGAGGAAATCCACTGAATCTGGTAAACATCAACCCACCTCAAGAGCTAATCCAACCACGGTGGGGAAACAACAATATCCTCAGATCCATCCCTCCAAGATAAGCCAACTCGAGCATTACTCTGATTTGAATATATCTCCACGAGACTGCTAACTTCAACAGAATAACAGCTCAGAACCAGATCAGCTCAGAACTAGATCACAACAATGCCAACACATGGCCCTTTCTAGCTTTCTCTTCTAGAAAGAGGGGAACACGAAGTTAAAATGTACTCAAGAAACCAGGGACTCACCTATTTATAGGCTCCCAAAAACACCACATTCGGGCGCCCGAATTCCACCTCCGGGCGTCCGAAAATCCAGCAAGCCAGGTGTCAGCTGGCGGCCAAGCGGTCGGCGGTGGTCGGCAGGCGGTGGGGCGGTGTGTCTCCGACGGTCGACACGTGTCCAGCAACACGACATGTGGCTCTCCACGTCACAAGCCCAATCCGGATCCACAATCCGGGCGTCCGAATCCTGCATCCAGATCCGAAATCTCGTCAGCCACTTCCGGATCATCCAAAACATCCACTGGCTCCGGAAACATTCGGGCGTCCACTTCCCATGTTCCGGGCGCCCAAAATCCTCCATGTAATACTTGAGATTTTAGGGTTTCTGGACTTGGCGGATTTCGGGCGCCCGGAAGTGAGGAAGTGGACGCCCGAATGTTTCCGGACCCAGAGGGCTTTTCGGATGATCCGGTTGTGGCCGACGGATTTTGGATCTGGGCGCAGGATTCGGACGTCCGGATGGTGGATCCGGATTGCACTTGTGACGTGGAGAGCCACGTGTCGCGACGCAGGACACGTGTCGACCGCCGGAGACACGCCGCCCCACCGCCTGCCGACCGACGACCGACCGTTTGCCCGCCAGCTGACACCTGGCGTTGAGGATTTCCGAACGCCCGAAAGTTGGATTCGGGCGCCCGAATGTGGACTTTTGGGAGCCTATAAATAGGTGAGTCCCTGGTCACTTTGGCTCATTTTCCACTTCGTGTGATCCTTTTCTAGAGAGAGAAAGTTGGGTTTAGGGCCATGTGTTGGCATTAGTTGTAACCTAGCTTGTTCTCCTCTACTCTGTTGATCTGATCTGGTGCTGAGCTGTTGTTCTGTCGGAGTTAGCAGCCTTTTGGAAATATTCAGATCGGAGTGCTGCTGGAGCTTGGTTATCTTGGAGGGTTGGATCTGAGGATACTGTTTTCCCCACCGTGGTTGGATTAGCTCTTGAGGTGGGTTGATGTTTGCCAGATTCAGTGGACTTCCTCCTATGTGTTTACTCTCATGTTAGCATGATAGTGTTGGATTATGTTAGCATGATATGATGATATTGGATTATGATAGCATGATGGTATTGGATTATGATAGTGTGATACTATTGGGATTATGATAGCATGATATGTTGAGATGATGTTTAGATGTGACCTGTTAGGTTGATATTGCATGATATGCTAATGATATATATATGAGCATGCATGATTTCCTTGTATCCTTATTGCATGATTTGGCCTACACCTATCCTGTTGATATCCTTGGTACCAGTTGTTGTACATGTTAGTGTAGGTGATCATGTTATGGCTCGTGCTATGTTATTGTACCTCCTTTTTGTGGTAGAGTTGAGATTGATTGTGAGCACTGGAGCATTGATTGGGTCATACATATTGTTGACTATCCTTTAAGGTGCCGAAGGGCACGTGATTCTTTGTGAGATCAGTGGATTGGATCATACTTGTTAATTATCCTTTGAGATGCCGAGGGCATGTGATTCTTTGTTGACCCAGTCGTGTCGATCATATACCTGTGGGTGCTTGGCGCTGATATGGTTGTACTATACTCGGTTGGGTAGCTCCCACGAGTACCACTCTAGAGTTGGCATATTTCGTACAGAGTGTTGTACGAAGGGCTAGGAACAGACGGGCTTCCTGTACTAGCTGGCTCCCTGTAGGGTTGAGCATGATCAGGCCGCAGGTATCGTGTGGTATCATATGGTATGGTATTATGGATTGAGCTAGGGACAGACGGGGTTTCCTGTACTAGCTGGTTCGCAGGTATTGTATTGAGTATGATAGTCCTCATTTGGTATATTCAGTTCATTGGTATTCATATTAACAGTTGAGCATTGTGCATAGTAGTGGTAGTATATCTCCTACTTTCTTTATTGCTCCATATATATATCTTGAGATTGAGGACTTAGTGGGCAGACCGCTGAGGCTGGTGGCGGTACCCACTGAGGACTACTTGTTTGATAGTAGTTCTCACACCCGTTGTTGACATCCTTTTTGCAAAGTCTTCTTCCCCAGTTGTGCATACTGAGCGCGGAAAGGAGACCGTCGGGTAGAGCTGTTCCCCGGATATTTGGCTAGAGGTATACCCATTTTGGTAGATGGTTATGAGTCTGTACATACAGTGAGATAGAGATTATCAGTGTTGTATTATATTATGGTTATGGATGATGTATGTACAGTGATCTTTTGATATATTTATATATAGCAGCTCTGTTGATACCTTTAGCTCTGTGTGATTATTGTTGTTTTCGCTTCGTATACATGGTAGAGATACTGTGTATGCGGCAGATCTTGTCATGTGCCTGGGAAGAGGTAACCCGGGGCGTGACAGATTAAGTTGGTATCAGAGCTTAGGAATAGGTCATGAGGGCCTAGGAAACCTAAGATAAACAGACCTAAGAATGACGAGAGAGACGTGATTGATCGCGAAAGTCAAAGATTGGGTTTTGAATCCTTCCTTGTGTAGGAAGAGTGATTGAGGGATTATGCCTTCTCTTATCAGATGAATTATGTTGGCTGCAGACGACATAATAATCTGAGAGGAAAAGAAGTATCCTTCTGGACTTTCGCTAGATTGGGTCGTGAGATTGTTTGTGGTCCTAATCGGGTATTCTGTTGCAGGTTATTACTATGCCTCCTCGACGACCGTCGACGCCAGCACATCCGACGCCCTCGGATATGCCTAAGCAGATGGGTCCTAGTGAACGGCCCGCTCTGCAGGAGCAGCTAGCAGACATAGCTGCAGTTGGAAGGCAGCAGAGTGCCTTGTTGCAGAAGATGTGTGATGCTTTCTCTACGCCTCGAGCTATGGAACCTCAGGCGGCAACGACTCCAACTACATCTCAACCCAGAGAGGGAAGTACTCAGCCTAGTCAAGCACTTTCAGAAGAGGAGCAGGAGCGGATGGCGGATAGATTGGCACGCTTCTGTAGGTTTGATCCACCGCGATTCAATGGCAGTAGTATAGAGCCATGGGTGGTAGAAGCCTGGATTTGTGAGATGGAAAAGTTATTCGAGGATCTCTTTGTGCCAGCACGGGAGCAGGTGCATATGGCAGTGCATTGTTTATCTGGTGATGCACATGTCTGGTGGAGGAGGACCCGTGATCATAGGTCCCTGAATCCTCTACAGATGTCTTGGAGCGAGTTTCGGGGAATTATTTATGGAGCATATTTTCCCAGTAGTGTGAAGATGAAGATAGAAGAGGATTTGAAGAATCTTAAGCAGGGGAATCGCTCGGTGCAGGAGTATGCGAGGGAGTTTACAAGATTACTCAACTGTGTTCCCTCAGCAGCGAGAGATGAGATACAGAAGGTCTATCTATATGAGAAGGGTTTGAGACCCGAGATATTTCCTTTTGTTCACTCGCAGAGACTTCAGACTTTGGATGCTACTATCGAGCAGTCTCTGTGGGTAGAGCGAGGGGCATTTGTGACAAGAGGACAGCTTGTGGACCCAGCTCAGGGTCAGGAGAGGAAGCGCCCTGCACCTGATGATGGAGGGCAGTCGAGTAGCAGACGACCACCTAGACCTCCCCAGCGATCACGTTTCCAGGGACGTGGATCTTCTAGTCGCCAGCAGTCCGGAGGATATCGTCAGCAGCGACAGCAGCAGTCGAGGGGATCTCCCCGATGTGTGATTTGTGGAGGACCTCATTTTGCTTATCTCTGTGATAGACGAGAGGGTCGATGTTTTGAGTGTGGGCAGCTAGGACATATGAGGAAGACTTGTCCCAGACGTGTAGCAGCTCCTTCTATGGCGTCTGTGCCTTTCTCCCCACCGCAGTATTCTGGAGCCTCCCCGGTATTTTCTCTAGAGCGATCTTCTATGCCATGACAGCCGGATCGACGCCAGCCACCGACGAGCGGACGAGTTTATGCCGCTCAGATTGAGGATCCCTCGACAGCTGATCGAGTGGTGGCAGGTATAGTTTTGATTTGTGGCATTAGATCACGTACTTTATTCGATACTGGTGCATCGCATTCCTTTGTTAGTAGGATATTTGCATTGCATCATGGTTTAGAGATAGGGTCGTTATCCCAGACACAGGAGGTGCGGGTACCCGACCATAACTTGCAGGTGACGCAGGGTTGTTTGGGATGTCCTGTGCAAGTAGGGCCTTGGATCATGCCTGCCGATTTATTAGTATTGAGACAATTGCAGGATTTTAATGTAATCCTAGGCATGGATTGGTTATCTCGATACTTTGCTACAATTGATTGTGGAACCAAGACGGTGATTTTTCGTGAACCTGGAAATGAGGAGTTCATTTATGAAGGATGTAGGAGTTCACTGTTCGCAGTGACGATCTCTTCTGCTAAGGCCAGACAGTTGTTAAATAGAGGATGTATGGCCTATTTTGCAACAGTGACTGAGGTGCCCACTGTTGTACCAGGACTCGAGGATATTTCTATTGTCCGTGAATTTCCGGATATCTTTCCTTCTGAGTTATCCTCGATGCCTCCTGATAGGGAAATTGAATTCGTGATTGATGTGGTACCAGGAACCGCGCCAATCTCGAAGACACCCTATAGAATGGCACCGGCTGAGTTGAGAGAGTTGAAGGCGCAACTGCAGGATCTTATGGATAAAGGCTTTATCAGACCTAGTGTGTCGCCTTGGGGAGCCTGTGCTGTTTGTAAAGAAGAAGGATGGTTCACTTAGGTTGTGTGTGGACTATCGGGAATTGAATAAAGTGACCATCAAGAATAGATACCCCCTCCCACGTATCGATGATCTGTTCGATCAATTACAGGGAGCGTGTGTCTTTTCTAAGATTGATCTTCAGTCCGGTTACCACCAGTTGAAGGTGAAGGCCGAGGATATTTCTAAGACAGCTTTTAGAACTCGGTATGGGCATTATGAGTTTACAGTCATGCCGTTTGGATTGACTAATGCCCCTGCTGCATTTATGGATATGATGAACCGAGTCTTTAAGTCTTTTTTGGATAAGTTTGTGGTAGTCTTCATTGATGATATTCTGATTTACTCCCGTGATGATGCGGAGCATGAGGAGCATCTGAGATTAGTGCTACAACTCTTGCGAGAGAAGAAGTTGTATGCAAAGCTGAAAAAGTGTGAATTCTGGTTGAGAGAAGTAGCCTTTTTAGGCCATGTGATTTCAGCTTTGGGAGTAGCTGTTGATCCTAAGAAGGTTGAGGCGATTCGTGATTGGCCTAGACCGACGACGATTTCTGAGGTGAGGAGTTTTCTTGGCTTAGCCGGGTATTATCGACGATTTGTGGAGAGTTTTGCAAAACTCTCTACGCCACTCACTCGGTTAACCAGGAAAGGAGTTAAGTATGTTTGGAGTAATGAGTGCCAAGAATGCTTTGATGAGCTTAAGCAAAGATTGATGACAGCCCCTATTCTTGCACTACCTGTGATGGGCGAAGGATTTGTCATTTATAGTGATGCTTCGCATAGTGGCTTGGGTTGCGTGCTGATGCAACATGGTAGAGTGATTGCGTATGCTTCAAGGCAACTAAAGGAGTATGAGAAGAACTACCCCACTCATGATCTGGAGTTGGCAGCGGTAGTCTTTGCTCTGAAGCTATGGCGCCACTATCTCTATGGAGAGCACTGTGAAGTGTATACTGATCACAAGAGTCTCAAGTATCTGTTCACACAGAAAGAGTTGAATCTATGGCAACGGAGATGGTTAGAATTATTGAAGGATTATGACATCTCTATCTTGTATCATCCCGGCAAGGCGAATGTTGTTGCCGATGCTTTGAGTAGGAAGGCTGTGGCAACTTTGAGTTTGTGTATTACTCAACAGCCTGTCCTAGTGGAGGAGATGCGAAGGTTATCTCTTGAAGTGGTTACTTCTGGAATGACAGCGAGACTGATGACTTTGGTCATACAGCCCACTCTGTTGGATAGGATTCGAGAGAAACAGAGTGTAGATCCTTATCTGATGAAGGTTCGAGATCAACTGAGGAGTGGTGGTCTTGAAGGTTTTACTTGCGATGATTCTGGAGTTCTTCGTTATAGAGGACGTCTGTGTGTACCAGCGGATCTGGAGATTCGAGAGGAGATATTGAAGGAAGCACATTATTCTTCTTATTCTGTACATCCTGGAGGGACTAAGATGTACCAGGATCTGAAGACTCACTTCTGGTGGAATGGTATGAAGCGAGATATTGGTAGAGCTGTAGCTCAATGTTTGACATGTCAGCAAGTTAAGGCTGAACATCGAGTACCAGCTGGTAAGCTACAGAGTCTTCCAATACCTGAGTGAAAGTGGGATCACATCACGATGGATTTCGTCGTTGGATTGCCGAGGACTTCGAGCGGCTATGATACCATTTGGGTGATTGTTGATAGGCTGACAAAGTCTGCTCATTTTCTGCCTATGCAGATTATTTGGTCACGTGAACGACTTGCGCAGCTTTATCTGGATGAGATATTGAGATTGCATGGAGTGCCAATCTCAATAGTATCTGATAGAGACCCAAGGTTTGTTTCTCATTTCTGGAAGAGTTTACAGACGGCTTTAGGGACTCAGCTTCGATTTAGCACTGCATTTCATCCCCAGACTGATGGTCAGTCCGAGCGCACTATACAGACACTCGAGGATATGCTGAGAGCTTGTATCTTGGATTTTGGTGGAGGATGGGATCGACATCTGAGATTGGTAGAATTTGCGTACAACAATAGCTATCAGGCGAGCATTAAGATGGCTCAGTTTGAAGCATTGTATGGACGCAAATGTCGATCGCCTTTGTTTTGGGATGATGTTGGTGAAAGGAAGACGTTGGGTCCAGACCTTTTGCTTGAAGCCGAGGAGAAAGTTAAAGTGATACGGCGGCATATTGAGACGGCTCAGAGTAGGCAGAAGAGTTATTCTGATACTCGGAGGCGAGATCTGGAGTTTCAGGTTGGTGATCATGTTTTCTTGAAGGTCTCACCATCGAAGGGCATACGGAGATTTGGGATTCGTGGAAAGCTTAGTCCGCGATTTATTGGTCCTTTTGAGGTCTTAGAGAGAGTAGGACCCGTGGCATATCGGATAGCCCTTCCGCCTCGACTTGCAGGAGTGCACGATGTCTTTCATGTATCTGTTCTGAGGAGATACATGCACGTTCCTTCCCATGTGATAGATTTTTCTCCACTAGAGCTTACTGAGGATTTACAGTACGAGGAGCGACCAATACGTATTCTTGCTCGTGAGACGAGGGAATTGCGTAATCGAGTCATACCTTATGTAAAGGTACAGTGGGATTTTCATGATGATAGAGATGCGACATGGGAGTTGGAGACTGTTATGCAGAGATCTTATCCCCACCTGTTTGCATCTTGAGGTGAGTGCTTTACTCTAGTTTCGAGGACGAAACTATTTTTAAGGAGGGGAGAATGTAATACTTGAGATTTTAGGGTTTCTGGACTTGGCGGATTTCGGGCGCCCGGAAGTGAGGAAGTGGACGCCCGAATGTTTCCGGACCCAGAGGGCTTTTCGGATGATCCGGTTGTGGCCGACGGATTTTGGATCTGGGCGCAGGATTCGGACTTCCGGATGGTGGATCCGGATTGCACTTGTGACGTGGAGAGCCACGTGTCGCGACGCAGGACACGTGTCGACCGCCGGAGACACGCCGCCCCACCGCCTGCCGACCGACGACCGACCGTTTGCCCGCCAGCTGACACCTGGCGTTGAGGATTTCCGGACGCCCGGAAGTTGGATTCGGGCGCCCGAATGTGGACTTTTGGGAGCCTATAAATAGGTGAGTCCCTGGTCACTTTGGCTCATTTTCCACTTCGTGTGATCCTTTTCTAGAGAGAGAAAGTTGGGTTTAGGGCCATGTGTTGGCATTAGTTGTAACCTAGCTTGTTCTCCTCTACTCTGTTGATCTGATCTGGTGCTGAGCTGTTGTTCTGTCGGAGTTAGCAGCCTTTTGGAAATATTCAGATCGGAGTGCTGCTGGAGCTTGGTTATCTTGGAGGGTTGGATCTGAGGATACTGTTTTCCCTACCGTGGTTGGATTAGCTCTTGAGGTGGGTTGATGTTTGCCAGATTCAGTGGACTTCCTCCTATGTGTTTACTCTCATGTTAGCATGATAGTGTTGGATTATGTTAGCATGATATGATGATATTGGATTATGATAGCATGATGGTATTGGATTATGATAGTGTGATACTATTGGGATTATGATAGCATGATATGTTGAGATGATGTTTAGATGTGACCTGTTAGGTTGATATTGCATGATATGCTAATGATATATATATGAGCATGCATGATTTCCTTGTATCCTTGTTGCATGATTTGGCCTACACCTATCCTGTTGATATCCTTGGTACCAGTTGTTGTACATGTTAGTGTAGGTGATCATGTTATGGCTCGTGCTATGTTATTGTACCTCCTCTTTGTGGTAGAGTTGAGATTGATTGTGAGCACTGGAGCATTGATTGGGTCATACATATTGTTGACTATCCTTTAAGGTGCCGAAGGGCACGTGATTCTTTGTGAGATCAGTGGATTGGATCATACTTGTTAATTATCCTTTGAGATGCCGAGGGCATGTGATTCTTTGTTGACCCAGTCGTGTCGATCATATACCTGTGGGTGCTTGGCGCTGATATGGTTGTACTATACTCGGTTGGGTAGCTCCCACGAGTACCACTCTAGAGTTGGCATATTCCGTACAGAGTGTTGTACGAAGGGCTAGGAACAGACGGGCTTCCTGTACTAGCTGGCTCCCTGTAGGGTTGAGCATGATCAGGCCGCAGGTATCGTGTGGTATCATATGGTATGGTATTATGGATTGAGCTAGGGACAGACGGGGTTTCCTGTACTAGCTGGTTCGCAGGTATTGTATTGAGTATGATAGTCCTCATTTGGTATATTCAGTTCATTGGTATTCATATTAACAGTTGAGCATTGTGCATAGTAGTGGTAGTATATCTCCTACTTTCTTTATTGCTCCATATATATATCTTGAGATTGAGGACTTAGTGGGCAGACCGCTGAGGCTGGTGGCGGTACCCACTGAGGACTACTTGTTTGATAGTAGTTCTCACACCCGTTGTTGACATCCTTTTTGCAGAGTCTTCTTCCCCAGTTGTGCATACTGAGCGCGGAAAGGAGACCGTCGGGTAGAGCTGTTCCCCGGATATTTGGCTAGAGGTATACCCATTTTGGTAGATGGTTATGAGTCTGTACATACAGTGAGATAGAGATTATGGTTATGGATGATGTATGTACAGTGATCTTTTGATATATTTATATATAGCAGCTCTGTTGATACCTTTAGCTCTGTGTGATTGCTGTTGTTTTCGCTTCGTATACATGGTAGAGATACTGTGTATGCGGCGGATCTTGTCATGTGCCTGGGAAGAGGTAACCCGGGGCGTGACACTCCAAGTCCAGAAACCCCTCAAAAAGCTAAGTATTACAGAGAGAGAAGTTTGGAGAGTGAGAATGAGGTGTGGGTTTTTCAAGGTCTGGACTTTGACACACCCTCAGTCTGCACAGTAACTTTAAAGTCCGGATTCTGTCCTAGGGTCCGAACCCCGAGAGCTCACCAGTTCAGTCATGCCTTCTTCAAAAATTCTCATTTTCGGTCCTCGGAGCTCTAGCTCACTTCTAATCGTTCCGAAACCTTCGAAACTCAATTCCAAACAAGTCTCATTCATTTTTACTGGACTTTATCCAATTTGGCTAAAGTTCAGTATAGTACACTAAAATTCAGTATACTCCATTATATGTGACGAAAGTTTTTGAGAAAAATCCTAGTCGTCATCCATCTCTTCCTCTCTCTTATTCTTTCCTCAAGTAAAGATCCTTTACAAGAAAGACGTTTTCTGTAAGGGAGCTAGCACTCCGGTGAGTACATCCATCAGATCAGCAATCTTGTATCGATACTTGTAGAGGCCGGACATGTGTGGCTTCAAGAGAACCCTATTCCACGATCATCAGATTGCGGTATAGATTTACCAACGCAAAGATGAAGATCAGATCTTCTTTTTTTCTCTTTTAATCTTAAATACATGAGGGATCCTGTTTTGCATGGTTTTTTAGATCGGATCTCGAGTTTTTTAAAATCAAATTTATTTAATTTTCTTTTCTATTGTATTTTTATCGCACACAATTTTCTAACATTATATTAGTTTTTCCACTGCATTTGATTTGAGTTTGCTTTAGTTAGAATTTTGGCTTTTTTAAGATTTTTCTTAACCTTTGTTATTTAATAGAATATGTGTTTAAAGTAAAACATGCGTACATCGTTTGTCTATGTATTTTCTTAAGTTGTTTCTCCTTGCTGATTGTGTTGCTACCTGTCTTTTTAAAGTAATGTGAAAATATATATATATATATATATATATATATATTATTATGTAATTGTTGGGTGAGTATGTTGTTGACATTGTTCTTCGGTTAAATTATTGTTTTTAGCTAACATCTTCTATCTTTTGAATACAAAAAAATTAAAAAAAGTTGATACAATACTTGGAATATTACATAAAAAAAATCAAAAACGTGTAGCAGGAAAGTAAGAAAAAAGAATCCATGAAAAAAACACATTTCATCTTTGCGCTGCTACTTTCCTTTTTATATATTAAATTTTAAACTCAATTTCGATTCTTTTGCTATCAATCTTCCTTCTTCTTCTTTTTTTGGTTCAACTTAGAGAATGATTTAAGGTCCTCTTTTTTAACTAGTGTATAATATGAAGGGTTCATTTTCTATACTTCTTTTTCTACTTCTCTACTAGCTGTCCTTAAAGCCTGAGTAGGAAATTTAAAACAAAATATTATTTTCTTTTAGTAATCTAATTATAAAGCTTAAGTAGAAATTTAGTTTTTAAAGAATGTTATTGCTGCTATTGTTGCTGCTGATGATTCATCTACATCTTCTTCTACTACTTCTCTATTTTAATTATAAACTTAATATTCAACTTTTTAACTTACCTGATTCTAACTCTACAATTTAATTTATTGATTCTTCTTCTCTTCGGTCCGTTTTGCAAAGAGAAAAAAAAGGATTTCAGATACAGCTCTATCTTCACCTCC
This sequence comes from Puya raimondii, assembly GCA_016920855.1. Lineage (NCBI taxonomy): Eukaryota > Viridiplantae > Streptophyta > Magnoliopsida > Poales > Bromeliaceae > Puya > Puya raimondii. Next base: position 67,342,134 of record JABWPP010000049.1, read on the forward strand.
TTTTAATAATTCTAGAAATTGAAAATCATTATAACTTAAGTATTTTTATTGCTTATTGTCAAGACATAGTAATTGCATCTATCAAAGAAACTTAAAGAATTATAGAAATAAGTTCAAACTAGATATAAAAAATTGTTGATAAATAAATCCCAATTTGTTGAACGTTATTTATTTTGTTATGTTCCATAATTTGGTTTGGTGCTATGTTCTACCTTTATAGCTTAACACCAGTGCATCTTTGCACTGCTTCTCCTCCTCCTCCTATTTTGAGGCGTTGCATTTGCTGTTGCTATTGTTATTAATGCTGCTTCTTCTACTTCTTCTATATTTCTTCTTCTACTTCTTTAATTACTTGATTATAAATCTTGAATTTAATTTGCAGTTCCTTCTTCTTCTTAGTCCTCTCTACAAGAAAAAAGTTAAGAACAAATAAACTCTATGTTGGAAGCTATGCATAATATATAATACTGCAAAGTATGGCCACCTTAATGTCGAAGCTCTAATTATGTCATGCTCTAATTAATTAAGTCAACCCAAGTGAGAAGAGCGTGTTGGTGGTCCATACACAGTGCATGCTGCGTGGGAGAGAGCCGAGCTTCTTTGGATTTATTGTACGGATGCATATTTAAACGCTTCGGTTCTAATTAAAGCTTTTGTCTTATGAGAGATATAATTTTGTACTCCACTTTCGATATTAATAAAATTAAGCTAAATTACAGAAAACCATCCTGTCAATACCCGCTTTTTTACTTTTCTCCCCTATCATTTAAAAACCTACACTTTGCCCCTTGTAAAATGAAAAATATTCACTTCACCCCCTGCCGTTAGTGCTCCGTTAGGGTTCCGTTTATAAAATATTATTATATATTTCTTATACCCAAAATATCCTCAGTCTCCTCTCCTCAACATTAGGGAGGAGACGAAGATGGTGAGGGGCAAATTGGTTGTTTTGTCATCACAGTTAACACCGTACCCTCCCCGTGAACATTTTTTATTTTACAAGGGGGCAAAGTGTAGGTTTTTAAATAACAGGGGGGGAAGTGAAAAAACGGGTATTGACAGGAAGGTTTTCTGTAATTTAGCCATAAAATTATTTACTCCATTTTCGTCCGTGAATGTAGGCCAATGGCCAAACCACGTAAATCTTAGTGTGTTCTTTTCTTTTTCTTTTCTTGCATTATTTTTTCTTTATATCTATAAGAAAGTAAATTTGATGGCCTAATGACAAATATTGTGGATATTTATGTCATAAAAAATAATCAGATTGGAGGGAAGAAATTTTTTTTTTTTTGTTTTTGCAAAAAAAAAAGTTGAAAATCAAACTATCTGAGCTCAATTAATGCTTCTAATTAAAAATTACTTCTCTATCTCTAATGATACCGCTTCTGGTTCTTCTGCTGCTACTTTTTTTCTATTGCAATTATTCTTTTCCTAATAATTATGCTACATCTTTCTCTTCATATATATTTTAAATTTAATTTTTTTAAAAATTAAATTTTTAATGCATCTACTACCTTAATACTTTTTCAATGGTAAGGCATGAAGTTTTTCTGCTACTTGCCCTACCCTATCTTTTCTGGTTAATCTATATTTTTATATTTTGATTAATGCTATTATTTTTTCCTCAGGAATCTATCAATGATTTAGTGAGATGGTTGTCATTTTGTTTGCTGTCACTACTTATGTGCTCCTATAACTATTAATGCAACTTTGATTACCTTCTATTCTGTTTGATCACATTCTGTACCATGTACATTTTTAAATTTTGTATCGGTCAATATCTTATTTATTGTGTTATTTCACTTATTTGTCCAAGAGAAAATAAAATACAAAAAAAATAGTACTAAAGTAAGTTTGATGGCGTAATGGCAAATACAAATATTTATGTCTTAAAAAATATTCAAGTTGAGATGGAAGAAGAAAATTATTTTTTGTTCTTGCAAAAAGAATGATGAAAATATATTTATCTGAGCTCAACTAATTCTTCTAATTTAGTTCTCTTTCCTTTCTTCGATCGAGAATATACTTGTCACGCCCTGGGGTCCCTTTAGTTTGTAAATCAGCGGAAAAATGCCCAATAATTTATTTTTTTTGAAAACCTTGACCTAAGGGATAACAGACCCGTCACAAATACAGAAAACCCACTGTTCACACGGACAGAGTCTCCCCTGTATTTGCACGGCGTCGCACGAGTACAAGTACAACCACAAATCATTCACCACGCAACATACATTTACATTCCACTAGAAAACCTTTTAAAAGTCGTTTTCCACTCGGAAACCTTTTCTTTAAAACGCTACCACGAGGGGTAGAAAGCCATTTCCACAACTTAAATGATAATTATAAAGCAACTTTATCGAAGTTCACAAAACCATATATATATCCAACAGAAATAGAATCAACTGAACCATAAAACGTCTAAGTCATTTATTCTGAGAAAGCAAGGGCAGAAACTAAACCAAATGAACCGGGTCGGAAGTTCTATCAACCGCTAATAACCTCACGCCTCGTCCCGACTCGGACCAGCAACGTCACCTGAAAAATGGTGGGGGGTGAGAACATGTACACAAGTCTCCCCCTCCCAGTGGGTACCGCAAGCCGACGAAGGCAGGGCACTCACTGGCGAACAGGAAACCGAAAGGAAGAGTAATACAGTAGCAATGCAAGTAAGTAGAGAAGTAAACAAGTACACTACCGCTACTGTAAATGTAATGCATCAACCGGACGAACAGTCCCAAATATACCCAATCCAGAAACCTGCCATGTCGGTCCAAAGACCTCAGGCCTATGCCACTACCGCTCTAACCTGCATATGACCCCAGCATAAGCTCCTGGGCTCACGGGCTGGTAATCCCAACCACTTTTCTGGAAAAGTACACCGTTGCGGTGGCCAAACCGCTGGTGTACGTGAAATGCGTACGAGCAGTGGCGATCGATGCAATGTGATCAATAGCCGTTGGCAAGTAGCCAACAATCCACCCCTTAGGGTATGCCGACCGAATAGGTCATCAAGTACGAGAGTACAGAATCGACCGAATAGGTCACCACAGATAATCTGCTCTACTTCTAAATCATGATGATAAATACAGAAAATGCCAAGTAGAGCAATAAACATGAAGTCAAAGGTGCTAGGCTCATAAACGAGTATGCAAGGTAATAAAGAGAGGGTGGAGAGAACGTCACCGAGCGTGCACCACTAGACCGACTTCGGATCGAAGTACCCACCTGTACGATTGTCGTGCCTGTCTTCCAAAGGTGGAAGATCGTCAACCGGACCTACGGAGGGTCCACCGAGTTAGAATCCAACCCACATATATGAAATAGTAAACTCACAACCCCACGATTAAACCCACGGGAATCGGTTTCGGAAAATGATTACCGTAATTCACCGGAAGTCCCGAAAATTGCATCGGGACTCCGCCGGGACCCACGAAGCGTCCCAGAACTCACCGACTCACGACACGAGTCACCCGCTGCCACAAAACACCATATTAAAGGTGTCCTGGCAGCAAACACCATGACTCACATTGAAACGATTATCGTCGGATAACCGTTCCGATCCGGGTTCCCGAAAATGTCAATTTCGACACTGGAACCCACCGTCGCTCACCCGTCGTCTCCGAACCTCCGAAATGACGTAAGTGACCAGCCAACAAGGCTCAACGACAAAGTATAGTATACTCTAGCATCGTCGGAAGAAATCTGAACCGAAACCGCGTCCCGTCGGCAACTTTCGCCGAAAAACGCACCGGAAATCGATATTCGATTTCCGCGAAGGGCATCGTGTTAGTTATGGGGGAACCCTAAGGATCTATCTAGATACTATCAATACCTAGAGGGGGGTGAATAGGTAAGACGGCCAAACCACAAAACTCGATGCAAAAATAAATACGGAAATTAAAAATCAACACACCGAGATTTACGTGGGAAAACTCCAACTAGGAGTAAAAAACCCACAGGACCAACAAGCGATAACAATCCACTAAGAAATAAAAGATTACAAGGTGATCACCGACTCCACGGACTCAAACCTCTCTTTTATCTTCTTTGGATCTCGCGCACACCACCGGGTTGTCCACGCCCCACGTTCGAATCCACGAACGCCACGTCCCGAATCCACGAACGCTCAACTTCGAATCCACGAAGTCTTTATCACGTCGAATCCACAACGCCCACTCGAATCCACGAGCGCACTCCGTCCGGAGCAAGAACAATACAGTTGATGATGATTTATTGCTTAGAATATCATGAAGGATCTGTGGGAATAATCTCTAAGCAATTCTCAAATTGATTCTAGAAGAAAATTAAAGATCTAGGGCACCATGAATTAATTTGAGAGAAGCTTGATGTATAAGATGAGGTAAACGGCTACCTACAAGCTTCTAGGGTTTCTAACAATAATCTATGCTTAACCACGTTTTAGAGACATTCCCACATCTTATTTATAGGTTTAAAAGCAATCCGAAATAGACTAGGATTGAAAACTAATTTTAAAAAGATTTGGAATCAAATTAGGATTGCAAAACTGATTTTAAAAAAGTTTGGAAGCAATTAGAATCAAATTAGGATTGCAAAACTGATTTTAAAAAATCTACCATCTTATTTATAGGTTTGGGAGACATTAGAATCAGAGTAGGATTGAAAAAAAAAATATTTTCAAAAAATCGCGACGGGTCGGGGTCCGGACCTTGGATTCAGGGTCCGGACTCTGAAACTCTCCAGCGTTTCATAGTCCGGACCTCAGCCCTCAGGGTCCGGACCCTCCCTCCCAACTAATTTTTTTTGGATAGTCAGTGGTGTGGTGTGAAATGGCCGCCACAGATCTTAAAGTTTGAGATGTCTCTTCACTCAAGGAAATAAGCTGAAGCAGTAAAGACAGGTTAGAGGTTGGTGTACTGGAGATATCAAGGAGGTGGGTAACATGAATTGATATCTATCCTTTGGATCGGATCACGGAAGTTAGCCTTGATCCCGACTTGTGAATGGTGCAATCAAGGTCACAAATGCAGCGGCTGATGAATTCCATGTGGATGGTCGAAAGGTGCCTCAGCTGTGGAACCGACAAGTTGTGCCTGTAGATAACAGGATTGAGTGGACATGCTAAGTGAAGCTCATTGAGCCCCTTATGCGGTGCATTTGGGCAGCATTGATACATTTGGGCAGCATTGATAGTGCTTAGACCAGATGGGCCACCCTAGTGGCAGGAATGAAGATAACACTGGGAAGTTGTGGCGTAATGTTGGATGTAACAACAAGTGAAGGATGAGCGTCGTTTTCCCAACGACAAGTTGCAAGGGCTACCTACCCTCGTATAGATAGAGGATGATTGTCGGAGACGCCGGAATTGGATTGTCTCGCTTCCAAGCTAGATATGATGATTGTTGGGAGATTGTGAATAGGAGTAGCTATTCACCTGGGTTGGATTGAGGAAATTTTGCGCAAGTATACCCTGGTAAATTGTGCGACTGCGTAGAGCGCCTAGCTCTATCGTTTTGGAATTTGAGTCAAATGGATGATTCTCGGTGAGAGATAGGATTTTGCACCTGAAATCAGATGATCTGATTGTGATACTTGGTTAAGGAAATCCAAGAGTTGTGCGTATGAGGAATCTAAGCCCTAGATTCATTGGATTGTTTGAGACCCTGAGGCAAATGGGCCTAGTGGCGTATTGACTTGTTTTACCTCAGACCTGTTGGAGGTAAATGGTGTGTTTTAGCTAGCGACGCACCAAGTAAGTGTTTGAATCCTACCCCGATGGTGGATGTCGCTTCGTTAATGCTACATGAAAATCTAAACTTTAAGGAGCAGTCGTTGTGGATTGGACTTGTGGAATGTAGGAATTTGGAATTATCCCTATTCCTACTACAAGGGTGCTTTGGAGCGACATCATGGATGCGATGCATTATGAGAGCTGGAGGCTTCACTGCGAGGGCGATGTTCTTATCTCCTTCGGATTTGATGTTTGATTGTTGGTTGTTGATCCGTAGTTTCGCGGACGAAACTCCTTTTTAGGAGGGGAGAATGTAGCACACTAAACTTTAGCAAATTACGGAGTTCTAGTGAGAGAATAGTGCTTTATACTATTCTGGAGTTTTCGATTGAGTTTGGTGAGCTTGGGAGTGTTTTCGGGACTTAGAAAGTGCGAAAACGGACTCCGGAGAGCGAAATCTGCAAAAGGTGCAGATTTTGCACTGTATTCCGGAATATGCTTTTGGATTCCGTAACAGATTTAAAGTATTCCGGAATGGACTTTGGGATTCCGGAATGCTGCATAAAATATGTTTTTGGCCAAGGCTCGGGTTTTGCGGATTTTGGGGCTGATTTCGGAATGTCTATTCGTATACCGGAATACAGTGTTGTAGAATCAGTTTTTCGAGCTGCTTGTGATTTTGGGTGTTGGAGGGGTTTAGGTGCAAATGTTACATCATGTATATAGTAACCCTCACCCCCCTCACTTAGCCATTTTGAGCTGAGCTTGAGAGAGAGGAAGGTAAGCTCTCTTTCTCTCTTTTCCTTGGTTTTTCTTGCTTCCCACCCATGGAATCAAGGGTTTGATCTCTTTTCTCTTCTCCTCCACCTTGGAGCTTGCATCTTGGACCTTGGAAGGAGCTAGGATGTGAAGAAGGGAGCTTGATTGAGGATAAATCTCCAACCCTAGTCTCTTTTTGCTTGGTTTGGAGCTCTCATGAGGTGAGTGGCTCTCTTGCAACTCCTCTAGTTGTGATTACTACTTGGATTTGGGATGAAAACCTAAAAATGGAAAACTAGGATTTTATTTGGGGTTTTTCTCATGAGGGTTTGTGAGATGAAATTGATGAGTGTAGAACACTCTTGTAGGTTGCATTTGAAGCTCCAATGGGTCGATTTGGAGTTTGCACTAGTTTTGCTTGGATTAAGGTATTATTCACCTATTTTTCTTCATGATTTTGGTGAATTTCGTGGTGAGCTTGTTCGATGCTTCTAACCCCTTGGAAAATTTTCTTAGGGCATGAGAAGCTTAGGGGACAACTTCGTTTTGAAGTACTGCGAGGTCTCGTTGGATATCCGATGGGTCTGACCTCACCGAAATGGGTGAACTCCCCCTATGTCTCCTATTTTATTATAGGATTGATTAGATGCATAATTGTTCTAATTATGACATGGTAAAAATTGTAAAAACATGATATACACATGTTGCATGTGGAAAGTGGTATACTCCTTGTAGTGGAGTATTGTGACAATGATATGCATGCTAGAGCACTTGCACTAGTATTGTGATTACACTTTCATGAAATGCTATTTAAGATATGCATGCTAGAGATGGGTAGTATCATATGACACACTATATGACTAATGGAGCTATGAATGTTGCACCTCATCTAGGTGAGCAACTAAGATTGGCATTGTTGACATTAAGCCCGACCTTTAGGTCGTTGAATGATTCCATATTTAAGACATGATGAACGGGGTTTTCCTACTTATTTGATTATGTGATTGGTAAAAGCATAAAATTGCTTAATTAAATGAGAATAGAGTACTTGCATGATGATCCTTATATTCTATGAAGTGGAGGTTCAAATAGTACGACCTATATATATTATGAATGATGACTTATCGGCATTTGTAGAATGCATGGATCATGGCATTAGAATAATGCATAGGTTATAGCATTGTAGAATGCATGAATTATGGCATTAGAATAATGCATGGATTATGGCATTTGTAGAATGCATCGAAAATAGCATTAGTACAATGTATTGAGTATGTCTTTGGTTATAGCATATGATAGTAACCCGTTGGGGTCATGAATGAGACGTAGGTCCATTCCTGTTGGTAGAGTGAGATGTAACCATTTGCATGTTAGAGACATGTTACATATTGGTAGAAATATACCCACAAGTGAATTGAGAACAAGTGTGACTTATGTGTTATGGTTCTGACCCTCGAGTCGATGTTATGATTCCATGTTTTAGACATGATGATTGAGATGTGTTGGCCTTGGATACGATGCTTATGATCAGCGCTTGTTTGCCCTTGTGCCCATTCGCACATGCTTGTGAGGGTCGCTCCCTACAAGCCGGCACTCCGGAGTTAGTCCTTGCGACGTTTGATCGCCCGTGCAGGATTGGGCGCCGAAGTGGATCGCCATGGGGGAGTGTCTCATTGTCTGCGGGGCAATATTGACTACCACGAGACCATTAGGCATGGCACAAGCCAGGATGTTACCTTGTGTAAGTCCCCTCGTGGATTGGGTAAAAGCTAAGTAAACCGGACATAGTACATCACGGTTGTTTGATGCATACACATGTAGTGTATGGACATAGTAATGAGTCGTATATTGTGGCATTACTTAGCTTGATACCATTGGGATGCATTCATTGTAGTTGGACATATTAGTTAATCACTACATACATTGGCATCCATAATAGCATTAGGCCTATACTCGCATTGGTTTAGTATAGTGGCATGAATGTATGATGTTAATGAAAAAGAGGTTTTCCTTAACTAATGTTTATAACATAAATGGACATGCATGTAGGTTATGGTGGAAGACATAATTGTGCATATGATTGTAAGGAATCAAGTACATGTAAATTTTGGTAATGGACCTACCTATGCGTGTAGTGGCAGAAATCATATTTTAGAAATGATATAATCATTTGGAGGTATGATAGTAGTAGAATCATTTGTTTAGCATTTATTGCTTTATGCCTTATGTTTCAACTTATACTATCTTTGCCTCAGTTGACCTAGCGGTGTATTTCGCCACTCTCGGTGGCTTACCCACTGGGAACTATTGTTTAATAGTTCTCACCCCCATGGTTGTTGGGTTTTTTGTTTCAAAGCCTTCCGCAGCGGGAGAGGCTTGGGATCGAGGTGAGGGGTTAGCAGCTAGCTAGAGTCTCTACGATGATATTACAGATGGACCCTGACACCTTTCTTGTATTTTGAGTGAAAGGTGTATAGTTGTTTCTAGAGAATGATCTCCTAGTGTTTTTAAGATGTACTTTAAGCAAATTTTATTGTATATCTTGAGATTTTAGTTGTGTTGAACTTGTTCTAGTAGTAGATTCATGTACTTGCTCTGATCACCTTGTTTAGGTTGTACTCCTGCTACTACTTGATTATTATTGTTCTAGATGCCTTGTGTGCATTGAGGTTTCCTTGTTGGTGTACACGGCGGGTCTGTGCACGTGCCTGGTAGGCTCCCACTAGGGCCCGGGGCGTGTGTCACGCCCCGGGCTAGTTTTAGATGCGGAAAGCGTACCATTTTTTTCTTTTGAAATACCTAGCCCGAGCAACGTATAGACCCGCCACAAATACAGCTAACCGTCCTTAACACCTGCATGAATCTAAACAAATCCTTAGGCGAAGGATGATGCAATGCACATTACACCAAATCATTCTAGAAAAGTGCTTCTCACCAAGAAGCTTTATTTTGAAACCCTAAGTTCAATCATTCAAATATCTTTTCGAAACCTGTCCCCCACACGAGGACTCTCTTTTGATAAACCAAAACCAAACGATCAGAAATTCTTTTGAAAGCTGTTTCCCACACGGAAACCTTATTTTGAAATCCGGCTACCACGAGGGGTAGAAACCCACGATAAAACGATATCACAAGATCACAATAAAACATAGATATTCAACAATCAAAGTAACTGAACCATACTATAAACACAAATCTATTATAAGAGAGGGTCAGGGTAAACCAAATCTGACGAGGTACTAGTCGGGACCTCTAATGCACGCTAGCTACTCGCGTCTCACCACGTCCCGACTCACACCACCCAGCTCACCTGAAAACAACAACGATGGCGGGGGGTGAGAACATGATAAATCATGTCTCCCCTCCCAGTGGGTACCGCAAGCCGACGAAGGCGAGGTGTACACACTGGCGCGAGGGTCAACAAAAAGATGGATAAACAAGAACAGTAGCACAGGTTAGCACAAATAACCAGATATGAAAAGACTAAGCTACTGCCGATAAGAAACGCATGCATCAAATGTAAGTAACCACAAATAATACCCAATCACCACCAGGCCACATGGAACGCACCGCAGACCATGGCACTGGCACCACACGCTCAACTGTCCACACATAACCTCCGCAGATGCACGTGCCAAGAGGCTCACGGGTCGGAAGCGCGCGACCCTTTTCCGAAAAAGAACACCCAAGCGGTGGCCAAACCGCTGGTGTACGTGAAGTGCTAGAAGAGCAGTGACGATCGACGCTATATGCTCAAACCACAGGACGGCAACCAGCCAAGAATAGCAACTGATAAACGAGTAAACGAGGGTCGCCGAAACAACAGGCGATCCCCACCGACCAACCAGGTCATCAACAAAACATGCAATCACAACTACTCTACTAATGGCAAGCTCACAAAAGTAGAGACAAAAGAAGTATAGAGAACTGAAAATAAACCATGCAAGAGAAAAGGGTAGAATGGTATCACCGTAGTCCACTGAACCGACTCCGGATCGAAGTACCCACCTGAAGGTACGGAGGAGCCTAACACCGACGGCTCACAGAAAAGTCGAATGGACCTACAAAGCACTAACAGGGTCAAGACCCACCGAGTCGACACTAACATGCAAGATCTCACAACCCGAAACCGTCGGATCGTCCGGAAAACCCGCCGGCACGATCCCGAACCCAAACTAAGCCCCAAAGAAGTACCAACAACCAAACGAAGTCCTCCGCTGTCCCCAAACACACCAAACAAGGTGACCGGACAGCGAGCGCAAGCTCGGGGTGCCACGAACACAATCGCACCCAAAAACAGCTCTCCGGGTTCCCGAAAAGTGCCGGTTTGGCACCGGAACCCTCCGTCGCTCCTTCGCTGTCCTGGAAACTTCGGGACAACGAAGGTGAACAGCCAATAAGGCTTTGTGACAAAGCTAGGTCACTCACGAAATCTACAAGTGAGTCGCACGACCGAAACGCACGTTCCACCAACTATTTCGTCGGAAAACGCTCTGCAAACCAAATCGGACATCCGCGAGGGCATCACGGACCTGGACGACCAGTCCACGGGGTCACAAGAGTCACGCCCTTGCTGTCCGCAGTGTCACTACGCTGCCACAAACCACCAAAGCCCCACAACAAGCAATCATACATACAATTATAAACATTAAATGGCCGTTAGAGCACTCCGCTCGTCCGCACAACCCTCTACGAGCACCAGAGGATAGGAAAAGATGCGACGGAGTCCATGCTCACAGTCCCACAGCGACAAAGACAGTCACAGGCTCAAACGGCTCAAGAAAACCATACATACAAACGACTAAAGGGCTCGACACAATCGAACCGACGAACCGGGACCTCGCTGCCGTCATCTGAGGTAAGCACGGTGATCAGCACATAATTGCAATCATCATGCTCACCTTCCCGAAGATCGGGAGGCAGCCAGGAGTTCGGTTCCCAAGGTCGACTCCAAAACAGCCTAAAACGCACCCTGGCCGGAACAGAAGGCTCCGGCCGGCGGCCGGCAGCACGGCGGCGTGCGCGGCGACCAGGGTCGGACGCGGGGAACCCAAGGAAGACGATGCTCACCTTCGGCAGCGACGGGATGTGGCGACGGCGGCGCTCGGAGGAGCCCTAGCTCCAGGAAGGCTCGGCCACGGCAGATGCACGGCCGGAAGACAACGGATGGCGGCGGCAGCGTCAGGGACGGCGAGCACCGGCAAGCTGGCATCGTCGGACGTCGGTTAGGGGGCGGTCGCGACAGTAACGGGCGACGCCGGCGGCGGCGCGACGCTCTCGGCCGAAAAGCCCCCAGCGCGACCTCAGCGGCCGCGGCGGCGCTCCGGCGGCACGGGGACGACCGGGGAGGAAGGCGATGGCGGCGGCGGGTCTCCAGCGGCCGGCGCACGGCAGTAGCGACGACGGGAGGCGGCGGCGGCTCGGGTCCAGAAGGTGCTGCCCGCACCAGCAACAGTAGCAGCAGCAGCCAGAGCACGGCAGCGCGGCGGCGATGGCCGGGGAGGACTCCGGTCGTCGGGGCACGGCCGCAGAGGGAGGTCCGAGGGCACGGGGGCCCAAGCGTGGTTCCCGGCCAAGAAAGGAAGAAGAGGAGAAAAAGAAGAAGAAAGAGAGAGGGAGACTCCTCCGGCAGCCAGGGGCGGCTGGCGGCGGCGGCGGCGCACAGGGGAGGTGCTGGAGGAGGTGGGGGGGTTGGAGCTGCTGGGCTAGGGCACGAAGAGAAAGGCTAGGGTTAGGGTTTCCTCAACACACACATGCAACCATATATATATAGTACATATATATATACATAAATGCAGAAAGGTCCCCTAACTCATGGAATTCCAACCCAGGTCCCTCACAGTGCGTGTAAAACGCGTCGACACCCCTCCACGTCCGATCCCACGCAATTCGGCACATAAAATATGGGCCCTTTTGCGAAAAGATCCAAAATCTGATATTCGTCCCCTCGGCAATGATCTTGCGATATCTCGCGATCCGATGGTCGAATCCACGAACGGATTGCGCCTTCACGATCAGCACAGCTGGAACATCGAACTCACGATTTTGTTTCACTAGAAACGATCGCCGATTCGCGACGAAACCCCTCCCCTACGCTCTCCAACACACAACGCAAACATAAAACCCCAATCACTTGATAAAACTCATTTTTCTCGAAAACCGTGTGTCAAACTTAAAAACCATCAGCACCATTGATTCCAGAATAGTCGAGACGTTGAAAACGAGCTATTGGAACGCCTGAATCGGAGTTCGATTCGCGTCCGAAGCCCTTCTCTTCTCTCGGTCCATTCCGGAAACGCCGGTTACTATTCATTTTAAGTCATATTTAAAGATCGCGTAAAAACTTTATTTTAAATCATTTTTCACTGAAATCTGACCAGCAAGTTAAAAATCCAAATACACAGGATAACACTGAAAAGGAAGTCAAACAATCATAAAAGAAAATTTCGGTCTTCACAGCGTGGCACGTACGGGTTCCGGACCTCACCTCAGGGTCCGAATCCTGAAAATTGAAAAACTCAATTTTTATCTATTCTAATGTCTTCCAAACACTTGCAAATGATCATAAATCATCATCACGATTATTTAAACTTACCAAGCATCGTGAATTCATACGTTGAGTCTTCGAGTCTTCAAACTTCATCTCTTCTTCTTTGAACCTTCAAGACTCTGACTCACTTGACGAAATATGCCAATATAAAATTCGTAACAATCTCCCCCTTTGGCAATTTCGTGACAAAATCCAAAATTACATAAAACACTCATGATGCTCATCTCTCCAGAAACTTTGAAATTCATTGCCATCACCAAAACAATAAACTTCTCGCGTGAAAGATCCAAATAAAATTGAAATTATAATTTTGTAACTCCTAAAACAAACTCTATGACTTAGGCACACATGGAGTCTTGAAGTCTTCAAAGACCTGCAAAAAGTTTTCATTCTCCACGAACAAAGTTAGTAGAAAAAAATATGAAACTCTCTCCCTCTTTGTTCATGCGTCTAAATTCAAAAACTTAACTTATCATTTTCCTCTTTTCTTTTATAAAACTTTCAATATCATCATCACCTCTCTCCACCTTTTTGTCAAAAATTGCCAAAAAGAAAACACCAACAATAGAGAGAGTTTAAAGAGAAATCAAATCGAAGCACAAGAAACACAAGTTTAAGATTTTGTTCAACTTTGAAACCACTTGTGATATAATGAGAAAAACACAATGATTGCATTGAAAACAATGTTAGTGCATGAACGTGATGCATTCACATAGACTTCTTTCAATCCCTATTAATTTTATAAAAATTAAGAATTTTACTACACAATCACCATGATGTAGATAAAATATTACACGATTTCTTAATTCATATAAACTTCAAAATCAAATCATCAAAAATAATCTAAAGGCTCAAAAGCTATCAAGATGTAAACGGATTATGAAGATGACTTAAGGTATTCATCAAAGAGACAGAAATTTGTCGCATAAACGTTCAAATTTGAGATAAAACAAACATCGCACAGGAGGTGGCTCTTTGAGCATCTTTCATGTATGTGGACCACCTTATAACTCCGAAAAATAAATTTTGTGACATTTTTTCTTTTGCATGCTTTTGCACTTATATTTTTTTTTCGGATATGCATTCAATTCTCATGTGGTAGCTGCACACACTAACCGGACGACCGAGGTGGTAGCTCTTTCCTCCATATGGTGGTAGTTTTCACACTCCTTTAAGGATGTAACTCTTTTCACATCTTTCAAAGCATATGAGCATTTTTTTCTCAACATAATAATGACTCCCCCTCACTTAAGCAATCTCTTAGTTGAAAGAACATGTGACAAATTTTAGTCCATAAGAGAATGACTATTCATCAAATTCAACACACACAACCGAGATAGGTTAAGCTCCTAGAGATTACACATGATTATTCGTACTCTTGGGGCCTAAAGAATGCTCTCTTGGGCTTCGATCCTCGTTCCTTCGAATGGGAGCATGTACTCGTGGCAAATTCGCACTCTTGGGGCCTAATAGAATGCTCTCTTGGGCTTCGATCCTCGTTCCTTCGAATGGGAGCATGTACTCGTGGCAAATTCGCACTCTTGGGGCCTAATAGAATGCTCTCTTGGGCTTCGATCCTCGTTCCTTCGAATGGGAGCATGTACTCGTGGCAAATTCGCACTCTTGGGGCCTAATAGAATGCTCTCTTGGGCTTCGATCCTCGTTCCTTCGAATGGGAGCATGTACTCGTGGCAAATTCGCACTCTTGGGGCCTAATAGAATGCTCTCTTGGGCTTCGATCCTCGTTCCTTCGAATGCGAGCATGTACTCGTGGCAAATTCGCACTCTTGGGGCCTAATAGAATGCTCTCTTGGGCTTCGATCCTCGTTCCTTCGAATGCGAGCATGAACTCGTGGCAAATTCGCACTCTTGGGGCCTAATAGAATGCTCTCTTGGGCTTCGATCCTCGTTCCTTCGAATGGGAGCATGTACTCGTGGCAAATTCGCACTCTTGGGGCCTAATAGAATGCTCTCTTGGGCTTCGATCCTCGTTCCTTCGAATGCGAGCATGTACTCGTGGCAAATTCGCACTCTTGGGGCCTAATAGAATGCTCTCTTGGGCTTCGATCCTCGTTCCTTCGAATGGGAGCATGTACTCGTGGCAAATTCGCACTCTTGGGGCCTAATAGAATGCTCTCTTGGGCTTCGATCCTCGTTCCTTCGAATGGGAGCATGTACTCGTGGCAAATTCGCACTCTTGGGGCCTAATAGAATGCTCTCTTGGGCTTCGATCCTCGTTCCTTCGAATGCGAGCATGTACTCGTGGCAAATTCGCACTCTTGGGGCCTAATAGAATGCTCTCTTGGGCTTCGATCCTCGTTCCTTCGAATGGGAGCATGTACTCGTGGCAAATTCGCACTCTTGGGGCCTAATAGAATGCTCTCTTGGGCTTCGATCCTCGTTCCTTCGAATGGGAGCATGTACTCGTGGCAAATTCGCACTCTTGGGGCGTAATAGAACTCATGGCAAATTCGCACTCTTGGGGCGTAATAGAATGCTCTCTTAGGCTTCGATCCTCGTTCCTTCGAATGGGAGCATGTACTCGTGGCAAATTCGCACTCTTGGGGCCTAATAGAATGCTCTCTTGGGCTTCGATCCTCGTTCCTTCGAATGGGAGCATGTACTCGTGGCAAATTCGCACTCTTGGGGCCTAATAGAATGCTCTCTTGGGCTTCGATCCTCGTTCCTTCGAATGGGAGCATGTACTCGTGGCAAATTCGCACTCTTGGGGCCTAATAGAATGCTCTCTTGGGCTTCGATCCTCGTTCCTTCGAATGGGAGCATGTACTCGTGGCAAATTCGCACTCTTGGGGCCTAATAGAATGCTCTCTTGGGCTTCGATCCTCGTTCCTTCGAATGGGAGCATGTACTCGTGGCAAATTCGCACTCTTGGGGCCTAATAGAATGCTCTCTTGGGCTTCGATCCTCGTTCCTTCGAATGGGAGCATGTACTCGTGGCAAATTCGCACTCTTGGGGCCTAATAGAATGCTCTCTTGGGCTTCGATCCTCGTTCCTTCGAATGGGAGCATGTACTCGTGGCAAATTCGCACTCTTGGGGCCTAATAGAATGCTCTCTTGGGCTTCGATCCTCGTTCCTTCGAATGGGAGCATGTACTCGTGGCAAATTCGCACTCTTGGGGCCTAATAGAATGCTCTCTTGGGCTTCGATCCTCGTTCCTTCGAATGGGAGCATGTACTCGTGGCAAATTCGCACTCTTGGGGCCTAATAGAATGCTCTCTTGGGCTTCGATCCTCGTTCCTTCGAATGGGAGCATGTACTCGTGGCAAATTCGCACTCTTGGGGCCTAATAGAATGCTCTCTTGGGCTTCGATCCTCGTTCCTTCGAATGGGAGCATGTACTCGTGGCAAATTCGCACTCTTGGGGCCTAATAGAATGCTCTCTTGGGCTTCGATCCTCGTTCCTTCGAATGGGAGCATGTACTCGTGGCAAATTCGCACTCTTGGGGCCTAATAGAATGCTCTCTTGGGCTTCGATCCTCGTCCCTTCGAATGGGAGCATGTACTCGTGGCAAATTCGCACTCTTGGGGCCTAATAGAATGCTCTCTTGGGCTTCGATCCTCGTTCCTTCGAATGGGAGCATGTACTCGTGGCAAATTCGCACTCTTGGGGCCTAATAGAATGCTCTCTTGGGCTTCGATCCTCGTTCCTTCGAATGGGAGCATGTACTCGTGGCAAATTCGCACTCTTGGGGCCTAATAGAATGCTCTCTTGGGCTTCGATCCTCGTTCCTTCGAATGGGAGCATGTACTCGTGGCAAATTCGCACTCTTGGGGCCTAATAGAATGCTCTCTTGGGCTTCGATCCTCGTTCCTTCGAATGGGAGCATGTACTCGTGGCAAATTCGCACTCTTGGGGCCTAATAGAATGCTCTCTTGGGCTTCGATCCTCGTTCCTTCGAATGGGAGCATGTACTCGTGGCAAATTCGCACTCTTGGGGCCTAATAGAATGCTCTCTTGGGCTTCGATCCTCGTTCCTGCAAATTCGCACTCTTGGGGCCTAATAGAATGCTCTCTTGGGCTTCGATCCTCGTTCCTTCGAATGGGAGCATGTACTCGTGGCAAATTCGCACTCTTGGGGCCTAATAGAATGCTCTCTTGGGCTTCGATCCTCGTTCCTTCGAATGGGAGCATGTACTCGTGGCAAATTCGCACTCTTGGGGCCTAATAGAATGCTCTCTTGGGCTTCGATCCTCGTTCCTTCGAATGGGAGCATGTACTCGTGGCAAATTCGCACTCTTGGGGCCTAATAGAATGCTCTCTTGGGCTTCGATCCTCGTTCCTTCGAATGGGAGCATGTACTCGTGGCAAATTCGCACTCTTGGGGCCTAATAGAATGCTCTCTTGGGCTTCGATCCTCGTTCCTTCGAATGCGAGCATGTACTCGTGGCAAATTCGCACTCTTGGGGCCTAATAGAATGCTCTCTTGGGCTTCGATCCTCGTTCCTTCGAATGGGAGCATGTACTCGTGGCAAATTCGCACTCTTGGGGCCTAATAGAATGCTCTCTTGGGCTTCGATCCTCGTTCCTTCGAATGGGAGCATGTACTCGTGGCAAATTCGCACTCTTGGGGCCTAATAGAATGCTCTCTTGGGCTTCGATCCTCGTTCCTTCGAATGGGAGCATGTACTCGTGGCAAATTCGCACTCTTGGGGCCTAATAGAATGCTCTCTTGGGCTTCGATCCTCGTTCCTTCGAATGGGAGCATGTACTCGTGGCAAATTCGCACTCTTGGGGCCTAATAGAATGCTCTCTTGGGCTTCGATCCTCGTTCCTTCGAATGGGAGCATGTACTCGTGGCAAATTCGCACTCTTGGGGCCTAATAGAATGCTCTCTTGGGCTCTCTTGGGCTTCGATCCTCGTTCGTTCCTTCGAATGGGAGCATGTACTCGTGGCAAATTCGCACTCTTGGGGCCTAATAGAATGCTCTCTTGGGCTTCGATCCTCGTTCCTTCGAATGGGAGCATGTACTCGTGGCAAATTCGCACTCTTGGGGCCTAATAGAATGCTCTCTTGGGCTTCGATCCTCGTTCCTTCGAATGCGAGCATGTACTCGTGGCAAATTCGCACTCTTGGGGCCTAATAGAATGCTCTCTTGGGCTTCGATCCTCGTTCCTTCGAATGGGAGCATGTACTCGTGGCAAATTCGCACTCTTGGGGCCTAATAGAATGCTCTCTTGGGCTTCGATCCTCGTTCCTTCGAATGGGAGCATGTACTCGTGGCAAATTCGCACTCTTGGGGCCTAATAGAATGCTCTCTTGGGCTTCGATCCTCGTTCCTTCGAATGGGAGCATGTACTCGTGGCAAATTCGCACTCTTGGGGCCTAATAGAATGCTCTCTTGGGCTTCGATCCTCGTTCCTTCGAATGGGAGCATGTACTCGTGGCAAATTCGCACTCTTGGGGCCTAATAGAATGCTCTCTTGGGCTTCGATCCTCGATCCTCGTTCCCTCGAATGGGAGCATGTACTCGTGGCAAATTCGCACTCTTGGGGCCTAATAGAATGCTCTCTTGGGCTTCGATCCTCGTTCCTTCGAATGGGAGCATGTACTCGTGGCAAATTCGCACTCTTGGGGCCTAATAGAATGCTCTCTTGGGCTTCGATTCTCGTTCCTTCGAATGGGAGCATGTACTCGTGGCAAATTCGCACTCTTGGGGCCTAATAGAATGCTCTCTTGGGCTTCGATCCTCGTTCCTTCGAATGGGAGCATGTACTCGTGGCAAATTCGCACTCTTGGGGCCTAATAGAATGCTCTCTTGGGGCTTCGATCCTCGTTCCTTCGAATGGGAGCATGTACTCGTGGCAAATTCGCACTCTTGGGGCCTAATAGAATGCTCTCTTGGGCTTCGATCCTCGTTCCTTCGAATGGGAGCATGTACTCGTGGCAAATTCGCACTCTTGGGGCCTAATAGAATGCTCTCTTGGGCTTCGATCCTCGTTCCCTCAAATGGGAGCATGTACTCGTGGCAAATTCGCACTCTTGGGGCCTAATAGAATGCTCTCTTGGGCTTCGATCCTCGTTCCTTCGAATGGGAGCATGTACTCGTGGCAAATTCGCACTCTTGGGGCCTAATAGAATGCTCTCTTGGGCTTCGATCCTCGTTCCTTCGAATGGGAGCATGTACTCGTGGCAAATTCGCACTCTTGGGGCCTAATAGAATGCTCTCTTGGGCTTCGATCCTCGTTCCTTCGAATGGGAGCATGTACTCGTGGCAAATTCGCACTCTTGGGGCCTAATAGAATGCTCTCTTGGGCTTCGATCCTCGTTCCTTCGAATGGGAGCATGTACTCGTGGCAAATTCGCACTCTTGGGGCCTAATAGAATGCTCTCTTGGGCTTCGATCCTCGTTCCTTCGAATGGGAGCATGTACTCGTGGCAAATTCGCACTCTTGGGGCCTAATAATAGAATGCTCTCTTGGGCTTCGATCCTCGTTCCTTCGAATGGGTGCATGAGTACTCGTGGCAAATTCGCACTCTTGGGGCCTAATAGAATGCTCTCTTGGGCTTCGATCCTCGTTCCTTCGAATGGGAGCATGTACTCGTGGCAAATTCGCACTCTTGGGGCCTAATAGAATGCTCTCTTGGGCTTCGATCCTCGTTCTTCCTTCGAATGCGAGCATGAACTCGTGGCAAATTCCAACTCTTGGGGCCTAATAGAATTCTCTCTTGGGCTTCGATCCTCGTTCCTTCGAATGGGAGCATGTACTCGTGGCAAATTCGCACTCTTGGGGCCTAATAGAATGCTCTCTTGGGCTTCGATCCTCGTTCCTTCGAATGGGAGCATGTACTCGTGGCAATTTCGCACTCTTGGGGCCTAATAGAATGCTCTCTTGGGCTTCGATCCTCGTTCCTTCGAATGGGAGCATGTACTCGTGGCAAATTCGCACTCTTGGGGCCTAATAGAATGCTCTCTTGGGCTTCGATCCTCGTTCCTTCGAATGGGAGCATGTACTCGTGGCAAATTCGCACTCTTGGGGCCTAATAGAATGCTCTCTTGGGCTTCGATCCTCGTTCTTTCGAATGCGAGCATGTACTCGTGGCAAATTCGCACTCTTGGGGCCTAATAGAATGCTCTCTTGGGCTTCGATCCTCGTTCCTTCGAATGGGAGCATGTACTCGTGGCAAATTCGCACTCTTGGGGCCTAATAGAGTGCTCTCTTGGGGCTTCGATCCTCGTTCCTTCGAATGGGAGCATGTACTCGTGGCAAATTCGCACTCTTGGGGCCTAATAGAATGCTCTCTTGGGCTTCGATCCTCGTTCCTTCGAATGGGAGCATGTACTCGTGGCAAATTCGCACTCTTGGGGCCTAATAGAATGCTCTCTTGGGCTTCGATCCTCGTTCCTTCGAATGGGAGCATGTACTCGTGGCAAATTCGCACTCTTGGGGCCTAATAGAATGCTCTCTTGGGCTTCGATCCTCGTTCCTTCGAATGCGAGCATGAACTCGTGGCAAATTCGCACTCTTGGGGCCTAATAGAATGCTCTCTTGGGCTTCGATCCTCGTTCCTTCGAATGGGAGCATGTACTCGTGGCAAATTCGCACTCTTGGGGCCTAATAGAATGCTCTCTTGGGCTTCGATCCTCGTTCCTTCGAATGGGAGCATGTACTCGTGGCAAATTCGCACTCTTGGGGCCTAATAGAATGCTCTCTTGGGCTTCGATCCTCGTTCCTTCGAATGGGAGCATGTACTCGTGGCAAATTCGCACTCTTGGGGCCTAATAGAATGCTCTCTTGGGCTTCGATCCTCGTTCCTTCGAATGGGAGCATGTACTCGTGGCAAATTCGCACTCTTGGGGCCTAATAGAATGCTCTCTTGGGCTTCGATCCTCGTTCCTTCGAATGGGAGCATGTACTCGTGGCAAATTCGCACTCTTGGGGCCTAATAGAATGCTCTCTTGGGCTTCGATCCTTGTTCTTCGAATGCGAGCATTCGAATGTACTCGGCAAAGCATCAAACGCACTCTTGGGGCTAATAGAAATCTCTTGGGCTCTTGGGGCCTAATAGAATGCTCTCTGGGGGCTTCGAATCCTCGTTCCTCCTTCGAATGGGAGCATGTACTCGTGGCAAATTCGCACTCTTGGGGCCTAATAGAATGCTCTCTTGGGCTTCGATCCTCGTTCCTTCGAATGGGAGCATGTACTCGTGGCAAATTCGCACTCTTGGGGCCTAATAGAATGCTCTCTCTTGGGCTTCGATCCTCGTTCCTTCGAATGGGAGCATGTACTCGTGGCAAATTCGCACTCTTGGGGCCTAATAGAATGCTCTCTTGGGCTTCGATCCTCGTTCCTTCGAATGGGAGCATGTACTCGTGGCAAATTCGCACTCTTGGATCATAATAGAATGCTCTCTTGGGCTTCGATCCTCGTTCCTTCGAATGCGAGCTTGTACTCGTGGCAAATTCGCACTCTTGGGGCCTAATAGAATGCTCTCTTGGGCTTCGATCCTCGTTTCCTTCGAATGTGAGCATGTACTCGTGGCAAATTCGCACTCTTGGGGCCTAATAGAATGCTCTCTTGGGCTTCGATCCTTGTTCCTTCGAATGGGAGCATGTACTCGTGGCAAATTCGCACTCTTGGGGCCTAATAGAATGCTCTCTTGGGCTTCGATCCTCGTTCCTTCGAATGCGAGCATGTACTCGTGGCAAATTCGCACTCTTGGGGCCTAATAGAATGCTCTCTTGGGGCTTCGATCCTCGTTCCTTCGAATGGGAGCATGTACTCGTGGCAAATTCGCACTCTTGGGGCCTAATAGAATGCTCTCTTGGGCTTCGATCCTCGTTCCTTCGAATGGGAGCATGTACTCGTGGCAAATTCGCACTCTTGGGGCCTAATAGAATGCTCTCTTGGGCTTCGATCCTCGTTCCTTCGAATGGGAGCATGTACTCGTGGCAAATTCGCACTCTTGGGGCCTAATAGAATGCTCTCTTGGGTCTTCGATCCTCGTTCCTTCGAATGGGAGCATGTACTCGTGGCAAATTCGCACTCTTGGGGCCTTATAGAATGCTCTCTGTGGCTTCGATCCTCGTTCCTTCGAATGGGAGCATGTACTCGTGGCAAATTCGCACTCTTGGGGCCTAATAGAATGCTCTCTTGGGCTTCGATCCTCGTTCCTTCGAATGGGAGCATGTACTCGTGGCAAATTCGCACTCTTGGGGCCTAATAGAATCTCTTGGGCTTCGATCCTTCGATCCTCGTTCCTTCGAATGGGAGCATGTACTCGAATTCGCACTCTTGGGGCCTAATAATAGAATGCTCTCTTGGGCTTCGATCCTCGTTCCTTCGAATGGGAGCATGTACTCGTGGCAAATTCGCACTCTTGGGGCCTAATAGAATGCTCTCTTGGGCTTCGATCCTCGTTCCTTCGAATGGGAGCATGTACTCGTGGCAAATTCGCACTCTTGGGGCCTAATAGAATGCTCTCTGGGCTTCGATCGATCCTCGTTCCTTCGAATGGAGCATGCATGTACTCGTGGCAAATTCGCACTCTTGGGGCCTAATAGAATGCTCTCTTGGGCTTGGATCCTTCGATCCTCGTTCCTTCGAATCGACTGGGAGCATGTACTCGTGGCAAATTCGCACTCTTGGGGCCTAATAGAATGCTCTCTTCTGCTTCGATCCTCGTTCCTTCGAATGGGAGCATGTACTCGTGGCAAATTCGCACTCTTGGGGCCTAATAGAATGCTCTCTTGGGCTTCGATCCTCGTTCCTTCGAATGGGAGCATGTACTCGTGGCAAATTCGCACTCTTGGGGCCTAGTAGAATGCTCTCTTGGGCTTCGATCCTCGTTCTTTCGAATGGGAGCATGTACTCGTGGCAAATTCGCACTCTTGGGGCCTAATAGAATGCTCTCTTGGGCTTCGATCCTCGTTCCTTCGAATGGGAGCATGTACTCGTGGCAAATTCGCACTCTTGGGGCCTAATAGAATGCTCTCTTGGGCTTCGATCCTCGTTCCTTCGAATGGGAGCATGTACTCGTGGCAAATTCGCACTCTTGGGGCCTAATAGAATGCTCTCTTGGTTATTCGATCCTCGTTCCTTCGAATGCGAGCATGTACTCGTGGCAAATTCGCACTCTTGGGGCCTAATAGAATGCTCTCTTGGGCTTCGATCCTCGTTCCTTCGAATGGGAGCATGTACTCGTGGCAAATTCGCACTCTTGGGCCTTCGAATGGGAGCATGTACTCGTGGCAAATTCGCACTCTTGGGGCCTAATAGAATGCTCTCTTGGGGCTTCGATCCTCGTTCCTTCGAATGCGAGCATGTACTCGTGGCAAATTCGCACTCTTGGGGCCTAATAGAATGCTCTCTTGGGCTTCGATCCTCGTTCCTTCGAATGGGAGCATGTACTCGTGGCAAATTCGCACTCTTGGGGCCTAATAGAATGCTCTCTTGGGCTTCGATCCTCGTTCCTTCGAATGGGAGCATGTACTCGTGGCAAATTCGCACTCTTGGGGCCTAATAGAATGCTCTCTTGGGCTTCGATCCTCGTTCCTTCGAATGCGAGCATGTACTCGTGGCAAATTCGCACTCTTGGGGCCTAATAGAATGCTCTCTTGGGCTTCGATCCTCGTTCCTTCGAATGGGAGCATGTACTCGTGGCAAATTCGCACTCTTGGGGCCTAATAGAATGCTCTCTTGGGCTTCGATCCTCGTTCCTTCCTTCGAATGCGAGCATGTACTCGTGGCAAATTCGCACTCTTGGGGCCTAATAGAATGCTCTCTTGGGCTTCGATCCTCGTTCCTTCGAATGCGAGCATGTACTCGTGGCAAATTCGCACTCTTGGGGCCTAATAATAGAATGCTCTCTGGGCTCGATCTTGGGCTTCGATCCTCGTTCCTTCGAATGCGAGCATGTACTCGTGGCAAATTCGCACTCTTGGGGCCTAATAGAATGCTCTCTTGGGCTTCGATCCTCGTTCCTTCGAATTCGAGCATGTACTCGTGGCAAATTCGCACTCTTGGGGCCTAATAGAATGCTCACTTGGGCTTCGATCCTCGTTCCTTCTCATCTGAGCATGTACTCGTGGCAAATTCGCACTCTTGGGGCCTAATAGAATGCTCTCTTGGGCTTCGATCCTCGTTCCTTCTCATATGAGCTTCGAATGGGAGCATGTACTCGTGGCAAATTCGCACTCTTGGGGCCTAATAGAATGCTCTCTTGGGCTTCGATCCTCGTTCCTTCGAATGGGAGCATGTACTCGTGGCAAATTCGCACTCTTGGGGCCTAATAGAATGCTCTCTTGGGCTTCGATCCTCGTTCCTTCGAATGGGAGCATGTACTCGTGGCAAATTCGCACTCTTGGGGCCTAATAGAATGCTCTCTTGGGCTTCGATCCTCGTTCCTTCGAATGGGAGCATGTACTCGTGGCAAATTCGCACTCTTGGGGCCTAATAGAATGCTCTCTTGGTCTTCGATCCTTGTTCCTTCGAATGGGAGCATGTACTCGTGGCAAATTCGCACTCTTGGGGCCTAGTAGGATGCTCTCTTGGGCTTCGATCCTCGTTCCTTCGAATGGGAGCATGTACTCGTGGCAAATTCGCACTCTTGGGGCCTAATAGAATGCTCACTTGGGCTTCGATCCTCGTTCCTTCGAATGGGAGCATGTACTCGTGGCAAATTCGCACTCTTGGGGCTAATAATGCTCTCTTGGGCTTCTCTCTTGGGCTTCGATCCTCGTTCCTTCGAATGGGAGCATGTACTCGTGGCAAATTCGCACTCTTGGGGCCTAATAGAATGCTCTCTTGGTCTTCGATCCTCGTTCCTTCGAATGGGAATGCATGCTTCGATACTCGTGGGGCAAATTCGCACTCTTGGGGCCTAATAGAATGCTCTCTTGGGCTTCGATCCTCGTTCCTTCGAATGGGAGCATGTACTCGTGGCAAATTCGCACTCTTGGGGCCTAATAGAATGCTCTCTTGGGCTTCGGGCTTCGTTCCTTCGTTCCTTCGTGGGAGCATGTACTCGTGGCAAATTCGCACTCTTGGGGGCAAATGCTCTCTTGGGCTTCGATCCTCGTTCTCGAATGGGGCCTAATAGCAAATTCGCTCTCTTGGGGCTTCGATCCTCTTGGGCTTCGATCCTTTCCTTCGAATGCGAGCATGTACTCGTGGCAAATTCGCGCTCTTGGGGCCTAGTAGAATGCTCTCTTGGGCTTCGATCCTCGTTCCTTCGAATGGAGCATGTACTCGTGGCAAATTCGCACTCTTGGGGCCTAATAGAATGCTCTCTTGGGCTTCGATCCTCGTTCCTTCGAATGGGAGCATGTACTCGTGGCAAATTCGCACTCTTGGGGCCTAATAATAGAATGCTCTCTTGGGCTTCGATCCTCGTTCCTTCGAATGGGAGCATGTACTCGTGGCAAATTCGCACTCTTGGGGCCTAATAGAATGCTCTCTTGGGCTTCGATCCTCGTTCCTTCGAATGGGAGCATGTACTCGTGGCAAATTCGCACTCTTGGGGCCTAATAGAATGTCTTGGGCTTCGGCTTCTTCGATCCTCGTTCCTTCGAATGGGAGCATGTACTCGTGGCAAATTCGCACTCTTGGGGCCTAATGGAATGCTCTCTTGGGGCTATAGAATGCTCTCTTGGGCTTCGATCCTCGTTTCCTTCGAATGGGAGCATGTACTCGTGGCAAATTCGCACTCTTGGGGCCTAATAGAATGCTCTCTTGGGCTTCGATCCTCGTTCCTTCGAATGGGAGCATGTACTCGTGGCAAATTCGCACTCTTGGGGCCTAATAGAATGCTCTCTTGGGCTTCGATCCTCGTTCCTTCGAATGGGAGCATGTACTCGTGGCAAATTCGCACTCTTGGGGCCTAATAGAGAATGCTCTCTTGGGCTTCGATCCTCGTTCCTTCGAATGGGAGCATGTACTCGTGGCAAATTCGCACTCTTGGGGCCTAATAGAATGCTCTCTTGGGCTTCGATCCTCGTTCCTTCGAATGGGAGCATGTACTCGTGGAAAATTCGCACTCTTGGGGCCTAATAGAATGCTCTCTTGGGCTTCGATCCTCGTTCCTTCGAATGCGAGCATGTACTCGTGGCAAATTCGCACTCTTGGGGCCTAATAGAATGCTCTCTTGGGCTTCGATCCTCTCGATCCTCGTTCCTTCGAATGGGAGCATGTACTCGTGGCAAATTCGCACTCTTGGGGCTAATAATAGAATGCTCACTTGGGCTTCGATCCTCGTTCCTTCGAATGGGAGCATGTACTCGTGGCAAATTCGCACTCTTGGGGCCTAATAGAATGCTCTCTTGGTCTTCGATCCTCGTTCCTTCGAATGGGAGCATGTACTCGTGGCAAATTCGCACTCTTGGGGCATAATAGAATGCTCTCTTGGGCTTCGATCCTCGTTCCTTCGAATGGGAGCATGTACTCGTGGCAAATTCGCACTCTTGGGGCCTAATAGAATGCTCTCTTGGGCTTCGATCCTCGTTCCTTCGAATGGGAGCATGTACTCGTGGCAAATTCGCACTCTTGGGGCCTAATAGAATGCTCTCTTGGGCTTCGATCCTCGTTTCTTCGAATGGGAGCATGTACTCGTGGCAAATTCGCACTCTTGGGGCCTAATAGAATAGAATGCTCTCTTGGGCTTCGATCCTCGTTCCTTCGAATGAATTGGAGCATGTACTCGTGGCAAATTCGCACTCTTGGGGCCTAATAGAATGCTCTCTTGGGCTTCGATCCTCGTTCCTTCGAATGGGAGCATGTACTCGTGGCAAATTCGCACTCTTGGGGCCTAATAGAATGCTCTCTTGGGCTTCGATCCTTGTTCCTTCGAATGGGAGCATGTACTCGTGGCAAATTCGCACTCTTGGGGCATAATAGAATGCTCTCTTGGGCTTCGATCCTCGTTCCTTCGAATGGGAGCATGTACTCGTGGCAAATTCGCACTCTTGGGGCCTAATAGAATGCTCTCTTGGGCTTCGATCCTCGTTCCTTCGAATGGGAGCATGTACTCGTGGCAAATTCGCACTCTTGGGGCCTAATAGAATGCTCTCTTGGGCTTCGATCCTCGTTCCTTCGAATGGGAGCATGTACTCGTGGAAAATTCGCACTCTTGGGGCCTAATAGAATGCTCTCTTGGGCTTCGATCCTCGTTCCTTCTCATATGAGCATGTACTCGTGGCAAATTCGCACTCTTGGGCCTTCGAATGGGAGCATGTACTCGTGGCAAATTCGCACTCTTGGGGCCTAATAGAATGCTCTCTTGTCGGCTTCGATCCTCGTTCCTTCGAATGGGAGCATGTACTCGTGGCAAATTCGCACTCTTGGGGCCTAATAGAGTGCCCTCTTTCGATCCTCGTTCCTTCGAATGGGAGCATGTACTCGTGGCAAATTCGCACTCTTGGGGCGTAATAGAATGCTCTCTTGGGCTTCGATCCTCGATCCTCGTTCCTTCGAATGGGAGCATGTACTCGTGGCAAATTCGCACTCTTGGGGCCTAATAGAATGCTCTCTTGGGCTTCGATCCTCGTTCCTTCGAATGGGAGCATGTACTCGTGGCAATTCGCACTCTTGGGGCCTTATAGAATGCTCTCTTGGGCTTCGATCCTCGTTCCTTCGAATGGGAGCATGTACTCGTGGCAAATTCGCACTCTTGGGGCCTAATAGAATGCTCTCTTGGGCTTCGATCCTCGTTCCTTCTCATATGAGCATGTACTCGTGGCAAATTCGCACTCTTGGGGCCTAATAGAATGCTCTCTTGGGCTTCGATCCTCGTTCCTTCGAATGCGAGCATGAACTCGTGGCAAATTCGCACTCTTGGGGCCTAATAGAATGCTCTCTTGGGCTTCGATCCTCGTTCCTTCGAATGGGAGCATGTACTCGTGGCAAAGAGTGCGTAATAGAATGCTCTCTTGGGCTTCGAATCTCGTTCCTTCGAATGGGAGCATGTACTCGTGGCAAATTCGCACGTGGCAAATTCGCACTCTTGGGGCCTAATAGAATGCTCTCTTGGGCTTCGATCCTCTTTCCTTCGAATGGGAGCATGTACTCGTGGCAAATTCGCACTCTTGGGGCCTAATAGAGTTGGCAAATTCGCTCTCTTGAGGCCTAATAGAATGCTCTCTTGGGCTTCGATCCTCGTTCCTTCGAATGGGAGCATGTACTCGTGGCAAATTCGCACTCTTGGGGCCTAATAGAATGCTCTCTTGGGCTTCGATCCTCGTTCCTTCGAATGCGAGCATGTACTCGTGGCAAATTCGCACTCTTGGGGCCTAATAGAATGCTCTCTTGGGCTTCGATCCTCGTTCCTTCGAATGGGAGCATGTACTCGTGGCAAATTCGCACTCTTGGGGCCTAATAGAATGCTCTCTTGGGCTTCGATCCTCGTTCCTTCGAATGGGAGAGCATGTACTCATGGCAAATTCGCACTCTTGGGGGGCGTAATAGAATGCTCTCTTGATCCTTCGCTTCGATCCTCGTTCCTTCGAATGGGAGCATGTACTCGTGGCAAAATCGCACTCTTGGGGCCTAATAGGATGCTCTCTTGGGCTTCGATCCTCGTTCCTTCGAATGGGAGCATGTACTCGTGGCAAATTAGAACTCTTGGGGCCTAATAGAATGCTCTCTTGGGCTTCGATCCTCGTTCCTTCGAATGGGAGCATGTACTCGTGGCAAATTCGCACTCTTGGGGCCTAATAGAATGCTCTCTTGGGCTTCGATCCTCGTTCCTTCGAATGGGAGCATGTACTCGTGGCAAATTCGCACTCTTGGGGCCTAATAGAATGCTCTCTTGGGCTTCGATCCTCGTTCCTTCGAATGCGAGCATGAACTCGTGGCAAATTCGTACTCTTGGGGCCTAATAGAATGCTCTCTTGGGCTTCGATCCTCGTTCCTTCGAATGGGAGCATGTACTCGTGACAAATTCGCACTCTTGGGGCCTAATAGAATGCTCACTTGGGCTTCGATCCTCGTTCCTTCGAATGGGAGCATGTACTCGTGGCAAATTCGCACTCTTGGGGCCTAATAGAATGCTCTCTTGGGCTTCGATCCTCGTTCCTTCGAATGCGAGCATGAACTTGTGGCAAATTCGTACTTTTGGGGCCTAATAGAATGCTCTCTTGGGCTTCGATCCTCGTTCCTTCGAATGGGAGCATGTACTCGTGGCAAATTCGCACTCTTGGGGCCTAATAGAATGCTCACTTGGGCTTCGATCCTCCGGCCGATCTGTGGGTTTTCGAGTGGGTCTCCTGGAATTGGGCCTTATCCCTGCATCCCCGAGGCTAAGCTACTGTAGTTACGCCTTTTTGACCGATGGCATTTGCAATGTAGCTACGCCATCCCTTTCCTTTTCTTCGCGGAGCTCTACCGAAAACCCTAGCACTGTTCCTCTACCACTCTTCCGCTGAGGGCCAAAATCGCCGAGATTTCCTTCCTCTTCCTCGCTTCGGCCGATCTCTGGGTTTCCGAGTGGGTCTCCCCTATCTGGCTTCGTGTCTTCTTTGGCGTGGCCAGGGAGGCGTCGTGATGCAGATTAACTGTGGGTGCAGCTCCGATCTCGCTCCTCCTCTTGGTTAGCGTACGGATCTAGCTCATCTCCTTAGTTTGTTGCTTTTCTCTCTTCATCGCGCCTATTCCCCTTCTTGCCTTCGCCGGCGTCGGCAGGAAGCTTCGTGCTGCCACTTCTTCACCGCCTTCGGCTCTGATCTCCCTCTTTTTGCCGGTTAGCCTTCAGATCTACTTCATATGGCTTCGTTGTTTGAGGTAGCCCTGTAGTTGGATTTTGAAAGGTATTTGTCGCCTATTTCTCTTCTTGCCTTCTCTGTCGTCGCCTCGTGCTGGCACTCCTTCACAGGCTTGTGCTTGATCTTGCTCCTGTGTGCTTACCAAATGGATGTACCTCCTCTGGCTTTGTTGGCAGAGGAAGCCCTGTAGTCGGATTTCGATAGTTGCAGTCTGGCCTAATTCGGCTCGTGCTACCTGCGCCACCCACAGGTAGGCTTTGTGCCGCCGTCCATTACAGTGTCGGCCTCCGATCTTGGTCCTTTTGCTATAGCAAGGTTTGTTTCCTGTGGCATTTCTTACTCATACACCTCTATCACAATGCTTTGCAATGGCTGATGTGCACAGATGATGTTTTATGACTGTTGCAAACTATACTCTTGTTATGTGATGTTGTTTGGTAATCAAGCTTTGTTTGATGACCATAGTAAATTTCGGTAATTTGCTTGTATCTGGCAACGTAAAAAGCATTCGATCTATATGATATAGAGGTGCCAATTACATGAGCAGAGAGAAATCTTTGTATGTGTTTACACAATATAGAGGTGCCAATTACATGAGCAATATTCAACATGCAATTCGATCAATGCAAAGTCGGATGACTATCCGTCAAAATTTTTGTTTACCCGATGCCGGCGATGATGACGGTTTTCATTTAATATTTGAAGGACGGCATAAATTGTAAAATTTGTGCAACCCCATATTAATTGGAAACCAAATGAGCCATACTACTGACGCCACTACATTTCGGGCCTACGGCAAAGTAATTTAAGTAGAATATGATTGCAACTTCGCATTGCTCGATTGCATGTTGAATATTGCTCATGTAATTGTTTACTTTCGTTTCTTGACTAAATGAGACACCCTGATTTTATTTATGTATTTCATTGACTAAAGCATAAATGAGTACATGTTGTTATTTGTATGCCACCTCTATTTCATCTAGATGAACTATGGTGTTAAAATAAGCACTACAAACCTACTTCAAATTGAAACTTATTAAATAGTTTACTTATAGTTGTTGGGTGTAGTATAACCTATATATGTACATCCATTGCATATCTTGTAAGTTTCCTCTGCTATTGTATATGCATGGTCTACTTCTTTTACATATGTTACTCTAGGTCTAACACTAGATTAAGAACTATTTACTCAATCTCATGCACCCGTCAGGATGAACTAATTTTGCAACTACAGATGCGTGCCTTCAAGAAATTTTCTACGTCCTTTCGTAACGAAGCTGGGTTGCCGGAGAACTCACGTAATGAAATGCAACATATTGAGGGACGAGTCAATAATCGAAATGAAACAAGGAGAAGAACTGCTAATTGGACCGACTCATTGGATTCATCTTTGTTAGGTCTAATGAGGGAGGAACATAACTTAGGTAACTATGTTAATGGGACGTTCACAACCATAGCGTGGAATAGGATCGTAAGTGAATTCAACATTGCGAATAAAGTTAATCTCAACAAGAATCAAATGAAGAATCGATTGAAAGTTTTGAAGAAAACTTTCCTGACATATAATTGCCTTGCTAATAAGAGCGGATGGGGGTGGGATTACGAACGCAACATTCCCACAGCTGATGACCCAAGTATCTGGGCTGCTATAATAGCGGTAAAGTTGAAATAACTTGCATTACTTTTTCTGCCAATTGACTTCCTTTTATAGTATTATATTGTTATTATCCTTTGTTCAGGAGAATCCAGCGTACGCCAAGTGTAAGGATAAACCATTTCCCGCCTATAAGGACCTCGAGTTCCTTACTGAAAAGACAACCGCTACTGGAAAATATAGTTTTTCCACTACAATGGCCAGTCAGCCTACAGTAGAAAGCTCATCCGGATCATCCCCCGGTGAGGACGAAAGTCTTATTGGCGAGAGAATGTCAGCCTTTAATCTCTCACCTAGTCCATTTGAAGCAGGGTCATCAGGTGTCGGCTTCAATGCAAATGATGGAGGCACTAATCACTCACGCTCTGCAAGCCCTCCCCCGATGCAAACAACTGCCGGACTAAATGCTAGTGGTTCAGGCCATAGCTCTGGTGGGAAAAGACCTCGTTCTCCACAACCCCCAAATCCTCAACGCAAGCATGCATCTTCTGGCGGTGGCCGAAAGAAGAAAAGTGATCTCGCGACTGAGGCGATTGCCGAGATGGTCCAAATTGGGAAACAAAAACTTGACCTCGCGCGCCAATTAGTTCACAATGAGATCACCAATCGCCCCAATATTCCATCGCTTGAGGCATGCGTTCAGAGAGTTTACAATCTGCCAGGAATAACTAATGAAAGGATCTTGGCAGCAGGGGATGCTTTGAAGGATGATAAGAATCGGATCATCTTCATGACTATGAATGACGACCTAGCATTAATGTGGGTTGATCGGCAGGTTTCACAACAAAATTTATTGTACAAGCAATTATTTCCAGGGATGTAGTCCAAAGAAATTATCGCCGAGATGCGTGAAAACTCGGTTTGAGATAGAGCATTAAATAAGGCATTAATTCCCCTACCATTATAAGAAGATAAATCAATCTCTTCCTTACTCCACTTATTCCGAGGTTTGGGGACGTTAACATTATCGACGATTTGAGTGGGATGAGTCCATCCATATTCTATGGATTGCCACACTCGCTCATCGATGGCTATTAGAAAAGCTCTCATGTGAACTTTCCAATAAGCATAGTTTGTGCCATCGAAGAATGGAGGTCGATTAATGTTACCACATTCACCCATAATGATAGATAAATCTAGATCCCGCTCTGATACCATAAGTTATGGGGGAACCCTAAGGATCTATCTAGATACTATCAATACCTAGAGGGGGGTGAATAGGTAAGACGGCCAAACCACAAAACTCGATACAAAAATAAATACGGAAATTAAAAATCAACACACCGAGATTTACGTGGAAAAACTCCAACTAGGAGTAAAAAACCCACGGGACCAACACGCGATAACAATCCACTAAGAAATAAAAGATTACAAGGTGATCACCGACTCCACGGACTGAAACCTCTCTTTTATCTTCTTTGGATCTCGCGCACACCATCGGGTTGTCCACGCCCCACGTTCGAATCCACGAACGCCACGTTCCGAATCCACGAAATGCTCAACTTCAAATCCACGAAGCCTTTATCACGCCGAATCCACGACGCCCACTCGAATCCACGAGCGCACTCCGTCCGGAGCAAGAACAATAAAGTTGATGATAATTTATTGCTTAGAATATCATGAAGGATCTGTGGGAATAATCTCTAAGCAATTCTCAAATTGATTCTAGAAGAAAATTAAAGATCTAGGGCATCATGAATCAATTTGAGAGAAGCTTGATGTATAAGATGAGGAAAACGGTTACCTACAAGCTTCTAGGATTTCTAAACAATAATCTATGCTTAACCACGTTTTAAAGACATCCCCACATCTTATTTATAGGTTTAGAAGTAATCCGAAATAGACTAGGATTGAAAACTGATTTTAAAAAGGTTTGGAATCAAATTAGGATTGCAAAACTGATTTTAAAAAGGTTTGGAAGAAATTAGAATCAAATTAGGATTGCAAAACTGATTTTAAAAAATCTACCATCTTATTTATAGGTTTGGGAGACATTAGAATCAGAGTAGGATTGAAAAAAAATATTTTCGAAAAATCGCGACGGGTCGGGGTCCGGACCTTGGATGCAGGGTCCGGACTCTAAAACTCTCCAGCGTTTCATAGTCCGGACCTCAGCCCTCAGGGTTCGGACCCTCCCTGCGTGACAGCCAGGGAGGCGTACGAGTTCCGGACCTCACCTCAGGGTCCGGATCCTGAAAATTGAAAAACTTAATTTTTATATTTTAAATCAATTTTTATCTATTCTAATGTCTTCCAAACACTTGTAAATGATCATAAATCATCATCACAATTATTTAAACTTACCAAGCATCGTGAATTCATACGTTGAGTCTTCGAGTCTTCAAACTTCATCTCTTCTTCTTTGAACCTTCAAGACTCCGACTCACTTCACGAAATATGTAAATATAAAATTCGTAACACATCGGACCTTGGACAATCAGTCCAGAGATCACCCGCTACCCACACGTACTGCCCACAGCAGCCACAAAGTGCACAATTGCATAAAAGCCCCTAACAATGCATAAAATCACATTATTTTATGTGATTAACAGGGTTTTATGGCTTGTTATCGTAAACCGAGGGCTTTCGAGGTCAGCCGAGACACGTACTGACAGGTCTCGACGTGCCGGAGGCCGTGCTCATGATCCGGAGCACAGAGCCTCACTGTGGAGAGCGCGGGAGTGACTCGAAGTTCTGTGAACTACGCGCACAGAAACTTAAATGCGTCTAATTCACTAATCCGGGGCTCGCTGACCCCAAAGAAGATGAGCACGATGATCAGCACTGACCAGAGATCATCGTGCTCACTTCCGGAAGCCTCGGGGTGGCCTCGGATCGTCGGAACAGTGACCCGAAACCATAATAGTGCACAAAACAGCTTAATAAAGCTTACCGGGCCAATGCGGGGCTCGGGTTGGCCGGCGGCGGCCGGGCGGAGGGCCCGCCGGCGGCAGGTGGGTGCGGGCCGGTGTGGGGAGGTCGACGCTCGCGTCGGCCGGCGACGGGAGGCAGCCGGAGGTGCGGCGGAGCAAGATGAGCCCGCACAACTAGGGCTCGGGTTCAAGGAGCCGCGGCGACCACGGCGGCAGCCAAGGCGTTCAGGGGCGATTGTGACAGGTCGCCGGAGGCCAGAGGAAGGCAAGGTTACCAGCCCCGAGCGGCGGCGGCGCGAGGAGAGGGGACTGGCTCACCCTCGGCCAGATGGTGCTCGGGGTGGCCGCAGGCTGCCCAGATGGCGGCGGCGGCGCGCGGGGACAGCGGCGACCGACGGGGATGGTCGTCGGGGATCGGGGCCGCTGTCAGGGGAAGAGCTCGTGGGTGTGGGGCCTTCCTGGCAGCAGTTCGGGCAGAGATGAGGGGATGTGGTGATGAAGTTGAGGGAGTAGAGGGAGGAGGGACTGTTTTCGGCGGCCGGCGGCGTGCGCAGGCGGCCGGGGCGCGCGCGGCTAGGGCAGGGGGAAGAGGGGGAGGCGGCTAGGGCTCAGCAGAGGGAGAGGGCTGCTTAGGGTTAGGGTTTGCATGATGAAACCCTAGATGCCCTATATAAGCAAAAATATAATTTTGCAAGTTGGTCCTCCAAAGATGATTATTTTCAACTGAGTCCCTCACAGCGCGAGTAAATCGCGTGGATGTACCTCCACGTTCGAAATCACGCAAAACGGTACATAAAATATAGAGGGTTTTGAGAGTTTTCCGTTTTGCCACTTTCGACCCCTTTGCGAACATTATGAAATTCCCGGAGAACCGTCCGTCAGATTTGCGAACGGACTGCACCAGCGCGTTCAGCATGACCGAGACATCGAAACTACTATTTTTTTTGCCTGATTTGGTCGCCGATCTGCGAAGAAACCCATCCTCTCCGGATCCATATATATATATACCTATATATATATATCAATTTATATTTTCCAAATTCAAATTCAAATTTGAATTTCCTTTTTATTCCAAATCTCAGATATTACAATACTGGCAGGGGATACATTTCGATTCGACGGAGGAGATAAACTCGAAATATAAGGCAATTTTACAGTCTAAATTTTAGAATTTGGTAAAATTTATTCGTAAGCTTCTAACTATAATTATTGAAAAATAGTGCTGCTTTGGAACCATATATTGTTTAGTCAAAACTTTATAATTTAGAAAAAAATTGTATATAAGATTCTAACTATAATTTTATTTTTTAATGATTAAGTTTAATCATACCGATTGGCTATACGTAATTAACACATTATTTTACTTTTATTATCTATCCGTCGTATCGCGCGGATATCTGTACTAGTATTAATTATTTAGACTCAATTCGACCAACAGACATCTCTAGATTTTTATACCAAGGTTATCACAAATTGTTTTAATTTCGAGTTGAATACGAGCAGGCTTGAACTATTTTTGAGACGATATCGGGTCGGCTCCCACTTTAGGCTCCGACTTTGCCCTGTTGCTGCCCTAGTTTGGAGACGTGAGATGAATGAGAATGACCCTCGGGCCGAACCGACTCCGTGAGCTGAGCCTGAGGAGGCTTCTCTCACGTGACGCCGACATTGTAAGAGACCCCCGCCCCCCCCAAATCGGGCCCCGCGCAACAAAATTAGCTCCGTCTGCTATTCTTCTTCCCGGAAGGAAGCCCTAGTGACCCTGCCTGCTCCCACTGCGAGATTCAAAGAGTAGAGCTCTGCGCTTCTCCACTGCCATCCTCAAACACTATCTCTTCCTCCTCGTAGATCCTTCTTCGCCGCTACGAACCATCCCCAAAATGGTAATGGAAGAGCACGAGAACGGCGGGGGCAACGCCGCGTCGCAGAAGGAAGAAGAGAAGGAGAAGGAGAAGGAGAAGGAGAAGGAGGAGGCGGAGGAGGAGGCGACGATAGGGCCAGGCCCCGCCGCTCCTCGCTCGCGCCCGAAGCGACCCCTGCAGTTCGAGCACGCTTTCCTCGACGCCCTCCCCTGCGCCCACATGTACCTACTTACAACAACAGCCCCACTTTTTTCTTTTTATGTTTTATTTGTTTTATAATTATAATTTGGATGCTGCCATCAACTAAGAACCCTCTTTTAGCTAAAAAGATACCCACTTTAAATTTTGTTTGAGTTCTTCTAGCTGGTTTACTTGGAAATTTTGTCAAATTTATTGGCTCTATCAGCTACCGAGTGCTTATTTTAAGTTTTGATGGAATCATCGATGACTTTGATAAATCTCCAATTTATATGACTAAAATCACTCAATTCCAAAATGTCACCAGTTAAGAGGAGGGCCGTTTTCAAAATGGCCTACGGTTGAGGGAGTGTCCATGCATTTCTGCCAGCTGATGAGCTAGGAACAGTAGTAACATTTTGATATTACCCATCTTTGGTCGATTGATGTGCAAAGAGCATTTGTCGCGTTCTTCTTTAAGATTTGAAGTCAATTAGCTGCTGCGTGCTGAACCGGAATTATGTGCAATGCAGGTATGAGAAGAGTTACATGCATCGGGATGTGGTCACTCACGTCGCTGTATCAGCAACGGATTTCTTCATCACCGGAAGTATTGATGGTGCTTTCCCTATCTTTTACTGTTTATTCAAGTGATATCTTGAATTGATATACTAGCTGGTCGTCTTAAGTTTCTCTTCTCAAAATTGCTCATTATATTTCCTAGTTTGACGTTCTCATATCTGATGGAATGTTGTGGGTCAGAAAATGCTATTTCGTTGTAAAATTCTATTTCAGCAACTTCCATGCCATATAAATATATATGTACATATATTGTTTGGCCATTAACAAGTTGTCTCTCAGTTAAGATCCTATATTTTCAAATAATATTCTATACTGCATTTATTATTATACTCGGTCATTCAGTAGTTACTTAAAAACTTATATTTGTAAGTAATTATGCACAAATTAGATTTCAGAGGGTTGAAAGATCCTGATTTGCTTGTTTTTATTGCATCTACCGGTATTCATGATAAAGAACTAAAGAAAAAATAAAAGGATGAAGCCTCTAGCTAGTGAAGGTTTAATGAACTTTAGCCAAAATTTTATTTTATTTTATTTTTTGCTTGTGCTTTAAAGATTCAATAATTTTATATTTGATTAATTTCCATTCCTAATCGTAGGAAAGAAGAACTAAGTGAAGCAAACTCCTGGCTCTTAGATAAAAGAGAATCATAAAAGCTAGAAAGTACAAGTAGGAACTAGGAAGGGTTGTGCATTAGCTCTGATTCTACCAACCTGTGATATTCGTAAAGAATATCTCCTTATCATGTCACCATATATATATGATTTTCTATACTGTTATATTTTGTATTAATTATGTTTTTCTATACTAAATTTGTGCATGCCACGCTCCGGGACCCTTTGGGAAAGTATTTTTGAAAATCCTTCCTCTTGAAAATAGAGTTACGGAAAAGCGTCCTAATTTTTTTTGAAATTTTGCCTAAGACGCGCACAGACGCCACGCACACAGAGTTTACTCTGTCTGCACAGATAAAGTTTCTTCTGTACATGCACGGCGTAGGAGCACAGACAAAACAACTACAATCACAACAACAACCTAAACAGGGAGGAATCAATATACGACTACCACAACCAATAATTCATAAACCATAAGAATAGGAAAACCCAAAACCAAGTCTACTCACAGTACTACGAGTCCATGATACATAACCATAACCTGATAAAGGAACAAATACAGCCGGAAAGTAAAATTGAAGCTAGTAATTAAGATCCATGGCACGAACTATCTAGGCGCTAACTAAGGAATAGATACAGCTGGAAAGTAAAATAGATGCTAGTAATCAAGATCCATGGCACGAACTATCTTGGCGCTAAGTAACCACGTCCTTACACAGCGCCCCAACTGACACTGTCAGCAACACCTATAAATATAGTGGGGTGAGAAACATATAAATATATTTTCCAGTAGGGACAACCAGCCGCCGAAGGCAAGCCGCACTCACTGGTCAACAAAGAGTATGATAAAGTGATAACAACAATAATAAGGAAATAATTAAAATAATCAACTGAGATATAAGCATGATCAACTACAGTAGTATGAAGATAAACAGGTAAGGATTATGAAATAGAATACAATCTAATGTTGCTACTTTAAATGAGAGCAAACTATATAAATGCGATAAAGATACCGACTGCAGTAGCAAGATAATACATAATCAAATGTAATTAACAGACTATCCGAGAGATGCCACTAATGTAATCGAAACAACTAACTGAATGCCATGCATAACTCAAACATGGGTATATGCATCAACTGGACATAAAGATCGTCCTAAGTCATACCTAATCACCACGACCGCCATAAAGGCGCAGCCTAAGCTTGCCTACTAGGTCGCAAGGACCAATAACCAAGTTCTACTCCGGAAGGATACAACATGCCGCGTCCAAAGTTGCTAACTCTATCTAAGAGCGGTGTACATCAAACCTGGCAGTGAAGTACTCAGGGTGACAAACCCTGCCTAAGAACAATACCTCCTGCTGGGCAGGCAAACTGAAGCACTCTAGGCTGTGAACCCTGTCTAAGAGCAACAACGCCATCTTAAGTTATACTATGTGTATGCTCAAGGCTCCAACAATCCACACTCAACAGTCTAACCAACACCCTTAGGCAACATGAGGAGCCAAGAAATAATCTCAAGGAATGTCAAAAAAAGCAAGAAGGTCCATACTCACAAGTATAATCATATTCTCAAGGTCGACTAGTATGCTACACTACACGAGCATCGAGAAAGACGATGATAAATGCAAGGAATGGAAGTGAAGTATGCTAAAGTCCCAATCATGAACAGAATAAGCCAGCCGACCTCTAAGTCAAATCTCAGGAAGAGGCATTGACTAATTAGGTCAAATCTCATGAAGTAAATTCACTGACTACAGGATCAAATCATATGAAGGGAAATAGCCGACTGACAAGGTCTAATCACATAGGAGTGAATCTGCTGACCGCCTGATCGACACGGTGAACACTCAACAAATGAGTAACATCGACCTATCAGGTTATATCATAGTCAGGTCTATAAGTCACCAGAACAAGTCCTACTCTACATGTCATACACCATCTATTGATGGAAAACAATCATAAGCAGTACAATGTGCAATATGATAAAGCAACAGACATGTAGAGTACAAAGCATGTAAGAATACGAAATAATGATAAGTTGTACTACTCAACAACTATATGGAATAGAATGAGCATAGAGGAAAACCGAATAAAATACAACTTTACGGACTTTGAATTGAAGCACCAGCCTCACCAAAGTATCCGAGTCCTCGACTCGTCCCGACT
This sequence comes from Puya raimondii, assembly GCA_016920855.1. Lineage (NCBI taxonomy): Eukaryota > Viridiplantae > Streptophyta > Magnoliopsida > Poales > Bromeliaceae > Puya > Puya raimondii. The sequence continues at coordinate 67,381,804 of JABWPP010000049.1, forward strand.
GATATTTCTAGATGTCACCTGTACCTAGACAAGACAATTAAGTATCATAATCAGCCTCTACGTGTCATCTATACAAAGCGACATGTCCAAATCACACCAACAGGTACTACCATGCAAACAAAATATTTGTTACACAAACCGACTTTCGGAACTAAGCCCAACGACTAACCGACTCAAAGGGAATATTTGTTACGCAAACCGACTTCTGGAATTAAGCCCAACGACTAATTGACTCAACAGGGAGTCACAACAACACTTCCGTTGTCTCGAGATGCACCATTTTAGGTGTCGGGGCAACCGCACGCCAAGTGATTGACAAAATGGACAACGACGCAGAACTAGGCCACGACGGAACCGATGGGCACCGATTTGATATTTCGAATACCACTTCGGTGTCGGATTATGCGCACAATAAGTTTTCAGCCGTAAGATGTTCTCAACACCACATCATCACCAAATAGTGGCATAAAATCACCAACAACTCACAACAACAAGATCGGAACATCGGACCCAGTTATTTCCAAATTCGGCGATTTTTGCATAAGCTCACCAGAGTGCCACTTCAGCCCACAAAGTGTCCCGACTCATGCCACACGCCTCTAAATCTCATCCGCTGTCCCGAAACAACATATTTAAGGTGTTGGGACAGCCGTACGCAAAGTGCGCGACAACGGGGGCTACGACTCCAAAAGTAAGCTAAAAACGGGTTTCGAAATACTTATTTCGGAATCGGGACTAACCCACATCGCATTCGCTGCCACAAAGAACTCAAATAACGAGACTAGGCCAGCTAAAAAGGCTCGACAACCATTTCGGACAACAACAACTCGGATTCCTTGAAAACGGAACCGAAACACACGATAACGATCTATTTCGGCTCAACTTGTGTCAATTTGCACCAAATCAGCCTCAGACAACTAGTCCGAATATCAAACAATGACGAATTAAGCTATCTAGCACATCCTACGACGCCGTAAGCGTCGAAACGCCCAATTTGCACCAAAAACATATATTTAGCATCTATTATAGTAATAAAAGGGGATTTCAAATACTTTACCGAACTTCCGTGATCCGAAAGTCAATCGATGGGGCAGGGGATCGATGAACGTGCTGCTGGCTATAATGGACCAGCACCGGAGCCACCTCGATGATCAACGATGATCAGAGAGCGAGAATAGGTTGCACGGAGTGGTTCCGGGTATACAATGGGTGCACATCTCTGCAGGTCGCTCGGATTGCACTAGTGAGGTGAGCACGACATAGGGGAATGCCAGACAGTCGTCGTGCTCCCAAGAACAGAGATCGTCGACAATCGGGTGGATCGAAAAAGTCAACCACAAAAATGATTCATTTCTTCGACCAACGGGTGGTGATTGTGAAACCAGCGAATCGGGGCAGGATCGGCCGCAACTTGGGGGAGCATGAGCATGTATAGGTGTAGAGTGCTGTGCTCCCGAAGGAGGGTCGCCGGAGGCTGTGACTGGCCGATGGAGCAAACTCGGCCACAAGGAAGGCCCAGGGTAGCAGCAGCAGCACCGACAACATTAGAGAGTTACTGGCTGGTTCGAGAGGGTAGGGGAAGGTTCGCTAGAGCGAGGTGGCGCAGGAGAGTGTAGAGGTCGGCGGTGACGTGGGATGGCGATGGCTGGAGAAGCCAACTCGGCTGGAAAGGCCAACAATGGTAGCAGCAGGAGCAACCGCGGCTTGGGAGAGCTGCAGACCACTGCAGGGTGGCCTAGGGAGGTGGAGGAGGGTGTCGGCCGACCGGGGAGGGGTCGCCGGAGGTGCCCAGCTAGCGGCGAAACTAGTAGCAACGGTAGCTACAGCACCAACACAAGGGAGAGAGGGAGAGAGAGAAAGCTCGTGGGGGACACCTCGCCGGCCGAGGATGGCTAGCCGGACCACGACGACGCCACGAGAGTCGGGGTAGGGATTGGCGGCTGTGAGAGGGGAGAGGGAGAGAGGGATGTTAGGGTTAGGGTTCGTTTAGGTTTTTATACATATTTTTTTCTTCTTTTGTAACAATTACAACATAATCCCTAGACTGTTGCTTTCTCACCCATAACTTCACTACATTGCGCATTTTCCGCAGGAGCCCTTCCTGCAGTAAAATTTTGCAATTTTATATATAAAATGTCGTACTTTTTGCAAGAAGATCTCTCGAATAATTTTGGCTCGCAGTCTTCATATTTGTGCCATTTTGCATAGAAATTTTCGAATTTCATGAAACTTGAACTCACGCGTTCCTCTTTGAGTCTACTTTCATACTAGTCCTTTTGCTCGCTAAAACTCCAAAATTTCTCACATGATGTGTTAACCTTTTCGCGTATTGCTCTTTTTTCTCATTTTGTAAAAATTGCATTTTAGCCCCTCTGGTTCACAGTTTCTTATTCAAAGCTCACCCATATGTGTGTTTTGCTCGTAAGTTCCACCACCTATAAAATCACGCAAATTGACACATAAAATCTCGCATTTTTTGAATAAATACTCCGTTTTAATGGGTTTCGCACTAGCCCGATTTTATCTCTGAAACATTACCTTATCATGCGAAGCTGCAATGAGGTCACTCTCATTACTTACAGTACTGATAAACCTCAAAAGTTTCGTTGAGAAACAGTCCGATTATGAGATAATCCTCCTCCTTTAGAAAAATTATTGTAAAAATTCTTGGGTTCTACGGTCCATGTATGCAAACTGTTATGTTCTGTATTAATTATATTATCCTTAACTAAATTTGTGCATGTATGCACTTGTCTGAGGTACTAATTTTATGAAAGTCAGTTTGTTCAACACTTTTCGTATAGAGATCCTTGTTTTCTACTATGCATATATTTCAATCTCGCAACTGAAAGATATTACACTTAGGGCCTGTTTGGCAATCATTGTAAAATAAAACTTTGTTTTATTTTACAGTGTATTTGATATGCTGAAATACTCCATACTCTATTAAAAAAAACTGTTTTAGGTGTTTGGATTATCTCCGAAGAAAGTACTGTATTTTCATTCTTATAAAGATATAAGATAAATTAAGAAATATTACATTAAAAAGTAAAAAAATTTCATTTGTGGATCAGGGCATAGAAATATGCATAATTCATTTGAAAATTAGATCGAATTATGAAAAATTGTCTTAAACAAAACTAAAAACAATATGATCAAACAAATAAAATCCACAGATTGATGAGAAGAGTCGCCCCAAAACCCATTGATAACCAAATTTGGCCGCAATCAGGCTTAATCATGTTGGCAAGGAGGTCGTCGGTGGCTGTGGAGAGGACCTCGGAGACACGAATTCGCGGTGGCGATGCTGGCTACCATCGCAGTGGCCATCATGCTCCGGACCTGCCCGCCGTGACCTGGCGCGGTACGAGGCGCTCGCCGACGCCGCGGTGGCGGAGGACAACGAGCTCTTTGGATGGAAGCTCGTCGCAGGGGACGCCTTCCGCCTGCCAAGCTGCCCCCCTCCCGCTTAGCGTGTTCGTCGGAGAGGGTGGAGAGGGCGGATGGGAGGCGGTGGAAGCGGGAGAGGAGAACGGCTAAGCCAGAAGAAAACGGAAGGGAGAAGAAAAGAAAACAGAAGGGAGAAGGAAACGGAAGGGAGGGCACAACGGGTTGTGCGGAGAAAGCGAGAAGGGGCAAGATGGTGGAGCGCGACAAATGGAGAATTTTTTTACGCTACTCTGATCTTTTTTTTATTTTTCCCCAATATTACCCTAGAAACCCCATATTACGCAGTAAATATTTTACTCTGCTGGGCTGTCCAAACGGGCCAGTTAAAAAAAAAATAGAACTTTCCAAAAAACAGAGTAAATTAGCTCATTACAGAGTATTGGGTGTTTCCCAAACGGGCCCTTACTGTCTGAAAGAAAACTATTGAGTTATTTTGGCTGTTTATTTCTGTTTTTTTTTTTTTTGGTTTGCATTTTAGCATTTTGCTGAATAGGTTTCTAATTTTCTTTCCCTTTAAATCAATCTGCCTTTGAGATATGATGACTGTTGTCTAAAGTAAGTACGAAGGAAATTTTTGTGCCATTTCTGATGGGGAACTACTTATATTTTGTTCCTTTCCAGCTATGAAAGTTTTCAGAATAAGAATTGATATTGTGTACTGGATTTGTTGTTACTCCCAAGTTTTATTGCTGTAGTCTAATTCATCAATATGTTGATCTTTTGCAATATATTCCTTTTGTAGGACACATAAAGTTTTGGAAGAAGAAAGCTGTTGGAATTGAATTTGCAAAGCATTTCAAATCTCATCTTGGTCCTATTGAAGGACTAGCTGTGAGTACTATCATGTTATTTATTCTCAAATGATTTAGTTGATTTTATCAGATATTTTTATGTCATTTGAGTTCTATTTGGTCCTAATTCTTTCTGTTATTTGGATGTTTCGTACAATTAAAGTTTTTAACAAATCTACAACACTTTTTCATATTGTTGGCTTTTTTTCGATGAATATCTATTACATAAGTATAACTTTTGTAGTTTTGGTTTCTGTTGATATATTACTATATGCTTGCGCTTGCTAATCTGGGGGGAAATTCTCTTTTACTTGCTATTGAATGAAGAAATATAAGTTGTGCTAGCATAAACATATATCCCTAATGAAGCATGGGTAGGCTAAGGGCTTGTTTCTTTAGGTGGAAGTGGAGAGGGTTGAAGTCGTTTTCGGCTGTAAACGGCCAATTCCGTTTTTTGGTTCGCTAATAAAGATATAGTCGAAACTCGAGTTACCCAAAACATCGTAATTGACTTCGGCCCACGCTAGGCGGAGTCAATTACGGTGAAGAGAGGTGAAGGAAAAAAAGAAAGATACAATGGATAATGCTAGCTATATTTAAATATATTCGATTGTGGTACTAATTTCTCTTTTATTTAGTTTACATGTTTAAAATGTGATGGAAATTGATTAGTGAAAGTTTTAGTATCTCTTTCATTTAGCTTGTACATTTGAAATATAATGGAAATTGATTAGTTTGGTATTAAATTTTTTTTTACTATATAACTTTTATTATTGTATTATACAGTTTATATATAAATAATTAATTTAGTTGTTTTATATTAAATTTTTTTAATTATATAAGAATACAATTTTATTTTTTTACTTTATAATTTACCATATAATGCAGCGAGAAAATCTTTTAGAATTTAAATTTTATTTTTTCTAATTTTCGAAATTATTTTTTTGGTTAATTTGTTTTAGTGATTTTTAATAGATGTTTTAGAATTTACCATGTTGAATAAATCCCTAGTAATTGGGAATATGGTCTAGTGCTTTTTTTGATATGTTTGGATTAGAAAATCCCTAAAATCTTGGGATTTGTTTTAGACTAGATTATATTTTTACGGCTATAAATATAGCCTAGTTTTGTAATCATAGGAGAATTCCATGTTTTCGATCTCTCTATCCCTCTTATCTATCTCATCCTCTCATTCTCTCTTCCTCTGCTACACATTCTAAGGTAATTTATCATCTCCAATTTTAATTTCTTGTTTTCCAATTATAACATCCTAAGCCCACCTAAATTTACTTGTGCTTGACGAGATTAGGCAAACACTAATTTTGTCTTGCATCAGTTTTGGTATCAGAGAAATCCGGTCATTACTTTTTCGTCAGCTTACATCATGGTCTCTAACAATGAACTTCAAGCTGAACTTGGAGCCTATCAAATCTCAACTAGTACCTGTGCTTGACGAGATTAGGCAAACACTAATTTTGTCTTGCATCAGTTTTGGTATCAGAGAAATCCGGTCATTACTTTTTCGTCAGCTTACATCATGGTCTCTAACAATGAACTTCAAGCTGAACTTGGAGCCTATCAAATATCAACTAATACCTGTCTAGACAACCTAGAGTCCGCCATAAACAACATGCAAACTTCTAATACCAATCTTGTTAATTAAATAGCCGAACTTGGAACCCTTCTTTAAAATCTTACCACCAATAAACCATCAATCCTTGCCCAATTATTCGAAGAATCTTCAATTCCTATTCCACCTTTACGTCCAGCTGTACCACCGCCAATTCAAAGCCTCCCTCAACATGTCCAATCCACCGTAGTTACCGTCAAATCTTCAAATGCCACTGGTGGAATCAAATATGAAATCCTAGAATTTCATGGAGATATGAATTCGAAACTTCTCCTAGACTGGATTTATAGTATCGAAGCATATTTTCGGTGGCACCAGCCTTCCGATGAACACAATTTTTATCACAGAATCTAAATTAAGAGGGACTACGAGAAATTGGTGGACCCGAGAGCAGCAACATCATTACACGACAATCCGAACATGGGAAGATATGAAGTGAACAATGTCTCGACACTTCATTCCCTCGGACTGCCAACAACGAGTTCAGTTACAATTTACTCACTCAAGGTTCCAAAACTGTGGGGTACATTGTGGAATTCTACTATCTAGCGACAAGATCTAAATTCCTTTGGAGTGAAGATCTTCTGATTACAATGCATTTGGCAAGGCCTTAACTTTGAAATCGTCGCAGGGCTGGCTACTAGTTGATTGTTTTCCTTGGCCGATGCGATTCAAGTGGCCTATCAAATTGAAGAGCAGCAACAGTGTCGCCAACCACCACTATTAACATCGGCACGCAACTTCAACTTCTAAACAGAGCATCGTTTCGTAGATCCTGAAAACCCGAAGCCTACAGTATCGAGTATATTGACCTCTTTTAAACCATCTATTAGTATGTGAGACCCCGGTAGTCTTATATATAAGATATAATAGGGCAAAACTTCTTAATCCGGCTATAGCATTTTGGGTGGTGGCTAGGCCCAAAAGGTTAAGAGAGTTAAGCGTGCTAGAACTAGAGTAGTTCCGGGATGGGTGACCCCGTGGGAAGTGGGGCGTCATATAGTAAGCCAACAAAGGAAAGCTCAGATGGCCGATGCTTTCGATGTAACAAACTAGGCTATTATTCATATCATTGCTTGCGACGTAATTTGTCTGTGACCTACACTCCAGAAAAAGGATATGCGCCGAACCGATATCAGATGAAGATGAAAAAGAAAAAACAGAGGATGAGTACGATGAGGAAGTTGAACATTGTGGCATTATTCGACCTATGCTTACGATCCAACTCAAAAAAAAGATAAAGATTGGAGGCGCAATACAATTTTCCATACACGGGTCAGATGCAACAACCGAGTAGGTTCCATGATTTTTGATCCCGGAAGTTATACAAATGTGGTATCCGACAAAGCCGGTCAAAAGCTAAAATTGGAGACTTATCCGCATCCGGAGCCATAATAAGCTTGCATGGGTCAACAACCACAACTTGAAGGTAGCAAAGGTGTTTGCTTACATATTCAATTGGAGGATTAACCGAGCAGGTCCAATGTGATGCTCTTCCAATGAAAATGGCTCATATTTTGTTGGGATGGCCATGGCTCTATGATCGTAGAGTGCACTATGATGGTTATAAGGGTATTAAGATGACATACTTGCCGACCAAATCTACTAATACAGTCAAACTAAAGAAGATGTGCTAGAGCCTACTACTACAACGTGCTGCTTTCTTTACCGGTGGAGTTCTTGGACCATATTTGGGCTGTCGTCGAGCTTCAGCACATATCTTGGGGACGAGATACACGCAGCGGAAGCAAAATGATGCAGCGAGAAAATCTATTAGAATTTAAATATTATTTTTTTTCTAATTTTCTAATTTTTTTTGATTAATTTGTTTTAGTGATTTTTATTGATTTTAAGGATTTATCATGTAAATAAATCCCTAAAAATTAGGGATATGGTTTAGGACTTATTTTAGAAAATGTTGGATTAGAAAATCTCTAAAATCTTGGGATTTGTCTTAGACTGGATTATATTTTTATGGCTATAAATATAGCCTAGGGTTTTTTAATCTAAGAAATTTCGTTTAAGAGAAGTATTATGTTTTTGATCTTTCTATCCCTCTGACCTCTGTCTCATCCTCTCCTTCACTCCTCTTTTGCTACATCTTTTAAGTTAATCTATTATCTCTATTCTGAATTTCTCGTTTTTCCAATTATAACATCGAAAGCCCACTTAAATTTACTACTGCTCAATGATTAGGCAAACCCTAATTTTATCCTGCATCATAATATTTCAAGTTATTTATTATTTATGTATATAAATTAAAATTTTTACACCATTCACTTCCTGTCAAACAAACAACAGAACTGGAGAAACTTCACTTTCATAGCACTGGAAACAAATGGCGAGGGAGAAGTAATTTTTATCTAAACTCTATTTCAACCCAAAGTCCACTTTCGGTGAAACAAACAGGCCCTAAGGATCACAGACTCTTATGAACCTATGTCATCTTGTAAATATTCTATCTCACTTTTGAAGAACTTCCCTGGTTTTTTGGACTACAAGTTGGCAACACATTATAATCATAATATCATCTATTGATCTTAGGTAACCAAAGTTATAGCTAGATTTATTTGCTAGTATTAAGAAGCTCAACCATTTTTCAACGTCTTTATGGCTTATGAAACTGCTTGAGTCTGGAAGCTATGTATATTCATCTATTTTCTGTTGAAAATCAAACCCGTATTTTGGAAAATAATCAACATTAAATACTAAATTTTAATAAGAAAATGCATTTTTGTTAACTATAATTGGCCAAAAAACTAGTACAATAAAAACCAACACCCATATCCATGGTTGCTCTTTAGGTACCATGAGCATCAAATTGGCCTCTTAAAATATTAGATCCTATTGATGTCTAAAACTGTTAAACTTGTATAGGTTTCTGCTTTCACATTTCTTAAACAGATCTAGGCCCCACTTGGTATTGAGGGCCGCCTAATGCTATTGGGCCAAAAGGAGTTAGGAAAAGAGCATATCTCTATATGCTTCTCCATTTTCCAGTGGGACTGCAAAAATCATATATTAAACGAGCTAGTGCCATTTGCGCGGCATTTTATCACATAAATAAGCAAATGAAATATCTTCCTATCACACTTCGGCCCAAATGGAGCCTTGAAAGGAGATTCAACTAATTTGACCCTAAAATTTTTCTATTTCTAACTTCAAGATGCATTAACATTATATTACATGTGAGAATCAGAAACTGAATATGGGAATAGCATCTCATTATTTGTCTATAAGAGCATTTGCCTATCAGTTTACTGGTTTTGTGCTTTTGAAGTGATGTTGAGAAGGAATATCTGTTTTACTTATTACATTAATTGACATCAACTATTTCTTAAGTAACACGGTGTGTAAGATTAAGCATTTGTTTTTCAAAATACTCTTACATTTGAAGAGTATATAGTCTTCTGCTTTTGACCTTTCGTCTCACTACCTTTCTATGAACAATTGTAACCTGATCATTGTTAAGGCGAAGTATTGATTCCTTGACTATAAAATGGCTGTTGTCTCCCTTAAAACTGCCCTTTGTTCTCGTACAACTCTCTTTCAAAAACATTACGCTGCTCACTGTAAGTATCACTTAATTTTTTTAAATGTAATGGAACATAGAATTGCTATGCTTTAAGGGGCCGTACAATGTGAGGAAAAGGATTTTAGCAAATTGTAAAATATTATGACATTTTTTTGGTTGATTTTCTTTGATGTAAAATGCTTTATATGGGAATGGCATAAGCAGTTCCAAATCATGGTGTAGTTTTGCTATGCAGGTCAGTGCAGATGGCTTACTTTGCTGTACAGTCTCTAATGATCGATCTGTGAAGATATATGATGTTGTCAACTATGACATGATGGTCATGATGCGCCTTCCGTTTGTTGCTGGGGCGGTTGAATGGGTTTATAGACAAGGGGATGTCAAACCCAAGCTTGCGATCAGTGACCGCAATTCCTGTTTTGTTCACATATATGATGCACATTCTGGTTCGAATGAGCCAATTACTTCAAGAGAGGTTTCTTGTCCTTATCTTCGTTTCTGTATTCTTGAGAAAACATGGTGTTTTCTCAAGCTTATGATCTTATGCTTCTTGCTTTTCTTTTATGCCTGCAGATTCACATGGGTCCAGTAAAAGTTATGAAGTACAATCCAGTGTATGATGTTGTAATATCAGCTGATGCGAAAGGAATCCTAGAATACTGGTCTCCCTTGACACTTAAGTTTCCAGAAAATAGGTATGTATTGATTTCTTACCATCATTATGCATTGTTTTTCCTTGTCTAATTTGAGTTATACATATATTCTTGTATCCAAGTGGTGTTCTTAGATGTTTTCATTTTTCTATATGAGGAGGTTAGATGCAAGGAGGGACTAATTTATAAAGATTCGCACCAGCAAACAAATTAGATATGACATTTGATAATTAACTACAAAAATTGTTCAGATTAAATGTTTCTGTTTTAAAACTTTTTCTTTTTTATGCTTATTTGGCCAGCAAAGATGGATGGATTAGATTTTGTTGGAATATCTTGTTATTAGAATATAAAGTTTTAATGGTTGTTTTATCTGCATGTACTCGAAATGATGCAGTTCCTTTTCAGTATAGGATAATAATCTTTTTCTTCTTAGGTAGACATTGGGTTCTTTCTTTACTGCTGTCTGATATTTGTCATTGTGAACTTCATGCAGTGTGAATTTCAAGTTTAAGACAGATACAAATCTCTTTGAACTTGTGAAGTGCAAGACCACTGTCTCTTCAATTGAGGTAACATGTTTGACTTCTCTTGTTTCCTGCCTTTCTCAACATCTTCCTTGTTTTTTATCTGCTGCATACAAGAAGTTCCTCTATTAATGTCTAGTTTTGTTGTTGCGTTGTCATTTCCTTATTTGTGCCAACCAAGGATTGCTTGTGCCGCCTGTGTTGTATTACGCTGAGGCCGTGTTGGCACGCCGCATAGGGTTGTGCTGAACGGTATCCAAAACATGTCCTTTTTTAATAACTTTTTGGGCTATTTTTGATTTTTTTTCTTTTTTTTACATGAAAAGGTTTTAAAATGTTTTTTTTTTTACACTTAAAACATGTAGATCTTGTAGATTTACCGACTTCTGGAGCAATTAGTGGTTTCCATTGCATACTTAGAACGACAATGCACCACTACCCATAGAATCAAGAAAGAGTTCTCAGTCTGTCAATCCTTGCTATGTTCGGACCCTAGTAGGTTTGTCAATCCTTGCTATGTTCGGACCTGTAAATATTCTCGTGTTGAGTCAAAGTAAGACGTAGGCTCCACGCTTATTGGTGCCCTTCCGTCAATTTCTTTAAGTTCAACCTCGCGACCATGCTCCCTTGGGAACCCAAAGAATTTAATGTCTCGTAAGGTGCGGCAGAGTCCTGAAAGCAACATCTGCTGATCCCTATTGGGCATCGTTTATGGTTTAGGCTAGGACAGTATCTGCTTGCTTCGAGCCCTCAACTTTCATTCTTGATTAGAGAAAACATTCTTGGCAGATGCTTTTCGCAGCGGTTCATCTTTCATAAATCCAAAAACTTCACCTCTGACTATAAAATACGAATGCCCCCGATTCTCCCTATTAATCATTATTCTGATCCCGAAGGCCAACCCAATAGGACCAGAATCCTATGATGTTATCCTTTGCTAATATATATAGAGCGTGGTGTCAGGGACTTAGAAAAATTCTGCGCAGCCCGGTCCCTGGCCCAAACTCCGCTTGCGAAGCGGGTTGCAATCGGGTTGTCGAGGAGACCCGAATCCAGCCCGTTTGTGGGAGAGTAAAGGGTTGCATAACCGCTGCCATAAAGCCTCATTATCCCTTAGAAGAAAAAAAACTGCCAAGAGGTGGAGAGACTCTTGGGCTTGGCTTTGATGAGGGCTCATTAAGTGTAGTTAATGGGTGAGTTAGTGGGTGAGTTAGTGGGTGAGTTATGGTGGCTAGGTTCATTGTATCTCTAAGCCTATAAATAGGGGTGTGGCTAAGGCCATTGTAGAGAGGTAGAACACAAGAGGAGTTGTGTATTGTAGTCCTATTTTTCTAAGTAGTGGAGTACTTAGTTTTTTTTGGGAAAACCTCTATCTCTCTCTTCTCTCCTTTTTGCATACTTAGTCATAGGGCGCGGAGGTCCGGGCTAGCAATAAGGAGCTAGGCTTGCCCATCTTCGAGTAGGAAGGCGGGCGCCGCACGGGCTTTGCGAACAAAAACGCTAAGGCCGTGACAGTGGGCTTGCTTTGAACACTTTAATTTCTTCAAAGTAATGGTGGTGGAGGCACGATTTCGTCAGTTAAGGTCGGAAGCGCATTGCCGGCAGAAGGGGAGCGGCTGTCGGTGCACACCCGAGGGTAGACCTGGCAATCTCGACCCATACCCGTGGGTACTCGCGGGTTACCCGCAAATTTGTGGGTATGTGTACGAGCTTTTTTATGGATAAAACGGGTGGGTACCAATTATGTTGTGGGCATTTTGGGTAACCCGCGGGTACCCACATATATATTTTTTAATTTAAAATATATATATTTTTAATTTAAAAAATATATATTTTTTGTTTATCTATCCTAAAAATCCTAACCTTAATTTCTTATCGAGTGTCTTTTACATTATGAAATTTATTCGCTTTAAGACTTTAAATATTTTTATTGTATGTTGTGATATTTTAAACTACGAGTTATGTTACGCTTTTAAAAATTATATATATGTGTTTTGTATTTAGAAAGTATAGGAGTAAAAGAGAATTTTTTTTTTTTTTGCGGGTAACGCACATACCCACCCGCCCACCTGCGGGCGGGTATGGGTAAACATGTTGGCTACCCAAAAATTTGTTGGTAAATTTACCCATGCCCATATAACCCGCGGGTAGAATTACCCGCCCGCGGGTTACCCAACCCGCCCGTTTGCCAGGTCTACCTGAGTGTGGACCGGCGGACTCGGCCCAAGGTCTAACTACGAGCTTTTTAACTACAACAACTTAAATATATGCTACTGGAGCTGGAATGATCGCGGTTGCTGGCACCAGACTTTACCTACAATGGATCCTATATTGTGTTCATTCCAATTACTTGATTTGAAGGGCCCAGTATTGGTATTTATTGTCGCTACCTCCCTGTGTTCGGATTGGGTAATTTGCACGCCTGCCGCCTTTCTTGAATGTGGTAGCCGTTCTCAGGCTTCCTCTCTAGAATTGAATCCTAATTCTTCGTCACCCGTCACCACCATGGTAGGCCCCTATCCTACCATTAAAAGTTGATAGGGCATAAATTTCAATAATGTGTTATCGGCACAAAGGCTGTGCTATTCATCGAGTTATCATGAATCATCGGTTTGCGGGCAAAGCCCACGTCGGCGTTTATCTAATAAATGCATCCATTTTGAAAGTCGGGGTTTGTTGCATGTATTAACTCTAGAATTACTACGCTTATCCGAGAAGCAGGTACTATTAAATGAACTATAACTAATTTAATGAGCCATTCGCAGTTTCATAGTCTAAATTAGTTTATACTGACACATCATGGCATAATCTTTGAGACAAGCATATGACTGCTGCCAGGATCAACCAGGTAGCACGTCCTTCGCGACGCTGGTGCTGTCAGGGCACTCGACCGCCTACAGGGAGCGGAGGGGGCCCGCCAGTGGGCCAATCGTCGTCTCGACGAGGGCGGTTTAATGATCGACCAAGGTCCACGCAGAGGGCCGACGTCTCCGAAGCCCGCCGCATTTGCAGAGCTTGCGATACTGTCACGCCCCAAAACCCGAGGCATAACAGACACAGCATACCTGTTAGAATAGCAAATATGCAAGGCTACAGAACCCAACAAAGAATGAGATAGAAAGATAGTCACAAAAATTTGCTAAATTACGCGGTACAGAGAAGAGAACAAAACAGAAATGAATAAATCTCGATAATTCAGGGAACCCATTAACTGACATCTAACTAACTACACAGATTTAAAAAAAAAAATTAATCTGAACGACAAACTACGGCTAGCGTTACTCAATCCTGCCCCCGCCCGGCAAAACAGTCGCGAAACCTAGGTAAGCAACCATACACCACATTAGTCGGATTAAGCACATAAATAAAACACTAAATGCTCTCACATAAAATTTTTTAAGATAGCAAGTAAAAAAAATAATTAGTTGGAAAGAAAAATTGTAAATAAAAAATAAGAAGTTTCAAAATCCTGTCTAAATTGTGAGAGGAGTGGGGGTTACCTTTAGAATATAAATCCGAAACTATCTAAAGACTCAGTTTGAGAGAGAGAGAGGAGGGTTAGTACCTCTTGGAAAGTAAAAAATCCTAAATGAAAAATTAAAAATTTCAAAATTCTATTCTAAATTGTGAGGAGAGAGAGGGAGGGGGGAGGACCTTTAGAAGATAAACCCCAAACTATCTAAAAACTCAGCGAGCTAGCGCGCGCGAGAGAGAGAGAGAGTAAAAAAATTTATACAATTTATACATTTCAAAATCCTATTGTAAATGTTTTTTTCTTTGGGGTTTTTTTTTGTTGGGGGGGATAGAGAGCGGAGCGAGGGGTACCTTCAGAAGATAAACCCCGAACTATCTATAGACTCTGGCAGTGAGCTAGCGAGCAAGAGAGAGAGAGAGAGAGAGAGGATCTCTTGGAGCATGGAGAATGGAGAATCAGAGATAGATGAGAGGAGGGTAGCCGGGTAGGTGATTATTTTTTAATTTTTTTAAATTTATATACAAACTGTTATTTTTTTTTTTCCCCTTTTCTTTAACGGGTCCTTTTATTTGTTTTTAAAGGAACACGCCATGGACGCGTGTTGTGTCCGACGCGAACACGCGGGGTGTCCCTCGCATCCGTGACACTTAGCTTCCTATAAATATTTATCCAATTATGACTTTAATTTCATTTTCATGAATGTACTTTATGGTAAATTGACATTCTCGAGTTATTAAGATATCTATGATTCTATTCTTAGTATACTAAACTTTGTAAAATATTAACACTTGGACTATTCTCGGTGTACTAAACTTTGTGAAATATTAACACTTGAACTAATTATAAAGGCATCAGACTCTAAGATGCTATTTTTTCCATGTAATACTGATAAAAAAGGCCCGTGCAATTGTGTAAGTTGCTTGCCACTGGCATATGGTTCTATGCCGACATTGGCACAAACCATGCTGCTGTGCCTTGCTGTGCCACTGGCACGGCAGTTCTTGGTACCAACAAATAGTTGATATGCGCACTATCGTGTAAGTTATTTTGTTATCATTTTTTTGGCCACTCATTTCCAAAGTTTTTTTTTTCTCCCTATTTGGTGCATTTTGTTAGTAAGTTTCTGATTTTGTAAGATTATATGACTGTTGGAATAATAAATTTAGTTGTCTTGCTACCTTCCCCCTTATTATCTTAGCCCTCCTCTCTCTCTCTCTCTCTCTCTCTCTCTCTCATGCGCGTGTGCGCTCTACCTATATGTCTATCTACCTATGGCCTTTAATTTTATCTTTCGTTTTGTTTACCCACATTACCTAACAGCTTGTGTGTATTTATCCATTGTATACATACATGGTATGATGGACTCTTTGTTCCAGGTGAGTAATGACGGTCGTCAATTTGCTGTAACGTCTCCCGATCGCCGGATTCGCGTATTTTGGTTTAAAACTGGTAAACTAAGGCGTGTGTACGACGAGTCTCTCGAGGTAAATTAGAAAAGAAAATCTGAGTGAAAGCTCTCTTTTCTACAATAATTGAAATTCAGATATTTGTAACTTGATTTTATTGCTGATAGGTGGCCCAAGATCTACAAAGAAGTGATGCTCCTTTATACCGGCTTGAAGCAATTGATTTTGGGCGAAGGATGGCTGTCGAGAAGGAAATAGAAAAAACAGAAAATGCTCCACAACCAAATGCTGTTTTCGATGAGAGTTGCAACTTTCTTATTTATGCTACCCTTTTGGGCATTAAAGTAAGCAGTATCTGCTATTAATCAACAGTTATATTGTATTACCATACTGCCTGCAAAATTGGTGCTGCTTTCTTGGTACAAGAGTAGATATCTATGCGATGGACAGTTTCTTAATGATAACTTTCCGCTCTTTTCCCCTTTTTTTGTTTTTTTTAATTTTTATTATTTATTTTATTTAGTTTATTTTTTTATTTTACCTTTGTAGCTTGCATCATCTATTAATTCATAATATTTTTTGTTAACTCTCTGTTTTATTTCTGCAGATTGTGAATTTGCATACAAATAAGGTTGCTCGAATTCTAGGGAAAGTGGAAAACAATGATAGGTTTTTGAGAATTGCCTTGTACCAAGGTGATAAAAGTAATAAGAAGGTCAGAAAGATCCCCACAGCAGCTGCCAATGTCAATGAGAGCAAAGAGCCTTTGACGGATCCTACGCTTCTATGTTGTGCTTTTAAGAAACATCGGATCTATTTATTCAGGTATTAACTTAAACATCTGTAATGATATGTAATAAGTCTATCGATGCTTCCATTGTTATAACTTCAACATCTCTAATGATATGTTTAATTGTCTATCTGATGCTTCCACATAACAACAATTCATCATGAGTAGCATATCTACTTTCAATTCCTTGATATATCAAATACAGTATACCGGTATTTGGAAGTTTTTGCTGAATAAAAAATGATTGTGGTCCTTCAATGCATGAAGTGTTTATTAATTTCAAGAAAGGTGATACCGCACTGAATTGTCCGGGATATATGTGAAGATTATTGTGACACACTTTTATAGTTATGCTATCAGTTCTTACTATTCTGGCTTTTTGCAAAACAGCCGGAGAGAGCCCGAGGAGCCTGAAGATGCAACCAAGGGTAGAGATGTCTTCAATGAAAAGCCGCCTCCTGAGGAGCTTTTGGCAGTATCTGAATTAGGGAAAGCAATCACAACATCACTTCCTGATAGTGTGGTAAGTTCAATGCCTTTTGGTAACATTGTGCCAATCTGTCATCTGTGCTTACACCTAGTTTTGGAGAACATGAAACATTTGAAATATGGAAACAGCTTGTCATTTTCGATATGTCTTTAATAACTTATTATTTTGAATTTGTCAGGTGCTGCACACATCTCTGGGTGATATTCACCTGAGATTATACCCAGAAGAGTGCCCAAAAACTGTGGAGAACTTCACAACTCATTGTAGGAATGGTTATTATGATAATCTAATCTTTCACCGAGTCATCAAAGGGTTCATGATTCAGACAGGGGATCCTTTGGGAGATGGTACTGGTGGACAGTCTATATGGGGAAGGGAATTTGAAGATGAGTTCCATAAAAGGTAAAATCCTAGTTGCATATGCATCTGTCTGTAGCCACCACATAGGGATGCAAATGGATCCGGGTTCTATCCGGGTTGCTGGAGAACCCACCCCAATCTCCCCCATTCAATGGATCCGGGTTACTGGAGAACCCACCCCAATCTCCCCCGAATGGGGCAGTAAGTGGGAGCCAAAAATAAGGGGGAAAAAAATATAACATGCCCTTGATCCGCTAAGAAATGGTTACATATTTTAGAGAAATCAGTACCTTTATCTTTTCTACAAATGAATCACTGTGTTGAATGGGAGAATCTAGAATGGTTGCATATTCCCTATTGGCTTGGTAATTCTCGACTCTGGCAGATGCTTTTCCAGATAGTTTTGTCTAGTCATTGAAGCTGTATTAGCAAATAATTAATCAGTTATCCAATTAATTTGTCTTCTCACTAATGTTATTAACTGGTTTGGCTCCGTAATTTTCAGTTTTTAATAACTATAAAACTATCCACACAAAAAAAGCACTATCTTATTAATGTGCAATGTGTATACTAGCTTTCGATAAGTTCTCTTGTTCAAATTGTTTTGGATAATATGTTTTATCTGGCATTGAATGATCGTTCTGTGAAAGGTTTCTTCGTCAAAGAATTAAAAAGAAGATGCATAAACAAAAGTCAGGATTCACATGGAATCACATTTATGCATGTGCTTTATATGGTTCCCGCTTGAGCAATGCTGGTGGCACACCCCAAAAGGGGTGTACATCCTACATCCCACCCATCCATGGGTGGAAATATTTTCACCAGTCACTTGATGTGACTGGTGGACAACACCCCCCATCCATTGGATGGGTGGGGTGTAACTTGTTCACCCCCGATGGGGTGTACAAGTAGCATTTTCCTTCCCGCTTTGTAGGTTCATTATTTGCTGCATGTGGTTTCTATACTTCCTTTATGTGTTCATAGCAATAGCATTTTGTTGATAGTGATGACCTGTGGCTATTCTCCACTAGTATTGTGCAACTAAACTTACTAAAACCTGCAGCTTAAGGCATGACAGACCATTTACGTTGTCAATGGCAAATGCTGGACCTAATACAAATGGTTCTCAATTCTTTATCACCACTGTGGCGACTCCTTGGCTGGATAATAAACACACTGTTTTTGGTAGAGTTGTGAAAGGAATGGATGTTGTTCAGGTGATTTTGAGAACTTTTGTTTTATTTTCTGATTTTTTTTCCACTAAAATGAACATTTTATTTTCTTATTTCTTTTTTAGTTTGATAGAATTTTCTGAATTTTTAATTCTGACATTATTTGTGCACCACAGGCAATAGAGAAGGTGAAGACAGACAAGAATGATAAACCCTATCAGGATGTAAAGATCCTGAATGTTACAGTTCCCAAATCTTGAAGCCTTTCCATGAAGGTGCTGCTTCACTTGCATTTCTTTTTCCTTTTTAAGAATATTCAGGTGCATAGCCCTGCTATATTTTATGCATATTTAAATGTCAGAATGTAAATTGTTTAGCTTAAATTTTACTTAGTTTATATGATGAGAGCTATTACTAGTGTTTGGCATTTTTGTTAGTAGTGTTATAATGAGGACCTGGAACTCAGAACGGCATTATGCAAGCTACAAAAAATGAGAATTAAACATTGAAGCTGCCTCATTTTGTGAATCTCTTAATTTCATTCTCTCAGAAGCAAATTTGACTTGCTGAGCTGTTTAGGCATGCTAAGGTTTTATTTTTATTTTGTTTTCGGTTTTTTGTTTTTTGTTTTTGTTTTTGTTTTTTTGTTTTTTGTTTCTTTTGTCGGTGCAGGAGTTACTTATTCCAATACTTTGCTTTACCATGTGGAGAGGTGTTAATATTAGGCTGACATTTTATCAGTTGACCCTCTATATAGTTATAGTTTCTCTGCAGCGCTTTATCTTGTAAATGCATACATGTATGATTATGAAACTGTATTCCCAGTATCA
Source organism: Puya raimondii (assembly GCA_016920855.1). NCBI lineage: Eukaryota > Viridiplantae > Streptophyta > Magnoliopsida > Poales > Bromeliaceae > Puya > Puya raimondii. Next base: position 67,400,913 of record JABWPP010000049.1, read on the forward strand.
ATGGCTGGTAGTCTTTTGGCGATTTAGGGCTTTTCTTTAGCATGGACACTTTCTGTAGCATGCAGCAGGCCAAATGACAACGCTTTTTTTTTGTAGGGGCGAAGTTGCAGTTCACTGCATCCGTAACAGCTCGATTGATGGATGGAACGAAAACGGCAATCGCTGATTTGAACTTGTGCGTGGGGGATCTGGGCACTTTGTTGATGGACGAAAGGTTATTGTGATTATAGAGCAAAACGCTTCAGCTAATATGATCTGCAATAATATTGCAATGAAGATGCCGGATCATTGCAGCTTTATTTCCTTCGAAGTACCACTACATATTGGACCATCATCAGATTTTTTTTTTTTAAAAAAAAAGAAAAAAGAAAGTAGATTGTTTGCTTCTCTTTTGTATGCCGTTGTAATCTGCTAACAATTAATAACAAGTGTTATATAATTGTACACTCTTTAATTAGAATTAGCAATTAGAATAGATTTATATTACTTTGTTATTTTGTTACGGTGATGTCGATCGTAGATTCAAGGCCTTTTTGCATAAAAAAATTCACTAGTTTTGGGCTTTTGTAAAATTGGGTCGACTTTTTCGATTTTGCAGATTCGGTCCGAATTTTCAGCAAACTGATCAAAATATCCTTTTTACTTTTTCTCTCTCCTCTTTCTTTTTCTCTCGTTCTTTTTTCTCTCTCTCCGAAGAAGCAGCGGAGGCGGAGGCGGAGGCGGAAACAGCCCGCCTCGCCTCTGCCCCACACGCCCTCGCCCTCGCCCTCGCCCTCGCCCCTGCCCCTCAGCCCTCCTTGCCTCCGACCCTGCTGAGGCCGCGTCGCGACCCTTCTTCTCCACTAGGGCACGGCGACGTCTAGGCGCAGGCTCTCCTCCTCCACCGCGTGTTGGAACGCCGCGACGTCGTTGGAGGCGGCGGGCTCGCGACGAGCTCGCCTCCGACGACGTCGCGGTGGTTGCGATAAAGGGCAAGAGAGAGATCGTAACAAAATTATATATATATATATATATATATATATATATATATATATATATATATATATATATATATATATATATAAAATAAGAATAACAAAAAATAAAAATAAAAAAATATTTTTTTCCTACAGAAAGAATAAAAAATAGAGAAAAAAAAGAAGATGAAATTAGACTGTTAAAATAAAATTACACTATTTAAAAAAAAATTGCACTGTTTTAATGAATGTTGCACTATTTAAGAAAGAAATTATACTCTTTTGGGATGGAATTTACACTTTTAGGCAAAGTTGCATTATTTAGGAGAATTTTGCACCATTTCTTTCTCTTCCTCTTCTTCTTCCTCTTCTTCTTCCTTCTTCCTCCTTCCTCCACTCTCCATCCTCATCCCTCTCTTTCTCTCTCTCTCTCTCTCTCTCTCTCTCTCTCTCTCTCACTTTACTCACACTCCCAAAAAAAATTTGGGCAGGTGCGGTCGAAGCTGGAGGAGGAGGAGCGGCCGTAGTCGCGGGGGTCGAAGAGGTAGACGGGGAGGAGGGAGAGGGAGGCGTCGGCGGTGGTGCAGGGGGTGTGCGAGGCGGTGGTGGGCGGGCGCAGGGGGCGCGGGGGCGCGGAGAGCGCAGGGGGCGCGGGTGCGGGCGGGGGCAGGGGCGCAGGGGGCGCAGGGGGCGTAGGCGCAGGGGGCGGGGGAACGGGCCTGCGCTCGCCGCGCCCCCTGTGCCCGCCCACCACCGCCCCGCGTGCCCCCTGCGCCCACGCCCCTTGCGCCGTGTTCGACGAGGGCGGCCTCGGCCCGCTGCTCCGCCTCCTCGACCCCTCCCTCGCCACCCCAGTCGCCGCCCGCGGCGGCGCAGAGGTGGGGGGCGATGGTGGCGGGCGCGGCGGCGATGGTGCGACGCATGGGCGCCGCCATGGCTCCGGGCGCGGTGGCGGAGACGTCGTCGTCGTCGTCGTCCGTCGTCCGTCGTCCGCATCGGAGAAAGAGTGCAACGAGGCCGAATCTAAAATGGTGGAACGCGGAGAAAGAGTGCAACGAGGAAGAAGAGAGAAAAAGAAATGGTACAAATTTCATCCAAATAGTGCAACGTTGGCCTAAAGAGTGCAACTCTCTTTCCAAAGAGTGTAATTTCTGTCTCAAATAGTACAACTTTCATTTAAAACAGTGCAAATTTTTTTAAAACAGTGTAAATTTATTTTAACAGTGTAATTTTATCTTTTTCTTTCTTCTTGTATAATTTTTGGTCTTTCCTGTAGGAAAAAATATTATTTTTACTTTTATTTTTATTATTCTTATTTTTTTTCTCTCTATAATTTTTTTTTGTCACGACCCATCGCCCTCGCCGGAGTGTAACTATGTTTTTTTCCCCTCCCTCGCCGGCGTGCTTTTTGGCCCCAAGAAGCATTTCTTCTTTGTCGCCGGCGGCAGCGGTGGGGACGGCGGGTGGAGAAGGGTCGGAGAGGAAAAAAAAAAGAGTCGCGGCGCGGCGCGGCCTCGGCGGGGTCGGAGGCGAGGAGGGCGGGGGTGCGCGGGCGAGGGCGAGGGCGAGGGCGTGAGGGGCAGAGGCGAGGCGGGCCGCCTCCACCTCCGCCGCCTTCTTCGCAGAGTAAAAAAAAAAAAAAGCGAGAGAAAAAAAAAGAGGAGAGAGAAAAAGTAACAAGGGTATTTTAGTTAATTTATTAAAAATTCGGATCAAATCTGCAAAATTAAAAATAGCAATACAATTTTGCAAAAGCCAAAAACTAGTGAATTTTTTTATGAAAAAGGCCTAGATTCAAATACTATTTTTCTCCACCCGGTACACAGCTCTTTCTCTCTCTTCCCTCCATCTCAAGGGAAACCCACCCCCATCAAATCTCGCCGACCTCGCAATACTGGAGGATCCCGCGACTAGCATCCACAAATCCCGCTGCTCCATGCTCTTTACTTCTCTAACCGGACTTTTTTCAAAAATAACCCTGTAAAATTTCGTATTTGGCTAAATAACCCTCTAAAAAATAAAATTGGCAAACTAACCCTCTCTTTGCCACCTCGGAGCCACAGTGGAATTTTCTATTAAAGGCGGTGAATGATTTACCGTCTTCATAAAGACGGTGAATAATTCAACGCCTTCCTAATTTCCAACAAAAGCGGTAAATTATTCACCGTTTTTCGTTTATTTGTTTTTTCCAATATCCTATTTTTTTCTATATCATATATATAATCCTAACAACCATATAAAATTTTTAACAAATCACATTAAATCTTAACAAACTAAAAATCCTAATAGTCTATCCATACAATCCTAACAATCGAATAAATTTTTTAATAAACCACGAATAATCCTAACAACCTCACTTTTTTTCTCTAAAATAGCGGTGAACGGTTCACCGCCTTCCGTTTGTATATGAGAAAGGCGGTGAATCGTTCACCGTCTTAATGAAGGCGGTGAACGATTCACCGTCTTTAGATGAAATATCCACCCTGGCGCCCGCGTGGCGAGAAGAGGGTTAGTTTTACAAATAAAATTTTGAGAGGGTTATTTCGCAAAATTCATATTTTTTTAGGGTCATTTTATAAAAAAGTCCTCTCTAACCTCTACTATTCTCTCTGGTTAGGGTTTTCCATCCTATTTCTCAATCCCTCATCATTCTCTTTGCAGGGAGGAAGAAGAAGAAGAAGGAGACTTGAATGATAGAGAAGAGTGATGAGGACCAAAGGCGCCCTCACTAGAAGAACCCTAATCAGTTTGTGCCCCCTCACGAGCTCGAAAATAACATTTTAAAATTTTTTTGGTTATTGAAATTTGAAGGTAACAGTTTATGGTATCTTTACTTAAGTATACTTTTAATTTTTTTTTCTAAGAATAGAAATAATTAAGTTGGCTGTCCGCGCAATCCCTCCTCTCCTTATCCCCATCAGGTTGGTTGCCCTCTTCTTCGAATTGTTTTTTCAAACATTTTCCTCTGATTCATTTTAATTTGTGTAGTTTGTATTGTTTAATTCTGATTCGTTGCTTCGTTATCTTATGCCCATAGATTTAGAGTTTGGATTTTGATCCTTGGTCTAGGGATCTTCCCTATTCAATTCGAAACTAGAAATAGGGTAAAAAAAGAAAAAAGAAAAACCCTGAGGTTCATACATATGCAGATGAAAATGAGTATCAGAATTAATTTGTTTGGGTGAAAAAATCACTAATTGGATGATCCCCACTTCGTATTTTTAATTTTTTTCTTATTTTTATTCTGCTGTAATGAGTTGCTTGATAATCTGCAAAGGGTTAACTAATGCAATTAGAAGTAAGTTTATGCCGCAAAAGCTGTGAATTTTACAAAAACTAAATTTCAATTGTATTGACAGTTTTGTGAACTTTCAGACTGTTCATCATTCTAATTTTGTAGAGAAAACACGAGTTGGTTAAATGTTTTTTTTTTCCCAAAAAAAAGTGTGTATTTCAGTTATATTATGTATTTGATATTTTGAATATTTCAGTTATTTTGAAGTATTTGAAAATTTTATCCTGTACTTATTGGAGGGCTTGATTTTTTTTTTTCCCCCCCCCTTCTTTTTGTATATTATTAGTGTCTTCGTTGTTGTTCTGGGAAGCTTAAGCTAAAAGGAAAAGCATTAGATATCACACAATCACCATCACGAGGGAGAGTCTTGGAGCAGAGATAATAAACTTCATACATTGTTGCTATTTTTCATAGTTTATTACATGCTGGATGATCCCCACTTTATTTATTTATTTTAAAAGATTTAACTACTTTTAGTGTTTTGTTCTTTCTGTTCTTTATTTTTTCCGCTTTCTTCTGCAAGTCTATTTTTCCTCCCTTTGTTACAAACTTACAATAGCTATTTTATTATTCATCCCCATGTGCATGGCAACTCGAATATTTTTTATCATGATTATTGCTCTTTACAGCAACCTGTTTTATCCCATTATTTTTACTCTTAATTGTTTATCCCGAGCTGCTGGCGATTGATATTATTTTTTGTTGGAGGAGTTGTTGAGATTACCCAAAAAAGGGGACATTCTTCTTATCCTAATGATAGCGCTAATTCTAATTTGCTTTTTACTTTTGTTTTCACTCTCCATATGATATAGTTCTAATTCTTTCAAACTTTACAATTGAGTCTCAAGACATGCACATATACTAATTAATAGTGTATAATATAAAAATAAAATAAAAATAAAAATTTAAATCATATGGGCGAATTAATTAATATCAACTGATCAGACAACATTTTCCATCACTTTTGATGAACTATAATCATATATAGCTTTCTGTGATTGGCTCTATGAAGCTGTTGGAAACTAATTACATGTTTAAAAATATCTTATTCCACCTAGCCGCGGCAAATAAAATAATGAAAGAAGTAGGTAACTGCCTTTTCTTCCCCTGCGATCTTTTTTGGTCAATTTGCATAAAAATTTTACAAGTTCTGAGCTTTTGCAAAATTGAGCCGTCTTTTTCAATTTACAGATTCGGTCCGGATTTTCAGCAAACTGATCAAAATACTTTTATTCCTTTCTCTCTCTCTCTCTCTTTTTTTTTTTTTTTTTTTTTTTTTTTCTCTTGTTCTTTTTTTTTTTTCTCTCCGAAGAAGGCGGCGGAGGCGGAGGCGGAAATGGCTTGCCTCGCCTCTGCCCCTCACTCCCTCGCCCTCGCCCTTCCCCGCGTACCCTCCTCCCACCCTCCTCCCACCCTCCTCGCTTCCGACCTCGCCGAGGCCGCGCCGCGACCTTTTTTTTTTTTTTTTTCTCTCCGACCCTCCTCCATTTCCTTCGCGGCCCTCCGCGACGATAACGAGGATGGTACCGCATTTTCTTCCTCCGCCTTCCACCTCCACTGCAGTAGATATTATACCCACCAAACCTACTTCTGGGAACCTGTCATCCCCACCGCCGCCGCCGGCGACGAAGAGAAAGTGCTTCTCGGGGCCGAGAAGTAAGCCGGCGAGATAGGGAGAGAAAAATAGTTACACTCCGACGAGGGCGGTGGCTACGATAAAGGGCAAGGGAGAGGTCGTGATAAAAAAAAAATTATAGAGAGAAAAAAATAAAATTAATAAAAAATAAAAATAAAAAACTATTTTTTTCCTACCGGAAAGACCAAAATTTATTGAAGAAGGAAGAAGAAGATGAAATTGCACCGTTAAAATAAAGTTACACTGTTTTAAAATTTTTTTGCACTGTTTTAAATGAAAGTTGCACTCTTTGAGATAGAAATTACACTCTTTGGGATGAGAGTTATACTCTTTAGGCGAAAGTTGCACTCTTTCGGTGAAATTTATACTATTTCTCTTTCTCTTCCTCTTCTTCCTCCTCTTCCCCTCCGCATCTACCTCCGCCGTCGTCGCCGAGGGCTTGGCCGCCGCCGGTTACCCTCTTCTCTGGTGTCGTCGCGCTCTCCTCCGCCTCCACCGCGTGTGTCGCCGGCCCAGGGGCATATAAAAAGTACGAGAAAGCGGAGGGGAAGGAGGGGAGGAAAAAGAAAAGAAAGAGAAATGGTATAAATTTCACCCAAAGAGTGCAACTTTCACCTAAAGAGTGTAACTCTCATTCCAAAGAGTGTAATTTCTATCTTGAAGAGTGCAACTTTCATTAAAACAGTGCAAATTTTTTTTAAAACAGTGTAACTTTATTTTAATAGTGCAATTTCATCTTCTTCTTCCTTCTTCTATGATTTTTACTATTTCTGTAGAAAATTTTTTTTTATTCTTTTTTTTCTCTCTGCAATTTTTTTTTGGTCACGACCTCTCCCTTGCCGTCTATCGCAGCCATCGCCCTCGCCGGAGTGTAACTATTTTTCTCCCTCTATCTCGCTGGCGTGCTTCTCGGCCCCGAGAAGCACTCTCTTCATCGCCGTCGGCGGCGGTGGGGGCGGCGGGTTCCCAGAAGTAGGTTTGGCGGGTAAAAAATCTGCTGCAGTGGAGGTGGAGAGCGAAGGCGGAGGAAGAGGACGCAGTACCGTCCTCGCTATAGTCGCGGAGGGCCGCGGAGGCGGTGGTGGAGGGTCGGAGAGAAAAAAAAAAGAGAGTCGCGGCGCGGCCTCGGCGGGGTCGGAGGCGAGGAGGCCGGTGCGCGGGCGAGGGCGAGAGGGCGTGTGGGGCAGAGGAGAGGCGGGTCGTTGCCGCCTCCGCCGCCTTCTTTAGAGAGAAAAAAAAAGAGAGAAAAAAAAGGAGAGAGAAAAAGGAATAAGGATATTTTGGTCAATTTGCTGAAAATCCGGATCGAATCTGCAAAATCGAAAAAGACGGCCCAGTTTTGCAAAAGCTCAAAACTTGTGGATTTTTTATGCAAATTGGTCATCTTTCTTTCCTGCATTATTTCTCTCTCCCTCCCCTTAATTGTATAATCTATTTGTTCATTGCCCACCCCTGAATTGTATTATCCATTTGTTCATTTCAGCTGCAGCAGCCCCCCCCCCCCCCTGCTTTTTTGTTCCCCCTAACCTTTTTCCCACGGTTTGATGTGTTTTCCATAGTTTCTTTTCTATACCTTTTTGTTTCACTTTGTTGTATGTTCACATTGTTTCGATTAATCTTTAAATGTAATTTTACACTTTGAAATTTGAGATTTAGATGTAAATTTAAAATTTGAAATTTCAAAGTTTTTATTTTTTAATTTGTAAATATCCTTTCATTTGCTTAATAATTACTAATGTATATTTATTATAAATCTGTTCATCCGCCGCGAAATGCGGGTCCTTAACTAGTATGATCAAGATAATAGAACGAGAACTACTCATATTTATAATCAAGTCAATCTAACATTTACCATCATTAAACAATTTCATAAACCATATAAAACAACAAATAACCTGCTTCATAGCCATTTGGGATACAATATAAGAGATAATATTTAATATATCCTTCAAAACTTTAAAAATATCTAATTCCTGGTTGATCAAAATACCCTTATTGATTTTTAAAAATACCTTCATATATTCTCAAATTCCTAGGTTTTGCTAATCGGATTTGAAGTTTGGAAGGGCATTTTGAGTATAGAAGGATAGATTTGAAAATTTTGAATAGTGGCAAGGATATATAAGCAAAAAACCCCAATTATTTTATCAAACACCAAAGTACATCAAGTCTCCGGTAGCCATCTAGCTAAATATGTTCACATGTATCAACAAGGAATCCATTATAAAGGGTCAATAGTGAGTAATCTCGATATTACAATTAGTCAACGACTTTAGTAATAGTGGTCTAGGTGGTTCTAGCTTGACACAAGCCTCACACTGCATCCCAAATTCCACCTCCTAAGTCACCTGTAAAAACAAGGGTGGGAAACATATAAAATGTTTACTAGGGGGTACAGCGATTCGCCGAAGGTTAGGTATAGCGATTCACCGTATTGCGAGCCGAAAAATTCGAGCCTGAAAAAGGTCGTTGACCAAGTCAAGAACTCCCTCGAGAAGCGAGTCGGGATTTGAGTCGGCTCCTGGGTAGGACCCTTGAGTGCGCCGCAAACAGAGTCAAGCGATCGGTTGAGGAGGGATCGGCTCAACCGGGTTCTCTCGCCAATATATTAAAGACTCGGCTGAAATGAGCCGAGTGATTTGTCTTTATTACAGAAGAAAGAATTGAAGTACATGGGTTGTTACAAAAGATAAACTCTACAAACTACTAATCCTACTCCACTACGCTCTTAATGGAAATGCAACAAGAAAATCTACGTAACAAACTACTCCTAAGAAAGTGGTAAATACAGGAAGGAAAAGAAATTAAAAATGCGGTGGTCTCTTGCCTCGCGTGGAAAAGATCTATTTTGCAGGCGTGTTCCGTTTATTTATAATCCCACCTGTTGTTGTTCAGTTACTCCCCGTTACGAGGTGTATCTCGGCCATGTCCTTATTTCCGCGGGGCACTCCTGGCTGATTTCAACCGCATCTCGCCTAACTAATTTTTAGTTTCGGGCGCGTACTTTCCAACTCCTAGTGCACCACGCGTCGCATCATGTTTGACTCCAGAAACCTCTTCACGTGGTGTAGGCTGGCTTACCACGTGGTGCCATTTTTATGGCGCCAACAATGCCCCCCGACAGCCTCCCGAACAATCGTTTCGGGTGGCTGACGTCGCTTTGTTCATCGGCCAAGATTGAATGTCGTTGGTTCGATGGCTAAAATTTGCCGCTCCAAATGATCACGTCGTCTATTTCATCTGGCGGCTTCATCTAGCCGTGTCTTCAGTCATCTCGTACTTGATTTCGTTCTTTGACGGCTATGATTTTTCGTGCCCCTTTCGTCTCATCTAGGACATTAATTAGGGCATCAATAGCTGCCGTCACTTCACCATCATAGTTTATTTTGAAATTTCCTCCGACGACTTCGCCTTTCTCGTGTCTTCTCGTCTTCTCCTTTTCGATTCTTCTTCTTTCTAGGATCTTCTTCTTCGATTTCTTAGAAAGAATTCTTTCCTTTTCCCTTCTATTGGCTCGATTTTCTCCTCTCCCTTCATCTCCAGATTATGACTTCACTATTCTGAAGCAATATGTGGAGTTCGATTCTTCTCGCTTCATTCTCAGCCTTCCTTTCGTGGTGCCATCTGTAGATGATGTTTTTCCTTTCTCTGCAGATGGGTTCCCTTTAATGGCCGACACCATTCATCTTCATTCCTGATTTTCTTCCAAGTTGTTGGGAAAGAGCCTTCGTACCTGGCCTAGCGTCTCAGATGCATATTTGGCTTGATTGGATCGAGTTGAAGGGTCTTACGCTGATCTCTGGCGCGAAGTTGGGATCTATGAGGCCATCCAACTTTCGAGGACTCCTCCTCAAGCCGACAATCTCTTCTTGGCTGTGGCTTTGTATTTTTGGTCCCCGGTGTCTAACACTTTTCCTTTCACCCCGACCCTTCTCGACGTGGCGACGATTTTTGGTTTCCGTCCTCACGGTGTCATTTTGTCTATGGCCTACGACCCTGATGGTGTGGCGGATTCTGAAGCCCACCTAGATCCGAAGGCGGACTTGGCTTATACCAAGTTCATGCGGTGGTTCACGGGCCAGGTCTCTGCTCTGGTCACTAGAAGGGAGCATAGTGCCTTCCTCCTTTACTGGCTTTGTCACAACCTCTTCTGCACCCAATCGCAGAAGATCAATTGGGACTTTGTCCCTATCACCGTTGCGCTGGCGAACGGGGAAAAGCTAGCGCTTGGCCCGTATTTCCTCTCCTTCCTCTATAGAGAGATTTTTTAGTCGATCAAGCCTTTGCCGTCGAAGAGCGGCGTGGTGATTGGCTCAGGCTGCGGATTCTTGTGGTTCCTGCAAATCTGCCTATGGATTTACTTTCCAGTGTTTGCCGAACCCCTCTTAACCAGGATTCGGCTCCTTATTTTGATACTTACGAATTAGCCCTCGGCTGCCCAGAGCCCCTTACCTCGGGCCAGCCGGTCGACTTTTCGACGTATTTTCGGGTCTTCTATGACAAAGACCGGCGACATCTCATCAATTGGGCCCCCTTCAGAGAACGTCTGACCGGCCCGATCTGGTTCCTCGTGCGGTTCGAGGCCATCCAGGATCAGAAGGCTTCATCCAGCGTCAGCGAACACTCCGAGGTCTGGTACTCTTTTCTGGCCCCGCAGGATCTTCATGTCGGCCTGAAGACTTGCTCCAAGCTGACGCCGAGCACAGAGGTCTATTGTCCTCACTATGTGGCGCGCCAGTTTGGTTTTGTTCAAGCGCTCCAGGTTTTGTCCAAATTCTTCACATTTAACTCCGCCCGCAGCCATCCTCCTACCAAAGGGGCAGCCGAAGCAGATCGGCTCTCGGCTATGGGAAACCATCTCACGCGCTTTTTTACCCCTATGGATTTTCAGCCGAATCACACAGGGTTAACCGAACCCCTTTTTCGGCGTTCCTGGGATCATTTTTGTGAGGGTATTTTTACCAAGATCTTGATGCACCGCCTCCGCGGCATCCTCTATACAGAAGGTATCTTCATCTTCTTCTTGGTTCTATTTGCCTTTATTTTCTTTTGGGTTTTTTCTTACCTGCACCCTTCTTTTGACTCACTTCTGTTTGTTTTAGCCGGCACTTCCAAGGGCAAGGAGGCCACACCCAACTCCCCAAAACACGGGGATTCGAGCTAGGATTCTAACAAGGAAGCAGCTGTTTCCCCTCACCCCTCAACGGTGTGTCTCGCATCTCATGGTGCGTTTACTTTTGTTGTGCTTTCGACTTACATTATTATTTTCAGCCACTACATGTTCCTGATCCATCGGCCAAGCTGCCAGAGAAACGGCTGATCGAATCTGCTTCCCCATCTCCTCCGCCGCAGAAAGAACGGCGAAAATTGATCGAGAGCAGAGTTCACTCTTATCCTGCCCCTACGCCAGCCGAGGATGCACCACCTGTGGATGAGCCGACTGCTGGTGCAGTATCTTTGGCTCAAGCCCCTGCTTCGACCGAGGAGGAATCAGAAACAGTCCAGACAGGTACCTCTCTCGAGCCGGTCCCTGCAGAAGATGATCTGCAGCAAGTTTCGTTATCGACCGAGGTAAATCCTCAGCCCATCTTGATTGATTTTCCTTCTCCTTCTCGCTCTTCAACGGGATCACCTCTATTATCTCCACCGCGCGAAACGTTGATCGAGCAGTAGAAGGAGACGACCATTGGTAAGGCTCCGACAAATATCCCTCGTGCTAGGTTCGCCTCAGCACTCGAGGCGGCTCTTTGTCACCGAGACAGGGAGGCTCGACGGGAAGCGCATCAAGAAAAGAAACATGAGGAAAAGAGAAAACGAAGGGAAGAAAAAAGGAAGAAGAAGAACAACCGATTGAATATTTGATCGGTTTTAGCGACGTCGAAGGAATAAGTATACGCCGCCACTCGCGTTTTAGTTTCGCTACCCGTTGCTGGCTTAAGCAATGCACAGTTATAAGGCTGGCAGTTTTTTACTATCTCCGCCGCATACACCTCGACCTCGTTAGCCGAATCCTTGATTCCACTAGAGGTGCTCGGCTCATCTTGTCACGCCCCGGGGTCTAGTGTTATCCGGGCTCGCCAACAGATTCGCCGCGGACACAAGAAACCCTGTGTACACGAAGCGGTAGAAGCACCTGTAATCAATACAAGAACCACTATTAGAGAGTAACAGGGCTACTAAAATAGAAATAAATAGTCACCTGTACATACATGTAATCCAAAGTGTATAACAAAAATCAAAAGTACAACATCAACACCTCACAGCTCTCAACATATGAAACTAAAATACAACTATATGTACATGACTATAAACAACTACTGTCTCCAAAATGGTACTCTAACTCAACGACCGGGGTAGATAGGGATCTAGCTCGCGACTCCTTTATCTCGATCAGTAGTAGCAGCAGCAATCGAAGGCTCTGCAAGAAAAAGTGGCCATAAGTGGGTGTGAGAACTACTGTCAAACAGAGTAGTCCTCAGTGGGTACCGTCACCGACCCCAACGGCCTACCCACTAAGTCTACAAGGCTAACAGTAAAGCTGGTAGGTAAAAAAAAAGTAAGATAAGCCGGAAGAAACTCTACAACTAATATGCCACTACACTACCACTACTCATGTCATGCTATCTGTAGAATATGCATTACTAACTGAGAAACGATCACCACCGACCCAATCCAAAGGGATCGCCAACTGGCCAGTCCAGCCTGTGCCTAAGCTACTGTGCGCACCATCCACGGGGATGGCTGACCAAAGTAGAATGCCCAATAGGGCTGCTGCGACATCAACGCAATAAAGCCAGACTCCGTAGCGGCACTCGAGGGCGCGACCCTACTGAGTATAGAAGCGTGTCTCTGTCGAGCTCAATCAGGCTCACGCAGGCTGTAGTCAATGCAAATGCTCAAACGGCTCGAAAAATCAAAGCTCACGTGCCATCGGCACAATCTGATGCAAAAGGCGAGGATTTGGGTCCACCGTCAGTCCAGACGGCACCCGACAACACGAAACAGCCTAAACACTGCTGTAAAAATTCACTCGGTATCTCAGTACGAGCGTAATCTCAATCTACACTAATCTGAGTATCCGCAACGCACCAGCAGTGGCGATACAATAGTGAAAACAGCTCTTGAAGCTAAATCTGATCAAATAAATTAGAAGTTCAATGTGTAGATTTTCTCCTAAGTCAATACCCAATTCAGCATATAGTAATTATCTAGAATATTAAATCATGCTCCAAATTTAGATTTCATATAATAACAGACAAATCTACAATTTGAGCTACTAAATATGATGATTAACACTTAACTATGCATGTTGAAATTCTACAAAACTCAGGAGGAATTTCGAAGAATTCGGTAGACATTAACCCACCTCGATAGCGTATCCAACAACGGAAAGAGATCACCTCACGAGTAAAAGAACTAACTCAACTCCCTCTCACAACCGGATCATCCACTCAGCACATCTGGGCGCCCAAATTTTCAGCCTTGATCGGCAGGATGCAGCCCCAAAACAGCAAGAGTTCAACATGAATCCACGCTTCAAAAATCTAGAATTTAAGTGCTAAATTCAGCCAAGCTCACCTCCTAACAACAGGATCAATCTCCAAGAGGTATAGCTTCACCAGCTCTCAGCTCGGACAACACTCAACATCCATCCACAGCAATTCGAATCCAGAAAGGGAGGCCCAAACTGTAGTCTAGAAATGAGAACTAGAGTACTTCAACTCAAATCAAGCTAAAATCTGAAAATTTTAACTTGTAAATCCAATGGAAAGGGGATCAAAAACCTCCTGAGGTGAGGGAAAACCAATCCAAATCCAGCAACCAGCTTTCTACCAAAATCTGGATTCAAAATTCCAACAATTCCATCAATAATATCAAAAACTGCATCTAAACCTCAACTACCCAAATTCAGCAATCAACTCACCTTCAAATCTGAAAATTTTGGTGAGGGAAGCTCCAAAACTAGTGAGGAAAGGTGGGGAAGCAATTCCAAGTTCAAAAATCCAACTACAACAAGAACCAGATCAAGAAAAGTCCAGAAAATCCATAAGAAACCCAAATTCAGCTCAAAACTCCAAATTCAAGTCAGTATCCGCAATTCAACCATATTAACCTGAATTTAAAGGTAATAGAGTTGCTCCACAGCCTCTCCATGAAGTTTAAAGTCCACGAAATTGCTCCCCACAGCAATTGGAAGCATCTACAACCCTTAATAGTAAGATCTTCCAAAGTTGCTATTGGAATCCTGCTGAAATTCTAATGCTACAAGGAAAGGGAATGGATTTGAGCTAATTTGAAGATGATTAAGGTGAAGAATTCAAGCTTGCTGTGAAGGAGGAAGGAAAAGAGTCCACTTGAGACGTCCAACTGCTTTTATAGAAGCGATGGAGGTGTAAAATAAGCCACAAAAAAATTAGAAGCTAACCTGCTTCAGCACTGAAATTGTAGATTCGGGCGCCCTAAACCCAAAACCGGGCGCCCAAACAGCTCCCCACCAAGGTTCAACAAAACGGGCTCACCCGCGTGGCGGTCCGATGCGCCTCTCCTGCACCGGCAGCTCACACCTACCACAAGTCACGTGTCAACACGTTCGATATTCACGAGGGAGAATTCGGGCTCACATTTCGGATGCCCTAAACTGGATCCGAAATGACTTTAGTAACGTATTGTCACGCCCCGGGCCCTAGGGAGAGCCTACCAGGCACGTGCACAGACCCGCCGTGTACCTCAAAACAACACAATGTACACAAGGCGTCTATAACAACAACAACAACAACAACAAGAATAAGGAATACATCCTATACAAGGTGATCAGAGCGAGAACATAATTCTACATCTAAAACCAGATCAACACAACTAAAATCTCAAGATATACAATAATTATTATATATCTTAGCAATACTTGGAGCTCACTCTCTAGAAAACAACTATACACCTTTCATATAAAATACAATGAAAGGACACCATGGTATGCCTACAACAACACCGTAGAGGCTCTAGCTAGCTGCTAACCCCTCGCCACGATCCCAAGCCTCTCCTGCTGCGGAAGGCTCTGAAATAAAAACCCAACAACAATGGGGGTGAGAACTATTAATCAATAGTTCCCTGTGGGTAAGCCGCCGAGAGTGGCGAATTACACCGCTAGGTCAACTGAGACAGATAGTATAACTGAAACACAAAGCATAAAATATTTAATGCTAAACAGGTAGTTCTACAACTATCATGCCTCCAATGACTAAATCATCTACATGAACATGGATATGCTCTATTGTCATAAGCTTAACATTTATTTACATAGTTTACATGCATGTCAAATTAATGCCATGATCAATCACATATGCTCTAATGTAATAAACTCACTATATGTCAAGTTTTACTATTACACATATGACTTGTCTCCAACTACAAGTATGTAATGTATACCCGATTTCCTACTACATGTATGAACTATATGACTTGTTCCCAACTATATGTATGTTATGTTCACTACATGTAATGCCATAAGGTCACCACCCAATGCTATGTCCATCAGCTACATCTATATGTACCGATTTATTTGGGTGTCAAATGTCACATTCCTCACGATATTTTCTACCATAAAAGACTTCTCGAGTCTCGGCTTGTGCCGTGCCTAATGGGCCCGTGGTAGTCAACATTCTCGCTAGAATGAGCCTCCCCCACGGCAATCCACTTCGGCGCCCATATAACCTGCACATAAACGATCGACGTCGCGAAAGGCCCACTCCGGAGCAGCCGGCTTGTAGGGAGCGACCCTCACAAGCATGTGCAAATGAGCACAATGGCATAACAAGCATAGTCAACAGCATAGGAAATACGTTCGTCATGTCTCTAACATGGAATAGCCAACCGATGTCCGAGGGTCTAACATTATGTCATAATGTCAACCTAATTATTCACCTAAGTGAAATACAATATGCTTAACCTCACACTATGTCAAAACATGTCATATTATGTTTACTACATTCAATAGCCAAGATGCTAAATGTCAACAATATCATGTTGTTCTCAAATTGTCCGTTGGTAAGTCCCTACCAATATGTCCATGTCTCTAACATGTAAATGTTCATCTCTCAGTTTACTAAGTTCATAAACCATGCATTATTCTAATGCCGCATATCATGCATTCTACAAATGCCAAAACTATGTATTATTCTAATGCCATAAATCATGCATTCTACAAATGCCAAAACTATGCATTATTCTAATGCCATATCCAATGCATTATACTAATGCTATAATCCAATGCATTATACTAATGCTATAATCCATGCATTCTACGATGCCAACGAGTCTATATCCATGCCATGCATAAGCTACAACAACCTCTACTACATAGAGTATAAAGCTATCATGCAAGTGTTTAATTAACCCAAGGGACTCATGTTTAACCAATTATAATTATCAATGCAAATAGAATTTCATTCCTCATGTCTTAAACATGGAATCAATCCACGACCAAAAGGTCGAGCCCAAAGCCAACGATGCCCGTCAAAGTTGCTCACCTAGATAAGGTACAACAACTTATCCTGTAAATGTCATATTCTCTCTTTTCTCTATACAAGCATACTTTAGTATGCGAAGAGAATTTACTAGATCGACAACCAAATAGTGTCTCATATGACACTCATTTCTAACATACATAACTTAATTAGCATTTCCTAATGCATCAATGCACTATTAGTGCAAATACCTTAGCATGCATGTTATTCTCATAATGCCACACTATATGTACTATGCATTTTTTTATACACAACATATATGTCTAATGCAATCGCAATTTTCATCATGTCATAATTATCATAATTATGCATCTAATCAATCCTATAACAAGATAGGAGACATAGGGGGAGTTCACCCATTTCGGTGAGGTCAGACTCACCGAAAACCCGTCGAAACCTCGCAGTACTTCGAAACGGAGTTGTCCCCCGAGCTTCTCATACCCTAAGATAATTTTCCAAGGGGTTAAAAGCTTCGAACGAACAATTTCGAAAACCACCAAAAACTATGAGGTAAATGGGTGAAAAATATCTTGAGCAAGTAAAACTTGTTCTAAGTCCAAATTGAGGTTAGGGATCTTCAAATCCAACCTACAACAACGTTCTACACCCATCAATTCCACCTCAAGGGCTCTCATTCAAGAAACCCCAATTTCAAACCCTAATTTTTAAGAAACTATGTTTTAATGCTAAATCCAAGCAAAAATCACAAATAGAGGTTGTAAAAGGGTTTACTAACCTCCAATCAAGCTCTCAACCAAGCTCAAACATGCTAGGTTGAAGCTAAGCCCACAAACAAGTTCCTCTCCTCCAACCCGAGCTCTCCACAAGGCCTAGAAGCACTCCTCCATGAAGAAAATGGAGGAAAAAGAGATCAAAACATGATCTAGAGAGGTTGGAAGCAAGAAAATCTAGAGAGAGAGAGAGAGAAAACACCCTACCTTTCCTCTCCAAGCCTCAGCCAACAATGGCTGTGAAGGGGTGAAGGGGTAAGTTGTAATGGTTGTAACAAAATCCCCAAAAGCCCCTCCAAAGAACAAAATTGCAAAACTGCATAAGATGCATTCTGCAGCACTGTATACCGGTATTCGCATGTGCATACCGGTATACTGCACAAATCCTGCAAAACCCGAGCCTCGGCCAAGCAGGCCGCGGAACAGGATTCCGGTATACAAATCCCAGTACCGGTACTAATCGCTTCAGTACCGGTATGCGAAGCACATACCGGAATGCCAACCCATTCCGGTATCAACTGCTGGATTCCGCAGAACCCGAGAGCTACGCAAACCAGTTCTTCACTGGATTCCGGTATCCCAAGCCAGATACCGGTATGCAATTGCAAAATCTGCACTTTTGCAGATTTTGACTCCCGGTGTCTGTTTTCGTACTTTTCAAGTCCCGAAAACACTCCGAAGCTCACCAAACTCAACCCAAAACTCCAGAATAGCACAAGCCACTATTCCCTCACTAGAACTCTGAAATTTGCTAAAGTTCAGTGTACTACATACTCCCCTCCTAAAAAGGAGTTTCGTCCGCGAAACTACGGATCAACAACCAACAACAAACAGCAAAACCAAAGGGGATAAGAAAATCGCCCTCGCAGTGAAGCCTCCAGCTCTCACACCATGCATCGCATCCAGGATGTTGCTCCAAAGCATCTTGTAGTAGGAATAGTGATAATCCCAGATTCCTACAATCCACGAGTCCAAACCACAACAATGCTCCTTGAAGCTTAGATCTTCATGTAGCTCTAATGCGGCGACATCCACCATCGGGGTAGAATTCAAATACTCGCTTGGAGCGTCAACCCACTTCATATACCTTCAGCAGATCTGAAGTATTACAGCTCGACATGCCACTAGGTTCATTTGCCTCAGGGTCTCAAATAATCCCAAGAATCTGAAACTTAGATTCCTCATACACAAGGCTCTTGGATTTCCTTAACCAAGTATCGCACTCAGATCATCAGATTCAGGTGCCAAAATTTCTATCTCTCACCGAGAATCATCCAATGGCTCAAATTCCAAAGCGATAGAGCTAGATGCCCTATGCAATCACACAAATTGTTTCCAAAGTATACTTG
This sequence comes from Puya raimondii, assembly GCA_016920855.1. Classification (NCBI taxonomy): domain Eukaryota; kingdom Viridiplantae; phylum Streptophyta; class Magnoliopsida; order Poales; family Bromeliaceae; genus Puya; species Puya raimondii. The sequence continues at coordinate 67,419,400 of JABWPP010000049.1, forward strand.
CGCAAAATTTCCTCAATCCAACTCAGGTGAATAGTTACTCCTATTCACAACCTCTCAACAATCATCACGTCTAGCTTGGAAGCGAGACAATCCAATTCCGGAGCCTCCGGTAATCATCCTCTATCCATACAAGGTAGATAGCCTTTACTTAGCATATCTCATAAATCCTGCTATCACAGGCACAACTTGTCGGTTCCACCGTCAAGGCACTTTCTGACTGTCCACAAGGAATTCATCCGCTGCAGCACTCTTGATCTCACTTGCACCATTTACCAGTCGGGATCAAGGCTAACTCCCGTGATCTGATCCAAAGGATAGATATCACACCATAATACTCATCTCATCGATATCTCTAGTACACCGGCCTCTAACCTGTTTTCACAGCTTCAACTCATTCTCTTGAGTGTAGAGATACCTCCAACATTAAGATCTGGGTGCACTTCACACCACTAACTATACATGAACTTGCCACATTTTCCAAGTAATTGCTATGGCAATCTACTCCAAATCACAATTGGCGATTCCTCTTGCATTCTCTCAATTGCTGAAAGGTCAATACTACCTTTCTATTTCACACCAGGGTGCAACTCAATCCGTGGAGAGAAACATAACTACAAAGTACATAACCCGCCTTCGGGGTAACCAAGGTTGGCGGTCGTCGACCACACCAACGGTTCCAAGAAACTTCTCTCACACGTATCTTTCCAAAAGGTTTAATCCCTTTATGTGTGAGTCAAATGAAGGGAGTAGACAACTCAAAAATCTTCCCACAATTATCCATACATCCAATCAAACTAAGGAGTTTGAACTTCGATCACATGTGCTTGTCCAAATCAACTATGGATGGTTTGGTTTCCTTGAGATCTCCAATCATAACCACTTTGGCATCAACTGCCAAGGGACGCTAGTCCTCACAACCGAATCAGCACGTCTTCAACTTGAAGCACTTGCAGTCCTCATTCAAAGGAATCTTCATGGTCTTCATCACCTCTCGACTTCCAACATGTCGTCGATGCGCACAGGGACAAAGACACCCAGAAGGGCCAAACATCACAACACACAAGAGCATCAACCAGCTCAAACGACACCACGATAATTTCGTAATGTCTACACCGAGTGAACAAGTCACCCTCGGTCCAAACTCAAACTCGATCCAACGAGAGTAGTACTCAAATTGCAACTATCCTCGAGTAAATCCAGAATCGATGGAGCTTGATCAAACAGATCAACAGATCTCGGCTACGGGTACATATTCTTGATCGTGACCCTACCGAGTTCACGATAGTCAACCCACAGTCGAAATGACCCGTCTACATAAAATAAATGAGATCTATGCTCCACAAGCGAAAGCACAAGGCAAAAGAGGTCTCCAGACCAAGCCTTCAATTCTCACAACACAATCGGGATTGCACAAGCAACTCCCTCACAAGAGACATCCTCGCTTTTGAGGATTCTCAACATTCACCAAAGATGCTGGCCTAAAGGCCACGCGCCCACTCAGCCAACAACCAGGCTTGGGCGGGTGAAACAATCGTCGCAAACAGCGAAACGCCTTCTGAAAACACTATTTCGTGTCCAGGTTCCCAAAGCACTACAGCTCGGTTCACACACTCATCGGCAATCAGATAGCCGTAGAGCCAGCCCAAGTTCAAGTCAGAACTATACGCTCTTAGCCACATAAAGCCAATCGCTTCGTTGGCGCACAGAAACATCCAAAACTAACGGAGTACAAGAACAGTACTTCCAAGTCCAAACAGTCAGGACCAACTCAAACAGCAAGCACCAAGGAATGATTCCCCTGTCTTGCATTCGGCAAACAGCCGAGCCAAAACCACAATCATAACAAACAACCAGCTAGCTCCAAAACCACGAGCTGCGAACAACCCTCGTCTTCGCTGCATCAACCTCCGCCTGTCAAACAGGCACGCATTCACCCGGTGTCAGCCGCGCGAAGTCGATCCCAATATTGTCGACTCTAATCTCCTCGAACACTCCAAGGGCATCATCGGGTACATGCGGACTCCACCGCTCACACATCATAAAGGTTGAAGACGATTCAACGTCCCTCTTTCGTCCTGCCAAAGATCTACCTTCTCGAGATCAATTCCTCTTACGATAGACTTGCCACTTTTAGTAGCTCCTTTTGCCGTCCCAACGGTCTCCACATCTCTTGCCCTTATCAAGGTGCGATCCGTATTCTTATAGAATTTCTTGAGGTCGACTGCCAACTGGATCGAAAAATCCTCCAGTTGCTTAATCCTCTCGTCTGCCGGCACAAAGCCTCAACTTGGAGTAACATCATAATTGATCGCCGCTCCACCACACTCGCTGAATTTACCAGTTGTTCTCTCAACTTCAATATCTCAACAAATCCGGAGGATGCAGGGTTCCCGTCTCGGCTGCCTCGGCCGCCATCGAGTGCGTCGTTCACCACTCAAGCTGCAACAAGCAAAACATGCGCAGGTAAAACACCCCACGCCAACGCATCCCCACACAAAACTATAACCGCAATCATGCGAAAGTAATGAAGTGGACTCCCACTATTCCCCGATGTCACGTTGTCGGCCGCCAACGTGACCCTCCAAGGGTATAGAAGTGGTTCACTCCGATCTAACTCCAACTCCTTTGGAGTCTTAGAAATGACCCAATCATAATACTTTCGCCAATAAGTCATAAGAGATCTCGTCTCTCACGTTCCTATTCCTTATCGTCCAACCTGCCTAAGGTTTACTAGGTCCACTAAGACTCAACCCTAGGCTCTGATACCACAATAATCTGTCACGCCCCGGGCACTAGGGAGAGCCTACCAGGCACGTGCACAGACCCGCCGTGTACCTCAAAACAACACAATGTACACAAGGCGTCTATAACAACAACAACAACAACAAGAATAAGGAATACATCCTATACAAGGTGATCAGAGCGAGAACATAATTCTACATCTAAAATCAGATCAACACAACTAAAATCTCAAGATATACAATAATTATTATACATCTTAGCAATACTTGGAGCTCACTCTCTAGAAAACAACTATACACCTTTCATATAAAATACAATGAAAGGACACCATGGTATGCCTACAACAACACCGTAGAGGCTCTAGCTAGCTGCGAACCCCTCGCCATGATCCCAAGCCTCTCCTGCTGCGGAAGGCTCTGAAATAAAAACCCAACAACAATGGGGGTGAGAACTATTAATCAATAGTTCCCAGTGGGTAAGCCGCCGAGAGTGGCGAATTACACCGCTAGGTCAACTGAGGCAGATAGTATAACTGAAACACAAAGCATAAAATATTTAATGCTAAACAGGTAGTTCTACAACTATCATGCCTCCAATGACTAAATCATCTACATGAACATGGATATGCTCTATTGTCATAAGCTTAACATTTATTTACACAGTTTACATGCATGTCAAATTAATGCCATGATCAATCACATATGCTCTAATGTAATAAACTCACTATATGTCAAATTTTACTATTACACATATGACTTGTCTCCAACTACAAGTATGTAATGTATACCCGATTTCCTACTACATGTATGAACTATATGACTTGTTCCCAACTATATGTATGTTATGTTCACTACATGTAATGCCACAAGGTCACCACCCAATGCTATGCCCATCAGCTACATCTATATGTACCGATTTATTTGGGTGTCAAATGTCACATTCCTCACGATATTTCCTACCATAAAAGACTTCTCGAGTCTCGGCTTGTGCCGTGCCTAATGGGCCCGTGGTAGTCAACATTCTCGCTAGAATGAGCCTCCCCCACGGCAATCCACTTCAGCGCCCATATAACCTGCACATAAACGATCGACGTCGCGAAAGGCCCACTCCGGAGCTGCCGGCTTGTAGGGAGCGACCCTCACAAGCATGTGCGAATGAGCACAATGGCATAACAAGCATAGTCAACAGCATAGGAAATACGTTCGTCATGTCTCTAACATGGAATAGCCAACCGATGTCCGAGGGTCTAACATTATGTCAAAACATGTCATATTATGTTTACTACATTCAATAGCCAAGATGCTAAATGTCAACAATATCATGTTATTCTCAAATTGTCCGTTGGTAAGTCCCTACCAATATGTCCATGTCTCTAACATGTAAATGTTCATCTCTCAGTTTACTAAGTTCATAAACCATGCATTATTCTAATGCCGCATATCATGCATTCTACAAATGCCAAAACTATGCATTATTCTAATGCCATAAATCATGCATTCTACAAATGCCAAAACTATGCATTATTCTAATGCCATATCCAATGCATTATACTAATGCTATAATCCAATGCATTATACTAATGCTATAATCCATGCATTCTACGATGCCAACAAGTCCATATCCATGCCATGCATAAGCTACAACAACCTCTACTACATAGAGTATAAAGCTATCATACAAGTGTTTAATTAACCCAAGGGACTCATGTTTAACCAATTATAATTATCAATGCAAATAAAATTCCATTCCTCATGTCTTAAACATGAAATCAATCCACGACCAAAAGGTCGAGCCCAAAGCCAACGATGCCCGTCAAAGTTGCTCACCTAGATAAGGTGCAACAACTTATCCTGCAAATGTCATATTCTCTGTTTTCTCTATACAAGCATACTTTAGTATGCGAAGAGAATTTACTAGATCGACAACCAAATAGTGTCTCATATGACACTCATTTCTAACATGCATAACTTAATTAGCATTTCCTAATGCATCAATGCACTATTAGTGCAAATACCTTAGCATGCATGTTATTCTTATAATGCCACACTATATGTACTATGCATTTTTTTATACACAACATATATGTCTCATGCAATCGCAATTTTCATCATGTCATAATTATCATAATTATGCATCTAATCAATCCTATAACAAGATAGGAGACATAGGGGGGAGTTCACCCATTTCGGTGAGGTCAGACCAACCGGAAACCCGTCGAAACCTCGCAGTACTTCAAAACGGAGTTGTCCCCCGAGCTTCTCATACCCTAAGATAATTTTCCAAGGGGTTAAAAGCTTCGAACGAACAATTTCGAAAACCACCAAAAACTATGAGGTAAATGGGTGAAAAATATCTTGAGCAAGTAAAACTTGTTCTAAGTCCAAATTGAGGTTAGGGATCTTCAAATCCAACCTACAACAACGTTCTACACCCATCAATTCCACCTCAAGGGCTCTCATTCAAGAAACCCCAATTTCAAACCCTAATTTTTAAGAAACTAGGTTTTAATGCTAAATCCAAGCAAAAATCACAAATAGAGATTGTAAAAGGGTTTACTAACCTCCAATCAAGCTCTCAACCAAGCTCAAACATGCTAGGTTGAAGCTAAGCCCACAAACAAGTTCCTCTCCTCAAACCCGAGCTCTCCACAAGGCCTAGAAGCACTCCTCCATGAAGAAAATGGAGGAAAAAGAGATCAAAACATGATCTAGAGAGGTTGGAAGCAAGAAAATCTAGAGAGAGAGAGAGAGAAAACACCCTACCTTTCCTCTCCAAGCCTCAGCCAACAATGGCTGTGAAGGGGTGTATGCCACGGGTCCGACTCTCTCTAGGACCTCAAAAGGACCAATAAATCGCGGACTAAGCTTTCCGCGAATCCCAAATCTTCGTATGCCCTTCGATGGTGAGACCTTCAAGAAAACATGATCACCAACATGAAACTCTAGATCTCGCCTCCGAGTATCAGAATAACTCTTTTGCCTACTCTGAGCCGTCTTAATATGCCGCCGTATCACTTTCACTTTCTCCTCGGCTTCAAGCAAAAGGTCTGGACCCAACGTCTTCCTTTCGCCAACATCATCCCAAAACAAAGGCGATCGACATTTGCGTCCATACAATGCTTCAAACGGAGCCATCTTAATGCTCGCTTGATAGCTATTGTTATACGCAAACTCTACCAATCTCAGATGTCGATCCCAACCTCCACCGAAATCCAAGACACAAGCTCTCAACATATCCTCGAGTGTCTGTATAGTGCGCTCGGACTGACCATCAGTCTGGGGATGAAATGCAGTGCTAAATCGAAGCTGAGTCCCCAAGGCTGTCTGTAAACTCCTCCAAAAATGGGAAACAAATCTCGAGTCTCTATCAGATACTATCGAGATTGGCACTCCATGCAATCTCAATATCTCATCTAGATAAAGCTGCGCAAGTCGCTCACGTGACCAAGTAATCTGCATCGGTAGAAAATGAGCAGACTTCGTCAGCCTATCAACAATCACCCAAATGGTATCGTAGCCGCTCGAAGTCCTCGGCAATCCTACGATGAAATCCATCGTAATATGATCCCACTTCCACTCAGGTATTGGAAGACTCTGTAGCTTACCAGCTGGTACACGATGTTCTGCCTTAACTTGCTGACATGTCAAACATTGAGCTACAGCTCTACCAATATCCCGCTTCATACCATTCCACCAGAAGTGAGTCTTCAGATCCTGGTACATCTTAGTCCCTCCAGGATGTACAGAATAAGGAGAATAATGTGCTTCCTTCAATATCTCCTCTCGAATCTCCTGATCCGCTGGTACACATAGACGTCCTCTAAAACGGAGAACTCCAGAATCATCACAAGAAAAACCTTCAAGATCACCACTCTTCAATTGATCTCGAACCTTCAACAAATAAGGATCTATACTCTGTTTCTCTCGAATCCTATCCAACAGAGTGGGCTGAATGACTAGGGTCATCAACCTCGCCGTCATCCCAGAAGTAACTACCTCAAGAGATAACCTCCGCATCTCCTCCACTAGGACAGGCTGTTGAGTAATACACAAACTCAAAGTCGCCACAGCCTTCCTACTCAAAGCATCGGCAACAACGTTCGCCTTACCGGGATGATACAGAATAGAGATGTCATAATCCTTCAATAATTCTAACCATCTCCGTTGCCGTAGATTCAACTCTTTCTGTGTAAACAGATACTTAAGGCTCTTATGATCTGTATACACTTCACAATGCTCACCATAAAGATAGTGACGCCATAGCTTCAGAGCAAAGACTACCGCCGCCAACTCCAAATCATGAGTGGGGTAGTTCTTCTCATATTCCTTTAGTTGTCTTGAAGCATATGCAATCACTTTGCCATGTTGCATCAGCACGCAACCCAAACCACTATGCGAAGCATCACTATAGATAACAAATCCTTCGCCCATCACAGGTAGTGCAAGAATAGGGGCTGTCATCAATCTCTGCTTAAGCTCATCAAAGCATTCTTGGCACTCATCACTCCAAACATACTTAACCCCTTTTCTGGTTAACCGAGTAAGTGGTGTAGAGAGTTTCGCAAAGCTCTCCACAAATCGTCGATAATACCCGGCTAGACCAAGAAAACTCCGAACCTCAGATATAGTTGTCGGTCTAGGCCAATCACGAATTGCCTCAATCTTCTTAGGATCAACAGCTACTCCCGAAGCTGAAATCACATGGCCTAAAAAGGCAACCTCTCTCAACCAAAACTCACACTTCTTCAGCTTTGCATACAACTTCTTTTCTCGTAAGAGTTGTAGCACTAATCTCAGATGCTCCTCATGCTCCGCATCATTACGGGAGTATATCAAAATGTCATCAATAAAAACTACCACGAATTTGTCCAAGAAGGACTTAAAGACTCGGTTCATCATATCCATAAATGCAGCAGGGGCATTAGTCAGCCCAAACGGCATGACTGTGAACTCATAATGCCCATACCGAGTTCTAAAGGCTGTCTTAGAAATATCCTCGGCCTTCACCTTCAACTGGTGGTAACCGGACTGAAGATCAATCTTAGAAAAGACACACGCTCCTTGTAATTGATCGAACAGATCATCGATACGTGGGAGGGGGTATCTATTCTTGATGGTCACTTTGTTCAATTCTCGATAATCCACACACAACCTAAGTGAACCATCATTCTTCTTCACAAATAGTACAGGCGCTCCCCAAGGCGACACACTGGGTCTAATAAAACCTTTATCCATCAAATCTTGCAATTGCGCCTTCAACTCTCTCAATTCAGCTGGTGCCATTCTATAGGGTGTCTTCGAGATTGGCGCGGTTCCTGGTACCACATCAATCACGAATTCAATCTCCGTATCAGGAGGCATCGATGATAACTCAGAAGGAAATACGTCCGGAAATTCACGGACAATAGGAATATCCTCGAGTCCTGGTACAACAGTACACTTCAGTTACTGTTGCTAAATAGGCCATACATCCACTATTTAACATCTGTCTGGCCTTAGAAGAAGAGATCGTCACTGCGAACAGTGAACTCTTACAACCTTCATAAACATACTCCTCATGTCCAGGCTAACGAAAGATTACCGTCTTAGATCCACAATCAATCGTAGCAAAGTATCGAGATAACCAATCCATGCCTAGGATTACATCAAAATCCTGCAACTGTCTCAATACTAATAAGTCAACAGGCATGATCCAAGGTCCAACTTGTACAGGACATCCTACACAACCATGCGTTACTTGTAAACTATGATCGGGTACCCGCACCTCCTGTGCCTGGGGTAACGACCCTATCTCTAAACCATGATGCAATGCAAATGTGCTACTAACAAAGGAATGCGATGCACCAGTATCGAATAAAGTACGCGATCTAATGCCACAAATCAAAATAATACCTGCCACCACTCGATCAGCTATCGTAGGATCCTCAATCTGAGCGGCATAAACTCGCCCGCTCGCCGGTGGCTGGCGTCGATCCTGCTGTCGTGGCATAGAAGATCGCTCCTGAGAAAATATCGGGGAAGCTCCAGAATACTGCGGTGGGGTAAAGGGTACAGACGCCATGGAAGGGGCTGCTACAAGTCTGGGGCATGCCCTCCTTATGTGTCCTACCTTCCCACACTCAAAACATCGACCCTCTCGTCGATCACAAAGATAAGCAAAATGAGGTCCTCCACAAATCGCACATCGGGGATGTCCCCTCGACTGCTGCTGCTGTGGTCGCTGCTGGCGATATCCTCCAGACTGCTGGCGACTATAAGATCCACGTTTCTGAAAACGCGATTGCTGGGGAGGTCTAGGCGGTCGTCTGCTACTCGACTGCCCTCCATCATCAGGTGCCGGGCGTTTCCTCTCCTGACCCTGAGCTGGGTCCACCTGCTGTCCTCTCGTCACAAATGCCCCTCGCTCTACCCATAGAGACTGCTCAATAGTAGCATCCAAGGTCTGAAGTCTCTGCGAGTGGACAAATGGAAAGATCTCGGGTCTCAAACCCTTCTCATAAAGATAGACCTTCTGAATCTCATCTCGCGCTGCTGAGGGAACACAGTTGAGTAGTCTCGTAAACTCCCTCGCATACTCCTGCACCGAACGATTCCCTTGCTTCAGATTTTTCAGATCCTCTTCTATCTTCATCTTCACGCTACTCGGAAAATACGCTCCATACATGATCCCCCGAAACTCGCTCCAAGACATCTGTAGAGGATTCAAGGACCTATGATCACGGGTCCTCCTCCACCAGACATGTGCATCACCAGATAAACAATGCACTGCCATATGCACCTGCTCCCGTGCTGGCACAAAGAGATCCTCGAACAATTTCTCCATCTCACAAATCCAGGCTTCTACCACCCACGGTTCTATACTACTTCCATTGAATCGCGGTGGATCAAACCTACAGAAGCGAGCCAATCTATCCGCCATCCGCTCCTGCTCCTCTTCAGAAAGCACTTGACTAGGCTGAGTACTTCCTTCTCCTGGCTGCGATGTAGTTGGAGTCGTTGCCGCCTGAGGTTCCATAGCTCGAGGCGTAGAGAAAGCATCACACATCTTTTGCAACAAGGCACTCTGCTGCCTTCCAACTGCAGCTATGTCTGCTAGCTGCTCCTGCAGAGCGGGCCGTTCACTAGGTCCCGTCTGCTCAGGCATATCCGAAGGCGTCGGATGCGCTCGCGTCGATGGTCGTCGAGGAGGCATAGTGATAACCTGCAACAGAATACCCGATTAAGACCACAACAACTCACGACCCAATCTAGCGAAAGTCTAGAAGGACACTTCTTTTCTTCTCAGATTATTATGTCGTCTGCAGCCAACATAATTCATCCGATAAGAGAAGGCATAATCCCTCAATCACTCTTCCTACACAAGGAAGGATTCAAAACCCAATCTATGACTTCCGCAATCAATCACGTCTCTCACGTCATTCTTAAGTCTGTTTATCTTAGGTTTCCTAGGCCCTCTTGACCTATTCCTAAGCTCTGATACCAACTTAATCTGTCACGCCCCGGGTTACCTCTTCCCAGGCGCATGACCAGATCCGCCGCATACACAGTATCTCTACCATGTATACGAAGCGAAACAACATCCACAATCAAACACACCGAGCTAAAGGTATCAACAGAGCTGCTATATAAATATATCAAAAGATCACTGTACATACATCATCCATAACTCTCACATAGAACTCTCATATACAGACTGATATCAACATCACATAGTATGTACAGACTCAACCATCTATCCAAAATGGGTATACCTCTAGCCAAATATCCGGGGAATAGCTCTACCCGACGGTCTCCTTTCCGCGCTCAGTATGCACGACTGGGGAAGAAGACTCTGCAAAAAGATGTCACCAATGGGGTGTGAGAACTACTATCAATCAAGTAGTCCTCAGTGGGTACCGCCACCAGCCTCAGCGGTCTGCCCACTAAGTCCTCAATCTCAAGAGATATGAATAGAGCAATAAAAGAGTAGGAGATATACTACCGCTACTATGCACAAAGCTCAACTGTCAGTATGAATACCAAAGAACTGAATATAGCGAATGAGGACTATCATACACAATACAATACCTGCGAACCAGCTAGTACAGGAACCCCATCTGTACCTAGCTCTCGCCATACAATACCTCACAATACAATACCATACCATACCATACCTGCGGCCTGATCACGCTCAACCCTCCAGGGAGCTGCTCAACCCTCCAGGGAGCCGACTAGTACAGGAAGCCCGTCTGTAACTAGCCCCTCGTACAACCCTCTGTACGAAACATGCCAACTCTAGAGTGGTACTCGTGGGAGCGACCCAACCGAGCAAAGTACAACCATAGTAACCGCCAAGCACCCGCAGGTATATGATCGACACGACTGGGTCAACAAAGGATCATGTGCTCTCGGCACCTCAAAGGATAGTCAACAAGTAAGACCCAATCCACTGTGCTCTTGGCACTACAAAGGATAATCAACAAGTATGACCCAATCCATACTCTCACAAAGTACCCCGTGCCCTTGGCACAATCAATGCTCCAGTGCTCACAATCCATCTCAACTCTATCACACAAGAGGAGGCTCTCGACTCTACCACAAAGAGGAGGTACAACAACATAGCACGAGCCACAACATGATCACCTACACTACATGCACAACAACTGGTACAAGGAATCAACAGAATAGGTGTAGGTCCAATCATGCAACAAGGATACAAAGAAATGCATGCTCATATACATATCATTAGCACATCTAAGATCATAACATGCCCATGCGGTCTATAGATCAGTTTCACCCTAACATGGCATCTCTAACATAATCTTAGCATGGCATACTATCATAATCCCAATATCATAATCCAATATCCACATATCATAATCCAATCATGCTAACATAATCCAAACAACATCATATCATATTATGCTAACATGAGATAAAACACGTAGGAGGAAGTCCACTGAATCTGGCAAACATCAACCCACCTGAAAAGCTAATCCAACAACGGTGGGGAAAGAACAGTATCCTCAGATCCAACCCTCCAGATAACGCACTCCGGCAGCACTCCGATTTGTCAAAACCTCCAAGGAAACTGCTATCTCCAGCAGAATAACGGCTCGACACCAGATCAGATCAGCAGAGTAGAAGAGAGCAAGCAGGGTTACAAACTATGCCAACACATGGCCCTAAACCCACTTTCTCTCTCTAGAAACCGAAGTCACGAAGTGGAAATTACCCCAAAAACCATCAGGGCTCGCCTATTTATAGGCTGCCAAAAGTCCACATTCGGGCGCCCACTTCTCAACTTCCGGGCGTCCGGAAATCCTGCCGTACAGGTGTCGTCGTGCGGTCAAGCGGTCAAGCGGTCGGTCGGCGGTCAGCAGGCGGTGGGGCGGTGTGTCTCCGGCGATCGACACGTGTCCTGCGTCGCGACACGTGGCCCTCCACGTCACAACTCAAATCGGATCCTCCGTCCGGGCGTCCGGATCCTGCACCCAGATCCACAACTCGTCGGCCACAACCGGATCATCCACAAAGTGCAACGGGGTCCGGAACATTCGGGCGTCCACAACCTCACTTCCGGGCGCCCGAATCCTGCCAAGTCCAGAAACCCTAAATCTCAAAATTTCCGAGTACTACATTCTCCCCTCCTTAGAATAGTTTCGTCCTCGAAACTAAAGCACTCACCTCAAGATGTAAACAGGTGGGGATAAGATCTCTGCATAATAGTCTCCAACTCCCATGTCGCCTCTCTATCATCATGAAAATCCCACTGTACCTTAACATAAGGTATGACCCGATTACGCAATTCCCTCGTCTCACGAGCAAGAATTCGTATCGGTCGCTCCTCGTACTGCAAATCCTCAGTAAGCTCCAGTGGAGAAAAATCAATCACATGGGAAGGATCGTGCATGTATCTCCTCAGAACAGATACATGAAAAACATCATGCACTCCTGCAAGTCGAGGCGGAAGGGCTAACCGATATGCCACGGGTCCGACTCTCTCTAGGACCTCAAAAGGACCAATAAATCGCGGACTAAGCTTTCCGCGAATCCCAAATCTTCGTATGCCCTTCGATGGTGAGACCTTCAAGAAAACATGATCACCAACATGAAACTCTAGATCTCGCCTCCGAGTATCAGAATAACTCTTTTGCCTACTCTGAGCCGTCTTAATATGCCGCCGTATCACTTTCACTTTCTCCTCGGCTTCAAGCAAAAGGTCTGGACCCAACGTCTTCCTTTCGCCAACATCATCCCAAAACAAAGGCGATCGACATTTGCGTCCATACAATGCTTCAAACGGAGCCATCTTAATGCTCGCTTGATAGCTATTGTTATACGCAAACTCTACCAATCTCAGATGTCGATCCCAACCTCCACCGAAATCCAAGACACAAGCTCTCAACATATCCTCGAGTGTCTGTATAGTGCGCTCGGACTGACCATCAGTCTGGGGATGAAATGCAGTGCTAAATCGAAGCTGAGTCCCCAAGGCTGTCTGTAAACTCCTCCAAAAATGGGAAACAAATCTCGAGTCTCTATCAGATACTATCGAGATTGGCACTCCATGCAATCTCAATATCTCATCTAGATAAAGCTGCGCAAGTCGCTCACGTGACCAAGTAATCTGCATCGGTAGAAAATGAGCAGACTTCGTCAGCCTATCAACAATCACCCAAATGGTATCGTAGCCGCTCGAAGTCCTCGGCAATCCTACGATGAAATCCATCGTAATATGATCCCACTTCCACTCAGGTATTGGAAGACTCTGTAGCTTACCAGCTGGTACACGATGTTCAGCCTTAACTTGCTGACATGTCAAACATTGAGCTACAGCTCTACCAATATCCCGCTTCATACCATTCCACCAGAAGTGAGTCTTCAGATCCTGGTACATCTTAGTCCCTCCAGGATGTACAGAATAAGGAGAATAATGTGCTTCCTTCAATATCTCCTCTCGAATCTCCTGATCCGCTGGTACACATAGACGTCCTCTAAAACGGAGAACTCCAGAATCATCACACAAAAAACCTTCAAGATCACCACTCTTCAATTGATCTCGAACCTTCAACAAATAAGGATCTATACTCTGTTTCTCTCGAATCCTATCCAACAGAGTGGGCTGAATGACTAGGGTCATCAACCTCGCCGTCATCCCAGAAGTAACTACCTCAAGAGATAACCTCCGCATCTCCTCCACTAGGACAGGCTGTTGAGTAATACACAAACTCAAAGTCGCCACAGCCTTCCTACTCAAAGCATCGGCAACAACGTTCGCCTTACCGGGATGATATAGAATAGAGATGTCATAATCCTTCAATAATTCTAACCATCTCCGTTGCCGTAGATTCAACTCTTTCTGTGTAAACAGATACTTAAGGCTCTTATGATCTGTATACACTTCACAATGCTCACCATAAAGATAGTGACGCCATAGCTTCAGAGCAAAGACTACCGCCGCCAACTCCAAATCATGAGTGGGGTAGTTCTTCTCATATTCCTTTAGTTGTCTTGAAGCATATGCAATCACTTTGCCATGTTGCATCAGCACGCAACCCAAACCACTATGCGAAGCATCACTATAGATAACAAATCCTTCGCCCATCACAGGTAGTGCAAGAATAGGGGCTGTCATCAATCTCTGCTTAAGCTCATCAAAGCATTCTTGGCACTCATCACTCCAAACATACTTAACCCCTTTTCTGGTTAACCGAGTAAGTGGTGTAGAGAGTTTCGCAAAGCTCTCCACAAATCGTCGATAATACCCGGCTAGACCAAGAAAACTCCGAACCTCAGATATAGTTGTCGGTCTAGGCCAATCACGAATTGCCTCAATCTTCTTAGGATCAACAGCTACTCCCGAAGCTGAAATCACATGGCCTAAAAAGGCAACCTCTCTCAACCAAAACTCACACTTCTTCAGCTTTGCATACAACTTCTTTTCTCGTAAGAGTTGTAGCACCAATCTCAGATGCTCCTCATGCTCCGCATCATTACGGGAGTATATCAAAATATCATCGATAAAGACTACTACAAACTTGTCCAAGAAGGACTTAAAGACTCGGTTCATCATATCCATAAATGCAGCAGGGGCATTAGTCAGCCCAAACGGCATGACTGTGAACTCATAATGCCCATACCGAGTTCTAAAGGCTGTCTTAGAAATATCCTCGGCCTTCACCTTCAACTGGTGGTAACCGGACTGAAGATCAATCTTAGAAAAGACACACGCTCCTTGTAATTGATCGAACAGATCATCGATACGTGGGAGGGGGTATCTATTCTTGATGGTCACTTTGTTCAATTCTCGATAATCCACACACAACCTAAGTGAACCATCATTCTTCTTCACAAATAGTACAGGCGCTCCCCAAGGCGACACACTGGGTCTAATAAAACCTTTATCCATCAAATCTTGCAATTGCGCCTTCAACTCTCTCAATTCAGCTGGTGCCATTCTATAGGGTGTCTTCGAGATTGGCGCGGTTCCTGGTACCACATCAATCACGAATTCAATCTCCGTATCAGGAGGCATCGATGATAACTCAGAAGGAAATACGTCCGGAAATTCACGGACAATAGGAATATCCTCGAGTCCTGGTACAACAGTACACTTCAGTTACTGTTGCTAAATAGGCCATACATCCACTATTTAACATCTGTCTGGCCTTAGAAGAAGAGATCGTCACTGCGAACAGTAAACTCTTACAACCTTCATAAACATACTCCTCATGTCCAGGCTCACGAAAGATTACCGTCTTAGATCCACAATCAATCGTAGCAAAGTATCGAGATAACCAATCCATGCCTAGGATTACATCAAAATCCTGCAACTGTCTCAATACTAATAAGTCAACAGGCATGATCCAAGGTCCAACTTGTACAGGACATCCTACACAACCATGCGTTACTTGCAAACTATGATCGGGTACCCGCACCTCCTGTGCCTGGGGTAACGACCCTATCTCTAAACCATGATGCAATGCAAATGTGCTACTAACAAAGGAATGCGATGCACCAGTATCGAATAAAGTACGCGATCTAATGCCACAAATCAAAATAATACCTGCCACCACTCGATCAGCTATCGTAGGATCCTCAATCTGAGCGGCATAAACTCGCCCGCTCGCCGGTGGCTGGCGTCGATCCTGCTGTCGTGGCATAGAAGATCGCTCCTGAGAAAATATCGGGGAAGCTCCAGAATACTGCGGTGGGGTAAAGAGTACAGACGCCATGGAAGGGGCTGCTACAAGTCTGGGGCATGCCCTCCTTATGTGTCCTACCTTCCCACACTCAAAACATTGACCCTCTCGTCGATCACAAAGATAAGCAAAATGAGGTCCTCCACAAATCGCACATCGGGGATGTCCCCTCGACTGCTGCTGCTGTGGTCGCTGCTGGCGATATCCTCCAGACTGCTGGCGACTATAAGATCCACGTTTCTGAAAACGCGATTGCTGGGGAGGTCTAGGCGGTCGTCTGCTACTCGACTGCCCTCCATCATCAGGTGCCGGGCGTTTCCTCTCCTGACCCTGAGCTGGGTCCACCTGCTGTCCTCTCGTCACAAATGCCCCTCGCTCTACCCATAGAGACTGCTCAATAGTAGCATCCAAGGTCTGAAGTCTCTGCGAGTGGACAAATGGAAAGATCTCGGGTCTCAAACCCTTCTCATAAAGATAGACCTTCTGAATCTCATCTCGCGCTGCTGAGGGAACACAGTTGAGTAGTCTCGTAAACTCCCTCGCATACTCCTGCACCGAACGATTCCCTTGCTTCAGATTTTTCAGATCCTCTTCTATCTTCATCTTCACGCTACTCGGAAAATACGCTCCATACATGATCCCCCGAAACTCGCTCCAAGACATCTGTAGAGGATTCAAGGACCTATGATCACGGGTCCTCCTCCACCAGACATGTGCATCACCAGATAAACAATGCACTGCCATATGCACCTGCTCCCGTGCTGGCACAAAGAGATCCTCGAACAATTTCTCCATCTCACAAATCCAGGCTTCTACCACCCACGGTTCTATACTACTTCCATTGAATCGCGGTGGATCAAACCTACAGAAGCGAGCCAATCTATCCGCCATCCGCTCCTGCTCCTCTTCAGAAAGCACTTGACTAGGCTGAGTACTTCCTTCTCCTGGCTGCGATGTAGTTGGAGTCGTTGCCGCCTGAGGTTCCATAGCTCGAGGCGTAGAGAAAGCATCACACATCTTTTGCAACAAGGCACTCTGCTGCCTTCCAACTGCAGCTATGTCTGCTAGCTGCTCCTGCAGAGCGGGCCGTTCACTAGGTCCCGTCTGCTCAGGCATATCCGAAGGCGTCGGATGCGCTCGCGTCGATGGTCGTCGAGGAGGCATAGTGATAACCTGCAACAGAATACCCGATTAAGACCACAACAACTCACGACCCAATCTAGCGAAAGTCTAGAAGGACACTTCTTTTCTTCTCAGATTATTATGTCGTCTGCAGCCAACATAATTCATCCGATAAGAGAAGGCATAATCCCTCAATCACTCTTCCTACACAAGGAAGGATTCAAAACCCAATCTATGACTTCCGCAATCAATCACGTCTCTCACGTCATTCTTAAGTCTGTTTATCTTAGGTTTCCTAGGCCCTCTTGACCTATTCCTAAGCTCTGATACCAACTTAATCTGTCACGCCCCGGGTTACCTCTTCCCAGGCGCATGACCAGATCCGCCGCATACACAGTATCTCTACCATGTATACGAAGCGAAACAACATCCACAATCAAAAACACACCGAGCTAAAGGTATCAACAGAGCTGCTATATAAATATATCAAAAGATCACTGTACATACATCATCCATAACTCTCACATAGAACTCTCATATACAGACTGATATCAACATCACATAGTATGTACAGACTCAACCATCTATCCAAAATGGGTATACCTCTAGCCAAATATCCGGGGAATAGCTCTACCCGACGGTCTCCTTTCCGCGCTCAGTATGCACGACTGGGGAAGAAGACTCTGCAAAAAGATGTCACCAATGGGTGTGAGAACTACTATCAATCAAGTAGTCCTCAGTGGGTACCGCCACCAGCCTCAGCGGTCTGCCCACTAAGTCCTCAATCTCAAGAGATATGAATAGAGCAATAAAAGAGTAGGAGATATACTACCGCTACTATGCACAAAGCTCAACTGTCAGTATGAATACCAAAGAACTGAATATAGCGAATGAGGACTATCATACACAATACAATACCTGCGAACCAGCTAGTACAGGAACCCCATCTGTACCTAGCTCTCGCCATACAATACCTCACAATACCATACCATACCTGCGGCCTGATCACGCTCAACCCTCCAGGGAGCTGCTCAACCCTCCAGGGAGCCGACTAGTACAGGAAGCCCGTCTGTAACTAGCCCCTCGTACAACCCTCTGTACCGAACATGCCAACTCTAGAGTGGTACTCGTGGGAGCGACCCAACCGAGCAAAGTACAACCATAGTAACCGCCAAGCACCCGCAGGTATATGATCGACACGACTGGGTCAACAAAGGATCATGTGCCCTCGGCACCTCAAAGGATAGTCAACAAGTAAGACCCAATCCACTGTGCTCTTGGCACCACAAAGGATAATCAACAAGTATGACCCAATCCATACTCTCACAAAGTACCCCGTGCCCTTGGCACAATCAATGCTCCAGTGCTCACAATTCATCTCAACTCTATCACACAAGAGGAGGCTCTCGACTCTACCACAAAGAGGAGGTACAACAACATAGCACGAGCCACAACATGATCACCTACACTACATGCATAACAACTGGTACAAGGAATCAACAGAATAGGTGTAGGTCCAATCATGCAACAAGGATACAAAGAAATGCATGCTCATATACATATCATTAGCACATCTAAGATCATAACATGCCCATGCGGTCTATAGATCAGTTTCACCCTAACATGGCATCTCTAACATAATCTTAGCATGGCATACTATCATAATCCCAATATCATAATCCAATATCCACATATCATAATCCAATCATGCTAACATAATCCAAACAACATCATATCATATTATGCTAACATGAGATAAAACACGTAGGAGGAAGTCCACTGAATCTGGCAAACATCAACCCACCTGAAAAGCTAATCCAACCACGGTGGGGAAAGAACAGTATCCTCAGATCCAACCCTCCAGATAACGCACTCCGGCAGCACTCCGATTTGTCAAAACCTCCAAGGAAACTGCTATCTCCAGCAGAATAACGGCTCGACACCAGATCAGATCAGCAGAGTAGAAGAGAGCAAGCAGGGTTACAAACTATGCCAACACATGGCCCTAAACCCACTTTCTCTCTCTAGAAACCGAAGTCACGAAGTGGAAATTACCCCAAAAACCATCAGGGCTCGCCTATTTATAGGCTGCCAAAAGTCCACATTCGGGCGCCCACTTCTCAACTTCCGGGCGTCCGGAAATCCTGCCGTACAGGTGTCGTCGTGCGGTCAAGCGGTCGGTCGGCGGTCAGCAGGCGGTGGGGCGGTGTGTCTCCGGCGATCGACACGTGTCCTGCGTCGCGACACGTGGCCCTCCACATCACAACTCAAACCGGATCCTCCGTCCGGGCGTCCGGATCCTGCGCCCAGATCCACAACTCGTCGGCCACAACCGGATCATCCACAAAGTGCAACGGGGTCCGGAACATTCGGGCGTCCGCAACCTCACTTCCGGGCGCCCGAATCCTGCCAAGTCCAGAAACCCTAAATCTCAAAATTTCCGAGTACTACACTTTTCAAGTCCCGAAAACACTCCGAAGCTCACCAAACTCAACCCAAAACTCCAGAATAGCACAAGCCACTATTCCCTCACTAGAACTCCGAAATTTGCTAAAATTCAGTGTACTACACGTATACAACACAGCACTCAGAAACTGCGCGCCCTAAACCAACTTCTGGGCACCTGAAAACTGCCGGAACTTTAGTTTTGGCTTAATTAAGTGCGCCAAGTCCATTTTCGCGTTCATTTCGCATCAAAACGACTCCGACTCGTTCCGACACACTACAAATGTGTCGACCAGTCGCTGATACTGTTGTCATTCCGACTGCTAAACCCTAGGGACACTACACATCTTGAGCCGACCCCTCTTCAATGAAGGAGATGTTTTCTCCTTCCTCTTGTCTTTTTCTTTATTCCAATCTCTGTTTCGGCTCTATCACGGCTGATCTACATTATTCATCTTTCTGAATTGCTCATATTGGGCGACCCGAACGCCCAAATCGAACAAATTAGGGTAAAACTTATCTTCGAAATGGTCTTTTATTTTGAAATGCAGACCATTAAACGCCATTTTGGTGAATTTCGATTTCGGCGTCCTAACAAAACACCGATTTCTTGCAGTTTAGAAATGGTTCAAGTATTCTTCAACCGTTTTTCCCGACTTTTGTCGGAAAAAGGCCAAGTCAGCCACCAATAATTCCGTCTTCGACCTGTAAAATTCTTCACAAAACTTTCTTTCCAATTCATCCCAATCTTAGATAGAATTGGCAGGTAAACCTGTATACCATGTGAATGCCGTTTTAGTCAACGACGTGTTAAACAAGTGCAATTTCAGGAATGGGTCAGCAGCCGCTTCTCTACATTGGGCCGTAAACCGAGCAACATGTTCCACAGTATTCTCGGTCTCTTTGCCCGAGAATTTGTCAAATTTCGGTATTTTCTATTTTTTCGGATAAGAATGCTTCGTATCGATGTTTGTATGATATGAGGATCTGAATATAGGCCGCATTGCCGGCCTCGCCCCTACGCCAAATGTGTTCTGGATCGCTTCTTCTATTTAAGCATATAGCTCATTATTTCTTGCTACCGGAACAGGAGCCGGAGCCGGAACAACATTCGGCTTTGGAGGTGGTCCATAATTCTGTATTGCAGGGTTGAGTCCCTGCAATACATTGGGGCCCTGCCCCCCAGCCCTCACTCTTACGTTCTAAGGTTGGTAAGCTGGCAAGGGAGGTGGGGGAGGTAGTCCCTATGCAATTTTTGGCTGCGGGCCGGCGTTTACATTCGCTGGCCTCTAAGCAGCCTGGAAGGGCGCTATTTGCAGCTGTGCCTGTAAAACCGCCGGTGCGACAGAATTTTGTTGCACCGATGCGGTGAGGGGCCCCCTGTGGAACCCCGTACGATTGCTCGTTTCGGGCAAGTAACTGTCCGATTCGAGCAATATTTTTGTTAGAGGCTGTGATAGTGGCCAGTACCGCGTCTAGCCGAGCGGTACTTTACGGAGTGACTGAAAACAAGGGAATGCTTGCTTGGGGAGCTGAAAGTTGGCCAAAAGAAGGTCATGGCACCATTCTTTCTGATTGAAACAACTTAAAGTTATAACGCCTTATTAGGAAGGTCCACAGCTATTTGTGTTTTCCATCCTCTTTGCACCAGCTCCTTCTCTTTTGACATGAAGAAAGAGTGTTTTGCTTTATCTTCATGGAAGAGGGGTGAATTTCATCTTCGTTCTTCTTGCAAGCAGGATCTAATGTTTGTAGGAATCAAGCCATTTGTCCAAACGCTTGGGCTAAACTCGATTCCTGATGAGCCGACTACCTGCTGCTCTCGTCTCCTGCCAGTAGCGCTACTTGCTGCTCATTCGCATTGTCGGTGCTACTGGCTTGGTCGTTCCCTGAATGCCTGGGAACAACTCTGTTTTGGAGGTTCATTGTATTATCATCAGCCATGATAGAAAGTTTGAAAGTTACCTGAGCGTGTCCCACCGGGCGTGCCAGAAAATTGCTATGAGCCGAAAACTCGGGCCTGAAAAAGGCCGTTGACCGAGTCAAGAACTCCCTCGAGAAGCGAGTCGGAATTTGAGTCGACTCCTAGGTATGACTCTCGAGTGCGCTGCAAACAAAATTAAGCGATCGGTTGAGGAGGGATCGGCTCAACCGGGTTCTCTCGCCAATATATTAAAGACTCGGCTGAAATGAGCCGAGTGATTTGTCTTTATTAAAGAAGAAAGAATTGAAGTATAGGGTTGTTACAAAAGATAAACTCTACAAACTACTAATCCTACTCCACTACGCTCTTAATGGAAATGTAACAAGAAAGTCTACGGTAACAAACTATTTGTAGTACACCGAATTTTTAATATAAAATCAAGTGTAAATAAAAGTAGTGTGAGATACTATTTTTATTGGACATAGGAAAAGTAAAAGATAATCTAGAAATGATTTGTGGGAAATTGGAATGAAAACATGAGATTTGAAATTTTCTGTAAAGAACAGGGGCTTATCTTTCAGCTGGAAAATTTAGTGTCAGAAAATTATGAAAATTTTAGAATATGTCGAATCTATTTTTCTGAGGCTAGATTTAAAGTTTCATGTCATTCCGACACCCGAGCAGTGAAAACGGAGTCTGACTGTAATCTGTTAAAGATTTTAGTCGGTAGAGCTTTCGGTGACTTAAAATGATTCAAAACTGAAAATTTAAGATCACGTACTTCTGATTGACTTTAACTGAGCCTGGCTGTCAAACTTGAGAGCAAACAGACATTTAGAAGGGCTCCAATTAGACTATCAAATTTGAATTGTACTAAACTACAAATTATAATAGGTAGGGGCTTTTGTGCAATTGTTACAACACCCATTATATATGGTTCTTGGCTGAATACACCCACACACATGCACACTCTCTTTCTCTCATTCTCTTCCACACACCAAAAGACACACATGAGAGCTTTTCTCTCTTTCTCTCAACCCTCTCCCCTAGCTCTCTCTCTCTCTAGTAATTTCTCCATTAAAGAGGAGATTTGGGGAAGATGAAGCTTACTTGGAGGTGAAGCAAGCTCTCTAATGGTGGATCAAGCTTGGAGAGCTAGGTGGCGAAGGTGAGATTTCATGGATTTGAGTTCAGGTTTTGATTAAAACCTTTAATCTTGATGTATTGGAGATCCCTAGATGATTCTTAACTAGTTTAACTAAAGGATACACCACGATTTTTGGGTGTTCTTGAGGTTCATGAAACCTATGGCTTGGATTTGGGGCTTTTGTCCCTATGAGATTTGGAACTAAATTGATCTCATAAATCTCTAATTGAAGGGTAGTTCGACACGAGGGATAACTCGAACGTAGATTCCGGCAAGGCTACGACATCCAATTAGGAGATTTCGCCGAATTTCATCCGATAGGTTTGTATCAAGCCGAATCTGCGTTAGAAATTGAATTGCTTGGAAATTCTAGCAATTGGTAGTTAAACGAGGCGGGTGGTGCTCTCCGAAATGGTTGAATTTCTTCATATGTCTATGTTGCCATTTTGTTCATGTGTATATATATGAAAATTCTATGCATATAGGGTTATTATTGTGCTTGAGCTTTCAATTTTTCTTGCATGCTTCCTAAAGTAGGGTTGGTCAAATTGGATTGAGAACTCGGTACTTGGATGCATGAGGATTGGCTCATTGGACATTGGGAACCCTATGAATGCAAAGAACTAGAATGTAAACTTAGAAAATATTGTGGAACATTGGTGGCATTCTTGACTAGTTGTTTGGACATAGAAAATATAGTGAAATACTAGGTGTCATTGTGAGTGTAAACATGAACTTAATGAAGAAAATATGGATTGTGTATCCTATTATGTATGTAGAGAACATGAATATTGTGTGTCATGGTTGTACAAGTGAGTTGTTGCTATAGTTACACAAGATTTGAGATGAGCATGCGAGGGATTGAAATAGATCCTCTGGACCATGCTAGGGATTGGTAGATCCCGTGTGTTGTTATCCTGGTCAGTGGAGTGTCCTCGGGATGAGAGGACTGGATCGTACTCACATTGTATGTTTGGACCGTGCTGAGAATTCTCCTTGTGAGGTGAAGTTTCAGGTGAATACCTAAGTGTTGGACGGCCAAAGTATATTGCGCCGGGAGTGCCTTGGTCACGAGGCGACGGTTAGTGGGCATTGCTTGGGGATTACTCGTGCTTGGATCGTGATTAGATTGTGGGCCTGAGGCCTTATGGACAGGCGCAGTCGGTATCATGTGATAGCAGCTCTGAACCTGAGGGTAGGTCTTGGCTAGGATTCATGGTCGGGGCGGTAGTCCGAGCGATGACCCGGAGACGTGAAGTGCCATGTGTAGAATTGTGATTTTGTTAGAACACCTAGAGTGTAGATGCGAACTGGCCATAAAATTACGATGACTTGTGATGTAATTATTCCTTGTTGGAGTGTCGATGCGAGGTCCCTAATGGGGACTCCACCATGTGATAATGGGGTCAGCACATGAGAGTGAGAAACGTTGCACGATGTCGCGTCAGACTTTAGGTTGTAGGTCATGGAGGATTGTCGGTCGGTGGACCCTCCGTGGCAAGTCGGATTAAACGGATCAGCCGAGGGCTCTTATAGGGAGAGCGTTAGTGGCGTGCGAGAAGGTTGAGGGTATTGACTAAAGGGGCAAAGGCCTCATGCCGCTCGCCTGATTGGTAGAGTCACCAAATCGCAGAGCCTAGCATTGTCGCAGAAGTGGAATCGGAATTATGAGCGTAGGATTCCTATGGGCTCGTCGTAATAATGACATGATGCCAACCTGTGGCATGTGAAAGTAGAGCAACGTGCTCCTTGTGAGACGTTGGGATAGTAGAAGCCACATGCAAAATGGGGGCTATGTCCCGGAATGGGTAAGGGCTCGAGGATAAGCCATATCGTTGTGGAGCTTGAAATCTATGTGTGGTAGGATCCACTCGTGATGAAAGAAAACACCAAATGGGAGTTGCTGGTGAGCAATACCGGAGGATGGACCCAATTAGGCTTCGGATTAGATTGGTGAAGTGAGGAGAGTCGTACTGTATGATATAGACTCTTTAACGGGCCAAATCGATGGGCTTGTTAAGTAGAAGGATTTGGAGTTATGGATCCAATAGCACCAGTGCTAGCCGTGAGCGAAGATCACCTATGACGTGGATGCCCGGGGTGGGGCATGAAGTGACACCCTTGAGGCCCTATAGAGTGAGGGAGGATCTACCCTATTATGATACTGGTGGTGGTGGATCATTCGGCTAATCGGCTCATTCCTGGCTGATTTACACCACGAGGCCGAAAGGCAGTTCCGACCTAGGATATTGTACTGTGAATGTGCATGTGATTTTAAGAGCATAGGGGATGTACTATACAGTGGAGTTAGTGAAGTTGCACGTCAACAGGTATTGACGGCGCAAGCACGACAAGGGAAACCTGTGCAGACGGAGATTGGCAAATGTGAAAAATTGCGGTAGACGATCGCGTCTTTTCGATGTGCCACCCATGAGAGGTGAAGTAGTTTGGAGTGCGGGGGTTCCCGATGTGTATTCTAGCTCCCGAGGAGAAGGAACTGCAGAGTTTTGTGATTCCGCGAGTGGGGTAGCCCTGATGAATAAGAAGCCCTATGGGAACTCAAAATTTGATGTGGAGTGTTATCCTCACCTGTTTTGTCGAGCTGAGGTATGAATTTGAGTTTCGCGGACGAAACTTTTTTTAAGGGAGGTGGAATGTAGTACACCGGATTTTTAATATAAAATCAAGTGTAAATAAAAGTAGTGTGAGATACTATTTTATTGGACATAGGAAAAGTAAAAGATAATTTAAAAATAATTTGTGGAAAATTGGAATGAAAACAGGAAATTTGAAATTTTCTGTAAAGAACGAGGCTTATCTTTCAGCTGAAAAATTCACAGTGTTAGAAAATTATGAAAATTTGAGAATATGTCGAAACTATTTTTCTGAGGCCAGATTTAAATTTTCATGTCATTCCGACACCCGAGCAGTGAAAACGGAGTTTGACTGCAATCTGTTAAAGATTTTGGTCGGTAGAGCTTTCGGTGACCTAAAATGATTCAAAACTGAAAATTTAAGATCACATACTTCTGATTGACTTTAATGAGCCTGACTGTCAAATTTGAGAGCAAACAGACATTTAGAAGGGCTCCAATTAGACATATCAAATCTGAATTGTACAAAACTACAAATTATAATAGGTAGGGGCTTTTGTGCAATTGTTACAACACCCATTATATATGGTTCTTGGCTGAATACACCCACACACATGCACACTCTCTTTCTCTCATTCTCTTCCACACACCAAAAGACACACATGATAGCTTTTCTTTCTTTCTCTCAACCCTCTCCCCTAGCTCTCTCTTTCTCTAGTAATTTCTCCATTAAAGAGGAGATTTGGAGGAGATGAAGCTTGCTTGGAGGTGAAGCAAGCTCTCTAATGGTGGATCAAGCTTGGAGAGCTAGGTGGAGAAGGTGAGATTTCATGGATTTGAGTTCGGGTTTGGATTAAATCCTTTAATCTTGATGTATTGGAGATCCCTAGATGATTCTAAACTAGTTTAACTAAAGGAAACACCACGATTTTTGGGTGTTCTTGAGGTTCATGAAACCTAGGGCTTAGATTTGGGGCTTTTGTCCCTATGAGATTTGGAACTAAATTGATCTCATAAATCTCTAATTGAAGGGTAGTTCGACACGAGGGATAGCTCCAATGTGGATTCCGGCGAGGCTACGGCATCCAATTAGGAGATTTCGCCGAATTTCGTCCGATAGGCTTGGATCGAGCCGAATCGGCGTCAGAAATCGAATTGCTTGGAAATCCTAGCAATTGGTAGTTAAACGAGATAAGTGGTGCTCTCTAAAATTGTCATGCCCCAGGTTACCATTACCCAGGCACATCAACAGACCCGCCGTATACACAGTAATAAAACTGAGCATACGAAGCGAAAACAACATCCACTAACAGCTAAAGGTATCAAAAGTAACAGAGCTGCTATATATATAAAAAGGTCACTGTACATACATACATCAATCCACAACTAAAATATACATCACTGACAATTTCCATAACACTGTATGTACAGACTCATAGGATCATCTACCAAAATGGGGTATATCTCTAGCCAAAATGTCCGGGGAACAGCTCTACCCGACGGTCTCCTTTCCACGCTCAGAATGCACTGCTGGAGAAGAAGACTCTGCAAAAAGGTGTCAACAACGGGTGTGAGAACTACTATCAAACAAGTAGTCCTCAGTGGGTACCGCCACCAGCGTCAGCGATCTACCCACTAAGTCCTCGATCTCAAGATATATCGAGAGCAATAAAGAAAGTAGGAGATATAGTACCACTACTATGCACAATGCTCGAACTGTCAAATATGAATATCAATGATCCGAACATAACACATCAAATGAGGACTATCACGAATCCATAACATCATATCTGCGGCCTGAACATCACGCTCTACCCGTAGGGAGCCAAACTAGTACAGGCATAAACCCTCTGTACTACACATAACCCAACTCCGGAGTGGTACTCGTGGGAGCGACCCAATCGAGTAATATCACAACACATATCATCGCCAAGCACCCACAGGTATATGATCAAAAAGGGTCAATCTGAACTTACAGAAGAATCTCACGTGCCCTCGGCACCTCAAATGCATAATCAACAAGTATGACCCAATCAACTGATCAATGCTCAAGTGCTCACAAACAACTCAACTCTACCACCAAGAGGAAGTATAATCAACATAGCACGAGCCACAATAAGATCACCTACACTAGTATGCACAACAACTGGTACAATGGATATCAATGCAATAGGATAGGTGTAGGTCAAATCATGCATCAAGAATATAAGAAAATCATGCTTGCTATCAGATATCACTATCTCACCTATGATCATATCATACACATGCAAGCAGTTAATCAGTATCAACCTAAACATGTCATATCTAACATAATCTCAGCAATATCATGTCATGCTAATATGAGAATAAGCACATAGGAGGAAATCCACTGAATCTGGTAAACATCAACCCACCTCAAAAGCTAATCCAACCACGGTGGGGAACAACAACAATCTCATATCCAACCCTCCAGAATATACCAAGCTCAAGCAGTACTCCAATCTGAATATACCAAAGACTGCTAACTTCAACAGAATAAGTGATCAGAACCAGATCAGAACAGCATAGTAGAAGAGAGCAAGCTAGATCATCACTAATGCCAACACATGGCCCTTACTCTAGCTTTCTCTCTCTAGAAAGGTGGTACACGAAGTGGAATGTAGCTCAAAACAATCAGGGGGCTCACCTATTTATAGGCCTCAAAGTTCCACTTTCGGGCGCCCGAATTCCCTCTTCCGGGCGTCCGAAAATCGTCCAAGACAGGTGTCAGCTGGCGGCCAAGCGGCTCGGCGGTGGTCGGCAGGCGGTGGGGCGGCGCTCCTCCGGCGGTCGACACGTGTCCTGCAACACGACACGTGTTAGTACACGTCATACCCCAATTCGGATCCACGATCCGGGCGTCCGGATCCTGCGTCCAGATCCAAAACAATCCAAAACTTCCGGACCCATCCAAATTCAAACCATCGGCTCCGAAACATCCGGGCGTCCACTTCCCCAGATTCGGGCGCCCGAAATGTCCCAAGCCCAGTAATGTCTCAAAATGCCAAGTATTACAGAAATGGTTGGATTTCTTTCTATATCTATATTGCCATTTTGTTCATATGTGTATATATGTGAAAATTCTATGCATATAGGGTTATTATTGTGCTTGAGCTTTCAATTTTTCTTGCATGCTTCCTAAAGTAGGGTTGGTCAAATTGGATTGAGAACTCGGTACTTGGATGCATGAGGATTGGGTCATTGGACATTGGGAACCCTATGAATGCAAAGAACTAGAATGTGAACTTAGAAAATATTGTAGAACATTGGTGGCATTCTTGACTAGTTGTTTGGACATAAAAAATATAGTGAAATACTAGGTGTCATTGTGAGTGTAAACATGAACTTAATGAAGAAAATATGGATTGGGTATCCTATTATGCATGTAGAGAACATGAACATTGTGTGTCATGATTGTACAAGTGAGTTGTTGCTATAGTTACACAAGATTTGAGATGAGCATGCGAGGGATTGAAATAGATCCTCTGGACCATGCTAGGGATTGGTAGATCCCCAAGTGTTGTTACCCTGGTCAGTGGAGTGTCCTCGGGATGAGAGGACTGGATCGTACTCACATTGTCTGTTTGGCTTGTGGTGGGTCGCGACACCACAAATAGTGAGCTTCGGAGTTGTCACACATGGGTTCAGCGGAATTCTCCCCAGCAGACGGCCCCAGATGCGTTAAGCGAAATTCTTCCCAACTGTTGGCCCTGGTGTTGTGTCACGCCCCGGGGTCCCAGCGGAAGCCCACTCGGGCGCGTGCACAGACCCGCCATGTACACAAGGAGTCCTAGTGCACACAAGGCGTCTACAACAAGCACGTAATGAAAGGAATGAAGCAGATAATCCTATTATGATAATCATAGCACACTTACTAACCAAATAGAGGAACCTCAAAGAGAAGATACAAAACAGAATAAAAGAGTAATACCACCAAGCATACAAGTTCTATAACATCAATACTCCAAATACATAGGGTAGTCTCTACAAAAATGTGGTCAACAAAAACACCTCTCAACAAAAGATAAAAGAAAGGTGCTCCACCTAAGCAACTAGCTCCCTCGAGTCCTAGCTAGTCGCAACGCCCTTACCGCGGTCCCTAGCCTCTCCCGCAGTGGAAGGCTCTGAAATAAAACAACAAACCCTAGGGGGATGAGAACTATTATTCAATAGTTTTCAGTGGGTAAGCCGCCGAGAGGAGCGGAATACACCACTAGGTCAACTGAGGCAAAAGTAAGGTTAGATACAAATAAGCATGATTATAAATTAAACTCAATTACTACTATGCCTCAAGATATGATATTATAAGCATGTAAACATTCTACTCATGTACATGTGTGCATATGCAATATTCCACTACACATTTTCTAATGTCCATATCTCACTATGTAAATGTCCACTTTTACATTTAGCCATAATTATATAATTATAGGAGACTACCATAAGGGGATGTTCACTTGTGCCAAGCCTAATGGCTCCGTAGTAGTCAACACCTTCATGCTAAGGTGAGCCTTTCCCACGGCGGTTCCATTTCAGCGCTCTCTATCACACAGGCGAAATAACTGTCGCAAGGCCAACTCCGGAGTGCCGGCTTGTAGGGAGCGACCCTCACAAGCATGTGCGGATGAGCACAATAGCAAACAAGCAACAATGAACCACGTAGTATCGCTCGTCATGTCTAAAAACATGGAATACTAACCAATATCCAAAAGATCTAACACTATGTCATAATGTCAATCTTGTTATTCACCTAAGTGAAATGTCATAAACTTGCCTCACATTATGTCCGGAATATACCACATGTCATATTTACACTACCACTTGCCAAAATGCTAAGTGTCAAGGAGGACCTCCAAGTCCTTTATCCATCTAGTATCCCACATGGTGTTTAATCATTTAAGTATGCATTTCTACATATATACAAGGTGAAATGTTCTTTTCCCATAGCCATCTATGATGCACTATGCATAAAACCATACATAATTCCTACTACATAGGACATGCAATTCTCATATATATAGCACATGAATATTATGCATTCTAAAATTCTACCCACACACACACTGACACACACACTGACACAAACACTGACACACAAACACACACACACACATTTGCTCCCCCGCTGACAGTTCCCTCCCCTGCAGCTCCCGTTGGCCCCCCTTCCTCCGGGTGTCTTCAGCGACAAGATCCGGCACCTCCTCGAGCCGCGCCGGATCCAGTTCCGCCGACTCAACATCAAGAACGGCTCCTGTCTCGAGGGCCTCGTCAAGATGTCGGATCTGGTGAGCTCCTCGCCTCTCTCTCTCTCTCAATCTCTCTCCCCCGCCGATACATCCTCCCCTGCAGCTCCCGTTGGCCTCCCTTTCTGCAGATCCGCCTCTCCCCCTTCCTCTGGATGCCTTCTTTTTATTTGCTCCTGTGGTCTTTCTGGTTACTTTTGCCTTCTACTTCTTTGTTCCTAGTATCTATTCCTTTGTTTCGATGGATTCCTAAGGGTTTAGCAGAAGGGAATCATCCGTTTCCATTCCTAACCTCTCTCGTTTTGTAGCACGGACGATCAACCCGGCGGCCGTCTGTACCCCTGCCGAGTACAATACCCGCCAGCTGGATACCCTATACAGAAATTTCTTCGATGCCCTTCCGGCGGTAAGTATTGTGTGACTCGTACGGATCCGATCCGGATCTCTGCCTACTGTCTCCCTAATTTCCCGCTGGCCTTGTGCCGTGGCATCACGATGCAGGTTGAGTATTGCTCTGAAAACAACAAGCGGCTCATTCGCTTCTCCGCTTGCGAGGTGTTGGGAAGACTATTGGAAGCTTTCTCCCGACGGATCACCCTCTGCGACAGGTGATATTAACCTCTTTTTTCTTTCTTTGTTTGTTGTATCTTGCGCTTTTTTGTTATGCTCTTATCTGTACAAACCAAAGAAAATATTAAAAAATGTCAAGAAGTCAAGTTGATTAGTGTTCATAACCCCTTTCCTCATGAAAACTGAAGGAAAAAGAAGTTGAAATGTGCAAGAGCAGTTGCAGATCTGTAATGGTGTTGTAGAATATTTCTGTGATTTCCGCAATAATGGTATGTTTGGTGTTTGAATTTGTATTTAAGCTGGTCCTTGATCTAGTACTAGCTGGTAACATAGTTTAAAGTGGGTCATTAGTTTAAAGTGGGTCACGACTTTCTCTCTTGGATAGAGATAATGTCACTTTCGCTATTTTTTTTTAATTTTCTTTTGGTTGATTAATCCTGAAACTGTTCATGAATTGGAATTCTAGCATCCATACAAGATCTAGTCGGTACAATCTCTCCCTTAAATGGAGAGATTCTATCTTATCTGTCAACTATTCAAAATTCAAAAACTACCGATGTAATATGGACCTTACAATTTTCTAAAATAGAAAATAAAATATATTTTATTTTTATTTTATTTTATTTATTTTATGTACTCCATCAAAATGATAGTCGGGTGAAAATATAGGATGAATGGGTAATTGGGGATAAAGGGACTTATGAAATTTCAGTCAATTGATGTTTAGAAGAATCTAATTCGGATGCGTAATAATTTTATTGATGGTATGTAAATTATGTTATTCTACGAAAGCGTTATCAAGATTTTTGAATTAAGGAATATAATTAATTGCTTATAACAGATATCTTTCACCTGACAAGTGAGTAGTTTTATTAATTGCACTTGAGGATGAAACTTATTTTGAATATGTTAGATTTTAATATCTTGGTAAATTGGATGGATCAATTTGTAAGGATCATGCTTTATGTTTGCCAAACTTAGGTGCAAGTAAGATATAACCGCCATAGCAGATAAGGACTTATACGTTGCACATAAATGACACTGCATATCATGTAGATAAGTTTCTTGCTTCAAGTTGAAGGTGCCGTCAGAGGATAGCATTGGCCGTATATAATTGAGGTGCCTTAAGAGAGATATGTGTCGGTGCATAGAGAGAGAGAGACATCAGGGTAAATGATGAAATTAGCCATAATAGTTGTTATTGACCAAGAATTCCATGCTCTAAGTACTTATACTTTGGATGTAGTGAAGATGTTAGATTTTGAATATCATGGTAAATTCGAAAGGGCCAATTTGTAAGGATCAAGCTTTGCGTTTGACAAACTTAGGTGCAAGTAAGATGTAACGGCCATAGTCGATAAGTACTTTTATGTGGCACATAAATGACGCTGCACATCTTGTAGATTAGTTTCTTTATTCGAGTCGAACTTGGAATTTTAACAAAAAGGTAGTTGGCAGATAGGTTCTAAGATATGTGGTTTAAGCGGTGAACGGTGAAAATAGGCATCCAAGTTGAACTTCGAACTAAGATATGTGGTTGGCAGATAGTTTCTTTATTCAAGTCGAACTTGGAACTTTTTAATTGTAAATAGGCATTCGAAATTTCTATTTATTAGGCTTAAGCGGTGAATGGTTTACCGCTTTTAGAAACCGCTTTCACGTAATTTATATGTTTTCTACATCCGAACTCCGAAAAATGTATAGTATTAAACCCTAAAAATAATTTTAATATTTTGAAGAAAGTGGTGAATTATTGACTGCATTTAGAAAGCTGTAATTCATTCACCACACAGGACTAGTTTTGTAAATAATTTTTTTACGAAACTATTTTTATAATTATACTATTCTTTAAGCCTATTAATAATTTTTTTTCCTATTTGTACGATCTTGGTTGTGTGTTTTTGAAGATAAAAAATGGGTTTTAAGTATTCGTATAAATTCTGTTTTGGCGCTTGAAGATAAAAAATGAAAATTATCAATATGGCAATAAACTTGGTTAATACACTTTTTAATTAGGGATTGCATATTCAAGGGGGGAATGCTATATGTATAAAAAGATGTGGAAATAGTTACATCCCAAAGGGAGTGTGAAAACTATCACCACGTGTAGGAAATAGCTACCACCCCGGTCGCCCGGTAAGTGTGTGAAGCTACCACATGTTTGTGATGCATCTAAAATAAAAAAAGATATAAATTTTTTGGTGATATAAGGTTGGATATAAAATAAAATGTTATATGGATAAAAAGATGTGGAAAGAGTTACATCCCAAAGGGAGTGTGAAAACTACCATCACATGTCGGAAAGAGCTACCACCCCGGTCGTCCGGTAAGTGTGTGAAGCTACCACATGTTTGTGATGCATCTAAATAAAAAATAAATATTTTGGTGATATAAGGTTGGATCTGCTTAAAACATGCTCAAAGAGCCACCCCCGGTACTTGAGTTATGAAATCTTCTAATTATAGAGTTTATGATGCAGCAAATAAACCTCTATTTTATTTTTGAATGCAATTTTCTTTTATTTTGTAGGTTCGTGTTTGATTCGGACTTAAATCAATTAGTTTTAGTTGTTTTGGCTAACCCAAACCCTTTTCTCCAATAAACAAAGAAACAATCCCAAAAAGACCTTTGGCATTCCCTAAAAAGACTTTTGGAATTCTCCAAAATTGCTTCGTTTTCTATGCATGACCCTTGGGTGACCGTGTTGTGTTGAAAACGAAAGGACAATAATTTATTATAGGTGGGCTCTCAACACTATAAATACATGGTTCTTGAAGCCTTGAGGGGATATAACTTGATGAATTGAAATTTCTACTCTTGTTCTTTATCCTTGGTGTTCTACTTCCCGGTGAGATCATCGACGCTTCTTCCTCGCGCCGAGATCGTCTTCTTCCTCAACTTGATCGTTGTCGCTTCTTCCGCGTGACAAGATCGGCTTCTACTTCTACCCCTCCTCTTTTTCCGGATCCTTGCCTCGTCTTCTTCTTCCCCGTTGCCGAAGTTCTACCCGTGGTGTACCGCCCTCCTCGTCGATCGTGGATCCCCCGCAATCGTGTGAACGGTGCACTTCTTGTATCTCCCATCTCCTGATATCCTATTATCCCTTTCAATTTAGCCTTCCACCATTCCCAACCATATTAGCCAAACAACCAAATCTAAAAACTTTAAGTCCGATAAAGCCGAATTTACCTTTTGAAGCTATTATATGTATTTTCAGTTGGTTGTTATTATCTCATATATTGAAGGTTTATCATCATCTTAGTATTGCTTCAAGTCGATTTTAATTTTTGTTTTGCTGAAATTTTTGCTTGCTTGCTTTAATTATAAAGTTCGTCGAAATCGATACATCGAACCTAGTTTATTTCGAAAACATAAGCAAACTTGAAAATTCAGTTTTGGCAACCTCTCGGTTTGCATCAGTTTATTGGCGAAGTTTATGTCATATGGCAATCTTCATTATCTAACTTCATTGTCTATTACATCGTGATGGTTTTGTACCTCTAGATTGCTTTGTGATGGCGTGAGTATGATAAATGCAGGTTTTAAGTATTCTTATAAATTCTATTTTGGCGCTTGATGTATTTGGATTAAATTATAAATTTTTTGAAAGTTGGAATGATTTTGCAGCAACTTGTGTGAAAATATGATGTTTAAGTACTGATAGTATTCATTTCTATGTTTTAATAGTTCAAATGTTTTTGAAAATTCAAATTTGAGTTTTGGATGATTTTTAAAGTCAACTTGTCACATTCAAGTTACTGATTTTTTAGAATAGATTTTTGATTTCCGGAACACATTCAATTTATGAAAATTGCCTTCAAGTTCCGCTCAACCCGAACGCGGTTTCTTTGGGGAATTTTTTTTTATTAACAAGCTTAAAAAATATTATAATTATAAAAATAGTTTGGTAAAAAAATTTACTTACAAAACTAGGCATATGCAGCGAATGAATTACCTTTTTCTAAATGCGGCAAATCATTCACCGCTTTCTTCAATATATTAAAATTATTTTTAGAGTTTAATACTATATATTTTTCGGAGTTCAGATGCAGAAAACATTATTGTTTACATGAAAGCGGGCTTTCTAAAAGCGATAAACCATTCACCGCTTATGTTTAGTTTTATAAATAAAAATTTTGGATGCCTATTTTTACAATTAAAATGTTTCGTAGGCTTAGTAGCCCAAAAAGTCCTTCTCTGGGTCATGATCATTTTTTGGACTGAGGTTTATACTTGGTAAATTTTGGCGCTAGTAAGATATAACGACTGTGGTAGCTCTAGTAAGATATAACCACTTTAGTGGATGCTTGAGAACTGATTTAGATGGCTTCAATATCTAGTGGCAAAAACCACAATGCACATTATAAAAATTAGCTTCTTTCTTAAAGTAGAAGGTGCCTTCAGAGGGTAGCATTGGCCGTATATAATTAACATTACGCAGAATTATGACTATAGACTTGACAGTATAGGATAGATGTTTATTTAGTTGACCCTATGTAGAGGAATCACGAGTCTTGTATATTGATAAAGATGTGTTGGTTTTGTATTCTCTGAAGGAGGACAATGAGTTTTTTTGAGTATTTTGATTTACAAATAGGTGTATGCGTGAAATTGAATATTTTGAAATGGGTTTAATAGAAATGAATTGAAAGTATGGAAGTTTAACTACTCCGGTATTGAAAATTTTTATGGAATTCATTTTGGGTTTAGAGGATGAAAGTTTGATCTTGTTGTACTAGAGGGATGACAAGCGGCATTGGGTCCTTTTATCCCAATTACAAGGTGTAGTGCTAACTTTGACTTAAGTTTACAAAAATCACTTCCGACAGCCTCTAATTGGCAAGTACTGTTCCATTTTAATCGCTAGTTATCTTTTCAAGTCGTGCATCTATTCATTTTTCCATCGTCACTTGCTACAACCACCTGCACATTCTCTCTAATTTTGTCGTGTGACTCACAGCTTGGCTTATGCTAAGAAGAGATGATGAAAGGGATCAGATTAACCATTAAAACAGTATGAATAAAAATGAGCAGTGCCATTTGTAAATGTACTAACTGCTTTCTTGTTAAAACTCCTCATTTCTTGTTAAAATCTCCAAAGTGTATTTTTGGCTTTTGAAAGCATAGCAAGTGCTCCAAACTTTTTTATTTGTCAAATATTTATTGGTTGCTGCTTCTGAAAGTCAATGCAGAACCTAGGCCGAACGGGTACGAAGTACTGATTTGATCTGGTCCGTTTTTGCAGCGTCTTTTATGGCATAGTTTGCTAGATCGAGAAAGGTTGGTCTAGTGCCCATTTGGCGTAGTGTGAGACCTAAATTCTACCTTTGCTTTCAGCTGCAGGAACCTCTACCAGAACATTTTAGAAAGAAAATTTTGGAGCTTATGCTTTGGTTAGGAACAAATGATCTTTTAAAGCAAAAACTTCAATTGGAGCTTTTTCTTTATTGTGCAAAGGTAAGCTGCGTAGGGATTTAACAGAAAGTAGTCAGTTATTAGTTTATTAGATATGTGGAGTCTAAGAATATGAAACTGCGATGCTCTTCCGGATTCTTTCCGAGTGATGATTCTTTAAGTTTGTGAAATTCAAAAGTGTGAACTTGGAGTTGCAATTATAAATGGAAAAGCTATAGGAGATTTTTTTTGGAAAAAACTAATAGTTGTTACTTTCTAAGATATGCGGACACTAAAAATGTCGAATTGGGATTCCCTTCGTGGGTGAAATGTCGGTATACCCATCATAGAAAGATTGCTATTGTTTGTCTTTTTTGAGGCAGCGTCGTATGAAGTTAATTTGAGTTCTACAATGGAGTAGGGTGGATTCATCACCTTTAGATTATAGTGTGTTATGTGTCACGTTTGAGGTTTTACAAAGAATCATTTACTAATATCAATATTTACTAATATTAATTTCACTATAGAGGACATTGATTTGTGAGAGTTCAGTAGTTTTTTCTTGTTTACACTAGGGAGGACTATTGTCATGTTTAAAAACTGTATGTAATAGATTATATCGTTGCCCTACTCTATTTTATTATGAACGATATGTGTCCAATCTGTATTAATATTCAGATTGCGAATCCAAGTTTAAATTCAAATTCTAATAAAAGTTTATATGTTTAGTGAACATTATATTTCAATTTAAGTTTTTGTTCTAAAATCTTAATTTAATTTTTTCCCGAATGTATATTGAATGTAATTTGAATTTGGATATCAATTGTTAATTTTGAGTTCAAATTTTGAGCTTAAATTTGAATTTAAATTTGAAATCAAATTTTATTGTCAGATTGTGAATTTAAATTTGTATTAGAGTTTGTAATTCAATCTATGAATTTAAATTTTAAGTTTGAAGTTGAAATTTTAAGTTTGAATTTTTATGGTCAATTTGGTGCTTAAGTTGATGATTAGTTTGGTGATTATTTTTTGGTCTTTTGTGTAGCATTTGATGGTTAATTTGGTTTATCATATCTCATATACTATTGGTATTTAGTTGGTGTCCATATAATGGTTAATTCTTGCTGCTATATTTGAGACCAAGCCCTTGTGGCAACGCAAGGAAATATCCCCATGGACTATTTCCTCCGCATTTGCCAAGAATGGATGAATCTCCATTCTGAGCCAATGAGCTGCTAGAAACAACAAATATAGTACTACGAAGCATAAGTATGATTTCAAAATTGTAGACCTACAAAAAGTGACCTAGTAAAGTTGGGAAGGGCGGCGGCACAGATTGCGTCTGTTGCATCCACCATACAAACACGAGGCATGTTAAATCTGAGCTAATTCTACTTATATGACGGCTACTTCATTGAATCTTATTATACAGTTGCTAGTTTAGTTTGCCATCCTAGATATCCATTTTTTGAGTTAGATTGATGAGAATGTATCCTGGTTATTTTCTGATTTACGATTAGCTATCCTGTCAGTTCTGTTTGCCATCATATACTGCTATTCTGGAGTTAGTTTGATAATTATATTTTTGAATTTTGTTTTCCTGCCCTACTAGTTCATTTTGCCATCGCGGACATCATTTTGGAATTCGATTGATGAGCCAATATCCTGCTTATATGCTAAATCTTATTTTGCTGTCTTGCTAGTTTTGTTTGCCTCATTGTATCTTTCATTTGTAGGCTTGGTTACCAGTAACAAATCATATTCTATCATTTGGCTCTCCTTGTTTCTTTCCATGAATGCGTGGGAACTAGATAAATTAAATTCACAGGATATGGGGGTTTTCATGAATTTGGTGTGCCATTCATCTATACAGGACAGTGTGCTGACTTGTTGTAAAATAATTCTTCTTGGTACACGACAAGTCTAAGAAACTTTGTGATCAATGCTTTTGAATTTGGCCATATTTCCCAATTGATTTGAAATAGGGCACAGGTTGAATTGATTTGAAACAGGGCATTTTTTTTTATGATGCTTTTTTAAGTGACAATTTATATGGTTTCATGATTCTATTTTCTGTGATATGTAGGCCTTTTTCTAGTTCATTTTGCTCCCCCAAAAATATATTTTCGGTTACTTTGATGGTATATGTGTTGTATACGTGCTTGATCATATCTTGCACCCCAGTTAGTTCAGTTTCCTCTCAAAAGCCTCTTTATTTTTCAGCTAGATGATGATAATATATGTTGTATGTATGCTAATCGAATCATATCTTGCTGTCTAGTTTGTTCATTTTGCTCTCGTAAAGCTCTAATATTCAGTTTGCTGAAGATATATGCTGTATATCACTGAATCATATCTTGCTGCCCAGTTCAAGTTGTTCTCTTAAGCCGCTAAGTTGTAGTTAGGTTGATAAAATTTATGTGATGAATTACTAATTTGATGTCCATTCAGTTCATTTTGCTCTCCTAAAACTCCAATGTAGTTAGTTGATGAATATATCTATTGTATATGTGCCGGATCATATCATGCTATCTGGTTTGTTCTTTGTCGTCTTAGATACTTTTTTTTTTGGAGGCAATTGCTTATATACCCCTGAAAAGTTCCCGACTTTCTGATTTACCCCTCTTAGAAGGCTAATATTAAAAATACCCTTTTAACGTTCCAAGTTATTTCAAATATACCCCTAGAGTTAAATTCTGTTAGTGAACTGTTAGCAACAATCGTTATCTCTATGAAATTACTAGTTTGCCATTTCAAATATACCCTTCTGCCGTCACTTACTTTTCTTATTTGCCCTTGATATAGGGGCAAAAGAAGTATTTTGATTTTTTGTCTTTTCAAATATACCCTTCTACCATCACCGACTTTTCTTATTTGCCCTTAAGTTAAGGGCAAAAGAGGTATTTTATTTTTTTTAACTCACGTAGAAATTCAACCTGGGTTTAACTTGAGATAACTTAACGGGTACTAACATCGGGGGTATTTTTGAATAACGGAGAACTATACGAGGGGTATATTTGAAACAAAAAAAGGTAGGGGTAAATTAGATATTTCAGAAGTTTTCAGGGGCATATTAGATATTATCCCTTTTTTTTGACATGATGTTTGACTTGGTTGCAAGACTGCAATTGTAGTTTATTTATAATAGCAAAAATATGAGGCTGGGGGTCCTGGTAATATAGGCATGGATACGAGGATCTTTCCTTGCAGTTGCCTTGTATTCATAAGTTGCCTTGTGCTCCTAACTTCCTAACCATCCATCAATTCTGATGGGTGGTTAGGGTGAGAGAGAGAAGAAAAATTGGGAAAAAATTGGGTGTCTCAATTTCTCTTCTCTTTGAATTTTTTTCCAATTTTTCTTCTCCCTCTCACCCTAACCACCCATCAAAATTGATGGATGGTTAAGAAGTTAGGAGCACAAGGGCTGCTGTGCTCCTAATAGCACAGTAGCCTTGCTCATTATATTAGATTCCAAACATGTGTATAATTTCAGGCTTTCTTTCATATGATAGCTTAGCTTTTGGATTGGGTGTGAGCTAATGTTAGAGAATGGGGATGATTAGAGCAAGCTGGAGAGAAATAAGAGGGGGAAAAAAATTGAAACAATCAGCATTCTCACGGTGCTGAGATTTAGGTCAGAAATATTTTAAGATAATTTCGTAGGCAGAAACTTTTGTTGAAAAAACATAAATTAGAAAATACACAATTGCACAAAAGAAAATAAAATGTGTAGTTAGAGGATCCTGACACCCTCCTCAAGTTCATATGAAAACACCTAAATCAAACTAGAGTCCAACTAATTTCTTGCCATATGAGATTTTGCTCGAAATAGTGAGTAATCAAAATTGTGTCTCGACAAAACATCGACCAAAGTCCAGTTGATCATCCCTTGCCCTCTAAGACGTGCTTTGTCTTCAAGGTGCGGAACTAATAGATGGGGCCAACTAATAAATTCTTGTGTCTTGGTTCCTATATTGCATGAATGTTGAATTATGCAAGTAATTAGGTACCCTCGGAAGGCTTATTCTGATTATCTGTGAGCGTTGGGTATTATACATTGCAAATAGCCGGCAATTATGGTTTTTTGCGATATGGATTTCTTTTCCAATTTGAATTCAAAATTAAAATTAAATTTAAAACTTTAAATAAAAATTAACAATTAAAAATATAAATTTTAAATTGTAAATTAAATGTTAAAAAGTTAAATTCAATTGACTACTAATTTAGAAGTCTTAGAACCAGTGGTGCAATTTACTAAATATCGTAAATTGATAAAACATTCCGTCCCGCACGTGGACAATTTGAGTCCTAGTTGGATTCGGACTAGAGTCCTGCTAATAGTCAGATTTAAGTTGTAGGGGATTTCTATGTGCTTAGTCCTAGTCGAAATCAGACTGGGATCTTGCTAGTGTTCCGATTTAAGTAGGAGGATTTTCATGAGACCAGCGCCCGAGCATCTCGAGTCCATGTCGGAATCGGACTGGGTTACTGCTAAAGGTCAGGTTGAAGTCGGAAGGGTTTTCCACCAATATTTTAAAAATCGGACTGCGTTGCTACTAAGCCATCCTAGATATCCATTTTTAAAGTTGGATTGATGAGAATCTATCTTGGTTATTTTCTGATTTATAATTAGCTGTCTTGTTAGTTCTGTTTGCCATCATATAATGCTAGTTTGGAGTTAGTTTGATAAATATATTTGTTGAATGTTGTTTTGCTGCACTGCTAGCTCATTTTGCCATCTAGACATCATTTTGGAATTCGATTGATGAGCCAATATCCTGCTTATATGCTAAATCTTATTTTGCTGTCTTACTAGTTTTGTTTGCCTTCCTGCATTTCTATTTTTCCGTTAGTTTGATGACTATATGTGCCGGTTGTTTGCTATTCTTGTGTTGCTCTCCTGATAGCTCACCTTGCATACTAGACGTCTCTTATTTAGTCAGATGGATGATTATATATGCCAGTTGCTTTTCTATTCTTAACTATGCTGTCCTTCGGTATGCCATCCTAGACATTAATTTTCAGTTATTTTGTTTAGTATGTATGCTGGTTCTTTGCTGTATCTTGCTTTTCTGCCAGTTCAGTTTGCCATTCTAGAATTTATTTTTTACTTTGGTGAGTTTAAATGCTGGCTACCTGCTGAATCTTATTGTGCTGTCGTGATAGTTCAGTTAGCCATCCCAGACATCTATTTCTCAGTTGGTTTATATATGAAGGTTCTTTTCTGAATCCTGTTGTGTTGTACTGTTTGTTCAGTTTGCCATCCTAGACATTTGTTTTTTAGTCCGTTTGATGATTGTATATGCCCTAAACTTTTAACTCCTAATGCTCTAAAACACTAAACTCACAAATCCTATAGCCTTAGAAGGCTAAAATTCTAAAGAGAATATTAACTGAATGCCCCTCTAAAGACTTACAATTACACAGATGCCCTCCTAAATTTTGGAATATCAAATATGCACCTTTAAATTTTAGGGAATTAACCTTTCTTTGACAATGTTCATTGAGGATTTCACTAGACCTTCTCGGATTAGCCATGGCCGACTTAAGGGGGTTAATAGTTTTTAAAAATGGGTCCAAATAGAATATTACGAGACCGACTTGGATTAGATATGACTGACTCCAAGGGGTTTTTTTGAATAGAAATTACTGGGTTAGACATTCGAATCCACTTAACAGGGGAAGTTAAGCGTCTTTTTGCCCCTCCAAAAGCAATCTTGTCAAATTGTTAAATGAAAGCCAGGAGCAATTCATCAATTTTGATCTTCTCCGCGTTGTTTCAAAAAGGGTTTTTGCTGACTATCATCTATCCTAGATGGGTGGCCGAAGATCCTTTCTTTCAAGACCTCATCAATTATAAGGATCTTGAGAGCCCAAACAATACCCTGGTATCTCCGTTGATTACGACTCCTTTTGACTTTTTTATTTTTAAATCTTTTGTTTGAAGGAATTAAAATTATAATTTTTAATCAAAATTTGAATCTATATTTAGACTCACAATATGAACTTAAAATTTGAATTTGAACGTGAATTCACAATTCAATTCAAACAACAGGATTGAGATCGAAATTCAAATTCAAGTTCAAATCAAAATATAATACTAGATTTAATTAAAAGATCACATTATTATTCGAATTCCAAATTTGAACTTAAGAAATTAAAACTTAACTTTGAATTCATAATCTAAAGGATGGTATTTTTCTTTTGCATTTTTGTGTCTTACAAACAACCTGAAATGCTTCACTCTCAGCTAGACAAATGCTTCTCACTTGGATAGTCCCTTTCACTATTATTGGGGTCTTTGCTTCTAATTGAAACCAACTTCACAAGATGGGGTTTAGGGAATAATCTATTACTATTTAATAGATGGATGCAGGAGAACTCTCTGCTAGCGTTATCCATAGCTATCCTAAATTAAAACTTAAATTTATATTCAAATTCAAATAATTGTTAGTGAGAAAGAAAGAAGCTCTTTTCTCAATCTTCCCTGAATCAAAGTTGACTTGCACCTTTGTGGTGGGAGTCATTTAGTTTTGGAGGATTCAATTTTCACTGTGATAGAAATCAGAATCCCTCAAACCAAACACCGGCAATGAGAGTCGCTCTTTGAATGTCTCAGATCTTTCAAACCAAACAAAACCTAAAAGAGGACTATCTACCTAAATAAACTCAAGTTATGATATGTTGACTGA
Organism: Puya raimondii; assembly: GCA_016920855.1. Taxonomy (NCBI): domain Eukaryota; kingdom Viridiplantae; phylum Streptophyta; class Magnoliopsida; order Poales; family Bromeliaceae; genus Puya; species Puya raimondii. The sequence continues at coordinate 67,462,474 of JABWPP010000049.1, forward strand.
CCTAATACGACTATACAAATAAATTAATACATGCTAAACTTAGTGTTCAACTACTTACCCTCTTAATATTTCATAATCAAGGCTAACTCTTAATAGATAGTAAACTCAGTGGTACGCCATTCAATGCTTTGACTCAATTACATGAACTGAGATACAAATTGTCAAATTGAGATTCGAATCACACAATAATTTCAATACTTGAGCCAAATTTATTCCATTACGCTCTTCTGTTTCAAAATAAAATCATCATTGTTTAGTTAAATAGATCGGTAGGTCAAGTTTTACAGGAGCACGTAATGCAGATCAACCAGCAGTTGTGGATCCATGGAAAATAAAATATGGATATAGCTACAGATATCTGGATAGGAGTGTGCACATAAATCTACTTAAGTGTAGATATAAAATAAACTAACAATACCGGAAGAAAAAAAAATTGTTGCAAGTGGATCAAAAAGCATTCCAGTTTTAAGGATTCAACGCCAAAATTCCAAGTCTAATTTGGCTACTGAAATTGCATTTAGCATAAGGTGTCAAAGCTAGAGTGTAATCAAGTTGTATATTGATCCATTAATTACAAAATAACCATAATTTGACCTCGAGAATCTAACTTCCTTGGCATATCAGAAGGTTATACTTTCATATCTTCTAAGGAATAAATGTTGTTTTTCAAAGAACATAAGGAGGAATTTAAAATAGATTAAATTCTTGAGAACTCTGCTACAGACTCGAGACTTAAGCTTTTTCATAAACACATGTTGCCCACTAACTAAAACAGCTTGCTTAGTCCACAAAATCAGCAACAAAACTAACAGAACAGTCAAAAAAGATGCAACTAAACACTCCTACAAGATAGGACTGACCAAGTAAAAGCAACGACTAATTATCTCCTAGAAACTAGGACATCAACAAACTAACTTAACAAACAAACAAAAAAAAAAAAAATTAGATAGTGCAGCCTTGATACATCAACACTCTCCTCCTGGATCAAGTGCTGCACACTCCTAGCTTTGCCCTTAGAAGTTCAAATCGACCAACATGAAATGACTTAGTGAATATATCTGCAATTTGGTCTTCTGAACTGCAGTACACTAGCTTCACCTCTCCAGCCTTCTGCACTTCTCTCAAGAAGTAATACCTGACCTTAAAATGCTTTGTTCTTCCATGAAATACTGGATTCTGTGAAATGGCCAGAGTAGCTTGATTATCCACAAATACTTCTATGCCCTCTTCTTGCTCCAAATGCAGATCATCCATCAGCTTCTTCAACCATAATGCTTGATTCACAGCTGCAGTAGCTGCAATGAACTCAGCTTCTGCAGTTGATTGAGCCACTATTTCCTGCTTCTTTGAACACCAAGAAAAACATGCCGACCCAAATGTAAAGCAATAACCTGAAGTACTCCTCATATCATCCACTGATCCTGCCCAGTCACTATCAGAATACCCCTGCAACTTAAATTCCTGAACTCTGTAGAACTTAATCCCATATGAAAGAGTACCCTTCAAGTACCTCAACACCCTCTTTGCAGCTACCATATGCAACTCACTCGCACAATTAAGAAATCTAGACAAGACACTTACAGGAAACATGATGTCTGGCCTAGTTGTAGTGAGATACATAAGACAGCCAATCAAACTTCTATAAACTCTTTCATCTGCAGGTTCCGATCCATCCTCCTTTTGAAGCTTTTCCTTCCGACCCATTGGAGTGTTCACGCTCTTACACTCCTCCATGTTGAATCTCTTCAGGATCTCCTTCAAGTACTTCTTTTGACCGATAAAAACTTCATTCTGAGTCTGCATAACTTCCATCCCCAGAAAATACGACATCTCACCAAGATCAGTCATTTCAAACATCTTCATCATCTCTTGGTTAAATGCAGTAATCTGAGCACTATTACTCCCTGTCACCAGCATATCATCCACATAAAGAGACACCACCACTAAGTCAGATACTAACTTCTTGACATATAGAGTGGATTCACTGAGGCTTTTCTTGAAACCCAGGCCTAGCAAGTGCTCATCCATCTTACTGTACCATGCTCTGGGAGCTTGCCTCAAGCCATAGAGAGCCTTTCTCAGCAAATAAACTTTCTCTTCCTGGCTTGGTATGGCAAAGCCTTCTGGCTGCTCAACATAAATCTCCTCCTGCAACTCTCCATTCAAAAATGCAGATTTCACATCTAACTGATACACCTTCCAACCTTGTTGAGCTGCTAAAGCAAGAGTCATTCTAATTGTATCCAGTCTCGCCACAGGAGCAAAGGTTTCTGAGAAATCAACTCCCCAAACTTGTGCATATCCCTTCACCACCAACCTGGCCTTATGCTTATTCACTGAGCCATCAGGATTGAGTTTGGTCCTGAAAACCCATTTCACTCCAATCACCTTCCTATCTTCAGGCCTCTCCACTAGCTCCCATGTCTGGTTCTTTTCTATCATAGCCAACTCTTCCTTCATTGCATTTATCCACCTCTGATCACTTTTAGCTTCCTCATAACCTGCAGGTTCCAAAACAGCAACACTACACCTCTGATATATATCGGTCAGCGATCTGGTACCTCTAACTGGAACATCATCCACCAGCTCGTCAGGTTCTAGTGAGACCTCCTTGTGGTTACCTTGTGGCTCATCTGTCCAGTCCCATTGCTCATCTTCCAGGAACTGAACATCCCTGCTAGTGATCACCTTCCCTGTCTGTGGTTGATAGATCCTATAAGCTTTTGACACTAAACTGTAGCCAACAAAAATCCCAGGATCAGCTTTCTCTCCCAGCTTGTCTCTCTTGACTTGTGGAATATGAGAAAAACACATACAGCCAAACACTTTCAAATTTCTGAGTATTGGCTTGACACCAAACCAAGCTTCAAAGTGTGTCTTCTTCTCCAATACCCTTGTAGGCAGTCTATTCAGCAGAAAAACTGCTGTGTTTGCTGCTTCTGCCCAAAACTCTTTTGGCAGATTCTTCTCATGCAGCAAACACCTAGTCATTTCCATAATAGTTCTATTCTTCCTCTCACTAACTCCATTTTGCTGTGGAGAGTAAGGAGCAGTAAGCTGATGCTCAATTCCAGCCTCTTCACAGAAAGAGTTAAACCTCTGTGAAGTGTATTCTGTTCCATTATCAGATCTGATGACCTGAATCTTGCAGCGACTTTGGTTCTCAACCCATCTTTTAAACTTCAGAAATACCTCAGCAACTTCTGACTTTTGCTTCATGGAGTAAATCCAACACATTCTGGTATAATCATCAATGAAAATAATGAAATACCTGCTGCCGTTTAGTGAAGGAATCACTTGTGGACCGCAGAGATCTGTATGAATCAGCTGCAGCTTCTCTGTAGCTCTCAAAGTGGATTCCTTGAAAGGAAGTCTTGTCTGTTTGCCCAATAAACAAGCCTTGCACCTTGTGATCTGCTCCTCCAGGCTTGGTAACCCAGTTACCATTTCATTTTTCTGCATAAACATCAAGCCTTTGTGATGAAAGTGCCCCAACCTTTTGTGCCATATCTCTGAATCACTGACCTGACACTTGAATGCCGCCTGCTCCTTCTCGAGAGGATTCAGAGAAAAACTTTTCTGTTGCATCTTTATCTTGAACAACTCCTGATCATTGGAGTCAAAGATCAAACACTTCCCCTCTTCAAATATTACCTTAAATCCCTTTTCTACCAACTGCCCCACACTCAGCAAATTTTGATCAATCTCAGGCACATACATCACATCAGAAACCAGCTTAGTTCCAGCACAACTCTCTATTGCTATAGTTCCTTTACCTTTCACTTCTAAAGTACTCCCCATTCCCAATCCTTACTCTTGACTTTAATGACTTGTCAAGGTTTATAAATAGCTTTTCATCACTTGTCATGTGGTTTGTGCAACCACTATCAACAAGCCAACTATCACATGGAGTACTAGAAGAGAAACAAGAGGCAACAAACAATTGATCTGCCTCTTGCTGGACTGCAGGATGTGCCTCACCTTGCTGCTGATTTCCCTTCTCTTTGCAGAACTTCTCAATATGTCCAAGTTTATGACATCTTCTGCACTTTACATCTGGCCTCTTCCAACACCTAAAGTGTGGATGATTCTGTTTTCCACAGTGCTGACATGAGGAATACCTTCCCCAATTGTTCTTGGAGTTGCCTGCACTGTTCTCTCCTGCAGCAGCTTCTGAACCACTACTGCTATTACCTTTCTTCCCTTTCCACTTCTTGCCTTTCCCTCCTACATTCTGCTGCTCTTTGGCCTGCAGAGCTCCTTCTGTACTTCCTTCTAGCCTCATTAACCTCCTCTGCTCCGGTGCTTGCAAAGCACTTAGCAATTCTGCAAACTTGATCCTTGGTATTCTCCAAAGAGGCAATGGTTGCCTCAAACCTTTCGGGCAAGGAGACAAGAATTTTCTGCACTAGCCTATTATCAGAGAGGTCAGTGCCAAGAACTCTTGCCTGATTTACAATGCTTATCAACTTATCAGAATACTCCTTAATTGTCTCAGACTCCTTCATCTGCAGTTTCTCGAATTCTCTGAGCAGATTTAGCCCCTTCATGCTTCTGATCCTCTCATCTCCTTGATACTCAGCTTTGAGGAAGTCCCAGATAGCTTTGGCTGATTCACAAGCCATAATTCTGCTGAAAATGGCATGTGAGACAGCAGCATATAAACAAGACTTCGCCTTTGCTTTCCTTGTTGTCCTCTCCTTGTGATACTTAATCTGATTGATGGTTGGATTGTCAGGAAGGGGAGGAACTTCATAATCTTGTTCCACAGCTTCCCAAAGATCACAACCCTCTAGATGTGCTCGCATTCTCACTGCCCAGGCTTGATAATTTTCCATCAAACACTGGTGCAGCCATGGCTGTAAAACCACTCGATCCTACCTCCATCTTGCCTTCAGCTTCTATGGATGCAGACACACCTCTCAATCAATCTCACAAGTCACTCACAGCCCCTTAAGATCAAGCAAGCTCTGATACCAATGTTGTTTTTCAAAGAACATAAGGAGGAATTTAAAATAGATTAAATTCTTGAGAACTCTGCTACAGACTCGAGACTTAAGCTTTTTCATAAACACATGTTGCCCACTAACTAAAACAGCTTGCTTAGTCCACAAAATCAGCAACAAAACTAACAGAACAGTCAAAAAAGATGCAACTAAACACTCCTACAAGATAGGACTGACCAAGTAAAAGCAACGAGTAATTATCTCCTAGAAACTAGGACATCAACAAACTAACTTAACAAACAAACAAAAAAAAAAAAAATTAGATAGTGCAGCCTTGATACATCAACAATAAATCTGCGATGTAACAATACAACTCACAATTAGCATGTTTGCAGGTTTACTTCTGTATACAAACGTTGTTGGTCTTTGCTGGGTATGGAACATATGATGTTGTTGCAGGCCAATCCAGTACATGATGACGTCGCAGGTTACTGCACCAAATCTTTGTGCGCCTTTACTTGAGTCGAATTATTAGGGATGTTAGCACTGTTCGTAGTATGTCTTAACAGTCAAGCTCGTATTTGACTTTAGTGGATATTTTAACCAACACAATGGGATTGCTTGCTATTTAGTTGGTGCATTGTGCTTGGGTTGTTAGGATTGTAGAGATAAAGCTGAAACATGTTTGTTTGTTTGTTTGTTTGTTCCTTTGTTTGTTTTTCGTGGTTCTTCCATAGTTGGATGCTTGGATCCTATCCTACATAGTTGGATGCTTGCTTGGATCCTATCCTAAGGATAGAACGAGGAAATAGCCATGACTCCCAGGACCTTAATTATTTGCTAGAGCCTTCTCTTTTCATTGTATTTAACTTAATTTTATCCTTGATGAGTTCCAAGAAATTCTGAGCATAGTCTGGGAGCATGCAGATATCCATATCATTTTCACTCGTAGTGCTTGATCTGGTTGATCAATTAAGCTAGTCCGAACTTGTCACAGTTTAAAGAATATCGTTTGTATTATTGATTCATCCATGTATAATTCTAAAGCTCTTGTTTTGATAGCAATTTATGTATTGGTAGATGTATGTTAAAGGGTAACAAGGTGGGCGTTGTGTGCTGCCTATGCCTGTGCCATAAATTTGAGCTGTTTTGTAATGTTTGATTGTCTTGAGCTGCTTTGTAATGTTTGCTTGTTCTGTCATGTTCTTTTATGTACAACTAGTAGCCAATTATTCCGTGGGCACTTGTATGAATGCATGATGTATCAAAGTTGGTGTTGTGCTTTGCCTATGCCATAAATTTGAGCTGTTTTGTAATATTTGTTTCTCTCGTCATGTTCTTATATGTACAATTCAGATACCTATTTGGAAAACACTGTAGCTTCAGATAGTAAAACCAAAACATAAATCAACACAATTATTTATGCATGTCACTCGTAATAGGGATGCTTAATTTACAGAACTCATATCTTTTTATCATCTAGCAGCACTACCCTACAACACCACTTGAATTGCAACTAAGACTGTTCATAGTTGGACAATCCTATAAACCTGAGGAATCATCTGATCCATGGATCATTGTAGATAGACTTGTGCCATGTGCGGTCAACCGACCAGCATGGTATGGTGTGAGGGGCACAAAGCGATACCTGCATTACAGTAATTCATTGGTTTTAGTATTGTAGTAGCTATAACAAACTAATTTGAATCCTCTAAGGATTGAACTCATATTGGATTGATGTGGCATGTTTTGGCATTTCACAACCCTACAATCATCCGGGTTCGCTAAATTAAGCATTCATGAGCTATCTGAATTTCGGGATTTCATCCTGAAAATTAGATTTTGGTCAGTATCATTATAGGAGTTACCCTTACAATAGCTTTTTAATTTTGATTTTGGTTCTTCATGGGCTAACCAGCTTTATTGATAGGGCCCTTTAAGACACTGCCAGTATTTGGGTTGGTCAATATTAAGCAAAACCCAATGAGATCCAAAGGAAACACGTAAAATTTGAGCCGGTATATTTCTATTGGAATGGATGCTTTGGTGCTTATATGGTTGCTTCATCTAAACTCCAATCCAATAACTTTGATTTGGGTAAATAGTAATCGATGATTTGGTTTTTATATGGTTGCTTTATCTCAACTCCAATTCGATGACTTAAGATCTGGGTCTGTTTCATATATATGAATTATTGTAGCTATCATTTATTTTGGATTTGGAATCCTATGGATGCAATCATTTTTACCAGAATTCCATGTCCTTTACTAGTTTAGATGTACTCACGAAACCAGGGGTATTTGGCATGCATCGAAAATACAAAAATAAAGATATATAAAAAAATATATTCATTAAATTTTACATCAAGACCGAATATAAAGCTCAAATAATGGCAGTCTTATAAAGCTCAAATAATGGAATTAAGTTTTGATTAAACCCTGATCTGTAGGAACACCAAAACTAAAAGAGAAATGCTAAAATATTTTCATCTAGAGACGAGCCTAAAAATATAAATTATTTTCCATTACAATTTCTAGACATGAGTTTGGTTCATCTCGGCTGCCAGCTATCTATCAAATACTTGAATCCCCAGCCCGTTTTTTAAGGATTAATTGCACATTTGTTCCCAACCTTTCCACTATTTTTGTTTTGGTCCCTAATTTTTTTTTTTTTTTGCAATCAAATTTTCAAATCTTTTGATTTCTTTGCGATAAAATGGCACTGTTAAAAGAGGTTTTAGAATTAACGACATTATCATGCTATCGCCTATTTAGCTTTCTTTTGCATGTCAATTTTAGTTCCTAAACTTTGCATGTTTTTTACTTTAGTCCCCAAAAATAAAAATTCAAAATTTGAATTTAAATCCAGAATTAATCTTAAAATTAAAATTTTCAACTAATTAGTAATTAGAATTTTGAATTATAATTTGAATTCAAATTTTAAATTGAATCTAAATTTTCATTTCAAACTTAAATTTTTTACATTTTGATTTCAAATTTAATTTTTTTTATTTTCATTTTGATATTTGAATTTGCATTCAAAATTCAAAATTTTAATTTAAAATTTAAATATGTAATTTAAATTTAAATTTAAATTTAGACAAATAAGAACAACTAGATTTGAGCTATCAAGTTGATTGATTATTTTTTAATTATCTCAGATGCTTTACTACATAAGAGTAGATACAAGATAATGGGTCATTAGCGAGCTGTATCTAATGCATATTTTCTTCTACTTTTAATATGAATTATGATAAGGCCTTAAGCAATGTAATTGTATTTTGTATATTAGGGTATTCACGTATTCAAATATGAATTAAGACTCTTAAAATTGTGATTATTGACTCATGATGCTTGATTGATAATGTGAATGATTATTTTTTATTTTTTCGTAATTAACAATTTACTGTCTTGAAATGAGGGAATTTAACTTTTGGATTTTTTTTTTCTTGGATGATTTTTTGATATTAGTTTTTTTTCTCCAATTAAATAATATTCTTTAATTCATGTGAGTGATATTTTGTTAATTCGTATGCTATTAATCTTAATTATGAGCTACAGAATTTTTTTTTTCTGATATATAATATTAGAATATTTATTTTGGTAGTTGAATTTTTCTACGGTGTAAAAAATATCTATTTTGATTTCGAATGCCTTTAGTCTTATTTTTTTTGTGCTTCTGATAATTACCTACTGATTTCTTCGCTAATCTAAAATTTAGAAATCAAATACTTTATTAGCAGTATCTGTGACGATAAAAGTTAACGAGGGCTTCCTTTCATCATCAGCGACGACAATGAAGACGTTGCCGCCAAGGATATCAAAGATAGTACTTTAACTCCAATTAATTTTTTAATATTTTTTTATTTGTAAATTCTACCTTCATGATAATAGAAAAATATTATTTATTTTTTTTAATACTGCAATGAGCTTTTGTTTTATTTTAAACTGATTTATTCATTTTACTTATTAGGTTTAAATATTTTTAGAAAGAAATATACTTTAATTTCATTCTTTAAATTTTAATTATTAAATACTGAGATAAATAATATTTAAAAATATTATTGTATATAATTCATGATAGCTACAGATGATAAGTGAGTTTGTATTCTTCAATAATTATGTATTATAGATCATCTTTTTAATATAAATTATAATATTAAACTTTGTATTAATTTACATATCGTAATGACTAACTATAATAATGTCTACCCGCCGTATCGCGCGGGTTCCTTAACTAGTATTAATAAAATTCCAACCAATACAATGAATGTAGAATTACAACTTCGTTATCACAGCAAGCATTGGAAGCCCAGGCAAAGGCAAGAGCAAGAAGGACAGGAACCCTATGAGCTTGCAAATGAGTGTGTACTGTGTCGAGAGATGAAATAGATAAACTAATTCCCTGATAATTTTAGACTTGATTGCAATTCTTCAGAAAAATCCATGTAAAACTTACTCCCTATGTGATGCATGTGATATAATTCATGTGAAATGATGCATGGGAATATGTGATGCTTGTAAAATGATCCATGTGAGAAGTGACATGATGCATAAATGAAGTGATGCTAGTGAAATGATGAATGTGAATATATGATGCATGTGACATGATACATGTGAAATAATGCATACTAGTGAAAACCCCGCGCTTCGCTGCGGATAAATAGATTGATAAACATATAGTATCTTATAGCTCTTCAAAGTCACATATAGTAAAACATAGATCTATATTGTGTGTCATAAAACATACAATAAGAATGCAGTATTAAATAAACTAACAGTACAATAAAACATATAATATAAATGCAATATTAATTATAGATCTTCATAGTTGTTCTTCATTTGTGGAAGGATCTTTATTCAAACTGCAAATCAAAATAAAGAACAAAATAAATAAGTTAGTTTAACATAATCTTAGATATAAATAGTATATATTTGATGTAAGGAATGAAGGACATCCTAACTCACATAAGTCTTTTCTTCTTGGTAGGTTGAGTTTCATTTATATCATATAAATGCAGTAGTAATTATTGATCTTCATAGTTGCTTTTCATTTGTGGAAGCACCTTCATCGAAACTGCAAATCAAATAAAAAATAAAATAAAAAAGTTAGTTTAACATAATCTTATATATAAATAGTATATATTTGATGTAAGGAATGAAGGACATCCTAACTCACATAAGTCTTTTCTTTTTGGTAGGTTGAGTTTCATTTATATCATCGGCAAATGGTGGGGAGCTGTGGGTAAAACCATATATCTTTGTTGATTTAAAAAACATATAAACACACATACACACACACATATATATATATATATATATATATATATATATATATAGTTTTTATTATATAATATAAATCAAACATGAAAATAAAAATGAGATTACTATATATATATATATATATATAAAGTCTGTATTATATAATATAAATTAAACATGAAAATAAATATGAGATTATTACCGTAACGAAATGGTTGTACTTGGGGATGCTTCCTCAAATAATTCTCTGTGAATTTCTTTCTGAGTAGCAGGGGAATCATCCTTTTCTTCACATTTGATTACTAATCTTTTATTGTAAGAAGTCTTATCCTTTATACCACATTGAATATTAAAAATTTTGATTACTTTAAAAGAAGGAACACTTGTTCTGAACCTTTGCACGTCAGGTACTATTTGAAAAATATGCTCATGTCCAATAATTGTTTTAATTGCAGGAGGAAGAGTAAATTTATCTGAACCAGCGGAAGTAGCAAGGTTTTGAGCTGGAATATGAATCAAATCTTTCGCCAATCTTCCGAATATGGTAAAATTCGCAGAACCAGTATCATCTTCAACAATAGTATTTAATTTGTACCTTTTTAACAATATAATGAGAAGGGAAAAAATGAATAAGAAATCCTTTTATTTAAATTTTTTTGAATCTATCGGGAAGAAACAAAATAGTTACCATGGTATAGGAGATTGATCATTCTTGTCACAATTGGAGCACAAAAAAGTATCATCAAATGTTTGGACAGCTGATTTGCAATTATAGCATGCTTTGTACCACCACCCAAACGATGTATCGATTTCAATAATTTTAGCTTCGCAGGTGTACTTCATATTCTATTTGATAAAAAGTAGGAACGAATTATTGTTACATAATGGAAACAAAATAAATAGCTTTATAGGATAAACTCTTAAAATAAAATTCACCTGAGTGTTAGATATGTCGATAGCGAACAATTGAGTAATAGTTTTTTTTCTATTCACACGCATTTTTCTTGGGGGGGACTAATATTTTGCTGCCCGCTGACAGTAATTCGTTGAATAGAAGCAGGAATTGGTTGTAATCTATGTAGCATTTTTTGAGGTCAGTAAGAGGCACTAATTAAACTAATAGAATCAAAGTTTAAGATTTGGCGTACGAACCTATCCAAAAACTCTACAACCTCTGGAATTTGTAGGCCTATGTAAATCTTTGATGCTGAGCATGTTGACAAATGTATCTTTTCTAAATTTGCACAATAGATATTGAAAATTAATAAATTTATAGATTATACCAAAAAAATTTCTTTTCTTATATTAAAATAGAAATCGAACCTTTAAAAGAACGAACTGTCATTCCAGCAAGAATTATTACAACAGAAACATTCTCATCTTTCTTTGAAATGCAGCTATCATCAAAATCGGAAGCGAATTTATCCCACAATGTAACACATAAAACATTCATCCTGAAAAGAAAAAGATCTATTCAGTATAAATATAATTAATGTAAACAAAGCAAAAGGAAGTAGCTAATTTTAGGAAGCAAGAGAGAGAATAAAACTTACTCCAAATCTTGTATTTCTAAATTTCTAATCGGAGTAAAAATTTGACCAATATATCGGTGTGAAATATCACCAATGGCTGTAATTCGGCCAAAAACGTCTGGAATCATAGAAATGAACGAAATTATAATCTGAATATAATAAATAATAAATATGCTGTGCTATAACTAAATATCACCAGTGAGAACAGTGTCGTTGTATCTTTGATTTTCAACTTGAGGAAAGCTTGAGAAATTAAAACTATATAAAGGTATTGCGTCCATTTCTTCCTCAACCAGTGTTACAGATGTCCATTTATTTATTTGGATCATATAAGGACGCTCCACAGTCACAAACTTTTTCTTGCTTGGAATAACATTGAACTTTTCTATAAAATATACTTTGCCTTCCCCAAGCCGACATTTGAATTCCTTTGCATCTTTTTTACGTATTGTTCCTTGCAAAGAATATCCCTAATATCACATCATAATAAATATATTAATTTGAAAGTAAGTAAAAAATAACATAAAGAAGGCGTTATAACAAAAATGTAACAAATACGTGACATTACCTTCTCGTCCACCGGTAAACAATCTAAACCAAATATATCTCCGTTAAGAAAAGGAGCAGACGATTCCCAGAGTCGACACATTCGAACTTTAATCTTGCAATTATGACGTTGCAATGATAATTCAGATAATAGTACGTATTCCATCACAATTTTGTATGTCTGTTTCATATATATGTACATAAAAGATAAAACATGGTCAGAAAAAGAAGGAAAAGATAACTTAGTAAAGAAAAATTATTATTAATAAACAACCAACCAACCATTGTAGATCATCAAATATTTCACGATAAACAACATTTCTTGTATACCCTTGAGGCTCGTGGTCCTTATTATCTACGAAAATGCGCAACCCTTCTCTAGAAGTAACGCGCGAAACCGCCACATAAAGCTGTCCATGAGAAAATACAGGTTGGGATAAAAAAATTCCAACTCTCTGTAATGTCTGACCTTGACTTTTATTGATGGTCATTGCATAACTCAAACGAATCGGGAACTGTCTGCGCTTTAATAGAAATGGCCATTTCGAATCAGTTACGTTCATTACTATGCGAGGGATGTAAACTTTTTCACCAATATGATTACCCGTAAAGATTTCTGCTTCAATAATTCGATGACTCAATTGGGTTATCACCAGTCGGGTACCATTGCAAAGACCGGAACTTTGATTAATGTTGCGAAGCAACATTATAGGAGCCCCAACTTTTAATTTTATTTCGTGATTGGGTATTCCATTGAACTTTAGAGAATTCAAAAAGTCCATAGGATAAAGCATATCACTGTCTTGAACATTTCTTGATGAACTACATATAGAATCTGAACTTAAGTAAACACGTTCTTCAGTTGGCAGTAAGGTAAGTACGTATGTATTGATCTCATCAACTATTTCATTTATTGGTGTAACGATAGCTCGATCGTGTAGGTAGGCAGGATTATTATAATTCACTCCAATACTATCATAAATTTCTGCAACAATACTTTGTATGCCATGCGTATTTTTGTCGATAAGCATATCGTCAGGAATTTTAATCCAAGTTGGCTCTTCTTCTCCATCTAATTTAGTAGCTTGTATTGTGCCATTACCAATATCGAGTATCCATTTACTAAACCCTGCTAGAGATGCATTTGATTTTTCATTTGAAGAACCTCGGAGTAAACGCATATTTGTAGTAAGGCGAAAAATCTTGCACTTGCTCCATATATAAGATCTAGTAATTGATGCATTAAGAATATCTTCTTTAGTTCCGCCTACAACAACCGGAAGGATTTGCCTGAAATCTCCTCCTAAAAGAACGGTTTTGCCCCCAAAAATTTTTTCACCAGCATCTGAATCATCTATTTCCAAAATATCTTTCAACGTTCTATCTAACGCCTCAAAACAATTCCTGTGATTCATGGGTGCTTCATCCCAAATGATCAAGCTAGCATGGGAAATTAATTTTGCAAGTTGGGTGGACTTCTTTATTTCACAAATAGAACAATCATCAATTTTAATAGGTATTTTAAATCTCGAATGAGCCGTTCTACCACCAGGCAATAGAAGCGAAGCTATTCCGGACGAAGCAACAGCCAACACTACTCTTCCTTCTGCGCGTAATTTGCAAATAATTGTCTTCCAAAGGTAAGTTTTACCCGTTCCAGCATGCCCGTAAACAAATATTACATCCCCATTTTTTTCGTATATAGAAATCAATACAGCACTATAGATTTTCCTTTGTTCATCGGTCAATCCTTTAAACAAATGCAAATGCTCTTGTTCTAATTCCTCTAGATTGTAATCCATTTCTTCTCTGAGTAACCTATTATTCAATTGATCAACAATCAATCTATTCGGAATAGGAAGCTTAAAATGTGCGAGGGAACTACAATTCTTATTAAATAATATTTCGAGCTCGAATAAAACATGATTCTGGAGTTCAATTTGAGGTATACGAAGATTTTGAATTCCAAGAATGTTCCGCAACTTGTGTATAATATCATCAGCAAATGATTCCCAAAATTCTTCCCATAATTTAACTGGATCGGTTACCTCGCAGTACATCACTAAGGTCACAAAAAGTTGCCTCAGCTGACCTGCGGAGCACCAAAGCGCTGCCTCATTCAGTGCTTCCCTCCATTCTCTATCATCTTCAAGTAAGCCAAGGGCTTGACATGCAGAGCGAAATGTTTCGTGAATAACACCGTGCACAGTTCTAATTTCTGTATAATTTCGAGGACCTTTAACAACATTGAGAAGCATTCTCAAGAAATAAAGCTCTCCTGCACTTGGATGGATGTAAACTATTCATCCTATACGATTTCCTTGCTTCCGTCTTGACCAAAATTTATCTTTTGGATGCCATACCCATTTGGTCGGAAACTCTGCATATGTAAGCTCGCGAGCATCATTGTTACCTAGATTGGTCTCCATCCATGACGTAAACATTGTTTTATCAATATTTGGACGCCTCAGAACATCTATCAAATTTTGGCCACTAAGAGAGCTAGAAAAGAACGGAATCTACCATTGTGTCGTCCAATCCACTACAGCCAAGTGAATATTTTTTTACAGAAAGTGTAATCATCTTGCTGGGTAAACTGAATCGGGCAGTGCAAGGGAAGAAGCGGGCCGAGGGGAAAAGGTATAAGTGAATTCAGTTTCGAAGGTATAAGTGAATTCAGTTTCGAAAATAAAAAAAATTCGTAAAAAAGGGGAAATAATACATAGAAATGAATACATGAGGAAAAATGTAGCACAAACTGTTAGAACAAAATCGTCAAACGAAACAGGCCAATCACAGTAGGCAATATCCTGTGCCGAAAAGAAATAAAAGGAGTAATGAAGAGAAGTGATTAAAACACGAAAACAGCTAGCAGACAGCCCTAAAAAAGAAAGGAAATCAGCTTCAGAAAAGAGATATAAGGGTTCAAAAAAAAAAAATGGAAGTCACCAAGTAAGAACTAAAAAAAATAATAATTACAATAGATAGAATCTCTATTTCAAAGTAGAGAGGCTCAGATTTTAGATAGAAACTATAAAGTTTTTTTTTTTTTGTTCATCATGTGAGAAGGCAAGCCCAAGCAAGACCACACCCTGTGAGAACAGGACCCACAAAAACAGCGAAAGAAACTCCCAAATCCAGCAACTCAAGGTGAATGAGCAGTAGTAGATGGTTGCACATGAGTAGGCCATACAATCTGCATTAGATAGTTGCCTTTGAATGAGCAGTCCAAGCCACTACAAACACCCTTTTTTATTTCTGAAAACATAGAGAAGAAGACAGCCAGGGTACAATCGTCCTCTTTTTTTGGCAGAGAACATAGGGAAGAAGACATTCCAGGACATGAAGATGTAAGGTAGAAAGCAGTTGTCATCATCGCCTCTAAAAAAACCAAGGAAAACAGTTTTAGGTATAAAAAAAAAAAGAGAATCAGATGAGGCAAACAAAGCGAAAAAGAAAATCTCAAAATAACACAATAAAATCAGAGTAGGAAACGCAAAGCAGCCGAAAAGAGAGGAAAAAGAAAACACGAAAATGAAAGCAGCTAGAACAAACTGTTGAAACATAATCTCCAAGCTGAACAAAAGGACCTTCAAAAAAAAAAGAAAAGAAAGGGATTCTGAAAAACAAAAACCAAGTAAGTAAAACACATAATCACAATAGGTAGCAAGGTAGTAATTTATGCCGAAATCAGGTAGGCACAAATAAAGTGTGAGAAATAGACCAATAAGAAACTTTTCCTTCATCATTTGAGCAGGGAAGCCTAGACGGAATTGCATGCTGGGAGAGAACATAGCACCCAAGAATAGCATGTAAAAAAACCAGCTAGAAAAATTAAGAAAGACAATCCGAGAAGTGTGAACAAAAAAATTCAAATGCATAATCACAACAGGTAGCAATTTATATTCAAAACAGGTAGGCTCAGATAAAGTGTGAGAAATGGACCAATCAAATGCATTTCCTTCATCATTTGAGCAGGCAAGCCGTGGCGAGATTTCATGCTGGCAGAGAAGAGAGCGCCAGAAAACACCAAGGGAAAAACCTCAATATAGTAGTATCAGGCAATAGACAGCAGTAGTTGGATTCCCTTGAATAGGCCGTCCAATCTATTAAAGATGGTTGCCGTCCTATAGAACGCTGTCCAATCTATCGAAAACGGTGCCTTCCTTTAGAATACCCAAGTCACTCCCCGCCACTTTTTTTTTCAGAAAATACCAGGCAGTCCCACAGTCGAAAGGAGTTCAGAGCCTCTAGAAAATAACGGAATTAGATATAAAAATTAAAGAGAGCTAGAAAAGAACGGAAAAAAATCGTAGAAACTCTAAGATAAAACAACAAGAAGGAACCCAAATATAGTAGAACCACGGCCTCTAGAAAATAACGAAATTAGATATAAAAATTAAAGAGAGCTAGAGAAGAACGAAATAAAAATGGTAGAAACTCTAAGATAAAACAACAAGAAGGAACCCAAATATAGTACAATCGGGCAATAGGCAGGAGCAGGTGGCCAAGCGTGGGCAATAGGCAGGAAATCTTTGTTCCCAAAAAAGAAGTAATGAATGTAAACCATTAGTTTAGTGTAGTAAAGACCAGTTCAAACTGAAACTACAAACCAGGGAAAACAACAAACTGTAAATAGTGGAAGGGGGGCATTATATTACCTGCATGAAAAATGTAATAAGTCACTACACAAACAGATAGAGGGGTTCTGCAGCCAATAAGAATAATGGGGAATAAAGTAATGGGGAAAAAAATTTACTAAGTTTGTAGGGATTCTCATATTATATAGTATATAGTACTATAGCTTACCTTACACTGCAGAGAGGACAATGTTGTTCTTTTTTGGGGGAAGCACATGCTATTTATAACCTCAAGCACATATAATAAGCACACACAAATGTCCAATAGTTTTTTCCTGAATAATTTTTTAATAAAAAAGTAGGTTTGAATGATGAGAGAGTGCCAGCCAAAATCTTCCATTTATTTTGGGGGGTTTCTTGGACTCTGCTCGGAGTAGGGGCCAAACAATATCCCTAGGGTCATTTTTTTGGTGCCCCTTTCAGAGATAGGGGCCAATTAGACCTAGGGTTAGGGGCCATCCACACTGTTGCACACAGTCGCAGCCGTAGAAGGGCTGATGGACGTAACAGGATCGCAAGGGCAAGAAGGCGAGAGGGAAGAGAGGGGTTACCTGTAGAGGCCAGAGGTATAGGGGTAGGGTTCACCTGTAGACTCCACAGTAGGTATAGGTGTAGATCCCATGCCAGCTAATGCAAGAGAGAGAGAGGGGAGGAAAGACGGCGAGCGAAGGGAGGGAGGTAGAGAGAGAAGACAGATGAGAGAGAATGGAAGAGAGGACTTTCAGATTAGGGCATGAGAGAGAAGGAGCCCTGGTCAGAGAGGAAGAGCGAGAGAGATGGGAAAGATGAGATAGAGAGCGAGAGAGCGCGCGCGAGAGAGGGGAGGACAGAGAGAGGGGCGATCGGTTCAGAAAATGGATTGGGGGAGAGAGAGTGGGAGAGAGTGGGAGAGAGGCGGAGAGATGGTAGAGAGAGGGATGAGAGAGAGAGCGAAAGAGGCAGCGCGAGAGAGAGAGGGGGAGAGAGAGAAGATGGGCGATCGGTTCGGGAGAGATGGTAGAGAGAGAGGGATGAGGGAGAGAGAGCGACAGAGACAGCGCGAGAGAGAAAGGGGGAGAGAGAGAGAGGCGGTTGAGGAGATGGGTTGGGGAGAGAGAGATGCAGAGAGATGGGTAGAGAGAGAGCGCATCCCAAAGCACCCGTAAACGCCACGTGTAATAGGGCACTCTCCTAACGCCACGTGGATTTGGAGTTCTGTCAAATTAAATAGTGTAAGATGTGAGCTCCTGGAGAGCCCTTCTATCCAAGATGTCACGGCCTTAGCGTTTTTATTCGCAAAGCCCGTGCGGCGCCCGCCTTCCTGCTCGAAGATGGGCAAGCCTAGCTCCTTGATGCTCGTCGGGACCTCCGCACCCTACGACTAAGTACGCAAGGAGAGAAGAGAGAGATAGAGGTTTAACCCAAAAAAAATTAAGTACTCCACTACTTAAAAAAAATAGGATTACAACATACACATACACATTCTCTCCCTCTCTATAATGGCCTTAGCCACACCCCTATTTATAGGCTTAGAGATACAATGAACCTAGCCACCATAACTCACCCACTAACTCACACATGAATGCACATAATGGTCCTCATAACTCACCCACTAACTCACACATGAATGCACATAATGAGCCCTCATCAAAGCTTAGCCAAAGAGAATCCCATGTCTCATAGGAATTTTCTAAGACTTTATGATAGTATAATGACAGCAGTTTTCTCTCCCAAAGTGGGCTGGATTCGGGTCTTCGACAATCCCCGTTTGCAACCTGCTTCGCTAGTGGAGTTGGGCCAAGGACCGGGCTGCGCAGAATTTTTTCTAAGTTCCTGACAATGAGCTCTCTTCTCTGGGTCTGCCACTACAGACTTTGATTTTGGTCCAATTGACCAAAATTATTTGGTCTATTGGATCAAAACCCCCTCAATTTATTTTTTAAAAAAACAATAAAAAGTTATAATTTTTTCTAAAAAAATCATATATTTATTATTTTATAATTATTTTTGTAAATTTTATTAATTTTTATATTAAAATATCAATTTAAATAGAAATAAATAATTTTTGGTTCATATTAAATTTTATATATTTTTAAAAAATTAAAAAAAAAAAACTTTGAGGGGTTTCGGGCTGGAGGGCTGTGCTGGGCTGGGGGCTTGGTAGCTCTGGCCTGGCATATCCCGGCCCAGATTTGACGCCGGGCAGGCTGTGCCGGCCCCTGGCCTGTTTCTTTCAGGGTAATATGGGCACGTCCCTAGGGACGGGTGGAGTTCAAGTAGATGTGCTTGGAACTTACCATATTCTCTCAACTCAAATATCAATTGTGAGTTGTGACACCAAATTTGTTAATTTGATGTATAATTAATCTTATTAAAGTAAATATAAAATCTAAATAAATAAATAAAATGGTATGCTTACTAATGTGAATTTAATATCCTTTTATTTTATTTAGAATTTCATCTGTCGATTCAATATTTTCTATCTGTTTTTCTATCCAGAATAGATGATTTTTTCTAGTTTTTTTTTTTGGGTAATGTGTACAAAATATTTTTTCTTTTTCCGACCACGAATTTGGATTAGGGTTTAGGGGATGAGAATTTATCCTAACCACTCCCACCCCAAGGCTCACCTTCTCTTAGTAGCCACCATCACTCTCCAGAATCAGTCTCATAGAGGATTGATGATGTACCTCCGCACCGGGCGGATGCAATAACTTTGGGCAGTATAAAATGTCGATGGGATAGATGGTCGGGCTCGGCACAAAAACAAGAAATAACAGTGTGGATGCATTTAGACATGTACATCACTAAAACAGAAAAAGACACCTACATGCACTCATATTTGCCAGTTGAAAAGATATTGGAACAATTGAGTTTGATCAAGAGACGAAACGACTAAAATTCTGAAGCAGCCACATAGAAAAACAAAGAGAATAAATCCACAATGATGGCCCCACCAACTTTATTTTGGGGAGATGAAAAACACAATGAATTGCTACAGTGCTGCTACCTAGATAGAAAATTCTGCCACTAACAATTATATGGGGAAATGTTTGAATCTAATTCCCAAACCATGCATAAATCCAAGTAGTTCAAATTAAAAAAGTTAAACGGCATTAATGCCTGGTCAGGTGATAGATAAATTGGCATGCATGTTCTTCATCCTTAAAAAAATATTGAAGAGCCCCTATTGCTCAATAAGAACAATGTGGAAAAATCCAGAGTACAAGAACTGCGGAATAAGTTGTGCAGCAGATGGAAGCTGTTCCTGCACGATTCTCCAGCATCACTGTCGCTGCAGGACTTTAGAATATGCATACTTAAGAGAAAACTTTAAGAAATAAGGACACAATGATACAAGCAATCAAACCTGAAAATGGTAGTGGATTCCAATATAAATTATATAATATGGAGAGTTGTTTTGCACTGTTCATCAAAACATGACCAGAAAGATTTAACTGTTTACTGAAGAGAGGAAGTTCTCTTATTTCAAGCTAAAAATGTCAGGGAAAAGTCATAATATTAAGATAGCAAGTAAACGATACTGCAATTTGATATATTGCATATAGTTATAACGCTCATGTCTCAAACCTTGTTTTAATGCTAAATAACAAATGTCTCTCATTAGTATCTTTTCGACCATTCCCCCCCCCCCCCATTTGTCCAAGAATATAGTTGTTCTACCACACAATGATATTTCATTATTTAGCAGTTAGATGAATTCAAAGTTGAACAGAGAGGATTCTTCGAAGAACCTTTCCATGCTTGATGCTCAGATATTGCATCAATACACGTCTCCATGAACAGGCAAAATTCAAACCATGTTAGATGTTGGGGTGACAAGCTGGATCAGAGTAGCGAATCGCATTAACAAATTTTACAGGGCCACCAGCCTTGAGAAGACACCAAAATCACACCAACAAATGTGCATCTGCTCCTTAATAATTGTTCTAAACAATTGATACTTCAAAACTATTTCCAACCTAAAATGTTCAAACAGAAAAAAAGTGGTGACAGTTTCATTATGACATTGAAAAGCAACAACTTAATTAGCAAGGAAAGCTTAAAAATGTAGCAAAGCAGCTACTTACTTTGATTATGTATCATATACTGGCAGAATTTGCCACATCAATGCCTCCTAGCTATGTGGATCTATAATTTCTATACAACCCAACTATTAAATAGATAAGAAGAGAATATGCCTTCAACATCACAAGATCCATATGTATAGCTATCCAATAGCTTGCATTTGATCGAAATAGGAGCAAAAAATGTTGATTTCGAAAAATCATTGTGCATAATCTCCCACATCTCGTTGACCAAAGCGCCTCTGCCTGTTCTGGAAAGAGCATAAAGCCTCAAGATAGTCAATCTCCCCAAAGTCAGGCCACTGTGTCCTTGTAAAAAAAAGCTCTGTGTATGCTGACTGCCATAATAAGAAGTTGCTCAACCTCCGCTCACCACTAGTTCTTATAAGTAAATCTGGGTAAGGATAATCAGTAGTGCAGTTTGTTTCTAGCTCTTGTGCAAATAACAATTCTGTAATGTCTTCTGGGTCAACCAACTTATTTTTTACCTTGTCAGCAATCCTTTGACATGCTCGCACTACGTCCCGTCGTCCGCTGTAGCTAACAGCCAGAATTAAGTCAAGTTGTGAGTTGTTTCTTGTTGCCTCCTCTACCTCTCTGGCCAACTTTTGTAGAGAATTTGGGAGCTTTGAGGTGTCACCAATTACGCAAATGCGAATATCCTCCCTGCTTGGAACCAGCAAAGGAGATGCTGTTTAATGTCATTCTTTACAGCAAAACATCTTTCTTTTGATACATGTTAATTTGCAAACATTAATCCAAGTCCATAGGTCACATGCTCGATAGAATACTAGTAACAGCTCTACGAAATGACAGATTTCCATCAACTCATATAACAAGAAAGAAAAAAAATTATGCCACCAATATTGATTCTCACGCAGTTCTGCTTCAACAGATACAGGAAAGCTGCCATATGATCATTTATGACACAGACATATAACAGACTCACGCATGCTAAATGTACAAAAAGAGCAAAACACTGTTGTATCCAAGTGGTAATCATAGCTGAGGCGTTCCAAGATAAATGACACTGCTAACACAAAATTCTTATTAGTATAGATAGCTGGATCATTGATTCTTTAGAGAAAAAGCCTTAGAGAACAGGTGGACAACAAAGAGAAGAAGATAGTACATTTAGCATTCAGCGGCCACTAAGGCACTTATATGATTACATCCATTCTGAGATTATGAGCAAGATGATAAATATACATAAATGCATACAATAGAATTCTGCCAAAAGCAATCTCAAAATGCTGGTATATAGATCTGTTTCAACCTCATTATTTCAGGGCTTCAAAGCAAACTCTCCAAGACAATCCTAAGAAAAATCACACTGTAATATCTACAATGAAACCTATCTACCCACCAAGCCAACCTTTCTAACACACACATCATACATGACAGAAATTGCTCTAGAGTGCAATTATGTTCTTCCTCATGTTAATCACTCAAAACACTATACTTATGCACACTCCAAAATCAAGGAACACCATCTCTATCTCAATAAAGAGTACGAGGGAAATTTCAGTGATGTTTCATGCATGCCGTCTACTCTATTGCATCCTCATGTCCAACTTACTTGGTCTTGTTACACTGAAATCAGAATTCCTACATTATGGTCAAATTGATGCTCTGTTTTCATCTTCAACTAGAAGCGCTTTTCGACGGACATATTATAGAGAAGGCAGGCTTCATTTTGATCGAAGTTTCTGACAGAATATTGCAACAAGATCATGTTATATTTAGTTGTTAAATTGAAAATCTTCAACCTCATTATAAATTTAAGTGCTACTAAGATCAGATTGAAAATCTTCAACCTCATTATAAATTTAAATGCTACTTAAATCAGCTTGTTCCTGTCTATGTATTTGAAAACTTTGGCACATGCGCTGAGGAAAGAAGGCGCCATTCCTAGATGCAATTAACTGTTTGAAGATAAAATTTCATTTGCAGCAGCCTTCATCAATACCAATCTCTCAGCATTAAGGAAACCAGCGACTGGTATTCACAATGATTCATCTCCCATGTAGAACACCTTACAAGTAGTAAGCATGGTTGAAGTCTTATATGGACACAACTGAAAAGGATTATTAGTTCGCGCATTACCATAATGTGGTGGCTAAAAGCAACAATTTTTATACTATAGATTGCCCAAAAAAATCCAAAAGCGTTTTCGATTTTTTCTTCTTTTATATTATAAAATTGCAATTGCAACCGCCGCCGGAGAAACATGCAAGCGGTTGTAACCGCAATTTTATAGTATAAAAGAAGGAAAAGTTGTTTGCACTTTTGAAATTTTTCTGGTCTTCCATTGTATAAAAATAGTACTTTTAGCCACCACATTACTAAACTAGGTCGAAGAGGAATGAAATCCACGAATCCGACCGCAACAGATAGAGACACATAGATTCAAGAAGCTCTCAGCATCCACTCTTCCTGGAAATCTGACTACTTCGACTATTTTTGTTTAATCTAGAGTATAAAAAGGGTCAAGCTTCTGGAACTTCCTTAGTGGTTTCATCAATGTTATCAAAGTGAAATCTGCATCTGCATAGTACAATAAAACTGGTACCTCAAGAAATCCCCAATATTCTCCCTGAGGACGCCCTCGAACAGCGTCATGAGAAAATCCACCTCTGCCTGCAAAGCGATGATGGACCATTAGTTAGTCATAAAAAGAGGGCTATTATGTGTATGATGTCGGAAAGAGAAAAAAGAAAGAAAAAAAGGGTTGGGGGGCGGGGAGAATGCGGCGGAGGCAATTGTCTGAGGAGGAAGACAGAGAAACCTTGGGGCGGAGCCAATTCTCGGAAGAGAAGGCGAAGACGGTGAGCACTCGGATGCCCCAACGGCCGGAGAGCTTGACCATCTGCTTGAGGGAGCGATAGCCCGCCTCGTGGCCTGCCGACACGGGAAGCCCCCTCGCGCTCGCCCACCGCGCGTTGCCGTCCATGATCACAGCCACGTGCCTAGGAAGCGCCTCCGGAGACAGCCCATCCGGCAGCAGCAGCGCCGCGGCCTCTCCTGATCCCACGCGCTTCTCTTGGAGCTCGCCGGACGCCGAACCCGAACCCGAACCCGAACCCGAACCCGCCGCCGCGTCGGCTGAGACGAGACGAGACGTTCGGTACGCGACGCGGGGAGAAACGGAGGGTAAACCATTATATAAACTATTACTGCTATTATTGCCACTGACATGCAGCCGCTTCCTACTCGTCACCCTACTAGCCGCCCCAGGGTAGCAGGGAAACAATAGATTCTGTTGGGGACGACGACTTGGGCTTAGCACCGGAGTCCCGTTCGCAGGAGCGGGGAGAGGAAGAGACTGCATTGCATGACTTAGTTTTCTCTGTAATCCCTGCCCTCTTTCTAAACCCAGTCTTAGCTCTTTCAAGCGCTCGAGATCGCAGATGTGTTCCATGTGCGCGAGCGTGGGCCACCAATCGAACGGCTCAATACATACGGTCATCAGCGCCAAATGAGGGACCAAATGGGCCCCGGGGTTGAAGTGGACTAATCTACGTTGCAGTAGATTGGACCCTTGGAATCAGCTAGCTTGGAGCGGGCGTTTAAGTGAATTGCAGTTGTGTTAGCTTCTTCTTCTTCTTCTTCTTTTTTCCCCCCTGACAAGGAACTAGTGTGAGGCTTCCGTAGAGTTATTCTTGCGGATAGTGGATTCTTGTTTCCTACGATGTAATAAACTCTACGAATAGCACCACCACCACCACCACAATCACAGGCAGTTTGTTATATTTTCTATTCAAGATATTCAAATTGTTGCCATGCAATTCAAGTTGGGAGTGTTGGTGAAGTTGTGGAATCATCATTGCTTCCTAACTATTTGGCATATTATAATATTATGGATTTGAAGGTTTTGTCATTTCCATTCTTGACGAGAATTATGAGTAATCTATCAACAACAATATAAAAGTCTCTAATAACCTCCCAACCCAAGTAGTATGGTTAAGTTGGTAACAAACGTACCATTTCACATATAAAATTTACGATGTTTCTGATATGTTGCAAACCGGTGACATGAACGCACTACAAAAAAAGTTACATTTAAGGACACTCTTTTTTTATAGTTAACGATACTTAAAAGTGTCTCAATATAATCTAGTGTCGCATTTGAAAGCGTCGGTCAAAACGTCAGTAAATGAAGAGTCGCTAGATATATACCAACGCTTATGTCAAGCGTCGGTAAAATATATTTTGACGCTTTAAAGCGTCAGAATTTTTTAGAATCCTGACGCTTTAAAGTGTCGGAAAATTAAAAATAATAGTAAAATTTATTATTTAATAAATTAGTTTAATATAATATAGGACTCATATGACGACGCTTTTTGAAGCGTCAGTATTTGTTACATTATAGGAACGCTTGGGGACGCTTACCCCAAGCATCGTCTAAAAAGTGTTCTTATATTGCGATTTTTTTATAGTGACGAATCCTAAAGTGTCATCGGATAATTTAAATATATTGTATGTCATATTTCTTTAGAATAGTAGGACGCATGCCTTTTGTGCCCCTACATAATTTTCAGTGAATGTGCATGGAATGTCAGAAACTCCATATTTTTATGTTGGGCCTCGAATAGTGTGACGTTCTTTTGTAGAGTTTCTTAGTGGTCTTAATTTCCTTGCAAGGAATGGCAGGAGTGACATGAACGCTTAATCCAGTCAGCTCGGCTGTCTCAAGAATGGAGTGTTATAAGTGTTTCTTGATTTCTTCTTTGTAGTTGCTGCATATTTTGCATCTTATGCTTGTTAGATAGGAGACCTCAAATTTCGTGTCTCATTGAGGTTTGAAGATAATTTCAGTTCTTGCTTCGAATCTTTGAATCTCTTATGCTTAACCTACTCAGCTAAGCAGTTCTGCTTCCTCATGAAATCGAGAGGATTACTAAGGCACCGAAACCACCAGACGTCCAATCTTGCCTGTAAGTTCAGTTCGCTTTACCATATCTATTCTTTCCTTTTTTTTGAAGTAGATGATGAAATTGAGAGTACATGGTGCAAGGGAGCATAAAGGGATAGGCTGAGAGGGGGTGAATGGACTATAACAGAAGGGGATTATATATGTATGCTTTGGCCTAAATGCTCTTGCATCTGGCTCCTTCCAAACATTCTTAATTAAGAGGCAGACTTGGGTGGTGGGGAACTTGCTCGCTGATGGAGTCTGTGTCGAGGGCAACTATAGGTACACCCTTGAATTATGTAGTCAGGTCTTAATTCAAAATTGTGAAGGTATGCTTGCGATTTGCTTTGAATTTTTGAACTTTCTGCGTTTATACATGGACCATGGTTATAAAGATAACAGCTCTGTTGTTCACGCTGCCATTTTTCATTAGCAGTCGATGATGTTTATCAGTTTTGAGTTTGGTGGTAGCCTGGTTGGCTACAAGCCATCATTGACTCAAGAGTTACTTGATGTCCTAAGCCGATCTACAGACTCATGGAGAGACTCATTTCCAACTTCGAAGGCGCCTACCTTGAGCGGCTTGTTTATAAGAATTTAATCTTGAAGGTAAGTATAGACCAGATTTGTGGTTAGTGATATTAGCATGTGATCAAATTCATTAAATATAGTCAAATTCAGTTTATGAATAATAATTAATTTTTTTCTCAAAATAATAATAATAATAACCGAATTTAATAAATTTATACAATTTAGAAACTCTTATTATAATCACCCCAGCATTATGATATAAATGAATAGCTTGAAATACTTTGTTTTCTTCTTGTGGTGGGATGCAAGATTCTTCTGAGGTATGCTGTGTTACATCAGCATCATCCCGATGAAAGAAAGCAACACCCATGGATGGCAGGTCAATTACAAATTGGACGCCCTTCTTTCAGTTTTCTTCTTCTTCTTCTTCTTCTTGCACAATGCTTCTTTCAGTTTTCTTCTTCTTCTTCTTCTTCTTCTTCTTGCACAATGCTTCTTTCAGTTTTCTTCTTCTTCTTCTTCTTTTTTAGAATGCTAAAGGTGAATGAACGGAGAGTATGCAACAAATCATTAATCTATCAGTGGAGGCGGCAAAAAGGCATTTGCGGATTAGCTGATGAGTCTGTTGGTACTGCATATCTGCAGTCAACGAAGAACTGAGCACACATGGAGATGGTTGCCTCAAAGTACCGCTTCCACTCTTTTCACCCTCTTAACTTAGACTCGCTAGATTGCAAAGCTGGCCTTCTATCCTATGTCGATTTTGGCAATCAGAAGGGTGGCCGATAATGCCATTTTTTACGTATTGTCATCAGTCACTGGGAGAAACAAACCAAACCTCTGATCAATCGGGATACGTCCTTCATTCTCGAGCAAAAAGGGGGGTTTAAGAAGGGGATCTTCCCATTTCCTTGCACAAAGGCCTCGCTGGACATTGATGCTTCTTCTCGAACCATAGTATGGGTCCAATGATGGAATGAGTTAGGTGTGCTAAATCCCTACTAACCACAAAAAAATGAGAAAATAGAATAACGGTAGGTGTAAAAGGACTGGGAATCTCCCAGTGGCCTATTTTAGTAATTCCTAATGAATGCTTTATTAGTTGCATTTCTATGGGTACCAAACTACCAATGATGATTTCAGTCTGTAGGGATCTTGATGATGAGGGGACAATGTGGAATGGGGATGGCAATAAAAAAAAATTTTTGTCGCTATGATCTTCCTTTCTATCAAGGTTCCTCTCTACCATCAACTTGCCTCCTTGCATTCTAACCGTGCTTGGTGATTAATTAATGTTCCTCTCCAACCATCTGGTGGAACGAACTCTGGCTCAACCAAGCTTTGTGTAACAACCTGGAAGATAATAAATAACAGCAGCAGTAGTATAGCTCAATAACAAGATAGCAAGTAGCAAAAGCAAAAGGAATAACAGGGCCTGAGTTAAGCTAAGCTCATGGAGATCCAGGAGAAAGCTCTGGTGGAGGAGGAAGCCGTAGAGATCGAGGTCGGAACAGAGAAGATGGCGACGACTGAGGGTCCCTCGGAACGGAATCAAGAGCCGACAGGATCTAGACAAGGAAGGGCTTGGAGAAGTACTTAAATCCGGCCTTGCGGATCGGGCGATCAGAGCGGAGGATCCGCTCCGATATCATCATCAGCAGCTAGGAGATGCACCAGAACCCACACCATAGGACCAAGCCCAACCTCTTCACAGATTGAGGCCCATTTGGCCTACATACCATTTTATTACTCTTTACACTTTAGTCTACTATTTTCCGTAATTTGCATTTTAGTACAATGTAAAGGGGTATATAAGAAGAAGGATGTAACTAATGAAGGCATGAATGAAATGAATTAGTATCTTCTTCCCCAAACCTCTTCTTCTCTAAACTCTTCTCTCCTAATTCTCCCCTTTTCTATCTCAAATCCCTAATTCTCATCTCTATCTCTATCTCTATCTCTCTTTCTCTTACCTTTTCCATTTCTCTTACCTTTCCAGCCCCAATTATCTTGGAATTGCGACTGTGAGCCACCATCATCCTCGTCGCCGTCCTCGTCTCAGAGCATTCTCATCACCGACGGGTTGCGGCGAGTCCGGGACATTACAAATTGGTATCAGAGCGGTCCGATCCCAGGGTTGGTGCAGTGTAGTCGCACTGCTGAATCCGATCCCTTGGATCGTCGAATTAGCAACGCAACAAGGCATCCGAGCTGCGGGAACCGACCTCTGTTGGATCCCGACAAAGGATCTCACTGCTAGGCTCAACTGGAGCCTAGAACCACAAGTTGGAGTGAGAGATTAGCTTACCCATTCTGCTGGATCCTTAACCAGGAAACTGCTACAGTGACCGCAGCAGGTAGATTCCGCAGAATCAAGGCAATCGAGTAACATAGGCTGCTGGAATTTCATCAAACACCAAGTGAGCAGTAGTGTACCAAGGAGTTAGTGAAAGAAAAAGGCAAATCTGAAGCCAACAAGTAGTAGAGCAGCTGGGCAAATCTACAAACAAGTTGCGTATAGTGAACATAAGCTGCTCCGACGTAACCAAAGGAGGTAGAGCAGCTAAACCTTTCATCAAACAGCCTGGATGCGAGGTAACCAGAACTAGCAACTCACTTTTAGCATTAGTTTAAGCCATCAATTTCTATATGCATTTGCATCTGTTGAGGAATGTACCAAGTTGGGAAAGTGTTAGAATCACTGTTCCACTAGTTGAATTAGTGACATAGCCTCAAGGTAGAGCATCATTGGCAACCTTGATATAATAACTGCAGCCAGATGGATAGCTCACGACATGCAAGGCAACAGAGGTATGAAGCAGTGCGAATGGAAGAAGCCACAAACTATGAAAAATTGCGACAGGAAAATGCTAAAATACATCAAAAGCTATTGGAGTTGCTAACAGTCTTAATGCCAAGCTCACAGTCAACAAATGCCCCTTTGATGATCAGAGAGAACCAACAAGCAGTGCATAGCAAGCCAAGTAGGAGCACTCTGGCGATGCAACCCAATGCTAAAGAAAAAGAGTCAGAAATACAAGCTCCTATAGAGCAGAAACAGCAGCAACATCACATGCCCTGTCCCAAGTTTGGCCTCCCAGATTTTTATGGAGAAGATCCAGTAGCGTGGCTTGAAAGTTGCAAACAAAATTTCAGCACTTATCAAATACCCAAGCATCAATGGTTAAGGATCGCCATGAAGCACATAGTTGGAAAAGCAAGCATTTGGAAACATGCATACTTCCTTAGTCGACCGATGGCGAATTGGGACGAGTTTTCTGATGACATTTGTAAAAGATTTGCAAAAGTGGAAGAGAGATACCCCATCCGAGAATTAAGCACTTGTGAGCAAACCGATTCTATAGAGGGGTACCAAGAGGATTGTGAAGCTACAAAGAGGCATGAAATTACGGTGCAGGAGGATGACCACACACATGAAGCTGAAGGTGGAGAATCAGAGCAAGACTGCGATGAGTATCCACAGATGAAGATCAATAGAAGACCTGAGATGGCATTGAGCAAGGTTGTTGGCAAGCCAAAGGAGCTAGTGGAGCTGCCCGCAACGCAGCCACCTCTACTCAAGCCTGCCCACAATGCACTAAATGCCTATAGTATTTCAGCAGAAACTGGATGTGCCACAGAAGCTGCAGGAAATACAGCTCATAATTCTAAAGAGGATACTTGGGCTGCAACAGGTGAGCGAATGAAGATGCACAGGCTATGCTATGAATATGGAGGGAAGTATATTACAGAGAACCAGTGCAAGACTAGCTACTTGCATGTGTTACAAGCCCAGGAAAAAGTTGAAATGGGTGCTGAATGTGAAACAACAGAAGAAGAAGAAGAAGGAGATAGGAAATCTATTCCTACTGCTCCGTTGATTATGACAATGAGCAACAGATATAAAGTACTAAGCGAATACCCCAACTCACATTTTTCAGGAGTAAGGCAAGGTCACCAACTCTGGGCCAGATTAAGAGAATTGAGGCTTGAGATAATTGATCCAGCGCCTAGACCTGATTGGTTGAAGACCGATGATGCAGAACTATTTGGTCCTGAACAAAATAAAGGTAAAGGACCTCCAACAAGAGCTCACAAGCTGCAAGAAATAAAAGAAGAACCAATACTGCCATGTCCTGCTAACAACCCGCTACCTCAACAACCGTGGTTTGATCAATTTCATCGTCAGCAACAGCAGCATGAACTCCAGGATCGATCAATTGGGCGTGGAACCGAACATCATTGTAGCCATCCAATTCTCAGATCAAATTCATCATTGAAAGTTGCCACTCAATTCGGAACCAAATATGGTCTAGATCGACCCTTGGTAACACCTCAGTCATCATCGCAGCCAACCAAATCTTCGAGATTACAATCGGCGATGGATGCTACTCAGATCGAGTTGTTACGGAGTGAATGCTACTCAGATCGGTTTGCTACAAAGACTGGGCTATTACAAACTAAAAAGGCAAAGATAGAAAAGCAGGTGATTGACAACTACAAGGATAAACCCCCGTGGAAGGAAATTGCTGCCGATAGGTGGAAGAGGATTGACATCAAATGCTTAACTGAAGACACTGGAAGGTTTTGCAGGCGAATACATGAAAAGCCAGAGGAAGATTATCAAACAAAATCTGAGGACTTCAAGGTCAAAGGCTAACCCAACACTCTAATCTGATAGAAGCTTGCATTGTGTGCAGTTTTGTGAGAGGATACAAGGAGCTTAGGTCTGTGCTTGAAAGGCCTCATCCTTGTTCATTATCATTGGCCTACGAACAAGCCAAGCTGAAGGAATCTAATGGAGAATGGGTTGTTGCACTTCACACTTCAGGAATGTGGCTAATGTATCAAAAAATTGAACAGTTCTCTTGTTGGCCAGGAATAGGAAGGAATATACAACAGTTAGTGCAAGATTGTGACAGTTGTTTAAGAGTTAAGGAGGAAAATAAGCCCAAACAAAGCTATAAATGGTGGTCTATTGCAGAAGGCTGGTTCGACACCAATTCCCACACTTCAACACAAATGAAATTCATTCGAACTGTATTTGGTTATTTTCCTCCGATCTATATCTCAATCCCTTCGGAGAGTACTCGAGTGGAATTGGTTTCAGGTTGGTGCAAGCCAAGAGAGCAGGTCAGGCGCAGTCTTAGTAGGAGCAACTGAAGACAACGCAGCTAGGAATGAAGTACTATACTGATAAAAGAAGAAGTGAGAGAGTTTTTGAGGGAAAAGATAAAAAATGCCCAGAATCATTACCCTACAAGCATTTCATCAAGGCTCTGAAAAGAAATCAAATCTCACATTTAATCACTATGGGTTGTACCATATCTCAGAGCGAACAAGACCGATGGCGCGCAGGTTGCGACTTTCCGAAGGTCCCAAGGGTGAGCCTTCGCCCCAACAGGTGCCGCCATCCATGCTGCCTGCCAGAGAAAATGGGCGAGTGTGGACACAATTGGAACACACCTCAGATCGGCGCAAGGTGTAGGAAAGAAAACAGAGCACAGACTCAAATATGGTTTAAAAGAAGCAACTTGGAAGAAGACTACTACTTGGGAAAGCAACTAGGGACTCCAAACCCAGTTTCAATACTTCCATCCTTGAGGACAAGGATGAATTTAAGGAGAAGGGATTGTAACAACCTGGAAGATAATAAATAACAGCAGCAGTAGTATAGCTCAATAACAAGATAGCAAGTAGCAAAAGCAAAAGGAATAACAGGGCCTGAGTTAAGCTAAGCTCATGGAGATCCAGGAGAAAGCTCTGGTGGAGGAGGAAGCCGTAGAGATCGAGGTCGGAACAGAGAAGATGGCGACGACTGAGGGTCCCTCGGAACGGAATCAAGAGCCGACAGGATCTAGACAAGGAAGGGCTTGGAGAAGTACTTAAATCCGGCCTTGCGGATCGGGCGATCAGAGCGGAGGATCCGCTCCGATATCATCAGCAGCTAGGAGATGCACCAGAACCCACACCATAGGACCAAGCCCAACCTCTTCACAGATTGAGGCCCATTTGGCCTACATACCATTTTATTACTCTTTACACTTTAGTCTACTATTTTCCGTAATTTGCATTTTAGTACAATGTAAAGGGGTATATAAGAAGAAGGATGTAACTAATGAAGGCATGAATGAAATGAATTAGTATCTTCTTCCCCAAACCTCTTCTTCTCTAAACTCTTCTCTCCTAATTCTCCCCTTTTCTATCTCAAATCCCCAATTCTCATCTCTATCTCTATCTCTATCTCTATCACTATCTCTCTTTCTCTTACCTTTCCCATTTCTCTTACCTTTCCAGCCCCAATTATCTTGGAATTGCGACTGTGAGCCACCATCATCCTCGTCGCCGTCCTCGTCTCAGAGCATTCTCATCACCGACGGGTTGCGGCGAGTCCGGGACATTACACTTTGTACGACATATCGCTACCTTGTTTGTCCTTAACGTGTGTGAAGTAACAAATCACAACCATGCCGTTTCCCTCTCATAATTGTCTAATGAAGGATGGCATTAATTAATATCCAGAATGATTCTCGTCTCTCTGCAGTTGGGAATGTGGACCAGCAGATGATTTGTACTTTAAGAATTGTGGAGCTGTCCAATAGGATGGTTCGGGTTGGAAAGCAAAAAAGACGGGGAAGAACAAAGGTTTCAGCTACAGTGGTGGAGATGGTGTGCAATCTGTCAAATATATCAGAAATCGATGCAACATCATTTTTTTTTTCCTTCTTATTCTTTGTAACACGATTATATTGTGTCTGCTGAAATTTACTTTTTGAACAATAACCAACTTTACTAAGCTTCTTTATTAAATTCTTTTTTTACCGTCTCCACCACTTTAATTTCATTCATGGAGAGTAAAATGCTATCGGTAGCAAACGGACTCCGTTGCCATCCATTTGTCTTCGATGATGGAGCCTCCAAATCGACGATCGGTACCGTTGAACATGATCTAGATCAGTTGAAGTATCTAAAAACCAAATTTCATGCTATTCCAATATTATTTTCTTGTTCATCAAGTAGACACAAAAATAAACGGCTGAAAATGAATATTTTTTAAAAAGTGATGATAGGAGTTTCGTAATCAAGCTCAAGAGTATATATTTTGTTTTAAATGGTTTAAAAAAATTTATAACAAAAATTCAATTGATTTGAATATCTTTATACCGTTAAACGAGAAAACGTCTCATATCGACCATTAAAATTATATAGAGTTGAGCTAGAATGCTATTGTAGTAAACGGACTCCGTTGCTGCCCATTCGTTTTCAATGATGGGGCCTCCAATTCGACGATCGGTACCGTTGAACATGATGTATACCACTTAAAGTATTTAGAAACTAAATTTCATGCTTTTTCGATATTATTTTCTTGTCCATCAAGTGGATACAAAAATAAATGGCTGAAAATAAATATTCTTAAAAAAGTGATGATAGGAATCTTGTAATCAAGATCAAGAGTATAGATCTTGTTTTAAATAGTTTTAAAAAAAAATTAACCAAAATTCAATTGATTTGGATATCTTTACGCCGTTAAACGAGAATATACATTATATTAACCATTAAAATTACAAATTTTGAAACCCTTTGATCATTAAGTCAATGATGTCGAAAAAATTTAAAATTTAGTTTCTAAATACTTTCAGTGGTATAGATCATGTTCAACGGTGCGATTTGTCGATTTGGAGGCTTCATCGTCGGAAAAAATGGATGGCAACAGAGTCTGTTTGCTACTAATAGTATTCCAGCTCAACTATATATATATCTATACAAATCTATTAATCCCCAATAAACTTGCCACATGGCATGCTTTCCTTCATTTAGCCCACCTCTTTTATTACAAATCTATGAACCAAACCAACTTATTTTGATATTTACTTTGTCTTGGACCCTACTTAAGCATGGTTCTTCTTTGAACCGAACCAATCTTTTTTTCTCTTTTGATATTTACTTTGTGTTGGACCCGGTTCTTCACTCCTTACTTGAACCGAACCGGTCTTTATTATCTTTTTCCTTTCTTCCTTTAATTAAACCGAACCGGGCTACTTAAACATGGTTCACCCGATTTTTCACTCCTTACTTGAACCGAGCCGGTCTTTGTTCTCTTTTTATGCTACTTACTTAAGCATGGTTCTTCTTTGAACCGAACCGGTCTTTCTTTCTCTTTTGATATTTACTTTGTGTTGGACCCGGTTCTTCACTCCTTACTTGAACCGAGCCGGTTTTTATTATCTTTTTTCTTTCTTTCTTTAATTAAACCGAACCGAACTTAAACCGAACCGGCCCTTCTAAACTGAACCGGCCCTTCTAAACTGAACCGGCCTTTCATCTTCTTCAGCAGGTTTCTTCCTTTGGCCCTCCGTGCACGCCCTATTCCATCGTAACCGATAGGGAGAAGATGGAGAGGCGGAAGGTGGAGAAGATGGAGATGCCGTTTCTTGAAACGATCGGGAGAAGATGGAGAGGCAGAAGGTGGAGAAGATGGAAACGATCGGGCTTCCTTCTCCATTCCTATATATAATAACATTTGCATGTTTTTTTATTCCAGCATCTTGCGACAATCTTTTCTCAACGGTAAAATATGTTTACATACATGCTATTTATTTACTATGTGCATATTTTATTTTTTGACAATTATTTTTATTTTTTCTCAGGAATCCTCGACGATCTGCAACGTTGATTGATCTTCTCTTTTGTGTTGCCTTTCTTGGGATATCTGGTAAGCCCTAATTCCTCTATGCTCATATTCACTCTGAGTTTAGATATGTTTTTCGTTACATGAAAAAAAAAAAATAGTAAGGTATTACATTTTGGTTTTTCCATTGCGTTTGATTTGAGTGTGCTTTAGTTAGAATTTTATTGCTTTTTAAGATAGAATCTTTTTTTTAAAAAATAAAAATATAATCTGTATATTTATATTTAAAAATACAGCATCAATTTGACATCCACTCATATAAGAATTTATACAATTTGTAAAAATTATTAATTATTAATAATAATAAAATAAAGTATATTAACATATAAGAATTTATACAATTTGTAAAAATTATTAATTATTAATAATAATAAAATAAAGTATATTAATAAAATAAAGTTAGGATATAACTAGCGTGACAAAAGTGGTTCTTGAATTGAATTGATATAATGCAAAATTTATATTTACTTTTAAGTACAAAGAAAATATAGCTTCTCTTTATATGACCTGGAATTTGTGTTTAAAGTAAAACATGTGTTTAAACTAAAACAAAAGCCCTGCGTGTATTTTTCGACAGCTTTCGTTTGACTATATAGATGGCATCGACCGTTAATGTCGACATCAACTTTCGCCGTTTACTTCGCAATATCTGCACACAGTTTTCCTTACCTCCTCCCAGATACGGAATTACTGTGGTCGCGGATGGACAACTCCGTTCTTATGTTGATGTGGAGGTTCCTAGGAGTAGCCGATTTATGGAAATAATTACATGTTGGGGGTGGTTGTTTCCGAACTCGGAACGATCCGAGGAGGACGCTGCACGGGTTGCTATCAAGAAGCTCCGTGATGAACTTGGTTTTGAAGTTAAGGATATTAATTATGATGACAAGATAATTTACAAGGAGTTATACGAACGTATTTCTGATGAACATACAGAACTTCGTGATGAGTACGAGATGCTTAACTTGGACTTTGATCTTCTTAAGAAGACCTATAATATTTTAATTGAGGAAAAAAAACAAATTGTTGCTGAATTGAAGGAAATTAAGGATGGTATTGCTAGGTGCTGCGCCTTGATTAATCACCCTAATGTTGGTCCAATGGATGTAGAATCAACTGCCGAAGTGGCAATATTGGGTGATGTAGAAACAACGGCAACAACCGAGGAAGATCCAGAAGCGCCTCCCGGTTATTATAAGATCTAACCTTTTCCCCTGATCCGATGAATGCTACCTTAGTTGGGATCTTTTCTTTGTAGTTTCTGTCCACCATTCACTATGTTTTTAGTTTGGTTTTTAGTCTAGACTTGCTTTGCATCGTTTGTCTATGTGTTCTCTTATGTTATTTCTCCTTGCTCATTGTGTTGTTATTCGTCTTTTTAATGTAATGTGAAAAAAATATATATTATGTAATTGTTGGGTGAATATGTTCTTGACGGTGTTCTTTGTGTTAAATTTAATTAAATTTAGGACCTGCAACAGGAATGTAGTTTAAAAAAAAAAAAAAACCATAGGGTGATAGAACCACATGAACTTTCAGAATTATTATGGAAATGAAAAGGCATACATTTGGCTTATGGATCCAAAATACAAATTTAAGCTGACTCTATAGTTTGGATTTTGTAATTTGCATCTCCTTTTTGCTTCTCCATCTTATGAGTACATTTTTCTAATAATAGGGTTGGTGCTAATGCTGCTACTGATACAGCTATAGCTTCTTCTCCTTTTAGTGTTTTTATCCCTTGCACTATCACTTCTGCTGCATTTCTATTTTTTCTCTTTGAATTATAGACATAATCTTCGTGATTAGATTTTAGTTGATACTAAATCTTGGATTCAACTACCATTTTCTTCTTCACCTTGCTCCTCATTGTAAGAAAACAAAAAAAAATGGTATCAACTCTACATCTACAACTTCCTTTTTATTTTTTTTACTACTTTTGCCCTCAAATCTGTTGCTTCTTCTTCTTTTTCTCTATTCTAATTGTAAACTTAATCTTCATATTTTTATTTTTATTTTAATTGATTTTAAGGGTTCAGTTGAATGCAAAAAATATGGTTTTAGTATTTTCACACCTTACAATATCAATTCTGCTGCTTATTCTACTTCTCTGTTTAAAGTAGTCCTGCTTCTTCTATTTCCATATTTCTTCTTCTACTTCTTCTTTTACTTAAATTTAGGACCTGCAACAGGAATGTAGTTTAAAAAAAAAAAAAAAACCATAGGGTGATAGAACCACATGAACTTTCAGAATTATTATGGAAATGAAAAGGCATACATTTGGCTTATGGATCCAAAATACAAATTTAAGCTGACTCTATAGTTTGGATTTTGTAATTGCATCTCCTTTTTGCTTCTCCATCTTATGAGTACATTTTTCTAATAATAGGGTTGGTGCTAATGCTGCTACTGATACAGCTATAGCTTCTTCTCCTTTTAGTGTTTTTATCCCTTGCACTATCACTTCTGCTGCATTTCTATTTTTTCTCTTTGAATTATAGACATAATCTTCGTGATTAGATTTTAGTTGATACTAAATCTTGGATTTAACTACCATTTTCTTCTTCACCTTGCTCCTCATTGTAAGAAAACAAAAAAAAAATGGTATCAACTCTACATCTACAACTTCCTTTTTATTTTTTTCACTACTTTTGCCCTCAAATCTGTTGCTTCTTCTTCTTTTTCTCTATTCTAATTGTAAACTTAATCTTCATATTTTTATTTTGATTTTAATTGATTTTAAGGGTTCAGTTGAATGCAAAAAATATGGTTTTAGTATTTTCACACCTTACAATATCAATTCTGCTGCTTATTCTACTTCTCTGTTTAAAGTAGTCCTGCTTCTTCTACTTCCATATTTCTTCTTCTACTTCTTCTTTTACTTGATTATAATGTTCACTTTAATTTATCATTTCTTCTTCTCCTTACGGCCACCTTAATGTCGCCGAACCTCTAATTATGTCATGCTCTAATTAATTAAGTCAACCCAAGTAAGGAGACATGTTGGTTGTCCGCACACATTTCATGCTGCATATGAAGTGCCGAGATGATCCTCTTAAGTTCAAATTTAAACTAATTTTAATTATTTTGTTTGAAATTTGTAATACTTTATTTTTGTCAGATTACTTTTCGTGATACATTTTTTGATGTATGTTGCTGCTGTTGCTACTGATTCATCTACATATACAACTTTTCTTTTAGTTTTTTATGCTACTTCTGCCCAC
This sequence comes from Puya raimondii, assembly GCA_016920855.1. Lineage (NCBI taxonomy): Eukaryota > Viridiplantae > Streptophyta > Magnoliopsida > Poales > Bromeliaceae > Puya > Puya raimondii. The sequence continues at coordinate 67,500,825 of JABWPP010000049.1, forward strand.
AAATCAACTTAAATTATTTAGTCCCATTCAAATCCAACTTATACCAAAATATAACTCAACAGATAAATTAAAGCTTAACTATTGATCTAATTTTAGCGAATTGCACTCGAAATTAAACTGCGCAAGATCATCTCTCAACATAAACGGAGTTTTAGTTGAGTTCTTAACCTTATCTTTCCAATTTTATCAGGTCCTTTTCATCTAAAACTCTATTATGTCAAACAACATATATCATGCCAACAATAACAACCTATAGAAGATCAGTCCAGTTATATTTAGTTAGTTTTATGGAACCCCTTTTTAAAGACACCCCTGATTTAAGAAGATCTACAAACAGATAAAGAAGAAAGACACCCCTGATTTAAGAAGATCTACAAACAGATAAAGAAGAAGTGGGAGTACCTCCTCTGGACTTAGTTGTTCTCTAACCATTTGTAGTAATTAGACTACTTGGAAGCAAGAAACATAATCAAAAAACTGAGTGAGTTCCAAATGAAGATCAAGGTGCATTCGTGGATGGATTGTGAAAGCAGGAAGTCCCAAGTTCGAGTCCAATTTAATTCGAGTCCATGTCTTGGACTTACAGTAAAGTCTCAAGTCCATATTATTTAATTTCCTCCCGTTTAGCTTTCAATGGCATGACATAGTTCACTACTTCACACACAGTGTTAGTGTGTTACCAATGTCAGAAGTAGGCTGCATTATCTCTGAGAAATCATAAGAATATGGCAAGACATGAAGTTGGTTTCACCTCTAAGAACAACACAAATATTTAATTAAAGCTACAGTGTTCTTTCAGTTTTGACAACCCTATTATAGGGTAGCCCAAAAGGTTAAGCTAGGTAGACTAACAGACAGCAAAGGTGACTTTCAGGTTTCTAACATCCATATTCTAGCTCTAGACTGTTACTATACATTATAATTCAACAAGTTAGTAAATTACAAACATAGTTAACATCAAGCGCATAGAATGTGCTGAAGAATGTGCCCCCTCTACTAGCTGTACTTAAGGATTGGGTACTTATTTAGATACAACATCTTATTTTCTTTCAGAAATTTGAATGTAAAGCTTAGATACAAATTTAAGAGAAGCTCCAAAGGAGCAGTCACAATTTCTTCAATTACCCATGTAATTAATGGCCTTTAATTCCTTTTATTTGTCATTGCTATATGAAAAATCTTTTACAGCACCATTTTTTATTGAAAAAAGTTACAGAATTGTGCATCCTAAATACCTCCTACTCTCTATTTAGCCTGAATCATAAAGTAATTGTAGACCACAAATAAGTACTCTACTTTAACCAGATTTTCTAATCTCTCATTATATGGTTTTGTGCAATTTGATCTAATAGAATGCTCATATAATATTTTTGGTGTAGAAATTTCTTCTTTCTAAGAAAGCTTAGACCTTTAAAACCATTTTGCTTTCCTCCAATCTTATTCTAGAGTTTTGCCTCAAAGGTTACTATATATGAAGCAGATTTTCTATTATTGTGTCATATGGTGTTATAATCTCATGCAATTGGATTTAATTAGATGGTATTGTAATATTTGGTTGTGCATATCTCTTGCCTCTAAGTGATCTTCAGGGTTTTTGTACACAAAGTAGATCCTTTTTCACTCAAATCTGCTGCTGTTGCTTCTTTTCTTTTTTTCTTCTCTATTCTAATTATGAACTTAATCTTCGTGTTTTGATTTTACGTGATTGTAAGGCTTCAATTGAATACAAAAACATGGAATACATGACAAGAAGAAGGCATCTCCTATACTTTTTCTTCTTCTTCTGCCAATTCTTTGAAAGAAAACCAAAAAATGATATCAATTCTTTGACTTCATCTCTTCTTACGTGCTCTAATAATTGGTCTACTTCTTATGCTGATTGGATAAAAAAACTCTTATTTTCAATTTTCTATTTGTGTAAACTAATTTTAATCATTTACTTTCAGATTTGTAATTACTTCTTTTTTGTCATATCCTTTTTCTGGGTACATTTTTTTAAAGTAGGGTGCTGCTGTTGCTTATTCATCTACATCTAGAACAATCTCTATATTTTTTTTCACTTATTTTGCCCTCAAATCTGCTTCTTCATCATCTTCTTCTCTATTCTAATTATAAGCCTAATCTTCTTCTCTATTCTTCTCTATTCTGATGGCCAAACAAGTCTGATAGACAAAACATAGCAAGTCTGAATTATTTGGTTTGATGCTAACTAAATTCTTGCAAATAATTTTGCTGTCAAATATGCTACTACTAATTCTAAGTTAGTCGAAATTTTAACTAAAACAGTATGGAAAATAATAATGCTACATAATAATTAAAGATTTTGTTAAAAATAAAAAGAAGCATAGGTTCAGCGTAGAGTTAGTTTTTTAATGTTGTCTCATGCTATTCCTGCTGTGCATTCATATACATATATGGTTCAGATATATTAGCAGGTCTTATTAAGTTTTCACTCTTCCTTTTGCTGTCAACCCTACTGTTGATTCTTCCTTAATTTTATGTATTAGAAATTTAAGCATAAAATATACGAAACAAAATCTGAGAACAGAAGAAGAATTGTAAGAAATTAATTTCTAGGAGTCTTGCATTCTCATTCCTTCTGATGTATTGACCCTCATTATTAGGGTGCTGCAGCAAAAATCATAGGACAAACCAAAATATATTAGGTTGAAACATAATTTGCATGGATAGAGAGCCTAACACATGTTGTTCATACGCTAAACTCACAACTGTGATGTAACAAAAATTGCACTATATACTCTAAAAGAATGGATTTTGATGCTCAAATTGATTTCTGGATACTCAAAAAAAAATTGGTGTTTAAATCGATGCTTAAATACTTAGAAAGATCATAGTTTAATGCTTAAATCGATTTTGGGGTATCTTAAAAGATCATATTTTGATGATGATAGAAAATTGCTAAATAGAGCAAGTTTAATGGTCTCTCAGCAACTCTTGCACATATTTATATTTCAAAAAGGCTATAAATTACATAGTTGTATTGTTAAGCTCAAGTAATTTTCTTTGATGGTTGTGTTTATTATATATTTTAACATTTAAACTGTAGAATTTGTTGTTCATCAAGAGAAAATTGTAAACAAAGAAAAATATATCACAGAGGGCTCACGGTGTCCACTTAATATAAAATTTTAAAATTAGAAAAAAAAATTTACCTATTATACTTGATTGATTGACTGTGTGATATTAACAATATTATGCTCATATTTGTCTATTTTTTTTAGATGTGATTTTACTTTTTTTTATTTATTAAATTAGTACTCTAGACATAATTTAAAGCCCCTATGGTTCACAAATATAGTCATTTACATATGAAATTTTCCTTATGTCTATTCTTAACCAATCATTTTTTACTCCTTACTTTATGTTTCCAGCAATAGTTTCTACTTATAGTTAGTAAAATAATTATTTTGTTCTTTTCTCTTGATAATTGCTACCAGTTTAGGCTACCACCAGATAATAGATGGATTACACAATGGTATGTAGAGAAAGGCGTAGACTTCGAAAGTCAGTTCTTGATAGGCGTAGAAACAACATGGGGTTTTCTGCAACAGAACATTCAAATTACAATGGTGAATGTTTGCTATTAGATTGTGAAACATCAGATACTTCGAAAAGAAAACGAAAGCGTACTTCAAAAGTTGATAAATCAACTACTAGAAAGGCAATACATGCAGCAACATATATTGGACATGATATAGAGCAACATTACCTTGGATTGCAAGAATATGAGTGCCAATCATGCGGCGCACTACTTTGGTATAATGAAAGGATCAAATCTTGCAGTGAAAATATTCCTCGATTTTCGCTTTGTTGTGGAGATGGGAAAGTGGTTTTGCCATTATTGCAACATACTCCTAATTTGTTAGACAATTTATTGGAGTACAATAGCAGCAGTGACTCAAGAAATTTTCGAGCAAATATTCGTGTATATAATTCCATGTTTGCCTTTACATCAATTGGGGCAAAAATCGACAATGAAATTAATAGAAAATCAGGACCATACGTATTCAGAATAACTGGTCAAAATCACCATAAGATGGGTTCTCTGCTTCCTGTTGATGGACAACGGCCCAAATTTGCTCAATTGTATGTTTATGATACGGAAAATGAAATCAATAATAGAATGAGAGCATTAAATCCCTTCGATGAGCCCAAAAATATTGATAGAAATATTGTTGGCCAACTTATAGAAATGTTCGATCGCGAAAATGAGATAGTGAAATCATTTAGGATGGCAAGGGATCGCTTCAAAGAAAATGATTTTCTACCTATACGATTAAAGTTGATCGGCAGCCGTTCTGACAAAACTCAGTACAACCCTCCTTCATGTTCCGAGATTGCTGGATTAATAGTCGGTGATTTTGGTAGTGTTGATCGTCAAAGAGATATTGTTGTTGAACATAAAATAGAAGGATTAAAACGGATCAGTGATTTACATCATTCTTTCATGGCTATGCAGTATCCTATATTGTTTCCTTATGGAGAAGATGGTTTTCTGATAGGAATGAAATATAATAGTGCTTCACAGAGAATAATTGGGTCTAGAAAAAATATTACAATGCGAGAATTTTATTCTTACAGAATCCAAAATAGAATAGTTGAGGGCAAAACACTATTAAGAGGAGGTAGACTTTTCCAACAATATTTGGTTGATGCATTCTCATGTATTGAAGAAGACCGTCTTGATTATATAAGGAGAAACCAGGCAGATTTGCGGATAGAGATTTATAAAGGAATTAAGGATGCTGTTGTTGCAGGTGATGTTGATGGTAATACTATTGGTAAGAAAATAATTTTGCCAGCGAGCTTCACTGCTGGTCCCCGTTATATGATTCAAAATTATCAAGATGCTATTGCCATCTGTAGGCATTGTGGGCACCCGGATTTGTTTATCACATTTACATGTAATCCACAATGGGTTGAGATACAAGATGCCTTACAATTTATTTCAGGACAAAAAGCAGAAGATCGACCTGATATTGTGAGTAGAGTTTTCAAAATGAAAGTCGAATCGCTAATGAATGATATTAAAAAAGGAAACTATTTTGGAAAAACTATAGCTGGTATGTATATTTTTTTCACTTTTTTGGTTGAAAAAGAAATTAATAGTTGTTTCTTACTCCACTATATTTTTTTTTCCTGTGTAGATTTATATACGATTGAATTCCAGAAAAGAGGCCTTCCTCACGTGCACATTTTAGTTTGGTTACATCCAGATCATAAGTTCCCAACAATTGCAGATATAGATTCGATAATTTCTGCTGAAATACCAAATAGAGATATTGATCCAACTGGATATGCTACTGTTTCAAAGTTTATGATACATGGACCATGTGGCTCTGCAAATTTTAAAGCACCGTGTATGGGTAAAGGTCGATGTTCAAAATATTTTCCCAGGGAATTCAGAAATGAAACGATTGTGGATGAAAACGGATTTGCTATTTATAGACGAAGAAATAGCGGAAGATTTGTGACAAAGAATGGCATTAATCTCGACAACAGATATGTAGTGCCGCACAACTTACCTTTGATAGTTAAATATCAGGCTCATATTAACGTTGAGTGGTGCAACAAGTCAAGATTAATCAAATATTTGTTTAAGTACATCAATAAGGGTCCAGATCGAACTAGAGCTATAATAGAAGACAATTATTCGTCCAACAACGGCAGTTCTAATGGACAATATGAGCAAGTTGATGAGGTTAAAAGGTACTTAGACTGTAGGTATTTATCAGCGTACGAAGCAGTTTGGAGACTGTACCAATTTGACATACATTCTAAACAACCAACAGTTGAGCGGTTGGCTTTACATTTGCCGCTGATGAATAACATAGCATATCATGAAAACCAGAGCTTAGTTAACATTCTAAATAGATGCAACGTGGAGAAAACAATGTTTACTGAGTGGATGGTAACGAATGCAACCTATGATGATGCCCGTGAACTAACTTACGCAGAATTTCCTACTAAATGGGTTTGGCATTCAACCGAGAAAATATGGACGAGACGTAAAAAAGGAAATCGAATTGGAAGAATTATTTATATCCATCCAAATGCAGGTGAACTTTATTTTCTAAGAATGCTTCTAAATAAAGTTAAAGGCCCGAGAAATTATGCTGAAATTAGAACTGTTGACGATGTTATGTATGAAACTTATCGAGCAGCATGTGATGCACTTGGGTTGCTTGGTAATGATATGGAATGGCGGCAAGCATTAGAGGAAGCAGCTCATTGGTCTTCAGCTGCCGATTTGAGACAACTTTTTGTTACTTTGGTCATGTTTTGTGAGGTAGCTGATCCTGTTAAATTGTGGAATGATTTTTGGGAATTGTTTGCTGATGATATTTTATATAGATTAAAGAATTTACTTGGGATTCGTGAGCTTCGAATGCCTAAAGTGGACCTACAAAATTATGTTTTGTTTGAGTTAGAAGTGTTGTTCAACAAAAATTGCAGCTCACTTTCCCAATTTAACCTTCCAATTCCAAATAGATTAATTTTGGAAGATATGAATAACAAGTTATTGCGAGAGGAATTGGATTATGATGCAGATGCTTTGGAATCTGAACATGAGACATTATTGAGGGGATTGAATGACGAACAAAAGGCTATATATGATTCTGTTTTGACTTCTATATACGAAGATAGAGGAGATGTGATTTTTGTATATGGACATGGCGGAACAGGAAAAACTTATCTATGGCAGACAATAATCTCTAAACTTCGTTCGGAAGGCAAAATAGTATTGGCTGTTGCTTCATCTGGAATTGCCTCACTTCTCCTTCCTGGCGGACGAACAGCACATTCAAGATTCAAAATACCTATAAGAGTAGATGAATTCTCAACATGTGAAATTAAAAAAGGAACACAGCTTGCGAAGTTGCTTCACCATACTAGCTTAATTATATGGGATGAAGCACCAATGAACCATCGAAATTGTTTCGAAGCTTTGGATAGGTCACTAAGAGATGTCTTACAATCAGATGATGGAAATATTGAACAAAAGTTATTTGGCGGTAAAACTATTGTCTTTGGAGGTGATTTTCGGCAAATACTTCCTGTTATTGTTGGTGGGACAAGGCAGGACATAGTTAATGCATCTATCAGTAAGTCATACATTTGGGATGTATGTAAAATTTTTCGGCTCTCGACAAATATGAGATTGTTAAAATGTCCATCAAATGAGATATCCAAAGAAGAGTTGGCAACTTTTGCCAAATGGATACTAGATTTAGGAGATGGTAAATTAGATACTATTAAATTAGACAATGAAGAAGAGGCTACTTGGATCAAAATTCCAGATGATATGCTTATAGAAGATAGTGGAGATGGGATTAAAGATATTGTTTCTGCTGTATATGATAACATCCAACAAAACTACAATGATGCCACGTACTTGAGAGATAGAGCTATTATTACACCGGTGAATGAAACGGCTGATGAAATAAACAAATTTGTCTTATCTTTACTGCCAAATGAAGATAAAGTTTACATGAGTTCTGATTCGATTTGTAAGTCGACGACAAATGCCGATGACAATGATGTTCTGTACCCTGTTGATTTTTTAAACTCTTTAAAGTTTAATGGTGTGCCTCATCACGAACTCCATTTGAAAATTGGAGCTCCAATAATGTTGTTACGCAATATCAACCAAAGTGCAGGACTGTGTAATGGCACTCGCTTAATTATTACTCAATTAGCTTCGAGAGTTATTGAGGCTCAGATTTTCACCGGAAATCATACTGGTGAGAAAGTTTATATCCCTCGCATTATAATGCATGTGACAGAAACAAAGTGGCCTTTTATATTGAAAAGAAGGCAATTTCCGATTCGTTTATGTTATGCTATGACAATCAATAAAAGTCAAGGGCAATCATTGGAAAAAGTAGGCCTTTATCTACCAAGATCGGTATTCTCACATGGACAGCTTTATGTTGGAGTTTCTCGAGTCACCTCGCGAGAAGGATTACGAATTTTAGTTGAAAATAAAGAAGAAAGTTTGAAAGGATACACACAGAATATTGTTTATAGTGAAATTTTTGATGATCTAAACTAATTTCAGATTATCTTCTTTTATTATGAATAGTAAGTGTGCATTGATGTTATAAAAAAATCTAATTTTGTGCACAAATAAAGAATTTAGTTCTAATATTTTTTTTCTTCTTGTAACAGAATAGCACATGATGGAATTTATGCTTTTGGACCAGCTGACTCTACAACAACAGCGTGGTAAAATCAAAACTAGAGTTGCTAGGGTTTGGGAATCAACAATACCACACCTTAAAAATCAAGTTTTGAGTCTAGAATGTCTACTCATAGATGAAAAGGTAATTATTTTTTTCTTCTTATTTGTATTCTACTAATAAGTTGGTTGCTACTTTCTTACGTAATTGTTCGCTTATGTTGTGTGTAGGGAAATTCTATGCAAGCTACGATCCGAAAGCATGATATACAACAATTCGAACCAAAAATTTCTGAAGGAATTGTATATTTTATCGAAAACTTCAACATCATACCAAGTAGAGATAAGTATAAAGTTGTGGACCGCAAGTACATGATTCAAATTAATAAATGGACAAATATTGCTGAAACAACAGATAATGTGGAGACAATTCCATATTATTGTTTTGAATTTTCCGATTTTGATTGTATTAAAGGCAAAAGAAACAATGACACTTGCCTCATAGGTAACATCATTTGCTTATTTAGATTAGTTTTTATATTAATTAATGAATGTAAATAGGATTATTCCCAACTTATACTTTGTTTACCTTTATATTGTTTAGATGTCCTTGGAAGTATCACAGCTATTGGTCCTGTCTCTTACACATATGTTGGAGCTAAGCAAACACCAATAAGAAATTTGGAGATACAAAATTCAGAGTAAGTATAACAAAACTTTATTACATTATTGTATTTTTTTTACTATCTAATGTTAAATAATTTGACTAGAATTATTTTAATATTTTAGGGATGATACTTTTCCTGTGACATTATGGGATAAATTTGCTATCGAATTTAATGATAGCATAATTTATGAAAAAGAATCTATTGGTCCAGTTATAATTATATTTGCCAGCATGAGTGTGCGGACGTACAAAGGTTTGCTCAATTTTAACATATATTTAATTTTTTTTCTTTTATGTACATTGGCTCTTTATAGTTCACATGCTTATAGTTTACTTGAATATGTAGAGAAACTATACCTATCAACATGTTCAGCATCAAGGGTTTATATTAATTTAGAAATACCTGAAGTGTCAGCATTTCGAAATACGTTGCAAAGGTAATTGCTATTATTTGCATAATTTCTTCTCTATAATCTTAGTAACTAACTTTGATAAATACTTTTATGCAGAGGACAAATAGTTGTTAGACCAATTCAGCCAATTGAAGTGGCAAAACAACCAAATGTTAGTCCTTATGAATAAATGTTTACTAATCGAAAAACTATAAGTGATTTGATTGTGCTAAATCCGACAGACGTTGAGGTGAGTATATCCGTCTACTATTTATAATTAACAGTAAACTTCATTCTTTATATCTTCTATTCACTACAGTTTGGTATATATTTTTTTCCACAAGCAATTGAATACACATGCTTATTTCGTGTCTTATTCTATATAGAATATAAAATATACGTGTGAGGCAAAATTGGAGGAGATTGATACAACTTACGGTTGGTGGTATAAGGCCTGTTATGATTGCAAAGGAGGGGTAAAAGATTATGATGGTACTTTCTGGTGCAACCAATGCGGAAAAAATGATCAGTCACCTGTGCCGTGGTACATTTATAATCCCAAGTATATATATACACACACCAAGTGCTTGGTGCTATTAGAAGCAGGCCAATTTGACTATATATATATATATATATATATATTCTTTTTTCCTTACTTTTGATATCAAATTAGCTGCTTCTTCTTTTTGCATATGCTACTACTTATTCTCTTCTTAGCGATTATGCTATTTTACTCATTACAAATATTTGTCATATATTATTCTGCTGAATCTATATCATTAGTTTCAAATTTGTAGTTGCTGCTGCTGATACAGCTACAGTTTCTTTTACTGTTTTTTACTACTTGCACTGTCAATTCTACTACTTTTTTTCTACTTATCTATTTGAATTACCGTATGATGAATTAATATGGAGATGAATTTTGGAATAGGTACAAACTAAACACCATTGTTACGGATGATACCGGTTCAGCAAACTTCACAATCTTTGGAAAATCGGCACAAGATTTGATACGAGTTTCAGCTCAACAATTAGCAACTGCAACAAATTCAAATAGATTTGTCCTTCCTCCTATTGTTAAAAATGTTATTGGCCAAACTTTTGTTTTCCAAGTTTCACTAGAAACTCGCAGGTTCAATACAAGCATGCAATCGTTTAGAGTCACAAAAATTTTCCAATCTCCTTTGTCCGGTAAAGTAAAAATTGAGGAAAAAGATGAGGATGATGTACATATTTCGGGGGATGGTACACCGACAAATCCTAAAGGAACAAAAAATGATATATTAGACAAAATATCTACATGTCAAATACTTCAGCAAACGTAAGAATTCTTATCTAATGTCTTTTTACTTAACGTGTTATTTTGAACATCTTCATCAAGTTTAATTTGTTTATTTATTTTAATTCTTTTGTTGTACAATTTTGAAAATTATGAAAATGTGAAGCTCAAATAACAAGTTGGAGGAAACTGCGAAGCAATCAAGAGGGAAAAAAAGAATGCTCAGGTAACTGCATCAAAACATTCAATGCGTACTTTATATTTTATTTGAAATTAGAGAAAATAACTTGAATGTGTACTCTTATTTGCAGTTTAATCCAGTCTTCTGATTCCGATGAAGAAGAGAAGTGAAGATTTTTCCAACAAAACTATCACAAGATCTAATTTCTATAATATTTGAAGTATATGTGTAATAGACTTATTTTATTTTTATTATTATATATTGTGGTTATGATATATATATTTCATCCAGTAGTTTTGAATTTATTGATCTTTTCTTTTTTACTCTCTCTCTGTTTATTTTTTATTTTCTCATCTATTTTTAACCCATTTTATAGTATTTTTTCGAATTATTTGGTGGTTTCTGTTTAAGGATAGTTGGATTTAATTAAAATCTAATACTTCGATAATATCTGCCCGCCGCATCGCGCGGGTAACTACACTAGTATATAATTAGGCTGGAATACTATCAATAGCACGAAGCTATTGGTGCTATTAGTTTTTTAGCCCTTGGATTGAGAAATGTGTGGTTAGGATGATGTGGGCCCCCTAGGGTTGAGTGGGTGGGTGGTTGAATAGTATAATCTAACGGGTAAAAATAATCAAAGGGTTAAATCTAACGGTGGAAAACTCGATAGCACCAAGCCCTTGGTGCTATCGATAGTATCCCAGCCGGACTATATATATATATATATATATATATATATATATATATATATATGTGTATGTATATATATATATATATATGTGTATGTATATATATATATATGTGTATTTATATATATGTATATGTATATATATATAGAGTTAGGCTAGAATACTTGTGGAAGTACCGGGGCTCCGGTACTTCCACGTCGTTTTCGATGTTGGGACTTCCGAATCGACGATCGGCTCCGTTAAACTTGATCTAGAGTATTTGAAGTATCTAGAAAATAAATTTCGCGATTTTTCGATATCATTTGCCTGGTGATCGAAAGGGCTCAAAATCAGCAATTTCAATGGTCGTGGTGAGCCGTTTGCAAGTTTAACGGTGTAGAAATATCCAAATCACGTAAAATTTTGATAGAAAATTCTTTATACTATATAAAACAAGATCAATATCTTTGATCTAAAATTTTAGAGTCATATTATCACATTTTGTGAGATTTTTATTTTCAGCCATTGATTTTGAGCCTTTTCGATCACTAGGTAAATGATATCGAAAAATCGCGAAATTTATTTTCTAGATACTTCAAATACTCTAGATCAAGTTTAACGGAGCCGATCGTCGATTTGGAAGTCCCAACATCGAAAACGACGTGGAAGTACCGGAGCCCCGGTACTTCCACAAGTATTCTAGCCTAACTCTATATATATATGTGTATGTATATATATATATATATGTGTTTTTTATATATATATATATATATATATATGTATATGTATATATTATATGTGTGTATTTTATATATATATATTTTTTTTATATATATATATATATATATATGTGTATTATATATATATATATATATATATATATATATATATATATATATATATATATATATATATATATATATATATATATATATTTGTGTGTATATATATATATATATGTGTGTATATATATATATATGTGTGTATATATATATATGTGTGTATATATATATATATATAATTGAGCTCCTATGCTTTTAAAAGTACCAAGTTATTGGTACTTGTAAATTTTTTGTGTCACGCCCCGGGCCCTCGTGGGAGCCTACCAGGCACGTGCACAGACCCGCAGTGTACCTCAAAGCAAACACAATATACACAAAGCGTCTAAAATAACAGCAATCCAGTAGGATAAAGAATACATCCTAAACAGGGTGATTAGAGCGAGAACATAGTTCTACAACTAAAATCTCAAGATATACAATAGAATTATACATCTTATCAACTAGTAGATCAATCAACCAACAAAACTAAACATCTTTCATTCAAAATACAATGAAAGGAAACCCATGGTATGCCTACAACCACAACACCGTAGAGGCTCTAGCTAGCTGCTAACCCCTCGCCGCGATCCCAAGCCTCTCCTGCTGCAGAAGGCTCTGAAAAACCCAACAACAATGGGGGTGAGAACTATTATCAATAGTTCCCAGTGGGTAAGCCGCCGAGAGTGGCGAATTACACCGCTAGGTCAACTGAGGCAAGATAGTATAACAGAAACATAAGGCAGAAAGCATATAACATTTAATGCTAAACAGGTAGTTCTACAACTATCTTGCCTCCAATGACTAAATCATCTACATGAACATGTTACAAAGTATGTAAACATTCTACTCCTATATGTGTAAATATGCCATGATCAACTACACATATTCTAATGTCATAAACTCACTATATGTCAAGTTTTACTATTACATGTATAACTTGTCTCCAACTACAAGTATGTAATGTATATCCAATTTTCTACTACATGTATGAACTATATAACTTGTTCCCAACAATATGTATGTTATGTTCACTACATGTAATGCCACAAAGTCACCACCCAATACTATGTCCATACACTACATGTATATGCATCAATTAATTAGGGTGTCAAATGTCACATTCTGGTTAAAATGACCTCTTTCTGTATGAAAGTTCACCTTTGCATAAAACTATAACTGTGTAGTCATAAAATGATACAATAGCGGGATGTTCACTTGTGCCGAGCCTAATGGCTCCGTGGTAGTCAACACCTCACGCTTCGGTGAGCCTTACCCACGGCGGTTCCATTTCGGCGCTCTCTCTAACACACGGGCGAAATAACTGTCGCGAGGCCAACTCCGGAGTGCCGGCTTGTAGGGAGCGACCCTCACAAGCATGTGTAAACGAGCATAGTGGCCAACAAGCAACAAATCAACAATAATAATAATATCATAAGTTCAATTTCACGTTATGTCAAAATATGTCACTTTATGTTTATTACATCCAATAGCCAATATACTAAATGTCAACAATATCATATTGTTCTCAATGTCCGATGGTATGTCCCTACCATTATGCACATGTCTCTAACATGTAACCGTTCATCTCTTTGTTTACTAAATTCATAAACCATGCATTCATCTAATGCCATATCCAATGCATTATACTAATGCTATAACCAATACCTTTCAATACCAAACCGATGCATTCAACAAATGCTATAGTTCATGCATTATTCTAATACTACAATTCATGCATTCTACAATGCCATGACAATGCATTCTACGATACCACCAAGACCCTATCCATGTCATGCATAAGCTACAACAACCTCTACTACATAGGGTATAAAGCTATCATGCAAGTGTTTAATTTAGCCTATTACAGCTATCACAAACAACTAGAATCCCTTTCCTCATGTCTTAAACATGGAATCATTTCCACGACCAACAGGTCGAGCCAAAAGCCAACGATGCCCGTCAAAGTTGCTCACCTAGATGAAGTGCAACAACTTATCTTGCATAAGGCATATCCTCTCTTTTCTCTATACAAGCATACATTAGTATGCGAAGAGAAATCACTAATCCACCACCCCAAGTAGTGTCTCACATGATGCTCATATCTAGCATGCATAACCTAATTAGCATTTCATAATGCATCATTACACTACTAGTACAAATACACTAGCATGCATATTAATCTCATAATGTCATACCACATGAAATATGCACTTTTCATACCCAACATGTATGTCTCATGCAATCACAATTCTCATCATGCCATAATTATCAATATTATGCATCTAATCAACCCTATAACAAGATAGGAGACATAGGGAGAGTTCACCCATTTCGGTGAGGTCAAATCCACCGGAAATCCGTCGAAACCTCGCAGTACTTCGAAACGAAGTTGTCCCCCGAGCTTCTCATACCCTAAGATAATTTTCCAAGGGGTTAGGGGTATCGAACAAGCAAATTCGAAAACCACCAAAAATCAATGAGGTAAATGGGTGGAAATTACCTTGAGCAAGTAAAACTTGTTCTAAGTCCAAATTGAGGTTAGAGATCATCCAATCTAACCTACAACAACATTCTACACCCATCAATTCCACCTCAAGGGCTCTCATTCAAGAAACCCCAAATAAAACTCTAATTTTTATGAAACTAGGTTTACAAGCAAAGATCCATGCAAAAATCACAAATAGAGGTTGTAAAAGAGTTTACTAACCTCAAATCAAGCTTCCAACCAAGCTCACACAAGCTAGAGTTGAAGATCCATCCTCCAACAAGCTCTCCTCAAAGGCCACGAGCTCCCTCCAAGCCTAGGAGCACTCCTCCATGAAGAAAATGGAGGAAAAAGAGATCAAAACCAAGATCTAGGGGGTTGGGAGCAAGAAAATCTAGAGAGAGAGAGAGGGAAACCTACCTTTCCTTCTCCTCCAAGCCTCAGCCAACAATGGCTGTGAAGGGGTGAAGGGGTACTTAAACCCAAAGCACAAAATCCACATAGGCCCCTCAAAAAGCCAAAATTGTGAAACTGCACAAAATACAATTTCTGCACAGTATACCGGTATGCGTATGGGCATACCGGTATCCAACCAAAAATCCCGCAAACCCGAGCCTCGGCCAAGCAGTCTGCGCAACGGGATTCTGATATGCGAATTGTACATACCGGAATGCCCGCGTATTCCGGTATTAACTGCGGAATCCCGCAGAACCCGAGAGCTGCGCACAACCAGTTTTCACTGGATTCCGGTATGCCTAGACCAGATACCGGTATGCGAAGCAAAATCTGCATTTTTGCAGATTTCGACTTCCGGAGTCCGTTTTCGCACTTTCCAAGTCCCGAAAACACTCCGAAGCTCACCAAACTCAACTCAAAACTACAGAATAGTACAAGCCACTATTCTCTCACTAGAACTCCGTAATTTGCTAAAGTTCAGTGTACTACATTTTGGCCATTGGATTAAGGGATGTGCGGTTAGGATGATGTGGGTCCCCTAGGGTTGAGTGGGTGGTTGGTTAAATAGTATGATCTAACGGGTAGAAATAGTCCAAGAGGTAAATCTAACGATAAAAAATTTATAAGCACCATAGTCGGACTCTCTCTCTCTCTCTCTCTATATATATATATATATATATATATATATATATATAAAGACGTATCCTTGGGTACAAACTTCAGTGTCGTCGTAGATGTATCCATAATCAGCAATTGAAAATAAGAAGTTTCATATGTTTGATAAGGGGAATTCTTGGGCAAATATTTCTTTGACTAAAAGTTCATTGGCATCACCAATCAGGACGTCTGACCTTTAGGGCTTCAGTCTGTTGACACCTCGAAAATCGTGTTACCATATGAGATCGGTGTATAGAATAATTACAAGAGAAAGATAAATCGGGTGTTGGAAACCGCTTGCGGTTAAGGACGGCCAGGAGTGGTCCAAGAAAAGAGGAAGTGGTCGATCATAAAAATAACTGAAGACCTTAGGCGGATGTTATAAATAAACAGGAAACGCCTGGGGAGAGGGTCTTTTTTTCTTTTGAGAAACAAGAAGACCATTTTCAAATTCTGCATTATTTCTTGTGTTTTCTATGAGTAGTCCAATTGTAATCTTCTTTTTCAGCATTTACTGTTTTTTTAGGAGTAGATTAGGATAAATTTATTCCCTGTAAACAGCCCAATTCTACATATACATATAAAATTTTTATTCGGCTCATTAGCCGACCTAAGTATTGTCTTTTGTCCACATTCACTCGGCTCATCAGCCGACCTAATACTGCGTGTGTTATCCGAACTCGGCTGATCCGATCTCTCGTCAGCCGAATCGTTTGATATAGTCTAGGGCGCACATTTCGAGAATCATTTCAGAAAACTGTTTCACCTACTCACACGCATATCGAAAAGATTTGGACCGGATCAAAGGTTCAGAAAAAAACAGAGCACAACACAGTCTTATGGGCCTAACTTTGGTACATTCTATGGAATGTAGCAAGATCCACAAAAGAAAAACTAAGTTCTAAAAAAAAGGTCTCGAAGTCTACACAGCATGTTCTGATTTTCCTGTCGAATCATGCTATATATACACTGAGGCTCATAGGGAGGGCTGCGTGGGCTCCCCTTCATCCAACGGGGGCACCGCCGAATCGGAAAAAAAAAAAAAAAAAATTCCTTTGCAGTTTTGTCGAGGTATGAAATAGTTTTTATTCGCTTAGTTTAGTAGTTTCTCCTTTTGCTCTTTTTCTTATCCGTGTATGTCTGTACTCTGTAGGGTGGTGTGTTGTGTGTGTACGGGGGGACTTGGATCTTCCATGTCTTTTACGTTGCAGCTAGTTTCTTTCTTCTTTTTAATGATGATTTGGAAAAGAGTCACAAGCCTGATAAAAGCTACATAGACATGTCTCTAGTTTAGCCGTCACGTCTTCATTTGCTTGTGGGTTCCTACGAGCAGCCTTGACCCTCTCACTGAACATGGGCCGTCCTACCAGTACCTTTGTCTGTCTAGCCTGTTTACATTTCATCGTGGTACCTACATAGCCCATCCGCTGAGCAAAGCACTCGGAGTCAGGAGAGAGTAAAAACATCAATTCTCTCTTCCATTAAGGTTTTATCTGAAATTGCGGATATATTATATACGACAAAAAATATCATATTTATTTTACACCGTGTTCTACACGTCATAATGAATCAGTTATAATATATATTTTTTACAATTTTACTAAAAAATACAGAAGAATTTTTTTATATATTTTTATTCTAAAAAAATTTTCCTATATAATTCTAACTCTATTTTGTTTATCAGCATTAGACGTGATTCAATACTAAACAGGCTCTAAATCTGCTGAATTTGGAAATCTTCGATGATTAGATCCGCTGAATTTGGAATTTAAGCGAAATCTGAAATTTGTTTGCATAGATGGGAGTAAACCGTGCGAGTATTCGCAGATTAAGTTCTGCGCCGGGTCCAGAAGAAGAAAAAAGAGCAGGTCAGAGAGGAGTAAATGAGTTGGCTTGCGCTGGTGGGCCCCCGGAAAATAAAGAGGGAGGCTGACTGACAATAATACTCTCTCACCCGTGCGCCTCCCCGTCCCCAGCTCTCAATTATTAACGGGAACGGATTTAAAAACGCCACGCCCCAGCTGAGGCTGAGGCTGAGGCGGAGTCCCCCACTCTGACACTATCCTTTCCCTTTCTTCCTCTGCGCTTCCATTCCACTTTTTCCCGAATCGATCGACAACT
The DNA here is from genome assembly GCA_016920855.1 of Puya raimondii. Lineage (NCBI taxonomy): Eukaryota > Viridiplantae > Streptophyta > Magnoliopsida > Poales > Bromeliaceae > Puya > Puya raimondii. Next base: position 67,518,761 of record JABWPP010000049.1, read on the forward strand.
TTAACATCGATAGAGGTAGAGGGCTAATATAATAGGGAGGGGGAAGGGGGAAGGGGGAAGGGGGGGGAGAGAAGGGGGGGGAAACTCAAAGAGTCAGAAGAAGAGATGCTGCCGCTAGCGGAGATCCATCTGCTCCTCGTCCTCGTCATCGTCCTCGTCCTCCTAAGCCTCCTGGCTTTCGCGATTAGGAGGAAGGGCGGCGGCAGGAAGCGCGAGGTGGGCGGAGGCGGCCGTAGCAGGAGGCGTAGGCTGCCGCCGGGGAGCGTGGGGCTGCCGCTGGTCGGGGAGACGCTGAAGCTGATCGCGGCGTACAAGACGGAGAACCCGGAGCCCTTCATCGACGAGCGCGTGCGGCGGCACGGGCGGCTCTTCACGACGCACGTGTTCGGGGAGCGCACGGTGTTCTCGGCGGACCCGGAGTTCAACCGGCTGGTGCTGGCGGGCGAGGGGCGCGGGGCGGTGGAGTGCAGCTACCCCTCCTCCATCTCCACGCTGCTGGGCCCCCACTCGCTGCTGCTGATGCGGGGCCCGCTCCACAAGCGCCTGCACTCCCTCACCCTCACCCGCCTCGCCTCCCCCGCCGCCATCCGGGACGGGCCCCTGCTCGCCCACATCGACGCCCTGGTCCGCTCCACGCTCCGCGCCTGGGGGGAGGAGAGCGCCGCCGCCCCTGCCCCTGCCCCTGTGCGCCTGCTGGACCAGGCCAAGAAGATCACCTTCGAGCTCACCGTGAAGCAGCTGATGAGCTTCGACCCGGGGGAGTGGACCGAGTCCCTCCGCCGCGAGTACGTCCTCCTTATCGACGGCTTCTTCTCCATCCCCTTCCCTTCCTTCCTTTCCTTCACCACCTACGGCCGCGCCCTCAAGGTCCGATCGATCATCATCTCGTCCTCAAAAAGTCCCTCAAAAGTCCCTCAAAAATCGTCTTGTGCACGCGTCTGTCTATCTTTCCTTCTTTGTCAGCTAATTGATTGGCTCTCAGTGCGCCTCTGTTTCATTTTTCGCTCGCTCAGGCACGGAAGAAGGTGGCCGAGGCGCTGAGGGAGGTGATAAGGAAGAGGAAGGAAGCGAAGAAGAAGAGGACAACAAGGGACGGGAAAGGGCCGGAGGACCAAGAAGCAGCGGCGGCAGAAAAGCGGGGCCTACCGACGGTGGCGTCAGGGAGGAGGCATATGTATAAGAAGGATATGGTGGAGGAGCTGCTGGAGGCGGAAGGTGGGAGCCTGTCAGAGGAGGAGATGGTGGACTTCCTGTTGGCCCTGCTGGTGGCCGGCTATGAGACCACCTCCACCATCATGACCTTGGCCGTCAAGTTCTTAACCGATACCCCGTCCGCGCTCGCCCTCCTCAGGGTATCATCTACCTATCCCTTCTCCTTGCAAGTTCAATTCAATCTCGGATCTCCCCTGTCAAAATCTGTTTGTCCTGCCTTTTTTATCTATTTTCTGATGCTTTATTACTCCCTTAGTAATTTTCCCAACTCATTACTATGTTACATACGTGTACTTCCTTTTATCTTTGTACTTTTTTTAGCCCCAAATCTTTGCTAAGGGCCAGCATAGTCCGGGAAAGCTGTGGTCCAAAACGTTCACACTTTAAATCTAGGGACATATTACCCAACACCAGTTAGAGCGATGCATTTAGTTACAAGTACAGCCTTTTCTGCTGAAACTACTGAAACTACTCTATTATTTTTTTTACAAGTAAAAACAGGGTTGAAGCCCAAAAGGAAAGGGAAAAAAAAAAATCTAATGACATTACTACATTATACTAATTTGTTTTTTCGTTTTCTTGTTGTGCAATCTTTAGAGAGGAAGTTGATATTATTTATACGCATAATTAAGCTCGCTACAACAAACGATTGCAAGGGGATATAGTGAACCCCTACTTGGATATGCACTGTCCCATGCCTTGTCATAGGAGTCTTTATTGGCGTGCTGTGTTGTACTTTTTTCTAAACTGCTACTAGGACATAACAGTTCCGCTTCGGCCCTTATTCTGTTTGAGATAATTAGAGATCTGAAATTCCATTGTTCTGTGTGGGATAGTGAAGAGGCGCGAAATTGCATTGTTTGACAACTGTGTACTATTGTAACTCAGAATTTCGATATTCTCATTTTGAAAGATTATTGAAATTTGTAAATTCAAGTTTTCAATTTTCTCTTACAGCTTGTCTCTATTGCCGTGAAATTAGTAAGCTCAAGTTTATATTAAAAAAAACAAAAAACCTGTGATCATCTGTCCCATTTCATTATGATGCTTATCTTTTGCATTATTTAACAAAGCAATCTTAAAGAGCGAAATGTTTTTCTTAATAAAGAAAGGCTAGATTTAGCGGTCAGATCCTTTGAATTCTATACACAAAATCTTATCTTGAATATGAGAATGACTCGAGAATCCAGTGTCCTTCATGGCAAGTGTGACCACAATGAGCTGTTCGCTGTCTTACAGCAAATAAATTAGGCTATAAACGACATTTACATGCAATGATTGTCTTGTCTTCATACTTATCTCTTTTCAACATGCATACGGAACATATCTCTATTATTTTTACACGTATTGGACAGGAAGAACATGACAAAATCAGAGCCATGAAAAAGGACGAGACGGAGCCCCTGGACTGGAGCGATTACAAGTCAATGCCCTTCACACAATGTGTAATGACAGAATCCATTCCTTTTTGTGTAGTAGCATAATAGTCTTGCATAAGCAATTGTTCCGTCTGTATCGTCTTTGATGACTTAAAAAGTTGATCCGCTATGTCTTACCAGTTGTTCTAAATGCATAAATTGTTACAGCTGAGGCTAGGTGTAGGAATCATCAGCACTTTCTTGTGTTGTGCATGAACTAACGGCATTGCAATTTGACATTTTGGTCAGGTGATAAATGAGACGCTTCGAGTAGCAAACATTATAAGTGGTGTTTTTAGGCGAGCAGTCAGTGATGTTCATTTCAAAGGTATAGCATATCTTTACTCCCAAGTTCTAAATTTTCCTCATTGCAAAATTAAGCTTTACAAGTCTCCCTCGTCCTTCTCTGATTGTTTGGCAGGCTACACAATTCCGAAGGGTTGCAAAGTCTTTGCATCATTCCGAGCAGTTCACCTTGATCCGGAGCACTATGAGAATGCTCGAACATTTAATCCTTGGAGATGGCAGGTACTCCATTGAATTAATTATGAGGCATAATTTTTGTTGTCTTTCCTCTTCCCTACCTTTTTTTCTCCACTGTATATAGGTATGTGAATTTTTTTTCTCTCTACTGTACATAGATATGTGAAATTTTTTCTCTACTGTATATAGATATGTGAAATTTTTATCCCCATGATTTTCTGTACCAATTACTTGTATATTGGGTCATGTGATTTTAACTAATGGATCTGGAAATATGTAATGATGGTCTAATTAAATTGCAAATATGGGTTGTGGTGCAGAGCAACGAAGCCCTCCAACAGGCGGGCAGTGCTGGTGTATTTACTCCCTTTGGTGGGGGACCTCGGTTGTGCCCGGGTTATGAGCTTGCCCGTGTTGTCATCTCTGTATTCCTTCACCATCTTGTCACCCGATTTAGGTATGCATGCGGGATTCAAATCTCGTTTACTTCACCATTATGCTTGTTGCTGTCTTTTTTTCGCAATCTTTATCAGGAGTGAGAGTGACTTTTCTCTAGATGTTGATCAGCTTCGTATTCATAGTTAATTTAGATTTCTTCTCTCATGTATCTCCCTAACAATTGGAACCTGCAGCTGGGATGCAGTGGAGGAAGACAGGCTAGTCTTCTTTCCAACCACCCGGACTCTAAAGGGCTACCCCATCAACGTACGACTGCGCTGCAGAACTCCTTGCTGACCTGCTGTAGAGCTAGCTAGCTGCTGCTGCTGCTGCTATTTCTTGCAAAGAAAACTTGTGGTAAGAGAGAAAAAAGAAACTAGTTGATCTTTTTGACTGTAGCTGTAGCCTAGCTCATCAATTTCAATGTCATTCTGTTACATGTCATATAGTATACAACCCCTGCATATGGGTGAGAACAGTGGGACGTCCTGTTGTATTTGGATGTATGGGTCTAATGCTTTATGTCTTATAAATTTATACTAATAGCAAATTATCCTGGTGACCCCCTCTTCTTGATGTCGGCTTAAGGGTGCTCTCATGGCCCATGCTCTGCGACATTACGAATGCCCTTGAAGAGAATGAAGATATCAGTAGAATTATCATGTGATTGCATTCCAACGTTAATACTTCATCGAAAGCAGGCCATACAAATTCAACAAATTTTTGCTGATCCTCCGCGCACTTTATTTTATGTTTATCTGGATCTGCCCGGATGCCATGTTTCAAGAGGCGGATTGCCTAAAACAGCAATCCAGGCGCCAGGACTGGTAATTCCAACTTGAAGACATTGCATCCGTCCGACTTTAATTGATATATTTGATTCATTTAACTTGATCAGACAGATTTGTAAATCAGACTTAGGTCGAGACTACTCAATCAACAATCAAGTCAGTTAGGAGTTTAGGTCGTCTGAGTCTTGGCTGAAGAGCTCTTCTCCCAAATTCGACTTCATATAGAGAAACAAATTGACCCGAAGCTCAGCGCCTCAGCTACATATTTTACTGGTTCTATTCTATTTCCACATTAATCTTAAACTTAATAAAAAATAATGATCCAACTAATCACAGTTTTTATTTAGAGTGAGATCGGTCTTTACTAGTTGGATTAAAGCGGGATTCAGAAGAAAAGAAGGGATGTTGGCCAATGTGAGGAGGCAACACACCACGTTCATACCCACGCGATGGGTGAGGGGTCGCCGTCTCTTCTTTCATTTACTTAACAACCTGATCGCATGTCGGTCCTACTCCCACTTCAAAGCAGATTGACATCCAACACCCTGCTCCCTTCCTCCGTCAGAGAATTCACTCGGGGAATCTCCAAGTATCTTTTGGTCGTGAATTATGGTCTTTTACTTTTGAAAGTTTTGCAATCAAATAGGCAACAATAGCTTGTAAAGTGAGACCACCTTCAGAAAAACAGGCCTACCCAAATGTTAATTAAACCTACCGCAATAGGCCATTTTCAACTATGCGGTGATCTGCAGGCATCCACCTCCAAAGCAAAAATTTAGATTATTATGCGAACTTACCGTACTGTTTCAATAGACCTGACAAATGAATGGATCAAATGACCAATGTGCAGGTAACGGTGGTCGGGCGGGTGGGTGGTAAGCAGGTAATCTGCTTTTTTTATATTATTTAGCTTTGGTTAGATCTTTCTATTTTGAAGTTCTTGAAGAAAGTTGTAGGAGGAGGGTTGAGGCCGTGCGTGTCATGGAGGTGGCACTCGTGGGAGTAGGGAGGGGGGAAGGGGAGAGAGAGGAAAAGCCCTCTCGCTGCTAAGTCCCCATCATTTGAGTCCGTCCACCATAAAGAGCGAGGCAGAGCCCTTCTGCCGAGTCCCCCTCAGTTGAGTCCATCCCACCATAAAGAGGGAGGAAAAGCAAAGGGCGAGCATGCAGGGCAGCTTGAATAGTGTTTATCATCCAAACCTGCAGCTCTCTCGGCATCTAATAGTCTACTTCAGAAAAGCACAAGCTGTATAAAATTAAGCCTAATAGTTAATACACACCACCTACACAAAAACAGCAACCGAACTACTGGGTTCAAGAATATACTCGTAACTAACTGCAACCTGCAGCAAACACAACAAACGTTAGTCGTAAGTCTTGTGTTATAGTCATAGGACGTGTTAGGCACGTGTGCTATTAATGCAATTGTTCACCCACATAAGTCCTTGACCGTCATCCCCTTAAAGCAGCCACAGCTCCAACATGAGGAAGCTTTTGCTTGGACTTCTAACTGAATTATTGATTGCATCATCAAAGGCAGGAATTATTGAGTTTTCGATATGACAAATGAGGCATCAAGAATCAACTAGAATTCACTGTTATAACAGCAAACTACGTATGACCAACAGGAAAAACACCGGAGTCCTCTTTGGCTTGTTGGGATCGGTTACAACCATTTCTTCCAATTTGGCTCATTTTTTCCGACTCGTATCCATTGCAGAAGCTGGCTGCCAATAAACCAAAAGATCAGAAGAGGCATCCTCACAAGATGGTCAAATCTGCTGCCTCCAATGCTTTAAATTTTGAGTGCTGCATTTGTGTGACAACAGCCCTTAAGTGACTGATTCAAATACAAGCTTACTAAGAATGGGCCCGTGGCTTGATTTCCAAAAAACAGGAGGGAAAAAGAAAAAGAAAAAGAAAAACTGAAAGATAACTGACAATTACAAGACAATAAAACCAACAAAATAACATTTTGACTGGTTTCTCATTAGTCATACAGGTGTAGCTCCAAAACAGCACAATATGCAGAAATCCAAAGCAATAAATAACTCCCATCAAATTATATACACCCAGGACCCTTAAACATAAACAAATCACATTCTTTTTATAAATGTTTTATTGGGAATAAACACCGTATATATCCCAGAAAACCAGGTACATTAATTGCACCATCAGTTCCCAACATCTACACAAGTGTCTACTTTGGTCCCTAACCATTTAAACGTTTGCAATTGGATCCCTAACATCTATTATTAGCTGCTTCACTCAACTACTGTCAAAAAGCCTGTTATTTGAACGAAAAGTGCCACAAATGTTTGCCACACCGACACTAGATCATGCCATGTGGCAATTTTTGTTCAAGTCAATAAGCTTTGTTGACGGAAAGGAAAGGACTTGATTAAAACAACTAACAAAGTTATGGCCCCAATTGCAAAAATTGAAAGTCTGGGGTCAAAGTGAAAACTAGGGTAAAAGTTACAGACCAATGGTGCAATTAACCCGACCTGGTAAAGAGAGCTCAAATTATCTATGAAGGTTTGATACAAGAAGAGTCCATATACTGTTATAAAAAAGATTACCAGGGGGAATAAATGATACGACTGGCAAGCTTTTTCCCGACAACTTTCACATATCTGTGCAACTTCCTTTCCAGTTCAACAATATATCTCCTTTTACTTGGGCCAAATACTTGCTGAAGTTCCTATTAAAAAAGAAAAAAGAAACAACTGGGTTTTGTATGGTTATAGTGGAAGTAAAATAAAAAATAGAGATTTAGAGACAATACTAAAGCACTAAAAGGCCTGACGAATATTAACAATACACAAAGTTTCTAATCATATTCAATAACCAGAAGAGACTGCAGTTTAACCTGCTTCCTTCCAGAGTCGGTGAAAAAATAAAGGGAAATCACACTGCAAACTCACTCTTGTAAAGATCTTACTAAAGCAAAAGAGCAGTAGTGAATGCTAGACGAAGAAAGCATTAAGAAGATAAAATGAAACATTAACTGATTTCAGTTGATTGTTAATTATCAAGAGTTCTACCATGCATTCCTATGTTAAGTGTGCTAATCTACAGCCTAAAAACTCCCCATCACAGTTAGATATTTAAGTATAATCGGAAAAAAAAAAATCTGTAAGTTAAAAATTCTATATCTTGGAAGTTAAAAGAATGCAGTTCGTACCTTGAATCTCACACGGGAACCATTCACATCAAACACAACATTGTTGATAATATCAGCATATCTCGAATCACCTATCAGCAACACATTTTTAGCTTCTCGACAATGCCCATCATCCACCCCTGCATCTGGATATTCGTATTGAACACCAGTCTCTTCACTTACATCATCAGAAGATCCATCAAGGCAATCAATGGTTGAGTTATCAACAGGACTAGCAGAAACCTGAGGTAATGGCACTTGATCTTGAATAGTGGCAATATCTGAGAGGACAACATATGGGCTTTTATCAAGAAAAAGCCTTGCAATATCATATGGCACCCACCTGCAGTAGCATATTCCAATCGTCAGAGACAAACAAATCTCCCACAAAAAAAAAAAAAAAAAAATTCACCAAAAAAAATGTTAAAACTTAAAAGTTAAAAAAGAAGAGAGAGAGAGAGAGAGAGAGAGAGAGAGAGAGAGAGAGATTGTTTAGCGCATTTTCACGCACCACTCTGTGGGTTGAAAAGTTTCGTTTTGCTACCCTATGGTTTTGACCTTTCCTTCAAATAGGGTATCCAAATGCAATATTTTACAAATAGGGTGGTCAAGTGCAAATTACAGATTAGCAAAATACTACATTTTACCTATCGGTGGTTTGTAAAATATAACACTTTACCATCTTATGGTTTGTAAATCATAGCATTTTACTGTTCTATTAAACAGCAGATACTTCTAGGGTAATAAAGCAAAGCTTTTCATTTTATAAGTTAATAAAGTCAAACATCTCAAACTATAGGGTGGCTAAGTGAAAATGCACTAAACCACAGTTTTCCCTTTATTATATGCTACATGTATGCACATCTCATTGTTGAACAACTTTGATCTTTTCTTTCATGCTAAAACTTTTAATGAAATCCAATGCGCATTATTGATCTATATGTAGAAGCATTTGATGGATGCTTAATGCTTTGTATCTTCATTAAATAGAAAAGTATCTCACTTTTCTGGTGTACTTCAGTTTGTCTAATATACTACAGATAAGGTTACTTAATTCAACTATTAGGAACTTATAAGAAATATTTCCGCTCTTCAGCTCACTTATTTGACTTTCACTCATCAACAGACTCTTGTTAATACTAGATATGTATTTCCCTAAGGGTAAATTGCACTACTAGTCCTAAACTTTTAAGCCAAGTTTTTGGTCCTCAAACTTTTGAAGTCGACATTCAAGACCCCAAACTTCAAATAAGGTTTCATTTTGGTCCCTAAACTTCCAACAGTGTTTCCTTTTAATACTTACCTTTTAGTAAAAAAATTGTTGTCTCCACCTAGTTCACATGTCTAACCATACACCATAAATTCATCGGTGCTTCATCCATCTCTGTGCAATTTCTATGCAGAGAAAAGATTGCAACTCAATGGAAGATATTGTTGAAATATGAGATGAGAAAAAGAGTTGATAAATGCATGGTATATAGATGTATAAATACATAGTATATAGGTGTAGGCAATAATTATTCCTCTAATAGTAAACATAAACAAGGACTAAAGTAAAACTCGTTTGAGAGTTTAGGGACCACTAATGTCAAACGTCAAAGTTCCAAGGGCCAAAATGAAACTTGCTGAAAGTTCGGCGAATAATGGTACAATTTACCCATTTTCCAAAATCTGTAGGCTATGTACACCAAAGACAGTACAAAATCTGATGTGAAGGCAATGAATGATGACAAGGAGGTTTACCTGTAACGAAGTGGACAGAGAAGCTCAGACGGTCGATATGCAGCTTTATATCTCATTTTACTGCAGGTGTGAATGTAATAACCAAGATAGTAATACTGAAGATCAGGGCAATGCACCTGCATTTCCTTGATCCAATTTATTTCTTGCAGAGCTGAATACTTTCCAAGAGATAAGAAGGCAAGATCAGGGTCCCAAAACAAGTACTTGCTCGACAGGCATCTTGGAAGGATATCCACCACACCAACTGCAATGAGCTTCCCATCAATTAGATATTGCTGATGGAAAGAGCCGAGTCCGCAAGGTGGAACGGTGTCATCAAGGCTACTTGGTGGAACAAATATAATTGGAGTATCAACAAGGAATCTTATATAAGAATTTTCTGTGACTATCTCATCATTATGCACTCTTATTTGGTACTTCCTGTAAAGGGCAAACTCTTCTGGGTCAAAACTTGATGTCTTCATCCGTATCTCAAGCTTTCTTCTTTTATGAGTAAGGCTATCAGTGTTAGTACTTGAGAAGCTTCGTTTTGAACAGCCTCCTTTTGAAGTTTGCGTATGTATGTCTTCAGGAACTAGTTTTGAGGTTGTGTTAACAGTAGAATAGAAGTTAAGATGGCCATTGCAAGCTTTTGTTAAGAATCCAGGAACTCCTCCGTCCTGCTCCATTGACTCTGCCAGCTTTTCTGCAATAACTTTGGGAGACATATCTGATGATTGTCCACTTTGATTCTCTTGTAAGGATGAACCTAATTCGACAGGCTTCTTGTCCATTGGCCATGACTTTCTAATAGCAGCTGATATCTGAAAAGAGATGCTGCTGGTGTACAACAGACCATCCGTCTCCATTATCTTCTTTTTCATTTGAGGGCTCACCTTTTTAACAACAGCTTTGGGTAGTTGAGGGACAGAAGGAAACTCACCAGCCCCGAAACATGCATTTATAGCAGAGTCAATCTTGTCTGCCAAATAACAAAGAAACTCACCATCCTTGCACGAATTTTCACATGTGCCAGGTGGAGATTGTTTTCCTGATAACGTCGGAAGGTTTGAGGAAGATGCACTAGAAGTCTGGTTCGTTGAGCTGTTTGGATGGTTCATCTCATCCTTGGAATCTTCATCCTTCACATCATCAAGAAACCTGTACCAGTTTTTTTTTTTGTCAGTATTTAAGCAAACTAACGCAATCTGGATGAGATCACAAACAATAACTGTGTATCGACGAGAAGTTCTTGTCATAGCAATGATAGGAGAGAGAATCTGACAAATTCTCATCTTCATTATAAACCAAAAAAAAAGAAAATCACAAAGAAGATACCTTTGCATTCTTTTCTGTACACGAGCTTGCTCTTTGGAAGGAACAAAGTCACTGGCCTTCAAACGAATGGTATAAGATGGGCAACATGTTCTTTCCATCTCAGGTTTGTAAAGATAACAACCAGACCTCCTCCAACCATGGTCAAGTAGCTCTATTTTTAAGCAAACAATAAGCAAGGACTGAGTCTCCGAAAGACAAAGATAAATGAACGTGCTGACCATGAAGCAAGAGAGAGAGAGAGAGAGAGAGAGAGAGAGAGAGAGAGAGAGAGAGAGAGAGAGAGAGAGAGGATTCCAGTCTCATTCCTTTCAGTTAATATCTGACAAGCAACAATGGAATTTGAGAACAGTTGTTTGCTCAAATTGTTTACTTGCTTACAGACTGAAAATTTGCATGTTGAGAACATTGCTGTGGTTATAGATCATGTCATATACATGTATAAATGCCCATCATAAAAAGTAACTTCCAGTGGAAGCTGTGTAAGACTTCAAGAACTAATAGTTACTTCAAGAAGGTGGGTGAACAAATCCTGGTAAAATTCCACCAAGTTTTTTCAAAAATTAAGTTTTCAAACTACTCACTGACTTTCAAGGTGTACATTGTAAACATAATAGAAGTTTTGAGCCTATCTATTAAGGGAAGTGTTTGCACAAATAAAATGTCATTTCTCATATCACTAAAGGTTTTAGAACAAGTTAAAACTAAATAAATACTCAGTTTTGTTTTGTTTGCATATAGAGTCTAGAAAGAGAACTTCAAATTTTGTAAAGAAACCGATGATTTTCTTGTTCATCTCATATATTTTAGTAAGAATTTGAAGAGCTGTTTCTTTTCTGCGGAACATTAACCATCAAATTTTTTGGTATGGTGACTTTCAGTGTAGTTTTTCTCTATCGAAAGGCGATGCTACAAAACCATCATTACTCAAATATAATAAGTCCATAAAGCTGCACCTTGGTAGTCGTCAGCTGTCAAGCGGTTAGCCCACAAGCCTGCACAAGTATCACAAGCACGAGAACTTTAATAGAACACAAAGCAGATATTTATGTAAAATAACTTAACTGACAGGAAACCAAGCTTCTATTCGGTCTATAAACAATCTAAAACAAGCAAAATGCTTAATGATTGAAAGTTATTAGCTTAATTTTCTAGTATAAATATTTTTTGAAAGCGTCCTATGGAAAAAGCCATAAGAGTCCATTATAGCAGAGCATACATTATCTAACCACCAATCAGAATTGATTCAAATACAAGAATTTAGAGCAGGACTGATAAATTGGGTTGTGTGTTGGTTGGGCGGGGGAGGGGGGGAACTAGTGCATAGATACCGCCCCCCTATAAAGAAAGACTAATGCAAGCGCCCAACATTTATATGCACGAAATTTCACATTAGAATGCAATAAAATTTAAGAGCTATATTCCATATAAGCATGAGCATATAAGTCCTTCTAAGTACATAAGTAGCTCAAAAATGTTACAGAACCACTAAAGTTATTGTCGAATATGTTATGATATCCTTAGATATCTTGCAATTTTAGAAAGCTCAGTTGCGCGTCGTCACGAAAAGATCTTATTCTGGGATGAAAAAGTAAGAAAACGCTGTTGTGTGTCATCACGAAAAGATGTTATTCACAGTAGATTACCGTATCCGATCAATTGGAGGAAAAGGAGAAAAGAACAATCTAAACTGAGATGGAATTAACAAGCCCTCAGACCGTAAATCAAAAGCGATCAAAATCAGAATCCAGACTACGAGATTAGAGAGAGAGCAGAGAAGAAGGTGTGGAAGCACCGTGGGAGATGCTGGAATTAGTGTTGGATTTGCAGTAGCCGCAGGGAGACCGCACCCTGCCCTGGTCGATCACCCACGTCTCCCCCCTCCCCTTCCCTCTGCTGCTGCTCGCTCCATCCCCCATCGCCGCCGCCGCCGCCGCCGCCGACGCCTGCTCCGTGGATCCGACGATGCGGAGGCAGGAGTCCCCCTTTCAAGTTTCAACACCCGATACCTCAAAGTGTGCCCAGTCTCGATCGCAAAATAGTAAACCTCTCGTTGATCAGTTCTCTCTCTCTCTCTCTCAATTGAATATAAACCTCTCCTTGATCAGTTTTCTTCCCTCACTATTTTTTTCCGCATATCTTTGGGCTGATTTACCCCCTAGGCTTGTTTTGTATATTTGTCCTATTTTTGAGCTATATTTAAATATATTATATTTTTTAGTAGTGTTAGTTTTATATGACTCACTGTGTCTAGTATTGAACGAAAAGTTTTATTGTTGGTATTAGAAAATCTAAGTTTATAGACTAATTGCTTCACATTTCCAATTAAATTTAATTATTTATAAAAAAAACAGAACGAATAACTAGCTATCTCTCTCTCAAAAAAAAAAAAAAATAGTCTCATACGGACATCCATGTAGATATAATTACATTCTATCTTACTTTTATATGCTTTTATAATTATATTCAATCTTATTTATATTTCATAATATTTTATTGGAATAATTAAATTAAAAATCGTGATAAGACGCCGCCCAATGCAGAACAGTTCCAACCCAAAAGCCATCTTCGATGGGGTTCTAACAGTAGTTAAGATTGAAAAGAACAATAGCAAAAGGCGTGAAGGAGAAGAAAACTAAAAGATCTACAGAACTAAAGGAATACACAGGGGAGGAAGATCTCATGGAACACTTGATCCAGGGCTCAAGAGCAGCCGACAAGCTAGCTAATGGAGATTGCAAAACATCATAAACTTGTTTGATAATCCAAATTCGTGGAACTTGAGATGTGCACTAGAACTTGCATTTCATTCTCTCATTACAAACTGAATTCCAGCGTCCACTTGCCTGTATTCGTGAAACAAACACACACACATACACATATATATATATATATATATATATATATATATATATATATATATATATATATATATATTTATAATTGAGTTTCTATATTTTTAAAAGTACCAAGTCGTTGATGCTTGTAAATTTTTGATTTTTGAATTAAAGGACGTGCGGTTAGAATGATAGTAATTTTCTAAGATTGAGCAAATAATTGGTTGAATAATATGATCTAACGGATAGAAATAGTCAACAAGATAGATCTAACAGCAAAAAACTTACAAGCATCAAGTGCTTGGTACTTTTAAAAGCACCATAGTCAGACCCTCTCTCTCTCTCTCTCTCTATATATATAAACTAAAAAAATACAAACTACGGTCAGACATACAGGCAGCTATTTTAAAAGCAATATGTGCAGAACAATCAGCAAAACTGAAACCTAAAAGCAAAAATTATAACCAATGGAAACATCCAACTGATCATGCACGCTATTAGCAGAATAGGCAAATATCACACAGCCTCCTCCTTTCAACACTGAAATAAGGTTTAACTACGCAGCTGTTAAGCCTGCCTGCCTGCAAGAACCCAATCAACAGCAGATAATAACAGAATATATGTCCTCGTAAGAATTAAGAAGTGTAATAGCCACAAACACATTACCAACCATTTTAAGCTAAAATGCATCCCAACAACTTAAAATAGCACAACAGCAACAGTCAGCAACATCCCATCATGTTCAGGATTGCCTACCAGTATCGCGCTCAACATAGGCTAAGCCAATATATGTATGTCAAGCTACTCATGAGTTACAAGTTGAGATAATGAGATGCCAAATAGGTATAATATAAATTGGTATGTATGTACAGGTCCAAACGTCCTTTTTTATATGTATCAATGTCTTAACTGCTTTGGTGGCTGGAAGACAGCCTGGCATTGTTTCTGCTAGTAAGCGCGGGCCGCATAGTGACCAAGGCAGATTCGTTGGCTCCAGCCCTTAGTGCAGTCCTGCCAGCTTCCAAGAACCTCGCGACAGCATCCTCAGCATATCGATTGGCTTCAATGACAGTCATGCCCTTGCCAATGTCTGGATAGGTGTTGAGCACATGATCACCATTCAGCTGTGAAGCGAGTTGAATCAGCTCCACCTGAAATTCTGAGAGAGTCGAGTCTTCCTTTGGTCCATATGGCCTCAGCGATTTTACAACTTCTGGGAGTTTTTCTGCATGAATGTTTCACTCATTAGTTTCATAACATTGAGTGAACTATAAACAAGAGTACCAGTTGGTGATGCCACACCAAATAGCAGCCGGTGCAAATGAAGCCTCGGATGTCTAATAACTGTTTGGTTTGGTTCAGCATAGAGGTTGAGCACTCAGCACTCGGCAACACTTGTTGGTCAAACGATTTTTGTTTTAAAGCGCTTAACAAAAGGGATTAGAGGCTTTGTGCTGCTACCCACTCACACCGAAATCTTACTCCATTAACATCCAAAAATTATATGCAGAGAGGCTGTTTTATGCTAACGGACATGTAAATTTGAAAGCTAACGAGTTCAAACAAGTCTCTGAAAAATTAATAGGCATGCACACCAGGAGCTCAGAACTGAAGTGGGAGGGGGGGGGGGAGGGGGGGGAGGGGGACAAAACAAAACAAAACAAAACAAAAAAACCTTTTGTCTCTGGCCTGCAACCAAAAACTGAACTGCTTATGCTAAGTTACAAAAATAGATACAGCAATCTTATTAAATTAAACAACAAGCTAGTCTGCCAAGCATTGGCCTCAACTCTTTGATAAAAGATTTAATTATACTGCTAAAGCTACTCAACATAGTAATTACAATCCTAGAGTATTAAAAAATATTAGAACGCTTTATTGTAACTCCGTATGATGGCATCTAAGAACGCAAAAAATCACAGTTCAGTGCAACAGGAAAAACACTGACTTTGAAGAGAATAACAGAATATGTGTTCATGTCTTAATGATATTGAAGTATCTGATATAAGATGTTGCATCTGTGGAGAATAGCGAAACTTAAATATATCACACATACTCGTACATTAGCAGTGGGGAAAGGTAACTTAACATATATATCACACATACCAGGACAGTCAGTTCGAGGCTCCTTTCGGACTGAAAAGTACTTCTCAAAAGTCCCAGCCCAAGCATCCCTCTTTGTCAGAAAATTGGAGTTCAAATTGAACAGTTTCTTTACGGTTGCTGGGATAGATGAATGTTCGTAATGTGAATAAGGAGTCGGTCCACTAGGTTCATGGATCACTGTAAAGATGAGAAGTCAGGTATTCAGTATGAAACGTCTAAAATTAAAGAAGAATGAACTATCATTATTTAAAACTACTAACAGTAGAACTACTTACAGTAAGAACCTCTCTGAAAATTCTTATTTCCTATCAAAAAGATTGCTTTGCAAAGAAGTAGTAATCTTAAAAAATTAAAGCTAAACATTGGTGCTTCGTTTTCCAAGTCTATCGTTTGGTTTCCTTCTTGGTCCGATCTGATAGAACCAGGGTGTAGAAGACAATAAATAATCCTGTGGAGCCAACTAAGCTATAATATAACATGTGAGCTTTTGAGAAAATTTGCAACTCATCAGTCCAGATTAAAGCATTGTCTACTGTTGAGAGTATCATCTAAGTTGAGAGTATTACCATCTAACATTCAGAAGGATCTCAGCAGAGTCACCAACTCACCATTCATAGTTTAGAATACCTGGAAATTCTACTTCGAAATATAAAATATACTCTCAGTCACGTTTCGTCGAACTAATCTACTTAAACTAGACATGAAATATCTGTCTCCCAAACCAAGGCATTGTGACGTCACCTCAAACTGGAAGAGATAGTGAGGTTAAAAGACTTTATCTACGATTCCACTTTAAAGTAGCAGGCTGAGTTGCAGAATATGAAGACTAAAGATTAGTGCAATTAAGAGGGAAATTGGTCTGATGAGAATATCTAACAGAGAAACCAACTTATGGTGCCGGTGTGGTTATTAGGATATAGTGATTATAACCAAAAATATCTAGAGAAGATGATCTTATGTAGGCACTGAGTACCAGAATTTTATGGCACTAGCAGTTTTGGCACATACATTAGATTTTCATATAATCATATCAGGTATTATAAGCAAACCTGTATTCTATATAAATTTGTATCAAATGGTATCTCTACATGAATAAACAAAATTTAATTGGAAATTCTGATAACAAATTGTTGGGGAAATGATGTGAAGCCCAAGTCGCACCGTAACCTATTATCAGAAACTGATTTAGTCCAAAAGCTTAACCCTAAAGTTTTGGGCCCAATAGTATGTATCATCCCTTAACAGATTTTATTTATTTTTTTTCTTGCGGAACTATTCTTCACAAGCGAACAACCAAACAGAAATTCACTATTGACAATCTGCAGACATAAATCAAGACCACTACAACAGCTGGCAATATGTAACCTTCATTCTCACCAAAGGATTGTCCACAGACTGAAAAGTACTGTACTATAGTTTTGCTACCACATCCAAAAATTATGGGTGATTCTCATGACTAAGTTGGTAAATACACCGTTTGACTGCAACAGGAATGACAGAGATACAATGAAGGGGGGAAAAAAAACCAGCTTGATTGTGGGACAAATAGCAAATACCAGGCAAACGCACGTACAACAACCAAATTCATAATTGGATAAGTGAAAACAGAAAAAAGTAGTGCGCTCAGAAACAGGGGATTCCAGCAATTTCAGGAGTTCAAATCTCACAGGTACTGGTACTAATTTGCTAATTTTCTCATCCATCAAAGGAAAATAACTAGTCACATATGCAATCCATCGCAATAACGTTAGAACTTCAAACTCTCAAAGGCTGTGTAGCTGTAGTTCAGGGGGGAAAAAAAGATGTTGACAATATCTCTCATGGAAACTTTTCTGTTAATTGAAAGCAATTAGGTAAATGGAATTTTTATAAAAAAAAAAAAAAAAATTCCAACAGTGCATAGTGATGCTTGAAAAGAAAAGAGTACACAGCCTACAGGACGCATTTCCCCATCACAACAGGAAGCAGGATGACAGGAAAATTTATCCTGGTAGACAGATTTTACTCAATTCAAGGTGAGACATAGAGATAATTGTAATAACCACGATCACCGTGACCTCGCAAACAATAGTTTCAGAGATATAAATTAAAAAGAAAAGGAAAAAAAAAAAAAAAGCTGAAAGAAACCAGATCAGCGCAAGTTATGAGATGAGAAGAAGTGCAAAAAAGGGGGGGGAGAAAGAAAAAAAGAAAAAAAGAAGAAGAAGGATACTGACCGATTCCCTTTTCAATCCATGGGGAGACGAGGATGGTAGGCACTCGGACTCCCAACCTGTCAAACTTGAAGTAGAAGGGGTCGGGGCCGATGATGCCGTCGGGGTTGGGCACACCGGCCACCGGCGTGGGCACATGGTCGTAGAAACCGCCGTGCTCGTCGTAGGTGATGATAAGGGCAGTCTCGTTCCACTGGGGGCTCGCTCTGAGGGTCTCGTAGATCTCCTTGATCAGCTTCTGGCCGCGGGCGACGTCGTGGGACGGGTGGTCGTCGTTGGCCGGGAAGAGCTCGAGGTCCATGTAGCGCTGCTCGATGACGACGTAGTTGGGGAGCTTGCCCCATTTGGCGTGGAGCTTGAAGGTGAGCTTGTAGTTGTGGAACTTGACGACGTTCTTGAGCTTGCGGAGGCTCTTGAAGAAGAGGGTGGCGGGGATGTTCTGGTAGTAGACGCCGAAGCTGAGGCCGTTCTCGTCGAGGGAGTCGAAGATGGTCTTCTGGGGGAAGCCGTGGATGAGGTCCTTGCGGACGTTGGAGGAGCAGCCGTGGGAGGTGGCGGAGTGGACGTAGAAGCGGTTGGGCTGGGTGGAGGTGGGCACGGAGGCGAACCAGCGGTCGACGACGGCGAACTGGTCGGCGAGGGCGGTGTAGATGGGGACGGAGTCGGGGCTGAAGCCGGACATGACGGTGCGGGCCATGCCCTCGCCCATGCTCTCGGCCTGCTGGGCGAAGCCGCTCATGGGGGCCGGGTCGGCGGAGGTGTCGGCGGACCCGAAGATCTGCTCGCGGATGGCCTGGAAGGAGTGGCCCGGGTCCGAGTCCACGAACACGGCGTCGTCCGACACCAAGATCTCGGGGGAGGAGGGGTCGGAGGCGTTGAGGCGGTTGGACTCGCGCCCGCTGAGCCCGTCGATGTCGGGGCGCCCCGACTTGCTGAGCCAGCCGAGCACGTGGTCGAAGGAGCGGTTCTCCATCACCACCACCACCACCGTCTTGATGGGCCCCCGGATCTCGTGCTTCCGCTTCCGCCTCAACCCCCTGCGCTGCTGCTGATGATGATCCGGGAGGCACTGCGCCGACACCGCGAGGTAGAGCAAGAAGAAGACGACGAGGCCCGAGCCCCGCCGGAAGAGCGCCATCTCCCCTGCGACGGCGACGACGACGACGACGACGACGACGGAAGGGGCACCCCACCCAGGGAGGATGAGGAGGGAGTAAAGCAGAGCAGAAACCTACCACCACCTACCACTATTACAGATCTACCCCCATTTCGTCATCGCAGTGCAAATTTATTTATTTCTGGGCGATTCGACCCTTTCCAAGGAATGACGTGGTACGTTTGTCGTCGGAGGAAGGAGTGGCGGAGGGGGCGGCGCGTTGACGGGGGGGAGAAAGGGACGGGGGAACGAAGCAGCGTCGACGAGTCCGAGTTACAGAGCTGATGAATCAGCAGAATCGCCCGATCCCTCCGTGACTAACAAGGCACGCATCTCTTACTTTATTCTTAAATCTGCTCGGTTTAGGTGCACCTTACGAAAAGATTCTGAAGAAACTAACATAGTCTGCACTATTTTTAATTGATTAGTATATATATTTTGGCTCGGCCTCAATTTAGCCCGGTCCAAAGCCCACAGCCATAGTGTTGTGGCCCGGCCGATTTGGTGAGGAGCACTTGGGACGTTCACCACTCGCTACCGCACACTTGATTATCCGCGTCTTCATCTTTACATCTCGACCTTTTGACCACAACAGTTGCGTGAACAATTACGACATTCCATACTATCTGCATCGTGCAAACATGTGAGCCTCGCATTTTATTAGGTACGCCGTGAGAGATAAGGAAGAACTTACTGACGTACATATCCATTGACTCGGACAAGATAGCACAGCATCAAGGCTCGAATAGCCTGAAGCCATCACCCACATCATATTGCGAATATTCTCAGCCGTCAATCACGCTTTGAATGATTTTTATTTCTTGACAGAATAATTTTGCATCTAAGCAGAAACATCGGTCTTTCGGGGAGAGAGCGCATTGAAAACATATATTGCACAGTCCTAAATTAACCAAAAAAATTTCCATGTTTATTTCTCCAATGTAAATATGCGGATATGACTATTAAACTTATAAAATGTTTCGGACTGTATTTTTATTTTATTTTAATAAGGATATAGATATTTGAATTAGCAAGTAAGAGTTCGTACCTTCTTTTAAAAACATTTGTATATCAGAACATAACTAAAAAAAATGCATCATGCAAGATAAAATGGATGAAAAAGTAAGAAATTTAACAAAAGAAAAGGACAATGCATGCACATATAGACATAAATGGTCAGTGAATTGAATTTCAGATGTAATATTTTAACAAGTGTATGCGTACGTAGTCAGATAAGTCCATATGAAACAAAGGTTGGGTTTTGGATGATATCCGACCCGTTTCAACTCAGTTTTATCCCCTTGTTTCTCTTTGATGAACGTCATCCCACCAGGAGAAGTCGTCAAGCAATGTTGTGCTGAGTCTTTCTTACTTGATCTCCTTGAGACCAAAACTTAAGGTGTATGGCTAATAGAAGATGCTTTCTATGTGTCTCTGCCTCGTTTGGCTCTGGTGTGCCGCCTTGTCTCCTTCAACCAACCAAGATGACGAGATTGCAAACAGATTTTAACTAGATTAATCAACTAACTTGCGATCATCCCGGTGGCAGATGAACCAATTAAAACTATTTGAAGGCTTGCCTATTTTTCTAATACCTCGGCAAATTGCATGCATGTTGACTGTTACACTTATAATACTCGATCTATAATAAAAGAGAGTATGTTGGATTCCGCATTTCTTATTTTTTTTTTTTTTCCGGATAATCTATTTAATTGAGCAGGTGGAGTCAGTTCAAAATTTGGGAGAACTATGATATATCACTATTATATCAGGTGTTAACAAGAACAATGGAATCTAATATTTTGGACAGAATTGGGTGTATAACACTTCATCACAGTTTTAGCAACAGCGTCATGTTTCAAAATGGATATCTAAAAGTTTGATATTTCAATTAACAATTCATATATTTAGTTGTTTTGCAGATTTTTGCTTCCAGTACTTCCAGAGATTGCTGTTAATTGACATCCAGATTTTTGCATATAAATAAATCATCGAACAATATATACAATGAAAGTGGTACCATTTGGCTTAACATCAGCCTCATGAATTTGAAGAAGAGCAGCAATTCCTTGCCCAAGCACTGCTACTCCTCCAATCATGGTACTCAAACATAAACATCTCTCTGCAATCTGTGGACTGGAACACATTGAGCGCCTTCTCAGTTAGTGCCCTCTCAATCTCATATGGAAGAATCAAGCCGGCAAGACCCAACACACCAGCTGAGAGCAAGTGGACAATGCAGCGACTGGAGTAACCTTATGAGGCTTTGGCTTAGTGTGCTGCAGCTCATGGGCCATACATGTCTAACAGCTAGCGGACATATAGCTCCACAGCAGGACTGATGATCAATACGGTAGGTGAAGGTATCACTAGGACGTAGGTGAAGTTATCCAGGAATGTCTTGTGAGTAATGCAAAGGAGCATACGAGAAAGGAGACCAAGGCTAGCTGATCAGCACGGGCCGGATAAGGATGTTCCAATTGTAGAGATCCAAGTGACATATATGATAGAACATCCGGGGACGTAGTTGAGGTCAAGCAAGCGAGAGAGAGAGATAGAGAGAGAGAGAGAGAGAGAGTAGAAGAGGAAGCTTACGGCAGAGCATGCAGTGTACTGGATTGGCCAGAAGTAAGAGCCAACGTCGAAATAACATACAGGTGTCTCGAATAGCATAATTCTGTCGAATAGGAGGGTAACGAAAGTATACTAAACAAAAAACAGAAGAAAAAAAAGTTGTTCTTAACTACTTATGCTTTTAGCTTCCGTAATTTGATAGATATTTCAATCCGTTCAGAGAAAGAGCAATAATCAGTAGTGTTTGTGTGTGGACGTACGACTGGATGATATCCTGTCTTGGAATTATGTGCCCACTCGCTGCCTCTTAATCGGTAACCACCCGTTAATGGTTGGTCTCTGCTCGTCATCTGGCAGTCCAGCAGCGCCGTTAATAACGAATCCTCATCCCTGGTGTGCATGGCTATAGATAAATCTTTAACGCTGCCGTCTCGATCCCCTCGGTACGTACCACCCGCCGTCGTCGTCGGATCCGGAGCCTGCGGCCATGGCTGCGACGTGGGAGGCCAGCGTTACCGAATCGATCAACGCCGTCTACCTCCTCTTCTCCGCCTACCTCGTGTTCGTAATGCAGCTCGGCTTCGCCATGCTATGCGCGGGGTCCGTCCGCGCCAAGAACGCCATGAACATCATGCTGACCAACGTGGTCGACGCGGTGGTCGGCACCATCTCTTACTACCTCTTCGGCTTCGGCTTCGCCTTCGGCACGGGGTCTCGCTCCAACCCGTTCATCGGCACCGCCTTCTTCGGCCTCCAGGGCGTGCCGAATGAGTCGTACGACTACTCCTATTTCCTCTACCAGTGGGCATTCGCCATCGCCGTGGCGGGCATTACGAGCGGCTCCATCGCCGAGCGGACGCAGTTCGGCGCCTACCTCGTCTACTCGTTCCTGCTCACGGGCTTCGTCTACCCGGTGGCGGCGCACTGGGTCTGGTCGCCGGCTGGGTGGCTCAATCCGGACGCCGCGGGCGGCGCACTGCTCTTTGGGTCGGGCGCGATAGACTTCGCCGGGAGCGGGGTGGTGCACCTGGTGGGCGGGCTCGCGGGCCTCTGGGGCTCCGTCGTGGAAGGCCCGCGGGTCGGCCGGTTCGACGCGTTCGGAAGGCCCGTGGCGATGCGGGGCCACAACGCCACGCTGGTGGTGCTGGGCACGTTCCTGCTGTGGTTCGGGTGGTTCGGGTTCAACCCCGGGTCCTTCAGCAAGATCCTGGTCCCCTACCCGGACGCGCCGCAGCAGGGGAACTGGACCGGGGTGGGCCGCACGGCGGTGGCCACGGCGCTCGCCGGCTCGACCGCGGGGCTCGTCACCCTCTTCGGGCGCCGGGTGCTGGTGGGCCACTGGGACGGGCTGGACGTGTGCAACGGCCTGCTGGGCGGGTTCGTGGCCGTCACGTCCGGATGCGCCGTGGTCGAGCCGTGGGCCGCGATCGTGTGCGGCTTCGTCTCGGCCTGGGTTCTGATCGGGCTCAACGCGCTGGCCTTGAAACTCAGGTTCGACGACCCGTTGGAGGCGGCCCAGTTGCACGGCGGGTGCGGCGCGTGGGGCCTCATCTTCACCGGGCTGTTCGCCAAGGAGGAGTTCGTGGTGCAGGCCTACGAGTCCGGGGAGGTCGGGGCGAGCCGGCCCTTCGGGCTGCTGATGGGGGGCGGGTGGGGACTGCTGGGGGCCCAGGTGGTGGAGGTGGCGGCCGTGGCGGCGTGGGTCAGCCTCACCATGGCGCCCCTCTTCTACCTGCTGCGTAAGCTGCGGCTCCTGAGGATCTCCGCGGAAGAAGAACTCGCGGGCTTGGACATCTCCAGCCATGGTGGGTATGCCTACGCGGCGCATCCGGATGATAACCGCAATTACGGGTTGTACTCGGAGTACGTGAGGATTCAAGACGGACCTCGCTCTTAATTAAGATCGTCATCATCACTCTTCTGCTGTCTATATCTATGCCAGCAATCTCTCTTGTCGACTTTATTAGTGTTTCTTTTATATTACAAATTGATTCGCGTCCTAAAACTTTGTAAAGAAATTCTTCTTAGCAATATATCGTGCTAAAGTAGTCTGTCCTTGAAATTTTTTTTAAAAAAAATGTCAGAAAATTAAGAATAAAATTAAAATAGGCTCTTGCGGCGGATCTCTTGTTTTTTTGCAAGACTGTTTGCTTAACCTCTAGTACGCTCTTCAGACACGGACTATATTAACCATCGGTCTCCGTGGAGCTAGTTGGGGCTTATATGGAGTTTGCTCTTGCTTCTGGACACTCCATATTTAGCTTAAGAAGAATCTAATCTCAGTTTTAATTCTGAGTCCGTATTTGTTTAATGTCTTCTTTTACAATTCTTTTACAATAACAAGATCACATATTTTGTGTTATTTTCAAACCCAGCTTCCCGCCCTCCCCTTAAAAAGGAAAAACCCATAAAACGTTATTCAAGTACTACTTGTAAGAACATACAGCGGAGAAGCAATAATACAATTTACAAGTGGTCTCTTATTCTCTTCCAACAGCAAACAAGGCAACAGCGAACACCAAAGTTGATATATTAGTTAAAGAAGTATGTAAGTTGACTTCAGCAAATACACGCTTTCGAAAATCTGAAGAAATATCAATTCACCTTAATCAAGAGCTGAATTCACGATAGAAGCAATTCCCTGATTGTGAGCAGTTGAGATACCACATCCTTCATCGTCATACGGTCTCTCGGCTGCTCCTTTACACATGACAGACCAACTTTGAGAACGGAAATTAAGCATAATTCTGTCCTCTCACTTTCTTTGCTTCCATTTTGCACACCAAGTACGATATGCTCTCTTACTTCTGAAAAAAGAGTTGGATCTACAAGCAGAATAACTTTAGTTCCTTTCGTGATTGCCTCCTCGATATATGTTTGAAGAGTAAGACCATCCTTAAACATGTTATCCGTAGGTCTCTTCCCTATAAACAACTCTAGCAGCAAGATACCAAAGCTGTAAACATCGCCTTGAGTGGACACACGGCCTCCCATCCCATATTCTACAAGCAAGCAGTTAAAAGTAACATTCTAAAAAGTTCAAACAAATAAAATAGGTTTTTCACATGCTATCTTCATACTTAATATTCTATTAATCAAGAAATTAGTTAAGTTGGAAAAGATATTTTATCCTTGATCCCCATCATTGCATATTTAAGTTCTTAGTCATAATATTAACTATAAGCACATAAAAAGAAGAAAGTTTATTTACCAGGAGCGACATATCCGATGGACCCCTTTATCGCAATCGAACTTGACGGATCTCTATGAGCATTGCTATTGCTTTTTGGAAGGAACCTTGCTAGGCCAAAATCCCCGACATGGGCAGTCAAGTTTTCGTCAAGAAGTACATTGCTCGGCTTTAGGTCACAATGAACAATTGGTATCTCACATTCACTGTGAAGATAATTCAGTGCAGCGGCCACATCAATTACAATGTTTAGTCTTTCAACAAGACTTAATCCCCTTGAGTAAGCCTTTGCATTTTGTTCTGGATGCAACCAATTCTCTAGACTCCCATTTGGCATATATTCCAAGACCAAAGCTCTAAAATCATTATTCCAGGAGTCTACACTAGCACAAGTTGTTACGATCTTGACAAGGTTGCGATGTCGAATGTTTCTCAAAGTTTCACACTCTGCCATGAAAGTCTTGAAGGCTTCTTGCTTTTGGAGATTTAGCACTTTAACAGCTACAACAGTTCTTCCATCAGTCAGTACCCCTTTAAATACAGAACCATATGATCCCACGCCAATCAAATTGTCGAAAGAAAACCCATCAGTTGCCTTCAGCAACTCTGCATAAGAAACTTTCAAATGGTTTCCTAGATTTGCCATTACTAGTTGCTTGTTCTTCATTTTTCTAGTCAAGAAATAAGTGACGAGAAGCAAGCTGAACAAAAGAATTCCACAAACAACCGGAACGGTTGCTTTTATAACAACACCACGATCCTTCTTCTTTGGAATTTGAACTGGGCATGGAGGCAAATGCAAATTAACAATACCCCCACAGAGATGATTATTTCCAAGTACTGAAACCACGCTAGCATTCTTAAAGACTCCCTCGTCTAGTACTTCACCGTCAAGATCATTAAACGAAAGATTTAGAATTTGCAAATTGAGCAAGTCTGCAAGAAAATTAGGGAATGGGCCGGACAGGTTATTATGCGAAAGGTCTAATGATTTCAGGCCTTGTAAGTTTTTTAATGTTGTAGGGAGGGGCCCATCAAAGAAGTTGTTCTCCAAACGGAGGTATTCTAGAATCTGGCAATATCCTATTGTCTCAGGGATTCTGCCCGACAAATTGTTATTAGAGATATCCAAGACTCCAAGGTTGCTCAGGCTACCCACTTCTGATGGTAGCGGCCCACTCAAAAAATTATTTGACAAGTTAAGATAGACAGATAAGGAAGAAAGACTGAGGAGTTCTTTGGGGATGGATCCACTGAGGCGATTATCAGCAAGAAACAAGGAATTCAAATTCTGACAGTTGCCGAGACTCGCAGGTATTTCCCCAAACAATTCATTTCCTTGCAGATAGAGCTCATTCATTTGGGTGAAATTACCAAACGAATGTGGTATGTTCCCTGAAAATTTGTTGCTGAATAGGATCAAAGCTTCTAACTTTATGAGCCGCCCAAGAGAATCAGGAATTCTTCCACTTAAGCGATTTTGCTGTAACATCAAAGTTTTCAAATTTACCAAGTTCCCTATTTCAGGAGGGATGACTCCGGTTAACTGATTCTGCCCCATCCTTAACGTTTGGAGTTGGGTCGACAAATTAGCCACCACCCTTGGTAATTTGCCCGCAAGTTCATTTCCCCCTAGGTTGAGATATGTTAACACGGTACAGTTAGTTAGCGAAGAGAGAAAATCCCAATCACTCGCTTCCTTTGCTTCAAGCGTGTTATTCTCCAAGCCTAGCCAAGAGAGGTATTGCAGGCTGCCAATATTAGCAGGAATTCGTCCGCTAAACTTGTTGCTACTAAGATCGATCTGCACAAGCCCTGACGCATTAGCCAACGAGATAGGAATGGGCCCTTCAAGCTGGTTGTAGGCCATGTTAATTGTTTGAAGGTCAGGAAGAGTGTAGCCAATGTTGAGCGGAAGTATGCCGGAAAACTGGTTATATGCTAAATCGAGAGCTTGCAAAGATGATATATTGTAGATTGAAAGGGGAATGACGCCAGATAGTTGATTATTTGACACCCCAAAATACTGCAAACTTTGGAGGCGGCCTAGATCCTCGGGCAACTGTCCTTCAAGATTGTTGTTTGATAAAGAAAGAGTAGTAAGAGACGACAAATTCTTGAACGAAGAGGGGATTGGCCCACCAAGATTATTTTCTGAAAGGTCGAGATATTGTAGAGAGGTGAGGTCCCCTAGCGACGGCGGAATGTTTCCCGTAAAATTATTGCTCAAAAGATCAAAGGTTGTGAGAAGTTGAAGTTTACCCACCCAAGGGGAAATCTTCCCTGTGAGACTGTTGGTTGATAGGTCAAGATATTTCAAGTTTAACAATCGCTCTAGCTGAGCTGGGATTACTCCGGTGAGACTGTTGTTGGCGAGGACGATTAATTGAAGTGAAGAGAGGTTTCCAAAGGAAGACGGTATTGGACCTACTAAGTTATTACTCGATAGATCTATATGCGTGAGAGAGGAAATGTCTCCCAGTGATGGAGGTATCTCCTCTTCGAGCTTGTTGTTGGATAGATCAAGTCGCAGCAGAGATGAAACACTATTATTACCCCCCGACCAAGGTGGTATGCGTCCTGCGAGCTCGTTAGAGCCTAAGCTAAGCACCTTTAGCTCTGGCAAGGAGCCGAGCTCAAAGGGAATGTTCCCTGCAAGCTTGTTGTTGGTCAGGTCGATGCCGAGAAGCTCCCTACAGGAGCCTAGGCTAGGAGGGATGAAACCCCCCAAGGAGTTGAAGCTCAAGTTGAGGAGCTGTAGGTTGCTCAACTGCCCCAGCGCAGGAGGTATAGCACCACTGAGGTTGTTGTACGGAATATGGAACTTAGAGAGGTAAGTGAGATTACCGATGGAAGCAGATATAGGACCTGCAAGGCCCATGGATTCGAGGACTAACTCCGTCACCCTTTCTCTGTGCCGACGACTACTGCATGTGACGCCGACCCATCGGCAAAAGGGTAGCGTTGCGTTCCACGAGCTCAAGGAGCTGAGGGGATCGTGTGTAAGCGCATCCTTGAAGGCCAACAGGGCAAGGCGATCAGTCTCATTGCTCCCGACGGCCGCGGTCGTACGAGACTGCAAGCAGAATGCGGACAGGAGCAAAAGAATGAGGGACCAACAAGCCATAATAATGATCACACAAGTTGGTTACTCGCGGGAGAGGACAGTTTGAAGGTAATCAATCGTTTGATACCAAGCTCAATGCCTTTATTCATTAATAGAAAATTGAAGTAGAGAATCAAAGATGCCGGTGAGATGAGATTATTATTAGTGCCATTAATGAATAGTAGGGTGCAAGACTTTGACTGAACCAAGCGACGACCTGAGAAAGTAACAGGCCTGGACTATACATTGACTTGCAAACCACTACTTTAAATATTTCGATCTTGTCTAGGATGCTATTTCTTCGTCGTATCTTTCGTCAACTCGCTAGGTCCTGCATTCCTTTGTTCATTCAGAAATAGTATACTAGCAACAAACTGTGTAAATTTTTTCCTTGGATTTCTTCATTGAATTTTTTTTAATCTTTATTTTCCGAAGTAAGAATGTATTCATATGATGATCCTTTTCTGAAATTGTACTCTGTAATGCAAAATAATTATCTTTGAAGCCTAACAACTCATCTAAAACGTGTCTATTTAGCTGCGCAGCCGCAACAGCGAAAAAAAAAAAAAACACTCTTTTGTTCTCAAAAAGCTGTGCAGTGCAGCCTGCTCGTGGGCCACACCATGTGGCCAAACAAGCCCAATAAGTTGTAAGCCATAGTTCTCTGTCAGGTTATATCTTGGGTTTCATAAGATTCTGCCGTATAGTGGCCTCACTCGAAGTCAGGAGCTGCAGCATTTACATGGAGCAGACTAGGAAGCCTAGTAGTTAAAAGAGAGAGATTGAGATGAGAGTACGTACGAGAAAGTGCCCTTTTATGGCGAAATACAAGCCATCCATTGTGCTGCTACCCGTACTTAAAAAGGTGCCATAGAATGTTGCTGATAATTATTTATATATATATATATATATATATATATATATATATATATATATATATATATATATATATATATATATATAACACTTTGCAATTGAATTAAATTTTAAAATTTCAAGCACGGCAATTGATAGGAATATGTTAATCCTTTGTCAAAATAGATGAGAATCCAAAGCAAAACCCCAACTAAATACATCACCGGACTGTAAGTTGAACTTTCATAGTATTGAAACGAAAAAAAAAAAAAAAAAGCATGCCATATCACGCTGAAAAGAGGGGAAAGAAAGAAAGAAAACAACATCGGAAAACAACTGATGTGAAGTCACAAGCCATCTGGCATAACTATAGTCGGAGAGCAAGTTCCTGCACATGTAACGAATTTTACATGCCAGTGTGTGTAATCAACTAAAGTGCATTGGAAGTTTTGACTGGTCTATAACTAAAGTCGTAGAACAAGTCCATGCACATGTAAAGAATTTTACATGCCAATGTGTGTAATCAACTATACTTTAGCACGAGTTTACACAGGGCAGAGACTGGTCCCAAGTGCTCACACAGCCTCCTGTTCCTACGGAAACAGATGAAAGAAGAAAAAGAAAACAAAAAAACTCTCATGACAAGTCGGTTCTCATTATTGTTGTCCCCCTTTTTTTTTTTTTTTTTTCCTCAGTTGAAAATCTAGTATAGGGGCCCATGCCCTATAAAGTAAATTTATATTAACATAATTTGAACATACATCTCCAAATAAAGGGGAAACATGAGATAGTGTGAAAGAAAAGAAAATCAGAGGGGCCGTGATGGACCGCAGAAACAGAAAAAATGAAGAGAAAAGCACAAGACGGCTCAAACTCCAGCACACTCTTTTCGCCAATGTGGAAAAACCCAAAATCCAAAACTCTCTGCACGTCCAAGATAGCACAACCACCGTAGAAAACAAAAACATAGAAATAAAAAGCTCACAATATTAATCACAAACAACTCCGAACATGAATTCAATCAACTTTACCAAGAGTATCAAAGTACCATATAAAAAGAAATAAAACATCACTAAATGAAAACATTTAACAAAAAAAACACTTTACAAGAAAAGATTCACAGGCTGAGGGACAAGGCAGATTAGAAGTCAACTATCTCAAAATCAAATCTAGTAAAACCTAACAAGCTTATGGATCCTTTTTCACCTTAGAGAGACAACACAATGAATTGACGAAGAAGAAGCAGCTTTTTTCTCTCTCTCACTTGACTCTTTACTTAAATCTATTTTATTATCATGACCTTAATTAACTCATGTGACCCAACTTGACTAACTTAACCTAAAATGAGATACTTGACTCGACTCAGAAAAACAAACAAAGCCCATTTAAATATTAGATCAAATGGGTTTCCATAAATACCCACATTAATTCTAGCATAACAAAAAAAAAAAAACAAATTTAACACTAATTTTTAGCATTCCCTTAGTGCGAACTTGTAAGAAACAGAACCGAGTCTTTCTTGAAGTTATACAAACTTTGCAGTTGAAATAGCTTTAATGAAGATATCTACCAAGTTTGAGGCTGCACTTCCATTAGCTCGATTTCTCCATGAAGCACCTTCTCCTAAACGAAGTGGTGCTCCACTTCAATATATTTAGTTTTACCGCACAACACCAAATTTGCCGCCAACTTGAATACACTTTGGTTGTTACAATAAATCTTCACTGATAGTTGACTTCTTTTGTCACATTACCAACCAAAGTCCACAACCGTATGGATTCTTGTGTCCTAAGGGTAGCTACTTTGTACTAGTCCGTACAAGAGAGCGTCACGGTGTCTTACTTCTTACTACATCATGATACACAACCAGAATGCAATCCTAACACACTTCCCAATTAGATTTCCTCTCATTAAGATCACCTACTCAATTGACATCGCTAAGACCTACAATTTCACATCTTACACTCTTCTTATAAAGATTACCAAAATTAAGAGAGAAATTAACAACTTGAGAATTCTCTTGGCGGCATCCAAATGAGACTTTCTTGGTACTTGCATAAATCAGCTAACTACCCCCACAAAATATAAATATTAATGAGATATAATAATTTACCAACAAGTGCCTAGAACAGTCTTAGATCCTCAAGAGCCTTACCATCACCCTTCCGCAACCTCAAATTGCATCCGTAGGAGTAGAGCATGACTTCCTCTCTTTTAAACCAAACTTCTCTACAAACTTCTAGGTATAGTGTTTTTAGAGACAAAAATACCATTAACACCTTTCTCAACGTCTGGTCCAAGAAAGCTCAACTCACCTAAATTAATTTCAAACCAAATAGCAAGCTCATCGCTAAGCCTACTAGTCTCTTCGATAACACAATGGCATCCATACCACTATACTTCTTCACAAACATACTAGGGTCGGAATTAGAAACATGAAAACCATAAAGGAGAAGGTATTGAGCAATTTTACTATACCAAGCTCGTAGCGCTTGCTTAAGCCCATAAATCGCCCTTTTCAACCAGCATACATGAGTTAGAGAAATTTTTTAAATGAGACCTGGCAGTTAGCACGTTTGAATCTTTCGATCCATCTCTTCATATAAGAAGACATTTTTTAACGGTGTAAAAAAATCGGAATCGGTTGAATTTTTGATAGAAAATTCTATTCACTATCTAGATAGAGATCTATAACTCTGATTATAAATTGAAATATTTGATCCTCTATTTTTAGGAGGTAATTCGATTTTGACCGTTCATTTTATGCCCCGCATGATGAACTTTAGAATAAGAAATTCGCTTTCTAGAAGTTTCAAATGCTCTAGATTATATTTAACATTATGGATCGTCAATTCGGAAACTCCATCATTGAAAACAACTTGTGAGTACAAAGAGCTCTGTACTCATAAGAGTATAGTAGCTCTACTCTCTCTCTCTCTCTCTCTCTCTCTATATATATATATATATATATATATATATATATATATATATATATATATATATATATATATATATAGAATGAGGCTACTATACTATCTATAGTACCGGAGCTCCGGTACTATAGTCTCATTTTCAATCTTAGGGTGTTCAAATCAACGATCCACATCATAATATGATCTAGGGTATATGAAGTTCTTAGAAATAAACTTTTTAAGTTTTTTCGACATCGTTTGCTTAGTAAGTAAATCGTGCCAAAATGAACGGTGAAAATTGAACAATCTTTAAAATTTGAGGATTGGACTTTTGAATTCAAGATCAAAGATGTTGGCCTTGATCTAGATAGTTTAAAGTATTTTCTATCAAAATTTGAATAAATTTAGATTCTTCTACACCGTTAAACTACAAACTCGCTATAGTAGCCATTGAAAATTAACAATTTTAAAATGGTTTGATCATAAAGTAAATTATGTCAAAAAATATAAAATTTTATTCCTAAAAACTTCAAATATTCTAGATCAATTTTAACAGTGTGGATCGTTGATTTGAACACTCTAAGATCGAAAACGAGACTATAGTACCGGAGTCCCGGTACTATAAATATTATATATATATGTATGTATATATATGTATATATATATGTATGTATGTATATATATATTGTTGTGTGTGTGTGTGTGTGTGTGTGTGTGTGTGTGTGTGTGTGTGTGTGTGTGTGTGTGTGTGTGTGTGTATGTATGTATGTATGTATGTATGTATGTATGTATGTATGTGTGTATGTATGTGTATGTGTGTGTGTATGTATAAGATATCATGATAAATCTAATTGTGTATTAAGAGCACGTTAAGCCTCATGCATCATAAATTATGATCTGGAAAAGCAGGTGAGTATTAGGGGGAGGGGGGAACACATCCCCTACAATTTCTTTTTCAATTTTGAGTACTTCACAGGAAGCCCATACTATACTAAAGATCTTGTTGCAGAAAAGTCATACCAATATGCGAATTTTCTGACTCCGCTATATGCTTGGAATCGATGGCAGAAGAAGGAAAAATTCAAAGGTATATGGCTACTGGCCACACATCAAAAAGGCTTTAATCTTTTGCAGTTAAACTGCCAATCCATTAACACACAGCACGCTAAACTGACCTTGCAGCTTAAAACAATCTGTCATATAAAATAAATCGGCTAAGGAATCAGTAAGGATTCAAGCATGTCAGAGGAAGCACTCCTGATGCTATCAAATATAGCAATTAGAGAATGATATTTGAAGACAGAACCTACATATCAACTATCAGAACATAAATGCAACACACCAAAGGACTTCAAAACCATGATTCGCGGAGCTCAATTCAAGCATAGGAGTAAGAACCAACCAACACTAGCAACTGTCTACTAGAAAAGATACTATTAGCAAACCTTCGCATGCTAGACCCTGACAACTATTAGAAGGCATTTTGGTTCAGAGCAAAATATTTCCACACATTGGAAAGCAAATACGGAAAATGAACAGCATACAGGAAATGAACATTAATGACTCTTACAGCAACAAAAGCTCAAATAAGAATGAAGATATCAGAAGGGAAGCAGATAGTTTTGTGCTTCTTTTTCCTCAGAAGTCTCAGGCAAGTAAATTACTACATAAGAGGACTGGAAGGGCACGAAGAACCAAAGCTTAGCTGAGCAAATCAATCAGAGTCTGGGATTGCATGACCCCGAGAGAGAGAGAGAGAGAGAGAGAGAGAGAGAGAGAGAGAGAGTTATCAATACTTGGTTGGAGACTAGGAGAAGAGGGACTCGTCGATTTCGATCTTGACGATCTCCCCATCATCGAAACGGTCCTTCCTGGGGGCCGAAGGAGGCACCGGGACGCGAGGGGGGCCTCTTCCCTTCTTCTTGTCGCGGGGTCTCGCCTGGCGATCACCATTCACCACCGATTAATTAAAAGGAAGGAACGAAAGGAAAAGGGAAGCATACTGCTGCTGTGCTGATAAAAAAAGAAAAGAAAAAGGAGAGCAACTTACGTTTCCGAAGGAATGCCTGAATCGCTTTCCCTTGGCGGTCTTCTTGTCACCTCTGCCGCAGTAAACGAGGCCGCCTTAAAAGGGAAGGCAAAGAGAAGAGTATCACATTAGAACAATTAGTTAATTAGGAATGCAAACTAACACTATGCCCAAGAGAAAGAGTAAGATGATCGAGAGATACCGGTGGAAGTTGAGGGAAGGGTGTGGGGGGCAGGGGCAGCGCGGAGGGAGACGGAGAAAGGAGCGGCGAAGAGGGTGTGGGAGCGAGAGAAGGAGAGGCGAGAGGCGTGGTGATGATCGGAGAAGGAAGCAGCAGCGGTGGGAGGGAGAGGAGAGAGCCCCTGCCCCTGCCCCTGCCCCAGTGTGAGAAGCGCCATCGCCAATGGTTCTCGCGGAAGGAGGAATACAATCGGATAGGATTAGGATCGAATTAGCTGATAGGGGAGAGAGGACTACCGCAAAACCCACGACGTGTGTTGCGGAGTCACTGGAGTGGCCTGGCCTAGTGGCCTCTCACTCTCAACTCACGAGTCTCTTCGGGGGCCATCGGCCGGGTCAGTGCTCGGCCGGACAGGGAGGGATAAGCTGCCACTGCCAGACAGCCAGACAGGGAATGGGCGGCGCGTCCTCCTTCTACTGGGCTTTCTTCTTTTTGATTGGGCCGGACCCAGTATCCTTGGCCCGGCCTGAGAGATGCCAAATTGGGCGAACTTTTCATTTCTGGCCAGCTAGATTTCAACCCAGCCATTACCTACACTTTAAACTACCAACCAATTAACAGGCTCAAGTCCAGTTTTACCTCTAGCCGGCTTAATATGAGCTCTGAATCCACCTATTACCATGTTACGCATGAACTCTGCGTACTAGCCTACAAATCACACGGTGCGTATTCAACAAGTTTATTTTAGTGATGGGTGTGGAAGGGGTTCAGACTCGAGACCTGGGGGACGGAGTGACTTCAATCTGGGACAGGTGGATGAACAGGAAAGGATCGCATAATAAGGATGATAGTTTAGCTGAATTAGTTGGCAGCTGG
This sequence comes from Puya raimondii, assembly GCA_016920855.1. Classification (NCBI taxonomy): domain Eukaryota; kingdom Viridiplantae; phylum Streptophyta; class Magnoliopsida; order Poales; family Bromeliaceae; genus Puya; species Puya raimondii. The sequence continues at coordinate 67,553,360 of JABWPP010000049.1, forward strand.
TGGGTCACCTGGAAGGCTAGAAACGAGACGATTTTTAGGAATATCCAGCCAGAGCCACTGCATGCAGTCCATAAGCTCAAGTTGCTGATGAAGGATTGGAAAGTCCTACGCCCATCAAGGCAGTCCTCTGATTGATTTTTTTTTTTTTTTTCGCGCTCTTTGAGGCCTTTGTTGCCTCACCCCTGTAGCTTAATTCATCTCTCCATTGAATGAAGCGGGTAGCGTGCTACCTTTCTCTCAAAAAAAAAAAAAAAAAAATATTTACAAATTTTTTAAAAAAAAATTGGAAATAAAAATTAAAGGGGAATTTTTTTTACAAAGAAGTGCCAAGTTTGAATATGCCAGTTTTACTTTCCTGGACTTCCTCGCTTAAAAAGAAACAGCATCTTCACAAACAGAGTATTCACAAGATTACTGTTAATACCCGGTAACGCCTGCTAAAATTTAATTAGTCCACAAACCACAATAGTCATTTTGTACATTACTCTTTCTTCTAGATAATAGATTTTTTTACTTTACAAATGTCTTGAGTCTTTTCTTCTAATTGTTTTTCACGCACAAAATTTCTCAACATGCGGCAAACACTAAACTAGCCCATGAATTTGGCAATACACATCTCTTTAGGAAATGCAAAACTGCAAGACAGAGTATGCTAAAAGGCCGGATCATTACTCGGTTTCATTTCCAGATGGGCTTCACGGTCGTAAAAATGTATGAAGAAAATGCAACAAGTGAGACAAAAACAATCCACCACTCACAATGTTACTGATCTACAAAAGTTGATTCTGCAAGATCTATGGCACGAGCAAGAGCTGCGGCCTTATTCTCGCACTCTCTTTGCTCGTCATCTGGAACGCTGTCGGCCACAATTCCAGCCCCCGCCTGTAGATGGGCCACCCACTCCTGACGCTTACCGCTATACTTATAGGAGTACATTGTATTGTATCGAGACCCTGTTGGAAAAATAATGGTCCGCAAAGCAAGAGCAATGTCCATGTCACCAGAGAATGACACTCCCCCAAAGCCACCACTATAAGGCCCTCGCCTTGTGACTTCTAGCTGATCAATTAGTTCCATTGCTTTCACCTGATTATCATCAAAACCAGTTGTGTAAATAACAAAAGTTCATCCAGACAGTGGAATTAATAGACGACATAATTAGCATTTCAGACTGATAAAACTTCAGTTTTTCAGTGATTTTCGAGAGTGGAAAAAAGGGTTCCAAAGTGGTTCAGCACGCAAATTTACCTAATAAGTTAAGACTAGTTAATAACATGAAAAGCCTGCGGCAAGAAGAGACAGAGTAAGAAAAACATGGTAAAAGGCGCGGGAAACAGATACAAACAGAGTAATTTGGCAGCAAAACATTAAAAGAATCTGTAGAATGCTTTCCAGAAACTTTACTATTATTCTCCAAAGGAAATGTCAGCAAGTTGGCATGCAAACAGATAGGTGAAAACAGATACTACGCACCAAATATACAAAAGAAGAGTGTAGATCGAGCAGCTTTGTCACTACCGAATTAGTAGCTCAAAAAGTAATTGTTAATTAGTGTAGAGACATTTTACAAAATTTACATGTCTCGGACTACATTACAATCATATTGAGAAGTAAGCGAGAGAGGAAGACTAATAACAAGTTAACCGGTACCTTAGGAGCTCCACTGACTGTTCCTACAGGCAATGCAGCACGTAGAACATCCCAACAAGTGAGATCATCAAACAACTCCCCAGTAACCTGTGAAAATTCTCAAGTAACATCAATAAATGGAATTGGCACCATCAAGTAAAATATGTACAATGATTGGATTTGACAACGCATCATAATAGTAAAACCTTTATGACAAGGCATAAAATTAATATGATAACAACTCCATCTTGGCAGATTCATAAAAAGGAAGAGCAATTAAGTGCAGCATATTCGGTTAATATGTGACCACAGGGAGAAGCTCTGAGAAGATAATAAAGGATTTGTACACAAAGATGTATACAGGACAAAATCTAACAAGAGAACAAGTAAAAGCACAACTGTTCAAAGCAAATAATGGGAGAAAATTAAAATAATAGGTAAAGAGGTAATGTTGGCAGAATAAACAGGCCGCACCACCACATAATATTCTAAAGAACAGAAACGAAGCATTCAAGTTCCCAAAGGAAAAGAGAATCCCAAAGCCTGGTACTACAAATGTAGGCTACATTCATAAATAAGACAAACTGATCTAAAAAATTACTGAGCATCATGACGTGCATATGTTTTACTGCTCGCTTCATTACCAAAGCAGTCTTCCGAACTGTTGCATTTTTGGGAAAACACTTAAACAGTTAAAACCATTTGACAATTGCATAAAGAAAAATAAGTGCCGTACCGTGGAGCTGATGTGCATTACATGGGAGTACCGTTCAATATTCATTAGCTTTTCAACCTTGACAGTACCAGGCTTTGACACCTGCAACAACAGTATATACAAAATAACTAAATGCATAGGGAAAGTGAGAGGCAAAGGGCAATACAATCCCCACATCCTGTTGAATTTGCACAAAGGATCGATTATGAAGTTTATAAAAAATTTAAGAAAGTAGTATGAATTAATCTGCAAGCTAATTATAGACCACAAATTAAAAGAAGAGGAGAGGAAGTCCTCAGAATGAAGAAAACATTTAATAACAGTTATCTGCTCTCAAAAATTTCACAAAGACGAGAGGAATGATTGAAGAATAACTTAATTGACAACTTTCCAGTGATCAAACTGATATAATAGAGACGTTTAGCAGAACAAGGAACTAATTGTGAATTTATACAGATGACAAGTTCTTTAAACCAGGTGATTTAACAAGAAGAAAATGCCCCGTCGACCATGCATGAATGGAGGAATAGATGGCAAATCACCAGAACCAAGGAACTTGCCTCGACGGTGGAGTGATAATTCACCTACTTCAATTATGATTACTAAATCACCTAAACTTAGAAATGAACAGAGAAAGTGAACAAGTAGAAAAGAAGACAGACCCTTCCAACATCATTCCTTCCCAAATCTACAAGCATTATGTGTTCTGCACATTGCTTTTCATCTTTTAGCAACTGCTGTTCTAGAAACTCATCCTCCTCTGTTGTCTTCCCTCTTCTGACTGTGCCAGCAAGTGGACGGTTAACAATCTTCCTCTGTCCAAAACAGGAAAACAGAGTGACACTTCTACACATTCACAAGATAGAATAAAGATTAGACTGCAAAGAGCAAGGGGAGGAAAAGCTTTGAATTAGTACCCACGGATCAACTGACAAAAGGATATGCAAAAGTATGATGTCAATCATTAACCATCTCTTATGCAAGAAAATAACCAAAATAAACTTTCAGGAGCATCAAAAGTTTTCTTGCATAACAAACCTAATTACCTTCTCTAACTACTCAAGGAAAAACATCGGATGTCAAAAATTAGCACACACGGCTGAACTATAACAAGCCTAATTCCAGATAAAGAGGTCTACCTTTATATAACAGCAAAAAATAAAAAAAAATAAAAAAACGGAGATAGCGTATATAGTTTTTCACAAATCGTAATATGATCTATCTCTTCTCCTAGCTCTGTCGCGGGCTAGCATCATAGTCTTGCATTCAAATTGTAAAGTGTGATAAATCTGAAGAAGGTCTTCCATATTCTACCTTCAATTAATCTGCTTCACGTGATCCATTAGCATAACCTTGTACAACAACGTCTGGATAATCAAACTCTTTCTGAAGAGCCCTCAGCTTTGCACCAAGTAACAGGACACCAGAAACCTCAAAACAATATGGCAGATACAGTTTTCTGACAACTTTCCACATTTTCGATGTTTGCTAAAGAGAAATTAATATGGGTAGAATCTTTTCTTTTTCTTTTGAAAAGGAAGGTTGCAGGCAAAGACAGAATCTGGTAATCCAGGAAAGGTTTATGTTTAACAGGACTGTTTCCTAGAATAAAAGTGTTAGAAAGATAAGGTTAATCCAGGAAAAACAATCGTCAAAAATAATTGTTTGCTTGGATAAATAATGTTCATTTGTTCCATGCAAGGTTGTAAATAGCGGATAGCGGGTACATAACGTTTGGAGGATCTCATAGCGGAAAGCGGAAAGCGGATAGCGGGCGCCATAGCGGGCGCTATGAACCCATAGCGGTTTTCATAAAAACAAGTTTAATATGTTTATATTCCTTGTAAAAAATTACATATAATGTTTATATTTCTTATAAAAAAATACATATAATTTTGAATAAAAGATAAAATTTTGAAGAAAAGACAACTAATCATTCCTTTTTTTAGTATTGCAAGCCTATAAATATTTAATATGATTATCTATTAAGATTAATTTTAAAATATTACGATTTAGCAAACCAAAAAAGCATAAAACTCGAAAATATATAATATATAAACAATCTAAATAATTTGTAAATGGATGTCAAAAAGGATAATCTTAGGTAAATGATTAAAATCTTATTCATCAGAAAGACATTCTTCTTCTCTTTCGCTAGAGATATTCTGATTATCCACTTGAGAAACCGACCCGATTAGATATTTTAACATGTTTGCACTTTTTTAAGTTTTGGGCTCATAGCGCCCGCTTTCCGACTGCTTTATAGCGGCCGCTTTAGCGGACCCTATGCCGCTAAAGCGGCTGCTATGAACCCGATCCGCTAAAACCGTTTTAGAGATCATGGCGTAGCAGTAGCACATGAAATCCGCTATAGCGGCCGCTATGGCGGGCATAGCGGCCGCTATTTAAAACACTGGTTCCATGCACACTGTTGTCATGATTATAATAGGAACACTCCAGATATCAAAGACAAAGTCAAGAATGTAGGCATGCCACTATTAGCAATCCATCAAATGCTCTAATAACTCCTTAGGTATAACCCAAGTATAGAACAACTTTTTCTTCCATTGAAAGTTACTATATGTATACTTTAAAGAAGATCAAGAGCGCATCTGACATTGATGATAGAAGAAAAATATGGGAAACAAAAAGACATGAATCACATGCACTTTAAAACTTAATTCCACAAATAGACGGCAATAACCTCTAAAGCAGTAGAATAACCCAGAGTGAAGACAACAGAAAAGATGACGCCAACAACTTAAAATAGTGAGACATAGGCTGTAGGCTCTTCAGAAATGAGAGTGAACCAGAGATAAGCCGACAAAAAAGATAAACTACAAGCTCAAGTTTGTCGTTACTATCAGTAGCACAAAAATACCTTCTTTACACGAGTAAGAATTTCAGGGCTTGATGCAACAAGAATACATCCCCGCGCCTGCACAAACAAAATGGAGTTTTTAAAGAGACATATCATTGTGAGGGTCAATGTAATATTCAGAAAAGATAAAAAGTAGATGTGTAAACAAAGACACCACCAAAGGGAAATTAAGCACTCAAATACACAGTGCTGGAAACGGTTAATACACCTGCAAGTAGGTCATATACGGACTTGGGTTCACAATTCTCAGTGCTCGGTACACCTCAAAAGGATCCGCAAATGTACGCCTCTCAAAACGCTGGCTTAAGACAATCTGGAAAATGTCTCCTGCTAGAATATGCTCTTTTGCCTTCATAACAGCCTCCTTGTATTCTTCACTGGTCATTGATGACTTCCTCAACGAGGAACCAAATTGGCGAGTTTGTAACTTTACAGAACCAGCAGAAAGCGTTGGACTAAAAGAATAGACATCCAAGTAAGTTGGTACATAGGAAGGAAAAATAAAATTCGAGTATGAGGAACAAAAACTGACTAATAGAAACACCATCGACAAAGTAATGTTACTCACACGTTAATATTATGTACTCTGGATAGCAAAACGTCCAATCGATTTTTCCCATCATCATAGGCTTCCTCAACAGTAGAATATCGGTCTAACCGCACCCAGTGAATCACAAATGCTTTCTAGAATCAAAGGTACAGTGCGACAAAATTAATCACTATGTTGCCAAGAATATGAACTTTGTGTAATCACATAGTTCTTGATTCATGAGATAGAACTCAAGACAATGCAGATTATAGAATTTCCATACAACATAAAGCTACAACAATGGCCGCCAAATGATTTAAAAGAATTTCATGGTGTATCAATTTGGCAAAATAAAATCATTTCAAGAGAGTGAGACACTGAAGGAATAGACGACATGCCACTTGTTCCACGATTTGCTTCAGGTTATTAATAAAATAATGTTACCTTTTCCACATGATCAAACACAATGACGTCATTGTACAGACCCAGATGAATATCCGGGAGGTTCCTATCATCTTGAGGAGCATTGGAAAATGGAAGTTTTTTCTTTTCAACATAACGCACTGTGTCGTACGAAAAGTAGCCCACCCATCCACCTGCAAAAGAGAATTACACTTGTATATTGTTTTGTTCTCCCAAAGATGGCCAGAAATTTAATATTTACAAAATCTCTTTTTTCACAACACCCAAATGAATAAAATAAGGTTAACTTCTAACAAAATTAAAAGAGTTGACCGAAGATTATTGTTTCAGACAATAACCGATACGATTAGGATAACAAAAAAGCCTAGCACCACAAGCCTATGTTCCTCTTATTGAAAACAGACAGGTAAAATCAGATGAAAGTGGAAAAGGTGCACTGTTATTATGGACCGTCCTAAGCGTATGGCATAAATAACGACAAGATGAACTTTCTCAATCGAATACGACAGCTTGGAGATAAATTCTGCTTCCGTGCACATGCTTGCACAAACAGGGTTCGCCTATAAACATAGAAAGTATAGCCTTGTGTGCAGCATAAAGGAACCAAATTACGCAAACAACATGTAATCAACAATTTTCCATCAGAAGAGAAGCAAAGAGAGCGCAAAAGTAGACAGGAAAAACAATTGCTGCAGGTCTCTTTCTATGCGCTTACATGAAATCTCGCAATGCAAGGAAAATAAATCACATGTTCTCTCATGAGCATATATAACCAATTCTCAGCTCAAACTAAGAACTCGATCATTTTTAAGCTTGTACCAAAATGCATCCCCTCTTACAACAACATTCTCCGGGAGCTGGCTATAATAATCACAGAGAGTTTGAGCATGTGAGGCAGGAATGACAAGATTAACAGGGGAACGACGCTGGAAATCCTAAAGGGGGGGAGACAAAAAAAAAAGTACCACAGAAGGCATCAGGAAGCTCGTCGATCAACTGAGGAGACCAAGTCTCCATGATACGCCGAGGGATCCGCATCGGGTCCTCCACCAACTCTTCAGTTCTACGCCCTTCTTCGTGGTCCATTATCGAGACCAAGTTCTCCTTCGCCACGATCTCCATCGCCGGCTGTGCGCCCACCACACTATACCGGCCCTGTCGATCACATCATAAGGAACGTTCATTATGAGATAGGTGTGAATGCCGGCGACGAATGGGGGGTGAAAAAGGAGAGAAGAGAGGAGGAGAAAGAGAAGGGTAATGGGAAGGGGAAGGGGAAGGGGAAGGGGCTCACAGCATTGGTCCCGCGAGAACCTTGCTCTACGGACTCGAAGAGGAAACTGGGGGCTTCCCGGTCGTCCTCCTTCACGAGGCAGCGATAGGCCAGCACCGGCGTGAGGTGATCGCAAAATATGCAGCGATGGAGCGGCACCAGGTTCCCCTTCTTCGAGGCCTCCACGAACTTGGCGACCTCCTCTCTCTCGGCTGAACACACAACGACGACCTAAGAAGAAGGATCTATTTAAAGAAGATTCGTATTATCTCCGTCGTACCTAAGGCATCCGAGGGGCGGAAAACTGCATGGCAGCGGAGAGAGGGGAGGGAAGAGGAGCGGTGGTGGCCGCGGGAGCAGCGGAGGGGGGCGGAGGCGGCGGTCGCTCGGCGGCGGAAACTCCAGGGTGCGAGACGAGAGGAGATGGACAGACTTTCCATAGAGGAGGAGATATTTGTGATTCCGTGTTCAGACTTCAGAGTACGAAGGAGGAGGGTCAGAGAATATGGATCCCTCCCCGAATTATTGCTATCTCAGAAGGAGAAGCGGCCCGGTTGAGGGAAAAAGAGGAATGTCAGGCTCGCTCATTAATTACCAGAGATTCCCAGATTTAATCGTACAAAGGATGAGCATTAGCATCTCTCTCTCTCTCTCTTATTACTATCATCGCTCGCGGAGGGGAAAAAGAAAAAAAAGAAGAAAAAGAAAAAGAAAAAGAAAAAGAAAAAGAAAAAGAGGAAGAGCTGAAGGAGGAGGAAGAAGGAGAAGGAGGGAGGACGGAAGGCAGTATTAGGGTTTTGTCCAAAGCGGCACGAGAAGGCGGGCGGGGTGGGGAGAAACCGAAGAGGGAGGCGCCTCCAGCAATTTGGAGCGTTCGACTTGGATGGAGGGAAGAGGTCGAGCATGGACCATGACGGTACGGTAACGAGAGGGCGTGGCCACTGTACAGTACGACGCCCGGGTGGGAGGGGCTGACGTGTGGGCCACCGGGTGAATAAGGGCCCACATGTCAGCGGGCTTAAAAAGGAGCCGCAGGTGGGCCGTTCCCTTCTGTCCGTACCGGAAGTCATGCGGCTGGAGTGACGACGCTCACGTTCAGCCCATGTTTCGGGCCCGTAGGTGGTCAAACAAGGCTGCCAGTACATTACGGACCGTATGCAGCACGGATGGCTAAAGACTTGATAACCAGTGATTAAAACTCCATAAAAAATTTTCAGACAACTATTTTTATGGTGGGTCATTTCTGTTGGCTCTTTTGCATGGTTGTCCAAATTTCTTAACTAAATTTCAGAGTATTAATACAGTGAACCCATATCTTTTTTAATTGTGAGCACCACGCATGCCTTACTTAACTAAAGTCATTAATATCTTTGGTTGTCACTAGTCGAGATATCAAACAAGACAAGACATGTGACGCTTATAATTTGAGCTAGGAATTGCAAAGCATATCTTATTCGGAGCAACTAATCAATATCACAATCAGATTTATAACAAGGATCTCACCAAGTCCCAAAACAGAAGCAATCACGGTTGATCATTCCCATTGTTAGCAACTTCACTTACACTATATTAGACTCTTGTATTAAAACAAATAAAATAAAATATGTGTGATTAGAGTCTTCTTAAAAGTTTCCATGGTCTTATCTCCACAATAGCTAATGGGCAGGCAAGCCTACGGGCCGAATTTCTTAGTGTCGAGACTGTGTTACTGGCTCGGCCCGTAGAACATTTCTCAAATCTCGGCCCACATCCAGCTTCCGTGCATTTCTAGGCTCCGTCCTAGGGCTTCTTCTTTTACATCTTTTCCCATATAAACTATCCGGTCGGCCTGTATGGCGGCCATTTACGATCTTAGAACAGTGAAAAACTTGAATTGCTATGTTAAGCCCAGCCCAAGGCCTGCCAAAACTTGAATTGCACATACCTATCGGAACTTAAGCTTACAATTGTTTTGAGTCAAATAATACATGTGAACCTCTTTAAACTCTTGGAAATCACTCCTAACAATCTCTTCCTCGCATATGTAAAACAATCGAGTCTTCTTTAAATTTATTTCCAAAGCATTGCATCGAACTATTTTTGGCTCTTCTCTGAGATTTGTCTCTTAAGCTTTCCGTGTGTTTAACCTGCCCCTGTTTGCCTAACCTTAGACCAACATGAGCTCAAGCATAGAAAATAAACCCAAGCATACTATGCCTATTGGAATCTACCAACCCAAAAGGTTAAGCCTGTAAGTTTGTGCTTAACAATCCTGTTAAGAACAATAGGCCTGTACTAAATAGAAAATAAAATCCTAACCGATATATAATGTTCCACTGATGAGCTTAAACTTGCGGATTAGATATGAGCACTTTTTTTTTTTTTTTGAGAAAAGGTAGCGTGCTACCGCTTCATTCATTTAGGATATAAACTTGGCTACAAGGTGAGGCAGCAGCCGGGACCTCAAGAAAAAAAAATAAAAATAAAATAAAAAAGAATAAAGTAAAATAAGAAAACATCAACCCATGGAATTAGATGTGAGCACTTTTCAACAAGCATATACCAACTTTTTAAGCCATTGATTTTATTTAACATAGAACTACTCTCATGTGAATTTATAGCACTTCTTGCCCAAGGTGACTTCTAGGACTACTCACGAAGGAAGGCGATGGTCAAACATTCGATAGACAAAATTTACAAACTTTTACGGGGACAGAAGTGGGGAAAGAAGATAACCCCAAAAGCAGAGCTCTCATTTGGGCCTTCTATTTGCCATTGTAGTGAGAAGTCGAAGGAACTTCAATGCAAAATCTGAAATAGCATTCTCTGCATAAGCTCCGGCCATGCCAAAACAAATCCAAACTTGTAATAGATTGTGACCAACCGAACAGACAGACATCTAATCACATGCGGGAAATGCCCGAAAAACTAAAAGAAAGAACAAGAAAAGCGAACGGTGTATTAGAATATATATAGAGGATAAGTTAAAAGCAGAGGGGGTAAGTGCCTCAGCAACCATGTGAATTAACATAAGAGTCCTATCAAGGACAAGCCGTAGCATGTGAGGAGAGGTGGAGCGATGGAATACATGGCTTTTTTCTTTTTTCTTTTTTCTGATGTTGGTTAAAAGGAACAGGAGGAGCATCTAAATTAATTAATCCTAAGGCATAAGCAAGTAAGCAAGCGGTCAAAGTAACCACACTACGTACTCCAACAACGTGCAGACCATGTGGAGGGGAAGAGATGATCCCTTTAGTTCACAAGCCTCTCAGTTTTAGAAGAATCATTGCAAAAGGAAAGATTTTTTTTTCTTTCATTTTTTTTTTAAAAAAAAGAAAGCATTAAAAGAAAACGAAAATTAATTTTTCTGTGAGAAAACAACATTCACTCCCACGATGAGAGGACGCCCCCACCGCCCCCACCACGCCGATCTCTGAAGATGGGGATGGGGGTATTTTTCTAATGGATATACGTGGGAAACATGCTCGTAATTATTATGACAGGCACTGAACTAGCCACGCCACAATATATATATATATATATATTTGTAAATGCTGTAACAAGTACAGGCTATATTTATAACAAAGGAAGCGTCATCAGGAAGAAGGCCCAAAACTGATGACAACGGGCTTTGAATTTGCTTTTCGCCAGCAGACGGAATCATCACCAATACCATAAACATATATCAAACTAAAAAGTTATATATTATATCAAATATCAAATAAAGAAAAAAGGAAAACATCATCATATGGGGAAAGCCAAACTAATTGAGAAGCCAAAAGAAGGGGCAAATTGAGGAGGACCAGAATGGTGGAAGCAGCAGTAGAGGGGCTCCACTTTTGATGCTAGCTTCGCACCTTTCTGTTGTATATTACAGGTGACCCAAAAAAAAGCAGAAGAGGCAAACTTCTTATAGGCGTGAAGAGGGGGACTGCTATTGAGGGAGTTAAGTAATAAGTATGAATTTTACGGATGCTGCAGCGGGGCGGGGGCGGCCGGGGTGGGTGCCTTGGGGCACTGATAGCATTTGGCAAAGAGGCCGAACGTGTCGACCTGCTTTACGAAGTTGGTCACGCTGGCCCATCCACCGAGCCCGAATCCCACCACCAGCACCCACACCACAATGAATGCGTTCACCACGAACATGCCCGTCCAGCTAGGGAGGAAGAAAGGGGGCTTCTCCGCCGCGTTCTGCATTAATCCAAAACCAAAAGATATATTAACTCATCAGTTGTCCATGCTACTGCAAATATAAACTAACAATTTAAAATTTCAATTCAATTATTAGGTCACCGTTTGAGTTACTGTGGAAAACCTACGCGAAAAAGAAATAACAGAAGGGAAAAGAAGATTACGAAAGGAACACGCCACCTGTCCTAATAAATGCAGATCTCCATCGACACCGCGATCAACTCGGGCAATTTCATGGGCATAGACGGGAGATAAATCTGAGTGGATCGTATTATCCGTTCAGGTTCCTTCACTCCTAGCTCAAGCAGCCCATCTCATCTCATGGCTGTCGCTATCGACGGAATGCTCCATGGGCACTTTTCACATATGACGGGCATTATTATCCCACTACGGAGCTCCCTAGTATTAATTGTGTAATGCAGCATAAAACAGTATAACTAGTCTGGGTCCTTAATTTGGGACCACACATATAGAATTTGGATTGGCCAAAATTAGAGCTTGATGCCGTAAAAGGGTGACCAATGTGCCATGGGAACTTTTCGAATTGAAGATAATACAGGGAGTCAATCAAAGACAATGTGCCGTTACTAATAAAGGCGGAACATCAATAAATATTTTATCTACTAAAGCTAAGCTGCCTAATCAACCAAACAAAACTCGGCTCTCATGAGACGAGCAGATAGAGTGGGTGCATGTTAAACAAGTATCGATCATTACCAAAATAATCGAAGGCCAATTCTTGATTCCCTCAACAATTTGATAACTTCATCGTGTTCTTCCAGTGTACTTACTAGATGTCTATTTCCATCCTTCCGTCAGGTTTACTGAAAGAACTACATTAATCATGTCCGACCTAAAATGTTTTGTTCGGGATTCCAAAGGCAGTGGTCAAGTAACCGGCGGTGAGAGCTAGCGACTTAATTTGGTTTATTAGAGCTAGCGACTTAATTTGGTTTATGAAAGATAAGATGGGATGAGATGGAGGGCTAGGAAGCAGCGGAGGAAGGAAGGATATATGTGACATCTGGGGTACTTGGTTGTCTCTGCCACTCAATTAATGCGGTTGTTGGAAGGATTTAATCATTGGGTAAGCTGGGGGGAGGGAGGGGCCGCCTCGCCTCGGTAATTTGACGACACTGGGCTGGTTGTACACTGTACACTACAATCGCATTCAAAGCGCCAGCATAGTTTGGATGTGAACAAAACAGTAAATAGACCGCCAACAGTACCCTAGCTAGCTACGGGCGTACTATTTATTATTTAATCCTTAATTTCAACAGCAGCAAGCATATTTACCAACCTAGCTAGCAGTACATTTATGTACGAGAACAAACAAAATCAGAAGGATTAATTTAAGTGTAGCCAAATATTTAATATTTTAATTAAAATATTAAATATTTTAATATTTAATATTAAACATTAAATATTATACGCACCATTCTGGCTGAGGCCTTGCGGTAAGTGAGCATGTGGGCGAGGGAGGGAATAATGTAGACGGTGAAGCTGACGAGAAGCGCGCCGACCGCCGAGTTGATGGGCCCGAAGAAGGGGAAGATGATTGCCAAGAACCAGATGGGGATCACCACCGGCAATCGAGCCAGCGCCCGAAGGCAGATGCTCTTGGTGTCGTGCATTCCGATCACCTTCTCCCACACGAAGTAGAGGGGGGTGCAGGCAAACCCGAAGGTGATGAACTGGTGGATCAGCATGAGGATCACTGCAGCATCCCTGAACCCGGACTTGGGCAGCAGAGCGAACGCGTTGGAGTGATTCAGCAGCTGGTCGCCGAATGCCCAGTACACGGCCGCTGCCGATGGCAGCGTCAGCGTAAAAACGTACAGCGTCGCCAGCAGGTAGATGTACTTGAACTTTTGCGGCTTCCACATGGCGTGCATGATCTCCCTGCAGTTGCACACATGGTGGCACAACCGTAAATTGATTTGGACTAATTAAGATGACATATAAAATATTTGGAGTGCCAATCTCATGGCTCGCAGTTCGACTTTGGACCTAAAGTTGAACCATGTGGCTGCGAGAGGATCGCTTAAACTATAACGAACAAAACGGCCCCTGCACATGGCCTCCTAGCGATTAATGGCTAATCTCTTTTGTCATATAAAAATTGCTTTCTCTTGTGTAAAGGCCATGGTATACGGCCAAGCAAATCTTGTGAAATTTAATCGTTAGTCCTCTGATCCATCGAATAATAGAGGAACCGGGACTGTATTTGCATCTGCTATGAGATTCATTTAGCAATGAAACCTGCTGTTAACTTTGGTCCTCCTATATTTTAACTCTAGTAGTAGTGATCCAGAGCAATATAAATCGATAAGGTAGAGCAAATTAAGTATTGCCTAAACATAAAATATCCAAGCTTCTTTCATAATTTTTCAGCTAGGAGATAGTAATGAACGACCCTGATTAAATTATCAAAGTGAGGATGATGATTTAAGCAAATCACAACCATAAGCCTGATCAGATGAAATTAATTCTCTTCCTTGGTCTTGGTCCCCCACTCGACTTCCAATCAGCACCCCGGCCTTTTAGCCACCAATATGATATAAAAAGAAAATAAGCTACTCTTTTATGCCTTCCATCATTCAAAACATCCTCTTTCTTTCTCCCCCACTAAAAGATTCGCGTAGAGAATTAAGCATAGCTAGAAATTCCCTTTTATCTATCAATATAAAAATCATCCCAGGGTGGTGGGTGGGGTTGATTTATTTACCACTAATGAGCACCGTAACAGCTGGTTCCCACTAACGCCAGTCAAGTAAAACCCCTACTAATTAGCATAGGGCTTAGGCAATTGAAGAATAGGGATATAATCTGAGCCTTCGCTAATCTAATCTAATCTAATCTAATCTAATCTAAAACCCGGTCCGTTTGTGGAATTAAGTGGGGCCCCAGAAAGATGGGAAATTATTTCCAAATCCGGGCTGTCCGCCCCACCACCCAGCAAAAGCTGCCGGATGGAAGGGGCGGCGGACAGAAGACTAACCCCAAAACGAAAAAAAAAAAATAATAATAATAACTCAGGCTTTAAAAGCGAGTAAGGAGGGAGTGAAAAGTTAAAATAAAGACCCTAGTAGGAGATATATTGCACTTTGCCTTGCCCCCAAAAAATAAATAATAAATAAATAAATAATAATCGAAAGCACTTATTGGGTGCGGGCTATGAATTGTGAAAGTACTAGCTAGCCGTGGCTAGCCGAAGGCCCCGCCCACTCCCTAATGAATTCGCCTGCTATATAGACAGAAGCCTACAGCGTCTCCTACTCAGTCCTGAATATTAAAGGCTAATTAATATACAGCAGCAGGCGAAGTTAAGCTCTTACACGGTGACGGCGTGGCCTCCGAAAGTGTAGAGGATGTTGGTGGCGCCGGTGAAGTACAGTACGAGCTTGTTTGGAGCCGAGTGAATCACGCCCTCCCCCTGCAGCAACAACACCAACACAGCATGAAATAATAATATTACATTGCATTTGGGTTAACATCATCGCTGCTACCTCTAGTACTAGAGCTTGCCGTCATCATCATTTCCTTCCCTTGCACAGTTCTCCTTTTCCTCCCCTCCCCACCCCTCCCCTCCCCAAAAAGTCAAGACAAAAAACAGAGAGAACTAACTGCCCACGAACTAATTAAGCTGGCTGCTGTAAGCAGCGAAATCACCGTCATCATCATACAGGAGATGATACAGGAGGAAGGAGTGGTGTAGGAAAAGGAGAAGACAAAATTTTAAAAAGGGAATTTTATAATTATAGAATAAATCAGTGCCGAAAAAGTGCTACTATAGGAGGAGGAGGGTGTGGGGGTGGGGGTCGGGGGTTTTACCTGGCCGTGCAGGAGGGAGGCGATGGTGAGGTACCAGGCGGTGTAGGTGGTCATGCCGAGGCCGAGGAAGGACCAAATCCTGTAGTTGTGGAAGGAGGGGATGAACACCGTGGTGGCGCAGCACGCCCCGAAGATGTACGTCCACGTCCTCTTGTCCAGCCGGTCGTTTATGTAGTATATGTTGCTGATCGAATCAGAACCGAACCGCAAGATTTAAAAAATCGGTCGAAATGCGTGCTGAATTAGCGAGCGCTGATCCAAGGGTAATGGATTCGAGAAAGGTGGAAGCGTCCGTTCACACAAAGTACCTGGCACAAGCGATGAGCTGTATGACGGAGCCGAAGAGGAGGAAGGTGCAGTTGAAGGCGAGGCCGGCGGCTTTCCAGTAAGGGCCCAGCAGGCCATCCAGCACCTCGAACCACTGCACCCACGAGACCAGCAAACAGCGGTCGGAAAGCAAAATGCAGTCTTAGTAATTTGAGGGCGGGATTGGCTGCTGTGGGAAGGAACAGAGATGGATTCGCCTGTGGGGAGGGGAGGGGAGGGGAGGGGAGGGGAGGCTGACCTGGATGACGTGGTTCTTGAAGCTGACGTTCTCCTTCTCCTTGCGGGCGCGGAACTCGACGTAGAGGACGCTGATGAGGTAGGCGGTCCAGCTGCCCATGAAGCCGTAGAACAGCTGCAGCAGCACCCCCGACAGCATCCCCAGCTGCGAGAACGAATACGGCAGCGTCAGCAGCACCTGCGCCACCTGCATTCCCAAATTTCCCATCCCCCCAAAACAGAACAACCCCACCCATTCATTCATTCATTCATTCATTCATTCATGAACTGATTCCTCTAATAATAAGCCTAGAAACTAAGAAAGCAAACCAGCAAAAGAAAAAAGGAAAAAAAGAATTACACGACACGTACTTGATTGGAGGCGCAGCTGAACCAGGCGTCCCAAACGGAGCCGCCGTGCCAGAGCATGCTCTTGACGCTGAAGAAGGGCTGCGGCTCCTCGGCCGCCGCCCTCTCCTCCTCCTCCTTGCCGTTGCCGTTGCCGGTGCCGGTGCCGGTGCCGGTGCCGGTGCCGGTGCCGTCCTGCTCTGCCTCGTTGAAGCTCGCCACGATTGTGGCCTCCTCCGCTTGCTTCTGGGCCATCATCTTTTTCTCTTCCGCACTTCCTCGACCACCCCTCCCCTTGTGGTGGTTCCCTTTTTCCCTTTAAGCTAGCTCCCGAAGCAGAGCTGAGAGGGAACGGAGGCCGAGATCCGTACAGATCCGAGATCTGGAGGAACAGGGGGTGCAACGCGACAAATCAGAGCCGCGAAAACGATACATCAAAAGTCAAAAAAACAAAATTTTAAAAAATAACCCCCAAAATACAAAAAAACAAAAATGAAAGAGAATTTGAAAGCTCAAATTCGCGGTCCAAGCACTACCGATCTCTTTTCATACCACAGGGTGAGTATCTGGGGGAAAAAGTTTTGTAACTGAAGTAGAAACAACTGGGCAAAGCGGATCAAAACAGGAGAAGACAACATCAAGTTCAAAAAAAGGCGGATACCAGAATGCCCTGCTGCCTGGGTTTCGGAGAGGTCTGGGAGTGGTAGCGAGTAAACTTTTGTTTTCCCCCTTTTGTAACGCACAACTGCTTCTTATGTACTAACTAAAGGTAGAAGGTAGAAGAAGATGATGCATGCATCTCACGGAATCTCTCAACGGAAGGTTTGGCGCTTTCTATAAATACTGCGGATGACACGTTGGGCATGAGGCGGCGAGATGTACTTCAGTACTTGCCGTGGGTTGGGTTGCTATTCTGGGGACTGAATCGCAACAGAGACGGTTCCCACTCTCATCTAATAACACACACACACACACACACACACACACAGAGAGAGAGAGAGAGAGAGAGAGAGATAGAGAGAGAGAGAGAGAGAGAGGAGAGGAGAGGAGAGGATGTATCTTATCAATATATGGGCAATGGAGTGGAGTGGAGTGGAGTGGAGTGGAGCCTCTTACCTTTTTTTTCTTTTTTTTTTCCTTTTCCGGTCCTTGTAAGTCTTATCTTTTCTCTCTTTTTTTCTAGAAAAAGAAAAAAGAAAACTCGGCTGGGGACTTTAATGCGCGTAATAATAGAAGAGTAAATTGATTCAGTAGCGGAGAGGAGCGGCTGGAGAGCAGCGGAATAAATGCTGCGCTGCGGGTGGGATCGGCTCGAGGCTGTTTCAGACGGAGGAGGAGACGGAGGATTTGATGAGTGCTGCTGCTGCCAGCCTTTTCCTCTGGAATGTGGCAGGCGTTGTTGCTGCGCCGCCCGACTCCTCCAATATCCCTCCCGCCACTCCAAATCTCTCTCTCTCTCTCTCTCTCTCTTTTACTGTTGTTGCTTCTTCGATCTTAATCTCTCTTCTCTCTCAACAACACTCTTCCGAGCCACTGTAGTCCCTCTCCCTATACTATTATTATGTGTCTCTTCTCTCTTCCTATGATGGGACAGAACAGAATTAGTAGAATAGATTAGGATAGGGAGCAGTCACCAGCGGGGATGGGGAGCAAGCGAAAAGAAGAGGGAGATAGATATGGGGTTGGATTCGATTCGGTTGGGAGAAAGAAGAAGAAGAAGAAGAAGAAGAAGTTGAGATGGGTGGAAACACCAGTGGCGTTTTACTAAGAGGGGAGGAGGCGCACAGCACACTATATAGGCAAGGATTAGGAGGTTCTTCCTCCTTTGACTGCGAAATCCACTTGGGTCATTTCATTTCCCTTCATCCCCCCCTGCTTTCCTTTTTCTTGTGCTTAGCGATTAACATCGAATGGAATAGGACTCCTGGGGCGATCTCAACTCTCAACGGCTCTAAAGACCCAGGACTCCCCTTTGGCAACAACAAATATTTCTTTTTCTTATTATCATCATTATTATATATTTGTGGTTTTATTTTTTTCTTTTTCTTTTTCTTTCAAGTGTTACTATTTAATTTGGCTTTAACTCCCTCCAGCTTCGATCTCTTCTTTTAATAAAAGCTCGGATCCGCGTCCCACTTCTCGGGTTTCAACTCCGAAATCTACTGTGACCGCAATCATCAATAAAGCTACTCCATTGCTTACCATGATCAAGTCATGGGGATTCGGAGAAGCATTAAGAAAAAAATTTAAAAAAAATTACCCCACCGTAAATTAACTATTAAATAAGAAGAAGTCAATAATTAAGAAATAATAATGGGCACAATTAATTGACTTTGGGCCTTCCATGTGAAAAAACATGATCTAACGAATTTAATGGCACTCTTAATAATAATAAATACCTAGGTTTATAAAGCGCGAAACGGCTTTTAGGAGCCATTAAATTCTGGGTGGGCCTGCTCAGACAAGGCGCCCATCCGAATGGTGAAGCATGCGCGTCCGCAAATTACAATCATTATTACATAACCTTGCAATTAAACAATTAACTTATTAGCAGCACGAGTTAATGGTACGAATTTTTCATTAATTTCTTTCAGGGTAAAAGCTATTGGTCGTCCCTGTAATATTCTCATTTTATCTGCTTGATCTTTGCACTTTTCTTTTCAATATTTTTTTTAAATTAAAGTATAAGATAATTTTCTATGCATATTTATCTGAAAAACCGAAAACCATAGCACAATAAAGTTACTTGTAAAATTCATGAGAAAATGAAAGTCTTTTTGTTTGTTTTTTTTTTTTGAGAGAGAAAGCTAACATACTATCTGCTTTGTTTATTTTTTAAAAAAATAAATTTAGCTGAAAATGAGAATCAACTAGGATTCGAACTTGGAACATCGGATATCAACCACTAAGCCCTTTGTCACTCGCGCTAGGAACGATCGGTTGTTTGTTAAAATAATAAGGCACAGTTTATTGATAATAGGAGAATTTTGTACCCTGCAATCTGCTCCAGACTATCTATAGTGCACTGTCAATTCCATCTAATTGGAAGAATAGAACACCAAGAGAGAAAAGAGCTAAAGAGATTAAAAGAAAAAGGAAAGATGAAAATTAGGAAGTAGAGTATACGTGTAAGTTAAGTACCATTCCTATGTAGTGAGACCAATAAGAGAGGAAGGAGATCGACCGTCCCTAGCGAAAGTGGCAAAAGGCTTGATGGTTGGTACCCGAGGTCCCGAGTTCGAATCCTAATTGATTCACATTTTCAGCCAAGTTTATTTCTATACGAAATAAATGAAGCGGATAGCGTGCTACCTTTCTCTCAAAAAAATAATAATAAGAGAGGAAGGAGAGATAAGAGAAATAGAAAAACAAAGAAAAAAAAATTAAAATATAAATTATTAAACCTAAATAATAATACATATATATCTCTAGAGGTTATTTGGCATTAATCATGGGATAAGCAGGGGAATGGTATGAATATCTCTAAGATATGAATATCCACTAAAGATGACCTCATCATTTTATTTTATGAATTATGCGCAATGAATTATGATAAGAGAAGAATGAGCAGTTAGACCACTGCTTTGGGTCCCCACGGATGCTGGTGCAGTTATGGATCTATTGATGTATCCGCTTTTATAATTTAGATAGTTCAATTTTTTTTCCTTTTGATTAGCTCATACACATTATTGAAGGTATTACAGAAATTCGCCAAATACATAAGTAAATCTTTACAGACATTTTACCGAAAACTTTAGTATTTCCTTGAATAAATATTCACGGCATATGCACCCATATTTTTCTTATCCATCTACTTTCGTTTATTTTTGTTGCATTGCAGTTATAATTCCATCAAACTATTTCCGAAAATTATCTAAATTTATTGAACTTTTGTCTAGACTTTTAACTTTTCAGTCTTTCAAAATCAAAAAAAAATTGGCTGTCAAATTAATGGACATTGGGGCAAACTAACATTTTTGTTCAAACATTTCATTTTTCAATGACTACAAATTAAATTTAAGTGAAAACAAATAGGATCAAATTGCAATTTTTAGATAGTACAACAACTATCCAAAATGGATTTAAAAGGAGCGGAATAATGACTACAAATATCCATATGAGGATTCAGAAGGACACTAGCATATATGGTAAATCATGTAATTTGTTTAGCATGGTTTTTATTATTAGTTGGAGAACAGCTGTTGTTACGATCAACCCAATTGCTAAGCTGTTTTAGATATTTGGTCTATTTTATTAGTAAATTATAAATGTAATTATACTGGCAAATATATATATATATATATATTTGAGAGAAAGGTAGCATGCTATCCGTTTTGTTTATTTCTTTTAAAAATAAACTTAGCTAGAAATGTGAATCAACTAGGATTCAAACTTGAGAGAACTTGAGACCTCTGGTACCAACCATCAAGCCTTTTGCCACTTGCACTAGGGACGGTCGGTGGCAAATATTATTAGATTACTAGTAACTTTAGCTGATTCTTTTCATATTTGATTTTCTTATCAATTTAAAATTTATATAGATTATGGATCATAAGTAAGAGTTTTATATTATTTTGTATTCAATGATCAGTCTTATTAACGCAGAAGAGTTTTTTCTCATATTGGCTTCTACTGCAGACAAAATTCGAAGGATAGATATATTATTTTCTTAAAATTATCAGGCATTAGTTAAAAGGGGGTTAATTTTAGTATATATGTCCGCATTAGAATGTATACAAATGTAGAGAAAACTTATATGTTAAAAAGATAAAAGAAAGGAAAAAAGAAAAAAAAAACATTAAAATTGAGCATATTTTTGAAGTACTCCGTACTATAGATGATGTTGCAACTCATGTATGCACGTATCTAGAAAAAGTAGATACGAATTCAGATCCAACGCCAGATACCTAAAAAGGAGTACAAGCCCCTATCTTGCAAAATCGGAATCAAAACTCGGGATATATTTGGCCTGTACTAGTTGCACGTAAGAAATCTTCCTTTGGCTCTATTACTTACGTAGTTAATTAATTACCTATTGAAGAAGGCTTATAGTTGTTAATTAATTAAGGCATTCGTCATCCATAAATTCATTGGTTAATAATTTTACTAGCTAGCATGATCAGCATTCACGGATTAGGAATATCCCCCATGATTGCTAGCAGTTGAGAGATAAGCTCAAAGAAGCTTGGAAAGATTGGGAAGAATCCAAAAGAGGTGTATATATATGCTCATATATAAATAAATATATATGTAGATGATCCATCTCTCTCTCTCTTTCTCTTCTTTCTTTTTTTCCTTTTTTTGATTTTTTTGGGTGCTGTGGCATGTTGGTTTATAGCAAACGGAGTTTTGCGTGCTCGGAATTAGCTTAGCTAAGCCTCCCTATTGCGAGAAGGCCGTGTTGCCCCGTTAATTCCTCACACAACCCCCACGTTTGCCCCTTCATTCGGGATTGTGTCGGCTCGGTGCGGCCTCCTCTCTCCCTTCGCGGCCCCAGCCCCACTCGCAGCTCCTTTGCGTCTTCATTTTTGACCCACACCTCAATTCTTATTATTATCATTATTATTATCTTTTGATTTCGATAATCCCTTTTCCTCGATCGTCTTCTTAGTTAACTAATTAAGCACCTCTCTTTCTATTCTCAATCATTTTTCCTAGATTATAAATTGGTCAGATGTGGCGCAGGTCGATGGATGCTCTACATGGCCACTCGTGTTGCCCAAACGACGTCCTTAATGCTCGGCATTGTTTAGTGGTGCGGTAATGATTAATAGCCGGATTTGGACGCAATGCCCATGTTCACTAGCTCGGGGCCATGTTCTCCTCAGTCCTCACCGGTGGCGGTTATTAATCTCACCCTCCACAAAACCACGTGGCCCATGCACCGTCCTATGCTCGGGTTCGAACCTCAGTATCTTAACTAAACAACCTTCACCGGAGTACTTAAAATCTATTTTAAATTAACTAATCACATCATCAGGAAATTGCTATATATCTTCACTCCCGTATAATATTTTTTTTTTTTTTGAGAAATAGATAGCAAGCTATCTGCTTCATTCATTAAGCAAGATGAATTAAGCGTACAGGATGAAAGCAGCTACGGCCTCCGAGGCAACTCCCGTATAATATTATTACCCTTTTTGAAGGCTTAAGCGCATATATCTATATAGATATGTATATATGTGTGTGTGGGGCGGAAGAGGATGCAGATATCAGATGGTGGGTTTCGAAAAGGAGTGTGTTGTTTACTCATGGTCATATAGATGGGCTCTAATAGGCTTAATACAACGGGATAAATGGAAATAAAGTAGTAAGCACTAACAAAATACAGATTCCTTTGTTGAGGAACAAATATACGGTGTTTAAGTTGGTGGGGGATTAATTAATTAATTAGCTTTCTCCGCATTACTTTACTAATCAACCTTTACTTTACTTTTTTAGGACGCCGTCGGGAATCTCTCTAATGGCGTGAGGAGGTGGGAGGGCCCCGCATCACACTAATTAATAAAGACGCCAAACACCTTTTACACACACACTCACTCTCAGAGGGTTTAGGGATATATAAGAAGATAAGGACGTCAACACCACACCCACCACTCACGTGCCTTTTAACTTCACTTCGGACACACGCGTGTCACGTATTCATTGGTCACTATTTTCATCCAGCACCTCCATATATCAGGGGCGCATCCTTTGCCTCACGGCGTACGGAATCATCCTGCCGCTCATAATTCAAGTCACTCATATTTTAATAACTTAAATATATTCTGCAAACTAATGAGCGGTGTGACAGATCGATTCAAGCATAAAAAGAAATTCACAAAGATAAGACTATTGAGAAACTGCACCCTTCTGGGCCAATGTATCTCTCAATTTATCTCTATTGAATGTGAACGAGAACCGGCTATCTGATGATTGCGATCAATTGGTATTAGTAAGGAGTAGGAGTAAAGGCCATAACACGCGCGATTGTATTAATTGCAAGGTGTGAAGGGTCGGGATATACGTACTAGTCCGAGGACATTGGCCTAATTAGATTGGATTTATGGGAGTGTGGGCATGTCCTACGCTAATCAACAGCGATGAGTAGTGGGGTGCCCTTTACATTTGGTTTGGGTCATGGACCCATCCATATCCCCTTTGGCGGTGGAGGAAATCTATTGCGCTTCATTAAATACGGGTGACCCGATTCCTTTATTAACAACATAATGAAAAGAAGAAAAGGTAAATATAATGTGGGGGGCGCAACCTCCCAAAGGCCAAAGGAGGTGGCTCCACTCTCTCATCACATGTACATCGGATTGATGCCAATAATTAGCCATAATTCCATCTCGCCTACCTCCTCATCTGCCTAATTCTTGCGCTGTAACGAATATATAGCGCACTAATTGTTTTTTCAACTTAATTATTATATATGTGGAGTCAAGTGCTAGCACAATTAGGTTGGATCGAGATAGCATAATTCAACCATATCATGAGAAGCTGATTTGAAATTGGTCAGATTAATAGCAAGTCAGGGAGACTCTGATCAACTTCGAACTACCTAGCTACTTGGTAGGTGGGCTAGCTAGACTCTCTTTACAGGATAATTGATCGGTTTCAGATTGGCTCGAGTTCGCTTGCGCTGTGGCCTGGTGTCCAAATTGGTCACCGTATGATTAGATGATCTTTTGGAAAGATTGAGCCATTGGGAGTACCTGGAGCCAAATAGCGTGAAAATATTGATACGCATAAAAGAAAGGATCTTACAACGCCTACTATACTTTCCTTAATGTTCTGAATTTATATTATGGCGACAAATATGGTACAACAACTGTTCTAGATTTTGTTTGATTTTCGATACTAGACTCTCGCTATTATCAAGAATGCGCCTTTATTTATTTACTCCTCTGACTTCATTAGCTCGAACTCTGCGAAGTTGCTTGCAAATCTTCTCGAGCTGTTGCCAGTGAGGAGCGTTATCTTCCAACCCTGGCGACTCGGGATCCAATGTACGGCGATTGCACCGAGTCCGAGTTCGAACCCTCGTGCAGGACTCCCAAGCTTGCTCACTACGATATACATGTATTTAATTCACTTCCAAAATGACTTCATCCAGCTTAGATCCTTGTGTAAGAGCTAGGTCTTAATCTCGCGACCGACCAATCGTCTTTCATTTCACATAAATAAAATCAGTGACGATTTTATATGAAATTTCGAAGAATGCAATTTTTTTTTTTTTCTTTTCCTATTTCCATTTCCAAGGATGCAATTCCATTTTTGCTCGTTGTACCGAATACACTACCACAGAGTTTATACTACAATGCGTAAGTATTACGACCTCTTGCAGTAGCTAGTCAACTCCTTTGCAAATTGTGAAATTAAACAATAACATAATCTCCAGATCAATAGAAAGTCAACAGTCCTGTGCGGGTACTCGTATGAAAATTAAGTTTATTCATCAAATTGAATAAAACTGGCACGTCAATTAGTCCGGGGACCTAGTAGAACCCTATCTATGTATGGTCAATTATATAAAAAAATAGATATCCAAGCTAGGGAAACTATAGATGCATTACTCTATTAATTGATCTGACCTGTTCTTTCCTGTCCTTTCATCTTGGAGGGGACCCTCCAAATCCAAGCTACCTCTCGATCTAATCCGTGCCATCTAATTACTGCCATTGATCTGCCTCTCCCAGTTTACTGGGCAACAACATGCAAACGCGGACGAGTTTTCCAGAAAGATTTCCCTATAATTAGTTAAGCTATTTATACACTAATAAATTGATGTCTTGTCTTAGACTATAAATATAGAGTCGAGTAGGTATACTTCTAATATCATGAAGCACTTGATGATATCAAATTTTCTAACATTAGATTTACTTCTCAACTAATTCCACCAATTAGATTATGCTATTCCACCAACCACCTACTAAATCCTCAAGAGACTACTAATATTGTAACTTTGTAAATCTTAATCCAAAAGCCGAAAACGTAATAACGCTAATGGCTTGGTGCTATTAAAAATATTTCAGCCCAATTCATATATATATATATATATATGAAATTATCTGCAGGCACATCAACTGTTCATTAGAACAATATTACAGAAATGCATAGTAATATTTTGGACATTTTGACTCTAAATTTTTTTTAGAGTGCATTGACATTAAATTGGAAGAATAGCCGTCATTCTGTAAGTATTATCATGATTTCGCAGAGGCCAACATTAATAAATGCTAGCGAAAATCTTACTGCTTCCTGTATAAATTATTGCATAACGATTCACGTGCCCCAAAACTAGATATTTGATAATCAACGAGAGAAGTTTACGGCAAATATATCAAATATTTAAACCACTATTGTTACCGTTGAAGCATAGTGTTTTACAATAATAGTTGACTTCATTATATATGCTCGCTAAACTGGTGAAGGTCGGGTGCAGGCCACGGACGGAGGCGGAGGGGATGGTGATCTGTCGGGGAGAAGTAGAAAGGAATCTCCCTCAATTCCTTTTGATTAGGGAAATGTAATGGTTGATGTTCAATTAAGGCTCTAATCTCTTGATTAGGGAGCAAATCTTAAGATTGGCCAATCACAAGTAACAACACGTGCCATCGCCGAGGGAATTGCCGCCTCTAATTGATGTTTAAATAAATGCATATTGTTGGCTTAATTAACCTTATGTTCTGTGAAACAGTTTGCATTAATAACCCCTTTCTCAAATAAACCCATTTAAATTAACGTATCACTTTCCCGTGTTACTTACACAAGCTAGTGTTTAGTATATATGTGCACAGCCATTGGAAGCTGAGTGATTCACAAAACGAAATTGGCATATGATTGTCCTCCCAAATAAAAGTTCGAAAAGAAAAGGAGGCACGGAAACTTGAAACGTATAGCGGTGTCATCCATTAATATCGTACCGCTTCGTTTATTTCGTATAGAAATAAATTTGGCTGGAAATGTAAATCAATTAGGATTCGAACTCGGAACCTCAGGTACCAACCATCAAGCCTTTTGTCACTTGCGCTAGAGACGGTCGGTATTAATATCGTATATTGAACGGTGAAAATTGTTGTCCAAGATAACTTCATTTATCATTTTATTCTATTCAAATTTATTGAATAAAATGTTTGAGTGCAAGTAGGATTATAGGTAGGTTCTTGCAGCACAAGATCTAAAGAAATCTTCGCAAAGCAGATGATCTGATCGTTCATTCAAAAGACAGATTTTATTTTTTTTCAATAACAATAATCAAACAGCTGACTAAAAAATATGATCGGCTAAATCACTTAGTGTACTGAAAATTTCTGATCAACAGAGATTAGAACCATGACAAAGTTCTGATATTGCAAGTATTATTGCGTGAGTTGGCATCCAATCAGCTTGGAAATTTAAAGGTCCAGGGCTCCTGTATGATAATATGATATAGGCCACTGAAAGGCTGATGAGACCAAGATTCGAAGGTTCCACATCTAGATGTAGCACAAGTGGACCCATACTCTACGGACCAATTTATCAGGGCCAAATCCTTTTTGTACTCAAATTCCATAGGCCAAAATTGCACTAATAGTCTGCTATACCATAATTTAGGTTATCTTTGAATATATAAACATCTTTATTTGGTATATTCTTCATTTATTCAAAACATATATAATGCTTGGTAGATCAGAAGTGTGATTGAATATTTAAAACTAATATTCAAAATAAGATAAATTATTTTTTAACTGAAATATACTATCCTGCTAAATTATATATGTTAAAAATTTTAAAGAGCAAAAATTAAGCCGCTAATTTTCAATCAAATAAGAAAAAATTTATACAAAATAAATTATTATTGAATATATTATTAAATATCTTATTATTTCGGTATCCAAACAGGATCTAAGTGAGATGACAAGTATATTTTATTATATCTCCTTTGGCTTGGAATAGCTATTAGCAGCTTATGTTGACTGGGCAACCAAAAATGCTCATTTGAAATGAGATATTACCAGAATTTAGCTGATTTTTTATTTTTTTTTATTGGGATAAAAGATATTGGCGGAATCAAGATAGCGGGGAAATGATTTAGATTGATAGGGATAGGAGTATCTTGAATATAGGTGACGCAGCTAAGAAAGGGTAGGCAAAGAAGAAGATAACCTAAGATTCATTTCCAATTTGATTTCATTTGCCTAGGAATCCGGTGCTCACTACTTGCTACATATCCTTGTGTGCGTAGGTGAATAAGAAGAAGTTCTTCCCAAGCCTTGAGATTTCTATTCTATTATTATGTTCAATAATTGGTGCCAAAGAATGATACATCC
This sequence comes from Puya raimondii, assembly GCA_016920855.1. Classification (NCBI taxonomy): domain Eukaryota; kingdom Viridiplantae; phylum Streptophyta; class Magnoliopsida; order Poales; family Bromeliaceae; genus Puya; species Puya raimondii. The sequence continues at coordinate 67,580,999 of JABWPP010000049.1, forward strand.
AACTTTAACCAAATTAAAAATGGAAAAAAATAATATTTGGTTGCATGTAAAAGCGATTCGGAACTACTGTTCAAACCGAATTTTGTTTTCTTCAAATATCTGGTTTCATATAAAATGCATCTTCATTATTTCTGACATTTTCTTTTTATGAGACAAAACATGACTTAGACAATGAATAATCAATTTAGTTCTCCGTTTACCAACCAATTACTAAGCCTCTCATCTTGGGACTATCTAAATCTATTATACATACATACATATATATAGTTTTTAGCTATTGGATTAAGAGATGTGCGGTTAGGATAATATGGGCTCTCTAGGGTTAAGTGGATGGTTGGTTGAATAGTATGATTTAACGGATGAAAAAGATAAAAATAGTAAATCTAACGGCGAAAAACTTGATAACACCAAATGCTTCGTGCTATTAGTAGCATAGTAGCCGGACTCTATATATATATATATATATATATATACATATATATGTATGTATAATAGATTTAGATAGTCCCAAGAGGAGAGTGGACATTAATAAGAGACACCACCATCTGAGCCCCATCCATCCCTCATCCTCTGCTCCACTACCGGCCTCTGTCTCCCTCTTGTCTCCCCTTTGAGAGGGATTTCGAAAAAGCTCGGATGGATGGACGCTCGGATGGACGCTGCAGTAGCTCGCTGATCTATACGACTCCATTGAATTTGAGAGACATTATAGCTCGCAAAAAACACAACCCAGTGGGGAGAGATCTCATTCAACACTCGCAAATGTATAATAATCTTCAGTGGTTAATTAGCACCCAAATATATGCATCGATCGAGTTCCATCAATCCTTTCATGCGGACTCCTCAGGGTGCACACTTTTTGTTTACACAAAATATCTGATGATGGATTCGGATCCACGTGGCCACTATTTGCCCATTGTGCCCACTGTTTCGAGGAGAGCAGGTGAGGGGAGCAAGCCCTAATGGTCCAGTCACTTGCGGATCGCAACTCTTTTGTGCATAGTCAAAGTCGAGTGGGTTTAATTAATTGATGGGAGAAAGGCACAAATAGAGGAGCTATAGCCACATCCCCATTTCCAGCCCAGAAGAGGAGGACGGACACCCCCACATGCCACATGAAGTGGGGGCCAATTAAGATACGGGGGAGGGGAAAAATAAAACACCAAGTTCGAGTTAATGCTCTCTCTCCCTTCAATCAAACAAATTCAGCTCTCTCTAGATCTCTCTCTAGATCTCTCTCTCTCTATTATTGTCTCAATCCTAGGAGGGTGTGGCTGCGGATGAGCTGTTGTGAGTAAATTTAGGTGGCCCATCCCAGGTTAGCTGGTTAGGTCATAGGTGCCGCACTCGGAAATTAACCTCACCAAACACCGACAAGTAAAATACCCAAGTCACTGTTTTGCAGAAAAGCCCCAATTATTTGTTTCATTCCCTTCTTCTTTTCTTTTCTTTTCTTTTCTTTTCTTTTTTTTAAATAAAAAAAAGAAGAAAATTTGACCCCAATTATTTGTTGCACGAGGCATCTTCAATAGGATCCTCAGTAGCTGCTCTCTGAATTCAAAATCCTTGGAACCCGGAGAAGATGATGGATCTTTCAGGATGCCGGAGATCATGAATCCGATATAATAATCCCGTTTGTTTGCTACTCCTGGATCTAGTAAGACCGACTAATTAAACTCATTCGGACTCTTTGACTATGTTTTTAGAAAATAATAATTATTATTATTATTATTGTATAATAACACAGTTTTGTTGGGGGATATCAAATATACCATTACCTGTTTTCTTTCGTTTATATGCTCGTGAATGTGAACTAACGAAATGAGCCAGTTTTGGCCTAAATCTAAATGCATTCAAGCGTTCCACGTGAATATGATGATACCAAGAAAGATTCAGATAATTTTACCTAGAAAAAAAGGGATTAGAAATTGTAGCATTTTACCCAAATTCCACTGATCTAATTTCGGTAAACACGTTTGACACTTCATAATGAATTTCTCCCTTTGAGCTATGCAATACTCTGAACATTACCTCACATAACCACATTAGTGTGACCGACCGTCTCTAGGTACAAGCGGCAAAGGGCTCGTGGGTTGGTATTCGAGATCCTAAGTTCGAAGCCTAATTATTTCACATTTTCAGTTAAGTTTATTTCTAAAATAATAAACGAAGCGGATAGTATATTATTTTTCTCTCAAAAAAATAATAATAATAATAATATGAGTTACATTCTCCAGGACAATGTGGTACATACTGCATTATTTCACACACTTTTGCGAATTAAACTATAACATAAGTTAGCTAGGGGGTTACAAAATTAAGAAAACAAGCACAAAGGGGAAATTGACCATCAGAACAGCATGCGAGTAAATACTCATTTTAACCACAGTTTTAATTATAATTTTATGATGTTAAAAAAAAAAAATATATATATATATATATATATATACACTACATGTAGCTAGCTTCCTATCACACGTGTCAAAGCGGCCTCTCGGGTCCCTCCTCCATTCTGGAATCTGGATCCGCATTCTCCGCGGACAACGAAACGACGATCCCTGATTGTGATATCTTCCGTAAAACCTGAACACAAAACAAACCCCAAAACTCCTACTGGCGAACGACCCATACTTGTATAATACCAATCGACATTTGGTAAGGGGCAAAAAAGAGAAAAAACAAAAAAAAGGGAATTAGAGTACCAAAAACAAGGATTAATTATTAGATTAGATTAAACAAACAAAAGCATTGAAATATATGCGTACGAATATGAGTGTGAATGTGAATTGGGCGAGTCCCTTGCCTAACTATATACCTAACAACCGTACCTACCTGTCCGACTCAATTTGATGCCGAGTGATCTTTATGAGCTGTAACCATGATTTCCGGTCCTTGCCATGGACCCATCCACGACTAACCCCTCGGAACTCGAAACTTGGAACTCTAATTTGGAATATTTCCCTTTTTAACGCTAGCTAGTTAATAATTTTACAAGCTTATAATAATTGTTTATCGTGCCACACTCCTCATCATCATAACGATCGAGATTCACTTCTCGATCGATCCTTATAAAATTAATTAATTAATTAATTAAACCCGGCCTATTTTATTTAGCTCGTACGGTTGCAAGGATCGAGGTGCTTGACAAAATTAAGCTACGTAGGTAGCTAACACTCCGACTCAGCAAGCAGTTGGGTTCGAACCAAGTTTCCGAGCTCGACTGGGAGCCATGCAGGCAACACCCGAACAATGATATAAATGAGATGGGAAAGCTGGACCGACAGTGGACCATCCGTTACTTTCACTAGCTGATGTGCATTGTAATATACACAGAGTGTGTGAACAAAGAAAAGATAGGACCAATCCACATTTGAGCCTTTCAATTTTCAAAGAATTCGTACTCATTACGACTGAACCAAATGCGTTTGGCATCTCGACACAAGTGATGTTGTGCAACAAACCTATGACAATCCAGGCCATTAATTAGCCCTGACGACTAGTTGAGCTCAACTTATTAAAGCATGACAAAACCATCTCAACTAATTATTGCGACAATTCATAAGCGCTCCGAGGAACTTCCACTACGCTAAGGACTAGTTTCAGGCGGCTAAATTCGCAAAATTCAACACTTAATTACTAGCTAGCTTGACTTATGTGTGTGTGTGTATATATATATATATATATATTATAATGGAGAATTCTAACGCGCGACACTGTGACTGTGATTTGATTTGATCAGCTGCGGTCGTATCTTTTGCACCTGAAGAGGCAGGAGCAGCAATAGGTGGATCTTTTCGTCATTTTGCCGTATAAATGCAACAATGATAAGATCATCTCAGGCTGACATACATCGATCTTATTTCCTTCACCTAATATTGAAGGTGATGCTAATGAAAGAGCGCACGATGCAAAGGAGTTATCTGATCTCTTTGAAGTGTCGGACACGATCGCTATTTTTTGAATAGAACTGTTTGAAAGTATCCATAGCAATTTTCTTATATTGTTGAACATCAATTTTTTACTTTTCTAGGACCAAATTTTTTGGTAAGTCCAGAATTATATCAGATAGAATAGTGCTAAGCTAGATTCTGGGATGACATGGCTCAAAAGATGTGGCTTGTCTATACTTGATAGCAAAGCTTATCAGTGTGAGGTATTCGATCAGATCCCACTTTTACTAGTGGGTTCCTAAGAACTAATCCATCAGAGCTTTTCCGGTGCACAAACTGAGCCACTCGTGGGCTCGGATACTGTGGAATCCATCCACCCAAGATGCCTGTTAATATTTGCACGCAACACCGACCGTCTCTAGCGCAAGTGGCAAAGGGCTTGGTTGTTGGTACTCGAGGTCCCGAGTTCGAATCCTAGTTAATTCACATTTTTAGCTAAGTTTATTTCTAAAAAAAAATAAACGAAACGGATAGCGTGCTACCTTTCTCTCAAATATATATATATATATATATATATATATATATCTATGAGTCCGGCTGAGATACTATCGATAGCACCAAGGGCTTGGTGCTATCGAGTTTTCCACCGTTAGATTTAACCCTTTGATTATTTTTACCCGTTAGATTATACTATTCAACCAACCACCCACTCAACCCTAGGGGGCCCACATCATCCTAACCGTATATTTTTCAATCCAATGGCTAAAAAACTAATAGCACCAAGCCCTTGGTGCTATTGATAGTATTCCAGCCTAATTCTATATATATATATATATATATATATATATTTTTGCACGCAACTCTCTTTCAAAATGACTTCTCATCCTGATCCTGCTACGGGCTAATGTCTTATCTTAATCTCTCTCTCTCTCTTTCTTTTTTCTTTTTTTTTTCAATTTTTTCCCCCTAATATTTGGGGGGACCCCCATTTGGTTAGGCCAATTTCAACCTAGGTCGATACGAAGATTCGGAGTGCGACCTGGCACCGTCCCTCTGAGTTAGGTGCGCATCGGCATGACGCTTTCCACGCGCGCGCACGTGCGCACCCTTAATTTTGTCACCCTGCTCTCTTCCTCTTAAGCTTTTCTTTTTTCCCTTTTTTCTGTCTCTCCCTTGGAAATAAGATTTGAATTGGAGCTGCAGAGATGGGCGTAGTGATGATATAGAGGATGTAGCTGGACGCGCTCGTTCATTCAAAGAAAAGCAGAAGAGGAAAATGAAAGTGATTAAGAGAGAGAGAGAGAGAGAGAGAGATAGTGGGTTGGTGGAATAGTGGCAGACACCACCCATGACTTCCATAGTTAGAAGATGGGAGAGAGAGATGATAGGACCATCAGCCACAGAGTGAGGGAGGGAGACAGGGGGTAGGTGTCAATTCGTTACGAGCTGCAAAGTCGGTCTTCGTAACAAAAATTTTATGTAAGAAGAATATCATCCAATAAAAGAGAGCCATCATCCTAAACAAGAGGAGACGTTTTTCACAATTCTGATTTCAGTACCAACGGATAGACTCATTGAATATGGTGTTATTAACCGAGTAGATTCGATAAATTTAATCTCACCCCTTTTAAAACATGTATTTGAAATTATGTTTCATATTGTCCTTAACTAGTTTGGCCTCTCTCTCTATTTATAAGATCTGAAAGGACTCGCTCTCTATGCCGCGCTGTCGTAGGTTGAATTCGCCAATCTGAAAAGAGAGGAAGATGTCCTGTGATTGCGACCTTGGCAAATCTAAGATACGATCCCAATAATTTGGCCTTGGATGCATCCTAACATCACATAGTTCCTAGCTGCTGCTGTTTGGCCGTGGGGCACGCTAGTTACTCGAAAGATTCCAAAATTTGGGTTCAATCCCTTGGTTTGGTTGCCTGCCTGATACTATTAGTCAAAGAAAGTAGTTGTAGCCTCTAACTTGTCCTAATTTTCTTCTTGTAAAGCTCTGTTTATCTGTCTCCGTACGATCTTATTGAACCCAGAATTGCATGATAGCTAACATTTTTTAAAAAAACCGACCGTCTCTAACGCAAGTGGCAAATGGCTTGGTGATTAATACACGAGGTTCCGAATTCGAATCCTAGTTGATTCACATTTCCAGCTAAAGTTTATTTCTAAGAAATAAACGAAGCGGGTAGCGTGCTACCTTTCTCTAAAAAATATATATATTTTTTTTAAGAAAAAAAGAAAGCCAGGAGAGCCACTAAACAATAAAGCGCTGCTGTTGGAACGGACTAGGCCAACTGGCCCATAAAAAGCCTTTTGGCCCAAAGATGGTTGGCCCAAGGCCCGAAGAGTAACATGGGTACTGTGTCTGGAGTGGACCTTCTGGTGCCCGATTGCAGGAGCGAGGCCTCGGTCATGGGTCAGGGCCGAGAGGAGGCTGCTATTGGAATGGGCAGGTTCTGGGCCGTTTACTGGCCCATTAGCTCCCCATTAAATTCATGTTGCTCAAGGTCTCTAGATGCTCACTCATTCTTTTCTTTTTCGTTTTCCCTTTTCTTGTGTGGAGTTGTAGCAGAGTATAGGCCTTACCAAAAAAATATAACCTATTTTGAAATGAGTATCTGAGCTTTAAGAAAATTAAATTCATTCCGTGAGATCGTGAATTCCATCACCACCTTTGAAATTTAACAAGTTAAATTTCGCATTATATAATGGGTTAAATTCTCAACTCCTACCTCATCTTTCAAACAGTAAAATCAACACACTGTTATGATCCATATCAGATAAATGACTGATGTACTGAAAAAAAAAATATAGTATTATACTACACTTATTTGGAGGCATGTCCTCTTGGCTTGGTTAATGGCTAATATTCTTGGATGCAGATGTGAGAAAGAAAAATACAGTAATGAATGCGGCAGCCACTATTTGTATCCAACCGCTTATTTCTTTTTCTTTTTTTCTTCTTCGACTAAAATTGATGGTTCTGTCGTATTTAATAGACCGACCTGCCAGACATTTTCAAATATGCAACTGTTAGAAAGCACGTACAAAAAAATAATAATAATAAACCTCTGCAAAAGCATGCAATTCCAGTAAAAGGTTCTTCAGAAATGTAACTTCAGACAAGCTTTAACTACTCTTATTGTTTCAGCAGAAAATTCCTTGAAGCGAGCCTTCGTGAGTTAATAGAATCTCAGACAGGTCGAATTTTCAGATTTAGATCCTTCATTTGTAAGGGAAGATGAATTGCTATAACCATGAATAAGTGAAGTAAAAATATACCTTTCATTCAGGTATCCTCGTAAAATATTAATGACGAGAAGCCTGACAGAAGACGGCGGTATCTGCAAAACAATTGCAGAACAGAGGAGAAACTTACCAAAGGAAGTCCTTCCAAATGCAAGAGCTGCATCATTTGGAAAAAAAAATTACCAAACAAATAATCCAAAGAATCCTCCCAAACCTAAGATGAATAGAATGCGGTGTATCTTTACTTAGGTTCATCGCTGCTCCAAGCAATTTTGAAAGAATCGGTTCCCCTGTACACAACAATCTTATTAAGTTCTCCTGGATGCGAAGTAAATTTGCTTGTTAAAAAAAGAGGCAATTATGTCTGCACCTTGAAAGCAAAAGTGATGTCTGAACTGTCAATTTGTAATGTTACTCTCTTCAATTTATCTTCTTTAGACTTCCCTAGTTTGAGAAGTCCCTGCATTGGAATTCATACTATCACAAATCTACTGCACACACACACACACACACACACACAAAAAAACCCTGCAGTTAAGCATGTGTTTTGACCTGGTCGTTCAGTACTGTGCACATGTTAGTGAACTCCAGTGTTCCCGCAGCAGGGACATGAGCAGATTTGCAAATTTGTAAATACGATCTGTTTAGCTGTGCTCCATACAGTAATTCGGTTTTAAGAAAACTGTGTCAGAATTTGAAAGAAGAGAAAAATGATTGTACTAAGTGAAAATATCATGGAATACAAAGTATTTGTGTGCTGAAATATATTTTTTAAAATTGTTTTATCTCTTCTAAGATTGCAAAGGCAAGATATCGAAGGGAAGCAAACTTACCTCCCCAAGAGTTGTAGCGTTCTTCTTGAACTGGTGAAAAAAATTCACTAAGGCACATAATATTATCTGCAGATGGCAAAATATAAATAAGCTATTTTTGTACGGAAAACAGGAAAAAAAAGAAGAAAAACTCTAGTAGTACCCGCTTGACATAGCCTAGAAAGTTGGTTCTACAAACCTAGAAAATCACAAAATATTAACTACATTCCATCAGGTGTTCCCCGGTTAGCTCACAGGAAATAGAGATTCTGCATAGTGTTCATGTAACCATTCAATAGGGTGCCGTAAGTGACATAGTCAAATGGAGTTGCAAATGACTACGGTCAGTGGACCTAGTAAGTAGACTATTTAATATTCTTATATGGTTCTACTAACTGCAATTCCATGTTTCATTATTTGTTTTTTTCCTTTGAAATATGTTGTTAAATCTAGCTACGCTGTCAATTGGTTTGCAGCTGAAAAGAATTCTACTACAGTAATAACCAATTACTTGTTGATTTCAGACAACTCTTATAGACCATCTTGGCATAGTCAAGTAAAGACACAAATTCTATGATGTTTAGTCCTCAAAATTACCTGTTGGTGTTGTGGAAGAGAGTGTATGGTATCTATAACAGCAGACTTGAATGCCTTTGATATAGCAATATCCATATGATCAAATGTGACCTGCAATGGATTTCAAACTAGTTTAGGAAACCAAAATTTCAAATATGTTACTATTTGAGAAACAATATGGTCTGCAATAAATTTCAAATATGAGCATGGTGTAGCAAAATTATTTGATCTTTTAGTGTACGTCACAACCATTATTTTGGAATGAAGTAAAAGATAATGTTAGAAGATCTGCAGTACTATATGCAAGCCATTGTTTTCAGTTTCTGACACAGAAATTAGGAGATCTGCCAACTAAGTGTGAAAAAACTAAGAATGCTGTGCTATTTGTTATAGAGAAGAAGAACATTGCGATGTAATACGATTTTCTGATACATGTATACCAAATGACATGGAGATTCAGCGTGTAGCTCTTCTACCCAACTTTAGTAACTGTTATTAATGTTTGATGTATAAATTATTCATAGGCAGTGAAGAACTGGACAATCCAACTTACAATATTACATTGTCCTTGTTTCGAAGGATCTCTTAGCTCTTCTTCAAGCACCTCTATTGCGCTCCTGGAATGAGGTAAAATTATAAACCGTTTAGGCATTAGATCTGATGAGTGGCATGAATTATGGAACATGAAATTGCTTGGTCAGTTAGTCAATTTGCCTTTAATGTGAAACTGTAATATATCAGTTTCACCAATTGTCCAATGTATTCAAGGTAAAGATGGTTAGAATAGCATTGAACTCCAATGTGGATAATTATTCAGATTGCGTGGGACATAATTTGCAAGCTCAAAGATGCTCCTTCCGAATTCAACAAAAAGTTCAGGCTATAATTTGTAATTTATAACTTTTAATGATGTCCATTGAGAAAACTTGGCAGGCATTAGTTTTTCGTAATGAAGACCCCCAAATCAATAAGAGCTGAAGTAACAGTTAAAATAAACTGCTATTTGCATTAACACTATTACCTGCAAACACCAAGTGCTCTTCTCATATCTCCTGAGGCAGCTGCAACTTTCTGTAGTAATCATGAAAAATATCAAAGAAGGCAATATCAACGCATGCCTGACGACTAAGCTTGCCTGATTATAAATACACATCCTAGATACAGGCCATAATAGATGCTTATAAATTGATACATTCAACTGAGGTTTGATACTGCAATGAAAAATATCGACTGAAGGAATAAAATTTTTGAAAAGTAACTGAGGAACTAAAATATGTTTAACATCTAGCAATCAATTAATTTTGGAAAACCCTAATTCACTGTAAAAAAAATAGTAAGCAGTCTTAAAATGTTAGCGGCTAACAAAAGATGTAGGTTGTGAAAACCTCCTCCTAGGAAGTTGCCGATTTTTTAATTCATCTGAAAAAATAGATAGAATTCAACGTGAAAATCCTATTTTTCCATATGGGCTTATTATCTTAGCAAGTATACTGCAAATAGACGAGTCTTACATTGAATCGCACTTAGGAATCATCAGATGCGTAACGGGCTAATCGCAACATTTGAGTCAGTAATAAAATGAGAATTAACAAAAACTGAAAAAATTGAGATGAACTTACTCTAGCACAAAATTCAAGAGCTAAAGGTTGGAAAACATCATATCCAAGTACCTGCAAAAAGGTATAATTACTGTAAGAAATTTCTACCACCTTGAGAAGTGAAATAGCAATAAAATCTATCTTAAGTAAACTAGCAAATTTAAGTTGTAAGAGCTTTTCAGCTATAACAAGAGAAACTATAAGCATGAGAATTACCATGAGCCTCTGCTGAATAATTTTGAGTATCTGATCTTTCGAGTAAGCACGGAAGGTTATAACGAGAGGTTTACCTGCCAGAAGATTAAGGGGAATGTCAAGACCATAGTTCGCAGTAACTTTTTTGAATGGTATAATTGTAAGTAATTTAAGATACATGGATCAGCCTTCTGATCAACAATATCCAGATCATAACAAGTTGTGGAGAAAGAGGAAAATAGGAAAGGAAAGACTAATAGCTTCTCGACATCTGAACAGAAATTTAAAGAAGATGAAGAAAAGGTTTGAATACTCACAGTTTAATGATTCAAGCTTCGGAAGAAATCGATCTGCTAGGTCTATAGCATTTGCAATTCCTTCACAGAAAAAGCAATAGTTCTAAGAATGATTCAAATATCCGAAAGTTGCTATAAAAGGAATCCTATGAAACTAGATAGATATTCCACGAGTAACAAATGATAATGAAGAGAAACTCAAAAATTTTACCTATTAATATACATCGGGAAAATGGGAAAGTTGTAAGCATGAAAAGATTGTGAAGTACAGCTCTATCTTTAGTTATCAAGTAATCCATCTCATCAACAACAATCAGTCTGTCGCACAAAAAATGCCATATATATATAAAAAAAAGAGTTGTTCTAAATATCTATTGAAGTGCTAGGGCGCTTGTAAGTAGAACAGTAAAGCACAAAATGTAAGATAAAATTCTCACATCATCCTTCTGGAAGATGAATGACTCTGAGAAAATAAACTCTGAAGATGTTGAAGGGATGAGAAGCTACTATTTGTCTTCATCTGAGGGTAGAGCTTTGCAAGAATCTGGAATCAAAAGTTATCATTAGCAATAAGACAGTTTATACCGCAATAGCTCAAAACATTTTCATATGTTAAATAGTTACCGTAGTAAAGATTTCGACTGTGTTGGTTAGAGAAGTACAATTGATGGCTAACACATCTGGTAGTTCAAACCCTGCCTGCGAGTCAGATTGGAACAGTACGAACTAGAGTTAGAGTATTAAATATATTTCATCAAAAGAAAGAGTGGCTGCTCAAACAGATTCGACATTCCTAAAAGAATATATACAGTAGTGGCACTTTCTGCTACTAGTGACAATTATGTATTTCTTGTCTCGTTACTAAACTCGCTACTTATAGGCGACATTCAAAGGGAGGGGATAATATACCTCCTTTGACCAAAGCATTACATTTTCCTTTACTCTGTCGATGGACAAAGTTTTTCCAGTTCCGGGACACCCGCACACATATAAACTACCGGCTCTCTCCTGCTCAATGCATGTCTTACAGAACTCAAAGATTCTTTTCTGCTCCTCCTCGCGGCATACGACATTGCTGGGGGCCGTAGCCACGTGCAATGCTTCTCTAACTGCTTGCATCTGCGCCGGATCTGTATATAAAGGGATCAAAGTCCAGAATTTATTAGATTCAAACTTAGATCAGAGCTCCTGAAGTCATATTTCTCTAGAGATTTAGCAAACATGGAAAAGAAGAGAACTGCAGTTGCCTATTCGTAAATGTACATTGTCGAGGCAAAAGTCAGCATCTATCGAACGAATTTGGCCTAATTAAAAGACGACGTGACCGGGAGAGTTAATCAATCAGAAGATAAAGAGGAAGAATTAAGGGGAAAAAAACTTCAAAGAAAAGAGAAACAGCGGAGAAGCCGGAGCCTGCCTGTGGGATTCCACTTGGGCTTCTCTGAGAATTGGTCCGATAATCTTTTCCTCGGAGACTTTGGAGAACACAAGAGCTCGCCTTTGGAAACTTTGTCATTGCCCTGCCAAAATCCAAATCCGATAACAAAGATTACACTGCACCCCTTCACAAAATGGATACAAAAAAGAAGCAGAAAAAGAAGAAGACAAAATAAATTATAAAAAAAATAGATTTGGTATGGTGGGGAAGGGAAGGGAGCTCACATTTGCATTGGAGGTGGATCTCCGATTCGCAGGGGAATGGGTTTTGATCGGAGTCCCCTCGTCGGTGCTGTGAGATCTCGCTCGCTTCTTGTTCGCGGTGGAGCTCCCCTTTCCATCCGTTTTTCCCTTGGCCGGGGAAGCGATGGGCGACGATGGGAGAAGCGTTTCTGAGCTTCTGAGAGTCGGCATTGTGGAGATTGCTACGTTGGGAAAGAGCTCGGAGCAGCGCGTGGGGCTCTTCCCTCTCTGCGACGGAAGAGAAGGATCGAGAAGGGAGGCCGGGGGACAAGAAGGGGGATTGTTTTGCGCGGGAAATGGATGGCGCGGTGATTTCTCCCGCCATGGTTTGTGCCGCTACCGGGCTCGGAGTGACCGAGAGGCCCGGCCCTGTACGACCGCAGTATGGGCCTCTACGGCCAAGGCCTGCGTTGAGATATTAGCCCATAAAAGCATGCCCTTGTTGGGCTTTGGACGTGATCGTGAAAAGATATTGTTAAAAATTATACTTTTTATAAAAAAAGAAATGCGTGCTCCTCTGGATTACTTCTTCCATTACAGTGAGGACATTTTTGAAAGGACATTTTTTACACATCTAGGAGCTCATAAATATCTAAAGACAAACACTGTGGTGCACGCATGTCTTTTTAGTTTTCTGAATTGATACCTCCGAAATTGATTTTTTTTTTGAGAAAAAGATAGCATGCTACCCGCTTCATTCATTGAAAAAAATGAACTAAGCTAAAGGGGTGAGACAACAAGGGCCTCAGAGGGGGCGAAATCGACCAAAATAAAAAAAAAACACATTAAAACCCAGCCGAAGAAAGAGTCAGCTTCCAAAGATTCAACCTCCGAAATTGATTATTATGGGTAATATGATATTAGAGCCAATCCCATGCCGTCTCCGTTTTAATGATTGTCGACTACATTAATGGAAAGTATTCGTAGCAATTAATTAATTAAGCTCTCCTTCGTACTTGCCAATCCAGCTACATCTCAACGTATGGAGGATAAGCACGTTGGAAAAGTCAGTAGCTGGTATACCTTATGGGGGTTGCGTGGGTCATTCGAGCTGGCACGAGTACTTGGACGTTCGAGATCGTTTGGGCTAGGAGAAAATTTGCTGGTTTGACCAGAGAGATCCTGATGGGCGTGGGCCCGTTCGCTTAATGGTAACACAACTATGCACATACAGTTCTGATGGGTTCATTGGTGGATTTAGGTCTACAAAGCATGGTTTGTTAGTGCCACTGAATGGAAGAACCGAAATCAATACGTCCAAGCAATGTGAATGGAAGCCGATGCAGCGCACGACAAATACTTCTACTTACAAATTGGAGAATTATTTTACCTAATGCGTCCTTTCAACTCATGTACCGTGTTATGTGAACCATGTATTATATTTCATGCATGTTGCCATATGTACTTTTCAATTACCATAAAATACAGTACTTTTGTTATTTTCTTTTAATTAGAAAAGATTGCCAAGTTATAATTGATGGTGAGTTTTGAAGCTTTAAGAAATAACTAATAATTGGGATAATTTCTGCATTACCTTCGGATTGGACACGTGGCATGTGATTCACAACGTCTAACGTGATTTTTAGTATCTTACTCTCTAATCATAAGAATTGAGTTCGTGTTCCACTTTATATAAAAAAGGTGCATGAGTTGTAACTAGCCCATGGGCACCCAATACCCATCCAAACACACACCTGGTGCAGCAATGATTTCCATATCGCTAACGTTATAAGTTATTTATTACTAGCTATCACGTAATCAAACATTTTTTGCTGCGCACATAAATCCTCCAACCTGGCGACAAGCATGGACTCGGCCCCTGCCCCTGGGCATGCGATGGGCCATGTGACTCCCACACAGGGCTCGGACCCGGCATCGCACATGACGCGCCGCGTTCGCCCAGTTGGCACGCCTAAATACCTCCCTTTTGGCCCTCATTTTTACAGCCAACCACCGACAGACACGTGTTCCATCCCACCCGTCCCATTCTGCGGCGCCGTGATGGGTGCGGTTGGACGCGGTGGACGCGGACTCGTTCCTCTCTGTTTTCTTCCACTAGACTACTGCTTCCTCCGACCGGTTAAACACGTAGGAGAGGATGAGTCAAACATATTTTTTAAAGCTACTCTCCTCTTATCCCTAAGGTTTGACAAGTATCTACGCGACTGTTCTCATTCCACATTGGACTGTTTTATATCCAGGATATCATGTGATCTAATAAGGTTTGTTGCACGACCCGAAGTATCCAATTCCATAGCCCCGAGACGAAGTATTTAATTTACAAATATCTATATACAGAAATAGGGAGAGAGAGAGAGAGAGCGCGCTATTAATGGAGACGTGGTCCCAATGCCACCTCCATCAATGGCTCCATCCATAAAAAGTGAAGAGCCATCCATGTAGCATGTGACTCGTGATGGGCGACGAGATTTAATTGATGTCCATCTATCTCACGCCTGAGATACAGGGTCTCAATATCAATAAGCATATGGATCACGTAGAATTGGTGTTGTAATTAATTGCGAAAGTTAACCACAAATGCTCACCAAATCTCTGAATTTATGCTTAGCGCTGGAAATGGATGACGTTATTTGATACAGATCAAGTTCTTGAATAGCACACGCGCACAATATTTGTTTTAATCTTTCTAAAGTGAAAAACGTCCAAGATTTTTTATATGAGAAGCATCGGCCATCAACTTCTTCCTTTCTAGCTGCGGTAATGGCACCAAACTTACTGGCTAGCAGTGCTAATGTCAGATTTTCAAGAGACAAATGGATGGTGCTATTTGGTCCACGTATATGCTGCACGACATCTTAATTATCACCACAAATTAGGTACGTGAACTTATATCTCTTCTAACGGAAAAAAAAATCTTGGCAAATTTCAGTCCTATAACACGACAATTACTTTAATTGACATGTGATTCTAGTGCTTCTGACAAAATGGAAGGCTCTGGCGGTGCATTAGGGAGAAAGCCGCCGCAGCTAAACAGGGGACAGAGCTATTCTCAATTTTCTCATAGTCTGTTATATGTTCTTGTTACAGTCATCGATTAGTTAATTTTCCATCAATCAGGGAAGGCTCCTTAACTAGTCTCGGGTCAAACTGCGGTAAAGATTATCCACTGATTTTACGACTAACTACGGCTGTTAATCCCCGATTTCCAGCAGCCTTCTAACTATATGCAAGCTACCAAATGGCATTACGTCAAAATTCGGCAGGCGTCGGTCACCTCTTTCGTTGACGACTCAAAACAGGTCCATTTTCTCCAGAACGTCTACGCAATTACTTATTTAAAATATTAGTTTTTAGATTAGATAATCAGAATCCCTCTCTCTCTCACACTCTTTCTACCGAATACACGGGGAAACAAATATAAGGATATTGATGGCACTGGCGTAAATTTAACTCCGTACGTTATCCGAATTGTAAATGACGAAAACTTAAAAAAAAAGTCGGTATACAAGGAAGACGTGTTGGGTTTGCTCTTTGGATAAGCATGGCCTTTTTGCATTCACCGCCCGCGGATTGGAATTTCAAATTCGTCCGTCCCCTTCTACACAACTTCCTCGTTCCCACCCACCTCTCGCAGTCGTATATATACCTATCCTCCCCATTCCCCCTCTTTGTAGAGGACTAAAGAAATCCCAATCCCAATCCTAATTCTTCCCAATCCCAATCCCAATTCCAATCCCAATCCCAATTCTTCCCAATCCCAAATCTTTTCTCCTAAACGAAAATAATCAAATCCACCCTTCCAGCTTCTAATTATTAATCTTTCCTCTCCAATTTTTTTTCTTTGTTTACATATCCACCGATTTTTATTGTCGCACTAACTCATGCTCGAATTGGACCGGAAATTCAAAAACATGGCAGCCCCAGAAATATCGTTGAGATCGCCGTCGCCGTCATCGTCATCATCGTCGCCGAGAATATCAGATAAAGGAAAACCCCCTATCTGCTATTCAAATTCTCCGCAGTTGATACGGGACGAGTCTGCGATCGCCGCCTACGAACACTACCTCCGCCTCCCGGAGCTCTCCAAGCTGTGGAGCTGCAGAGACTTCCCCGAGTGGAAGGACGAGCCGATCGTGAAGCCGGTGCTGCAGGCCCTGGAGATCACGTTCCGGTTCGTCTCCGTCGCGCTCTCCGACCCCCGGCCCTACGCCAACCACCGCGAGTGGCGGCGGCGCCTCGAGTCCCTGGCCGCGCGCCAGATCGAGCTCGTCGCCGCGCTCTGCGAGGAGGAGGAGGGGGGCGGCGCGCCCGTGGCGGGGCTGAGCGCGTCGCAGGGGGTGCTCTCCCGGGAGCGGAGCTCGCAGGAGGTGTGGAAGCTGCCCGGGGCGAGCGCCGTGGTGAGCCGCACGAGCGAGGCGAGCCTGCTCCCGCGCCTGGCCGCGTGGGACAAGGCCGAGGACGCGGCGTCCGCGATCGCCTACCAGATCGAGGGCCAGATGCGGCGGTGCCGCTTCACCCTCGGCCTCGGCGAGCCCAACCTGGCGGGAAAGCCCGCCCTCGAGTACGACCTCGTGGTCCGGCCCGCGGAGCTCCACGCGCTGAGGAGAAGCCCCTCGGAGTCCCGGGCCCCGCGGAACCGCGAGAACGAGGCGCTCGTCACCATCCACCAGATCCTCGAGTCGTGGCTCTGCGCCGCGCGGGAGATCCTCTCGCGGATCGGGCGGCGGATCGACGCCGAGGAGTGGGCGAGGGCGGCGAGCGACTGCTGGCTGCTGGAGAGGACCTGGAAGCTTCTGGGCGAGGTGGAGGACCTGCACCTGCTGACGGACCCGGACGACTTCCTCCGCCTCGTCAAGAGCCAGCTGGCCGTCCGCTCCGCGTCCGGGTCCGGGTCGGACGCGCTCTGCTTCCGATCGGCCGCCCTGGTCGAGGCGGCGAACGCGTCGCGGGAGCTGAAGCGGAGGGTGCCGTGGGTGCTCGGGGCGGAGGTGGACCCGCGCGGCGGGCCCAGGCTGCAGGAGGCCGCGATGAGGCTGCTCCACAGCCGCCGGCGCGGCGAGGGCGGCAACTCCGGCAGGATCGACCTGCTGCAGGCCTTTCAGGCGGTCGAGGCGGCGGTCCGGCGGTTCTTCTTCGGGTACCGGCAGCTGATCGCGGGGGTGATGGGCAGCCTGGAGGCCGGCGGCAACAGGTCGCTCTTCCTGCCCTCCGAGTCGCTGGATCCGCTGTCGCAGATGTTTCTGGAGCCGCCCTACTTCCCCAGCCTGGACGCGGCCAAGACCTTCTTGGGAGACTTCTGGAGCAGGGACGCGTCGGACACCGCCTGCTCTTCAAAGACGGCTCCCCGATGCTGAGCCTGGGCATGAATGAGAATATCCGCGCGTGGTGGGTTCGATCGTACGCATTCAAGCGTGATTAATTTGTGAGCTAAGTTTTGGGTGTTTTTCCTACTGGGCTTTCACCTTCGTTAGCTTTGAACGGCAGATGATACAGAAGATTTGCTGATACATTATTTCATTGCGGTGGTCAAAATTGTTTTATTTTTGGCAAGTAAAACACAGTCGTTCTTTCTTTCACATCATCTTTCACAGGTTCTTTTGACGCTCGGGTGTCCTATTTGTGCTTCCACACTAAGCTAGTACAAATTTAGCACCCATTTTCGTTGTCGACCCAATGTATAGACACAAACGTTTAGATACGGACTGTCCAGGAAAGAATCTTTTTCAACTTTTGTTTCTTCTCATTTGAGTTCTCGATCATTAGTTAGTTAGTCTGAGGATAAATTTTGAATTTATTTGATTGCAACTTTATTAAGTTTTTTTTTCCTCAAAAAAAAACTTTATTAAATTTTTAAGGATTTTATTTACAAATGTTAAATGTCGATAACTAATGAAATTATTAATTCGAATAAAATTTCCAATTTAAATGATAGAAAATAACTACATTAAAATAATAGACTTTTTCGACACAAGCGAAAGCCACCCTATGTATGTATTTTTAATTTTTCAGCCATGCAAAGCAAGGAGATACTGTGATATCAAATTGTCAAACAAATGAGATCCATATTGTCCTCAACGCAAAGTATGCCTTAAACTTTTTGTTAGTTACTAAAACTAAATTGAGCAGATCATATAATCTCGACATGATACTAACCAAACAAATTAAACGAACATAATTAGTTATGTATACTTTTTTTCTTTTTTTCCAGGGGTAGTGGAGGACTTACTTCAAGCTATCTAATAAGAGCAGAGACTTATCGTCACATTCGTTATCGAGGAAAGTGAGAACTGAAACTTTGGCCCAACCCTTTCCCTTCTGATGTTGGCTCAATAAGAGCCAGGTAAGGCTTTGGGCCCAATTAGGTCCCATTATACACATTTGTATGCGGGAGCTGGGCTTTGTGGGCTCAAAGTTATATTGGGCTTTAGCTTATATATCCCTGGTTATCGAGAAAGGAGCACGAGATTTGCAGGGGAAGAAGCGCCGGGATAGTAGCAAAAAGTTTACACGACACTCCACAAAACTAGCTTTTCTAGTCATCTTCCACTCACGCATCTCATGTTGCACTCATCTTAATTACGGAGAAATTGTTTTGAACAGAATTTGCGGAGCATATTAAAAGGGAAAGGAAAGCAAAGAAAAAGAAAAGAAAAAGCTCTAACGGTATTTGTCTTGTTTGAATACAAGAATTATGTTAGAAACTAATTAAAGGTTTGACCCAGCATCGATCTTTCCAAATTTGGACGTAATTACATATAACCGGAGGTCGGCATACAACTAGCTAGAAACTACCATTGCAGCTGCTACTCTGAGACTGAGACTGAGACATTTGCCAAGATATCATCTCCATGAGATCCATGTCGCCCTTCCTACTTGAAGAAGTTTGATCCTTGAAGAAGAACTCATCGCCCTCTGCCGCAAACACATAGCCCGGAGATGCATGTTCTTCGTGCAGAAGATAGGGTTCACTAGCATACTTATCCTTCTCATATACTTCACCTTTAACCTCTTCATGATATACCAAGTCAAGTGATGGTGGAGAAGCCATTAACATGCAATCATCGATGCCCCATAAGTAGTAAGCATCATCAAGAGAATCATGAATGCATGGATCACGCATGTTGCCCGCATGATACGCGCCAAATTCGACGCTCTCGCTATTAACGGAATGATCCAAATTTGTCTCCATAGGTTGCTGCATGGCGCCATAAACTCCATAGGTTGCAGTTGATGGAATTAAATTTGGGGGATTGTTCTTTCTGGTGCAATTATCGTTGAGGTTGGATATGGTCTTACTCCGTATGTAGTCCTGCAGGATCGATGGCTCGGGCTTTCCGCCTCGACTGCCTGTCTTTCTTTTGCTCCTTCTCTTTGCATTCTGCCTCCTTTTGGTGGCATTCCAGTGGTTCTTGATGGAGTTCTCAGATCTGCCCGGTACGTGCTTCGCAATCTCCGCCCATCTGTTACCGAAACTTTTGTGGGCTTCCACGAGCATCCTTTCTTCCTCTTCAGTCCATGTTTCCTTCTGCAGTATATATGAAGACCATAAGTGCATGCATGCATGATATGTTAACATCGAAAAATATCTATGGGCAATAATATGAATAGCTGCTAGTTTAGGGTTTAAGATCATGCATGTCAACCGACCTAATTACAAGTCGTCACTAAAACGAAGCCTAAGAATAATTAGACAATCTGCTTGCTTCTTGTATTTCATGCACGGTATAGAAGTTGGTAACTAGAAATATAGCATGAGATCAAGTAACAAAAATTCTATTTTTCACGCAAGAATAATGGGAAAAAAAAAAGAGAGAAGGGAACCTTGATATCGGGACGTAGATGATTATGCCATCTTTCTCTGCACTGCTTCCCAATCCTACCAACCAAATTCTTGGCAATCTGAGACCATCTCCTAACACCGTGCTGATCCACCAGTTGAACCAACAACCTTGAGCACCAGAGAAAGAAAACTTAATTAGAAACTTATAGTGCAATTACCTACCGTATAAATATATAGCAGACATATCATAATAACAACTGTTAGTAAGAAGGTTTTTTCTTTTTTTTAGAAAACAAAAACCTGTCCTCTTCAGCTGTCCACTGTCCTTTGACAACATTTTTAGCGGGGACTGTCGTGGTCGACGAAGAAGACGAGCTGCTTTGCGCCTTCTTCGCGCCCCTAGTACTCGACTCTCTCCTCACCGCCTCCTCGGCGTTACCAACAAGAAGACCGCCAAAAAAGCTCGACTCGTTCAGCAATATTCCACTCGGAGGAACACCTATTGCACTAGTAAAATGATCGAAGGCACTCGGCCCACTTGGGTAATTCACAGCTGTTTCCTCCCCCTTCGCAGCCGAGAGGCAAAGCTCCCCAGGAGAAGAGCTAGAGAGGAACCTCTCCAATGGCGCCAGCAGCGGAGGCGGCCGAAGCGAGCGCATTCTCTTCTCCACCAGCTCACGGAATCCAAACCCTCTCTCCATTCTAAGGAAAAGGAGAGAGAGAGAGAGAGTCAAAGAAGGAGGAGATTATTATTATTATAAGATTATAAGAGTCCAAAATGGGTGCATGGAAGTGGTGGTGGTGGTGTGAAATGGGGAATGGCGTAGGTTTAGAGTGCTGTGCTAAATTCGTGGGAGAGGGGGAGGGCGAGAGATGTGGGAGGAAAGAAAGAGAAAAGGCTACAGTTACGCCCTAAAAGAGAGAGAGAGAGAGAGAGAGGAGAGAGGAGAGAGGAGAGAGGAGAGAGGTGCTTAATTGCTTTTTATTGTTGTAGTATTATTCTCTTTGCCATAATAGCCTGTTTATTAACTCGGACATTAATAGCCGTCCATCTTAGGCACATCCCACGGCTGATCGTGCGCACATGCTACGTAACGCTTCATCTCCCATTTTTCGAACTCCATTTCTCATCAAATCATCATCATCATCACCAACTCAGGAGCTTGCTCGCTGGGTTGGATATATCGCAGGCCCAGCCCAATGCATCTATAGTTCGGCCTACCTATCTCCTGTAAATCTATTCACGGTAGATTCCGGCCCAAGTGGAAATTAGGCTTTCGAATAAAAAATGGGCCGATCCGTTTTAGATCACGATCCGACAAATTGGGCCAATCTCTGGGTCCATCTAATTGGGCAGCTCAAGCGTAGTGCGCGCCACATATTAAACTGTTTTTATCTCCAATACATATCTCTTTAACATATTATATGCACCATTGACTGTCCCTAGCGCAAGTGGCAAAGGGTTTGGTGATTGATATCCGAGATTCCGAGTTCAAATCGTAGTTAATACACATTTCAAGCTTTTTTTTATTTTTTTAAAAAATAAACAAAGCGGATAGCGTGCTATCTTTCTCTCTCAAAAAAAAAAAAACATATTATATGCACCACCCATTCCAAAGTTAATTATATTAATTAATCTATCTACATATAGCATGCCAAAAAAAAGAGGAAAAATCGTTTAGATTGTATGTATTTTGCTAGGAATTTAGCGGAGAAGGTGATGGGTGGCTAATGATAAGGCAACGCAAGGTCTAAAGTTGACCAATTTTTTTATTTTTTTATTTTTTTGTTGAGAAAAAGGTAGCAAGCTACATGCTTCTTTCATTAAGTAAAAATGAACTAAGCGTACAGAATGGAAGCAGCCAAGGCCTCCGGGTAAGGAAGGAAAACAGAGAGAGAGAGAAAAGGTGGAGGAGAGAAAGGGGAAGGAAGAAGACGCTCAAACTAGCTCGTTCCAAGCGGTCGCTAGAAGTTTAGTTCTACCCAATGCCCTGGTAGCGTCAGGTGGATTTTCCTGGAAAATAGAGTTGTTTCGATCAGTCCAGACAACCTACCAGATTGCGGACAAAGT
This sequence comes from Puya raimondii, assembly GCA_016920855.1. Taxonomy (NCBI): domain Eukaryota; kingdom Viridiplantae; phylum Streptophyta; class Magnoliopsida; order Poales; family Bromeliaceae; genus Puya; species Puya raimondii. Next base: position 67,603,113 of record JABWPP010000049.1, read on the forward strand.
GGTTAAGCATTTTGCCCGCGTCGCGGAGTTTGGGATTTCGCCGATGTTCTGCCAAAGTCCTCGAGGATCTCCAAGAGTGGCATCCAGAGCGTCTAAACCATCCGCACAAAACAGTAGGAATCGGGTATAGACGCAATTCCTGAATAGGTGGTCACAACTTTCGGGCTGTGATGCGCAAAGAATACAGTGTTGGTCAACGGCCATGCCACGGCATAGCAGTCTGTCGGCTGTGGGCAGCCTTTTCCGGAATAGCAACCAAGTGAAGATTTTAATTTTGAGTGGAGTTTTCAGCTTCCAGATATGTCGATTGAGAAGATCTCTTTGTCCACCATCTGTGAGGAACTGGTAGAGCGATTTGACTGTAAACAAGTGATTGGGCGTCCACCGCCATTTGATGAAGTCTGGGCCATCACCAGGCCTGCTATGCCGGAGCAAATCTTTGAGCGTTGTCCACTGTCTGCGTCTCTCCGGTAAGTTGACCAAAAAATTAACCTGCGTCTGTCACTTTCATTTATGGCCAACATGTTACTAAATTGCGGCATTTGATTATTAATGAAAAAGAATAAGCCTGCAACATATCCTTACCAAACCTTATCTGTTAGTAAACATCAGACGGTATCTAATCAGATTGCTATGAATCTTGTTATGAATCTAGACTAGTAAGCATGATGCAGCCAATTAATTAATGTGAGGATTTATTACTTAAAGAGAACATGGAACTCTTACATTTCCGAATAATCTATTTTTTTCCATCTGTTTGAAAATTACATTTGGAGTTAAAATATATATATATTAATTGTCATTTAGCGAGCTTGAGTTAAGCAAGAGATTAAAGAGTGTTATCTTATAAGATTTGTTAATTCGGATGATAATTAATAAGGTGCATGTGGATCACCCAAAGCTGTCCCCAGTGAAATGAAATTGGCATAATCAATTGTTTCTTTTTGGTGCCAAATTAGTTACAGAGGTGTTTCTGGAGGAGGACACTTCTTTTTCACATTCGTACCGTGCTATACCTTCACGTGGGAATCACGTGCATGGGTTTCACGCATGTTTATTAGTGAAGTAGCACCATGCATGGCCAATTGGCCATGTGAACGAGACATGGAGACAGTATGGAAGGTATATATATATATGCATCACTTTTTGGAAATTATATATCTTATAAGAGTTTTAGAAAAGCCTAAAAGAGCTTTTAAGAGATCCATTCCTCGATCCACCAGATGCATGTTAACTTCACAACGCGGTAAAAATTTCAACCATTATTTCGTATAATTGAAGAGAATCTAAGCTTCAAATAAAGCATTGAAGTTGCTGCGTTTGAAGAACACATTTTAATTAATCCAGCAGGCTACCGAAGATTGAGCCTCCTCATTAAGAAATTGAGTCTTGCATGTCTCCTATCGCCAAAGAAGGAACCTCTTGGAGGGGCGAGAGCATATTCTACTGGTGACCGAATAGCACATCCTTATAGCTAGCTACGACATCGACAAGGTGCTCTTTTTATCTAGTAGTTGTCGTTTTCCAAAGAGATATATATAACATCCCTAAAATCTCCACCGTACGTAAGATCTTTTACCTTTTAAGCAGGGCACGTAAAGGACGAGAAGCTTCAAATTCCTGCTCGCTTGTGTATATGCGAAACGGACCCCCTACGACAGTATCGTCTCCATGTCCAACTGTTGGAAGGGAATTTTATGCATGGCCTCAGTCCAACGCTGCAATTCCAAAGGTAGTAACTTAGTTGCCCCATGCCACGTGAAAGCTCACACATGAATGTGTGTATCATAACACCAATATTATTGATCAGAAAATTACAAACAATAATCAACTTTACGGTCATTTTCTTTATCGGCAGTAAGTTTATTCATCCAGTCCAAAATGTCTTCTCATGGGATCGATCATAATGCAGCATGACGAAACCAGTAGTGGCAAGTTAAGAAGATGTCTTAATGGTATATACATATATATATATATATATATATATATATATATAGTCCGGCTACTATACTCTTATAAGTATAGCCTATATAGAGTACTGTTATAAGTATATATATATATATATATATAAAATTATATATAATTAGCTAGAAATCCATTTACAAACAATATTCAATTAGATTGATGTTAACCACATGCAAATAATTAGAATATAATTTTTGTTAGACTAAAATGCTAGATATATATATTCACTGTAAATTTCTTACATATATCTCGAAAAAGGCTTCATTTGTTACATGCTGGTATACATAATGTAAAGGTCGAACAGAACTTTTGCCTCTTAATTAGAAAGGGCAAGCTAGTTTAGGTTCTTTACTCAAAAGTTCGGCTAGCTTTCACAGCCACTAATTACAAAAGGATATTAATTTTGAACACCTTCTACTCAACTCCATTCGTCTCTGAAAGAGATGCTGATGAAAAGTCCAAAAGGAACTCCAGATTCTAAATTGTACTTAATTTCCCAGAGCCAAACTCTTTTCTCAATCACCGGTGACAATATTGATTGGTATAACGTAACTGAGAGGGCGCTCTCAATCATATGTTTAGTTGCTTATCAAGTGTAAACTCTCCATGCGTTAGTCAACTAGCCTTTTAACGATACTAACTTTTAACAGTACTCTTTATCTACGTACGAGAACAATCAGTTTGCGTTTGTGTTCAAAGTTCCTAGTTAATAACTCGAGGTAGAACACCTAATTCCGGCAGTCCGATAAATATTCGGTTGACATTTTGCCGTAATTAATGTGGTGCAGTTTGCCAATAAGAGTACTTGCAGGTCACACATTTTCATAAATACTACTTAATTACAAGGATTAATCAGTTGAAGTTGATTTTGCAGATCCAAGTCTCTGATGGTAGCCTCAGTACTGTTTTTACAGGACTTATTGTGAAGACTAAAGGCTTGATCATCACAAATATGTTATTGTGACATGTGAAAAAGCCGCTGGATTTGTCGTTAGAAGTAGCAAATTTGCCTTAGCATGCATTGACTGGTATCTCTCGATCGGGACAAATAAATATTGGTAGTGCGTTTACCAGGGTAATTCATGACCATCCATTTCTAGATAAAAACAGACCCAAACCACACTCACCTTTTTATTCCCAATTAAGTGTAGAGGTTAGCATAGAAATGGTACATAAAAACAGGACTATCTAGTTAGAAGGGCCATCAATAACGAGTTACTAATTTACTGCACATCCATGAACCAGACATATCTGTCGACTCTACCTATCACAGAGAAGGTTGCTCGAAACTGCAAAAACCATGCACATCAGTTCCTGTGAAATGTACCGATTATAATGCCTTGCGAATAATTGTCTACCTAACGATTCATGTGGTAGTGCCGACTCGAATCCTCCAATTTGGGTGCCATTTCCTTGCATTTTCATGTGCGTAAAAAATTTGTGCAGGCAAAAACAATCCTGCTACTGATCACGTGCAGTTAGATGCATACCTGCCGTTCAATTTGGACGGTACGCATGCATTCTTGCTTATGAGTGCATGACAGAATTGGCCTCTGTACAAAAGCTTCTTGCCCCTGGACTTATGCTCAGTGTGCGCGCGTCCAATTCTCGCTTTGTTTACGGGCGAGTTCACATGGAGATTCGCAAGGAACATGTTAATCGAAGAACTGCCTCGGACTTAGTATTATGCTGTCATGTTGAATCTTTTCTCCATAACTGAGGTTTAATTTTTGGAGCAATTTTTTGGGGTGGCGAACCCCATAATTCTCGATTGATTTTCCCATAAAAATCGTCAGATCCGAGGAGCTAACAGATGAGCGAGAGAGCCCATAGAGCGAACCGGGAGTTTATTATTATTATTATTATTATTATTAAAACTGCTAATTACAAGAATTATACTACTTCCGGAGCAGAAGAGAGCAGCTCATAATCGTTCCACACACACCCACCATAAGAACTAGAGCTAGAGCTAGAGCTAGAACTAGAACTAGAACTAGAAAAATGCAACTCGTCCCAGCTCCCGAGTTAATTAAGAGACAAAACTCTCAAAAGACAAGCTTCTATCGCTCATCGATCCGCTGAACGATGAGCACCAAATACCAAATGGCCTCGTGGCCACAGTCAATGTGAAAGCACTTCCCCTGCTCCAGTGGCTTCTGAAAATGTCCCCCGTCTCCTCCCCTCGTTGTTGCGCATTCTAACGGGCCAGCACATGCTCACTTTTTTGTGTTCGCTTTCCGTTTGCGGTGAAAATGCGTAATTTTCCGGGCATCGAGGTTGAATTATGCTTCGTCGGTATCGAGAGGGTAGCAGGTGTCCTCACCGCCGGTGTTCCAGAGGAAGTGGGCGTAGTTAGCAGCGTAGAAGCTGTTTCCGGGATCGGCAGCAATGGCCTCCAGGTAGGTCTCCTCCGCCGCCTCCAGATCCTTCCGCGCCACCCACAGGAACGTCGCGTACCGGCTCAGAGCCTCTGCATCTGCCGGCTCGATCCGCACTGCTCTCTTGAAGTAGTACTCCGCCCTGCACGTTCGTTCATTGTCCCCCAAATTCCATGCACTCTCAGTACCGATACAACGCATTTAAAATATACTTAAGCAGGAAAAAAAATAAATAAATTGAGAAAAGACATTTTATCCAAAAAAAAAGAAAAAGAAAAAGAAAAGGAAAAAAAGACAGCGTAGTAATTAATCACTGGTAATTTCCGAATCCTAATTGATTGAATGGATTGATACCTATCGCGATCGCGGAGGACGAGATAGAGGAACTGAGCGAAGTTGGAGAGGAGGAGGGAGTTGTCGGGCTCCTCCGACAGCGCCTGCTGATACATGAGCTCCATTCTAAAATGCGCCGTCGAACCATCATCGCCCTCGAACTCCACCGCAACGGGCGCAACGAGCCGCTTCAAGACGGCGGGATCCACAAGCGACTCGTGCCTCACTCTCGCTCGCATTCTAGAAGCTTCCTCGACCACTCTGTTCCAAACCACGGCCTCGTCGTCCTCCTCCTCCACCGATGCGTCCTTTTCTACTCCCTTCTCCTCCGGGAGCGTCGCAGGGACGTTCGAGATCCCTTCGGGAACGATCGTGCGGCTCTCGCGGTGCCCATCGGATCGCCCCTCGTCGCTCGCCCCCGCCACCGGCCTCACCTTCCCCCCCCCGCCGCCGCCGCTCCCTCCGACCTCCGCCGTCCTCCCCGCCGAGAACGACTGCACCGACGCCGGATCGAACCGCTGCTGCTGCTTGGTCTGAGGGGGGCTCTCAACCAACACCATGGCGGCGGATCGGGGCGTGGGATCGGGGCGGGGCGCGGCGGCCGCGGAGGCGACGGTGTGGGCCATGGAGTGGACGGTGAAGTCGGCGAGGAGGAGCATGAGGAAGAGCATGAGGGTGGGGGTGCACGAGAAGATGTGCTGGAAGAGCCAGACGAAGGAGGCGTGCATCTCGTGGTGGACGCGCGCGAGGATCCCCCGGAGATCCTCGTAGAAGAGCAGCTCCCGCATGTGGAGCGTGAAGCTGTGCAGCTCGCGGATGATGAACACCATGGACGAGAAGGCCCTCTTCACGGAGCTCAGCGCCGACTCCCCCGCGTCCCGGAAGAAGCCCTCCTCCCACCGCAGCTGCTGCTGCTGCTGCTGCTTGATGATCCGCAGCGACAGCGTCAGCGGCAGCGGCAGCGGCAGCGGCAGCTCCCCGCTGTTCGCCGCCACGATCGACAGCGCGTCCCGATCGGGCCAGTCCGGGGGCTCGTCGGGCCAGATCGCCGGCCTCGCGGTGCCGGAGAAGGGCGAAGCAGATGCAGCCGCAGCGGCATCTCCTGCGTCTCCGCCGCCGCCGCCGCCGATCTCTGCATCTCGCTTGCGGTCGTCGTCGCCGAGGGAATCAGCTGATTGTTCTCGAATTCTCTTGAAGAATTCCTCCTGGTCGTCGTCGTCCAAGTGCTCCAGGCCTGCACTGAAAGCTCTCCGCAGCTGTCCTTCCCTGCGCCGGCTTCCTTTGAATATCTCCGAAGAGCGGGTTCTCGACAGCCTGCCGCCGCCGCATCCGGAACCGAGGAAAGGCGACCGGTGCTCCGCGACGTGATGATGGGCGAGCGAGCCGTCGTAGATGGCTCCGTATCTCTTGGCGGAGCAAATGGAAGCGTAAACAGAGGCCAGGGTCTGAGAGGCGGAGGGGGCGGCGGGAAACAGCTGCGACCAATGCAAGCACGGCCCGGCCACTTGCGCTCCCATCTTCTGGCCGCCGATCACAATTCACAAACCCAATTCGGACCTAATTATTTATAAGCAAGTAAGTAAACTGCGGCCTTTTGTTTTATTTATTTATTTTATTTGTAATTTTGCAATCAAAATTAAGGAAAGGCTAGCTTTTAGCTAACAAGGTCAAATTCCCGGAGAGCTCGTGAAGGATCCCCTCCACTACTAGTAGTATCTGTTGTACTAGTAAGGAATCTTCCTTCGCTCGCTCTCCCACCCCTGCTTCCCTTCAAATAGAAAGCAAACCCAACCACAAACCACATGCAGGAATCAGCAGCGATTCCCTTGTAGTACGGTAGTTATTATTCGCCTCCAAAACGAAAAAATAATAATAAACAAACAAAAACAAAACAAAAGGCAGAGAGAGAGAGAGAATGCAAGCTCACTGGAAGAGGCCGGGGAGGTGGCCGGCCAATTTATTCGTCGTGGCAACGAATGGGAGCGGCGCAGTGGAAAAGAATCTCGCGCACCACCGCCTCAGATATGTACGGCTCTTCTCCTCTCTCTCACCTCGCTACTTGCACCCGTGTGTGCTCTTAATTATATGCACCTCACAGTTTTATTATTATTATTATTATTATTTTAAACACAATAAAAGATATTCATAGTAGTAATAATAATAAAAATAATAATAAAGCAAAATAGTAACCATGAAAATATCTGAAATTAATATTTAAAAAATGCGAGAAGCGATGAATGTAGCTTACTAAAGTAGCGCCTTTTCAGTCTTGTTTTTGTCACAGCGTACTTTGCCTTGCGTCCTGACTTAAGCCACACCTAAAGGCCATTTTACATAGAAAGCGAAAGTAGAGGATTATGCACGCGCCACTCGCGTGCCACCGCTACGAGACACACGGCCCTGCGGTGGTACAAACGTGAACCGTCTAGGCTTCAGCCGTACATTTGCATCATATACATGCCATCTCCATTCTCCGCCGTAAAATTTATAACATTTAATTAAATATTTTTTAATATTACATAAAAATAAAAATTTTATTATTAATATTTTATTATGTAATTACTAGGTTATCTCTGTTTTTTTTTCTATCCGCCTAGCACAATATAGTTAGTTTGGGATACATTCTATGCTGGTATTAATTAGTAGCATGGTAAATATTAATTATTCTCTGCATCCGGCTGTATCCATACATCTTGTAGGCGGTGATTAATATCAAAAAACTTAGTAGTATACGTATACAAAATTATAAATTTCACCGATTTATTATTGGACATTAATAATGTTGAAAAATAATCGCTCAATTTCTAAAAAAATTGATATTTAAAATTTATGATATGTGACGTATAATTCTTTTAAATATCAGATAATACATTCGACTAATTAGATCTTAATTTAGAACCTTGGATGTTCAGGAATTTTGGCTGCATTGTATGAAACTTGCTGGGTAAATAGCCCCAGGCAATAATATGCTGTAGGATGTGCAGTGTGGTGCCTGCTATGTGAGCCCTCCCCGATGCAGTTGGGCGAATGGCATGGGGAGAAAGATAAGGATTAGTGTAGCCATGCCGAGGCGCTAGCTCATTAATTGGGTGCTCCATCGTCTGCCCACAGAGAAATTTTGTATATGAAGTTACATTGCAGCAAGGTGAGTAATGAAATAATATTTCTGTGTGCAGAATATTTTTGCACACAAATCTTAGTGTTTAAATCTGAGCCCAAGTCTGATCCAAGCATGGTCCCGTCCAAAAACTCTAGCTCTATTAGACCGAGGCCAGCCTGAGCCCTTTACCATCGCTAAGAAGAAACAGGAATGCCATTATATTAATAAGCCGTTTTCTATATAAAATTTAGCACTATTTTTGGCTTCTAAGCCTTTTTTTTCAATTGGCTAAAAGTTTATTAGTTAAATCTTAAATCTCCTTTATTTTGGCAGCTATACATACTGCAGAAATCTACAAATAAACAAAAGTACATGATGAAGTTAATCAAGGCACTTCATCAATTTAATATTTTTTTTGTTTCCACTCTGATGCTGTCGCTCGCAAGCAGACGAGCATATATATTATAAAATATCTGGTGGTGCGAAGAATTAAAGAACGGCTCAAAATTGGAGATGGAGAAACTCACCAAAATTCCACACTGTGCGGGATTGAACGCGGACCTCACGACACTGACAGATTCAATGTATTAAATTCCGTTCTATCAAATGAACGGCCCACATAGCTCCCTTCGGCCGTGGGAGCGACGGTCGAGATCAAACCTTCCAAATTTGGTAATTCATAATGCAATGAGTAGGCGAAGATATAATTAATTACGCGAGGAAAGAAAATAGCAGCATTCAATTAATTTTACGTCGGTATCTTTTAGAAATAAGCTTAGCTGAAAATATGAATCAATTAGAATTCGAACTCGGGACCTCGGGTACCAACCACCAAGTCTTTTGCCACTTGCGCTAGAAACGGTTGGTAAAAAAAGAAAGAAATAATCTTCGTGAAGAAGAAACAAAGAGTGAAAAAAACATATAAAAGAAAAGGGCTTGTCTACTGTTGTATTTCTCTCTAGATTTTTTTCGCAATAAAGAAGTAGATGCAAAATTCATACTAGCTATATGGATTGTGAACAACGAACTGGAAGTTGATGAATATATGTTTTAACTGCTTATTGTTATTGAACCATCAGCGCTTACAACAATTAGAAGATCCGGAATTTAATTAAAATGTTAGCTAAAGATTTACTATTTCAATTTATCAAGACAATTCTAGAACGGGAGTCAAACGTTTTCGGAAACTTGACTGACCCGAACTTCGTTGTACTCTGTGCATGATTTTCTTTTTTTTCTTTTTTTTAAAAGAAATTTGTTGATGGGCTCTGGATATTGGATAATGTTCTCCTGTTGGACCATTCACCTCATATAAATTGGCTACATCTAAACATGGTCCCAAAATGAACAAAACTATATGTACGTATAAAATAATACTAATAATAGTAAATAAAACTATGTCAATGTTTGAACGCAAGACCTTTCATAAGGATTTCATTGGCTAGGTAAGCTCGCAATTGTTGTTATTAGCACTGATTAAATTGGTAGCACACTCATGATGTTCTACGTTAAAAGTGTTATAAATTTTGATTTGAGGACTAGATGTAGACTTGCATAAATGCCTAACCCACTAGTGAAGCAAAAGAAGCTTATATGAGTTCCTGAGATAAGGAGATTCTACATATTGCGTATCTTAAGCTGTAACAACGAGGTTTGACCAAATGATCATAACCATTGCATCTGAACATAGAAACAGGCGTTAAAAAGCACAAAAGATCAGTTCATTTCCAGTGGCTATGTGGGAAGCACCAACTAGCATATCAATTCGATCGGTCGCTCTTTCGACCGTCCTCTTCCCGCAGAAAAGTTAATGAAATGGTTTAAAGGAAATCAACTTAATTAGAAGTTCCTTGGCAACTTTGTAATTGCAAAATATTTGTCAGTGATTTGACAAAATAATGAAATAGAGACTCATTCTGAGCCATTTGTCTTCCGGTTGATTTGTATTGCAAGGTTCAGTACAGCCCCAAATTAGTAGTGTCAAAGTTATTATACGTGACCGCCGTGGTTCACGTGGTCTCAGGAGCAAACAGAGAGAGAGAAAGAGAGAGAGAGACTCGTTTTCACCGACAAACGCCAATGCTTATCTCTTACGTTCTTTTTCCTTGCTTCCATATAAAGATCTCGCTATCCATCTCCGTCTCTTCCCCTCTTATCCATCCCATGCAGGCTGGCTCGAATCTCATCACTCCATATATGTACAACCTATGCATATATCGTGGTGAGAATTTGAGCCGTTTCCCGTAAATTCGGAAACCCAGAAAAACTAGCCATCCAGAGCGCACAATTCTCTGCTCTCAATTTCAGTTTTCTGAGTTATGACTACAGTGAACTCTCTATATTTTAAAGATTAATACATATGTAGGGCTGTCGCTTGTCAGCAGTTCTTTCCTTCTTAATTTTCAAAATTCAAAGCTCAACCCTTTCATCTTGCTATGGCTTTTCAATTTTTCCATGGGACTCGAATTTAGGACCACCTATAAATGAACCCACCTAGTTTCCCTAGCTATTATTGGGCTACTACTAGTTTGGTTCAATATTCTCCGTAATTCAAAATGCGGTTGTATTGCTTTGCATGTAAGGGCCCGTTTGGATTGACGTATTTCTAGATCCAACGTAACTCGAGTGCAGAGGTGTTTCAGTTTTTCTGAAGTGTGAATATTTTTCTGTTTGTTTTGACGTAACCTGTATAGCGTGGAAGTTAAATTCAATCACTTCTTCTGTTTGTTTTGGGGTAACTTGATGCTCGTGAAATTAATTTTTTCAGTTCAATTATTTATTTTGATATAAGTAAGTGGATCTCGTTATCTCCTGAATATAGTGATAAATTTATTTTATAAAATTCAACCTATTAAATAATTAAATTTTTTTTTATTTTTAAAGATAATACTAATTTATTATAAATAAGATAATTTTAACTTATTGTAAAGGAAGTAGAGTTTAGGTTATACTATTTAATAAATTTTTTAGAGAAGGTTGAGTGTGGTGGAAGTGGAGTTCGGTATTTTAGAGGGGAAAGTCGAGAGTAGGTGAAGTGGAGGTCTAACGTAACTTGAGTTACACTATTTTTTTGACTTACATCAAAATAAATATCGAAAGTGACGGAACTTGACTTTCACTCTCCCACTTACACCAATCCAAACATGCCCTAAATGTATTGCTTTGCATGTAAATGATCGGATCGCATTCCGGAAGTTTTCTCTCTATCGATTACTAGTACAGGATTGATTATAATTCACGTGAATACTGTTTCTGATAATGAAAATTCATTAGTAAATCTTTTGGGTAGAAGCTACTACAAAGTGAAAGTACCAGAACATTCACGATGTGGTAATCTGTTACAGTAAATTAAGAGATATATGTATTTTGATCTAAACTACTGTATTGAGTAACATGCATGTCAGGTGGTCCAGAGATGAAACCCCAAAATTTTCTTTTTGCTCGTCATATATATTTCCTCTTCGTTGCTCAAAGAGCCCCCACGCGCGCGCATAGATATTCGAGCCTCGTTGTAGCCACACTGTCGCTTAGTGCTAGTTTTCACCGAACACGAACACGGAAACAATTCACTGGTGAGGTTAATAGCGAAGAGCATGTACAGACAAATTTACTTACCCAACGTTTTCCCCTAAAAAGGTGGGAGTGAGTTTCACTGAAATGTATTTTCTGACTTGACAGACTTTTTTTTTATTTTAAGAAATTGATGGCAAGTTATCTGTTTCATTTATTAAGAGATTAAAAAAATATGCTATTTCACTAAATTTGGATTGGACCAAGCAGCTTGAGTGAATTGTTTGAGAGTAGTTTTGGTAGATCACAGTGAGTAGCTTGGGATTGGATCACGTGGCTTGAGCGAGCAGTTTGGGAGATTACAGTACGTGTAGACACACATACACACAGGGTTTCAATATGTTAATTGCTTGCATCAAACACAGTATTATATGTAGCTAAGAACAGTTTCTTATTGAATAAAGTAGATAGCATGCTATTTTTTTTCTCAAAAAAAATAAAATACAATACTACATCTGCAAATGAAGCAATACTCTGCATGAGATGTCTGATAGCTTGAAAGAATGTATGTAGGAGCAAGAAAGAGGAAGGGCTCGGAATCTTAGACTTACACCTTATGAACAGAGCGCTCCTAGTCAAATGATGGTGAAAGTTCCATACTAACCCCCAGTTACAGTGGAATAAGATTATCCATACCTTATATTACCGCCGAAGAAGACCTTTGTATAAGGATAAATCCTTCAGACCAAGCTCCTGGTGGTGGAAGGGGGTCCTTAATCAGAGCGAATTATTCAAATGGGGATTATTCTACAAGTTGGGTGACGGATGTAATATTAACTTTTGGTTTGATCGTTGGTGTGGGAAAACTACCTTGCAGTCATCATTCCCGTTGGTTTTTGATATAACACCTCACAAAAGTATAAAAATCACCGACTGCCTGAAAAGCGATGGTTGGACTTGGTGTAAGATTTTATACGGCGACCCCACTTCCGACCCGAGCTTGAACACTAGCTTTTCAGCACTGAAGGCTCAAATCGCGGAGTTCAAAATTGAACGGAGACCGGATAGCGTGCACTGGAGATGGAGCTCTGATGGGCGCTTCACAGTCAAATCAACCTACTCGATGCTCAGTGATGGGGGCACGAGGGACGATAGAGCTAGTAGGATTTGGAAGCTCCGAATCCCGCTTAAAGTAAAAGTTTTTTGCTGGTTCGTCCTTAAGAAGAGGCTTCTCACAACGGATAACATCCTAAAGAGAGGCTGGACTGGTAATATAGAGTGTGTTCTGTGTGGAATTGAATTGGAAACCATCGATCATCTCTTCACACGCTATGTTTTCACTAAATTTCTATTCGCGATGATCCTGGAGAAAGTCCAACCTACTGATCTGGAGGACGAGGTGATCTTTATTTGGGATAGACGGAAGGACAACTCGGAATCACGGATAGTGAACAACTGGATAACTGGACTTGCCGCGTGCTGGTGGGTAATTTGGGAGGCTAGGAATGGGGCCATTTTTAGGAAGTTACAGCCTGATTCTTTCCTTACGGTTTTTAAGTGTAAACAGTTGGTGAACCTTTGAAAGCTGACTCTTACTACGGCCGGGCCTTAATGTGCTAGTTTGACCTAGATTGCCTTTTTTTTTTGGGTCGATTTCGCCCCCTCTGAGGCCCTTGTTGCCTCACTCCAGTAGCTTAGTTCATATTTTCAATTAATGAAGCGGGTAGCATGCTACATTCTTTTCAAAAAAAAAAAAAAAAAAAAAATTAACCATCAATATTTTGGATTTTTGACCATATGATCACGAGGAGACACAAGCATCTGTACAAGTATAGGAATCTCTTCTGGATTCAGCACGTTCATTTGTACCGGCAAATTGTTTTTAACTTTTTTTTTCTTTTTCTTTTTTATTAATAATCTGATCTTCCGTGAAGAGTAAATGGGAGGCCCACCATCAAAGTGAGCATCTACAATTGAAATCACAGCCTCACGGGTTTAGATGGGGGCCCAAATCGATCACTGCGATGTGGTATGGGGATCAAATTGAGCCATGTGTTTTCTCATGTGGTCCACGCAAGAAAATGGGGGCCCATTGCTTGGGCCCATGTCCATTGGTAGGTCAGCACACCACAACTGGGCATCATCTGATTCGGTGGGGGTCAGGAGTGGGCTGGATCCCAATCCCAACTCTCTCTATTAAAAACGTGACACATTTATGGTTGGTCTAAATTTTACAAGAGCCAAAGAGACGCTGTTCCTTACTATACAAGTTCGTCACAAAGCATACATGGGAATGACGTTTTGGTGGTCCAGGAAACACACCAAATTTTGTTTGGTGCTAGAGTTAATAGGTCTTTATTAGTGTTACACTTGCATTTTAGAAAAAAGAATAAATCGATGCTAACGAGACTTGGCCCAGTTGGGTAGGGCCTTCTTGGCATCCAAATGCTCTGGTTTCAAACTCGGAGATTTCAACAGGCCTTAATGACCTGATTAAGAAAGTTATTTCACGGTCCAACCCATTTTCGTACTCACGAGAAGTAAAGGCCCATTTAAGATATTAGTTTCCTTCGGTCCAACACATTATCTGGACCCAAATTGAAATTTGAGCCCACAAGGTGTAGCAGCCCACACTGGCGTTATGGGCCTAATGCCAAGTACTCAACGGCCCATCATATGAATACGGCGATTCCAGTTGTGCCATCACCGAATTCAGCGCTGGAACAGGGAGGAAGCGTGTTTCGGCCCCCCGACTAGGCAGCTACCGCAGAAAACTGAAACAAGTCGGCACCGTAGTATACTCCGTCACCGACTTCAGCGCCATTAGCCCCCCCCCCCCCCCCCCCCCCCCCCCCCCCCCCCCCCCCCTTCGACATGCGTAAACCTGTGAGCATCGTTGTCTCGTGGGAAAGAAAGCACGATGTCACGGCCTTAGCGATTTCGCTCGCAAAGCCCGTGCGGCGCCCGCCTTCCTGCTCGAAGATGGGCAAGTCTAGCTCCCTGTTGCTAGTCCGGACCTTCGCGCCCTACGACTAAGTATTTGCAAAAGAAAAATGAGAGAGAAATAGAGGTTTCCAAAAAAATTAAGTACTCCACTACTTAGAAATTAGGATTATAATTCACACATACACATTCTCCTCTCTACTTGATCTTAGCCAACCCCACAATTTATAGGCACCTAGATACATTAAATCTAGCCTACACTAAACACACCCATTAAGGTACATAAATTCACCCATTAAGCTTCCATAACTCACCCATTAACTCTCCCATTAACTAAACTTAATGAGCCCTCATTAATGCCAAGCCTAAGAGTTACACATGACTCATGGCTATTTTTTATAAGGGTTTAATGAGGCTTAATGGCAGCGGTTACACAACCCTTCATTCACCCAAAGCGGGCTGGATTCGGGTCTCACCGTCAACCCGTTTCGACCCGTTTTCAGCTTGCGGAGTTGGGCCAGGGACCGGGCTGCGCAGAATTTTTCTAAGTCCCTGACAACGAGCTCTTTACCGTCGATGGCGAGATCGAGCGCTAGGTTTCATCCGGCTCTTACCAGGTATCGACACTCCTCTTCGTCCCCTCTTCTCTCTTCTATTGGGGTTGGTAAATGGTAACTTTTTTGTGCACATTTTATAATTTAGATTTTTTTTTCCTTTTAATTATTATGGTTTAAACACTATTAATCATTAGTTGCAACCCTCGAATGTGGGATCTACATATTGTTTTCTATAAGCAGTTAAGTACTTTTTGGCATATGAAATTTGAAGTGCTAATTTCACTTCCCTTTTAACTTTAAACGAGCTGCCGATTATTTAATTTTTGCAAGATGTTGCCCATATCCTAAGTTACTCTGCTACAAAGGCTATTATAGTTCTATGCATTTTAAGTTCAATCCACTTTCTCGTTTTCTTGTATGATCATAATAGTCCATACGGTATCTACAGGAAAGGGTAGAAAGAATGATGAAGCACTAGAAAGCATTAATATTATTGGCCAGGTGTGTTTGTTAACGAGGAATCTTTTGCAGAAGCACCAAATAGTACTCGAAAACATATGTTATTCTTTCTTTGTAGATCACAAACTATTACTTATTTACTATAGGAGAAGCCGTTTTGTTTTAACAATGTAACCGACGCACGCAAATTGCGATCGATTGCTGCAAGGAAACAATATACAGTGCAATTCTGGAATAAGAGTAATATTCTGATCATAGTTGGATGTTCATATAAAACAAAGCTTTGATATGATTAGCTCCTGAGGTTCAGGTGAAATAACTTTGGTTACGTGCCTTTTCATGATGAGAGTTCCCTTGATGAGGATTACAAAATATTGGAATAGGGTCAGATGGAATCGTATAGGATTTTTCTTAATATCTTCAAGGTGCATTAGATCCACATGTCTGAAATTGAGATGGAATCTGTTTTTTGAAGACCGAAGACTAAAAGCTTCAGTTATCAAGAGTGAAGACTATTAGAAGTCACAATATTAGAGAAATCCATTTGGTTTAATTGCTGGAGATGAATTTTGGATGACTGACTTGTTATTCCTCCTGTGCATCAATGGCTGTCAATATATCAGGCTGATTCTCCAATTTGTTGTTTTAACAAATTCAATGAGTGTCGTGTTGTTAGTTATTCTGCATGCGTAATGAATCTTTGACTATTAAGTGAGGATAAATCATATTAGAAGAGGCTGTTGAGAATTCAGAGGAAGGCAGATAATTCAGTATTTAGCTTAATATCTGTTAATTTGAGTGATTACTTACGGACTTTAGTGTAGTTCTATAGGGGTTGATGTGCTCGATTTTTTTAGTGATTATTACCTGTCTTTAATTTCCTATAGTTGTTTGAACTTTTTTGTGGTAAATTATCAGTAGTTTGTTGGACATGTCTATGCACTGTAAACTGAAAAAGATAACTGATATCAGGAAAGCCGGTGGAATCTCTTTTTCACATTTTCTTTGGATAAGGATATTAAGTACGATTTTCAGAGGTTTTGCACAAGCTGATTTGGATAACAGGAACCTCCAAATACTACGGGTTTAAGTCCAATCCTATGGTAACATTTGGTGATTACATCTCCTTTAGATCCATATAGACCAATACTTTTGTCTTTGTGAGAAGTATCGAGTATATGTGCTATGTAAGATTATTTTTCATCGTGAATGATTATGCTCAGGGAGCCCCAACTATAGTCATTTCCTTCCATAAACAACCACCGACAAGAGAAGTAGCCCCAGTCACACAGCAAAGTCGCAAAGGTAAAGGGAGAGAGATAAAGATTTTGCCATGGTCATGGCTGCATGCATGGGGAGGGATGTTCTTTCCCTCTATTTAATGCCTCTTCCCCATTTAATTCCCCCATTTGCATGTCAATCATGTGCAACAATTTTAGTCTATAAGTACTTAAGCGGAGTCGCAAATAAGCCCATGCCTAATAGCTCAAACGATAATACGGATAGACAATGCGATAGCATTAGGGAGAGAAGAAGGGCACAATACATTTCTAAGCAAATACTAGGATCAAGCAGAAGCATACATGTTTTTTTGAGTGCGCATTCTAGTTGCATTTCCTAGATGATGAATTGATGAACTTAATGCAGTCTTCGATGGCCTCGCTCTGGTGAGAATCTCTAGGAGGTGCGAAATTTTGATGAGTCGAGCTTGTAGCAGTAGCTGAGGAAGACCTTCTTTTGGAGATGAAACAAAAGGCTCTCGTCGCATTGGCACCCACACGCCGGAAAAACTTCACGACTGAAAAATGGGCTTTCCTGACAAACCGGGATTTTAATCTTCTGGGAACATGGTTTTGGGTTTTCGTGGCTCTTGTATAGATATAATTGGGTGTAAGAGAGATTGTAGGCTTCTCGGTGGCATCAGGGCTGATGCTTACGCGACTGCTACTCTTTCTCATCATCTTTGTAAACTGGAGGAGTTGCTGTAATAAGTGGTAGGAGTCGGAAGACGCTGAGGACTCTCTATATATATATGCGGAGAGAGTGACTAAGGATCCTATATACATGTGGAGAGAGTGACTATATAAGGATCCTATTTACATGTGGAGAGAGTGACTATGTGACAACAATGTAAAGGGGAAAGGATAGAGAAAAAGAAAAAGAAAAAGTAGGAAGGGAAGAGGGAGAAAATGTTGTATCACTGCCTCTTGTAGGCAATTTAGGAGCAAGTTTACTTCACTGTTATTTGTGGCTACGCGTACATGTTGTCATACATAAAGCCTCTTTGTTGCTTTTCCCCTTGAAATAGGAGCAAGTATGCTATGATTGGCCGGTTCTAACAGGAACCAATTAAAGATGTGTGTGGAAACATTGACTCGGTCAACGCTCAGTATATTCTTGGAGTGTTGTGGTGAGTGGTGAGTGGTGAGTTGGTGAGTGGTGAGGAACAAATCTCAAGAAGATAGAGGAGAATGAAAATGATGCGGTAAGATTAACAGAGAACAGGGGATGACAAGATGACACTATACATTAAAAAGAAAAGCTGCTATACAAGCGGTTCTTTTGAGGTGTTGCTGGGCCTACTGGGCCTGCTGGGCCCTGTTGTTCTTCCTTTGTGAGAAGTCGGAGAGTGAGTGGAGACCATCACCGCAGAGGAGGCGAAGTGGACAGGGCAGAGGCAGGAAGAATCTGAAGGTGCTATGCAAAGCACTGGCTCTGTACTCTCTCCAGACGCCAAGGACGATGCCAGTTAGGAGTCAATTGGACCTGCCGAAGCTTACTGAAATGTCATTGGCTCCAAAATAGAAGCTCTATTATTAGGATTTAACTTATGCTAGCTTCAAATACTCAATTATGGTGCACGATTCTGTGAATGCTTTGCTTGGATTATATGATATGCACCGGTGTTTAAAACAGTTTAGGAATAGGTCTTGGTTATTAGATTCTCCTTTTTAACTCTGGGTGTTAGCTTGAAACTGCGCCGACACATTCGTATGGGGTCAATACACATAAACCATTTTTAAAGGAGTTTCCTTGTATGTAATGACCGGAATATGTTTGTTCGGATGTTTCAAAATCCCATCCCTTTTCTACACTACTCGCAAATCCCTCATTACAGTATCCTTCCTGCAAAGTAGGTCTTGTCTTGTTTGCTACAAATCTTTACATAAATTATAGTTTCCTTCCCATAAATGTTGTGCACCTATTGGGTTGCGAAAAGGATCGTAACTGCAGTGTCTTCGTATATTTCGAGTGGGTCCATGGCCGCAGGCGCCGAAAGGGATGGCCTACCTTTCTTATGCAGTTACTTCATGTAATGCATCATCATGAACTACAAGTAACTTCAATTGACAAACCCTGTGCATTAATTAGAGCTATCGTTGTGTATAAATGGTTGCTAAATTGGTGTGGAGAAATAATTTTAGGACCAGGTTATTTTATGGACGGTCGAAAATGAATGTAAGAAGATTGAAATTCACCATTCCTCCATGGATATACTATAATTGATCAGAGATCGGTTGGAGTGGTGTTTTTTAAGCCTTGTAAACTTTCCCATGATTCAAACCCTCCTAATGGTCCAAATTTCAAAACGGCCAACTGTTATTAAGACCACGTGAATGAAGTGTCAATTGCAAATAGACATCAAAATGTGCCAAAGTTATATTGAAGGAGAGGTGAAGAAACATCTTCAACAAATAATTGGATATTTGTAGCCATAAGTTTCATTGGCCAAGGATATCCATTCTTTGTAGTTGGCCCAAAATAATAGTCGTTAGTTAAAATGTATTAGAGATGCTAGCTACTCTTTTATCCAAAAGTGGGTACAAATATTACACACATACCGACCGTTCCTAGCGCAAGTGGCAAAGGGCTTGGTGGTTGGTACCCGAGGTCCCGAATTCGAATCCTAGTTGATTCACATTTCCAGCTAAGTTTATTTCTAAAAAAAATAAACGAAGCGGGTAGCGTGCTACCTTTCTCTCAAAAAAAAAAAAAATATTACACACATCCATCCAAGAAAATTTTTTGTTTTTGTTTTTTTTTGAGAAACAGATAGCAAGATATCTACTTCATTCAGGTTAGCGTTTGGATCGGAGATACGGGAGGATAACCCCTTATCAAGTCTTACCGAAAGATGGCGGTCGGGTGGGTCATGTGACTGTGGTGGGTGGGACGGAAAATAATTACCCACTATTCTTCTTATTCCATATTATCTATCCAAACATAATTTTTCTTATCCTCGGAAACAATCCAATTTTCATCAAAACGCTATTTTTTTATCCCCACACTTGTACCTATCCCTGGAATAGCTAGTTCTAGCTTATACCTGAACCAAACGAAGCTATATATATATATATATATATATATGATAGGTTTGGAGAATGAACTTATCTACATGAGTGAAGCAGCTTGGGCCTCAAGGGGACAACAAAAAAAAAAAAAGAACAAAAGAAACAGAAAATAGAACAGGTATACTAGGTAGAAAAAAGCCCCAATCTATTAGCTAGGATGTTCCACCGTCACTTTTTACCGAGATCCTAATTAGCTAACTACGAATTACAGACCAAGACCCCACAAAAGAAGAGATGCCAGTCAGGATCTGTATCAGGTTGAAATTTTTGCGTCTGAAGATGATATTGTTCCTTTCCAGCCAAACCATCCACCAGGTCGCTGAGGACTTATGAGGAATCTTTTCCGTCCCTCGGTGTTACTTTGTTCGGCTAGAGATTTCGATAGCCTTCGCATGTTTTTGTTTTTTTTTGAGAAACAGATAGCAAGATATCTACTTCATTCAGGTTAGCGTTTGGATCGGAGATAAGGGAGGATAACCCCTTATCCCCCAATTTATACCCAAACGCAAATTTTTTATCCGAGAATAGTAGTTCTCGGGTATATGAAATAAGCTGGTATAATTATCCCCACATATACCTCCATTTTCTATATATAATTACCCACTATTCTTCTTATTCCATATTATCTATCCAAACATAATTTTTCTTATCCTCGGAAACAATCAAATTTTCATCAAAACGCTATTTTTTTATCCCCACACTTGTACCTATCCCTGGAATAGCTAGTTCTAGCTTATACCTGAACCAAACGAAGCTATATATATATATATATATATACATATATATATATATATATATATATATATATATGATAGGTTTGGAGAATGAACTTATCTACATGAGTGAAGCAGCTTGGGCCTCAAGGGGACAACAAAAAAAAAAAAAGAACAAAAGAAACAGAAAATAGAACAGGTATACTAGGTAGAAAAAAGCCCCAATCTATTAGCTAGGATGTTCCACCGTCACTTTTTACCGAGATCCTAATTAGCTAACTACGAATTACAGACCAAGACCCCACAAAAGAAGAGATGCCAGTCAGGATCTGTATCAGGTTGAAATTTTTGCGTCTGAAGATGATATTGTTCCTTTCCAGCCAAACCATCCACCAGGTCGCTGAGGACTTATGAGGAATCTTTTCCGTCCCTCGGTGTTACTTTGTTCGGCTAGAGATTTCGATAGCCTTCTCATGTTTTTTTTTGTTTTTTTTTGAGAAACAGATAGCAAGATATCTACTTCATTCAGGTTAGCGTTTGGATCGGAGATAAGGGAGGATAACCCCTTATCCCCCAATTTATACCCAAACGCAAATTTTTTTATCCGAGAATAGTAGTTCTCGGGTATATGAAATAAGCTGGTATAATTATCCCCACATATACCTCCATTTTCTATATATAATTACCCACTATTCTTCTTATTCCATATTATCTATCCAAACATAATTTTTCTTATCCTCGGAAACAATCCAATTTTCATCAAAACGCTATTTTTTTATCCCCACACTTGTACCTATCCCTGGAATAGCTAGTTCTAGCTTATACCTGAACCAAACGAAGCTATATATATATATATATATATATATATATATATATATATATATGATAGGTTTGGAGAATGAACTTATCTACATGAGTGAAGCAGCTTGGGCCTCAAGGGGACAACAAAAAAAAAAAAAGAACAAAAGAAACAGAAAATAGAACAGGTATACTAGGTAGAAAAAAGCCCCAATCTATTAGCTAGGATGTTCCACCGTCACTTTTTACCGAGATCCTAATTAGCTAACTACGAATTACAGACCAAGACCCCACAAAAGAAGAGATGCCAGTCAGGATCTGTATCAGGTTGAAATTTTTGCGTCTGAAGATGATATTGTTCCTTTCCAGCCAAACCATCCACCAGGTCGCTGAGGACTTATGAGGAATCTTTTCCGTCCCTCGGTGTTACTTTGTTCGGCTAGAGATTTCGATAGCCTTCGCACATCTTGTGCGTTTAGGGTTGCGAGGGAGATGTTGCTGGAGCTAGCTAGTTGGAAGCGGAGGGAAATGTATCTGGAGAACAAATAATCGCAGTTTTTCATTTCAGTTGCTTAGAGTACACACGATGTATCTCCTATCCATCCACATTTTACGAGGCTATCTGCGGTAAGGAGCCTTTTCCTAACTAGTAGCCAAACGAACATATTCCAAGCATGGGGGTGCAATGGGTTGCGTAGACCTTCATCCGAGAGGAAGTTAGAAATCCCTTTTGAATTCTTAATATTCTTTTAAAAAGGATTGATAAGATTAATGAGATAATATTGGCCATTGGATAGATAAGATGTAATATAGACATCCACTTTTCAAGTGTACAAGTAGTATTACTCAAAATATATTATTCCCCCTCAAATATATGCTATTTTGATATGTACTACTTCCTTTTTTTTATTGACATTCGACAACTTCTATTTTTTTATTTGAATTATTCTAATTAATTTACTGATTTTTTTAGGCCTTTTTGCATAAAAAATTCACTAGTTTTGGGCTTTTGCAAAATTGGCTCGCTATTTTCGATTTTGCATATTCGATCCGAATTTTTAGTAAACTGACCAAAATACCCTTCTTACTTTTTCTCTCTCCTCTTCTTTTTTTTCTCTCGCTCTTTTTTTTTTCCGCTGCGAAGAAGACGGCGCGACCCTCGCCGACTTGCGTGCAACCCCCGCCCCCGCGCCCCAACGCCCCTACGCCTGATCGCGACCCCCCGCACCCCCGCGCGCAGACGCGGCGGCGAGCTGCGCCTTGGCGCGGCTCCGCGAGCTCGCCTCCTACCCCGCACCATGGGCGCCGCCGGGAGCTGTCGCCGGCGCCATCCCCTCGGCCTGCCGGGGCGGGGGCCGTGCGGCGGCGAGCCCCCGATCCGCTTCGCTAGCTTGAGCCCGTCCTCGACGGACACCGCGAACTCCGCGGCGCTCGCCATGGCCCCTCCGCTCGCGTCCTCGGCTTCTCCCCCGAGGGATCAAAGGGGACAAGGAGGAGGATGAGGAGATTAAGGAGATTAAGGAGAGAGGGGAAGGGGAAGGGGAAGGGGAAGGGGAAGGGGCGGGGCCGCAGCGGTGGTGGAGGAGAGGAGGAAGAAGAAGAGAAGAAAAAGAGAAAAAAAAGAGAAACATAAATGATGCAACATTCTCCTAAATAGTGCAACACTCTTTGGAATAAAATTATACTTTTTAAGCTAATGTTGCACTCTTTAGTTGAAGTTTGCATTATTTTTCGGCCAAAATTACACTCTTTAAAAAAATATTGCACTATTTCGGAGGAATTTACACTATTTTTCTTCTTCTTCTTCTTTTTCCACCAATTACACTAATTTTTTTTCCCTCTCCTTCCTCCTTCTTTCTCCTCCTTCTCCTCCCTCCTCTCCCGCTCCCGATCCTCATTCCTCGGCCTCTGCCTCGCCCATTACCCGAATACCTCGCTCCTCCCCCGCTGTGCGGCGGCCTCTCTGCTCCGTCGCCGACGCCGCTGCGTCGGTGGCGGCGGAGGACACCGGATCGCCGCGCCCGAGAGTGCTCGTCGCGGAGAAGCTCGGCGAGGCGGCTCAAGGTGGTGGGGAGGGCCGGGGTCGGGATTGGGTGGCCATGAGGGTGGAGGTGGAGGTCTAGGGAGAGGGCCAAGTCTCCGCCGCCGCCGCCGCCGGAGGAGGCGCAGGCGGGGGGGGGGGCGCGCGGCGGTGGCGCGGGCAAGGGCCGGGATGGGGGCGCGGCGGTGGCGGTGGCGGGGGCGGGGGCGCGGGCGTAGAGAAGAAAAAAAAATAGCGAGAAAAAAAAAAAGAGGAGAGAGAAAAAATAAGAAGGGTATTTTGGTCAGTTTACTGAAAATTCGGACAGAATCTGTAAAATCAAAAATAGCGATCCAATTTTGCAAAAGTCCAAAACTAATGGATTTTTTATGCAAAAAGGCTATTTTTTTAATATAATTTAATAGTAATATTAGATTTAATCGCTCGGCGGTGCATAAAACCATCAAATCGATAAATTTGATAGACTTTTTATTTAATGGACTTAAATAGTTAAATTCAAAAAATTATAAATAAATAAAAAATAAAAAATAAATAAAATTGAGAGGTCCATTTATGAAAAAGCATAAAGACATGTACCAATGATTAATACTTGGAAAGAAAACAATAAGATATTAAGGGTAAAAAAAAAAAAAAAAAGAGAGAGAAAAGACTGAGGAAGCATCAGCTGGAAGAAAAGAGTAAGTAGGATTGGGTCCTGCAGAGCAGGCGAATAGCAAGCGGAGAAAAGAAAAGGTTCCCATATCCACCGCGGCATATACCGTGCCCTGTGATCCTGTGATCCTGTGATGATACTCAGATTATACTCTGATGATATTCCCCACCCCCCAAAATGCGAATATACTCTCTCTTCTCTTTCGAAACACCACCCAAATTTGCGCAAAACGCCCCCGCTCACCTTTCGATTCCCCAACCCTCCTCCTCCTCCTCCTCCTCCTCGACCATGGCCTCTTCCCTCCATTCGAACCCTGCTCCTCCTCCTCCTCTTCCCCTCCATCGCCCCACCTCCTCCGTCTCCTTGCCCTCTCCTTCGCTCCTAGTGCCCTGTTGCTCCTCGTGCTCTCGACCTCTCCTCCCCAGGAGGACGCTGCGGCTCTCCCTGCCGCAGCGGAGGCGAACGGTCGCAGCGTGTGCGAAGAAGGGGGCGGCGATTGAGGCGATTCAGGAGGGAAAAGCTGAGGCGGAGGAGGCGGAGGCGGAGGCGCCGCCGCTTTTGGAGAACGCCGAGGAGAACTCCAAGCCGCGCCGCATTGCGCTCTTCGTCGAGCCCTCGCCCTTCGCGTCGGTGTTCTTCCCAACTAAAAAGAATCCTGTTTGATTAGTTTACTGTTTAATTAAAATCTCTCTTCTTCTTTTTTAGTTCTAGTGGAATTTACTGTGAAATCCCTCGTTCTTTAGCCGCTTATAACTGCAGTAATTCTGGGTAATAATATGATAGTAGGCATTTCTCTGGTAAAAAGTTGTGATTTTGCGCAGAAGCCACTCCTAATTTAGTTAGCGGATAAGCTGCTTCGTTAGTTGATTGGTTGCAACATTTATTATGGGGCTTGGACAAAGTATACATGAGAACACCCTTTTCGCTTGCCATATGAGTTCCACTTGATTGTTGTATTCTTGTGAGGTCGCGTCATTCGATTGGGAAACTAATTTATCCATAAGAATTAGTTATGACTGTCATCTTTCCAGCCGTCCTACTTTTTCATTGATTTTTTTTTCTTTATTTCCTATACTTTTTTGCTTAATGATTTTTTTTAAGCTATTGAATCTATATTCCTACCTATATTCCTGTTTTAATCTACAGTTATGTTTCTGGGTATAAGAACCGGTTTCAGAATTTCATCAAACATTTGCGCGAGATGGGCGATGAGGTATATACCAAATTCATTTGTTGGCGGACAGCTTTTTCCTGCATCCTTTGTTAATGCAATATACCATTGCGATTTCACGAATCAGATAATCCAAATTGGTGTTTTATTCTCTTTCATTGAGGGACCTATTTATATATTTGCATTGTTTGGATCTTATTGGAAGCAATGGAAACTTCTGTTAGATGATAGACTAGGAATTTCCATGCTTCGTTGGCTTTTAGATGAAGTCTAACCGTTTGTCTTATTGGCGCCTGTTGCAGGTCATAGTTGTAACTACCCATGAGGGCGTTCCCCAAGAATTTTATGGAGCAAAACTGATTGGTTCATGGAGGTAACTCAAGTTATGATCCATTTGATCTTGTTCAAGAATAGAGATAACCCAATTTATTCCATTTGTACTTTTCATGGTCACGCGTATAGTTGAAACAAAATAGAAGTTCCATGTCATTTCAAATCAATCGGCGGCTAATAAGCGTCTCAATGCTCTACTCCCTTCTTGGCTGTATAAGTGTGCTTCCAAGCTAATCATTGGTGTTTTGCGGATAGAGCATCTTGAATTTTTAAGTGTA
Organism: Puya raimondii; assembly: GCA_016920855.1. Classification (NCBI taxonomy): domain Eukaryota; kingdom Viridiplantae; phylum Streptophyta; class Magnoliopsida; order Poales; family Bromeliaceae; genus Puya; species Puya raimondii. Next base: position 67,628,696 of record JABWPP010000049.1, read on the forward strand.
ATTTGAAAACATTCTGCTGTTAATAAATTCATCCTTATGCTATAGTTGTGTCTTTATTCTGCTTGTGCTAACGACCGTCTCGTTTCAGCTTCCCCTGCCCATGGTATCAGAAAGTTCCACTTTCCCTGGCACTTAGTCCTCGAATAATATCAGAGGTAGCGAAATTCAAGCCAGATATAATACATGCCTCTTCGCCTGGAATCATGGTAATTCCAACCCAAAAATGATATATAATATATGAAAATTCAGCCTTTTCAGCATAATAGCCTCCTCTCATACAACATTTCAGGTATTTGGTGCTCTTATAATTGCAAAGTTGCTCTGTGTACCTTTAGTAATGTCATATCACACGCATGTTCCAATGTGAGTAGGCTTTTCTTGACTACTGCATTCTAATAATTGTTAGACTCAAAGAATATAAGATGTTGAAGAGTCTCTGCTGTGTGTTTCCTAAAGCTTTATAAACTGCAGCTGCTGGTTTGAGATGCATCTCAATAATTAATTGTTAAAAATGTATGTAGCATGTTATTAGCTGAACTTTATGAAGGGTTCAGGTACTGAACATTTTGGGTAGCTGATTCTTGTGGTTGCTTTTCAGATACATTCCCAGATACACATTCAGTTGGTTGGTAAAGCCAATGTGGCTGATTATAAGTAGGTTTACCTTTCTTCTCTCCTTTTGTGTATCACATGTTCTCCTTATCCCTATAAAGGTTTATTAACACTCTTCTTTTTGCTTTTTGAAGAATTCCTACATAGAGCTGCTGATCTCACGCTGGTGCCTTCTGTTGCTATTGAGCGGGATCTTCAAGCAGCCCGTGTAACAGCAGGTTTGCAGGAATAGAAAACTCAAATGATATGTTTTCTCTTCTTGTAATTTATTATCCACCCCTCATGGTTTCTTGTTTTGCAGCGAACAAAATCCGCCTATGGAATAAGGGTGTAGATTCGGAAAGCTTCCATCCTCGTTACCGCAGCCATGAAATGCGTGTTAGGCTAACGTAATTTGTCCCTCCCCCCTCTTTCTCGCTCGCTCGGTCTCTGCTACTAGCATAAATATTCTGACTAGTGTTTTGCATGTGTTTACCCTTGTCAGCAATGGTGAACCTGAAAAGCCCTTGATAATTTATGTTGGACGCTTAGGAGTTGAAAAAAGCTTGGATTTCCTAAAAAGGTAAGCTTGCACTTTCAGAGCCATCATTCTATATTACTAAGATAACTTGTTCGCTATCTCAACTGTTTGTTATTGTAAATTTCTCCTTTTTTTTGATGAAAAATGTTCTCCGTCTAGTTGCTTTCAGTTCAACTTTCTGTTTAATCTTCTAATTTTAGAATACTTTAGTCGTCATGAGTAGTCAACACTTCTGTATATGTTGAGTTCCTATTCAACGTTACAACTATTTTCACCACCTAAAGAGAATGTGTGATTGAACAGGGTCATGGATCGGCTTCCAGGGGCAAGAATTTCATTTATAGGAGATGGGCCTTTCAGGTGACATACACTTGCATTTTTATTCTTCTATCCTTTTGACAGAAGGTCTTGCGAGCTACTAGAGGATTCTATATAGATATTAACTGCTTGTAGGAATGATTTTGTTAACACAATCTCTTTCTACATAGCTCAGGCCGGAACTCGAACAAATGTTCTCAGGCATGCCGGCAGTGTTCACAGGAACCCTACATGGTGAGGAGCTCTCACAGGCCTATGCCAGTGGGGACGTTTTCGTGATGCCTTCAGAATCTGAGACCCTTGGCTTTGTTGTTTTGGAGGCAATGTCATCAGGGGTCCCCGTAGTTGCAGCCCGGGCCGGAGGGATACCTGATATTATACCCGAATCGCAGGATGGCAAAACCAGCTTCTTATATACACCGGGTGACCTCGATGACTGTGTTAGCAAGATTGAGCGGCTGTTGTCTTGCAGTGAGTTCAGAGAAGCCATGGGTAGGGCTGCAAGAAAGGAGATGGAGAAGTTTGATTGGAGGGCGGCCACGAGGAAGATACGTAACGAGCAGTACAATGCGGCCATTTGGTTCTGGCGGAAGAAGAGGGCTCAGCTGCTTAGACCCATTCAGTGGGTGGTGCGGAGGTTCTTTAGGTTACCGGCGATTAAGTATAGTTGATTTTGTGATGATTTTTTGGGTTCGAAAGGGCTCTTGGAGAAAGTTTGCGTGATTTGGATGCATCCGCAGAGGTATTGTATGTGGTGTGGTTAATGGGAATCTTATATTATTTTCTTGTACATTTAGAAGGAATTTTTTTTTTTTTTTTACAGTGGCAAGGCAAGTGTATGGTTGGAATGAATGGTATATACTAGTCTAGTGTAGCACAAAAACAGTTGTAATTATCTTGGATTCTATGAACTTCTGTATGCTGAGATACTGGAATGACACATCACACCCTCTTTATCACATCTTTACGACTACGGAATGGGTAAATATGTGGAAGAATCAAGAGATATTTTTATTTATCAATCACATGACATCGATACCACGGCATGTACTTATACCCATTCTAATCTCGCCCTTATCACGGAGCTAATCAAACAAACTACTAATTGATTCATCTTCATTCTCAGTGAAAATAAAAATTATGAAACAAACTGATGTTTGTTGTGATTTTGTGTTTTTTTCCCCTTGGAGACTGTAAGCATGATTTGATATTTTTGAAGCTTCGTACGTCTCTAGAATGCATTTCAGTCAGATTTTTACCTGCCTCAGCCGGTGAATATTTGAGACCAACCAGATAAAAAATGATGATCGTGGTTTTACGTTTGGAATGGAACTTTTTTTCGAAAATAACCCGGTAAAATTTCATATTTGGCTAAATGACCCTCTAAAAAATAAAATTGGCAAACTAACCCTCTCTTTGCCATCTCGGAGCCACGGTAGAATTTTCTATTAAAGGCGGTGAATGATTTACCGTCTTCATAAAGACGGTGAATGATTCACCGCCTTCCTAATTTCCAACAAAAGCGGTAAATCATTCACCGTTTTTCGTTTATTTCTATTTTTTTTTATATCCTATTTTTTCATATATCATATATATAAAATCCTAACAACCACATAATTTTTTTAACAAATTACATTAAATCTTAACAAACTAAAAATTCTAATAGTCTATCCATACAATCCTAACAATCAAATAATTTTTTTAATAAATCACGAATAATCCTAACAACCTTATTTTTTTCTGTATTTCTCATATAATTCACGTACCATTCTTATATCTCTTATGAATGCGGTGAATAGTTTACCGCATTTAAAAGGCTTCTAAAAAAAAGTACAGATATAAAAATTGTACGTAAATTATATAAGAAATAGAAAAAAAAAGTGAGGTTGTTAGAATTATTCGTGATTTATTAAAAAAATTATTTGATTGTTAGGATTGTATGGATAGACTATTAGGATTTTTAGTTTGTTAAGATTTAATGTGATTTGTTAAAATTTTTATGTGGTTGTTAGGATTATATATATAATATAGGAAAAAATAGGATATAGAAAAAAAATAGAAAAAAATAAAAAACGGTGAATGATTTACCGTTTTTGTTGAAAATTAGGAAGGCGGTGAATCATTCACCGTCTTTATGAAGACGGTAAATCATTCACCGCCTTTAATAGAAAATTCTACCGTGGCTCCGAGGTAGCAAAGAGAGGGTTAGTTTGCCAATTTTAATTTTTAGATGGTCATTTAGCTAAATACGAAATTTTACAGGATTATTTTCGAAAAAAATCCTTTGGAATGATATACATTACATCCGTACAAGGTGCAAAGAGGGCTTAGGAGAAGGAAAAATTGCACAAATAGCAAAAAGAAATAGCTGGAACTAAAAAGCTTTTTAAGTAAAGAAAGAGTCTTACATCAGAACAGTGACCGTAATCACGTCATATACACAAAAGTATGAAGACCTTCTATCACAAGAGTCGGAATAACATAAGGAGAACATGAAAATTCTTGTTCCAACTTTATCCTCTAATGCACTGCAAAGTTACTAACCAGAAATCAATTGCCAAACCTCTGATAGAAGAAACGGTAAGAGACACATCAACGCAAAATTAAATGCTCTACGATTTCTGCGGTGTGAACGCTGGGAGAAAGTTGTCAAAGAAAAAAGCAATTGGCACAATAATAAACTGGAAAATTTGGAGCACTCAATTAGTCTTCATAATCTGGAGAAAACGACTGCTCAAACTCGGCATCCATTATCACCCCCTTCATAACATGCACAATGATCTCACCCTTTCTGATATCAACACATTCTGATCTGATGCCGTTAACAACCAAAGTACCGTCAAAATCTTTCCAAGCATATAATCTGAACCCTGACACTGAGTCATATGATATCTCCTTCCTCAAAGGTACTGCTTCAGAAGGTAAATGTCGCGGAATCGCAGAGAATCCCATTACACGAGAGACAATGGCATATGTATTATTTACATTTTGCTCTGTTAAGCTGTCATTGGTTCTTAGTTTCAGAACATTTTCGAAGGCCACTTGCGAGGGGACAAACATGGTAAATGCAAGATCATCGGGCAACATTGCAATCATCATATTTCCAAGTTCACATAAGCCCATTTCTTTTAGTCTTACACAATGTGATGAAGCTTCAGAAGATCTCTCAGTACTTGTGTCTGTTGATACCTCAGGAAGGCTGGAGTTAAGTAAAAACAGCAGGCACATGACACAGATGAATAGGAATGCCACATAGATTGAATTTCTTGAAATAATCCGTTTTACTTTTTTCCAGAATACCTTCATGCTTTCAATTTTTCACCCAATACTTGAAAACACACAAATTACCGATGAGAATAACAATTCTTTCTCCCAGACAGATGTTATTATCAACCAACTCCTTGTCATTGTGCTTAAACGGCTTCGGTGGAGGAAATTGAAAATCATAAAGTCATATTTGTAACGAACTACGCTTTTCTCTTCTAGGTTCTAGCATTTGAGTCAGTGCATGCTGTTCCCTGTTGACGTGTCATGGTGGCAGTTAATAGATCACGGAAAAAGCAAATTTCCCTCTTTGGTTGCAAACAATAAACTTAGCAGCAGCTGCATTTAGCTGTGACTGCGCGAATTGAATCCTTTTCCTGAATCACCAAAAATGTCTTTGAGCTAAGAATAGAGCGGAAGAGTCATAAAGCACATGTTACTAAATCAATCATTAAAATATGAAAGCAATAAAACCAGCATTAGGCTAACCATGGAGTAAGTGTATGCACTTCATCTAGAATAAGTAAGTTCATAAAACAAAAAGAAAATAGAAATATAGAGATGTCAACCCAAATAGAAACAAAAACTGAATAGATCTCTACCTAATGAAGCTGCTGTGTTCCTAAATAACAACAAACTTTTCTCAAAAATTCTTGTCAAACATCTGGCTTGGCAAAAAATTATCCCGAAGAAACTAGCATAAAAGATCATGATAAAGTACTCAATAACTTCTTCTTTTTTTTTTTCTTTTTTTTTAAGCATAGACCCAGCTAAGACGTCATTTTACAGGGAAGCAGCTCAGCCACCAATTCAGAAGTGTACCAATAAAATTTGAAACAATACAAGTTCTACTAATTAGTTAAAGTAAGCAGTACATAAATAAGAAATACGATATATATGTATAACTTTTGCCAATTATAAGAAGCAAACAACAACATAGCCGTGCTTTTAAGAAGCCAAAATATATATATATTCAACTTACTACTCAACATCACCGATTTTAAGTATTTAGATCCATTTACATGTAATGAAACGAACACAGGGCAAATAAACCGATGTTCATCCTATAAAAACAATGAGTTTACATTGAAGCAACTAGAATCATAAATTGCACCGTCGAAAAAAGTCACACTAATCACGAACTGTAAACAAGCTCTCACATCATTTCAGGGAAACTAAAATTATAACAATAAACCACCCAAAATCTATCAAAAAGAAGATAAAGTACACCAAAAAAAAAAAAAAAAAAAAAAAAAAAAAACACGACGGTGTGTTGAAAATTACCGTAACGAGATTTGGAATTACAAATAGAAGTTTGAAAAATAAAAACGATCCAATACCTCTCGGATGATTCCTCTCTCCCTCTCCTGCGGCGATCGAGCGCGGCGGAGGGCGCAAAAAGGGGCCGGGCACGGTGGAAGGGGATCTCAGATCCCAATTAGTAAGGGGCCGAGTTATTGGGCCGTCAGTATGTCCAGTTCGGCCCGTTAACAGCCCCACTTGTACTCAAAAAGTCCAAATACGGAAGAAACACTCGGCTGGGCTAGAATTGATGGAACAATACCCCCCTTAGAAGGGCCGGATCTGGGCCTCGCCTGTGTTTGGCTCAGCCCGTTAACAGCCCTCACCTAATCCAAATACTCTACCCGATAAATGGGCTTCATACAGGGTGTTTATTTTAAATCCTCTCTGAGTGAACTACCACTACCAGGCGTTGACTGGACTCTGTGTTGAGCTCATTATTTCGGTAAGATTGGGCTCAAAATGGTTCAGGATTAGAAGATAAAACAATTTTTACTGTATTTTGAAATGAGGAATTTTCTTGTCAGTTTACCTTATGATTTGTTGGGAACGTATGAGCATATCGATTTTGGAGCATGTCAACCTGTATGTTGTTCTTTGTGCGGGACAGGAAGTGATAAAGTTTATTTTGATGGTTGAGCTGCATATAGCATCTCTATGATGTTTTTATTTTTTTATTTTTTATAATCTATTATTTTCAGTGAATATACATAGAAAATCCCCTTATATTTTAATCTCGATCTGTACTGCAGAAAAAAGCTAATAAATGCAAGAAAAAGGAAAGCTACAGGAAGTCCATTCTTGCAAGTTCCTCTCTTCCTCCCCTGCAACGCTTTCGTCTTGTTCTCTTGAAGCATAGCTGAACAGGAGAGAGTCTCGTGAAACTTTTCACATTTTGAGGCGGTTTGCAGTGCGTTGATCGTGGTGTTTGCAAACTCACTTGTCATCCTTGCAGCTACTAGTGCGGTGACGTTAGCAGAGCTGTTGCTAAAAGCTCTGCACTAGAGGGCACACAACACACTGGAAATCATCCCCCAAAAAAAAAAAAAAAAAAAAAAAAGCCAAGGATCATGCCTACTTGGTGCCTCAATTTCTAAGAAAGATGACTTTCCATCTGAAATTTGTAAGCCGCCGAGAGGTGCTGTCGGAAAAAATTACAAGAACGGGCAATTTGCAGTAATAAGAATGGAAGATCATCGCTAAAAAGAAAAAGTAGGCAAGAAACAGAAGAGTAACTTGTAAATCAAAATTTAAGGATACCAAGTAAGCGGCAGGAGTCTCAGTTTCACTAGCTAGATCACTTGTGCCCGCCCCTCTTTAGCCCTTCAACCCTCCTTCCTCTCCGTTCTTCCTTAATAAGTTAGTTATATGCTAGGCCTATTTACATCCCCAACACACTAATCCCCCCTCTCTCTCTCTCTGCTTCCTAAATTCTAGAAATATCAATTTATGAGTTCCCTGCAATTCTGCTTCTGACAATCGCGAGGGGCTTTTCAAACTTGGAAGAGCACGACACTGCAAGCCATTCTGGGGTAGTACTTGGAAAATTGATATTATCAGAACTACTAATGTTGCTGCTCCGGAATAACAAAACTAGCTCTGCAAATATCGATTCTCTCCTACTCGTACTTATCATTCGTCCTTCAACGGCCATCATCTCCTCCTCTTTATTGATAGATTGCTACACAAAGCACTAGTATATATATATATATCTCTTCTGCGGTAGGCCCACATCTCATCACATCCCTTTCACACAGGCAAATCCACAGCCGCAAAGGAGGCGGCGGCGGCGGCGCTTGGTCAATTGTCGGCGGACACGTAGGACAGGGACGAGACCTCCCCCGCCTCGTTCCCTCCCGCTCCCGCCCCCTCCGAGGTCGCCTTGGGGTCGTGGGCGAGCTTCCCGAAGATCTCGGCCTCCCGGACCCGCAGCGCGCGCGATCCGCGGTTGGGGAAGGTCCTGGACGGTCGCGGTCGACCACGGGGCCCGGCCCGCGCCGCCCGGGAAGCGCAGGACCGCCGCGGAGCCGCCGAAGAAGTCGCGGCGGAATTCCGGGGGCTTGGGCGCCCCGCCGCGGCAGAGCTCGGCCCAGGCGTTGAAGAAGTTCCAGAGGGAGGTCCCGTCCACCACGGCGTGGTTGACGCCGCAGCCGACGAAGACGGCGCCGTCGCCGAGCTCGGTGAGCTGGAACGCCGCCAGGGGCCGGAAATGCCCATCGAAGCTGATCGCGCCCTCGAAGGGGAACAGCGACCTCACCGGCAGGGGCACGTCGGAGGAGAGAGGGAGGAGCGACGAAAGCGTGAGCGAGGGGGCGGCAGCGTGCGAGAATTCGACGCCCGAGCCGTCGCAGGAGATCACAATTCGGCCGTCGGGGAGGGTGACAAGGCGGCCCGCGAGGGCCGGGACGAGGGAGAGGGCGCGGGAGAGGGAGGTTCTGAGCAGGGATAGGAGGTCGGCAATGGGGACCGGAGGGCGAGAAAAGAAGAGGCCTTTTTGGATATAGTGGCACGACAGCATCGGCAGGTCGGAGACCGACAGCTTCAGATCGCCCAGCACCGACGCTGCGTCCGGATAGACGGTGCATTTGGATAGAACTGTAACGACAGCGACGGCAGAGGCAGCAGCAGCGGCAGAGCCGGAGGAGGAATCGAGAGAGGAGGGGAGAGATGGAGCCATCTCAAATTGAGGGAATTGGTTGTTTGTTTGTTTTTTTTTTTATCTCCGTTCAATCAATTCTACACCAGTTTTGCTGCTGCTGCTGCTGCTGCGGCCGCGTTGCACTGCTGTAGGATTAGGATTAAGCAGTGCGCAGCAGCGGCGGTTGGCAGAATTGATGTTGGGAAATGGGGAGGAGGTGCTGAGTGGCGAAGGGAGTAAATGGGCGGGGGGTTTATATAGGGGGAGGAGTGGGGAGAGATGCATGCATTTGGGGGGTCGGCCGCTTCTGTTCTGTTGGTGGCAACTTTTTCTAATGCAACAGGGATGTGTTTTGGATAGCGAGTGAGGGTATCTTAATCTTAATTCATTCGAGGCCCCATTTTATTTTAGAAGAAATTTATTAGCCCGTTTTCGCATGCGGACCACCCTGCTGAAGTAATCGGATGGGTTACATTCCACTGCAAATGCACAATGGAAGAAGCGATGGAAGCATGAGTAAGGGGGGGGGGTCACGTGGCAAGGCCAGAACGAAACTTGGCTGAGACGGCGCTCCAACCGTCGGATAGCAGTTGAATCCGCATCTCAGCACAGCGCACGACTTGATGCACGGCATCGGGATCATATAGTAGTAGTTGAGTACGATGCCCACAAAAATCACTTTTATATTAAAAAATATTTAAAAAAATTTAAAAACGATAAATATTATTTTTTATAGTATAAAAATATGATTGCAATCGTTACTGAAAAAACATACATCTACATTATTGACAGTTATAATCATAATTTTATAATATAAAAAAAATTAATAACCGTTTTAAAATCTTGAACCTTTCACATTATACAAATAATATTTTTAGCCATTATATTAAAAACCTACGTCCAAACCAAATTGAACTTTACATCACATATGTGGAAATAATTACTTTTGCTACTAACCGACTGTCCCTAGCTCAAGTGGTAAAGGACTTGGTTGTTGGTACCCGAGGTATCAAGTTCGAATCCTAGTTGATTCACATTTCCAGCTAATTTTATTTCTAAAAAAAATAAACGAAGCGGATAGCGTGCTACCTTTCTCTCAAAAAAAAAAAAAAAACTTTTGCTACTAAATAATGACATCAGTACAGTAAAATAAATATAAATTACTATAGGATGAAAAAGACCTTTTAAAGATATCATTATAGAACAATTAATAATGGAGTTTGTTAAACCAATCAAAAGTATTTAATTATAGCTAGGAAGATTCGATATGAAAACCGGGCCTAGATTGTCCGCGTTAGAAGATTTAAGCCTACCAGAGACAAATTCAGGGTCGAAAGTACTATGAATCTTAATTTTTTTTAAGATTTTTTTTTCTTTTTAGTTTTTAGAGAAAAGTAACAGGCTATTCGCTTCGCTCAATTAAAACTGGAGGCTGGAGTCTCATTTACCCCAATCTCATGCTCTATCACATAAAAACCTAGAAATCATAAGAGTGTATTGTTATAAGGACAGTTTTTGTATTTTCTATCACATCTTCCTACTCGTTAGTATTTCTAACTGTAAAGTCATAGCTTTACTTTGGACTGAGTAAAGAGCAAGCAACTTGAGAAGAAAACATTTCCCGCTAGAAAGAAAAGGCCGAGTAAAAAACAACTGCGACCTAATTCTGACTCTACTTCAAATAGTACTGTACAACACGTACAGTTGTTGCTATTGTTGCTGCCTCTGAGGAAGTACTTTGCCTAATTACCAATAACAAAAAGAGAAAAGCTTTTGAGTCCCCACAAAGATATAGCCTATAATATCATTGATAATATTAGCACCATATATATGTAAAAAATTTAGAATTTAATAATAGTATTTATAATAGTATTTAGGATTTAATTATAGTATTTATAATTTAATAATAATATTATCAACTCATCAATAATATTGTAGAATACCTTATAAGGACGTGTAGGCTATAGCAGCACTATAACAAAAAAATAATACTTCCGTACTCTAAATGTGACTTTTGGAATATATCTGATGCACATGCGAATATATCAGTTGGTATGTATTTTATATAATTGTCAGTGCATCAACGATTTTTTAAAAATATTTATAAATATATCTCTCGCAATATGCTTGCGGAAAAAATTATCCAGTCCATGATTAGTCGGCAGGTTCGGAAACCGGTGAAGCGGGATTTTATAAATCCAACAGAATTCTCCTCATCTAATAAAAAATAAAATGCACAATAATAGTGCACAAGTGGGGAGAAAGAAGCCAAGAGAGTACCTAGATAATCAATTAAAGCCACGGGGTCAATGGGTGCCTGAGGCGAGGAGGAAGCATATAAAATTTAGAAGTGACATGAGGAGGTGGTGGTGATCTGAACTTAGGCGGTTTTGGTCATGGACCAGTGCCGACCCTTACCACGTAAGATTTGGAAGTGGGGAAAGTGGAAGGTCTTTAGTGCCAGCCATGATTCACGTGTCTAACCGACCTATTGCCGAGTCTCAAGCACTGGGTGGTTATAATAAATAGCAAAATCTTCTTTTAACTTCCCAATCTGTTTGATAGAGTCCGAACCCCACACAGAAAAAAGTTAGATAAGATACAGAGGGAAAAAAAAAAAAAAAAAGTTGGATCAAATATGTCTTACTCAGATGTCACTTATTTATTGAACTTCCGAGCTCCACACATTAAAAATGTTAGATAAGATTCATCTTATTCAGATATTACTTAATCTAAACTTCAAAGCAGCTTGAATGATAACTGAAAGTGAAAAAATAAACTTCAAAGCAGCTTGACTGATATCTGAAATCTGAAAGTGAAAAAAAATATGATTCTGAGTGAGATGCATCTGATAAATGTTTTTTTGTTTTTTAATCTCAACATGTAGATTCCCCACAACTGTTTGTATTTGCGAGGAAGTCAGTGCATGAATTAGGATATTATGCGAAGATGGGGGGTTCAATTTTTGTTTGTTTCGCACGGGACTCGCCAAATTGGGCGGAACTCTTTGAGTTTGACATTTTTGACTTCTTTCTATCCAATTGGAAGTTTCGAGTTGCACATATCGACGAGTGCATGAATGTTGTGGGTCCAAGTAACAAAACCCAAATTTGCCAAACATGTCCTTCGTGTAGGTTTAGTCTAGAATGTTATATAATATCACATCCTATAGTTTGATGATAATGGCAGATCGGTTGGACAAGTAAAAATTAGGACACTATAATTTTTTAAAAAATAAACTTAGCAAATCTTTTGTCACTTACGCTAGAGACGATCAGTGTTCTAGCAAGTTGGGCTGAAGTATTTCAGGTAAATGTTGTCTATGATAGTAGGTTTGTTGAAACTTAAGGAATGATTTATAGCACCCTAGCTTACTCTCCTATTTTTTTTTTCTTTGTTTACTGAATTTGTGGATTGCATGTATTTTTTATAGCACCCTAGCTTACTCTCCTATTTTTTTTTTCTTTGTTTACTGAATTTGTGGATTGCATGTATTTTTTTTATTTTTTTTTGAGAGAGAAGTAGTATATTATCCGCTTCACTTATTAAAAAAAAAAACCAGGCTACATAAAGTAAAGCAACAAGACGGACCTCGGTGAGCAACAGGACAAGCAAAAAGGAAAAACTTTTGGGAAAAAAAGGAAGGAAAAATAGAAGGGCATAAAGCAAGCAAAAGACGAAAAGAGAGAGAGAGAGACCGATCGTCCCTAGCGCAAGTGATAAAGGACTTGGTGGTTGGTATCCGAGGTATCGAGTTCGAATCCTAGTTGATTCACATTTCCAGCTAAGTTTATTTCTAAAAAAAATAAACGAAGCGGTTAGCGTGCTACCTTCCTCTCAAAAAAAAAGAAAAGAGAGAGAGAGAGAGAGAGAGAGAGGCAACGCAGCTGGGTACAAGGACCCCGCTAAGCACAAGAAATTTTTTACTGTCACGCTTACACCACATCATCAATAACAAGCCAATCACATATCTTCTTTTCAAACAAAAGTACAATAATTTTTTTTTTATAATCATGATGAGACATATATCTTAAAAGAGAGATATTTGATTGATTTGTGACGCCACGTCACCATATATATCCGGTGCATTTTAGAATTTTTCGCTTAGCACAGCCCTTCCCAAACGTGGAGGAATCGAGGGTCGAGTACAATAAGTCACGCTCTACTTAACCAGATAATCATTCCAAATTCCCGTCACGTTCCGAATTTCCAATAGGAATCATTAGAAACAAAAATAGCCGAGAAGAAGATGCTTATCGTCGGAGCAAATCCTAAGAACAGAAGCTATTTGTTGTCTCATCAAATCAGAAAAGTTGGCAGTAAGGATAATTACGATCAGATAACATGCAATGAAAGGAAAAAAGAATATTACAGCACGTTAAAAAGGTTGAGCATCCAATTCGTCCTTTGAGAGCATAACAGCATCATCAGTCAAATACAGCAATTTTGAAAGGGAACAGGAAACGTTTTCAGGAGGAAAAGGAGCGGAACCTTATTCCTTTAAGTTTGGCTTGTCATACATAGCCTTCATTCATTATCAGAACAGGATTTCTTTTTTTTGAGAGAAAGGTAGCACGCTACCTGCTTCGTTTATTTTTTTTAAAAATAAACTTAGCTTGAAATGTGAATCAACTAAGATTCGAACTCGGGGCCTTGAGTACCAACCACCAAATTCTTTGCCACTTGCGCTAGGGACGGTCGGTATCAGAACAGGATTTCTAGTAGTGGTATATATACCATCAAGTGTTTTAAGAAATCAGAATTAAATACGTTACTACTGAATATGTTACTAGTTTACAGATCCGACCAATTCAACCGAAATTTTACTAGGTAGGACTAAATATTGGTTCATGGTAACAGACTTGTTCAACCTGCTGTTCATACATCTGCCTTTTAATTTTCTCATATTGCCATATTATATGCAATTAAATTTTGTAAAATTCCAAGAACAGAAAATGGTAAACTAATTATCCGTCCTCATTGATCTATTTAAGTACCTTCATGTACTTTGTTTTTTTTTTTTGAAAGAAAGATAGCACGCTACCCGCTTCGTTTTATTTTTTTTAGAAATAAACTTAGCTAGAAATATGAATCAATTATGATTCGAACTCGGACCTGGGGTACCTTCACGTACTTTGTTAGTTGCTCCTTGCACTGTTTTTGGGTCCACATGCACAGTACAAGCCCTAAGGTCAAGTTCAGCACACAAAATAAGCACTTGTGGATTAGCTGTTTCCAGTTACGTATGGTTCATGATTCATGAACCAATATCCCATCCAAAACATAAGCATCCCGCTAATGGTGCCGGCCATGATTCCTCTGTTGATGTTGAAGCATCACGTATTAATCCTTTGAAAATGTTAAGCATTCCTTATATATATTCTTTTTGGATATTCTAGAAATATATTCTAATAGAGGAGGAATAGGATGAGCTGTAGTTGAATAAGTGAATCCGCCTCGGTACAATGCTCAGGATTGCGGTAATGGGTAAACGCGCCGTCCCTCCAACCAAATTGGCTTTGATTAGTAACTAGTGAGGGATGGATTAATTAATTAATATCACTGCACTCATGAGATCTGAGTTGATCCTTTTGTCTCAGGTTCTGTTCTGCTCCGCTCTCGCATATTTTTTTTCTAGTATTGTACTGAATTTGACTATTATATATGTGTATTATTGTATTGCTTCTTCCTTCTTCCTGAGGCAAGAGCTTTTCTCCCACAATTGTGTAAGAGGGTCGGTTGAATAAGATACTCCGGGCCCATCATTTTTAGTGATAAGATATTCCAACAGGGAATGGTTATGGTGATTTCTGTTGGAGTTATGAAATGAGAACCTGAGTATTGCTTTCCTAAAAAATGTTAAAGAAATGGGAAGCGGCCTGTATTTAGGCGCTTCGTGCATCTCTCTTCTGAACCCATTTGCCGACCCTAAGCTGGATCAAACTTTGGGTCGGTGATGCAAAAGGGTTGTTTGCCATCTTGCTTAGTTGCTTAATTCTCGATCCTTACGGCCCTGTTTGGATATTTGAATATATTATTCCGAATATATCTTTGATTTACTTAAAAAAGTTGTAGTATTTGGTCGATGAGAAATATAATCAAATATCTAGAACGGAATAACCTATTTTACTTTCTAGTCAATTTTTCAAAATAAAATAAATCACTTTATAGGCGAAGTATATTATCCTACCAAATTAAGAATGGTAAACCTTTCAAGGAGAAAAATCGGAACTTCTTACCTCCAATCACACGAAAAAAAAAAATTATGTTAAATAAGTTATTTAAGAATAAATTGTTACAATATCCAAACAGAGCCTAAGTCTTCTCAATCTTAAACCTAAAGATATTTTTTAATTAATTCATCAATTATGCAGGGTTTTGGTCCTTAATGTTAAGTTCAGCCCCACATGAAACGGATGAGGGGAGAGAGGTAAAGCCACAAAAGATATTTTGATAACTTTCCGAATCCGCCACGACAGATACGGGAATGGTAGTGTGCATAGCATTATGCCTACCATGTAGATATTCGTGGAAATCACTAGATGGTGACCTCATACACCACTTGAGTGAGCCAATCACTTCAGCATAAATGCTACTCTCATTTATTTCAAGAAGTTTGAATTTTAGAAGTTATCCTTCACCCAACCTTGTTCTTTATAGATGACTCCCCAGCTAACTCTCTACTACTTTCTACATCTGTGAACTAAGAATTCTGATTAGTTTCTACTGGTAAGTCCAGACATATAGATTTACTAAAATTTCAATAGTCCATAGAAAATTCTGTGTATGGAAAGCATTCAAAAGTGGGAGAAAGACCTATTTTTTAACACTAGTCTTACCATACTATTAGTTTTTTAATCCTAAAATCCAAAAAAACTGTCTAAACATTTAGATGAGCAGAATATAAAATCTACGGTCAATTTTTGAGCTTACAAATAACATTTCTCACCGACCGTCCCTAGCGCAAGTGACAAAGGGCTTGATGGTTGGTACCCGAGGCCCCGAGTTCGAATCTTAGTTGATTCATATTTTCAGCTAAGTTTATTTTTATACGAAATAAACGAAGCGGGTAGCGTGCTACCTTTCTCTCTAAAAAAAAAAACAAATAACATTTCTCTCACTCTGTGTGAGTTTAGATGGGCCGAATATAAGATTTGCACAACTTTTGAATGTACAAGAAACATCTCTCTTATTCAAAACATACTTTGCAAAAATCTGGAATGGCGTGCACCTTATGTAGTATAACAGAGTCATACTATTATAGATTGGGTTCCACCAAGATAAGTCAACTTCCATAATCAGATTCCATATTTATTGGAGGTACTTCAATCATTTCAATGTTCCACGGGCAATGCTAGCCCTACAACCCAAATAGAATTATAACCGTACAACCCATCATTCAAAGATCAACTTTTCTTCGTTAATCTTGTCAATTCTTATTTTTTTAACTAAATAAAAAAAAACCCCCAAAAAAAAAGATTTCTTGGATGAAAGCTGTAATCACAACAATCTTTTTTGGGTTCTAGACTTAACATTTCTCATATTTCTAAAATCTGTCAGAGCCACTACAAATTAAGCCTCCTTATGCAACCACCATAAGGCTACAAAGTAAGCCGCCTTAAGCAAACAACCCAAAAAGATTAGCGACCCCCAAACAAAATCAACATTTCCATTTTTAAAGAAGAGCGGGAGAATGCTGCATTAATAATTTCCTTGGAAATTTGAGTGTCTAGTTTTTTTTTTTCTAAAACAATTCTAAATAAAACGTAACTAAAGAAAATTGACTTATTTTTAAAAGATAATAATTAATAATAGAACATAACAAACGAAAATTAAGCAATCGTGTTTCACATGAAATGACCAACTTGTAAGGAGCTTTCATCCCAAGTTACGTATGCAAGGAGAAGTAAAAAAAATTAATTTAGTATAAAGTTTAATGATCGTTATAAAAAAATCAAGCCACGTTTTACACAACACTGAAAAACAAATTCGTAACTTTGAACAAATAAGCAGAGGCAAATTAGACAGGGACAAGTTGACAATGAGGCATCTCTCACAACAATCATGTTCTGTATTAATAAAGAGAAGTGCTCGGGACCTACATGAACTTGGCTAAGATTTGCTTTGATGATCATGAATAGGAACAACATAGAGGCATCCGTACATTTTTTTGCTTCACTTAAAAGCCACCATTTTAACTACTCTCAGCTTTTATAGATGCTAATAGAAGTAATCGCGTTTAGTATCTTTGTAACCGATCGTACCTAGCGCAGTTAATTAAAGACTTAATGCTTGATATCCGAGATCTCAGATTCAAAGTCTAATTGTTTTATATTTCTAACTAAGTTTATTTCTAAGAATAATCAATGATGCAAATAGCTTGCAACTTTTTCCTCTCAAAAAAAAAAAAAAACTTTGTAATGTTTAGTGCCTACAAGCATACTTTCTCGAGATGTCGTACTCGCAAGGAAAAAAGTGAAAATCAGATAATTTGTTCTATGTCAATGGATACAAGAAGAGTATTGGTAGGCGTGCCCTAGAAAGATTCCTTTAAATGCCACAAGTCAACATTTCTATGTATCAATATATTAATGACTCAAATTTTCAAACTTTAATTCTTATAACTCAATTTCTCAGACTTTAGTTCAGCTGTCACATGAAAATTGCCACTCATCAGCCACGCTAGAGTCTATCTTCTAGACTACTCAGAACATTTCGCAAGTCATAATCAAGGGGATTTTAGCTTGGTTCATCTCTCAAAACTAGCGGGTATTGATATGCTGAACAGTGCACGGTGGCTTTGCCTATGATCATAGATCCTATTAGGAAAAAATTAGCCATGCCATCCTAACAAATCGTAATATGCATCTTACTTTAATTTTTTTTTTAAAAAAATAGCACGCTTTCAACCTACCTACCTACGTACGTGGCTACCTATGTATATGAATATTCATAGGATAAAGTGGTACACGGAGGCACAACTTCTGGGACGAGAGGAAGTGGTGTTAAAAATTTATACAAATAAATTAAGTTAAAAATATTATAATAATCAAGTTAAAAGTTGATACAAAAAAATTAGTGTTAATGAGATTTTAGGCCAAGGTTACAAACCTGGATTACTACTAATCTCATATGAAATTATTGGTGCATAGATTGTATAGGCAGTAAAAGAAGCAATCTATGAAAGAACCAATGAGGTAAATTTATCAGTAGCGAACTACATGCTCAACCAACTCAAGACATGAATTCTTCTCTATTAATCTTTTACTCTTCTCGTTCCTTACCACTGGAAACTCTACTAATTAGGAAAGACAAGATTCTTTAGTTACCTTCCATAATAAAAGGAGCATCCCACGTGCAAAACCTCATATATATCCATTGCTACATGGGAGAGTGGAAATCACCATCATATCAACTGCTCAGCCCTCCAGCTGGAGTTGCCGGATTGCTCCAAAATTATCTCTAGATACTCTACCAACTGCGACGCATCAAGTATTTGCGGGAGGTGAAATGAATCCTAATGTTCGTGGGACCAACTTTCGCTAAGACGGACAAACATTGACTTATCCACACGAGCCCTATCATCATCATTATCAATCCTCTCCATTTCTCAATGGCACCAAAACACACACTAGCTCTTTTGAAAAGGAGCTGTGGCCCATTCATTGTCCCTTTAGCACGTGTCAATAGCCCCATGATGAATTGAGGTGGCAGACAATGGTTGGTCTACTGATCTATTGATATATTTATTACGACAGCACCAACGAAACCTGGTGGGGTCGCACGTGAGATTTTGTTTACATGACCTAAAGGTGGCACGTCCAATGTCTTTCTTACAGTTTTGCTGAAGATGTATGGACGCCACGCTTTAACTATGACTCTTTTCAAAATAGTCCCCTGTATTTTTTCTAATGACATTCTCCTATTTTCTTATTTTTCTACTTAACTTATTCTAGTCAGATAAAAAAATTTATAAAGTTTAATAGCTCTATTAGCTACTAGCCATAACTTGTTCTAATTTTATTTGCTAAAAGGTGATTAAATTCACTAAGTTTGATGAAATTATCGACAAAATTAATAAAATCACTCAAATTAAAAAAAGGATAAAAGTTAAAAGAATCCCAAAAAATAATAATAATAAAGTTGCAGGTGCAATTTCAAAAGGGCCTAAAGTTGAGCAGGTCTCATTACTTTTTCACCTATAATTTTCTTATTAATGTATGATTAATGATTAAAGTAAGAAGCAAGAACCCTATTAGTGCTACTTTTCCTCAACCATTGACACGGGTCACTCTAGACCCGCACTACTACCATTATTAAGAGTAACTAGAGATGGCAATTGCTTTCTGGCCCATGCACAGTAACCCAAATAAAGTTCGATATAGAGAAAGCAGTGGAACACTGAAAAAACTCTATGCGCATGTTTGGTTCAGATTGAAATAGAAATGAGAAATAAAATTGGATTGCATGTTTGGTTCATTATAGGCATGAAAATTGAAATTGACATCTAAAATTTTAAAAGAGGATTTTGATTAAGAGAGAAGAGAGCGACGAAGGAAAAAAATGGAAAGGTGTTTGTAAGAAAGGGCATTGAGTAATTTATTTTAGAATAAACTAATCCGAAATTCATAGCCAGATTGGATCATAAATGAATTAGATCATTTTCATTAAAGAGTGGAATGGAGATCGTAATCCGATTCCTGAAAAACAAACATTAATTATCGGAATCAATGAATCTAATTTTGATTCCATAGTCTAAAATAGGTGAACCAAACATACCCGATATAGCTCCTTGGATACAACTGTGATGAATCAGGAGTATATGCACTCTTAAAATAGAAGTGTTAGTGGTATTATCACATATAAAAGCAAGCTAGATGGGTAAATGGAATTCATGGAGCAATTAACTGCATGAATCAGGTGGATAATCATTATGAAATTGGCAATGATAACAACTTAAAAAATAGTACGCAAGATATAGATAAAGCGTTAAGCGCAAAACATAAACACCGGAAAAGGTTCAACTCACATGGATGGCTAACATTTGGCAAAGGTCAAAACGCACTTTCTGAAAGGTACCCAAATCCAACATGTATGGGCCATCTGTCCACTCATTGGTCTTCCACTACGTCGTTGGGCTGTGCAGGGAGACAACTTTAATCTTTGGGAAGAAAGGTGAGGCAGTGAACAAAGTGGCTAAGCTGGCAGCACTTGGACCCAATTTGAAAATGCATTCAACAAACATAGTCACTTTGATACTTGGGAGCTCTCAAAAAATTGTAAAGAACTTTAAAATTCCACTCCTTTGACTAAATGAAATGGTGGTGGAAAAATGGCGGTGGAGAAGTATCTCGCTGGATGCTTCTGTGATGGAGGTTCATGCTACTATTTTTCAGAATCAAAGGAAGCAGAACTTCAGAGCACTTCTGGGTCTCTAGGGGGTACAGCATTAAAGCGGCTACATTTGTGAAATGCATTCAAGGCCTAAGATACTCAAGGTAACTAGTGTTTAGAAAAAGAAAATGAACTTTAAAATTACGGAATGTGGGAAAAAGGGAAGCCTCCGACTTACTTTCTAAGTGTTATCTAAAGGCAAGAGATGGATAGTTGATTGTCCAAGTGATCAGGAGTCCACTCCACAATTATCCGTGACCTAGGTCTGTAACGAGCAAACATAAATTAAGCATAAACTCAGAGGTGGTAAAAGAAACTTAAAAAATGGAAATCCAAATATAAAGATACATAACACAAAGCCTAGATAGCCCTTCGGT
Source organism: Puya raimondii (assembly GCA_016920855.1). Lineage (NCBI taxonomy): Eukaryota > Viridiplantae > Streptophyta > Magnoliopsida > Poales > Bromeliaceae > Puya > Puya raimondii. Next base: position 67,649,121 of record JABWPP010000049.1, read on the forward strand.
TCATTGTTAAGGATGCTCTCAGCCAGAATTATATGCCAAATAGTCAGCTAATAAGATCCAAGTTTAATTACGGATCTCATGTATAACCCTTTCCTCTATAGATTACATGTTTTAACTATCTCTTGTTGGAAAGAGAAATCCCATAGCACAACAGGTAACTCTGGCTTTGTTTGGTTCCCTGGAATTTTCCCCTGACAACAGCTGTCCTCGAATTCAACAGTATAGAAACTACTTTCTTTTCAACTCGCATCACAACTCCTGTAGTACATCCATTAGCCATTTTTTTGGGTTATCAACTAGTTGGATAGCTGGTCATGTTCTACTACTGTGAGAAAAAATGGTACATAGCTTGGTCAACATTTGCCCCTTATATTTGCTACCTTTCATTACCAGCATGAAACAGATGTAAGAGGCGAAGACAATGACCTGCCAAGTGTTGATGACTACATATGTTCATCTTAGCTTGCATTTGAAGGAAATCCAACAAAACCACAAGGGAACCACAACATCCTCAAGGCAATCTGGCTCCACAAAAAAATAGGAAAAAAAAAAGGGGGGGGCAGAAAAGGAAGTAGACTCAAAACAAATTTTGTCTGCGGAAGGATAATATATAAAAAAGGAGATGCATGAGAAGCCAGTATTACTCATACAATACCGATACACATTCACCAATAATAAGAAGTAGCCAGTAATGTTCATACAATAGCCTAACTCATGAGTAAAAACTACCGACTGGTTACAATCAGAATAAATAAAACATGCAGTAATGATATTTCACAAGCTGTGCTAATAGAACTATCACATTCAAGAAGCGAAGTGCGACTCAGTTACTACATTAAGGTGAAGGGTAAGAAATAGTGCAACGACAATAGCAATTTGTCTTACTTTGGAACTTTACATGGGTCTCAACTCTCAACTATCCATGTTTCATTTCATGCTGGGGATTTCAATCTCTCAAATATCTATGTAACGATCCGACCCGCTGGCACTAACCGTTTTAGGCCTTGACATCATCGTCAACCCAATCACACATATAACCTAACATCACCAGGCGATGTGAGGCCCACTTCACACTTCCGGGTGGTGAACCAATTCTGATATCAAATATAACGACCCAGCCCACTAGCACTAATAGCTTATTGAGCCCAAACCACCGGTTGAGAATGCTTAAGCCCAGCTATCAGCATTAGCGTGTCTGTCATATATAAGCCCCTCAAACTCTCCCGCATTATCCGATGTGGGACTATTGGAGTGTCACAATCTAGATATGAGGACACTCTCCTAGTACCTGTTTATAATTCTAATGAATATAGGTACAATTCACTAATGATCTTTCACATTTTATTTGAGCTACATTTTGATCCTTTGTCGTCGTTTGGCCTCTGTATGAATCCTCTTGTTGAAACTCTCCCTACAAATGGCTATAGACTCGCAAAAGTGCCATGTCTTCATTTTTAAGGGCCCCTCCATGCGCAAAAGTTCCTATCCAAACATCACATAAGTTGCTGATTGAGCACATAATCTTCAGAAAACAGTATTTGAGGGGAAAGAGGGATCAACACAGAATTTATGTTCAAAGAGGAAGGAATCTGAGCCCAAAGCTGTTTTAACTGGTACTACGATGGAGTAATGGGATATGAATCCAAATAGCGATATATTTTGAGTAAGAGAAATTTATTGTGTTGAAAAAAAAATTACAAAAAACAATCTGAAGCTGATAAGCTAATCAATCTAGATATTTAAGTCCTATTCAGATTAGGTTGACATCTTGGCATGTCCATCAAACCTCCTTCGAGAGCCCACAAGGCCCTGCATAGCACTTTTGTGCACTTCTCTACTAACTTATCTTCAACATAAGGGCCAATATATAGAGGTCTACAGAGGTTAAGCCCTCAATTGCAATGACTAAAATGTTGGAGACCAAAATGAAGCTTGAATTGAAGGTTAGGGACTAGCCCTGTTTATATCCTAAATAGGTAAATGAGAGTAAGATAACTACAATATTTTAGTGAAATTTTATTAGTTAAGAGTGTTGGTAATAGATTACACTCGCAAGCAGAGAAAGAATTATTATTGTGAGATCTACTAACTGAAACAGCCCTATGTACTAAGTTTCGGAATTGATAAATCAAAGTGCTCACTGTCGGATCGTTGGCGCTAACCATTAATCCCAAAAGCTCGAGCTGTTAGAAATACGCAACCAATTCACTTAAAGCGTATAGATACAGTGCCCACGGGTCTCGATTGTGACTCAGCACAACCAGCCTCACGCTACTTCGAACATAACTCGGCCCAACCCAGCCTCACGCCATTTCCAACGTGACTCGGCCTAATCTGGCCTCTCGCCACAGGGCAGGATGCTGGCCCATTTAAGCCAACAATTCTCCCTCCAGCACCTGCACACATTCGCAGCATGCAGAAATCGAACCCGTGACATCTGACTTTGATACCACTTGTCGGATCATTGGCGCTAACCATTAATCCCAAAAGTTCGAGCTGTTAGAAATGTGCAACCAATTCATTTAAAGCATATAGATACAGCGCTCACGGGTCTCGATTGTGACTCAGCTCACACCACTTCGAACATGACTCTGCCCAACCCAGCCTCACGCCATTTTGGACGTGACTCGGCCCAACCTGGCCTCTCGCCACAGGGCACGATGCTTGCCCATTTAAGCCAACACTCACAGCACCAGGCACAAGCTGACCTAGGCAGCAGCACAGTCAGTGTTGTTCCAAATTGGTATCTTTGATAAGTAACCAAGAGCCTGCTGGTTTGTACCATCTTTAGTTACATACCAGCCAACCACAAGGTTTTTGTAGGAAGTTGGAACTAAAGTGGATCCTTAAGAGGGTTATACTGCCACTTATTACTAATTAAAATACTCAGTAACTGACCTATTAGATAAAACAATAGAGCTCGATGTCATGCCTATCATAGACAAATAGCAAACATAAACCAGATGGGCAATGATATCACATTGCGAAGGATGATGGCACTTCTAATAAAAGTATTTGACCCGTTTTATATTGATGCTTAAAAGGATCCAACAAATGCCAATTGTCTATTAGCATGATAAACATAAATGTGAACTACCCAAGCCCTATCATGCTTCACCATTGTATCGTTTCAGAAACCCTAAGAAATGAAGTGTTGAGGCATTATATTCATTATCCCCCTCCACGTAGCCCCGACAAACTACTTCGATTGCAAAATGAAGATCAAATTGGGAAACAAAGATCAAAATAACTGTGACACGAGCATCTTTCACTTTCAATTGGGTAATCTGCAAACATATGTCAGAAAAACTTCACAAAGGGTTCTAAACTATCAGTGAATGAGTTGTGCTGAAAAAGAACGGGATTAGGGCTGGGATCACCACATGCATCTCAAAAGAGCACAGAGAAAAGCACAAGAGCAGTTATAGCTTGTAAATCTACACAGCATTGACATGATGAGCAACCATAAGCAAATTACCTGATCTCCCTTTCACCTATCGTGGTATCGTAGCCTAAATGGGGACGAAACCGGGGATGAGGAGTAATGGCGAAAGCGAAGGAATAGTGAACAGGGTAGGGATCGGAGAAGCCGAGGGGAAGAAGCAGGAGCATGGGAGGATCGAGGTTGGAGGAGGAGAGGAGAGAGGAGAAGGGTTTTATAATCAGTAGCGCTCGTTGGAGACGAAGCGCTTGGGGTTTGATTTGTTCCTTCAATCACGCCCCTCCACTTTCCCCCCACGGTGTTTCGTATTACCACTCCTAAAGTCGTCGATTTGGTTTCCCTCGTCACCGAGTTTCGGAAAACATCGTCGCCTCGGGTTGTTTGCAAACCGCTTTGATGAATACGGCGCTGTTGAGCTGCTTTGCCACCTTCTCTCGAAAGAAGTCTGCATTTTAATCTGTTTCGCCGCCGATTTCTGAAGGAGTCTGCATCTTTTCAGCATAAGCATCAAATTGATATAATTTAAAAGACAGTTGAACACTAGTGCAACTCCCACAAGCATTAAATTTACAGGATTTATGACCGATAAACACTAACATGACTATAAATCGGATATGTTCCCAGTATATCTTGGCATTCTTCTTTCGACCAAGATGATAATATGTGATATGTGGTGTGAAGTTTGACATTTTAAACTCCGAGGAGCAGTTCGTCAATAAAACATGAAGCATTATTTCAATTATTGGAGAGTATGTTTAGGCAAAAGTCGCAAATTTAATCAAGTAATAAATTTCACACACAAAAAGAAAAAAAAAATCTAGGCAGTTGATTTGATGTTGATGTATATCTAAAACAATGACGTTAGATTCCAGCCGTATACTTCTTTAATCAGTTTAATTTTCTTCGCCGGGACATACAAATACCATTGGAAGAGGATGTTTGGTAGCATGGAAGAACGTATGTAGGCGTAAGATTGAAGGCGGACTTGACATCTTGGATTTAGCCATTATGAACCAAGCTCTACTTGCGAAGTGGTGGCGGAAATTTTTTACAGGGCCGCAGTTACAGTGGAACAAGATCATTCACGCCTTATTCTATCGTAGAAGAATACCGTTGAGGGAGGGGCGTTTCTTTATACCCACCTCAAACTGGTGGAAGGGTATCCTAAGTATCCGGGAAATCTACAGATGGGGAGCTTCGTATAAACTAGGAAACGGTCGGAACATCGATTTGTGGTCGGATCGTTGGTGTGGGGAAGTCACACTGCAAACACTATTTCCGAAAGTGTACGAGATGGTAGCAATTAAAAACATCAAAATTTGTGACTGTTTGACGACTGATGGCTGGAAGTGGAACATGATCTTAAGAAGTAACAGCGTTAACGGCGATGGAGAGGAGCCGAACTCCTCAGCTTTCAAAGCAAAGCTTTCCGAATTTAAATTGGAGTCAGGTCCAGACATTGCGCTTTGGCGATGGAGCCTGGATAATCGCTTTTCAGTGAAATCGACTTACTCGATGCTGATCGACGGGGGTGTGAAGGACTACAGAGCTAACAGAATATGGAAACTCGCTATACCCTTGAAAGTAAAAGTATTTTGTTGGCTCGTACTCAAGAAGAGGACCCCTACAGTTGATAACTTGAAGAGGAGATGATGGATCGGAAACACAACTTGTATGCTATGTGGGGTCGACGAGGAGACGGTCGACCACTTATTCCCACAGTACATTTTTTCTAGATTCTTGGTGGTGAAGACCCTGGAGGGTGTCCAACTCAGGGACTTGGAAAAAGAGGTGACTTTGGTCTGGGATAAATGGACGACAAGGAGTAGATTGCAACCATTGCGATGTAATGTTATCAACCTAATAACCTGCTGGTGGATAACTTGGGAGACGAGAAATGACGCCATCTTTAGGAAGGGTCTATCGGATCCACTCAGAGCAGTCTGTAAAACCAAGCAGCTCAGGAGACTGTGGGACCAAATCCTATCAGCCAATCAGCATTAGACTCTCTGTCTCTCTCTCTCTATCTCTCTCTCTCTCTCTCTTCTCTCTTCTCTTTTTCCTTCTTTTTTTTTCGCGTCGTCGCCACTTTGTAGGCCTAAAGTTGCCTCACCCCTATAGCCTAATTCATCAATTTAATGAATGAAACGGGTAGCGTGCTACCTTTCTCTAAAAAAAAATTTTCTTCGCCGGGTAAAAGAGCAAAACAAAAATCTTAATTCGATCATCATTTGGGCTTCAAAAAATTAGGATTTGGGAAGATGATTTCCTTTTCGATTTGAGAATATGCTATTGAAATTTGGAATGGACACCTTATTGATCTCAGTTATTGAATAGTAAATTAGATGATATTTGGCAAGAGGAGAAAGGAAGGGTGCTAATAAATTGGATGATCTCCTTAGTAAAACTGGATGGATTGATTGGTGAGAGATGTATTTTGTTAAAGTGCTTGATATTGCCCATGTAAATCACCTCTCAGGAGTGAGTTTCTCCTGAACGCTGGACCGAAAATGGCTTAACGCAGGAGTCTGCAATCAGTCGGCTAAGTCACCGACTCATATGGCGGGTAATTCGGCACCGTTTCGCCAGCGAATTCGACTTCACCCACAAGTTCGATGAAGCCGGCGATCAGAGCTGTTTTTCCACCGACTTCCAGGTTTGAGCCCGTAGAGTAATGGATTGGGCCGACACATGGGCCCCACAAGTGAGGGCCCATTGGAACACGAGGTCGCTGTCAAATCGCGTCCCTGCCGAATGTAACTGGCGCGGAGCACTGTGGATCAAGCCCCTATCGGAGTGCAAGATCCGACGCGAGGGACCTGCGAAATAGTGGTGGCCGATCACGCAGCTTCGGACGCGGAACCGACCCATTAATCCCAGTTAATAACGCCGCCTCAAATCCGTTGTTATAGCCACTCCTCACGCTATACCTCTATCCTCCATCTTCGTCCCCCTACCCGCTCCGCCTCCTCCCTCGTTTCAACCGTTCGCGTTGTCGCCAACTAATCCCTGCGTTCTCCGTTTTCTAGGGTCGGTTTACAAATCATCGAAGCTTCGCGAGATAGATCTAGGGTTTTCAGATCGGGTCCAGAGTCTCCACGCTAGAAATCGATGGCTTCGCCGAGGAAGGAGGGTTTGGGGAAGGGCGAGATGTCCGAGGCATCGGATCGACCTCTCAGCGAGGACGTGATCGAGGAATCGAGAGAGAACGAGGGTTCTGAGGCTTCTGGAGCTTCAGAGGCTCCCAGGAGGAGCGAAGGAGGCGACGGTGGGCTCGCCGAGCGCCCGAGGGATGCTCTTCGTGGTGGATCGGATGAGGATCTGGTGCTCGAGAGGACTGATGCGGAGATCGGTGCGCTGCAGTGGCTCCAAGCGCTGGATCTGCAGTTTCTCGGCGCGTGCCGCGCCGACGAGAGGCTGAAGCCTCTGCTCAAGCTCAACGTCTCAAGCGGCGCCAAAGAGGATCGGCTGATATCGCAGCTAAGCCAGGTTTGCTCCTCAAACCCCTCTTCTGCAACGTACTTCATTGGAAATTCAAAATTCTTTACTTCACATTTGCTGATGTTATCTTATCTGCGAGCAGCATTTTGAAGTATCGGAAATTGGGATGTTGGCGAGGTGCTTGTGCGTTCCTCTTGTTTCTATTCGAGTTGGGAAAGTTAAGAAGCAAGCGAACCTTCTGTGCCCAACCGCAACCAGGTAATTAAACAACATTTGCTGCAAACTGATGATTCTCATGCATAATAATTGTTCCTATGCTTGTCAACCGACTGCAATGACCTGCATAATCATTTTTTGATTCATATTTTCCTGTTATATTCACATTCCATTGTTGCTGTACTGTAGTTGAGCGTACATTGTGAAACATGGTTGTTTACCCTCTCTAAATCATATGAATGATCGTAATTAGTTGAATTATGTGGTTAACGAGGGTAAATATTATCTGCAAGTTTAAGGCAGCATTATATTAGGTAGAATCAGATGATCGAGGGGAAATATAGGCTGATTATGTTGGCTATTTCATTATGATGTGCTTACTGGTGAACCCATGCCAATATCATTTTGCTACTTTAATCTTGTTTTCCTTGCAGCAATTCTGTGTTACCATGTCAGGTCAGTCCTTCATAATATACTTTGCTTGGCATGGTCTCTTTTGTCCTCCTTTAGATGCATCAGCACAAAGAATAATCACTCTTTAGAAACAATCAGTGAATGTGATCATCCTAATATTTGCACTTTCCAGTGACATCTGCGCAGAAGAAATTTTTTGGCCTATCACATGTAATTCGGCTCTTGGGACAATTTAGTTTAGTTTTCTACACAAAATATTCCAACTTAGATGTTGTGAAGAACCAAAGCGTATACAGTATGAGTCTTATCTAAATCATTCGAATTTCTAATGGTGTTTTCTTTGTTTAGAAATTAGAATGGGTACGATGGACAAAATATAGCTTCCTATGCAATCCCATCCCTCGTATACTTTTCCTTTTCACACCAAGAATTTGATAACAATGAATGTATTCTGTAGCTATATCTTGTTCTTCGATCATAGTAATGGGCCATTTATGGGAGTTGATGAAACAGTAAAATGGAGTACTCACCAAGAACAAGCAATTGTCTTTTAGCAAGTCTAATAAGTTCCTTTATTATGTTCATTCAGATTCTTAATACTTGTCATTTTGGGATGTAGTTTTTCTAAACATAATTCAACTAGCATGTGGTCGAAGACTTTGGAGTGTGTGTGATAGTAAATGCACCTTTTTGGGTTGATTGCTACTTCTTCAGTTAGATGTGCATTATCAGGTTGGGAAAAAAATAATTTGCTGAGAGGAACCAGTGCATGTCAGTTTATTTTGTCGAGTGAAGTACTCTTATATTTTTTTCACAAGCTAAGGAAAATATGTTTTTTGATAGCTTTTGAAAGACCTAAACCGAAGAAAATGAATAACTATATCACTTAGTAATTTTTTCTTTGGTATTTTGATATGGCCTCGTCGAAATATTAAACTAGAAGCTAGATATATTTATGTTGCATAAATTTTAGGCCTAAAAGCCGTATAAAGAACAGGCTGAAACAGAATTAATGAATTAGTTTCGTTTATTTTGCCCTATTTTTGGTTGGCTTGTTGTTGTCTGAAGAATTGGAAAACTGAAAACTATGGCCTGTACAGTTTTCCTCCAAAAGACAACCGAAGCAGCTGGCATTTACATGGAGTAACAGATCAGTTTGAAACAGTTTCGAAAGGTGTTTGACTCACATCATTGAGAAAAAAAAGCAAAGTGTCTTCAGTATCTAAGAACTAACATGCTCAATCTAATGGAACTGCTCATAGTCACTGGCTGCTTACTCCGTTTAGCTATTTTTATATATATTATTATAATGTGGTTCTTCAGACTGGTTTTATGTGTAACTTACCTGTTATGATCCATTTAACGAATTTATTATCTTTTTTTGTCTTTATCTTGTCTGGCTGTTTGATATGATTACATGCTCGAGACATGTACTCTATATGCTGTTGTTACAAATTGATTGCAGGATTCTATCTTTCAGCTTATTAGTGATGGCAATGTTCATCCTTCCAAATAAATGTCTTTTGATTTGTAGGTAAAGTGGGCATGTGTGATATCTGTTAAGGTCTCTGATATATGAGGGAAAAAAGAAGGTAGTTTCTTTTATGGCCTGTGGTATTCTGTTTTGCATAATGATGTCTATAAACATCTCGATGCAGTGTTAGACAGGTTTAGATCATAGTAATGCTGTTGTTAGAAGTTCAAAATCTCAAGCGTTCTAATGTTTATCATCTTGTTTTATGCATATATTAACTCATTTCATTGTTTGTGAAGATGCAATATACTATCAGATAAATACATTATGTTATGTCATGGTGTTTAAATTGTATAGACTAACTTCAGATGTGTTCTAGCCATTGCTTTTTTGATATTGGACTACTGTCGCTCTAGAGTTTCTGATATTGGACTGTTGTCACGCCAAAGCAGATGTGAGCATGTCAAAAGCGATTAAGCTTTACATTTTTTGCAGTATCTATTTTTTGTGCTGATAGAGTTTAATACATAAATTTGTCTTCGTTTTTGTTACATCATGTTAACTATGGTATCTGCATTTTATTTTATTATTATTTTTATTTTGACTTGTAACCTTTTTTGGTGATGTTTAACATATATGCTGCTCTTGCATGTAATCAGATTCTTATTAGCCTGCCACAAACAATAATATTTTTTTTCTGGAAAGCTTTCTTTTTCCCTGTTCATTTGCCTTTCTCACTTTTCAATTTCCTCTCTTTTTTTTTTTTAATTAGAGCAAGGGATGTTGCTCCTTCTGTATCATGTATCGTGTCAGGCCTGTTTGCTCACATTCTCTACTTACTTTTCTTCTTCTTTGGAGTGTTGCCAGTTAACACTTCAATAAGCTGTATCAGTATTTGGTCCATAGTCCTAATTTGGGACTAAAACATATTTGCTCAATCTTAAATTTGTGTTTTATTTTTTACCACGTTTTACGGGCTTTATCAGCATATTATAAGATCAACCTCTTTGTTCAAGTTGGACTGTTAAATTTATAGTAGTCTTAATTTGGAAAATTTCTTTTTTTAAACGATGTTTATGTGTATATGTGCTATTTCCAGAATCTCAACCCTCGATCGCTTGTTTTCTTGCGCATATGCCCATTTCTTCTTTCTTCCGGTCGTCTAATCACGACCAAACTAGTTTATTTTTATACTTCCTGAAGTAGCAATTGTTCAGCTGCCATATGCAACTTCTTTCTTGGATCTAGTATCTGTTGGGAATTTTCCACCTGCGCTATCAAACCAGTCACTGCTGATATTGGCCTTGCTTTTAACATGCTGCTGTGAGAAAACCCAGACGGGGCTAAATTTATGCTGGTGGTGCATGTGGAGGCATTGGGAGACTGCAGTCTACCATCCAGTGAGCATCTATCCAAGCTGCTGTTTGGTAATGGTTGGCAGCAATTGTGGACTGGATAACTGGATTTTAGATAGTCTGCCCCTGCATGTGCTACTGGCTGTAAATTATCATCTCAAAAATCCTTACTGCTTGCTACGACACTAGTCTGTTATCAACTTTGATATCCTATATATATTTACAGCTGTTGGTAAGGGAAGATAGTGTTCATGGGTCTCAAGAAAGGCTTTAACCTATTTTTGTTTTTCGCTTTTTTTCGTTCTCTATTTCCACTAAATGGAATTCTGGCGTTTAGCTATGAGTTATTTTGTTGCAGTTGTTTTCTGCTAGACACTTGCTCAGCTGTTATAATTTCTTGTCGTGTCTTCTTATGTAGGCCCTATAGTCACTTGAGAAGTACTCTCTCTTTTTTCCCTGTCTTTATCAAATTTATTTTGTTTATTTGTCCATATTGTTATCTCATGGAGTGCAATCTGTAGTCTGATAGTGTTTTTGCTTTGATTTCCATTGACATTGCATTTCTGATCCAACCTTATATCTTCTTTACCTAAAACTTCAGACCTCTGACTTGCCTCCTCTTCTGCACAGGGGGCATTTAAATCTCACTCTCCTGCCTTCCTCAAGCATGCGCATATCATTCGCCGGTGATGATGGTCACACCGAGCGACTTGCTTTAGTGAGCAACGAATTTGAGGATTCTGAGGTGATAATTGAAGGAATATCAGCTGATAGCTCTGGTCGCTCTTTCCAACTCAAGGTCTCAGAATCTCGAGTATTGTACTATTGGTGCTCAGAGAAGTCAAAGCACCATGGAATGGAGTTGCTTGAAAAGGTCGGACTTTTTTCATCTGAAGCCCTTGGCTCTAAGTAGCCTTTTGCTGGTCTTACGAAGACAACTATTGATCTGCTTGTTACATATTTTTATTTTAAACTGATTAGCTTATAGTAGGAAAGTATAATTGAAAGAAAAAAAGGTTTTTATACTGTTTATTATGTTCCTTCTTTTTGGAATACTTTGTAACTTCGTCAGTTTCTTATCTAAACTCATGCTCCGGCCTAAACAGACAAGTAAAATTTTTGAATCTGGGGCTTTACAACCCTAAACATAAAACTGAAGTTCACAGAAAATTGGCTGCATTAAGACACTTTTGTTTTTTCTTTTGTTTGTATATTATTTAATTCTTCCTCTGTATTTATCATTGAAAACACTCATTTTTTTTTTCTGTTTCTTATTTCTTATTTCTGGACAGATGAAAGATCTACTCAAAAGGAGGCCCACTTTATCCGATCTCACTGGAATTTCTGATTCCCGTCTTGATTCTTTTGCTACTCATCTCCAGGCATATCTTCTCGGTTCATCAAACTCTGGAGAAATCAAATCAATTGCTTCATCATTTGACTTCCTAACTTCCCCTACCACAGACGAGTTGTATTCTCATTCATCCCCTCTTGTTCCCAAATCCTCCCGTTTTCGTCCCGCAGCAGCTCATGCAGCAAAAGTAAATCCTGTCTACCAAGCCAGTCTTAGTCCAAGATCAAACACTTTCAAGGATGGTGCTCTGAGAAATCCATGTGGTGTAAGAAGTGGTACCAGAGAGAAACTGAAGCGGCGTGGAGAAGGCCACATCATCTCATCAACGATCCCCACCCCACCAATCTCTTCATCAGTGTCCACTTCTACGCCCCCTTCTATCTCCAACAGCCTCAATGTAGATAACAGTTTGTTCGTAGGCTTGCCTAAAATATCATGTTTACCTGCTTCACTCTTGTCGTGCAACCCTTCCGCCGAAAGTCCGGCCTCTACTGAGGTTGCAGCCCAGAGCTCACTTTTCAGACCTTACTATTGCTGGTGCCCGCCTTGCCCATCTTCACTACAATACAGTGTCATCCCTCTGCATCAACCATTCACATCTTCTGAATCTTTGCCCCTACCTCCTTTATCTTCACTCTTATCAGCTGCCCACCCTCCTGCTTCAGTGTTGCTGTCAAAATCGACCAATGAGACAACTGAACTCCCACCTTTGAACTTTCCATCGCTATTGCATGACCCATTAGCACACCTATCGCTCCCTGTATCATCACGTGTTTCCTTGCCCGGATCACAAGTTCCGACTTTCACACCATTCATGTCTGATCCCATTGTGCATATCCCAGTCATCGATGTTTGCTCCTCCGGCCAGGCTTACCTTGTCAGTGCTGGGCCGGCTATATCTTCGGCTATTCCCTCTCTTCTTCCAACTCGTGTGAAACCTCTTATTCCAGAGGCTGAATCGTTGGTCGAGAAAAATGCGAGGGAAACACTTAGGAGGCTCATAGATTCATCGCCAGTCTTGGCCAGGCCGCAGCTGATGAGTGTGGCCCCAACAGCCTCGAATGGTGTGGATGGAAATCTCTTCTGCTCTCAGGTGGGTTTGTTGAGATAATCCTATTGTTTATTTTTGTTTAAATTTTCCTATTGTTTATTTTTGTTTAAATTTTAAGATGGGGATTTAATGAAATAATATAGAGACACACCTTAACAATGAGCCTCTTTGAAACCGACCGCCCAGCTTGTCAGCTTTGTTGTTTTTGTTATTTCTATTGGGAAGTTTACAGCTTTGTTAGCTGTTACCCATTGACTCCTACCTGACTGCACAGTTCTATTAAATTTTAACGGAGTAGCAAATTCAACTTATGAGAAAATTCAAATCAAAATGATCAAAAGTTGGGGATGCCAATCAAAAGCAAATAGGTTTTTAGATATCTACTTTAAAATGTCCTGTAGTTGCGGGAGTCTCCTACAGTTTTGCCTGATTTTAATGTGGATCAACCAGTGTTTTCTTTGTTCATAATGTCATGACTTATTCATCTTTGTTTGCGGCATTTTATAGGGGGCAAAGAGAGAGATTCATATCAGCAGCCAAAATTATGTCAGAAACTTTGATTTTGACTCTATTGCTAGTGGCATATCGCTTATGGGGTTATATTCCTCGAAGCAAGAGGTTGATGGAGATGACGGTGACGAGACAATCGGCGAGGAGGGACATGCGTGCATGGGCAATGAGCATGTTCTACACAATCCGCCGAAGAATCCATAATACCCGAAGAGAGAGTGGCAATCGAGCAGGATGATTGACACCGTTGTTAGGCCACTCAACCAATGTGTGGGTTACTTGTTAATATAGCTGAAGGAAAAAATGTCCTGTAATTTTGTTTCATCTTTTCTTTTTCATTTTGTGCCCTGCCAAAAATTTGGCTTTCGTTAGGAATTTGTAAGTAATTTGCCTGTAATCCAACTGAACTTTTTCGAGCGCTATTGTATTCGATTGGTTTGTCCATTTTGAAACTTTCTTAGCATATATGCTGGTGGTTTGCGCGAATTGTTTCAATTTTTTCTCTTTCACTTGAACCCGTCGTATAATATGTTGTTGATTCAAGAAAATTCTGATAGAGCTTCAGCGGTCACGGCTAAACCTTTTCTCGAAGAATTATCAGGACTTGCATAATAAAAAAAAGTGCACGGCGAGAGTAAGACATTGCAACTACCTTTACTATTTTCTCCCACTGAGGAAGTGGTCCCTAGTAGTTGCAACTACTTTTTACTGTTCTTTCCCACCGAGGAAGTGGTCCTTAGTAGGTTAACATACCTGGGGAAAAGCAAATACTAAATGCATTCCGTACATAATGCAGCCCCAACTTAGTAGTGAGTTCGTACCATCTGTGGCATCTCTGCTGCTTTTGCCTTCTACAACTTCACATGGATTTAAATGTATCCGTCACAAACAGACACCATATTTCCTAAGATCGGAGAGCCGAGATCTGGGCCCATCTCCTTTCTCAATTGAGCGTTGGTACAGGTCCCTCAAAATTGTGTCCTTATTTGTAAATTTTTGATATATTTGTATTTATTATACTCAAATATTGTACAAATTTATGCGTGTACTCCCAAATAGTTTGACTTGTCGTGGAGACTTTAGAAGCATTTCTCTTCTTGGTAAGTATCTTCCATTAAATGGTATGGTTTCTTTTACATTTATTTGATGCTCTACCGTCACGAAATGCATGGGCAGACCGTGTGTTGACTTATGTTGGCCTCTCTATAGAATGGAACCCAAAATTTAATTGACAATAGAGCTTAATACGTACGCATTGATACATATTACTTGATTTAACTTTTCAATTTTCAATCATGGTATCTGATCAAAAATTAACTCTGAAAGGCTAATATTTTGTTTGGTACTATAGGGACGAAGGACACCGGAGAACGACGAATAACTCGCAATCTACACATTTAGTGGATTTGTTTGGTGATAGCAATTCCTTTTCTCTTAATTGTTTCACTAGAAGGAGAAAAAATTAAAAATATTAGATCACATCTCTTTAGCACATTGCAAGCTAATCAATAACAATAAAAATAATTGATCATACCTAGTGTAGTTGGCTAAGAACTTAGTCTAGTTGTTTCATCTTTCTAACTGAATTCATCTCTAAAAATTGAACAAAACTAATAAAATTTAAAAAACATTATTTAACAGTGCAGTCAAATTACATAAAATTTTCAAGTAAGGGAGTGAAAGAACAATAACAATACCAAATAGGTCCAAATAATTACTTATTGTTGTATACCTAATACCAATTTATTTATCAATAGATATATTAGAAGGTCCGTGAAAACGTTCCATCTCAGGTAATTACTCTGGGCCCTACAGGCCATTATAACTACTCTCTTTTGTCGCCTTTCTCAACGATGAGTAGTCCTTTTTGTGCCATGGAAAAGCACTTCTTTCTTTCTTTCTTTCTTTCTCTATCAGAATGACAACTACCCTTTGTGAATTGTGAGTTGGGTTAATTGCACCATTGGTCCCCTAAACTTTAACCGGATATTTTTCTTTTTCTTTTTTTTGGTCCCCAACCTATTGTTTTAGCAATTAATTTATTAATTTTTAGAATTAATTGCAACATTGGTCCCTAACTTATTACCTATTTTCATTTTGACCCTTAATCGCTTCTCTTTGTCGGCTGATCACGTCAAGACTCATCTCGATCGTCGCCCTTAGTATTATATTTTGTGCCAACAACCGTCTTTACTACACGTACGATATTTATTACCTCTTGAGGAGCAGTCACTAATTTGAGTTCAATGCATCACCAACTTCTTCGAAAAAAAATATATATATATATATATATATATATATATATATATATATATATATTTATTGATGTCGAGATCAATTGAGGATTACTGGATCATAATCAAGACTAATAGGAGTAGATAGGATTTTATTGTACTCGACATGAACTATTTTGACAAAGTTAACGAGAATTTGAATAATTGCGATCTGACTGAAATAAAATATAAAGATACAGAGCTAAATAGAAAGAAAAAGGTTAGGAACTACAATGACAAAACAAGAAAAAGTTAGGGCCAATGGTGCAATTAACCCTTGTTTGTGCGTGTTCAATGGCATGTATCCCCCATTTCAAAAATCTGGGTAACAGATGGGGTTCTCATTCCAATGTGTGGTCCCTGTTACTTCTTTTGTCTCATTGCAACGAGCAGATGCATGTGATCTGACTACTCTAGATCTAACTTTGTGGGATTGGCTTTTTTTTTTTCCTAAAAATAAAAGAAACAACTTTGATCGTCCATAAATTTTTAAGTTAGAAGATTAAAGCATATAGAATTTATCTAAATCATGAATTATTTTTAGTTGATTATTAATTTTTCAAAATGTTAATTTTACTATTCAATCTTTTTATTTATTTGGTTTGAATCAGTCAACTACACCGTGACTTCAAATTTTAAATTAATTGCTTAGTTTAATAAATTTATATTTACGAGAATTGCACGAACTTTACTAATTTAACTTGAAAAAGTAAACAACACATTTAAATTTGAATTCAAAATGTCGCTGATTGACTCAAATCAAATAAATTAAAAATTTAAATAGTAAAATTAAAACTTTAAAAAGTTAGATAGTCGATTTAAAATAGTCCATAATGTAGGTAACCTACGTACGTATTTATCAAAGTTAAGTAGTTAAACCTGATACAATTGGAATAAGGGAGTAGATCTAATGTTACGAATATAGCCATTTTGATATTGACATATATATATATATATATATATATATATATATATAGAGAGAGAGAGAGAGAGAGAGAGAGTGAGGCTGGTATGCTTCTGAAAGTACGGAGCCCTCCGTGCTTCCGAGTTGTTTTCAATGTTGGGACTTTCGAATCGACGATCGGCTCCGTTAGACTTGATATAGAGTATTTAAAGTACCTAGAAAATAAATTTTGTAATTTTTTGACATCATTTGTCTAGTGATCGAAAGGTCTCAAAATCAATAATTTTAATGGCCGTGGTGAGCCGTTTGCAAGTTTAACGGTGTAGAAATATTCAAATCACGTGAAATTTTGATAGAAAATTTTTTATACTATATAAAACAAGATCAATATCTTTGATCTAAAATTTTAATGTCATATCATTACATTTTGTAAGATTTTTATTTTCAGCCGTTGATTTTGAGTCCTTTCGATCACTAGGCAAATGATATCGAAAAATAGTGAAATTTATTTTCTAGGTACTTCAAATACTCTAGATCAAGTCTAGCAGAGCCAATCGTTGATTCGAAAGTCCCAACATCGAAAACGACTTGAAAGCACAGAGGGCTCCGTGCTTCCAGAAGCATACCGGTCTCACTCTATATATATATATATATATATATATATATATATATATATATATATATATATATATATACTTATTAAGTTTAGTCATTATTCGTTGATGTGATATATTCTAGAATATTTTAGATCAAATTTTTTAATATTATTTTCTTTAATTTAAAGCGTACATAACTAATGGAAATGAAGCCTAACCTGCACGTAACGCGACAAGGGAAGTGGTGGAAAAAAAATTAGCAACTTGGCAAGAGTCAAAAGAGGGGGAAAATATAAAAAGGATTGCTAGATAACAAAGAAAGTACATAACCACTAATAATCCAAGGTCAGAGATCAACAGTAATTGTACTGCTCAGTGATCAATCAATAATTAAGCTGGAATAAGCCAATTTCTTTACATTAGCTTGTTAGCATCACCCACCATGTCATCTTAGACTACACTCTTGTGTTAATCCGTAATGTAAACCTATGAATATTCTTAGTTACATTCTCATTAGTCTTTTTGCGTGGAATCGGAAGTATCGATCTTAACGAACCGGCAAAGCAAAGAGAGGGGAAAAAAAAAGGGGAAAAAGCTAATCAATTTATTGTTTAGTGTGGATAGAATAACAATAAGAACTTGTTACGGTCTAAATGTTCTAGATGATAATAAAAGTAGAGAAGTACCATAGACTTTTGGGAAATTGATTAAGCCTTGACATTTACAGATAATTACGGCGGCGATTTTTATAAAAATCAATGTGTTAGGTACCGTTTATGTGAAGGGGGACCGGCCGTGGGGTTACCGAGCACACCTCAAACCCACAAAGCACACGAGCGCAGCGGAAACAGAATCTTTCGTAGACGTAAGAGACGAGAACGATCGTAGAAAAACAAGCACGAGGATAACAAAGCAATAAAGAAAACAAGAGAATACAAGAACACAAGATTTACGTGGTTCGGCCAACCATGAGTCGACCTACGTCCACGGGCAAGACCACCTCAATGCGCTCTTCGATTAATCCACGGCACAAAAGTACAAAGAAGTAAGATTGGATTACAAGAAACTCTCTCTCATGAGCTCTCTACGTTTTCCTCTCAATTAGGGTATTTTTCAATGAAGCTCATACGAGAAACCTCTAACAATGAGGCTCTAAATCTAAAATATTAATTACAAGGGTTTATATAGCCCTAAATTACAAGGGTTTATATAGCCCTAAAATTCTAATTCTAGTAGAAAATAATTTTCGCCTTCCATCCAAGTCCGATTCATCTCTAGTCAACCATATATCCTCTTAGGAATCCTTTTAGGAATCCTACTAGGTATCCTCTTTAAAGTGATCCTAGACAATCCTAATCTTTTAGAACAAGATTAGATCCAATTAGAGTCAAACTCTACATATCGACTCGGAACATGACTTTACATAATCCAACAATTCTCCCACATAAAGACATGTGCCGAACACCATAAAACAATAAATTGAAAGTCTTGCCAAACTCCCACTCTCCTCACGTAGCTCCAAGACCGAGAGAAATAATGCTCCAATTGAACTTCTCTCGAGTCACCGACTTCGTCAAAATATCTGCTGGATTTGCATCGGTATGAACTTTTAACAGTGAGATAAGACCATCATCCACCACGTCTCTTACAAAGTGATAGCGAATATCAATGTGCTTCGTCCGAGAGTGAAATGCCGGATTTTTCGCCAAGTGTATTGCACTTTGACTATCACAATTCACTCCCACCACATCTTGCTTCACCTTCAATTCTCCTAAAAGCCTTTTCAACCAAATAGCCTCCTTATAAGCATGTGCCACCGCTATATACTCCGCCTTTGTCGTCGACAAAACGACTACCGACTGAAGCTTTGACTCCCAGCTAATAGCACCACCGCCCATAGAGAAAATATAGCCCGTAGTAGACTTTCTCCTGTCTCTATCTCCTGCAAAATCTGAATCCACATATCTGACGCACTCCAAACCCGCAGAACCATAACAGAGTGAGAAATCCGCAGTGCCCCTCAAATACCTGAGGATCCACTTCACTGCATTCCAATGTTCACAACATGGATTCGCCATATACCGACTTACTACTCCCACTGCTTGAGCAATGTCGGGTCTCGTACACACCATGGCAAACATAAGGCTCCCTACTGTCGATGAATATGGTACCCGAGCCATGTCGCCCTTTTCTGCTTCCGTACCCGGTGATTGCTCGGCCGATAATTTTAAATGAATAGGAAACGGGGTAGAAACTGGCTTTGCGTTCTGCATATTGAAGCGCCGCAGAACCTTCTCCACATAACCCTTTTGTGAAAGCCAAACCTTCCTATTCTTTCTCTCATGTAGTACCTTCATCCCGAGTATTTGGTTCACGGCTCCTAAGTCCTTCATATTGAACTCACCGGCTAACTGAGTCTTCAGGGTAGATATCCGGCCTTTGCTATTTTCCGCGACTACCATATCATCGACATGTAATAGCAAAATACAGAAGCTCCCGTCATTGTATCCACAGAAATATGCACAATGATCCGCCTCAAGCCTATCAAAGCCCAAACTCACAATGAAGGAATCAAATCGCTTGTACCAACACCTCGGCGCCTGTTTCAAGCCGTACAACGATTTGTTCAACCGACAAACCAAATGCTCCCTGCCTCTTTCGACAAAGCCTTCCGGTTGCGACATATATATCTCCTCCTCCAGGTCACCATGCAAGAATGCCGTTTTTACATCCATCTGCTCGAGCTCTAAATCCATAATCGCCGCGATCGCCAAAACAACTCGAATAGTGGTAAAACGAACCACCGGTGAGAAGATCTCATCGAAGTCGATCCCCGGCTTCTGAGCATAACCCTTCACCACCAACCTCGCCTTGAATCTCTCCACATTCCCATCCGTATCTTTTTTCACCTTAAACACCCACCGGCATCCGATTGCGTTCCTTTCCTTCGGCAAATCAATAAGTTTCCAGGTCCTGTTCTTTCGAAGTGACTCCATCTCCTCCTCCATCGCGTATTGCCACTTTCCGGCATTGGTCGACTCACAAGCCTCCTTATACGAAGTCGGCTCATCTTCCTCCGCCAAAGCAACATATGCACTAACATGGTTAGCAGAAGGAGTAAATGAAGTAATATAGTCATCATACCTCGCAGGAGGTCTAATGACTCTCCTAGGACGCCCGAAATCTGCTGGTGGCTCCACCGGTGAATTTGTATTTTCGGATGATTGCGGAGACTCCAAGCCCGGTTCATTATCAACCACCTCGTCGTCCTCCTGTGCTTGCTCAGTTTGCACCTCATCGCGTGCTTCAAAGAGCTCAATAGGAACCATAGCCTCATCATCTTGCTTTTTCTTGGTGCCTTGAAAGGACCATTCGTTGAAGACAACGTCATGGCTTACGACAATCTTGTGGGTAGTAGGATCCCACAATCGATACCCCTTAACACCTTTCGCATAGCCGAGAAATATGCACCTCCTAGAGTTCTTATCCAATTTGGACCTCTTCTCCTTCGGTATCCACGCATAAGCGTCGCATCCAAAGACACGAAAATATGAGTAGTCAACGGGCTTGCCGCTCCAGACTTCTTCAGGAATTTCCAGATCAAGTGATTTTGTCGGCGCTCGATTGATCAAGTAACAAGCCGTGCTTACGGCTTCCGCCCAAAATCTCTTGTCGAGTTTTGAAGTACTCAACATGCTTCGGGCCCTCTCCATGAGTGTTCTATTTAACCTCTCCGCTACACCGTTTTGTTGCGGTGTACCGGGTACCGTGAGGTGCCGCTTAATTCCATGTTCACTACAAAACTCATCAAATTCTCTTGAACAATACTCCCCTCCGTTATCGGAACGTAAGCACTTAATTTTTAAACCCTTTTCATTTTCCACAAGAGCTTTAAACTTCTTAAAAATTTCAAACACGTCGGACTTCCGCTATAGGATATACACCCAAGCCTTCCGAGAATAATCATCAATAAAAGAAACAAAGTAAAAACACCCGCCCAACGAACTATCGGGCGACTCCCAAGTATCCGAATGAATCAACTCGAGATGCGACTTACTTCTTTGATGTGATAGAGAGAATGATAACCTCCGTTGCTTTCCGTAGATGCAATCTTCACAGAAATCCAATGGCGCGGACTTGTAACCCGGAAGAAGTTCACGGTTAGATAATACCTGCAATCCACGCTCGCTCATGTGTCCCAAACGGCGATGCCACACCGTCGGAGACTCCACCTTTGCGCTTGCAACAACCGCTTCTCCCACTTGAGTCTCGCCCACCAATCTATATAGGCCACCTATTTGCTCTCCTTTCATCAACACCAAACATCCTTGACATACCTTCAAATGATCCTTCTCGCCGACGAACCTAAGCCCTTGTTTGCAAAATATTCCAAGTGATAGAAGACTTTTTTGAAGTGTAGGAACATGCCGAACATTAGAAACCGTCCGAGTAATACCATCAAACATCTTGATCCGAACATCTCCCACTCCAACCACCGGACATGCCGTGTTGTCACCCAAATAGATAACTCCACCATCCCATGACTTGTAAGTATGAAACCACTCCCTATAGGGAGTCATGTGGAACGACGCTCCCGAATCTAAGATCCAATGATAAATAAGATCGGATCTATCTAATGCGGACAACGCATCTCCGTCCTCCGAACTAGCCGACTTAGCATCCGCTTCGGCTACGTTACCTTGAAAATTGCTTGAATCGGATTTACCATCAACTCCTTTAACCCGGCAATCCTTCTTCACGTGCCCCGACTTTCCACAATTCCAGCACTTTACTTTCTTTTTGCCCTTGGACTTTGATCTTGACCTTCCTCGATCACCACGCTCCCTCTCGAAAGGTCTTCCCCGTGCTATCATAGCCTCCCCCGAAGAGCTTCCTTGGCTAGACTTTCGCCTCATCTCCTCGGTAAGTAATGATGCAACAACCGACTCCATCTTAAGGGTTTCAACGTGGCTCAAGTTCATAATCAAATTATCCCAAGATTCCGGCATCGAACAAAGTAAAATACTAGCTTTTTCTTCTTCATCGATTCTAACGTCTAGGGCCGCAAGCTTGCTCACAATAGAGTTGAATGAACTTAGATGCTCTTGTACCGGTACCCCGTCCTTCATCTTTAGATTGTACATTTGCCGTCTCAAGAAAATTTTATTCACCAATGACTTTCCTTCATAGAGATTCTTCAATTTATCCCAAATCCCTTTTGCGGTAGTCTCGGTCTCCACATTGAATAGCACCGAATCATCAAGTGCCAAATATAGGTTTGCCAAAGCCATCTTGTCTTTTTCTTCAAATAGCTTATCTGTCATCCCTTCCGTCTTTTTCTCCTTTCCTTGCAGGGCGATCTCACAAGCATCTTTAATCAAGACTGCTTGCATCTTCAGTTTTCACAACGCGAAATTCGTTCCATCAAATCGAGGAACCTCATACTTCGTCGCTGTAACTTTTCCCGCCATCGTTTCACCGTCAACGTACTACAAAGAACCAAACGCTCTGATACCAATTGAAGGGGGACCGGCCGTGGGGTTACCGAGCACACCTCAAACCCACACAGCACACGAGCGCAGCGGAAACAGGATCTTTCGTAGACGTAAGAGACGAGAACGATCGTAGAAAAATAAGCACGAGGATAACAAAGCAATAAAGAAAACAAGAGAATACAAGAACACAAGATTTACGTGGTTCGGCCAACCATGAGTCGACCTACGTCCACGGGCAAGACCACCTCAATGCGCTCTTCGATTAATCCACGGCACAAAAGTACAAAGGAGTAAGATTGGATTACAAGAAACTCTCTCTCATGAGCTCTCTACGTTTTCCTCTCAATTAGGGTATTTTTCAATGAAGCTCATACGAGAAACCTCTAACAATGAGGCTCTAAATCTAAAATATTAATTACAAGGGTTTATATAGCCCTAAAATCCTAATTCTAGTAGGAAACAATTTTCGCCTTCCATCCAAGTCCGATTCATCTCTAGTCACCATATATCCTCTTAGGAATCCTTTTAGGAATCCTACTAGGAATCCTCTTTAAAGTGATCCTAGACAATCCTAATCTTTTAGAACAAGATTAGATCCAATTAGAGTCAAACTCTACATATCGACTCGGAACATGACTTTACATAATCAAACATTATGTAGATCGTTCCTTCGGATTTGATTTCGAGTATGATGTGAGCAGGAGTGCATTGGGGAGTAGTTTGTGTGGGTGAGATACTATAATTAATAAGGCAATTACTGTTCTAAACAATAATGTTGAACACCGACCGTCCCTAACGCAAGTGGCAAATGGCTTGGTGGTTGGTACCCGAGGTTCTAAGTTCGAATCCTAGTTGATTCACATTTCTAACTAAATTTATTTCTAAAAAAAATAAACGAAGCGGGTAGCATGCTACCTCTCTCTCTCTCAAAATAATAATAATAATAATAATGATGTTGAACGCATTAGGTCCCAGCCTTTCCCATGATAAGATTCCTGGGACACCCAGGTTTTTAACATTGGAATCTTTCACTGTACATCAATTTGGATCTTAGAATAAATACATTTGACTAAAGAAAAGATGAACACCATCCTTATCCTTCAATGGCAACACTGGATGTGAAGTGGAACCAGATAGCTCAGTCCATATTGTTTTTTGGTCCTTTTAGATTCCCAGTAATCTGTTCAATTCAATTCGAAATTGTCCCCTCAAAATTCTGAACTAAACCAAACTCAACTATGCTTTATTGTTTATGACTCAAATTTCTTAGCGTTAAGGAGAGCAGATTGCCGATATCAAATAATCAATGCTATCTATACATTTCAAAATATGATGAAAAACTTACACTCCATCATCCAATTGCTAATATTTGATCCTAATCTTATCAAAAAAAAAAAATCAAAAAATATTAAAAATTCAAAGAGTTTTTGAAACTTAGGATGCTTTTAGAGATCGAGTACAGCTAGCATTTTCGGTGTCAAATTTAGGCTCCACTAACCAAAAGAATGAATAATTTTCTTCAGATATCCTTCATCCTGCTATATTCTGTGCACCTGGTTCATGCAATCAAAAATCCAACTGCGACGAGTCTTTTACATTTAAAAAGTTTGTATATCAAAACATTCATGAATTGTGAAATATCACTTTCATCGATTGCCGTCAAATTTTCAGCTACTTAATATCTTTTTTTAGTGAATTTTAATTTTTTTTTATATTTAAAGTTTAATATCTTCTCTCTACGGAACATTCTCCCACCCCTCTTGTGATTAAAGCATTAAATATTTGAAGATGAAAGAGTTTATTTGCCGTCCCTGCATAATTCCAATTATGTTATACAGCACATCAATTTTGTCGCATACTTAATGCACATAACGACACCATTAGCATAACATCTTATGTGGTTTTTCAAACTTAATACTGTGGTTCCTATTCATCCACATGTCTATTCATATTCATGCCAAATTGTTGGTATCCAACAGTAACACATTTGGGTAGGTTTGGAAGCCTATGAATTTAATTTATTGGAGAAACTCTGGATAGAGTTACATAGGCCAAGCTCTCTATTCTTAAATAAATAAATAATTATATTTTATAGCAAGGTAAAAAATATACAGAACTTACTTGAATTATGAATTTTTTTAACTTAGATTTCAGAATTTTAACTTTATTATTTAATCTTTTTAATTTGTTTGATTTGAGTTAGTCAACTATATTTTGATTCTTCAATTTAAGCTAATTATTTTTTTAGATAGAATTTATAGTTACGAAAATTAAATGAAATATGCTAACTACGTCTGTAGAGAAAAAAGATGTATTCAAATATTTAAGTGAATAAACTGTTGACCGACTCAAATCAAACAAATTGAACAGTTGGATAATAAATTTAAAATTTTAAAAAATTGAATAGTCGATCCAAAATAATTCATAGTTCGGATAAGTTCCCTACGATTTTCATTTAATTTTACCTTATATTAATAACTACAGTGACTATGAAATGTGGCCCACATCCTATCCTATGTGATTTCATTATCGCAACATGCCAGCCGCACCCTGAAACGGTTACGCTGAACACCACCTTCCAATCTGTGGATTTCTCTCTTTCATCCTCCCAATTATTTGTGGTGGAAGAATTAAACTAAGAGAGGACATAAAATTGTATGGAGACCCTCTCGAACTTTTTCTCTTTTTCTTCTGGATTTTTAATTTATCCTGAATTAAGTAACCAGCATGCGAATAATTAAAACAATTTCATTAAATTTGCAACAGTTTTGTTGAATTTGATTATTTTTTGGAATTTATCCAACAAAATATAGTTTTTAAGGAGTGCTTTTCCAACTTGCGTATACTTGAGGGACTCTCCTTTTATTACACTTTTTACCGAGAAAGAAAGAGAATCATCCGCTGTGGCTGTACTGTACCAAAAATACAAAAAAAAAAAAAAAATGAAATAAAGAGATAAGTAAATAAATAAATAAATAAATAGAGAATCGCGCTCTCTCGTTCTCTCTCGCTCGCTCCTTTGGCATCACGATGGTCGATGGATATCCGCCGTTAACTTCCGCCCTTCTAGAAGCTCCTTCCGAATCCCTCCTCTTCTCCCTCGCTATCCTCTTCCCCAATTGCGGAGAGGTGATTCCGTAGATCGGTTGTCTCCGTTAATGGCGGATCTGGTCGAACCCTACTGTTTTTCGCTTCGATTCGTCGGGTCCCTGTAGCTACGAAGCGGCGAGGAGGAGCTAGGGTTTTCCTTCTCTCTCTGTAGTTTCGCTGTTTTCAGGGCCGGGGCGGTGGATGGATCAGAGGACGATTATGGAGCAGCGGAACCTGAGCCGCGCGATGAGCTTCGGCGGGATCCCGGACCTGGCCCTGGAGTGCGTGATGGGGCACCTCGATGATCCGCAGGACCGCGACGCGGTGTCGCGCGTGTGCCGCAAGTGGCACCGGGTCGACGCGCTCACGCGGAAGCACGTCACCGTCGCCTTATGCTACTCGGCGGCGCCGGAGCACCTCCGCCGCCGCTTCCCCCGCCTCGAGTCGCTCAAGCTCAAGGGGAAGCCCCGCGCCGCCATGTTCAACCTCATCCCCGAGGACTGGGGGGGCTCGGCGGGGCCCTGGATCGCCGAGATCGCCCACTCCTTCCAGTGCCTCAAGGCGCTCCATCTGCGCCGGATGATCGTCAGGGACGAGGACATCGCCCTGCTCGTGGGAGCGCGGGGACACATGCTCCAGTCCCTCAAGCTCGACAAGTGCTCAGGGTTCTCCACCAACGGGCTCAAGCTACTAGCCCAATCTTGCAGGTTTTTCTTCTTCTTCTTCTTCTTCTTCTCTTTGCTTAGAACAAAGATTTGATCTCTCTCTCTCTCTCTCTCTCTCTCTCTCTCTCTCTCTCTCTCTCTCTCTCTCGTTTTCTCAATACTTTCATTTAGTTTGCGTAGCTTTTGCATCTTTTTCTTCTTTTCCGTGTGCTTTTTAGCTTTCTCTCGATTTTAGTTAACTTGTTATTATGTCTTATCGTGCTTATTCTGGTCAAGGATTGTTTGCCGACTAAAGAATCAAGTGGTTTTTATTAGGGGTTAAGTATTGAGATTAGACGGGGCAGCGAAATCTGAGCACTGTTTGATCTTATCTACTCTTGATCTGAATGGGAACATTAGAGGTCACCTGGCAGAGAATTTGATGATTCTATCCGGTGAAAGATTCTGGCCTTCTATTTACACCTCATATGGACTCCTTGGAACAGCAGATCTTGCCGAAGCAATCCTTACACTTTGGCAGATTGTCTTATCCTTCTTTCTACTACCTGTAACCTTCCGATTCAGACGATTTAGCTGGCACGGATAATGTGCTAGTCTCATTGTCTGCTTAGCGCTCTTTATTTTGGAGCTTTAGAAAAGGCAGCATCGTGCAGGTTTTCTGCAGGTTTTCTACAAGCTTGGGCTATCTCTTGTAATATTTTGGAGGTTGAATGTCTATGTATTATTGCTCAATAGTCGGATTGCAACTTGCAAGTGACGGATCAATTTATTTGTTAGGGGTCAAGTAGCTCAGTCAATTGGATTTCCTTAAAATCTTCTGCTTGTCTGTGTGAATTGTGCGATGCAAAGTTTTGTGATTTCATTTTTTTTTTTTTTTTTTTTTTTTTTTTTGTCTATCCAAGTGTTGCATGGCATTCAGAACTTCATAGTGTAGGGTAGGTAATTATCAGTAAACAGTTTTTATACAGTATTCTGGAAGTTATGTCTCTACAATATCATAGATATACCAGTTGTGTTGCTGAATAAAGATCTCAACAAATATTAAGGGCTAATATTCCTTAGACATGAAAGCTGATGTAAGATAGATTATTATCGGTAACAGCTTTTATAAAGAGCTCTGGATGTTATGTTTCTACAATATCATAGATGAATTGGTTGCTTAATAGAGGTCATGAGGAAAAATTTTTTTAGGACTAATATTCACACTTTGTGAACTTGAAATTGGAAACTTTTGAGTCCTGTGTATGCCACTTCCCTAAATTTTGAACTACCTACTAGAATTGTTGCTGGGATGTAACTGGGCATTTTAAGTCCTATAGGAGGGCCAATAGGATCAGATTGTAAATTGTTAGATTTAGAAAGGTACTGTCATTTGGAGAACTGATAAGAAAGTGGTAGTGAGCGCAAGTTCTTAGAGCCCCTTTATATGCTTGATTTAGTTCATTATGTTATTACCCCTGTTATGGGGTGCAAACTTCTGTACTTCATTGTGGTCCAACCTACTTCAGTAATTGAAGTACCTATGCTGTATTAATGGTAGGGAGGTAAGAAGGTTTGAATGAAAGTATAAAACAATTAGGTGCCCAACAGGCGAAAATCCTTTCTTAGCTTGAGGAGAAAACTACTTTGGTGTGCAACCTAGTGTGTCTATATCTGAAGGTATAATTATCTATATGGATCTCTTCCATCGAATATAATGTCATATAAATTTTTTAGTTAGCATCTTTGTCCTAAAATAAACTTTTTGCTTCAGGATTTCAACCTACTTCTTTATGATTTCGATGACATTTTAGGTGGGCATCTTAACTTCTGTTCTGGACAAATCTTACCATGAAATTGACCTAGCATAGAAATGCTCCGTACAGATTCATATACAAACACATTAGAAGGGTTTCTGTGATACTTTTCAGATCATCTTGACATTATTTGTGACCATTAAATGCATTAACTAACTTTTGGTTGCTTCCAGGTCTTTAAATGATTTCAGGTAGTTTTGTGTTCTTTTTTTCCTCCCTAACTTCTTCTATTTATTTCTCATTTAAGCTGTCGGCGATTAAGCGCCAGGGGACTGCTACTTACATATGCATGGCCCTGTTATATGAATTAGATGTCTTTTGGATCAGATGATTGACAATTTGAACCATTCAATCCGTGAAAGTGTTCAGTAATTTTTTATGACCTGAATCCTGCTAAAAGATCTTGATGGAAAAGTTACCTTTTGATCTGGTCGAAAATCTGAATCATGTAAGATCAAAATATATTCTAAATGATGGGTGGTTGGAGGTTATGATTTAATCCCAATTTGTTGTTTGATCATCATCTGAGAGGAAATTCCTTTAGTATTTGGCTGGATTAATGAAATTTAGAATCTAAAAAGGGATGTTTCATGGCTGGTTTGGCTGCTGTTGGCAGATTTTGTTTCAGTGGTAGAGCAGTGAATATATGTTAGGAATAACAGATAGGTCCGTTTCAGTTCTTGTTCATTGGCTTTCAAAAGAATGGCTGCATGGTCGGTTGTGCGAGTGTTTAATGTGTATGAACACTGAGTTTTGTTGTGAATGAATTCAGTTGCAGAGGAATCTGTGTTACACTCTTTGTGACTGTGGGACGCGTTTGAGAGTTTTATAGCAGTTTTTGTGCGAGAAAGCTTGTGCTGCAGGTTTGATGTAGGATATTGGATGATGATAATAAGGTGATGAAATAGAAGAAAGAGAAACAAGAAGAGTAAAGTGGAAGGCAATAATTGGACTAGCTCTGAATGATCTGACTTCAGGCTGATTCTTTTGTTTCCTATGAAATCTGATTCCTCCTGCTGATTTTAGTTCTTCTATGGAATGGACTTCTAGTTAACGGAGAAACGTAGGAGATTTTGTGGTATTCAAGTTATAGCCTGTTCGACAAAAATTTCTCATACTAAAATTGAAAGCTTGTAAAGAGCCAAATAATATGAATTCTTTGTTGAAGAAATCTTTTTGCTGATTTAGTTATCTGTTAGGCCTGTTTGACAATTTGGTTAATCAGGAGGGTGCATGCTTTGCTGCAGTAGCTTTTCTAGTACTTAATAAGTAATATAGATTAACCAACGAAATTGTCTAATAGTTTTCCATTTTTCTAATGAATTCTATCTCAGGTATTAAATTATTTTATTGCTAAATGATTGGTAAAGTAGATGATGGTGGGAAAAATGTTGCTCATCTCGTCTTCAGTTAAAGTATGCTGCATTTGAGGATTTGGGACATGCACAAAATAGAGTAGAAGAGGAAAGAGCAGTACAGCTGCTTTTTGAATGGAGAATATCCTAAGTAATGGCAGAGTTTGTGAATTCAAGAAGAGGATGACTTGCATAGCTGTCATTATAGGAGGGAAGGAGTAGTAGCGATTGAATGAAGGATACACTATAGCACACTCCTACCACTGCCGGTGAAATTGTACCTATTTCTTGCTGTTTGGTAGTTATGTCTATAATTCTACTATCCGACCTGGTTAAGAATGAGAAAGGAACTGAATGGCGATAATAGATAAAGATGTCATTTTAACTAGGGAAAACATCAGATACCCTCCGTGGTTTACCCGTTTTTTTACTTTAGTATCACATGGTTTTAATTGTATCACTTAAGTATCCCGTGGTTTCTATTTTTATTTTTCGTTACATCCTTCATTTACTTCTCCGTTAAACCTGTCACGTGCCACACACGTGCATTAGAGATGTCTCACAAAGGTCGATAAAAAAGGCATGAGACTCGTTGAAGAAAGGCATGGGACCTTTAGGGCTTAATCATGATCTTCTTGGTGAGTCCCCAACTGCGAAAAAGTGACGATCCACGACACACGTGTGCGGCACGTGGTTGTTAACGGAAAAACGAAAATAGAAACCACAGGGTACTTAAATAATACAGCTAAAACCATAGGATCGTAAAATGGAAAAGCGGTAAACCCTTAGCGGGTACCCTTTTAACTATTCTTTTGAACAATTTTTGTGAGATAACTTTGGTAGATTTGTTTTACTTTAATGAGATTTTCTGATAGTTGAAGTACTTAATTGCATGACCCAATGTTCAGTGGCATATTTTCCTTATAGCAATAATTTTTCCAATGATGAGGTTCTAATTGCTTATCTATTTCGTCAACTAATCTCTCGTTTCCAATTGTATCATTAGATGCCTTAGAACTCTATTCCTGGAAGAAAGCTTAATAACCGAACACAATGATGAATGGCTCCATGAGCTTGCTACTAATAATTACGTGCTGGAGAACCTGAATTTCTACAACACAGATCTCAAGAACATCTCACTGCGGGACCTGGAGCTACTTGCTAGGAACTGTAGGTCATTGGTTTCCTTGAAGATCAACGACTCTGATATCTCCGATTTAGTTGGTGTTTTTCGAGCAGCGAAAGTATTAGAAGAGTTTGGTGGGGGTTCATTTAATGAACAAGGAGAAGCCAATCGATATGAGAGAGTAACATTCCCTTCAAGGCTATGCTCCTTAAGTCTAATGTTCATGGGTACGAATGAGATGCCTACAATTTTTCCACTTTGTGCTGCACTGAAGAGACTGGACCTACAATTCACTTTCCTCAGCACGGAGGATCATTGCCAACTAATTCAACGGTGTCCCAATCTAGAAATTCTTGAGGTAGTATTATCTTGAAGTCAACACTTGCTTTTCATGCAGTAGTTTGACTGTTCGGTGTTGTTTATTCTTAGGATATATAATGTATTGGTAGTATCTATGTCATCCCTATGTTGCAAATTGATCCCTGGTTTTTCAACTATATTGCAATTCCATCTCTTCTTGTCAAAGAGAGAAAATAAAATTTCTAAGTTTTCCTGTAAAATGACCATTTTACCCTTCTCGAATAACTTCCTTGTTTCAGTGTACTCAAAACAGGATGAAAAAAGGTCATTTTGTAGGAAAAGAGTCAATTATTGCCAGATATGTTTTGCAGACATTTTTGGCAGCGATGGGATAGCAGTATATGAGAAAGCTAAAGACTTAGAAGTGTTTTAGAGAGAAGTTCAGGGACAGTTGCATTATCGGGAAGTACATTTTACGCTACTTCCCTTTTCCTTTTTCCTATCTTAGTACTTTTTATAACTTCTCAACAGGTAAGGAATGTGATTGGAGATAGAGGACTAGAAGTCGTTGCACAGACGTGTAAGAAACTACGAAGGCTCAGAATAGAGAGAGGGGATGATGAGCAGGGTCTCGAAGATGAGCAAGGAATGGTTTCACAAGTAGGCCTCTCAACTATAGCTCTTGGCTGCCCTGAACTGGAATACCTGGCAGTATACGTCTCTGACATCACCAATGCAGCTCTCGAATCCATTGGAACCTTCAGCAAGAAGCTTCGCGACTTTCGACTCGTCTTGCTTGAGAGAGAAGAGAGGATTACTGAATTACCGCTCGACAACGGAGTCCGTGCTCTATTAAGCGGTTGCACTAATCTCCGTAGATTTGCTTTTTACTTGAGACCTGGAGGTCTTTCAGATAGAGGTCTTGGTTACATTGGAGAATACAGCAGAAACATAAGTTATATGCTGCTGGGCAATGTTGGTGAATCTGATCTTGGACTGCTCCTATTCGCGAGAGGTTGTGCAAACTTACAGAAGTTGGAATTAAGGGGCTGTGGCTTTAGCGAGCACGCTTTGGCACTCGCAGTATTGCAACTGCCTTCTTTGAGATACTTATGGGTGCAAGGCTACAAGGCTTCCCTGACTGGCCGTGACCTACTGGCCATGGTTCGGCCCTTTTGGAATATCGAATTCATTCCTCCGAGCCCGGAGATTGTTGCTAATGGGGTTGATGATCGGCCAGCTGGCATAGAGAGCCAGGCTCAGATACTTGCATACTACTCCCTATCTGGAAAGAGGCTAGATTGCCCGGAATCTGTGATCTCTTTGTATCCGGCATGAGTGTACATAAATTTATAAGCCGTGTATGCTGTTTGGATCAGGTTAGCAGCGAGGCTTGTAATAGTCTGCTTTTCTTGTTTTCTCTGTCTGAGAAAGAGACGCGTTGGGCCGTAAAACTCTCTATTGTTCTCAATGAATAGGAAATTGAAGCTGTATACTAGTTCTGTCACAATCGGTATATGATATTGCCTTGACTTGCAATCTCAGATGGTGGATAATGTGCTTCCGGAATTAAGATCTACATTGCTAGATGTATTAACAAAACTCTCGGCCAGCGGCTTGCAAGCTCAACAGTAATCCAGAAGGCTGTCCACCAAGGGAGCTGCTGGGACATATATATATATATATATATATATATATATATAGCTGGTGACTGTTTCAGTGGTACTGTACAACTGGTAACCTTTGTGACCTTGAAATTTCTTATCTTTTTTGGGTGTAATAGTATTGGATTAGGTTCATGTTATGTATTTCACTCTTTCGAGATTGATCGGTCTCGTCTTCGCAAATTCTGTCACCCTCACACGAATTTTGGCCGTAGAGGACTCTTTTTGGATTTCTCTGGGAACTATGTAGAAATTAGAAGCTAGAATAATCTTTAGAGAGATGCCTGTCTGTCTTTTCTTTTCTTGCGGAATATTCTCTACCTTCAATAATTATTAGCATGATGATGTAACCTCCTTTCGTTTCTTTCTGGAGTCCATGTCATGATGAGAAAAAAAAAGAGCTACAGCAGCTTAAAAGTGATGCATAAAGAAATCTAGTGAAGGAAGCACCTGTCACTCTTTTTGTGATTTTACACCATGGGTCTTTAATTTTCATGCTTCACATAAAAAGTGATTTTCAATGAGATGTGCTAAATGGTACAGTAGTAAGCAATATCTGAGAACTTGTAGAATAAACCTCACATTGTTGACGCATGTTGTGTTAAGCAACTTTGTGTGCACTTGGTGAATCTCTAAAGCGTGTCACTAACATCACTCGGCTTTACTTTGTACTGTAAAGCAGCGCAACTGTGAGCTCACTCGTAGCTGCAAAAAAATTCGAGGAGAATTGTTGACCAACTATAGCATAGCCATAGGCTAGGCGCCTTAGAAACCATCCAATCTACGCAGGATAGATTTTCAGTTGAGCTCCAATAAGGGAAAAAAGGGGTATTCTTTGAGCTTTAATCAGAGAAGGAGAATGCAAAAGAGGTAACTACAAATGCCGTAAGGAGGCAGTTCTGAAGACCGAGAATTCTATTTTATGATAAATAGTTTGTCGTTGGAATGATTGGCAACCTTCTAGGAGCCAAATTAAACCTTAACCGTCCTCCTAATTCTGCAGAATCTGATTTCTCTTGCATTTTGTCTTGCCCCTCCCTAACCGCAGGATCGATCTATGATTTTGTAATACGAGCGTTGGATAAGTGATACTATAACCTAAGTGCAGGTCACTTAATAGAGAGTAAGAGAGGGAAGTATTTTGTAATACGAGCGTTGGATAAGTGATACTATAACCTAAGTGCAGGTCACTTAATAGAGAGTAAGAGAGGGAAGTTGCTGATGCTCAATGCACACACACACACACACACCATGAGTTCGAGGTTTGGTGATGATGATTTTCCCTAGTTTAGCCAAAATTCCAATTTTATGTACACCTCTCAATGTGCCTGCAGTGTTGTTGATAAGTTGACATTCTGCTGGCGGTTTGGTCTACCTAATAATTGCCAAACATGAGCTCTAGCCTCTAAGACAGGCATCAACTGAGAGGCAAACCAATTTATCACATGTAAAGAGCTGATTCACCGATAACATTTCAGGATACCTTCTGAGCTGCGAGACGCTTTTTTACTCTTTCTTTAACAATAGCGTGAACAGTTGAGTGAACAGTTGAGTTTCTCATTTGTTTCAACGGTATCGTTGCTCAATGAGTGCTCTAGGATTTGATGAATCTCTATCTTCACTCTGGGCCAAATGTTTCTTCTATTTCTGCCGAGCATGATGCGCTCCTACATGGACTACAACATCATTTTATTCCCCTCATGGCCAATGAACAAAGCAAGGAACCTTGCATCTTTTGATTCCTGTCACACTAGTACCCTAATTTTGGTCCGTTGGGATGCTGTGGGCAAAGCCCATTTAAAAAGCCTCTGGAATCTGTTTATATATATTATATAATATATATTCTGTAGTAATAATAACATTATTATTATTATTATTATTATTAAATATAAAAGGAGGGACATGATGTGTCAAAAGTATAAAGGTGCTGAGACCATGTATGTGGTCGTAATCACTCTAACGGCTAGTGAAAAGATTCAAGAAGTAGAATAAAGTAGAAGCCGGTGCTCTTGCTTTTACCAACTTGCAGCAAAAGGGAGCAGCATCTTTCTGAAAGGGCAAAAGCCAGGGGAAGTGGGTGCTTCTGTCATTTACTTGGGGAAAAGGCATTTAACAGAGGCGACCACTTTGCTCATGTTGCAATTGAATCATTCTTTCCATTTCCCAATCCATGGGGTACATATATAATTTGCTAGTGACTTTTGCACCAAAGCCACCTAGCTTAAAAAAAAAAAAAAAAAACCTTTAATTTGTGGCATAATAAGGACAAGCATATTGTTGCCCTTCGCCTAATCGTATATTATATTTACTCGCCGCAGCCACTTTTCTCCTGTTCCAGGTTTTGTTCCAGGTTCAGTTTCTAGTAAGTAAGGTTAGGTAATATCCAAGCAGTATCTTATTACGCGGAGTACACTGTTTATTATTATGTATCCAAGGGTACATTTCTTGTGAAGGAGGAACCAATAAAGGAGAAAGATTGAGGCATGTGATGCTGGGAAAGTGGAATTCCGACTCATCTTCGATTATTATTATTATTATTACTACTTTTTTTGAACTAGTGCTCATCATCAAATCAGACCGTACAGGAATTCAAAGCATCTTAAGCTAAATATGTAGGAGAAAGCTAGAGACCGAAATTTGCACAAATGCGAAAGATGCCATTTGACTCGATCCAAGGAAAGGAAAGCATCTAACATAATGAACCACTGGTTTGGTAAACGAATAATTGAACATAACGAAAATGAAATATACAAAGACAAAAATATCCATACGTCGATGTTTTATTAGATTAAGGGGAAGCACAGTATGAATATTACAAGTACGCAGAAATGACGCGACGGTCAACGAGCCATGACCGCTGCAAATAAGTATACTTATGAAGTAAGAGTTGATATAAACAGCTAATAAGTCGATCAATCCATCAACTTTTCAGCTCTCCAGGAACAGCTCTCGATACAAATCAAGTTCAAACATCTGGAGGACGCTGAAAGACAACGAGTACTATGATCCTCAACTCGATCACCGAGAAGAGTACTACGGAAATATGCATATTTTTTCTCAGAGTCCGGGCAGTGCAGAACAGGGAAGCCCATTATATGCAGGAAAACTTAGAACCTAATCATTTACGGCGACGGATGGAAACCCTTCATAAGAGCTTTGAACTTGGTATCATTACGCAGCATTGCGAGTATAGGAGTTACCAACCGAACCCAAACTTCAGCTTTGCTGCATACTCTCAAGTCCTGTACTGACATAATCGAATATTATTTACAGTGACAAAGATCAAAGATAAATAACCATCTTTCGAACCCTTAACATAGCAGGAATTAAGCTTCCGAATGCACACTCGACCTTCTTGTGTAGAACATGATGCTAACACATTCAGTGCTCTTTCGTTCTGAGATCGACAGCAAATCTCAGTTTGTTGATTTCAATAAGCGCGGCTCGATCATCTGCCCCTCGTGTGTCCATAGAGGGGTTATCTAAATGATTGAACCTGAAACAGCATGCTGTGGTGATTAGTCGCGGGATTACGGAGAGGGGTGCTGTATAAACTTTCTCTCTCAATCTTCACCGTGCCGTAGGGAGCCACTCCAAGAGGTGATTGCACGAACTGAAAAGGATGCTGTTCCGGCAGTTTGAACACACTAGCTGCTTCGTTAGGGCGACTCGGATCGGGTATACCCGAGTATTGGTCGGACAACGGAGAGGCGGCAGCATTACTAGTACTAGGCTGCGGAGTAAGCATTGACGACGACTGCGACGGCGACGGAGGACGATCGTCTGGCAAATTGACGGTGGTGATGTCATGTATGCTGGACCTTCTCTTATCTTTGCCGCCGGAATTAAGCCTGTTGTAGTACTTCTGCGCATGGCTAGCCACTTGCGTGGGAGTTCTCGTGAAGACGAAGTTCCGGGATATGTTTCTCCAATCTCCTTTACCGTGTTTCTTCAGACCCATTAGAAACCGCCTGAAAATATCCAACAACAACAAAAAAAACACACACACACAAATACTTTTAGAGGTCATCTGAACCTAAGATTTAGGATTCAGAACATAGGCCAAAAAGACAAGATTTTTTTTTTTTTTTTTTACCAAAATAAATGCATTACAGAAATGAAACATACTTGTGCTCCTCTTCAGTCCAAGGGATCCCTTTCTTCCTCTCCTGATCTGATGATCCTCTGCCGCCGCCCGATCTCTTGCCGCTGCTGCCGACGCAACAATAGGAATGCTTGCTGTGAGCGCTCTCCCACTCGAGGATGAAGCTGGACGAGGAATCGTAGTGAGGGAACGGGATGAGCCCTGCTTCGATGTAGCTCACGTCGTTCTCCAGTTCCTGGTAATGGCTGATCACGTCCCCCACCGTCTTTCCGGGGATCATCTCCGCCACCCTCTCCCACCGGTCCGGCCGGTCGCCGTCGATGCGCGCCAGCGCCTCCTCGAACACCTTGTTCTCCTCCTGGCTCCAATCGTTCCCCCTCCCTTCCCCTTCCCCTTCCCCTTCCCCTTCCCCTTTCCCCATCTCCGAGAGGAACAAGCTCGACGCGGGGAAGCACGACGCCGCTGCCGGAGGAAGCACTTCCATCCACGCCTCTTGCATCATCATCTTTACTTTTACTTTCAATCCAAAAGACCGCTTCTTAAACGCTGAGATCGAGCCCAAACCCACAGAAAGACACAATTAAACGGGGGGAAAAAGAAAAAGGAGAGATTTTGGTGAAGGAATGAACCAGCTTGAAGGGCGAACACAGAGGGGATTGATTCTTAAAAGAGCGAGCGTGGAGTAGAAGCAAACCACATACTAAGAACACCCATTAAAAGCCGCGGCAGAGGAGAGTGAAGGAGGAGGGATCGAGGAAACGAATAAAAACCTTATACTTGTTAGAGGATAAAGGACCCAAGTTGAGATCTTTCTTTTTCCTTGCTTTGTACACAAGAGTAGTATGAAGGATAAAGTAGATAGTATACAGCAAAGAGAGGAGAATTAATAGAGAGATTTTGTTTTATTAAGAGAAGAAGAAGAAGAAGAAGAAGAGAGAGAGTGGAGGCTTTGAATGATGGAGTGAACAAACTTATTAAAGTAGAGATACATATCTACTACTCCACCTCCCCTTCTCTCTCTCTCTCTCTCTCCCTATATATATATATATTTTTTCATATTTTTATTTCCCTTTTATTAAATTGTTTGGGATCTAAAGGACGAGTGGCGTGGCGGTTTCTGATTGGGCCGTGATGGAGTTTGTGGCCTTTTTTTTTATGCCACTCAAACCTCACGAGTGCTTTTTCTCTCTGCTTCTCTGTAATGTAATATACAGGCTGGAGAAATTTTTTAAAAAAAACCAAAAAGTAAAGTGGGTCTCCAAAAGCTAATAAGAATTCCGCTTTAATACTTTTAAAAATATCAAGTACCTAGATATTTATAATTTTTTTATCGTTAGATTAATTTTTTAATTAATTTTATTTTTTAAATTATATTATTTTATTAATCACTCATTCAACTTTAGGAACCACTATTATTCTAATCCTACAAATATTTATTCAAAAATTAAAAAATTACAAGCACCAATAATTTGTGCTTTTAAAAACATAAAAGCTTAATTCAGCTAATAATACATTTTTTTAATATAATTATTTTTATTAGATGGTCGTGTACTTATATTCGCCAAAATTTATCACTTAAAATAGTAAAGTGGGTCCCTATAAGCTAACATTACTTTTTTTTTAATAAATAATCATTATTTTTTAGGTTATTTTTTGAAAGTCTTTATATTTATCAAAATTTGCCACTTTGATACCACTGTGTAGCATGAATATTTCGCCCTTGAATTTGTTCCTCTCTTAAAAAAACTTTGGTTGATATAATGTTAGGCTAAGAGAGTACAATTAAAAAATAAATAATAATTTTTAATTTGGCTTGCAAATGGCTGTTTCATATATTCTGCAGCTTTTTGTTTCAAATCTTTATTATATAAATAAGAAGTTAAAAAACCCAGTTTGATAAACATACGTGGCTCTTTATGTTATGTTATAGATCATGTACAATACACTTTGTTATAACTACGAATGTACTAAGTCCTTTACGTGCTCCTTGGAATCTCTATGAGCAATTTGGCTTATCGTGAGAACAATATACGCAAATGGTAGTGCTGAAGAAAAAAAGGACAAAATTTGTACGGAGAAATAATTACAAGAAAAGAATCCTGAAACACCTAATAATAATTACATAAAAGAACCTGGAAGCTGATAGATTGCACTACCAGTGTCCAAACTTTTTAGAGAATTTAAACTCCTAAAATAATTTTTTTTTTTTATATTTGCTAGCTGTTTGATGTTAAATTAGTCTCTACACTGCATATATTCGTTTATTTATATTTCTTATATTTATTGATATTTTATTCTAGCTAGTATAGATGAAAAAGCTTTGATGGAAAGCTCTTCAACGATGCCTTATTAAGAAACTTTCGATCCGTTGTCACGTATCAGTTTTGTCTCTATTCAAACATTATAATTTTTTTCTAAAATTTAAAAAATAATATAAATTTTAATATTAAAATATTTAATAAATTTTTAAATAAAAATATTAATACGTAACGTCGGATCGTTGACGTTAATCATTAATCTAAAAAGCTCGAGTTGTAAGAAATTTACAACCAATTCACTTAAAACGTACAAATACAACACTCACGGATCTCGATTGTGACTCGATCAAGCCACTTCGAACATGACTCGGTCCAATCCGATCTTGCTCAAGTCATTTTGAAAAAGACTAGGCCCAACCTGATCTCCTAATACAGGATAAAATATTGATCTCTTTATACCAACACGTGACAGCGAACTAAAAATCTTCACGCAAGCTTCCTACTGAAGTTTTATCCGTCTCCATGGAGACTGTTCGCAGTGTAGAACCCCACGCTGCGGTCCCCACCGTTTGATGCGACCAACTCCCCTCTACCACTCTCTCTCTCTCTCTCTCTCTCTCTCTCTCTCTTAATCGGTGTCGTTACCGTTGTGTGCTCTCCTCGCTCATTCCAATGCTCAGCTATTTCGTTTTACGTGCGACGTGTCGATTTCCCATTGAGCCCCCTAATACGAGGAGTTAGCGTGAATTAATTAGTTCGTTAATTAGTTAAAACAACAAATTAACTATGATCATTAATGGCAAAAAAAAAACTGAAAAAAGAACATTGACGGTGCCACTTAATTAACAATTGGTCACCTTTTCACTTTTTACGGACAAATTATTTAGATACATGGGGCCTAATTTTTCAGAGCATTTAAAGTGTAACGCGTGGATTTCTACACCAACCACATTATTAATTCTACTCTGAAAAAAAAAAAAAAAATTAATTATTCAATCAATTAACGATGGTTAACACGTAATGGAATGATCTCATTTTCTAACACGTTTTAGGGGTGCAAAACGGCACTACCACATTTTGAGGTCATATTTATTTAGAATAAGTCATTAGAGTTGGAAATTTTAAGTACCAAATCTGAAATTTTAAAATGGAACCTTCGCTTTTAAGTTGGGAGGATACAGATAAGTCTACAGGCGTTGTCACCAAAAGAGAGAGAGAGAGAGAGAAACACAACATATACATTATGTGAACTTAAGCGAGAGGGTAACTTAATCAACATTTTTTTAAATGCTATATATTTTTTATTTAATAACTTATTTGTTTTTTTTTCTCGAGGGGGGAGTATGATTGGAGAGCTATGATTGGTGCTCTTTTCTATCGACCTCTATTTTTGCACAAGTTTTTTTTTTTTTCTCCCTAGCAATAAATTCTCAAAGAGGTCAACTAGTGGAATCCCCATTAATGTTTGGGGTCCATAATCCAGCTCTATGATTCGTTCCTAACACAATACAATGGCTTCGGAGTCGGATACACTATGGGCTGTAAATTCGATGTAACTTTGTACTTTGAAATAGTAGAAGCATATCTATATATATCATATTTAGAAGATTCTTCGTGAGGAATAGTTATTCAAAAATTATTATTCTAAAAATATATTAATTCAGTTGTTGATCGAGATTGAAGTACTAATCAGATGAATTGTATCTAACCTTTTCTTATAGTATCTTCTATAAAAATCACTTCAGATCGGAGTAATCGCTCATCGGAAATCGGTACAACCCATGTGATTACTTAAAGCTTCATTTGATGTTTTATGTATTTGATGTTTATGTCATTAGCAAGATCTCTTCGAGATGTAACCCGTATTGTTACTTTGTATCAAATTGCTAGCTTTTACATTTGAACTGTCTCAATGTCTCTACATTTGATTTTACTGTCTCTAAATTTTTTGAAATGTAACAGATAAATATAATTTTTTTTAACTAAAATTTTAAAAGAATTTGATGGTTGGTACCCGAGGTCCCAAGTTCGAAGCTTGGTTGCTTCATATTTCCAGCTGAGTTTATTTTAAAAAAAATGAACAAAGCGGATAGCATGCTATCCTTCTCTCTCAAAAAAAAAGAAAAATGAATTAATATACTAACACTACCAAGGCAAAAGCAACAACATAAAAATTGAATAGCTGGGCGAATTCATTCTCAAACAAGGGACTCAGCTACCTAAGTTGCCAAAGGCCATAGACTATGGACCATTACATTATTTAGAGCAATAATTAATATAAAAAATAGCCCACCAAATGATAGGTGCACAGTGATCATGGGCGCTCCTTTCCTCTGGTATATATCCCTAGCTACTTGCATGTTCAGCCCAACTTCTAGAACAATTTTGTAGAGTTTTCTAGTCAAATAATATATATTTTTTTTGCTGTGTGAGAAAGTTAAAGTAATTTTGTAAATTCGAAATAAAGCGGTTGAATTTGAAGCTTCCCATCTTGATACAACGAGTTAGAACTATTTGGATATTTCGTATATTGTTCGTGCCCTTTACTCGGTCCAGATTTGGAATGCATGCAATGTACTTGTTATGTCGGGAGGACTGAAATACTCAAAAGTGTTTTAAAAGTTTTGTCCTTAATTTATCATTATAAGATAGTCGTGGAAAGGCTTCTCAGTATATGATAATTTTACCGTCGTATGTATAAAGAAATAAGATATCTTTAGGATGCCCTCTCAAATATTAAACTGGGTGCTTTTAAATAACGAATTCATATACCATGCTTGAATAAGCAATTCAAATTTTTTTCTTTTTTTGCAGAAGCATCAGCTGAGACAAACAGTCCACTTTTAATTTATTTGCATAAATGCTAATCCAAGAGCCAACATCCCATCTGCTCTCAACCACTGATGTCGATCTAGTGCCTCCAAAGCCATCACTATTGCCCACTTAATCAAAACAACATGTCAACCCTCCATTAAGCCAGGAGAAAAGTACATCACATCAAACAAAGTAAGATTATAACTCAAAGGAGAAGATTCCCCCTCTCCTCTCCCTTGGTGTACTTTGGGTGAATAG
This sequence comes from Puya raimondii, assembly GCA_016920855.1. Classification (NCBI taxonomy): domain Eukaryota; kingdom Viridiplantae; phylum Streptophyta; class Magnoliopsida; order Poales; family Bromeliaceae; genus Puya; species Puya raimondii. Next base: position 67,691,077 of record JABWPP010000049.1, read on the forward strand.
GCACTAGTATTTTATGGCCACTAATGGACCCAAAGTGGGAATGCATGGGATGGTGCTTTTGGTGCAAGAGATTCCACTGCCCCTTGGCTTTGTGATATTTATGAGGGGGGAGACCACCACTGCTATCAGTATATTCAGCACAATTAGGAAGGGGGAGTGGGGGGCCACCCTCTTCATCTCAATTACATTATTAGGTATGGTGGTACCCTTTCTATGGGAATGGTGGGTGTGGGTGTGGGGTGGGTGTGGAAATTATTGCATGGACATGGTCCACCAAATCCGCCATGGACCACTCCAAGTTGATCTTGATCTGCCCTCCATCTCAGCTGCATGCTCACGATCTTATTCAACTTTAAAAGTTACTTGTCTAACGAAGTAAAGTTTGAGAGAAGGGATGGGAGAAAGTCTTCTATGCGCCACGTGTTTCACATAGTATAATCGCATCCAACCAAACAATGTCATCTTAAAAACACGTGAACAAGATTTCTTTTTTTCTTTTTAAACATGTTTTCAAGTTAAAATTGTCATATTGCTCCTGATTTGATCTCTATTATCATATTTGGTTTGATGAGATTGCTCAGGTGCAGATCTCATAATATGTATCAGAAATTAAGAAAAGTTACTCATAATGAGGGCAGATCACTGCACGGTCGAGGGATGACATGTATGGACCATGTCCATGCAACTACTTCTCCCAAGTGTGGGGTTGTTGCCTCTTTGTGAAGAGATGCATGCATCATGCATGTGGTCTTTCCCCCCCCCCCCACTCCAAAGGACATAGCCTGGGCCAAAGGATAAAAACTAAAAACCTTGCTCCTTTATGAAAGGTTGATGGAGCCTTCTTTTTTTATTTTTATTTTTTTTTATTGGGTTGCTCACCAATGAGCTTTGAGAACAGCTCAGCTGCGAACTATTTTATACAGTATTTTATTGTTGTCACGATATCACATGTTCTTCTCACTTTTATTTTATGCTCTTTAAAATTTAACATCCTACATTACCACTGTGATCGAGCGTTATGGGCCCTCGATCGATCACGTAGAACCCAGATACCCGGCCCAACTATATATTAGTGTACTACGTACCAATTCATATTTGGGCTGCCCATCATGCCCCACTAAGAACCTACCAGTGATGGAGTGGGGAAATCATCTTTTTCAGATCCATTAATGGAATGGCTGCCGCTCTGTGTTTTTTAATTTTATTTTTAAGATGTCTGTAGGCCACACGCATGTATATATTTTGTTGAAATAAAAATAGAAATTGTTTACAGTGACGAGAGAAAAGGTACCAACTAACTATCCTAGTCAGTCGTGGTGACACAAAAATAGGATACGGTGAATTTACTAGTCATTAAATTGACCTTTTTCTTTTGTCGGATTCAAGCCTGATTTGAATTGAGCCCACTAACACTGTTGCAACCAAACTTTCCCTAGCAAAGTACAATTCCTGTGTATGGTCTGTTGGGGATCCTTATCGCTTATCGGGTCTATCAACTCAAATCTTAAAACAGCAGAGACAGTAGTAATTTCCCCCTCGCTTGCGAGGTGCTTCTCATGCATGTACAGAACAAAATTGTAACTACTAACAGTTACAACTCTTTAAAATTACTTCAAACAGCATTAATTTTCCAGTGAGAACAACAATTCACTTATTTTCATGTACATGAGATTTCAATGTTATCAAAAAAAAGAAGCAAAAAGAGAAAAGCACTCCCAAGCAACAGCAAAACGGAAACCCTAACTCTTCACAGAGTCACAAACCCTCTCTCTCTTCGCGCATGGATGCAAATCCAACAACACCCCTTCTGGTCATTGGGTCTCCTCCTTTTTCCTTCGAACGAAGAGGGCGTTATTAAGTTTGGGTCTCAATTACTTTAATTTGATCCTACTGCATGTATATTTAGCACGCAGGGAGATCCTTTGGAGGTAGTATCAGAGACTCATTGGGACCCTTTCCGTTGTCCACTAAGAACGCCATTTTTAGTCCCCACGTTGTGTGCACCTCCAAGTGACAGTGCAAGAACCAAACCCCTACATGCACCAACTCAAAACGTTGGTTAATTATAAACATGTATTCCGCAAAACGGCATAACGTTATACGTCTCGAACTATACTATATATTATTTTGAAATTAATATCTGTAACTTCAAATATTTTGATCTTACTAGTATATATATTTATTTCAAGTTTGTACAAGTATGTTAATGACAATTTCAACTTTTTCGGACATATATAATTCACTAAAATAGCTTTTAACTTTTTAACACGAGCAACTTAATTCTAACAAAACTTAGCAAAACTTTCTGAGATTAAAAGTTCAGATTTTAAATCTTTTTTTTTTTGAGAGAGAAAGGTAGCATGCTACCCGTTTCGTTTATTTTAGAAATAAACTTAGCTAGAAATATGAATCAACTAGGATTCGAATTCGGGACCTCGGGTATCAACCACTAAGCCTTTTACCACTTGCGCTAGGAACGGTCAGTAGATTTTAAATCTTAGTAACACAGTTCATATTGTGCTATTATATAGTCACGAACTATGCATTTTCTTTTCACTTGTAACTAAAACCATTTAGAAAAGTTTAACTACGTAGTTAGTCATGTGCGTACGTATATACCTGGATTATCTGCGACGAATCTAATGGCCGTCCATCCCCCGGAGGGAACTCCGATAGTGTTGCGTTCGATCGGATCAACAAGATTAAACTTGTTCGGAGATGTTTTAGGATTAAAATTCCCAAGGCCCCTCCCCACGGCGAAAAAATTGTACCCATGAAGGTGAATAGGATGGTTCTCCGGTGCAATTATCCCCGTATCCTGTAAAACCAATTGCACCGTCGCGTTATACGGTAATCTGTACACCCTCGTCCCGTTCATGGTTTGCAGGTTCTTCGGCCCACTCCCCGAGTAGTTAAAGGCGAACGGCGGGTTCCCGGGAAAGTCGTCGGTGAACACCCCGCTGATGTTGTAGTAGTGCGCTTGCAGGATTGCCGTCGGCGGCATCACGAAGCTCACGTTGTTGACGTCGGCCACGACCCTGCTCCCGTTGACGCACGTCGGGCACGGGTTCACCCCGACCCCGACGGTGAATAGTAGAGAGCGGTCCACCTTCAGCGGGACCTTGGCCGGGTATTGTTTCGAGTTGAGGCTGCGGAGGGAGTCGATGAAGCTCGACGCGATGGGCGTGGCGTTTAGCGGCGGCGGCTTCGTGGTGGTGAGGGCGGCGGAGGCGGAGACGGTGTTGGCGTAGTGTAGCGTGGCGGTGGCCGTCTTGTTGTCGACGGCGATGGGGGAGTCCATGAAGGGGGAGGCGGCGACTAGGTAGCGGCCCGCGCCTTGGTCGGCGGTGAGGAGGACGTTGGTGGTCTGGCCCGGGGTGATGAGGATCGTGTCGGTCGCAAACGGCTTCGTGTAGATGGCGTCGACTTCGACGACGGTGAGCTTGTGGCCGGCGACCTTGAAGAAGAGCTCCTCATTGAGAGCAGCGTTGATGATCCGGAGCATGTAGGTCTTGCCGCTCTCCACTTGTAGCTTAAATCCATCTGTGTGGATGTACGTATATATATTTGATGTTTAATTAGAAGGTCATGCATGAAGCTTTTATATTGAATTGCTTTGGTACCTTGGGAAGAAGCACAGGTAGAGAGAGGGCCCGGATGGCCGTTGATGGTGTGGCAATCAGAGATGTTGGGCGGCAACCCGGCCTGCATCGCCTGATTGATCACTGCCTCAGTATCTGATTTCCACCATTCTCCTGCAATTTTACTCGTACATAAAATTAGTACGATAAACCAAACATATTCAAACCCTGCTTCGTGCTGCTACAGAGTACGTATATTAATTACTGTTTGGTACAGTGTTGACTAAGCAGCACCGTTTTTTGTTTGTTTTTTGGCTTTGCGCTGCACCAGAAGCTATAGATTTTTTTTTTTTTTTTTTTTTTTTTTTTTTTTTTTTTGTCATTGCTAAATAATCGATTAAAAACTGCTCCTGAATGCTACAAGTCGGGAAACAAAAAAACAAGGGGAGCAAAAATAGGCTCTTATTTGTTGGAATTAATTTAACGAAAGATATATATATATATACACACACACACACGTATACGTACCTAAGATCACGACAACCTCCTTATGGGGAGCAGGGAAGGGGTAGGGAACCCGAAGTTTGGGCAGGATGACAATGGCGCCATGAACCGTAACCCTCAACCATAGGATGTGAGCGTGCCAAAGGAGCGTGCCGCGTTGCCCGGTCAGGGTGAAGTTGTACACAAAATTTTGGCCCGGTTGGATCGGGCACTGTGTTACGTACGCCGGACCATCGTACCACCCCGTGCGTAGCTGCCTCACACCATGCCTACAGTGAACTAGTATAAAAAGTTACTCTCTTTCGACTCAATTACTACTATAAGATGTAATATTATTTAATAAAATATTATCTGAATAAAAATTATTATATTAAAACATTTTTTAATATTTTTTTTTTACTATAAGCCTAAGAATGTTAATTGTACTTTTTAGATCTATGATTAATTGATTGCACAAATGATTACTGATTTTGCTTAGAAAGTGTGCAAAATGATGGAACTAACGTTGCTTGCTTGTTCAGATGTTGTTAGCAATATTAATTGTTGAGGCTGGTGAGGAGTTAATTATGAGGTACACACGGATGTGGGCTACGCACCAGTGGATGGTAACGTTGTACGTCACATGATTAACGACCTTGACCAGCACGTTGTCGCCTTCTCTCGCGTATAGGGTCGGGCCCGGGAACTTGCCGTTCACCGTGACTATGGGCTTGGTCGAGCACAACCGAGTCATGTTCCTCATCACCACCTGCATCGACCAATTAATTACTAACTAATTAACTCGTTTAACTCAAAAAAAAAATATAGTTGCTAAGCTACTAGCCCAATCTTAATTAAGGTTGTACTTAAGCGCAAGTGACAAAGGGTTTGATGGTTGGTACTCGAGGTCATGAGTTCGAATCCTAGTTGATTCACATTTTCAGCTAAGTTTATTTCTAAAAAAAATAAACGAAGCGGGTAGCTTGCTACCTTTCTCTCAAAAAAAAAAAAAAAACTCTATCATTTGTAAAGCACGCATATATGATCGATAGATAGATAGATAGATAGATAATTATTTTCCCTACACAGTGTAGTGAGAAAGCTTATTCAAGTACTCACATTGAACTTGTAGTGACGAGTCCTCGCATCAACAAGCAAGGGAAACATGCAAATCACAAACACCAAAGCGCGAACCCATGAGTACTCCATTTTCCTTAATTTCTCTTCTCTCTCACTCTCGATCTATTTCTCTAACTCTTAGCACGGTAGGATAATATGTTTCTGCACGGAATAAGCTAGGCGACGCATCCTTATAGTGGGGAGAACAATTTAGATGCCAAGTCGTTTTTAATTTTAGGTAGGGGAACCTTACTGAACAAGGATTTGGTAGAATAACCGCACACTATACCTCTAGATTACTTGAATCCCACATAAAGCTCATATATCCCCCAAAGTGAATAATAAAATTGATCTGGAACCTGCTTCCGTAAGCACAATGTCTCTTTCCGTCCGTTAATAGGTGGCTTCCTACAGCTGAGATTAAACCATCACGTAGCTGTGAAATGACAAGGACGTTTATATTTACATGATTAATTGAATTCTAGTTTGAGTTCTAAAAATATCTAATTAATTCACCCACAGTAACCCAGCTATTTAATTAATTAGTTCTAAATGATGGGTAATTCTCATATTTGAGTTAACGTACATGGTAATTTGCACGGCTTTAGGGTGAGTTGGGAAAACAATAACAAAACAAAAAGATCAACCCACATCAATTCTTACACAGTAGATACATGTTGCTACCCTTTTCTTGCGTAATCACAAGAATTTAAGCACTACAAGCAAAAAAAAGAAAAAGTCACAACGTAATTTTCACACGTGAATGCGAAAGCATAAGTAGTTCTATATATGCTGGTCCAAATTTAAATTTATTGAAGATATAATTATTAATTGGAGTGATGGCATATTGTTTAATTAAGGCCAAAAATATGTACCTTAGGGTAGTTATCAGGCCCCTACCTATCGGCAATCCCAAACACAAACCGACATTAAAATAAGCAATCTGAAAATATTACTAAGAGAAACATATATAATTGATATAGTACCAAACCACGTCTAATCCAAAAATGACGAAATATAGTCTGATTAATTTTATTATCATGTAAATTATATTTGTAGATATCGGAAGTCAAGTTATAAATATGTAGACACGTATTTTAAGTTGACATGCACAGAGTTTTTTTTTAGAGAAAGGTAGCACGCTACCCGCTTCGTTTATTTTTTTATAAAATAAACTTAGTTTGAAATGTGAATCAACTAGGATTCGAACTCAGGACCTCGGATACCAACAATCAAACCCTTTGCCACTTGCGTTAGGGACGGTCGGTGACATGTACAGAGTTATTGAACACAACATGATCCCCAAAACTGAATTTGTAATTTGGATATCACAGCAAATGGGCCATCTGTGAAGCAACTAGTTAATTAGTTTCTTTTGTCTTTTTTTGTTGAAACTAGTTAATTAGTTGAGTTCATGATGATCAAAACAACGGTTTGGAATTAATCTGGTTTCTGATAGCTGTCGTAGTAGTGCTTGTTAAAATATGGGTGAGAAGTGCTTTTCGAGGTAGAGTGGATGAGCTACTTAATTCCCTGGTTTGAAAACCAAGCTACCGAGACGGTAGCAGCTCTACTTCAACCCCGTAGTGCGCGTACTACACTGCTTTTGTCAAATGGGCCAACACAACTTGGGTTTGGATCACCGACCCTTTCTAGCACAAGTGATACAAAATTTAATAGTTGATATTCAAGATTTTAAGCTCGAATTCTAATTGCTTTATATTTTCAGTTAAGTTTACTTTTAAAAATGAACGAAGCAAGTAAGATGCTACTCTTCACTCAAAAAAAAAAAAACACTCGGGTTCAGATTGGGTAAAGCTGTATATAACCCTATTAATTCATGAACCCAATATGTAGGCTTCCATGCACGCACATGTGTTCGCGTTTGAAGTATGACTTCATCGCAAGAGATTTTGTTTGTAATTGAAAGTATCTAACAATTGATCTATCGATGATCGATCGATAATCTGTTCCAAACATGAAAGAACTAAAACCCCGAGTTGGGCTAGAATAATCTTAAGAGTACGGAGCCCTTCGTACTCCCACGTTGTTTTCGATGTTGGGACTTTCGAATTGACGATCGGCTCCGTTAGACTTGATCTAGAGTATTTGAAGTGTCTAGAAAATAAGTTTCATGATTTTTCGATATCATTTGCTTGGTGATCGAAAGGGCTCAAAATCAATGGCTGAAAATAAAAATCTCACAAAATGTGATAATATGACTCTAAAATTTTGGATCAAAGATATTGATCTTGTTTTATATAGTATAAAAAATTTTCTATCAAATTTTCACGTGATTTGGATATTTCTATACCGTTAAACTTGCAAACGGCTCACCTCGATCATTGAAATTGTTGATTTTGAGCCCTTTCGATCACCGAGCAAATGATATCGAAAAATCGCGAAACTTATTTTCTAGATACTTCAAATACTCTATATAAAGTTTAACGGAGCCGATCATCAATTCGGAAGTCCCAACATCAAAAACGACGTGGGAGTACGGAGGACTCTTTACTCTTAAGAGTATTCTAGCCCAACTTCTAAAACCCCTGATATTGTCTTAAATGTGAAAGTTGTGAGTTAGAAATGGTGGGTTAGAGCTTTAGAAAATTCTAGGATACTTTCCAATGAATCTAATAAGTGATTCCTAAGAACTGAGCCATTGGTAAATTTAATTTGTGTGCCCGCTACATATATATATATATATATATATTTATACATATATATATATATATATATATATATATATATATATATATATATATATATATATATATATATATATATATATATAGAAATATAGTTGGTTTAGAATACTCTTAATAAAAGCATTCTGGTTTCGGTATTATCGAATCATTTTCGATGATGAAATATTTGAATCGATGATCCACGTCATTCAAGTTGATATGAAATATTTAAACATTAAAAAAAATAAGTTTCATAATTTTTCCAAATTATTTTCTAGTTCATAAAGCAGCCACAAAACGAACGATTGAAAATAAATAAGGCTCTAAAAATCTATGATACAACTCTCAAATTCAAGATCAAAATTATTCATTTTGATCTAAATAGTTTAAAATATTTTCTACCAAAAACTAATTTAGACATACTATACAGTTAAATGAGAAAACGCGTTATATAGACCGTTAAAATTATTCAATTTTAAGACGCTAGTTTTATATATATATATATATATAGAGAGAGAGAGAGAGAGAGAGAGAGAGAAAGTCCGGCTACTATACAATCAATAGCACCAAGCACTTGGTGCAATCAAATTTTCTGTCGTTAGATCTATCCCTTTGACCATTTACATCTGTTAGATCATACTATTCAACCAACCACTCACTCAACCCTAGGGAACCACTATCATCTTAACCATACATTCTTTCATCCAAAGGTTCAAAATTTAATAACACCAATAACTTGATACTATCAATAGTATAACAGTCTAGTTCTATATATATATATATATATATATATATATATATATATATATATATATATATAGAGAGAGAGAGTTGGGCTTCTATACTATCCATAGTATAGAAGCCCTTGTGCTATAGTGTTTTTAACCATAGGATGTTTCTTGAGATTCGTACAAGGTAGTGAGGGAATTAAATGGGAGAGTTGCTCTAATATCCATTAAGAGAGAAAAAAAAGTAAGAGAGAGAATCCCAATCTCTTCTCATCTCTCTCTCTCTCTTTCTCTTTCTCTCTCTCTCTTACCGAACACCCCACCCTATTTCTATAATTTAAAATATATTTTAAGAAAAAAATTAATCAAATAAAAGTGATAGATCACGCATTTAATAAGGAATTAAAAAATATGCTATAGGTTGTAAAATTAAAATCGATATTCAAAACCCAAAAAAGAAATGCATCAATATTTTGCCCCACAAGAAATAGTAGAAGGTAAAATCGTCATGTAATTAACTAAATTAGTATCTAGTATCTTTTTAATCCAAATAAGCTTAAGAAAATTCATTGTGGGAAGATTTGTGATAAATTCATAAATTAGAGGGTACAAATGACACTTTAGATTTTGAAGAGGTGGGGTGCTCGGTTCTGGGAGAAATGGGGTGGGGTGTTCGGTGAGAGAGAGATATGAGAAGAGATTGAGATTCTCTCTCTTGCTCTCTTTTTTCTCTCTTAACGGACGTTAGAGCAACTCTTCAATTTAATTCCCTCACTACCTTGCACGAATCTCAAGAAGCATCCTATCGTCAAAAACACTATAGCACAAGGGCTTCTATACTATGGATAGTATAGAAGCCAAACTCTCTATATATATATATATATATATATATATATATATATATATATGAATGTTGAATGTGGGGTTCATTACCTGTTATCCTACTGCTTCGGCGAGTTGCTAACATGTAGTTTTTTGTAAGAGAGAAGTCGTTAAGATGTAGAGTGGACTCTATCACACGAGTGGATATAATTCTCTGTTTCATCCAAGATGTTGCCATCTTAACTTAATATTTCTTAAATTGAATTGTTTAGGTACGAACAATAGTTGTTAACTCATTAAAAAATAGGAAAATTTATCAGGAATTAATGTACGCAGTTGGACTCAAAGCGTAATCATGAGTCAAGCTCGTGGGTCATATGAATTTTCCCCTCTAAATGACGTATGGGTTAATTACATACAGGTCCCCACAAATATAGTGAATAACAAAAATATCTATGCAAAGTTTAACTTTTCAAAAATGTTCCTACAAAAATCTAAAGTTATGCAGATATATTCCTCTGGTATGTTTCTGTTAGAACTCTGTTAAAATTTTAACAATAGTTGAGTGAAATGACCCTTTTGCCCTTACGAAGAAGAAGAAGAAGAAGAAGCCGGCAGCGGCGGCGGCGGCGGTGCCCCCGCTTCCCCTCCCGTGGCAGCGTCCCTTGACGAGTTGATCGTCGCGCCCGCTCTCGTCGAGGAGCGGCGGTGCCGGCTCCTCCTAGCCTCGCCGGCGACCCCAACAATGACGACGCCCCGCTCTCCCCCTCGGACCCCGATCCCGACGTCGACTAACCGAGCTCCACCTCGTACGTGGGGCGCCGCCCGCGCGAGCGGCCGCTGGGCTTCAGGAACAAGCCCAAGCTGAAGGGAAACCGGCCGTGGGGTTACCAAGCACACCTCAAACCCACACAGCACACGAGCGCAGCGAAAACAGGATCTTTCGTAGACGTAAGAGACGAGAACGATCGTAGAAAAATAAGCACGAGGATAACAAAATAATAAAGAAAACAAAAGAAAACAAGAACACAAAATTTACGTGGTTCGGCCAACCATGAGTCGACCTACGTCCACGGGCAAGACCACCTCAATGCGCTCTTCGATTAATCCACGACACAAAAGTACAAAGGAGTAAGATTGGATTACAAGAAACTCTCTCTCAGGAGCTCTCTACGTTTTCCTCTCAATTAGGGTATTTTTCAATGAAGCTCATAATCTAAAATATTAATTACAATAATTTATATAGTCCTAAAATCCTAATTCTAGTAGGAAATAATTTTCGCCTTCCATCCAAGTTCGATTCATCTCTAGTCACCATATATCCTCTTAGGAATCAATTTAGGAATCCTACTAGGAATCCTCTTTAAAGTAATCCTAGACAATTCCTAATCTTTTAGAACAAGATTAGATCCAATTAGAGTCAAACTCTACATATCGACTCGGAACATGGCTTTACATAATCCAACAATTCTCTCACTTAAAGACATGTGCCGAACACCATGAAACAATAAATTGGAAGTCTTGCCAAACTCCCACTCTCCTCACGTAGCTCCAAGACCGAGAGAAATAATGCTCCAATTGAACTTCTCTCGAGTCACCGGCTTCGTCAAAATATCTGCTGGATTTGCATCGGTATGAACTTTTAACAGTGAGATAAGACCCTCATCCACCACGTCTCTTACAAAGTGATAGCGAATATCAATGTGCTTCGTCCGAGAGTGAAACGCCGGATTCTTCGCCAAGTGTATTGCACTTTGACTATCACAATTCACTCCCACCACATCTTGCTTCACCTTCAATTCTCCTAAAAGTCTTTTCAACCAAATAGCCTCCTTATAAGCATGTGCCACCGCTATGTACTCCGCCTCTGTCGTCGACAAAGCGACTACCGACTGAAGCTTCGACTCCCAGCTAATAGCACCACCGCCCATAGAGAAAATATAGCCTGTAGTAGACTTTCTCTTGTCTCTATCTCCTGCAAAATCTGAATCCACATATCCGACGCACTCCAAACCCGCAGAACCATAACAGAATGAGAAATCCGTAGTGCCCCTCAAATACCTGAGGATCCACTTCACTGCATTCCAATGTTCACAACTTGGATTCGCCATATACCGACTTACTACTCCCTCTGCTTGAGCAATGTCGGGTCTCGTACACACCATGGCAAACATAAGGCTCCCTACTGCCGATGAATATGGTACCCGAGCCATGTCGGCCATTTCTGCTTCCGTACCCGGTGATTGCTCGGCCGACAATTTTAAATGAATAGGAAACAGGGTAGTTTCTGGCTTTGCGTTCTGCATATTGAAGCGCCGCAGAACCTTCTCCACATAACCCTTTTGTGAAAGCCAAACCTTCCTATTCTTTCTCTCCCGTAGTACCTTCATCCCGAGTATTTGGTTCACGGCTCCTAAGTCCTTCATATCGAACTCACCGGCTAACTGAGTCTTCAGGGTAGATATACGGCCTTTGCTATTTCCCGCGACCACCATATCGTCGACATATAATAGCAAAATACAGAAGCTCCCGTCATCGTATCCACAGAAATATGCACAATGATCCGCCTCAAGCCTATCAAAGCCCAAACTCACAATGAAGGATTCAAATCGGTTGTACCAACACCTCGGCGCCTGTTTCAAGCCGTACAACGATTTGTTCAACTGACAAACCAAATGCTCCGTGCCTCTTTTGACAAAGCCTTCCGGTTGCGACATATATATCTCCTCCTCCAGGTCACCATGCAAGAATACCATTTTTACATCCATCTGCTCGAGCTCTAAATCCATAATCGCCGCGATCGTCAAAACAACTCGAATAGTGGTAAGACGAACCACCGGTGAGAAGATCTCATCGAAGTCGATCCCCGGCTTCTGAGCATAACCCTTCACCACCAACCTCGCCTTGAACCTCTCCACATTCACATCCGTATCCTTTTTCACCTTAAACACCCACCGGCATCCGATCGCGTTCCTTTCCTTCAGCAAATCAACAAGTTCCCAGGTCCTGTTCTTCCGAAGTGACTCCATCTCCTCCTCCATCGCGCATTGCCACTTTCCGGCATTGGTCGACTCACAAGCCTCCTTATACGAAGTCGGCTCATCTTCCTCCGCCAAAGCAACATATGCACTAACATAGTTAGCAGAAGGAGTAAATGAAGTAATATAGTAATCATACCTCGCAGGAGGTCTAATGACTCTCCTAGGACGTCCGGAATCCGCTGGTGGCTCCACCGGTGAATTTTTATTTTCGGATGATTGCGGAGACTCCAAGTCCGGTTCATTATCAACCACCTCGTCGTCCTCCTGTGCTTGCTCAGCTTGCACCTCATCGCGTGCTTCAAAGAGCTCAATTGGAACCATAGCCTCATCATCTTGCTTTTTCTTGGTGCCTTGAAAGGACCCTTCGTTGAAGACAACGTCACGGCTTACGACAATCTTGTGGGTAATAGGATCCCACAATCGATACCCCTTAACACCTTTCGCGTAGCCGAGAAATATGCACCTCCGAGAGTTCTTATCCAATTTGGACCTCTTCTCCTTCGGTATCCACGCATAAGCGTCGCATCCAAAGACACGAAGATAGGAGTAGTCAACGGACTTGCCGCTCCAGACTTCTTCAGGAATTTTCAGATCAAGTGATTTTGTCGGCGCTCGATTGATCAAGTAACAAGCCGTGCTTACGGCTTCTACCCAAAACCTCTTGTCGAGTTTTGAAGTACTCAACATGCTTCGGGCCCTCTCCATGAGTGTTCTATTTAACCTCTCCGCTACACCGTTTTGTTGCGGTGTACCGGGTACCGTGAGGTGCCGCTTAATTCCATGTTCACTACAAAACTCATCAAATTCTCTTGAACAATACTCCCCTCCGTTATCGGAACGTAAGCACTTAATTTTTAAACCCTTTTCATTTTCCACAAGAGCTTTAAACTTCTTAAAAATTTCAAACACGTCGGACTTCCGCTTAAGAATATACACCCAAGCCTTCCGAGAATAATCATCAATAAAAGAAACAAAGTAAAAACACCCGCCCAACGAACTATCGGGCGACTCCCAAGTATCCGAATGAATCAACTCGAGATGCGACTTACTTCTTTGATGTGATAGAGAGAATGATAACCTCCGTTGCTTTCCGTAGATGCAATCTTCACAGAAATTCAATGGCGCGGACTTGTAACCCGGAAGAAGTTCACGGTTAGATAATACCTGCAATCCGCGCTCGCTCATGTGTCCCAAATGGCGATGCCACACCGTCGGAGACTCCACCTTTGCGCTTGCAACAATCGCTTCTCCCACTTGAGTCTCGCCCACCAATCTATATAGGCCACCTATTTGCTCTCCTTTCATCAACACCAAACATCCTTGACATACCTTCAAATGATCCTTCTCGCCGACGAACCTAAGCCCTTGTTTGCAAAATACTCCAAGTGATAGAAGACTTTTTCGAAGTGTAGGAACATGCCGAACATTAGAAACCGTCCGAGTAATACCATCAAACATCTTGATCCGAACATCTCCCACTCCAACCACCGGACATGCCGTGTTGTCACCCAAATAGATAACTCCACTATCCCATGACTTGTAAGTATGAAACCACTCCCTATAGGGAGTCATGTGGAACGACGCTCCCGAATCTAAGATCCAATGATAAATAAGATCGGATCTATCTAATGCGGACAACGCTCTCCGTCCTCCGAACTAGCCGACTTAGCATCCGCTTCGGCTACGTTACTTTGAAAATTGCTTGAATCAGATTTACCATCAACTCCTTTAACCCGGCAATCCTTCTTTACGTGCCCCGACTTTCTACAATTCCAGCACTTTACTTTCTTTTTGCCCTTGGACTTTGATCTTGACCTCCCTCGATCACCACGCTCCCTCTCGAAAGGTCTTTCCCGTGCTATCATAGCCTCCCCCGAAGAGCTTTCTTGGCTAGACTTTCGCCTCATCTCCTCGGTAAGTAATGATGCAACAACCGACTCCATCTTAAGGGTTTCAACGTGGCTCAAGTTCATAATCAAATTATCCCAAAATTCCGGCATCGAACAAAGTAAAATACTAGCTTTTTCGTCTTCATCGATTCTAACGTCTAGGGCCGCAAGCTTGCTCACAATAGAGTTGAATGAACTTAGATGCTCTTGTACCGATACCCCGTCCTTCATCTTTAGATTGTACAATTACCGTCTCAAGAAGATTTTATTCACCAATGACTTTCCTTCATAGAGATTCTTCAATTTATCCCAAATCCCTTTTGCGGTAGTCTCGGTCTCCACATTGAATAGCACCGAATCATCAAGTGCCAAATATAGGTTTGCCAAAGCCATCTTGTCTTTTTCTTCAAATAGCTTATACGTCATCCCTTTCGGCTTTTTCTCCTTTCCTTGTAGGGCGATCTCACAAGCATCTTTAATCAAGACTTCTTGCATCTTCAGTTTCCACAACGCGAAATTCGTTCCATCAAATCGAGGAACCTCATACTTCATCGCTGTAACTTTTCCCGCCATCGTTTCACCGTCAACGTACTACAAAGAACCAAACGCTCTGATACCAATTGAAGGGAAACCGGCCGTGAGGTTACCAAGCACACCTCAAACCCACACAGCACACGAGCGCAGCGGAAACAGGATCTTTCGTAGACGTAAGAGACGAGAACGATCGTAGAAAAATAAGCACGAGCATAACAAAGCAATAAAGAAAACAAGAGAAAACAAGAATACAAGATTTACGTGGTTCGGCCAACCATGAGTCGACCTACGTCCACGGACAAGACCACCTCAATGCGCTCTTCGATTAATTCACGGCACAAAAGTACAAATGAGTAAGATTGGATTACAAGAAACTCTCTCTCAGGAGCTCTCTACGTTTTCCTCTCAATTAGGGTATTTTTCAATGAAGCTCATAATCTAAAATATTAATTACAAGGGTTTATATAGCCCTAAAATCTTAATTCTAGTAGGAAACAAGTTTCGCCTTCCATCCAAGTTCGATTCATCTCTTGTCACTATATATCCTCTTAGGAATCCTTTTAGGAATCCTACTAGGAATCCTCTTTAAAGTAATCCTAGACAATTCCTAATCTTTTAGAACAAGATTAGATCCAATTAGAGTCAAACTCTACATATCGACTCGGAACATGGCTTTACATAATCCAACACAAGCTAGCATAGTGGTGAGGGCGAGGCGATCAACTCGTCGCCGACATCGCGGCCGTCGTCGCCGCCTTCGCCCGGTGGTGAGGGAATGCGGCGAGTGGGGGCGGCGCGCGCTGGAGTTCAGGCTGGTACCCCGGCGCGGCCGGCAGCTCGGGTCCGCCCACTGGATGGCGGGGACGGCGGCGTTCCGATGAAGGAAAAGGAAGAGAAGAGTAAGAAGAAGAGGATGAGGGTAAAATCGTCAATTTATCTTATTAGCTAATCATGATTAAACATTTTAACTGTGGTTAACTTAGTTTTTCTAACAGAGTATAACAGTAGGAATATTTTTACAGACGGTAGGACTTTTGTAGAAATATTTTTAAAAAGTTAAATTTTGCAGGAATATTTTTGTTATTTATTATATTTGTGGAGACCTGTATGCAAAAAAATTCATGACGTATTATCACTACCAACAACCATGTTGACACAGTTTGGACTTAACATATTACATCTAATAATTCTCTATTATTACTTTCCAATGAATCATGTGTTCCTTGCTACAAATAATTGCTCCAGTGCTCCCCTTTTAATAACTTGTAAATGAATTTCCACCCTTTTACCTCTTTTGATCGGCATTAATTTACACACCTCTTCATTTGAGGCAACTAAAACAGGCTGTAGCCAAATAGCCAATGCCAATCCCGTTTAGAATAGAAATAAATAATTGCTTCTAATTAATAGTCCTGCATAATTTCGGTAACTTCCTTTGTTTATTTATCTTTTCAGTAGAATAAAATTTGTAACATTACAGCTAACAATTTTCATTGTAGAAAATTAAGATATGTGTTTAATAAGCCACCTTATAAGTTCAGTGATATGCAGTAAGCACTTTTTTTTTTTACTGTATTTTTGTTGACAGTGCTGCGCGCCTTCAGGTATGGCTGAGTAGAGCAGTTGAAATAATATTTCTTTTGTTTCTTCAGAGCCCAGGGTTTAGGATTTTTGGTTTGCATACTTGAGAGAGTAAATCCTGTAAAATTTAAAATTATATATTTGAATGTTGGAATTTTCGTATAGAATATAGAATAGATAGAGATATATACGGATATACTAGTCCACTCTCGTTGAGAAGGAATGTTCCAGTGGGCCTACCAGTCAAAAGGCCCATGTGAGGATCATAAAGGGCCACAAAAACTAATATTTAATTACATTGAATCTTGTCGAAAATAATTTTATAATATTTTTTAATACATCTTTTGTACCGCATTTGATACTTATTGATTAATATTCCAAAATCAAAATCTAATCAAAGTACTGCTCATAATTTTTAACATTTAAAGCTTTATTTTTCAAAATCATAAATTTTGAAGAAACCTACGTATCACTGTCCAAAATTAAAATCTAATTTTGAGACTACTTCCACGCGAGGATGTGAGAGTTATGGTGTACGGTGCACCAGGTGCATGCAATAAATTTTTTTTCCCGGAAACTCATCAATAGCCGTCCAAGATCCGCGATGATAACGATGATTCCGCAGGAATTATCGGATCAAAAAATATCTCCTCATTCCCGCTTCAAAAGAGTAGTAGTTTCGCTCCTCGCAAGAGTTTGTTATGGGCCGCTTCTTCTCTCTATCAAGCCCATCAACATCACCGCATAGAAATTAGATCATAAATTTCTTCTTCTTATGAATTAATTCCGTATCTCTTCTATTTCTCTCTCGTAATTCCTTCAAAATCCAAAGGTACTGTTCTTTTCCCTTCTTTTTTCCTTTTTTTTTTTTAGTTGATCTATTTCCTAGATTTTCTTTTTATATTTTTTTTTATAGTTGTTTTTTATTTTTTGGTTTTACATTAGGTTGCAAAACAGATTAGCTTAGAGGAAATCAAGGGTTTCGTATTAAAGCGAGTTTTTTGAAAAAGTTCTATTAGATTCCTAGTGGTAATAGGGCAAGCACATTACTGGGTTATACATAACGTATAGAACTGAGATTGCCTTTTGCTTTGTTTCGCATTTTATTTTCTCGTAGTTTATGTTTGTGTTGCCAATATGATCAATCGTTACATCTTTGAATAAGTCATAATTTTGTTTTTTTCTATTCAATTCCGAATAGCTTTTTTTTTTTTTTTTTTTTTTTTTTTTTTTTGGAAGAGAAAAAGATGTCAACTCTTTTTTGTATAATCTGTGTAAGTAAATGATGTTGTTACTTCATAGAGTGATTAATGGTGCAGTCTCTGTCCAACTTATAATGTCAAGCCTTGTGAAATTTAATTACACACTGTGTAATCGTAGACTTCGAGCAATTCTGGACCAATTTGAATCAATTGGTTAAGCTATTTACTTGCAGTAAATTTGAGTTGAAGCTAAAATGATTAAGATAAGTTCACTTTGGCCTGTAGATTCCGTTCGGCTAATACGGTTGTTTGTGCTTCCCTGCGAACAATTTGACAGTAGCTACTTGACATTTGATTTGCCTCGCATTTGCTACGAAAAGTTAGAAAGCAGACCTAGAGAGTTCGTACTTCGTAGTGCCTTGCGATCTTTTGTTGAAATTATCTTGCCGAAATATTTGATGCAGTGCCAAGAAAGCAGTTGTGATCAGCTAACTTTCAAATCGATGGAGGAAGCGACGGATAAGTATACGAACGATGGCACGACAGATATCCATGGAAATCCCGCTGTAAGGAAGGATACTGGGAATTGGAGAGCTTGCCCCTACATTCTTGGCAAGTTCTTATGTCTATCATCTTTGATTAGCTTCTAGCTTTTCGATCTTTCTTTCTTCCGTCATCTGATTACGATTATTTTGCTGTATCTTGACAGCGAACGAATGCTGTGAAAGATTGGCATACTACGGGATGAGCACCAATCTGGTGAACTACATGTTAGATCGCCTTCATCAAGGAAATACTACAGCTTCCAACAATGTCACTAACTGGTCCGGAACATGCTATATCATGCCGTTGCTTGGGGCTTTTTTGGCTGATGCTTACTGGGGAAGATATTGGACAATTGCTACTTTTATGATCGTCTATATCTTTGTAAGTATATACGACAATTCCTCATTCTCCTACTTCTAGTCAAACTTTTATTAGGAACTAACTTTCTAATTTCTTCTTTTACAGGGTTTGGTACTATTAACACTGACGGCATCCGTCAAAGGGCTAAAACCGAACTGTCAAAATGGTGTCTGTGACCCAACAACGGCGCAAACTGCGGTAGTTTTCTTGGCACTCTATCTTATTGCATTGGGAACTGGAGGGATCAAGCCTTGTGTTTCTTCTTTTGGGGCTGATCAATTCGATGAGACTGACAAATCCGAGAAGAAAAGAAAGAGCTCCTTCTTCAATTGGTTCTACTTCTCCATTAATATTGGGGCTTTGGTTGCTTCCTCTGTGCTAGTTTGGATACAGATGAATGTGGGTTGGAGTTGGGGATTTGGAATTCCCGCAGTGGTGATGGCTATTGCCGTTGCGAGTTTCTTCCTGGGGACGCGTTTATACAGGCACCAGAAACCTGGCGGAAGTCCATATACGAGAATTGCGCAGGTTATCGTGGCTTCATTTAGGAAATCTAGTGCACAGGTGCCAAGCGATAGTTCTCAACTTTATGAAGTGACGGACAAGGAATCTGCGATACAAGGTAGTCGTAAGCTTGAGCACTCGGATGAGTTTAAGTAAGTTTGCTAAACCTCCTTTGCGATATTTATTTCACATGCTCTATGAAAAATTAAACTGTAGCAGTAGCAACAATATTTGGGACTCGCGATCTCTAATTCTTCATCTTTTCTCACTGCTTTCACTCTTTTGTTTTGCCCATTCATTATCATTGACAAAAATGCAGCAAAATCTAATTTATACTGTCTGAACAATAAGTCTGCTGCATCTTAAACCAGTTGTTGCGCTAATGTATTTTTCACTTGTTTATTGTAGGAAGCATTTCTGAATCTTCTTTGATTGTTCATAACAACTTGTTTTGAGTTGGATAAGACCTTCTCTTCCTCTTTTTCGTTTTGATGGTCCAGGCATGTTCATTATTACTACTAGTGAAGTAAATATTGGAACCAAAATCCTAATGACAGAAGTATAGTAGTTACAGAAGCCCACTACGTAAGAATAAAGCATCATACTAGGTTATACACAAATTTTAATCCAAAATAATAGGTTAAATTTTATTACAACTGAATATATCATAAAATACTTTACATTAAATAGTTAAGATAATAATAGGATATAAGATTGGTCCCGTTTTTCAAGGATTGCATTTTTCATGACATTTTTTTTTTTGAACACTTGCTGAGTTGCTGGTGTATCAAACTGGCCAAGCATATTCATTGAATAAAGAGCATTTTGTATGACATTGTTTTACATCGCTTCAACGATCATCTTATTGCTTAATTTTTCAGCATTTTTGCTTAAACAAATCATCAGGTTCTTCGACAAGGCTGCAGTGATAACTCCAGAGGAATGCACCACCGGCCCACCATTTGACCCGTGGCGGCTTTGCACCGTGACCCAAGTGGAGGAGCTGAAGAGCATTGTCCGAATCCTTCCCGTATGGGCGAGCGGCATCATCTTCTCGACCGTCTACAGCCAAATGAGCACCATGTTCGTCCTGCAAGGCAACACCCTGGACCCCCGCATGGGCCCGCACTTCAAGATACCTGCTGCATCCCTCTCCATCTTCGACACCCTCAGCGTCATTGTGTGGGTTCCGCTCTATGACCGCATCATCGTCCCGCTCGCCCGTCGCATAACTGGCCGTCCGCGAGGTTTCACCCAGCTCACCCGCATGGGCATTGGCCTCGTCATCTCCATCTTCGCCATGCTTGCCGCGGGGGTTCTCGAAGTCGTCAGACTTCGTGTTGTGGCGAGACATAACTTATATGATTACAAAGGATTCGTGCCGATCTCTATATTCTGGCAGGTACCGGAATACTTTCTTGTCGGGGCAGCAGAGGTGTTTACATTTATCGGGCAGCTGGAGTTCTTCTATGACCAGGCGCCGGACGCCATGAGGAGCATGTGTTCGGCGCTCTCGCTGACGACCGCGGCTCTTGGTAACTACTTGTGCACACTTCTTGTTACCATTGTGACTGCTATTACTACTAAGAACGGAAAGCTCGGGTGGATACCGGATAATTTGAACAGAGGGCATCTGGATTACTTCTTCTGGCTCCTGGCCGTGCTTAGCCTCTTGAACTTCTTCGTCTACCTCTGGATTGCAAAGTGGTACAGCTACAAGGTGACTGTCACAGACGACGGGGAAACAAGTGGTTGAGATGATCCTCTTAGTTGTTTTAGTTAACAAGAAATTGCTTGTGAAGGGATTGGTTAGTCGTTACTGTGTTGATAAAGATCAGTAGTGCATCTCTACTTGTTCTATTTGGTTGTTTTAGTTATCTATTTATTTAACTGTGTTCGCATCAACATTATTTTTTAGATATATAAATTTAGTTTCCATGGATTCTTAGTTCTTAATTTGGTGGGACTATGTGGCCAGGAGAGAACGGGTGATAGATTCTGATGAACAAAGTCCAGCAATTCATCAGATGGCATTTGAAAGGAAAACAGAACAACTTTCGACCTTGATGGGATATGAAAGCACCTTCTCGCTACTTTATCTCAGATAAAAGAACTGCTTTATTCTCTCTCTCTCTCTCTCTCTATATATATATATATATATATATATATATATATATATATATATATATATATATATATATATATATATATATATATATATATATATATATATATATAGAGAGTTCGGCTACTATACTATAACAGTGCGGTGACTTTCGTACTTATAAATTATTTTTGATGATCGAACATAATTTATAATATTTAAATTTTTAAAAAAATTAATTTCATAATTTTTAAAAAATTAATTTCATAAATTTTTTAAAAATTATAATAAAATTTATCTAAACGGATATAAAATGAACGGTCAAAATTAAATGGCTGTCTAAAAATAGAGATTGGATTCTTCACACACACACACACACAGAGGAGAGAGTTAATCACACCAGTATCACACAGTTGGTCCAACTTTTTTGAAGCCATATCAACAGGCGACTAACATATATCTTGAGGGATTAGACATATCCAAACAGAGGGGCAAAAGGGTCACATGAGACATTTAATTATTTTTCAGTTGATATTAAAAAGACAAAGGATATTGTTTCACCAATTGGAGATGAGAGGTGCAAAGTTACCATCATCAAACAGAAAGAGCAAAGGACCTTGCTCTCTTATTCTCTCCCCCTTCTCCACAGCACAAGCAAGATAATGATCACCCTTAAAACTATTCAACCATCGATC
Organism: Puya raimondii; assembly: GCA_016920855.1. Taxonomy (NCBI): domain Eukaryota; kingdom Viridiplantae; phylum Streptophyta; class Magnoliopsida; order Poales; family Bromeliaceae; genus Puya; species Puya raimondii. The sequence continues at coordinate 67,712,953 of JABWPP010000049.1, forward strand.
CCAACACTGCACCAGTCTTTTCCCTACCGAAGAAACTTCACCAATAAGGATAAGGATAAATCTATTCTCTGTTTCTGCAGTCTAAAGGATGACGGATCTGACTCCTCTCCATCCAGTGGTGACAAGAGAAAGCAGGAACTCCTCGCAAGAATCGTGATGTTACAAACACAAAAGGTTCGCCTCACCAACTTCCTTGATGAACGCGCCGAGTACCTGACCAAGTTTGCAGAGGATGCCAATTCCCAGTTCGATGAGATCGGACAGAACGCACTCAAAGAGCTCGACGAAGCCGGTGCTCGGGTCTGTAACTCGAAATGAAACTGCCCTGCACAACTGCTTTTTTGAGTAGAGCAATTCGAGGAACCACAAACAGATACTTCATTAACCTTCACTCGACAACTTTCAACTGCAACTGAAGTGGAAGCTCCAAATTGGAGATTCTTACTTTTAAGGATCAGAAGCTCATTTCAGCTTCTTGGCTAAAAAAAAAGCTCCATATTTCTTTGTTTGCCCAATGTCTGGCTACTGTCTATCGGAGTAAAAAAAAAATAGTTTCAAAAGCCAGGCCAAACGAATCCTTGAGCTCCAAATGAGAGAGCCTTTATATCGTCTAGAAGAATTCTTAGTGTAAATAAAAATTAGTTTTTGATGTAGCAGATAATGGAGAACCTGGAAAGTAGGATGCAGGCTTTTGAGGAGACGGCCGAAGTTAATAGAGAAGAGATCGAGAAAAATGAGAAGATTTTGGAGGAGTTTGAGGACCAGATGGAAAGGGACAGAAATGAAGGGCTGTTCTTCAAGAATCTGAGAGAGAAGAAGCCGACAGAGAAAGCAGCAGCCAAGTTGGAAGCACAGAAGCTAAAAGAAATTACGAAGGAGAACGCTGGGTCGAAACTTAGGAGGAATATATACCTTGTGCTCATGTCCTTGCTGGTCGTCACAATAGCTAATGGCCTCTTCAATACTACTGAAGTTGAGTGGCGGAAAATTGCAGCACTGGGTTTGATTTTCGTGGGTTTGCTCGCGCAGCTTATTTACGAGCAGAGCCTGTCATCGACAAGCGAGGAAACAGAAGAAAAGAAATAGTGGAAGGCAGCGACGGAAGTGGAATTCATTGTTCAATTTGCTGTAAATGTAAGTACTTTAAGGATAGATTGTATAGCATTTTCAGAACAAAAGTTTTATTTCGACTTCGGAACAAAGCTGAATGTTGCTCGGTGATATAAACCACAGAATTCTCACATCTGCGGCCTGATACGCACCGAGCTCCCTTTACTTTTGCATCAAAAAATTCCTTGGCATTATATCTTAAGCGCCAAATCAATGTAGCATAGGTACACACTTTGATGCTTGGTTGCAAGGATTGCTTCTAATAACATTTAGACACTATACAGCAAAAATATATCTTCTTAACAGTGCTCTGAAGCTCAATAAGAACTCGAAAAATCATGTATTTCTTCTTTCCAATGTGGTATCATTTGGTCACCAATAGAAAAGAAAAACTTAGCATCATTTGATAGCATTAGTCCTTAATAGGAAGTTGATAAGCTAGAATGTTGTGAATGTAGCAAGAACATGGACTAGTTTAAGAAGAGTGCGCATTTAATTAGTGGAAAGAAAGAGGAAGATCACCTCGCAAAGCCTCCATGTCCTTTCAAGCATTTCGTCGAACAGTTTAGCGGCATCGTCCAATCCCTGGTTTTAAGCGATTCCGAGATCGTAGAGCTGTAGGAAACGCGGTCGGGGTCGACATCGACTTGGTTTCTCGAGCATAGAAGAAGAAGAAGAAGACGACGACGACGACGACGACGACGACGACGACGTTGAAGAAGAAGATATGTGGCGGAAGCTGCGGGGGCCAAGGGAGAGGGAACGGGGGAGGAGGAAGATGAAGCGTACGTAGTAAACCCTAATGCTCGCGGGTGCGCTCGACATTGGGTTTCCGTGGCCGGATATGGACCGCATCACCTAATTGTAATTAGTGGGCCTATTGGGCTTCAATGAGCCCATTGCGGCCCAATGACCTTCTCATGATTTGTCTCACTCGAGAGCCTGTTAGGCCCAACTATAGGGTACGATGCACTTCAACGAAGTGGTGTTTTAGCTTTTGATATTAGGAAGAAACAATCTTATCTTATCCTTATTGGTGAAGTTTATAGTATGATGCACTCTTCTTACAATGACATTTGGTCTCGTTTTTTATTTTGCTGAAAAACGAGCCAAATAGAGCTTGTATTAAAATTCTCCCACTGGCATCTTTCTATAACATGAACCAAAATTTCAAATTAGAACTACAGCATACTTTCGGCATTCGGCAAAGCTGAATATCAAATATTTTAGTAACTACAAGGAAAGCAAAATCAGAAGCGAGACCAAACCTCATTGTAAGAAGAGTGTGCTTGAAGGAATGCGCTGGACCATGCGTAGGTGGCACTTGTTTAGATGTAAAGCCATGATCATAGCATCAAATCATAAGGTATGAGTGCTGATGAAAAGAACCTCCGTATCCTTTGTGATCATGCAGCTTCTCCTTTTTCACGTTGCTTTGCTAGAATATATACATACATACATCTCTCATTAGTTAATACAAAGGGAAAAAAAAGAAAAAAAAAAGAAGCAAATAAAGGTAGGTGTAATCTTTGCTTTCTCCCACTTGGAATACCTTTAAACCCCCAATCGTGATGATATCCATGCATTTCCGTTCCAACTTTATGATAAAAATGCGAGCATACAAATATTTTTTGGGAAAAAATGGGACCTCTTTGTGAATTCCAATGCATATATGCACTGAGCACTGTAGTTGATCCAATCTATAGCCCCATGCCAAAGATCTCCTTGGATTAATGTAAATCCATATAAAAGAAGGTTTTGGCCTAAGAATTTTTCATTTTATGTGAACTTAATATATACCATGCAATATTGTATTTGTCCCCCTCTATTGACATCGACAACTGGCCTATACATTCCTTCATTGGGATTCCCCTACATTAATATTGGGATTTGAGTTATGTGAACTTATTTTTTTGGTGGCTTTTGAAGCATGTAATGATTCCTTGATCCTTGTAATTTGATAGAGATTGTAATATTCCAAGAAACTATTTGGTGTGTTTTGTGAGTGTGAATTTGTTCAAGGAAAAGCAAGCTCTCAATCACTCAACAGGATCAAGAGGGGAGGGTGGTGAAAGATTCTTCACATGGCATGGCAATCATGGGATTGAATTCCCTTTGCTCTCTTTATGCATGTAAGATGTTTGCCTTTTGCCTTTCTTAGACAAAATGCTGACATAAAGCCTTGCAAAATGTTTGTGATGGGGACCCTCTTTGGCACATATGACAAATCCCAAGGTTCTCAAAATAAAAGAGCTTTGCCCCATTTATGTTCCCATGAGGACCCCATTTTTGTGGGGATCAGGCACCCTACTCTATCATGGCAAAGACAAAGTATTAGCATATGCCGCATTTGAAGCATAAAACAACAGTCTAAATCATTTATTCTATCTAGTTATTGCAAAAAAAATTATATGATATCTCAGGATAAGAAATGCGCAATTACATAAGTTTATCCTGAATAACACTTTTGAAGAAGATCCAGCCAAAACAAGCAGATAGAATTCACTAGATTTGTAACACTTTTTTTGAAGTAGAATATGCTAAATGCGGCATATAGAATCTACTAATTGTAATTCATTCAATGAGCTAAGTTGTATTAACAACTCTCTCGTTATGAATATTTTAGGGACCATTCCATATATAGTTTATTGACAAACAAGACAAGAAAATGAAAGTTAACCGACCCTTGGTTAGATGAGTTCCTTAATCCACATACCCACATCTAAATCTCATGATAGAAGAAATGAAGCATCCAAGTGAGAACTTAATTTATCTTTTATAATATTGGAAAAAAACATCTTAAACAACTATCATGTGCCTCTATATTATTATTTAGCCTCTTGATCCCCCAGGTTTATTAGTTGGACAATTACTATCTCTAGTAGGACAAATCTGGACTACATAGATGTTCTCTTTGTTCTGTTGCTGATCTGAATTTAAAACTACAAGAAGAGCTTAACTCTTTTTGATTAAAAAATGAGGAACATAACAAAAGAGAAAGAAGCAAAGATGTAGAGACAAAAAAGAAAGGCATAGAAAGGGAAAGTTCACACCCACATCTACAAAAGAGGTCTATGCACAAGCTAACACTTTGACCATCAGAATCTTCACCAAACAATAAGGAGTTCGCAACAAATGTGAGCAGAGCATGTAGATTTGTTAACCCAGATATGGATGCAGGGTCCACATGCCAGGACTACGAACGTATCTAGATTCACACTTGACAATTTCTTCCTTTGTTGGATATGCAAACCTGAAAAAAAATTTTAAAAAAAAATCAAAATGACACTGGCTGCATATCGGGATCACGATTTCGTTGAAAGCCCCTCAACAAGATCTCGTTGAAACAGGTCGGTAGGTTGTATGATTCATCTTACATCTGAATGTTAAAGCTCTATTTCAATCTATATAATTTTCACTTAAATCTTAAGACTGTTTTGGACAGCAAATTCGGAAGTTGCCTAATAAGAAAGAATGAAATACTCCTCACCCAAACTTTTTTCTGTCCAACCACGCTCAAACATCATTAATGAAATTCTTGCATGATCACATGAGCTATTTGTTTTTTCAGGGAATTATCTGATAAATATTTAGTGAAGCTTAGAAATTTTGGGACATTCCCAAACAGAGCGCATCAGTCTCTTTCAAAATAAATAAAAAAAAATTCTCAAGAAAAGAAATTAACAAAACAGTTTTATGAGCTACTTGGCTCCCTACTGCCTAGACCTAGTCCACCACGTCATCCATTAAACAAACCAGTGGCCATGAACCACGTTAAGGGGCTTTTTGTGTTTGCACATTATTATCTCTAAACAGTGAAAGAGCCATAACCAGGCCCATGGAGTAATATTTTAAGCACCCATCATACAAGTGGGCCCCCAATACCTGCTTTTAGAAGCCCGACCCTCACATGACACAGTGACAACCTACCCTGCCTATTTTATTTATTTAACAAAACGAGTTACTAATATAGCATTTGTTGTAGCAGCGAAAAGAAAGAGTAAAATATTATTGATGGGAGGTATTAAACACATGATAGTGTGTGTACTTGGCTTACATTTTTTTTTGTTTTTCTCTTTTGATGTCTCTCTTCGTTGCTATGTCCGGTCAAACCAATAATTTCTAGGTATATAATATTGACTCCTTATTTATATTTTGATAGATCCTCTGATATATATTTTACAATAATAAAACCATAGGAACAAAAACAATAACACCCACATATTACGTCTTAATTAGAAAAAAAAGTATGACTATTCATAGCAGTTCGATTAACATCTGCGTGGTTCTAGAACTAGAACTGATTCGAGTGTCGTAGGCGCTTTTACAAATTAACTTTCAAATGATTATAGAGGTTTGTACTGTATGTTTGGTTTATTGCCAAGGTAAATCCAGGTTTACTCTGAAAATGCCCTTATGCAATTAAAATTCATTAAATCATGACCCAATGACCCTATTTATCATGCAACATAAGTTTAACCCAAATGAGACCATGGGCACGTAATGGACCACCCCAACCTATATTTTATAATAATAACTTGAATCCTAGGAAGAAATGAATAGGTACGACATAAAAATATTCAAGTGGGAACAAAAATAGCCCCAGCATAAAACGAGAAGAAGAGCTGTGGATTTTCGTAAAGAAGAGTTAAAAAACAAAGCGGAAATAAAAAGTGAAAAAGAAAAAGCGAATGAGAGCGTAAGGGGACGAGACTAGTAGGCCGTGTTTACTTTCGCTTTTTCTACTTTTTCTTTTTTCCCAGTTTTTATTTATGATTATTATTATTATTATTTTTTCCCTTTTGCCCCCTCTATTCTTTCCTTTTTTCACTTTGCAGTCCCCGCCTCACCCCCTTCTTCTGCTGCTTCGTCTTCTTCCCCGCTGTCCCAAAAATCCTTGGCGTATTCCTCACTCTCAAATCCCCCTCCGAACTCTACCCGCATTGTGTTGTATTGGTTTTAGCGAGAAAGAAAGAGTGGAGTAAGCATAGTTGAGCTACTAAGAAGAAGAAGAAGAAGAAGAAGGAGTGGTGAGGAAGAAGCGTGGTAAGATGCGAAGGATACGTACTTGTTGCAAAGGCGAGGTTTTGGGCGCGGTACGGAAGCACACATAATGCTGGGAATCGCCGGCGAGCCGCTTCCCCCGCCGCACCCCCACCTCCGCGCCGCCGCCGCGAGCTGCGAGCTCCACCCGGAGGAGACCGTCACCGGGTTCTGCGCCTCATGCCTCCGCGAGCGCCTCGCCGGGCTCGATGCCGCCGCCGCCTCGGCCTCCGCCGCCGCAGCAGCCCCCGGGCGCAAGTCCACATCCGCCCTCAAGTCCCTCTTCTCCAAGGTCTCCGGCGGTGGCGGCGGCGGAGCTCAGGCTCCGTCGTCGTCGTCGTGCTCTAGCGCCGCCTTCCTCCGCCCGGAGCTCCGCCGGTGCAAGTCGTTCTCCTGCGGCCGCGGCGGCGGCGGCGCCGCGGCGACGAGCTTCGAGCCGCAGCGCCGCTCCTGCGACGTCCGCGGCCGCAGCACGCTCTGGACCCTCTTCCACCAGGACGACAGGGACCGCGTCAGGGACGGCGCCGTCCATAACCCCTTCCTCCCGTCCTCCTCCTCCTCGGCGGCGGCGGCGGCGGCGCTCGGTGGGGAGATCGAGGTGGAGCGGCCCCTAGATCTAGGGCTTCCCCCTCCGTGCGTGGTCGAAACCCGCGAAGAAGAGGAGGAGGAGGAGGAGGAGGAGGAGGAGGAGGAGGAGGCGGGGGACGAGATTCGGGTGTCGGATCCGGTCCTCGTCCTCGGGACCTCGGGGGAGATAGAAGGGAACGAGACCCCGGAGCTGAAGCCCATGAAGATCCACATCGATCTGGAGTCCCAGTCGCGGAAGGCCCCTCCCAAGGACCTGAAAGAGATCGCGGGGAGCTTCTGGCTCGCCGCCTCCGTCTTCAGCCGCAAGTGGCACAAGTGGCGGCGCAAGCAGAAGCTCAAGAAGACCGCCGACGCCGCCGACGCCGCCTCAGCCGCCGCGCAGCGGGAGAAGCCCCTTCGGCCCTCTTCGTCCTCGCGGCTGCGGCTCCGGGACACGCAGTCCGAGGTTGCGGCCGGGGACGCGCTCGGCCGGAGGTCCTGCGACACCGACCCGCGCTTCTCCCTCGACGCGGGGCCCCGCGCCTCCTTCGACGACCCCCGCGCGTCCTGGGACGAGCCCCGCGCCTCGTGGGACGGGTACCTCATCGGCGCCCGATCCGTGCTCGCGCGCCTCCCCCCCATGCTCTCCGTCGCCGAGGACGACGTCTCTGCCGCACCGGCTGTCCCCCGATCGGACGGTCAGATCCCCGTCGAGGAGGACGCAGCCGCCGCTGCGAGCATCCCGGGCGGCTCCGCCCAGACGCGCGATTACTACTCGGACTCCAACCGCAGGCGCCGCAGCTTCGAGCGGTCCAATTCCGTTCGCAAAGCGTCGGCTGAGGTGGCCGCCAATGCCAGGGTGGCGTCGCCGCCCGGCGGTGCGGAGTTCTACCACTTCCACCATGCTGCGGCCGTGCTCGATCGCGATTCAAGGGAGTTGAATCTGAGCTCCAACTCTCTAAGAGATGACGTCTCGGACAACTTCGAATCGGCCTTCGCAAACCATGATAAGGGGACGCACGCGAAGAAGTCCAGAAGATGGAGCAAAGCGTGGAACATTTGGGGTTTTATATACCGTAGAAGCGGCAGCAAGGAAGGACCCAATGCGATCGATAGATCTTTCTCGAGGCGGCATGGCAACGGCAAGATGCTAAGGAGCAATAGCAGTGTGAGCGCGAGGAGTTCGTTTAGTGCCAATGGTGAGTTTGGAAGCATGAGGAGGATAGGATTAGAGGGCAATGGTCACGCGAAGAACAGGAGGGATGACTTTGTGTTGGAGAGGAATAGGAGTGCTAGGTATTCTTCTCCGGGTCGGGTCGATAATGGGATGCTTCGGTTTTACTTGACGCCGATGAGAAGTGGACGGAGGAATGGAGCTTCCGGGAAGGGGAGGCCTGTAGGCTCTCATTCCTCTGCGAGGAGCATGCTTCGATTGTATTGAAGTCACTAATTTGGCTAGATACAGGTTCATTTTCTTCCTTGGTTCGAAAGCTAATCTATCTGTTTTGTTCTTTTTGCTGAGTTTGAGGAGGATGATAGTTTTACGAGCTTATATGTTTTCTTCTTTTTTAATGCGGTAATCTCGGCACTCTGATAGTAACAATTTCATTTTTTTTAACCGTACTAGTTGGAGTGAACTGTCGTTGTTGCTGAATTCGCACAAGTAGGATCTTGCATTATGTCCTATAAACTTCACATTATGAAATTAATCAGTGTTAAGGAAGTTTTTCTTGACAAATAAGCCATTCGAATGGCCTTCTGGCTTTAGTTCATATGCATATGGTTTCCAAACACATGTGTTAGTATTAAATGAGCAATAGTTGGTGATTCCCTTGCATGCTATGGAACTAGGAAGTCTCTTTAGTTTCAGTGTCTGTTTCTATTGTATTATGATACTCATTATTTTACTGTCTTTTTGAGATGAACATAGCTATACTGTTCTCATTTGCTCTTCTCAACTTATTAGCAATACTTTTCAATAGTTGATGCGTCTCATTGTACCATATTTAGTTTGTATTCCTAATCTTGAGCCTATCCTGTAGTTCCAGGGTACTATTTGCCTATAGCTTTCTGAAACATAATATGGAAACACTCAATACTCTTTAACTATCTTGGTTGAGTAATTTGAACTTTGCACATTTTGATCAATACTGTGCTTATTTCAGCTTAGAGGGCTCTCTCTGTACCAAAGAATAACTTTTCAAACTCTTTGGTGCTCTTTGCCGAGTCCCCTTTCTTTCCCCCAAAATCCTTGCTACAATTATCCCTTGATCTAACTAGTGGATGAATGTTATCTGATTCTTTTCAGGAAGACCACCTATTCCAATCTTTTGGACTTCAATTACAAATATTGGGCCCTTCAGGTGTTCACCATGTTAGAGAACAAGACCTACATGTCCCAAGAGACAACAATTGGGCCCATCAATCCATTCAGTTCAAATTGGTGCAGTCCACTTACCTAAAGACTCTGCTGCTGGTCATCAAGATATCTTTGGATGCTCTTAAAACATGACCCACCAATCTGCAAGATTCATGGAAAAAGAGTTGAAAAGAGACACATTCAGGAACTAAAGGACAGCATGCTGCATTATTGCAACAAACCATGGGTGGATAGATCAATCAGCTTACCTCCGACAGATTAACTTGGCAAGCAAAGCATATGCAATTTTTCGCAATAATCCAAGTATTGCACTTCTTATGGAACCAATTGCACCATTGAAGTGATCTTATTATGTTGTTGGTGGGATAGTGTCTGGGTCACACATCACAGTTCCATTATCTCGTTTCCTAATATGATGCATGGAGCTGAAATTGTTGATGCTGAAACATCTCGATAATGAGTAGGGGAATTCAAGAAGTCTACTATTAAGCGAGGAGTAGTAGTTGAGGATTTCCTTTTGAACCCGGGCAAAAGTGTTGAAATTCTGATTTTATCCAGAGTTTGCAACTCACAGTTGTGGCCTTTTCCTGCATTGTAACCTTTTTTAGTGATTTCTTCTAGCTGATTCAGATCTGAGAATCTGGAGATGCTAATGTAGTTTCTGAGATGTTGTGTAGAAGTGCTATACATCTGGAATATAGTTTTGGGTGATTTTCATGACTACTGTTTATTTTTAGATTAATTTTTCCCAAATATTGATGTTTTGTTGGGCAATTTAGTTTTCCAAGTGAAGAGGAGAGTATGCTACTTAAATATTAGAATATATCAAAGTTTGTATTATGTACTTTCTTTCTTCCTTATTTTACTGTTGATGCTCAAAAACCTTGAAAATTAGATATAACATTGGTGACGAGTGTGGGGGAAGTGAAGATTTGTCATAGTTGATGACTTTTAGGATAGTAACTATGCAGATAAAGATGAGCTGGAGATTTTTTTCCTTCATTCTTTTTCAATCTTTTCTGTCTATAATGAACAAGTCCCCATTTAAAATTACAGATATGGTCATGAAATGTTCTGACAACAAAGTTGTCTTTCAGGAAGAGTTGTCCAATCTGCTCTCCTCTATTTTCGTAATAGTCCCATGAAAAGAGCAAAAATTAGAAAATATTACTGCTCTTCGTATACACATAATAGTGTGGTACCATGGTTAGTTTGCCTATATTCCCAGCTTTTGCAGTATATTGATGGCAACTGGTCATGTGTTACCAACAGAAGCTGCTTGATGGTTTTAATGCAGATAATGGCCATGGGAGGTATGCTCAGAAACCCTCCTTTAATGTATCTCTCGGCTCTGATGCTACCCTTTCTGTGATGCCCCAACTTTTCAGGGGGTCATCCATCTTAGGACTACTCCTGTCCTAGCATGCTTAACTCTCTTAATCTCTCGGGCCTAGCCACCGCTCAAAATGCTTAAGCCGGGTTAAGAATTTTTAGCCCTATTATATTTTATATATAGGACTATCTGGGTCTCACACTTTCTAGTCAGTGGATCAGCATCTTAGCCTATTGCTTCTCATTCTTTAGCTAAGAGTTTTCCTTTTTTCTTTTTTTTTCTCTTTTTTTTCTTTTTCAACCAAGTACATTCCAGCAAATTTTGTGTTAATCTCTCTTATTTAATTTTAATATGCTACAAATAAACTAAATAAAGAAAACCATATCTTATTTTCTTAATCCTGATTAAAGTATTTTGGTCAAAAGTCCAACATTCTCTTTACCACTCCATAGATGTGCAAAATATGGTATACCATTACCATGATATCAAAATATATGTAGGAATATTACAAATGTTGAGAACCAGAAAGAAAGAGATGTGCTTGCTACAAATGTACTTTGAAATTGCATTCCAGGAGAGGTTTGCCTATTACAAACTCCGACTTTGGTCCACCCTTTTGGTCACATTGATAAAAATTCAGACCTTGAAATGGTTGCGTCCAATTTAACATACTGAAAAGCGTGATGTCGATAACGAGAGGGCGATTTTACATGAATAGAAGCCAGTCTAGGCAGCAGCCCCCACTGGCGTTCCCGCCTTGAGCCGGGATGAACCATAGAGAGTCTCCTCGAACCGGATGATCTCGTTCTTGGAGCCATAAGCGACTTGAGTTCGCTCGTCGAGATTGGTGATCACCTTGTCGAGCACAGATTGCTTGCCGTCGCTGCTGTGCCCTCCCGCCTTCTCAATCAAGAACCCCAGGGGAGCCACTTCAAAGAGAAGCCTCAATTTCGCTTTTGCGGTCGGAGATGTCACATTGGTGAAGATGCCCTTCTCTTTAACTATGATCTGCAGTACATAAATCAGCAAATCAAAGGCTACTTCAGCACCTAAAAGCTTGCACCTGAGCTCATCCTTTATGTGGGGCTTTTATAAGCAGGACAGATTTTTACCTGGTTAACATCTGGGACCATTCCTCCGGTGTAGCGCAATGTGTACTTCTCTCTTACATAATAGTTGATCAACTGATGTATGTTTACATTGTCATTAGTTCAACTTTTGATGCTTTAGACCATCATATATCAATGCAGGAAATACATGAATGCAGCGGTACCTTATCGTAGTCAGGGTTGTCGAAAGTAGCTCTCAAATTCCCAGGAGAGAACATTTTCCCTTCCCCAATTGATGTAGTGTCTTTAACATGCTGCCACTTTCCTGAAGCATAAATTATGTATGAGAAAGCAGTGTTTTCCCATTAGGTGAGCGAAGAATTCCGTTCCATGATAATGGGTGAGATCAACAGAGATTCGAGGAGTGAACCTTCGTCGAGAAGAAGGAATTCGTGGGTTCCTGGGACATCTTTGAGAGCGAGAACATAAGTAGTCCGAGGTCCATAGATGCCCATCGCGGCTGCGACTTGATCGCCTCCGGTCACTCCCGTCAGCTTATCACCAGGCCAGACACCAAATATCGTTCCAACAGTGAAGTTGGTGTCGACGATGCTAGAACCATCGAGGGGATCAAATGCCACACTAAACCCACCTGTGCATCAAAGTTTGGTGAGAAGTTGCCCTTTTTCACTTCTCATGGTTTCGAATAGCTCTGTAGTAACTTACAGATGAGTCTAATAAGATCTAAGGAGTACTCTTTTAGGAATGAAACAGTAAATGAGTGTTTCTAGGAATGAGCATGGAAACGGAAGAACATGTAACAAGCGCTTATATATAGGTACCTTCCACTGGTCCACCCATGTCTTGTAACTCAGGGACTTCCTCAGAGCAAGCATACTTGCAAACATGGGAGTATTGCAAAGCCTGGAGATCACAGAGAAATTTCGAATTAAACCAATATGTTTAAATTTCACAAGAAAACAAACAATTTGACCAGGGAGAAAAAGTTTATCTCCGAGGAACGAAAACCAGCCACAATTGAAATTCGAAGAAAACGGTGTTCTCTTCATTAGATAGGTAGTAAGTTGTTCATTCAAATTTTTTACTTACCTCAAAGAGGAGCTTGTTTGCGAGCAAGTCGACAGCGAGTTGCTCATCGCCAAACGTGTTGACGCATGCAGTGCCGCCGCAAGAAGCTGTCCTGACTTTGAAGGAGATGGTCCTCACTGCTTCCCCCATGCACACCATTAGCCTGATGAGGTTCTTATCCGGTGTTGCCTTCGTCAAGAACTCCTCCTGCACCAATTCAATAAGAACGTCGAATCGATACACTCATCACATGCTTTTCTTAAGTTGCTGTCAGAAACTTTACCAGAGTGTCTCCGATCTCGCACTTGGTTACGAGGGCGGCATCTCCTCCAGCTCTCGAAGTCCTCTGCGACCTCTTCGATGTCACCCGCAAGGATTCGCCGAACAGCGAGCTTGACTTAGTGCCCTGTTACGTAATTACGACGCAAAATCTGAACACGTACTATTTGTTGGGAATTTATGCACCAAAACTACTTAATCGGAATGTCATTAATTACCTGGCTCTTGTGTGATCGCGAGAAGAGCGGAGCAGACGATGGTGCAGCTGAGCGCGGGCGCGACAGTATGTTGTTGGGGACAGCGCCGCGAGCATAACTCGCAACTCCGGTCTCCATGCTCACGAGAAGGGAGTGTGAGCCAAATGAGAAAAGTACGGAGGAGCTACAAAAGAAGCGCGGGCAATCCCAGAGAGAGGGAGAGTGAACTAGATGATAAGCAGGGTGATGTGGTGATGCCACGTGTCAATGAAGGAGATATTGGTAACGGCTGAGGCAGTGCCCATCATTCATTGGGTTGTGTGGTTATGCAGTGCAGTTAGAGGAGGGGGACCCAAAGGCGTGGTTCTTTTGGCCCTGTTGTGCTTAGAATTCTTAAGCTGTTGAAGAGTCCAGCAAGAAACAAGTTCTGCCCACCCAGAGTGAGAGGCTCTCCATGATAAGTTCCCGATTTTTCGAATCCAATCTTTGCGCAATCTCAAATTCTTTGGTGAGATTCGATGATTCTATTCTAGTAGGATTATTTAACTTAATCGGGTTGGATAATGGCGGCATCTTAGGACCCCCGATGCCTCGAAGCCATTGTACTCTCTTTCTGTTGGGAATCCGGATGGATCGTCCGTTATGCGCTACCAACAAAGATGCACGAAAAATAGAGAAAACCGAACGAACGGTAAAAGAAATAAATGCAGAAAGAAGAGACCAAGATTTACGTGGTTCGGCAATTACCTACGTCCACGGGGAGAGTGAGAGAGATGTATTCCACTATATGAAGAAACGAAGTACAAGCTTACACCTTATGTCTTTTCCGGATAAAAAATCAAGAGCCTTATGGTGAACCCCACCTTTCTCTTGTTCCAACGAAAACTCTAAGAAAATACCGGAATAAACAAAAAAGCTTTTCGTAAAACCGAGAAGACCAATTTAAAGAAGTATAGAAATTTCTGACCAAAATCCTTTATGCCGTTGCTTCGAAGAATCCGAACCGCTCAGGCAATTGGTCAAGAACCTCCGCTCCGCCGCCGACTTCAATCCGTCGCATGCGTGCTGCCTCTCTCCGCCGTCGTACAGCCACCCTGACGCCGTGAATTAATTAGCCCGACGAGGCTGATTAATTTTCCCACATAAGCGCACCCTCGACATCCGTACGGTCCACAATGCATAGGCACCTTAATTAATTAGCCATGCCTTATGCTAAATAAGCCTCTATGCATGCCCTTGCCGTCTTACGGTCACGGATGAAGGGAACCGGCCATCTTAATTAATTAGCGTCACCGTATGCTAATTAATTAAACCTTCATACCTTCCCTCTCATCCCCTTAGTCGTCCGGTCCATTATAGCATGCACATATATATAGTACTAATTAACCCGGTCCACTAGTCAACTTAGGAATTGCGAATCCTAATTCAATTCCTAATTCATCTGGAATAGGATGAATCTCCTATTGGACTCTACCAATAAAAATTCTCATGAGATCTTCTCTATTATTTTATAGACCCGGTGTATGGATCAACTAATAAAAAACATAAAAGAAGGCACAAATTCTAACACTTTCTAATCTCTATCTCAACGTTACTTTTTCGTGTTATCCTATCTAATCTAATTCTAGATATTATACGGTCGCTATGAGTTTTCCGGGCCTTGTACAGACCATCAACAATGTGGTCCGTGATGAATTATTTCTCTCAATCACAAAAAGTCTGTTTGGCCTAATTTTTTTCTAAAATTAATGGGCATTCGAAAAGCAAAAGACTTGGAACTTTTGGCCAAAGTATTTGTTACTGCATCCTTCCCTTGCCTGGTTACGTTGTCAGAGCTTATAGTTCCAGGCATTATGGGCGCGTTTTCTCGTAACATATTCGTACACGTAAAGTTTCTGCGCATGGTGCAATCCTACCATTTCATCTACGAAAATCATCCTGTGTCGCAAATTTTCCTTGCACATAGAGGGGCAAGTAATGTGCTCCTCCCAATCCGCTCCGTATGCCGAGTTTTAAGAAAGACCTATTCCTACGTGCTACCTGGAGCAACCTCTGCAGTTCAGAGAGAGCGGAGAGTTAAGAGTTTCCTTCTCTATATATATAACCTAACGCTGCATGCATGAGTCCCACAACGGCACGTTGAGAGCATCTACAACAATGGAAGCAACGAAAGAAAGGCGAGAGGCGGAGGACGGCAGCAGCAACGGGCAGCAGCAGCAGCAGCAGCAGCAGGCGGTGCGGCTGCCGATGGAGAGTAGCCCGTACGTGCGGTACAATGACCTGGAGGAGTACAAGTTGCAGGGCTACGGCACCAGCGGCCACCAGCCCCCGGTGGAACGTCCTCACCACGGCGGCGGCACCGACGCCCCCACCCTCTCCGGTAGCGGCCTCCCGGAACGGCTATCCCACGCCACCGATCATGGCGTCGACCGTTAAGAAGTTCCTCAAGTAGCTATAATTTGATGTTGAAGAGGCATAATCTTATTGTATTTAGTAGCCAACGAGTTGTATGCATGACATGGAGTATATCCTATTTTTTTCATGTGAAAAGAGTGATGAGATGGTTATGATATGATTAATCTAAATTCATTTGAATAAAACAATTCAAACTAAACAAAACATAAAATAAATGGTGTCAAATTAAAATATATTGAAGTCCAGAAATAGTAATTGTGTGGACCTCTATACATTTTTACTCCCATTTATTTTCGTTTACTAGGGAAGGATTGTCAAATAAAAATAAACTCGAAGTAGTTGTTGATACGGATCTCCATACAACATTGAATTCGGCAAAACAAGCGCTTTCGTTGCCGTTGCCTCTTAAAAGAAGTCGGCGAATCCTGCGGTTTCGGCAACGACTTGACACGCACGTCTTGCAAAGTCGTTACTGCAAAAGTTACCTATAGCATTCGTTAGATCCTGTCCCTTGAACGACGCCCCTGTTTACTTTTCCACGCCCCTTTCTCACTCTTTTATTGTCATCGCGAAGGGAGAGAAAGAGAGAGAGGAAATGGAGATGGAGAAGGCGAGGGAGGCTCTAATGGTGGGAGAAGAAGCATCGGAGTTGGTTTCGAGGCTCGACGTGCGTCCCCACCGCGCGGGGCGCGACGCGAGCTTCTACGAGGGCTTCGCCCTCCGCGGCATCCGCGTCGACCACATCCAACCCGGTCTCCTCACCTGCTCCTTCAAAGTCCCTCCTCGCCTCACCGTGAGCTCCCCAAAACCCTAAAATCACCATTTAATACAAAGATTTACACCAGCTTAGTTACCAATTTTGGCTCGCTCTCCAATTTCGGACGATTCCGCTTTGCTTTTCGGTTTACCCTAATCAAATTGATCATTTTTTGCCCACTTTTTGCAGGATTCGAGCGGGAATTTGTCGCCGGGGGCGATAGCGAACTTGGTCGACGAGGTCGGAGGCGCTGCGATTCACGCCGATGGCCACCACATGAAGGTCTCTGTGGATATGTCGATCTCCTACATGTCCACTGCTAAGGTGGAGGTATGTGTTCTTTCTTTTAGTTCTTACTCCACCCCTATTGCTTTATTACAGCTACTACTTTGCTTCCATGTAGTGCTAAAAATTAAGATTTTGTTGTAATAATCACAAGACAAGCAGTGCCTGGGTGGTCTAATCAGAAATAAATTGCGTCGGTGTCTAGGATGTGAGTATATCTTCTTTGTGATTGGTATTCCACATGGGGATTTGTATCGGGCCACTCCTATTATGAAATGTGTTGTTATGGAGGTTAAATCTGGTGCAATATGGCAATTTCAAGCTGAAAAATGTTGAAGATAAAATTTTTATGTATATTTCTGCACGAAATGGCAATGTTATAGAGAAGACTTTCTTCTAGGCCGCATCTTTGACAACACGAGTTTTCTCTGTGATAGGATGAGTTGAAGATCATATCGAGAGTTCTAGGGCACAAAGGAGGCTACTCCGGAACCTATGTCTTACTGAGTAACAAAACGACCGGAGAGATAGTTGCTGAGGGTCGCCATTCATTGTTTGGTAAACTTAAAAGCAAGATTTGAATGTGTTGTTGTCACTATTTGTTGCAAACCATGCTCTACTTTGCATGGTAACTTTTGGACAATTTGTAGATATAAATGAAAGTGTAGATAATGTATTTGAATCACCTTATAACTTTTGCAAACATGGTTACGAACAAATTGGAAATTCTTCAGTAAGATGATATAGAAAGATGTGATATCTTCATGCATTCTCATAGCTTGTCAGCTAATTCCCTTGTCTAGGTTATTTCCTTGTTTAAGAAACATTCTATTCTCAGTTGCATGAACTTGAACTACAACTCAGGTGATACATTACTTATCTTTTTATAGCTTTTAGGAAAATGTTTTTCTTCTCAATCTTTGCTTCATCTCGGGTTTTGAGGGCATTTTGGAGATGCTTAACATAAATTCCTCGTAAATCATATAGTTTTATCAGTTCTTCTGGAGTCTTTTTCTTTGTGCTTCAAACGGCCTAGTATCATTAAAGATGGCTTATAAGAATGATAATGATAATGATTATTGGAATGTTCTGACAAAACGGGATTGATATGCAAGTAGATGTCAACCTTTCATTTTGTTAGGTGCCTATCTATTATATGAGGATTCTCTCTGGTTTATGATTTCTTATTCGTTGATTTTTTTGTTGAAATAGAAACATTAGAAAGCCACAAACTATCCTCAATGGTTATGTAAATTTGAGAAACCAAGCAACAAGAAGTTTCTAACATTTGTTGCCTAAAACTTGGGGAAAGTAATGGTTAATTGTACAAATAGTTCCTGAACTTTTAACTTATTGCTCCTTGTTTGCCAAATGTTCAGTTATATGTTATCATCATCTTACCTAATTTTTCGCAATTTTGCAATGCCACTGCTGCAATCATGTGACTGACCTTTTGGCGTTTATGGAGTGGTATAGCAGATATAAAGTTACCCATGTCCAGCTTTTTGTGAGGGAATTTCACCCCTTGCCATTTCAAGTGCTTTTGTGGTAGAGAACATCATAACATTATTCATTTTTGTAGATTCTGTTTACTGTGTTCAGTCTTGAACTGATGATTATGATTTTCTCTACCTGTATTTATTATCACACTGATAATTACTCTTTGGGTCATTGATATTCCTACATGGTGCGCGATTTACTGAGACCCATGGTTTTTGTATAACATAATAAGTTGCCGTCAATTTCCCAAAGAATTGGGTATATTCTATAATCTGGGACTTGAATGGCACAAAAATCGACCAATGATAGTTCAATTAACAAATGCTTAAAGGATGGGAATATATTTGACATGTAGAAAATGATGTTTCTGAAACTAAATCATATACCACTGCAGTATGCCTCTATTTTGGCCGTAGGATGGAAGTTTGTAGTCTCGTTGTTGAATGATACCTTTATTGAGCAAAGTTCAGTGTTAGTCTGGCTTTTTTTGAGTATGTTCTCTCGTAACTCATGATATACATTGTATTGTGCTTGCCTCTTTGTGGTATATTTTTACACTAATCAGTGTGTACCTTTCCCTTTTCCTGTATCTATTCTTGGACGGGGAGTAAGAATCATTCGCCATCGGTCACAATGCACTGCAGGAAAATAATTACGGTACACTACTGGAAGATGTCCTATTTTTCCATAGAACTGTTCTTTGTCGATGCTGTGTATGATTACTGGGAAGATATTGCTGCTTTCATGAGAATGATTAACTAGATATTCCATGGGCTTGCTGCTAGATGTGGGATTAGGGTGTTTGGATTACTGTAATTGCAATTTAGCTGCTAGATGTGGTATTAGGGTGTTTGGATTTTTGTAATTGCAGTTTGGCTTTAATTTGGTACGTTACAGTAGATGTATTAGTTCCATTATTGACAACAACGACGGCAAGGAGATTCACAACGTAGACACGGGCTCAAATTCTGATCAGTTTTTTATCGGAAGGCATGATGTTGCTCTTTTGTGACAAGATTCAAAATGTAGTCCAAAGGCTAGGCGAGCTAGGCGTAGGATCTTGCATTGCCGTGGCCGTCGGCAGAACTAATTTTTTCCTCTCGCATTTTCAGCCATATTGCCATTACAACTCCAAATGCCCAGTGTCAGATTATTTGGTCTCGCTGTAGGCTATACTATTATTTGATGAAGTGTTGCGAAAGAGTGTTATAAGAAAAAAGTGCAATTGAAAAGTCCTACTAATAGTTTCTATAGAGTAGAATAAGAAATATCAATTCGAGTTTCTGCTTTCAAGTTCAAAACTTCTTTTCTAGTTCCCATCCTGAGAAGCTTCAGTTTTTTTTTTTTTTAATCCCTTGCTAAATAGTTTATCAGAAATTCTCGTTGCTGGTAGGAAAAGCCGAATCAAACAAACCGTGAAAGGGACGTAGCAGATCTGAACAGTCTACTAGGAGCCAATACATGAATGTTTAGACAACTAGCTGGAACACAAAGTGCGAGCTTCACATAACATGGCTAGGACTGTAATCATGGACGGGCAAAAGTCGTTACGAGCCAATGGAAAGCTCCATGGAACATGCATTCAAATGCAAAGTGAGATTTCTCAGACACGACATACCGGTCGTAAAGTTGAGTTCCTTCATATGATACTGAACGAACAAGCACTAGCAACAAATTACAATCCAATCGACTCGAGGTGGCCCTCCTCCCTCTGCAACCAGGAGGCCTCATCCGTATGACAGGTAAAATCACATCTTCCTTTTTCTTGCTCCCCCAATTACATTTTTAAAGCAGTTTCTCTGAAGCACAGGCTATTGAGCCGCTTCTGGGAGCTAGTACGCAGTAAGCTCAACTCCGTGCCTCTCTTTCCTGTTGATCAATATGCTGCCTCTCATATGCTTCAGCTTCGAGAAGCTGAAGCCAAGGTGAGTTCAACGTGCTTTGTTCGTTCGTAGTCGACAACTACAAATGTACGTACATGATTAGATAAGAAGTTCGGGTTGTGTCAAAAGTTTCTGCTAGACGGGAGTTAAACGTACCTACGATTGACCTCATTGTGTTATTGTTATTGTTATTGTTATTGTTATTGTTGCTGCTGCTGCTGCTCCGGTGGTGCTAAGATCTTGCGCATTATATGATCTAGGCCATCACTGTGGGGGCTAGGCTGCTGTTAGTATGTCGATGTTCAGTTGATTGAACGTGGCATTTACTATATTGAGCAATCTTGGGAGGGACCTGCCACCACAACCTTGATTCTCTTATCAGAATTTCTCCATCAAATATTGTTGGGTTCAACATCCAATTTCTATACTATTGTTTTTAAAATATAAAATAATATAATCAGTCAATTATATCCTAATTTCTACTGTTTTCTTCCTTTTAATCTCCAACTACATTCTCTATTTGGTTTTTTTTTTTTTTTTTTTTTTTTTTTTGTTCCCCTGAACGGCTGAACGAGAGCTTTTTTCCTCTCACAAACCATATATATATTTTTCATTTTTTTAAGAAAATCCTACAACTAGGAAAGATACTCAACTACGGTGGTGAATCTCTTCTTACTTCGTAGGAAGAAGAAAGATGACCGTCGGATGATCGCTTCACCAGTGAACGGTCGAAATCTCGAGCCTCGCTCGGTCTCCTACAACAAGAGCCCGACGAGATTCCCTCAGCGATCGGCGCGTCGAGACAGGTCACTCTCTGATCCCCTGCCACATTAATTGCCAACACCACCACTTTATTTAATTCCACACCATTTCAACTGTTTGGATCATTCTTATATATATAAAAAAGGAATATAGTAGTTATATCACATTATTTATGTAAAGTTAATTATTTTTTAAAAAAATATAGTAATTTAAAAAAAAATTAAAATAGAATAAATAAATTTTAAAAAATAATTTGATTGATTAGAGGTTATATCACACAGTCATATTTTAGATTTTTCTTTTTTCTCATAGACAGGGCACTCTGCCAATGTCCCTACAGCTCATAACGTGGCCCTTGTTTCAGAACATCTTGTCCAATCACATTTTTCTATCCCTCTCACTCCGTCTCTTTCTTTATTGGCTGTAGTATTGACTGACCAACTTTAATATAATAATAATAATCAGTACTGTTAAAAAGTATTAATATAAAATTTAAAATTTTAAAAACTTTTTTCTTAAACGTGATCTAAAAATTAAATTTGAATTTTCTGAATGTTATTAACTCGAACGATTTATTACAAGAACCACAAAACTGCCAATCAGGACAAGTTGGTATGGATCCCACGTGGCTCTTTAAAGAGCTACTCCTTTTTGTGGAACGCAAAATTCGTTTTTGGTCAATGTGGTAGGCTTTATTATTGCTTTAAGAGGAGCTCGCTCATCAGTAATGAGATACGTGCCCGCCGGATGCTTGTGACCACGTGCGACTCGTAAAACGGTTGAACCGATCTCGAGCGGCTTCTTCTTGTTTGATTCCGATTACCAAAAAAGAGAGTCCAACATTAACTCTACTGCAAAACACTGCAATCGATACCCCGCAGGAGCGAGGAGATCAAGGAGACGAAGAGGGAGATGTCGACTAGGGTTTCCAACATCACCGATCTCATCCACCGCGTTGGCTCCTCCTGCCTCGCCCACCGCCTCCCCGGTTGCCACGGCCTCGACAATGGCGACGACTCCGACGTCGACGACGACGCCGCCCATTTCCCCCGCAAGGAACATGACGAAGCTGAAACGCTGGGAGAGAGGAAAGAGGGATCGGTGGAGGAGGACGAGGACGACGACGACGACGACGACGAGGAGGGGCTTCGGATCTGGGAAGAGGAGAAGCGCGGGGGCGCCGCGGGAATGGGGCGGGTGCGGGAAATGGAGGCCCTAATGGGGGACGTGTTCGACACCGTCTCCGCCATGAAGAGGGCATACGTCAGCCTCCAGGAGGCCCACTGCCCCTGGGACCCCGACAAGATGCGCGTCGCCGACGCCGCCGTCGTCGCCGAGCTCCGCAAGATCGGGAGGCTCCGCGACTGCTTCCGCCGCTCCGGCGCCGGAGGTGGGCGGCGCGCCTCCGCTGCGGCCTCGGCCTCGGCAGCGCCGCTGAGGGAGGCGGTGGCGCCGTACGAGGCGGCGCTGGACGATCTGAAGAGGGAGCTCAAGGCCAAGGAGGCGGAGGTGGAGAGCCTCAAGGAGAAGCTCCGGAGCTCCGCCGCGCTCGGCGGCTCCGCTCGGCGGGGCCGCTTCCACTCCTCCAAGAGGGTCGGATGCATCACCGGCCTAGGTAACCGAACTTTTACCATTCGTTCTCCCCGCACAGTAGTATTATAAACTATGATGATACACACGAGCCTAATCGTAAAGGGCATATTTTCGTCAGCGGGGCCGCAGGGGAGCCCCACGCCGGAGCTGTTCGAGTCGTGCATGGAGCAGGTGAAGGCGGCGACCAAGTCCTTCACCGCCCACCTCCTCTCCCTGATGCGCTCCGCCCGCTGGGACATCGCCGCCGCCGTGCGCTCCATCGTCGACGCCGCCGCCGCCGACGACGCAGACGACGAACACCACCACCACATTCGCCACCCGCCGATCCCCGACGTCGGGCCCCAGCACGCGAAGTACGCGCTGGAGTCGTACGTGAACCGGCGGCTCTTCGACGGGTTCGAGAACGAGACGTTCTACCTGGACGGCTCGCTGTCGTCGCTGCTGAACCCCTCGGAATTCCGGCGCGACTGCTTCGCGCAGTTCCGCGACATGCGCGGGATGGAGCCGGCGGAGCTCCTGGGCATCCTCCCCACGTGCCAGTTCGGCCGGTTCGCGGCGAAGAAGTACCTGGCGGCGGTGCACGCGCGGATGGAGGGGTCGCTGTTCGGCGGGGTGGAGCAGCGGCGGCAGGTGGTGGCGGGGGCGCACCCGCGGACCGGCTTCTACGCCGAATTCCTGCGGGCGGCGAAGGCCGTGTGGATGCTGCACCTGCTGGCCTTCGCGCTCGACCCGGCGCCGGCCCACTTCGAGGCCAGCAAGGGCGCGGAATTCCACCCGGAGTACATGGAGAGCGTCGTCCGCTTCGCCGGCGGCCGGGTGCCGCCCGGCTGGGTGGTGGGCTTCTCCGTCGCGCCCGGCTTCAAGCTCGGCAATGGCTCAGTCGTCCGCGCCAGGGTTTACCTCGTCCCCAGGAGCCGCCGGGGCCAGTGAACTCCTTCCTTTCCTTTCTTCTTCTTTTCTTTGGTACGTCCCCGTCCCCAGAAGCAAAAACTCTTTCTCTCTCTATCATGGGCGAAAAGGTGAAAAAAAGAAGGAATGGTAATGTAAAACGGCAAATTTATGTGCAAGTTAAGTGCAACAAAATGTGAACTTTTTAGATTTAGATTCTGCACTATTGCTTAGTTGCTCCTTTTTAAGCATGTGGACTTTGTATCATTCTGCACTATTTCTTTTCGGATAAGAGGGAAGTTTTTGTTGTCGATGGCTGTGGTGCTTATCATTCTTTTCCACGAAGACGTATAATAAAGAAATCATCCTGTGTTTTAATTTCGAAAAAATCATTTGCTCAGAGCTGTCGAATTTCAACACTTTTTTGAATGTGTTGAGACTAAGACCTCTTCAATCCAAATAAAGTGGGTGATGAGGTTGCATTTATTTATTTATTTATTTATTTTTACTAAACTGAAATTTCGTTGATGTGCCAAACCTATCTTTCCTGAAAAGTGATGATGTAAGTGGGTTTACGGTTTAATCCCACTTCATGCTTCCTCGACAAGCAGTAGCATGCAAGACCTTTCCTTTTCTCCGATTCTTTTCCCAACTTCCCCTACGTGACGTCCACAGCCTCCTCCCACCTCCTCATGGGAGCGGATTCCCTCCTCCGCCTCATCAAACCCCAACCACCACCACCACCACCACCACCCCACCTAAGAAGAAGCCTTGCTACGTCATCGCCGTTCTCTTCATCTCCTACCCCTTCTTCTTCTTCTTCTTCTTCGTCTTCTTTGCTCCACAGCAACAACCTCCGCATCAACCTGTTCCTGAGATCCGGCCGCGTGGACGCCGCGCTCCACCTGTTCGACGAAATGCCCCGACGAGACGCCGTCTCTTGGAACTCCATGATCTCCGGCTACGTTCGCCACGGCTCATCGGAGCGGGCGCTCGCCCTGTACCAGCGTATGGTCACTTCCGGGGTCAAGGAGACTCCTTACACGTTCTCCTCCATCCTCGGCGCCTGCTCCGGCCGCCACGACGGACCCCAATTGCACCGCAGAGCGCTAGCTCTCGGCTTCCGTTCGAATCTATTCGTTGGCTCCGCACTCGTGCACTTCTACATGTGCGCCGGGTCGCCCGACCTCGCGCTCTCGCTGTTCCGCGAATTGCCGCATCGGAGCACGGCGACGTGCAATGCCGTTCTACGAGGCTTATCCGATCTCGGCTTTACTGAAGAACTCATCCACTTGCTCCGCGAGATGAGGTGGTGGAGCATAGAGCCCGACGGCCTATCCTTTAGTTATCTGTTGAAGGGCCTCTGCTGTTGCTGCTGCTGCAGTGAAAAGCAGCTGGACCAAGGAAAACAACTACATTGCCACGTCGTCAAGGCGGGTTGGGCCGTCGCCAATATCTTTGTGTCCAATGCTCTGGTGGACTTCTACTCCTCAGCAGGAGATCTGATTGGCGCGAGGAGATCGTTCGACAGTATGCGGACGGAGGACGTTATCTCGTGGAACTCCATGGTCTCGGTCTGTGCCGATAATGGCCATTTGATGGACGCGCTGGATTACTTCTACCGGATGCTCTGGTATGGCAACAGGCCTTCGGTCCGGTCACTCGTCCGGCTCCTTAACTCGTGTAGTCAGATAGGTAATGGTTGTCTCGGAGCTCAGATTCATAACACTGCTCGCAAGATAGGATTTTTTACTAGCAGCGTGCACGTGCAATCCGCTCTCATCGACATGTATGGGAAATGCCGTGATTTCGACAGCGCGCTCTGCTTGTTCAATGAAACCCCTGAGCTTAATCTAGAATGCTGCAATGCAATGATCGTGTCGGCTTTGCATTGTGGTGTTTTAGATGCTGCGGTTGAGATCTTTGGTGTTATGGTCGCCGAGGGAGTGAGACCTGATAATGTTACTCTCTCTGCAACTATAAAGGCTGCCTCTTCTGCAGCCTCGCCGAGCTTAGTTTGTTGCCAAATGTTGCATTCTTGTACGGTGAAATCGGGCTTGGAA
Source organism: Puya raimondii (assembly GCA_016920855.1). NCBI lineage: Eukaryota > Viridiplantae > Streptophyta > Magnoliopsida > Poales > Bromeliaceae > Puya > Puya raimondii. Next base: position 67,738,146 of record JABWPP010000049.1, read on the forward strand.
AAGGACGAGGCTGTGTCTTGCTCGTTGATGGATGCGTATGCGAGATCCGGGTGCATTACTTTCTCGTGCTCGATATTCGAAAGACTGGAGAACCCAAATGTTGTATGCTTCACGACATTGATTTCTGCTTATGGTCGGAACGGAATGGGAAGAGAGGCAGTGGCACTGCTTGATACCATGATCAGTAACGGCCTAAAGCCTGACGATGTCACATTTTTATGCGCGCTAAGCGGATGTTATCGGACCGGACTCGTCGAAGAAGGGAGATTGGTGTTTGAGTCCATGAGAGCGGTTCACGGGATAGAGCCCGACAGAAGGCATTATGCATGCATGGTAAACCTTCTCGGGCGCGCAGGGTTGCTAAAGGAGGCAATGGAGTTAATGGAAGAGCCCTCATTATGTAGCCATTCGAAGGCATGGAGCTCACTGCTACATAACTGTAGAGTTCACGGGGACGAAGAGATGGGGAAAATAGCTGCTGAAGCTCTGATAGGGGTAGAATCTAGAGATGCAGCTGCTCATTTGCAGGTATTTAATTTTTACTCTGAGATTAAGGACTTGGCAAATGCGGAACGTGTTAAGGAGACGATGGGGAGATTGGATGCCTCAAGGCGGGATACTGGTTGCAGCTTGATTGAAGCAAAGAGTGCAGAGATTTGTGGAGGGTAATCTTGTGCAACATATATTTACTTATACATGCTGGAGTGGTGATTAGAATATAGTCGAGAACGTAAAAAATAGATAGTTGTTTTTTCAGCATATGCCCATATCAATTTATTAAATTTCTTATTCATCATTCCTTTAACTGTTTGTGTTTCTTGAACCCCCACTTTGCGTTGATCAGAGTGAAAATGCAGATCCAAAAATACAAATGTTCGAATAGCAGGCATTTGAAAAGGTTATCCTCTCCTTTTTCGAGTCAGGATTATGCTCCCAGATAATGAGCAGGGATCAACATCATGCAGATGCTTATTCTGTAGCAAATGTGTATTGATTTCCTATCGCAGATTTCTTTTAAGTGGCTCTACAGAGTATTGGACTAATGGACTAGTCACACTTAGGGCCTGTTTGGCCTAGCTTCTGGAAAAGTGATTTCTGCAGAAGTGATTTTGGTTTGGAAAAATGATTTTGATGAAAAGCTGTAGAGCGTTTGGCTGAGTTTAGATAAAAGTGATTTTTCTGAAGTGATTTTCTAAAGCTGTTTGGCAAAAAATTTCTGATGTTTGCATATATTAATATTTTTACTAAATTTTATTTTAAAATAATTTAAAATTTGAATTTTAATTAAAATTTTAAATTTTAATTAAAATTATAATTTTTAAATTTTAAATTTGGACAAAATAAATTTAAAATTTCAAAATTTAAAATTTAAAATTTGAATTTTTAAATCCTGAAATTTAAAATTAAAATTAAAATCTAAATTTTAAAATTTAAAATTTGAATTTTGTAATTTGAAAATTAAAACTTGTAATTTTATATTTTATATTTTATATTTTCAAATTTTTAAATTTAAGTTTTAAAATCTAAAATGTTAAAATTTAAATTTTATCTTAAATTTAAAATTTGAAAATTTGAATTTTAAAATTTAAAGTTTGAGATTTGAAACTTAAATTTAAAATTTAAAATCTAAATTTTAAATTTTAAATTTAAAAAGTTGAAATTAAAAAATATGAATATGAATTTAAAATTTCAAAATTTAAATTTAAAGTTACATTTATACTTTGAATCTAAAATGAAAATAAAAATTTGAAGTTTGAGTCCAAAAGCAGAATTAGTTTTGAAGATGCAGTTTTTTTCTGCTTCTGATTCTGAAGCCTTCAAAATCAGTTTTCTGATTCTGAAAAGCAGAATCAGATTTTTCAGCAGTCATTGCCAAACGCTCTACTGAGCTCAGAAGTGATTTTAGGCTCAGAATCACTTCTGAAAAGCTAGGCCAAACACCCCCTTAGCCTATGCGATAATACCGCACATTTAAGACATCATCACACGTTTAGCCAAATGCTTTAAACAAAACAGGAATCAACATGAAGAAAAGAAAGCAGACCAGTGGCAAAAAAATTTATTTCGCTTTCAAATTATTTCACTTTCCTAATCAGCAGAGAAGATAGCTGGGCAACTGCAGCAGTTTTTTATATCAAGAGAAAATGATAAATTAAACAGTTCAAGACTTGTGCGATAATCAGAATACTCTAAGCTGAGAGATGCACTCCCAATTATTAGTGTGACTCATTGGGGCAACTATGAAATCTTCTCTGCCACCCCAGTAGAATGACAAAATCACTTTAATTGAGGAATTTATTCATTGCCTGAATTCCTTCGGTATATAGGGTTGTATCAATTTGGCACTTTCTTTTCAAACTGCTTTTTAACCTGCCCAACAAAAACAAAAAGAAATATAAGAAACTCCCTGATCAATATATAGTACATACAAACTGTATGTATGTGCTGTGAGCAAGGACATGTTTTTAGAAATATAAAAGAAATTGAAAAGGAAGTATTGCAATACATCAATAAGCTTCATATTACCTGCTCCAAAGTCAAGAACATAATCACATTCCACGATCCTAGCCGACCAAAATTTGGAATAAAGCCCTTATAAAAAGCTAAAGGACCCTGCAGGCAGAAAAGATTATTCCTTATCTCACTCCTGATAATGCCCTCATGATTACATCATACAATGCTTATCAACCAGAGAAAATGATTAATTCTATTTATTAAGCCAAACAAGATTGAAACACACTAGCAAACCGCTCATAAAAACTTATCCACGTTTGATTAATGTGATAATGAAAGATATATTTCAGGTACTTCAAACTTCGTGATTATATAAGATATTTCGTTTTTATAAAAACTTAATTTCTAGTCAGTAATTTTCCATCGGGAACTGAAAATGACAGATGTTCAAATGGGACATGGATTCCTAGTCATTTTTTGGCTCCTGCCGAAAGGAAACCAAACATGACAGATGTACTTCCATTGTTCCACAAACCTATTACTGAGGTGAGAATAGAAATCCCGATCCTTCTAGAAAAGTTTTGAGTATCAATTCTTATATGGGTGAAAGTCTTTCTATATGACGTCAGAGAATTATTGTTGCTATATGTCAAGCTTTTGCCAGCAAAACTGCAGTCATTTGAGAAGGATAACAATTTTTGTTGATATGCTAATATGAAGGATGAACAGAAATCCTGCTGTCCTGCCTATTAAGCTCTGAAGTGTTTATACAGTAGCCAATGAGCATAATACACCAAGACAAACTGTTTAGACGCTGAGAATTAAAAAGGAGCAGTCTGTATTTCAAACAAAATCCTCTTCACAATGTCATGCACTTGTAATAGCCAATTATAGAGTTACTGTTTAAAAGATAGTGAAAGGGTCATACGTACTTCGTTTTTCAGTGTCTTGATGAAACAATCAAGTGTGCTCTTATAAGATGAATCTCCCATCATTCTTGACTTCACCTGCAAAAGGACAGTTCTTTTCTCTTAATCCAGCTAATGATACAAGTTGACATCTGTTTTGTGATCGACAGAACTAAAGAACAATCATGTATTGCCACTGGACAATACAAGAGAGAGAGAGAGAGAGAGAGAGACAGAGACAGATCTTTGTTCAAATAACTGGTAAAATATCTTACCACATCGACAGGAGAACCAATACAAACGGCGAAAAAACCAGCACCCAAACCAGATAGAATATGAGTAAAAATATCATCTTTGAACCCAGGAATTTTCAAAATTGTCTGCACCAGAAGATAGAAAATGAATTTATTAAGAAATGTAATAGACAGCAAATTAAGGAATAAATATACACAATGGAATATTACCTCTTTGACTTGATCATAGCTAGCCAATTCAGCAGCATTGATAATAGCATTACGTGCAATATTAGGTCCAAGCCCCGTCCATAGAGCACCCACCCCTTCCTAAATTTTTGTTATTGACAGATTCAGTAAAGAATGAAGCGAAGGTGATTTTACTAGTTATTCTCAAATAATAACCTGTCTAATTATAGTAGAGTAGGCATTTAATGCTCCGGAATAGCGCCTCGGTACACCAGGCAGGAGCTTTCCCTCAGCCTGAAGTCTCACTTTCACAAGATCAGTTGGATTGGCGATTGTGATCGCAAGAGCACCTAATTTTATCAAAACATTTATTAGTTACCAGTTTACTTTAGCATGCAAGTAATGAAGTAGCAGAGCGTAATTTCTCTATCTCTGCACTTTTACTCCATAAATATTCTCCATATAAGAAAGAAAACCAACCAGTTGTAAGCCCAGCAAGAATTTTCTTCGACAACGGGACATCTCCAACAAAATTCTCACCAACATATAATGATTTGACCTGCAAAGAACGCCCAGATGTTACAATTTCCAACATCGTAGCAAAACAATTTGATAAAATTCCTCAATCAACAGAACAACAACACCGGAAAAAAGAAATATATATGCTCACTGGCTCATATAACCCGATCCGGAGGCCCCCAAAAAGGCATTGCCGATGCAAGCCAGGCACAATTCCCTTCCATAGGGCGGTGACGCCTTCTTCCCTGCCAATCGTTGCAACAGTCCCTAGCAATCCCCTATACTTGGGCGCGGAAAGTGCATCGCTTGTAGCCGCGCTCTTCTGAAGCTGAAGCCTCACCTTTGCCGTATCTAGTGGAATGGTGCAGATCTGCAAAAAATTCAACCGTATCAAATTATTGTCAAAGCTTAATCAGGAATCAATGCGTTCGCAGAAAAATTAACCACGGATCATATGGAGTTTGAGTCGGGAATTATCTCTAGCTCTACTGTTAAAGTAAATATTCTGAATGTGGCTTTTTGGATTGTAAATTACTTTTAATGCATGTACACAAAAGCGGAGCTCAAAACAGTGATACAAAATGCGGTGAAAAATCCAAATGCCTCGGTCTCAGGTGGTAGAAATGAGAATCGCAAGTGAGATGATTAAGTAAGCAAGCTGAGATTAGTACAATTTCATTCTATAAATTAACTCAAGATGCTACGCTAACGAGAGCAAAAGAGATGGAAACATAAGCGAAACGATTAGCGGAAACCCGAGAAAGGAAAGTTGACGATCCCGTGATCTAAAGGGGAAAAGCGAACGATCATAGAGCGAGCGAGAAACCCTAATACCTCGGCGAAACACGCGGCGATGGCGCTGCTCGCGAACCTCCCGGCGAAGGAGATCTCCGTCTTGGAGCCATGGTCGGCCACCATGGCGACGAGGAGAGGGGAATAGGTGCTCGCACTAAGAACTCCGCAGTGGATTAGGGTTTCTGCGTAGAGAGAGAGGAGGAGGAAGAAGAAGAAGAAGAAGAAGAAGAGGGAGGAGGGGGTGTATGATCAAATGGGAGAAACAGAGAGAGGATAGTTAAAGGAAAGCGGCGGAAAAGGAAAAGGAAGGTGAATTGGCGCCGGAAAGAAGAAGGTTTCTGATGCGGACGCGGTGAGAGCAAGTAGTAGTACCCCAACTTCTCCCTCTCTCCCATTTATTTATTATTATTATTATTCGGATTCGCTGAATGGTCGCCACTACACCATGGACCACGGTACAGCGACAGCAAGTAGGAACCAAATTTTATTACGGTATTATTACCTTCCATAATGATCATTTCAGTACTTATTTGGTCCGGCTTTTACGCCTACAATTTTCTCCGCATAGGTTGATCAATCCAGTTCGATATAGATAGTCCGTCCATCCAAGAGGGTTGATTGTTTGAGAAAAATCATTCAGATCATCGAGCTGAATCAGCTTCCATCCTAACGCATCATGTAAGATTTTTTACTCGTCTCGATTATAATACTAAAAATCAAGTTTGGATTCATGTAGATGTGATATCTATTAGATTTGCTGAATTCAGATCGAACATAATAAGTTCAATTCAAAATCAAAGTCAGTTTAGTCATGATCAACCTACGACCTATCACCAAAGTAATCTAGTGCCGTTGAATAAAAATAGGGTCCTCCGATCCAAAAGATAAAAGTGATGTTGATGTACTGTAGTATATAAAATTAAAAACCATTTCCCAAAAGATTAGAAAGATTATAATATCAAGTGCTGACTCGGCCATCCAAAAGAGCTGACTCGGATTGCAGCTTAACATAAAGCGCAAGTGGCTGCGCCATAGCGCGCTCCCACTCAGCTTACGTGGCCGACACACCAGACCCCCCAATTCCCGCTTCCCTGCTCCGACCCGCCATTCCAATCCCACAAGTTTAAAACTGCTTTTTCTTTTTCTTTTTCTTTTTCTTTTTTTCCTTAATAAATTTCTTAATAATTTCCTTAGCTAACATTCACCCACCATTCTCTTTTTCCCTCCCTCTCGCTCGCTCTATTGCTAGATCTCTCCTCCTCCAAATTCGCTTATCCCGATCGAATCCCGGCAACTTGTGAAGTTGAGGAGAGTTGGGTTCCGCGGAGGCTTCGGTGTGAAGAGTGGAAAGATCTAAAGAGAGAGAGAGAGAAAGTTATAATTCAATTTATAACCAAGACAATTATATGACATAGATTACGCACCTCAATAGAAGTATCCATCTTTATTATGAAATAAGCAAGTCACAAGGGTGAAAAATACTACGCAAAAAGTTGGGAGTACAAGGGTCTTTACCGTTATTGCTCGTCCGTGAAAAAAATTTGGGAAGCGAGCAGTAAGAAGTTGAGAGTACAAGGGGGTAGAGAATTGGCGCTCATCTCTGTAACGTGGTGGGTTATCTGGTTAGAGCGGAACAGAAGAATTTTTGAGAAGGCAAAACGTCCCATGGGGTCCTTGCTGTCTGAGATCAGATCTCTTAAGAAGTTATGGCGCTTTTGTCCATGTAATTAGTCTGGTTGATTTTTTTTTTTTTTTTTTTGGTTTTTTAGTTTTTTCTCTGCGAGGCCTTGGCTGCCTCATTTTGTAGCCCAGTTCATTTTCTAAATGAATGAAGCGGTAGCATGCTACCTTCTCTCAAAAAAAAAAAAAAAAAAAAAAAAAAAAAAAAACTACGCAAAAAGCAAGTGCATATCTAACTCTTTGTTGTTTGCTCACTTGAAAGGCAGTAAGCTAGCTATTTTTACTGTTAGTTAGAAATATGAAGCAACTAGATTTAAAATTTGAAACTTTCGATACAGATCAATATTATGTCTTTAAGATACAGGCGATCCTCAGTTGAATAGTTATTCTTCGCACCGAGGGGATTTGTACTGCAAACCTCACTTCGAGCAGCTCTTCAAGGAGACTGCAGGGAGCTTCAACAAGAGTTTCCAGTCACCTGAGACCCCATCCTTGAGTTCACTAGAGATCGTTCCATTAATTTCACACATCATGTAGTTCAGATTGTTGAATATAAAAAATATGAAATACCGTTCTCTATTAACTTAAATTTTCAGAGGACAACAACTATTTTTCATATATTATAATTTGTTTACAGATGTATTATTGTCTTTGGTATTTTGCTCTTTGTCAGCTTCAAAACCAGCCGGAAAGTCGACTCCGGAGCCGGTGAGCTTAAGGGTACGTACCATTGTTCTAAGCTTTTTGTTTCTGTATTTCTGGGTGGTGTTCTACATTTGCTTCATCTAAACTTGGGACCTATTGGTCTACATATGGGCCTTTTCTTTTCTGAAGCTTGGTAACAACAACTACAGAAGGGATTTTGCTAAACACTTTGGATGAAGCAGGTTATTCAAAATTTGTTACTGATATGTCACCTCAGGCAATTTAGATCTGGTAACAAAAGGAATCAAAGGTAGAACATTAACAATCCTTGAACAAAACACCTTTTTAATTGGGAAACTATTCCTGGGGGGGTTTGGATTAATCAGACAATGAATCGCTGCTCCTAGTTTCACTCTGATCGTTGTGACAAAAATAATGTTTGATAAGCATGTTGTTGTGGATTCTAAATAAACTGATCAACTATTAGGCTGCAGAAAGAGCATCACAACACTGTTCAAACAACACAATGATATATTGATTGAAACATAGATCAGATGACAGAGGATTAATTTATTTCCTGTTGAGGGTACTAACCCAGATGAGGCTGGTCAGAAACTGGAGCACCAAAAGTGACCCTGCTAATTTGTCTCACTTCCTATTACTGCTTACAATTAAGTGAGCAACTCATTCAACAAATCAGAGTGGCGCAGCGGAAGCGTGGTGGGCCCATAACCCACAGGTCCCAGGATCGAAACCTGGCTCTGATATGAGAAGACTTACAAACTTTTTTTATTTTTTAATAATTATATGGGCTAAAAATGTCTATGGGCCTCTCTAGGCTGTGTTTTTAATGTGACTCATTGACTGGAACCATGCCAAGAGAGCTTTAGGCCTATGGGCCAAAAGCCTATAGCTCACCTGTGGCTTGGATTAATAACTCTGCTCAATTGAACAAAAATACTTTCTCAAGTTAAATTGAAGCCCCTAATTGATATTATAAAAAGAGTGTGTTACATACAATAAAAAAAATGTAATTAGACAATTATCCCATTTGTTTTCAGAAGCAATAATATGCTTTGTCTGTAGAGTTGGCAACTCTTTGAATTGGCGTATGGGATGTAGATCAACAGGAAAAAGTCGGAACTCTATTACACTGGGCAGGTTGAAGGTAAAGCGACAAGATTAGCGAAAATATTTTGACTGTAGAGTTGGCAGTCTACCTACCAAGTATCTAGGTTTATCGCTGTCTATAAAAACCCCCTGTAAAGAGGATTGGATGGGCATAATAAGAAAAATCAACGGTAAAATTGATGGCCGGCAAGCAAAACTTTTATCTAGAGGAGGTAGACTTATTTTGGCGAATGCGGTCTTATCCAATCTGCCCCTATACTTTCTGTTGATATTCAAAGCACCCAAATGGGTAACCAGACGTATTGAAACCCTACGTATAGACTTTTTCTGGAAGGGAGGAAATAATACACCAGACAAGGAATGTCTGATAGCTTGGAAGAATGAGGGAGGACTCGGAATCTTAGACTTAGACCTTATGAACCGAGCTCTCTTAGCCAAATGGTGGTGGAAGTTTCTCACTAACCCTCAGCTACAGTAGAATAAGATTATACATGCTTTATACTACCGACGGAGAAGACCGTTGAATGAGGATAAATCCTTTAGTCCAAACTCCTTTTGGTGGAAGGGGGTTCTCAATCAGAGTGAAATCTTCAAATGGGGTTTATACTACAAGCTGGGTAACGGGAGTACTATTAACTTTTGGTCGGACCGATGGTGCGGGAAAACTAGCTTGCAATCGTCATTCCCGTTGGCATATGATAGAACACGCCACAAAAGTTTAAAAATGAACGACTGCATGGCAAACGACGGTTGGATTTGGAGCAGGATTTTAAGCGGCGACCCCACTTCTGATCCAAGTTTGAGCGCTAACTTTTCAGCGCTGAGGGCTCAAATCTTCGACTTCAAAATCGAACAGAGACCTGATAGTGTACTTTGACGATGGAGCTCTCACGGGCGATTCACGGTCAAATCGACCTACTCAGCACTCAGTGACGGAGGCATGAGGGATGCTAGATCTAGTAAAATTTGGAAGCTCCGACTCCCTTTTAAAGTAAACTTTTTTTGCTGGCTTGTCCTCAAGAAGAGGCTCCTCACAGCAGATAACCTCCTAAAGAGAGGATGGACTGGAAACACGGAGTGTGTACTGTGTGGAATTGAAGCGGAAACCATCGATCATCTTTTCGCACGTTGCGTTTTCACTAAATTCCTTTTGGTGATGACCTTGATGAATATCAAATCCAGAGACCCGTGAGATGGCGTGAGCGTCTGGGATATATGGAAGGACAGATCGGGCGTGCGAACCATGTACAATTGGTTAACCGGACTTGTCGTATGCTGGTGGGTCATTTGGGAGGCTATGAATGGTGCCATCTTCAGGAATATCCTGTCTGATCCTACCTTAGCCATTTTTAAGATCAAACAATTGTCTAACCTTTGTGAGCTGACTCTTTCTACTAATGGGCATTAATATTTTAGATAGATAGTTTTTTTTTTTTCCGCTCGCTGTCGCCCTTATCGAGGCCCCTGTTGCCTCACCCGTATTGCTTAGTTCATATCTTTAATGAATGAAACGGGTAGCATACTATATTTTTCTCTAAAAAAAATAAAAAATAATATGCTTTGTCGTAGATTCGACTAAGAATAAGGTATATGATTTTCATAGCCTCACCAGAAAATAAAGAGACATACCTCTTTAAGCACTAGCTGATTCCCGTGTGATGTCGCAACAAGTCACATGCCATAGCATTATATTAGTAGGTAACTAATAAAGTTCAGGAACAATTAGTGTGGTAAGCGCCATGTTGAACATTGAATTTCCCCTTTCCGGTGCATTTACTTAATGCCGTAAACTACATTTTCAAAGGAGGGTACGTGTTCTCTCCTCGAATTAAACCAAAAAACGTGCCGTTCGTGAGAGGCAATTGATTGAACAAATTGAATCGTCAGTGACAAATTTGTTTTAAAATTTTAAACAGTAAATAGATTTTGATTTGTGATCTATTTTGGTTGATGAGACCGTGAATGAAAAGGATATATTATTTTAATTATTATTTTAATTATTATGAATGGAAAGGATAATGAAAAAAATAAAGTAAGAGGAAATTATTATGGTGAAATTGACACTTGACCTGAGGCTAGTGGAAACCCACTAGAAGAGAATGACAACCACCAGAACTCCCCGAGTTGGTCAACGCGCACCAATAAGTCATAGCATCGGTCTCCTCCAATGATCTTCTGCCACCTGTCCAATTTTTCTTTTATGACATGTCCAATTTTATGATAACACTAGTGAGAGAACAAATAGAAAACGATGACCAAAAAAGAGAAAAAAGTAATAGAAAAAACGATGATAAGGGGTGAAATTTATTTTGCCGACGAAAAAATGTAACAGCTGAAGAAAGTGGAAGAGGAACAGTTCGGCCCAATACGTAGGTGTGACCCAGTTCGGTTCAAGCAAAAAAAGAAAAAAAATTTGGTTCGCGTCAAGTAAAAAAAGAGAAAAACATGTGAAGGAATTGAGCCGGTTCGGGAAAGCCCACACTCAACAATGATTAGCTCATTTCAAGTAAAGAAAGAGATATTTGATTTGGTTCAAATAAAGAAAGAAAAAAATATGTAGAGGACTTGAGTCGGTTTAGGATGGAGCCCTCATCCAACAATGAAAGAAACATTGCCATGTGGCAAATTTAAGAAGAATAAAATATAAAAAATAAAATAATAATATATAAATATATAGATAGACATAGATAAGATATATAGGTCTAGATAGGTATTGATTTTTTTCTCCTATTAATAGATAATAAAGGTTTTTTTAATATATAAAAAAGCTTTATTTTGTTTTTTTTAACTGTTTGGGGGCTTTATATCACCTATTTTTTTTTTAAATAGACATATGATCAATAAAATTACCCTCTTCAATAACTCACTATAAATATTAAAAAAAAAATCTGAGATTGAAAACATGAATATAAATTTTATGGTCGCGCAGAACTCTTACTTTTGATAATATTGCTGGCTATTCAGTGTCTAATCCTATATAAAATTATAATTCTTACTGAAAGTATACTGTATTTCAAATGAGAGCCCAAGCATTAAAAAATTATTTTTTTTATTTTAAAAAAGTTTTGTTGAATTCCATTAGAACTTAATGACTTCCACTGAAAGAATTATAGTATATTTTATTAATTAATAGCATATTTTTTAACCAAAAATTAATTTAAATAGGTAGAATTAATGACCGTTGATTTTATTATATAGAAACATTTTCATATCAAACATAATACAAGATAATACACTAAAATTAAAAATTTGAAGTTCTCGTGTGCTCTAGTTCAAGTAAGATCTTAACTTCATTATAGAATAGAATTAAGTAAAATCTTGCATTAAATTAAAAAAAGGCAAAAAATGAGAAGAAACTAATTACAATTTATAATTAATCCAGGTAAAAAGTGAAGCTAAAACCTAGAAAATTAAAGAGGATAAACTCTCCAATTGGATTTGGCTCTGGGAAAATACAAGGAGCTAGAAACCACGCGTCAGCGTGTTGACACGCTGAGGTGGCGAGCTTAAACGTCGCCACACGCACACGGCGTTCTCGGAAAGTTCCACTTCCACATACAGCGTGTGACGGTACGTGGAAAAGACCAAAAGCATTAACAGGGACTTAATTTGTAATTTTCACATACTTTTTTTTAATCTTTTTTGTCGTGTTTTAGCGATCGAGCGTGTCCTTTACGAACCAATCAATTGTTGGATAAGCAAAAGAATTATCTCAGTTTCAATAAATATATTTATATTATATATTACTCTTAATTTTTTTTTCAGATAAAAATAGCACGCTACCCGCTTCATTCATTAGAAACATAAAGTAAACTACATTAGTAGAGCAACTATACCCCAGATGAAAAAAAAAATGAAAAAATAAAGAAGAAAAAGAAACGCAAAGTACAAAATAGAGAGAAAGAAACACTGACAAAAATCAGAAATCCGTCGACTTACTGACTAGGTCGTCTGGTCTCTTAATTTTTAATATATGAAGAATTGCGGTTCAAATAATATTTCGCTGTTTGTAAATAAAGCACTAAAAAATATAATACTTTCAAAAATAACATAGTTTTTTGAATGCTTGGTTTACAGAAAAAAAAGTATATATTATCTTTTAAAAGATAAATTAGTGGAGCGAATAGGTACTAAGCGATCAACCATTCATGTTTTTTTTTATTAATTTTTAATGTTCAGAAGTCATTTGATGCATAAACGAGGAAGGATGCCCAGTAATAAATTTTTTTTTTTCTCTCAATAATTTTCAAAATCCGTTAGGCGTTTTTAATTCACCGTCTTGTGCCAACGGGGATTTGTTTTTCTTAATTAATCTTTATTTCGGTATCAGTGTTATCAATGTTGTGATTACCGAGTTCCATTTGGTTGTTCATTAATTTGATGAAATGGAATGTTAACCACCTTAAATATAATAATAATAAGCCTAGTATATATAATACTAATATATATTTATATCTATTAAATTAATCACTTCACATCATGGAATCTTAGGGTTGTCCCTGTCACAATTCTTAAAGTCCAACTAGGACTCCATAACTTAAACAAGGACCACCAACAACAATTCGACACCAATATTGTTTGTGCCACGAAAAACGCAAATCTCTAGTTCAAATTGCAAGCGTGCAATATCAAAATTAGGCACTGTAGTTCCACATACTAATTAATTAATTAGCAAGATATATGCTAACAATCCTACGCAATTGACTTTGCTACAGTGCATCTTCGTTTTTTTTAAAAAAAAATTAATGATTGATTAAGAAATTTTTTGAATAAATATATATTTGTAGTGCAATCAATTATTTTTTGGATAAATTGCATCATTGGTCTCAATATTGTCATTCAGTTTAGCTCTTATATTTTCAAAGTTAAACTTAAAAAATATATAAACTTTCACTTTTGTCTTTACTATTTTTTTTTGTATTATTAGAAGAAGAAATTACTACTTATTGCATGTCATGGATATTTATTTATTCGTATGTATGAACCGAGTGCAGATAATATATAGTGTTTTTTTTTCTCTAAATTAAAATTCAAAATATAAGTAATTGTAAAAATCGTTGTCCTAATTAAAAAATCAAGCTTCAAAGTAGTTAAAAGTTCACCAGTATTTGTGCGATATCACCCAATTATTACTTTTCATTCAATCATTTCACATTTAATGTGATATAATATAATAATATATATATATATATATATGTATGTATTATTATGTAGACCTGGAAAAGAGAACATGTGAGAAAACAAAGGAGTTGTGCCTCGCCACCCCACCTCGCCTCAGTTTTCGGACACTGGAAGGAGAGAGAAACGGTTGGTGTTAAAACACGCCTCATCACCGTTAACTTTCCCGGGCTTTTCTCTCTCCCCACACACGCACACACCTCTCTCTCTCTCTCCTCTCCCCGGTTCCTTTGATCCTATTCTCGGGCACAAGTAACTAACCCAATCCCCCTCGCCACGCAAAATTCCCACGGCCCATGGCAACGGTCGCCTCGGCCCAACACAGCGTAGCAGCGACGACGACGACGACGACGACGACGACGAGCGCCGCCGCCTCGGCATCCACGCTCAGCCCAATTGCGGCCTCCGGCCCGACACGTCGGCGGCCGACGGACCCGAACGGCGACCTCGAGCGGTCGCTGCCCTGCTCGTCCTCCTCGGACGACGACGACGACGACGAGAAGGACGAGGCCGGGGCACGGGAGCACCCGCTGAAGGGCCTGTTGTTGGGCCGGGCCAATTGGAGGGGAGCGAGAGGTGGGGTGGTGGTGGGGCACGCGTGGATGAGGGGGGCGGTGGCGGGGCTCCTGTGTCTCGTGGCGGTCACCGGGTTTATGAGTTCGCGGAGGATCGGCAACTTCGGCGGCGGCGGCGGCGGTGAGAAGGCGAGATTGGTGCAGAAGGTAGGAGGAGGCGGCGGCGGAGGAGGGGGTGAAGCCGCGTTGGGCTGGACCCAGGAGAAGTTGACCAGCCCTGTGAGACGGCACGACCCGCCGGTACGTCAGAATTTAAAACTTTTTAAATTCGGTTTGAATTTTGATCTAAGTTCTTTTTTAAAAGTAAGGTAGCATACTATTTGCTATATTTATTTTTAAAATTAAATATAATTAAAATTATAAAATAATTAAATTTTAAATTTAAAAACTCAAATACCAACCATTAAAATCTCGGATACCCATCGTGAATGGTTGTTGGTATATGTCTTCTAAAGATAGTTCGTAGACTTTTCATATCCAAAATTTTTTGCAGTAAAGTTGATGCGTTATGATACTGGGAGAGAAAGGATTTCTCACCCCCGCCCCCCCCCCCCCCAAAAGAAGAAAAAAAGATGGAAAGGAAGAATAAGTTTTAGCGGGTAAAATTAAAGTTAAAATGTTTAATGCTTATTCCGGTCACCAATGTTCCATGAATTAATTTGTTTATTGCGGCGGTTCCGATGTTTCATTGAATTTTTGGATTGAAATGTTTGGACCACATTAACCATTTTTTTTTAAAGAAAAATCTTATTCTTAATATCTTATTCTCTTTCTGTTGCGGCCTGCATTGAAAAGGCCTCTTAGAACAGTTCGCCTGTGTTCTTTGTCGTTTGTTACATGGCAATTTTCACTTTTTTTTTTTTTTGGATTACACTTGTGATTCTAATATATGTAGGTGGAATAATGAGATTACTTTCGAATAACTAATCATATTATGTGGTGGTCTAAATTTGGTCCCAGATAACATCATTTATAACAACTCTTTAAAGATGCAGTTAAAGGCAAATAACTTTTCCAACATTCACATGGTATGTACAGTAGGAATTGAAGCGAGTAGTCCGTGTTAGAAAACCAAAATTGTGAGCCTAAAAAGAATCAAGCAAAGGATGGGAGCATTTGGCCGTACAACAAGATCCTCTCGTTTTGTCACATTCACAGGATTAATAATAGCTAATAACACCTTCAAACAGAGCCTTTGCCCGACCATTCGCATCGAAAAATCGGTGCGTGAACCACGCCCTGCACCACAAAACTCATGATCAAGTCCTTCAACATAGCAATGGTACCTTTTCAGTGTGATGCCCCTGTTATTAAAAAGAGAGTTTAGTATAGAGTTCTACATCTGAGAAGGCATACTAAAGAAGGATGTTAAGCTTTATTGAGAGAGGTTTAACGTAGAAAGATAATCATGAGGAGAAGGATAAGATAAAATGCATACCAAAATTGCTGTGAAATTATATCAAGTACTGAGATAATGTTTAGAGACGGACATAAACGGTATTCCCAATTGCAACCACCATTACGACAGCACCAAGGTCTCTAGTCTTAAATATTTGATGGAAGCGAATACAGAGAAAAACAAAAAGGAGAAAGAGGAAAGGCGCGACCTTGCGGCAGAAGTAGCAACTGAAGTGTATTGGGTCCAAAGTTGCAGCCTCGGTTGATTCATCAAACCATTCTTATTTGCTTGTCCTTCTTATCCTAAGCCATCAGTTAAAAAAAAAACAAAAATAAAAAAGGTAGGATGAAAAGATCAAAATAAGAACTTGAAAGGAGTAAAATGTTAAAATACAGTAATGGTCATGTTCATGCCTCACTCAAACTGGTCAAAATATTACATTACTATGTTACAAAACCAGCTTTAGCGAAAAGGTACAAACAGGACAAATAAAGAACAAAATAAGAAAAAGGATAAATAGATCATAAGCACATAAAGATCGCTTGGAAAGAGTTACTTTGGAACTTTTTCAAGAAAAGAGTTACTTTGTGATTTTCAACATGATCAACTAGAAATACCATCAAGTTGCTTTTATTTTCTCTTCCCTTTTATTGCATATCCTGACATCGGTTGTCCAACGACATCTCTGTTTTTTTTTTTTTTTTCAAGAAGGTGGATAACATCACTACTTGTTATATTATGAGCCAGAAATATAATTATGAGATAGCTGCTCAATTGTTAACTGAATTTCATATTTTCTACATCCTTAGTCATGAAAAATTAGCATTAATAACCAACTTTTTTGTAGCATAATGGGTTTTACCTGAGGAACTCCTCTTTTTTGCTTTCTACAGATACCTGAGATTTGGTTGAAACCTTACAGTGATGACTATAGTCAATGCACTGAACGCCCAAGAAATCAACACAGTAAACTCTTGTCTCCTGTCACAATTAAATCTTAGCCATCCAATATTAGTTGCAATTTCCTAACTCTAAAAGCTTTATTCTATTGATCATTTTCGGCAGGAACCAACAATGCAACAGCAGGGTATCTCCTAGTTCATGCTAATGGTGGATTGAATCAGATGAGGATGGGAGTAAGTAAACACCTCCACAGTTTCAACTCGCTTTGTGTATCAGGCGTTTATGTGTTGAGCATGCGACATTTTCAGCTCAGTTTCCTAATTATTTATATGCAGATAAGCGATATGGCTGCAGTGGCAAAACTGATGAATGCGACACTAGTCGTCCCTACCCTTGATCATGATTCATTCTGGACAGATCCAAGGTATGAGGAGACCATTGTTATTTGAATAGCTTTGATTAATTAAATGAGATAACGGAGTCTCATGACTTTACCTAGTCTAAATTATACAGTGAGTTTGAGGATATATTTGACTTGAAGCACTTCATGGAAGTTCTAAGAGATGACATAGTGATAGTGGAGTCCCTCCCACCAGCTTATGCAAGACTAAAGCCCTTTGTGAGGGCACCAACGTCCTGGTCAAAGGTATGCATCCAAGATTCACTAAATATTAATTCCGAATTGCTTGTTGAAATAGCTATACAATATGTCTCACTTTTCTACAGGCTTCTTACTACAGAGACTTTTCTAAAATTCTGAAGAGGTATAAGGTGGTGAAATTCACCCACACAGATGCTCGGCTTATCAACAACGGACTCCCGCCTTCAATTCAGAGGCTTCGATGCCGTGCAAACTATAAAGCACTTAGATACACCCCGGAGATCGAAGAATTGGGAAAGACCCTTGTCGAAAGGCTTAGAAATGGAAGTAATCATTACATTGCACTTCATTTAAGGTAATCATGGCTGATTAATTTATCAACGGGCTTTTATATAACCGAGCAAAATCATCTATTTACATAGATGCCCCCATAAAATATGAATTTCCATATATACCCCTAAAAAATATAGTTCCTTACAAAAATGTATTTTAAGTTGGTTTTCTGTAAGGACAAGCTTTTTAAAGATGGACGCTTGTAACTAACTAACTATAGAGGTTTGTACAGAAGAATATATGTTTTTGGAGGGCATATATGAAACTTCAGATTTTACAGGGTTTAGATACCAAATAGATGATTTTGCATGGGCACTATAAATGTAAAGATCTCATTTATGAAAATAAGCAATGCTTGCACCTAGAGTGCACAAAGTTTTAACCTCACAAAATATTTATGGAATCACAGATACGAGAAGGACATGCTCTCGTTTACTGGTTGCAGCCACAACCTAACATTTGAAGAAGCAGAAGAGCTACAAGAAATGCGATATAGAGTGAAACACTGGAAGGAGAAAGAAATCAATAGCAAAGAAAGGCGACTTGAAGGAGGTTGTCCCATGACCCCACGAGAGGCGGCCGTTTTTCTTAAGGCCATGGGCTATCCTTCTGATACAAACATTTACATCGTAGCTGGGGAAATCTACGGTGTCAACAGCATGGATGCTTTAAGAGCCGAATACCCAAATGTTTATACACATCAGTCCCTAGCAACGGCTGACGAATTAGAGCCTCTCGAATTGTACCAAAACCGCCTTGCTGCTTTGGACTATATAGTGGCCCTCAGCAGTGATGTGTTCGTGTACACTTATGATGGAAATATGGCTAAAGCCGTGCAGGGCCACAGAAGATTTGAAGGATTCCTTAAGACCATCAATCCAGATAGGTAAACTTGGTGGTACCAAAGGTTAATTCACATTATTCAATCTATTTACATTCTATAACTCGAATTATCTTGTATTTTACAGGCAAATAATTGTGAAGCTAATCGATGAGATGGATGAGGGTATTATAACTTGGAAAGAGTTCAAGAGTAAGGTGAGGAAATATCATGCTAACAGGCTTGGCGGTCCGTATGAGAGAAAAGGTGGGGAAAGTGCAAGGCAAGAAGAGTACTTTTATGCAAACCCTCTTCCAGGCTGCTTGTGCAGGAGACAACACATGAAGCAATGACAAGGAAAAAAAAAAAAATTTCTTTCTTTCAAAGGAAAAACCTTACTGTTTTAGGACAAGGCCGACTTCAACAGAGATAATGTGGAAACCAACACAGTTTTCCTCCACGCGAGCGGTGACTTTGTGCCTAACAGAATCGTCTCAATGAAACCAACGGCAACTATTGTTCGCGAATTTCCGTCAAACCCACAGGTTGACAATGTGTATAGTTCTTTTTATTTTATCGAGCTTCGGTGGGCATATAGAGAGAGATTACAGAAGGTTAAGATACATGATGTCAGAGAGCAGCGGGCTGAACGGCCTCGTTTACTTAGACCACACTATTTTGTTCCTTTTCGTTACATTTGATTCTTTTTTAAGCCCAGATTATTCTGAATGACGGGCATCAGATCGAATAATGTATGAGCAAATCTTGTTTATTTACAAATGACGATATTCGAGGATTAAATTTGTACTTTATACATATTTATCTACAGATTCACTTATCATCTCAAGAGTCAAGACAAATTATTGTTTCCTTATAATCTATGGCTTATCTTCCAGATGGTAAGAGTTGGAATGCGACTCAAATCCATCATCCCAAACCATCAAAACGAATAAGCAGATACGGATTATATTTGCTGATCAACTTCATCTACAGATTCACGAGTAGCATAGGCAACGATTCATGGCATGCTTAGTAATTTACCACAAATTAAACTAACTGGTATACAAACCAATATAATTCCTCCATAAATCGAACAATTTAATCGAACAGTACACATTCACGTAGTTAATAACGGATGTAATTTACTTACTTCTTTGTTATTAGCATACGTTTTTCTACGCTGAGCCATTGTTGGATTGGAAGATCCTTTTTCAGATGAGATGCGGACAAGGGCGTCGCCCCCGTAGTCGACTTCTTCCGCCCACCCAGAGGTGGTTTGGGGAATTCCGGAGCTCCGTTTCCGCCATTAATGGAGGCTACTGAGCTCTGTGGATTCGACGAGCGCGAGAGTTCTTCAGAGGAGGGAGGGGACGGAAAATTCGTCGCAATAGGGTAGAAACCCTTACTAGTGCGAAAAGCAAAATCCTGTTGCATGCACCAGGCGCACTGTGCACCACACCACTAAAACCTTATTAGTATAAATATCTGAAATGACTTATATTACGAAATATATAAAATTTTACACTATTTTCTTTTCTCATAAATTAAATATTATTTATTTTTAATACTCTACGACATTTTATGCACAATCCCATTTTTTTAAAAAAATAGTCATCTCCAAACTGGATATTAATTAATTCTAACACTTAATAAGCAAGTACAGAGTGTGGTGCATTGTGCACCGGGTGCGTGCAATATATAATCCCATTAGTCCAAAGGGCCCGGGCGCTCGAATTTTAAAGGCCCATCCCATTAACAGGACCCGGCCCATTAGTAGCGCCAGGTCCACGGGGAACCCTTTTGCCCGGTTCGTGTACTGCAGCAACGCGCATCGCCCACTCGTCAAAAGATTCCCCCGCACCGGCGATCTCGATCCCGCTCCCGTTCCCGTTCCCGTTCCCGATCGAACGCGACCTCGAAGCTCTCTCCCTCCTCCGATTCCGATCCCCTCCGAGGTTTTATTTTTAAAACTATTTTCGTGTTTCTGAAACCCTAATAGGTTTTGTTTCCCTCTATCTCCTTTCCCCTCTCTTTTTTTACTTCTTTACAACTGCAAATTGTAATTTGATATGCTTTGCTCTTCGTTTCTGCGTAAATTGATGCTATTTCTTACTTTGTTTGAAGAAATACTCGTTAGCTGCAGTTTTAGATGTATAAGAAAAACTAGTTCTTTTCATGCTTCTTTTTACTTTGATTTTTTTTTTTACTTTTTTTTGGCAAATAATGGATAAAGTTAAAGAAATAACAATTGAGTGATAATACTTAGCTACTCAATATGATTTAAGCTGATAAGGGATAATAAAATCCTCAATTTTCCTGCTCTCTTCCAAATTTGAAAGTTTGGATCTTTGATTTTCCGGCAAAGAAATTAATTAAGCTTCTGAAATGGAAGAGCATTATTTGAAGCTCTTCAAAAGGTCTTTTTTGGCAGGTTCATTATCCAAATATCTGCTACCTTAAGTTTTATCTCGGCGATTTGAATTTATGTTGCTAAGACTCGTTAAATCAGTTGGTCCTGTTTTACATGTCATGCACGCTTCATAAATAACTTATTTTGAAACTTGTTATATTTTGCGTAAAAATGGCTGTTGTGTAAATTTTGCAGATTGTAAGATATGGTGTCAGCTTCTCTTCCTTCCTCTCTTTAAAGAGAATACTTAAAACCACAAATATAATGTATTAACCATACTTTGTATAACGGAAGGAACGGTGCGGCCAATCCTGTGTGGTGATAGTTTGAGAGGCATTATATTATGTTACTATTTATACTCATGGTTTACTTGAAAATTTAAGTTGGCCTTTTTATTGCAATGTATTTGTTTCGTATCTAGGTTCCGATGTATAAAACTAGTTAGTAGATATTTTTCAGCATAGTTTAATGAGTATACTTTGTTCCTTGATCGACTCTTATTGATTTGATGTATAAAACTAGTTAGTAGATATTGTTCAGCATAGATTAATGAGTATACTTTGTTCCTTGGTTGAGTCTTATTGATTTGACGGTCAGAATCTAAATGGTGCAAACTGCTCGGTAGGATTCTTGAGGAATGCTGTATTTACATGTTGTGTTGGCTGTGTTTCATTTAAAATAGTAGTACTAGTAGGTAGAGTGGGATTTACTGCTATAGATATCTGGGTGTTATAACTACGTCCTGCTAAAATTCTGTCTTTCTACTGCAGAATCTACGCCTTCCAGGGTTCTGCTTGTTGTGAAATTAAACCAAACTATAACATTTTACCTATTCAAGAACAGTACGCGCTTGTTTGACAATCACTTATTGCATTTTAGGAGGTAGTTTTCTGATGGGCTTGTGGAGGCTGCTCGAGGGATTTTTGCTTATAGCGAATGCGTTAGCCATATTGAACGAGGAGCGGTTCCTTGCACCGAGAGGATGGAGCTTCTCTGAGGTCACATCGGTTGGGCGGGCAAAGACCCTGAAGGGCCAGCTCATCGGACTTATTTATGCAACCCAGTATCTGAGGGTTCCTTTAATAATTCTAAATGCAATCATAATTCTTGTCAAGTTGGTTTCTGGCTAGTTTTTGAGTTGGAGAATAGTAGTCTCGTGGTTGCAGCAATGCTTGAACTATATAGTCCTTGAATTGTGCGGCAACTTGTGAGATTTTTTAGATGTTATGATTTGTTGAGACTGCACTTATTGTTTTGCCAGGATGGTTTTGTATACTTGATCATGATTTGTATAGCTGAACCTCTTCTACCACATAAGTTTCAGGTACCATTTACTTTGAACTGAACATATTCTTTTATTCTCTCTTTAGCAAAGCTTTTGTTGTTTTGTGTTTTTCCCCTTTGTTGAATGGTCTGCACCATTATTCAGATCTTAGCTTGTGTATTTTTTGATCTTCTGTTTTAAAATTGTCATTCCTTGGTATGTTTTGCTTGATATGTTGTTAGTTGTTCATTTTGATTTGTTTCTATAGTGCGCATTTTGTGAAGTCCAGGGACAATACTTAGTATGCTTTCTTTTACTCTCTTCAGTTTGAGATTCTTCCCTACCATGTTGTAAGCAGCAGCAGCATATACACACAGTAATAACGAATGATGTTTAACTTTGCATTTACTGAGTCAGAGTTTCTCCTTCTCATAGCATGCTTAATTTCTCACTACTCAAAAAATTCCTCCTCTGTAGCAGCTTCTAAGTTGGTTAACAATGTAAGTTTCTGATGATTTGTTTGCTGGACGATAATATACTTATGATGGCACCACTCAGTAGCTTTTCTTGAAATGTAATCATCGTAAACTCGTACGTGATGTTATAGATGACATTGCACTGTTTGATCCTTCTTACACGAAATCTGTTAAGCATGGTGAGATTATACCAGATCATGTTTTAATATTCAGCAAATAGAGTCGAAAGGAGAATTTATGGCACACCACTTTTATACTATCCCCTAAGACCATGGACCCTTCACAAAAGCTAGGAAATTGAATGTGTGTACTAGGTCCCAACAGGGAGAAGTTTTGCGGAACACTACCTGGATTTTGCTCACTTTAGTTGTTAAATCTCTGCATCTGCTGAAGCATCCCTGTTCAATTCTCAGAAAAAAATTAAAAATTTTAAAAAAAATGAAATGCCAAAAATATAATATTAGCCACTGGGGCAAAAATTGCTAGTCTGTGGCAACTCTGTTGGCTCATGAAATTTTTTACTCCTGCACGTATGATCTCTATCATATCAAGTAACTGCTGCACATGCGGTCATCAGAACTCTCTAATTTTTCTCTTATTTTGCGGCAAACTATTATCGTTTTCTGACAGCTTCTCTTGTTATGTACACTTTTTCAAATAGAGTCATTCCTGTTTAATAAAAAAAAAACAAAAACAAAAAGAAGATATACCATTGCTATTGAGTACCAATCTTAACGAAGATACAATTGCTAATAAATGCGTGTCTTAGAAAGTGGAGAAGTTAATATCTCTGAAGCTTTTTATCTGTGTGGTGTGCCATTAAACCAAAAGAAGATATACAATTGCCAATGAGTGCCAATCTTAGAAGTGGGAGAAGTCAAATATCTCTGAAATATATAGAAATCTAAAGCCAGTAACATGAACATTCTAAAAGTAAAGCAACTATATGCAAATCTTTCAAAACTAATTGTTTCCATTACAGATTGAAAGGTAAGCTACCATATAACATTCACTCCTGCTTCACTCAGTGAAACAGGGCAACATCACATACAACTTCATTTCTTCTTGATGGAAACGGGAGGATTTGTAGAAGTTAGCCACAAATTCTACAGTTTCCACCAATATAACTACATAACTTACAACATGAAAGTAGCAAAAAAACAAACAAACCACAAAATGTACAACACTGAGGAAACAAACCCTCACCCCTGATCCATGATCCCCTACTTCTGAGCATTCGTTGCATCCTTAACCTTGACCAACACAATCTTCTCGTACACAACCTCCGACGGATGGACAGGGTACTCCACAGGCGCGATCGGACGGTGCGCGACGACCGCAAACCACACGAAGAGCGTGAAGAAGGTCACCATGGCTCCGCACGCAGCGGCGAACACTAAGGCTATTAGAATTCCCCATGGGTAGTTCCTTCGAATGTGAGCTGCAGGAGGGCTCTCGCGGGGCCGAACCAAGAACGTATCGGGATCCAACGGCTCGGAATGCATCAAATAGGAAGCTCCATGGTACATGGAGAAGGCCCATGAATACAGGGTAGTGTTCTGAGTGGAGTTCCCATTTAGAGAGCTCAAGCCTACAAGCATCTTCTCCCTCCGCAGCATACTGGAGAGATCGATTGGGTAGGAAATTGAGGGCTTCTTCGACCTCGAAACCCTAGATTTGCTAAGCCGCACCTCCAGCCGATTCGAAGTCCCGTTGTAATCGATCCACGAATGCAGCTTCTCCCCGCCGCTGAGGCTCAAATTGGAGCTCGAAAGGTCGCTGCTTTTGATCGATATCTCACCCCCCACATCGATTTCGACGTAGTTTTCGCCTAAATTTCCGATCTTTGGATCGTACGAGGTGACAAAACTCACAGCAACGACACTGGGCGGGAGCCCATTTCGAAGAAGCGCACTATCCGAGCCCATTTGAGCACTAGTCGGAGTGAGAAAGAAGGCGAGGCCCCCGCCATTGCTCGAAGAGGTGGAGAAGACGAAGTAGGAGGAGAAACCGGGGCTCCTACCGACAAATGTGACGGGCTTCTCGTACACGACCCTCCCCGAACTCGAGTTCGCCGCGGAGGTGATCCTAGCCGTCGAGTTGACGATCTCGGCGTCGCCGTAGAGCGCGATCTTCGATCCAAAGCCCCGGTTCTTCTCAAAAGCTTCGAACGAGAACGAGAATGGGGTCTCCTCACCTCCCGAGCTCGCGCAAGCTAAACGAGCCGCACAGAAGAGTATAAAAGCCAAGAGGTGAACGCAAGACGCGGCGGCCATTTCTTATGGTCTTGCACTACAATCTCCCATCTAGGGCGCTAGGGTTTTGGGGGATGGGGGAAGGGGAAGGGGGAGAGCTCTCGCCTCTCGTTCTAGGGTTAGGGTTTCTGCGGGAGGAGGAGGAGGAGGAGGAAAGGGTCGGAGAGGATCTGAGTAATCGTCCTTGCTACTAATTTTCTTTTGTTCCTTTCCCTGCAGCTCCACTTCGGGAAACTACTGGGTAAGTCAAAAAGCAAGTGAGAGAGTCGCATACCACTCGGTCCTCGGTCTCCGACGAAACGATATCCACCGTCGGATGCAAGATCGGACGGCCGACGGCTACTTCTTGTATACGTCGGCGAAGTAAATCCCCCAATTCCCCATAAAATACGCACGCTAGT
This sequence comes from Puya raimondii, assembly GCA_016920855.1. Classification (NCBI taxonomy): domain Eukaryota; kingdom Viridiplantae; phylum Streptophyta; class Magnoliopsida; order Poales; family Bromeliaceae; genus Puya; species Puya raimondii. Next base: position 67,763,315 of record JABWPP010000049.1, read on the forward strand.
GCCAGCGAAATTCGCGAGGATCGAGTGTTCGCTACCGAACAGCGACAGGAGTGCACGGAACCAATAGGAGAACGACCTTGGGTGGGGCCCATCGAGCTGCGGACACGTGTCGGTTTATAGTGCGGTGGATTAGGTGGTGATGGTTGTGATAGGATTAACGGATGATCACACGCCTAGCAGGAGACAGAACATAGATGCACAGCATTACATTACATTTACCTTTTCCAGTATTTTAATTATTATTTTTATTATTTGTGAATAATTGCTCGTTAGAATACGGGAAAGGGTGCGCAACTTGCAGTTGTCTTTTTGCTTTTGTGCCTTTTGCATTTAAAGCGCGCGCAGCTTTCTCTGCGCGTGCATGGTAAATTTGAGTTGGATCCGATCCGACCCGAACCGACCCGATCCGATCTCGCTTTCATGTTTTTTTTTTTGAGAAATAGGTAGCGAGCTACCTGCTTCATTCATTAAGCACAATGAACTAGGCTTACAAGAGTGGAAGCAGCTAGGGCTTCCAAGAGCAAGCAAAAAAGAAAAGAAGGTAGAGAGAGAAGAGAAGGGAGGAGGGAAGGGCGTTAAAAAAAACAGCTCACAGCAACTCAGTCCACTCGGTCATCAACCGTTCAATTCTAACGAGTGATCGGGTAGCGTCTGGGTGGATAGCTCGGAAGATCGAGTTGTTTCGCTCCGTCCAGGCGACCCACCAGATTGCGGATAAACGGGTTAAGCTTTTTGTACGCGTCGTGGTGTTTGGGGTGTCGATAATATTCTGCCATAGGAGTCGGAGGTCTCCGAGGGCGACAGCCGGAGCGTCGAATCCCTCCGCGCAAAGGAAAAGATATCGGGTAAAGACGCAGTTACAGAATAAGTGGTCGCAGCTTTCCGGTAGTGAAGCGCAGAAAACACAGAATTGCTCCACAAGCATGCCTCGATTCAGCAGTCTGTCAGCTGTGGGTAGTCTCTTTCGGAGAAGCAGCCATGTGAATATTTTGATTTTGAGTGGGATTTTCAATTTCCAGATGTGTCGGTTCATCAGGTCTCTCTGCCCACCATCAGTGATAAACTGGTATAGGGATTTGACTGTAAACAAGTGGTTGGACGTCCACCGCCATTTGATCGAATCCCTGCCGTCACCGGGGCTACTGTGTCGGAGCAAGTCTTTAAGCAACCTCAGCTGTATGCGTCTCTCGACTGACTGAGAGACCACGGCACCTCGACAAATGAAGCGCCATCTCCAGCCATTTGAGCTCCAGCATTGAAAGACTCGGACCTCCTTGTTCGATAAGCTTTCAAAGATATCTGGGAACAAGGTGTGAAGTGGGGTTTCTCCAATCCAGATGTCAGACCACAGCCTGATCAGTCTTCCGTCTCCTAACTCGTAGGTGATACTGCAGATGAACATATCTCGGCATCGTATCACGCTTTTCCACCATTGCGAGTATGGTACGAAGGCTCTACCCTCATGCAGAGGCTTACGTCTGTTGTAATAAAGAGATCTGACTAATTTGTTCCAGTGTAGGTGTACCTCGTTAAAGAAACGCCACCACCATTTGGTTAAGAGTGCCAAATTCATTGACTTCATGTCCTTTATCCCTAGCCCTCCCTCCTTTTTGCTTGTGCAGATTGTCTTCCAGCTGACTAGACATGCTCCCCCAGAGATTTTGGAGCATCCTTTCCAGAAGAAGGCTCTCCTAAGGGCCTCTATCCGTTGTAGAACCCACTGTGGCGCTTTAAAAATGGACAGGTAGAAAAGCGGCAAGCTGGTAAGTACTGAGTTGACAAGAGTGAGTCTTCCCCCGTAGGAGAGAAGTTTGTCTTTCCAACCATCTATTCTATCGTTTATGCGATTGATAACCAAAGCCCAATCCTCCTTTCGAAGATGCTTGTCGTGTAATGGTAACCCCAAGTAACGAAAAGGTAGGTTACCTACTTTAAATCCAATGATTTTAGCAAGACTTGCCGCTTTGTGGGCGTTTGACCCCCCCAAATAGTATAGTTCCGATTTTGTCTTGTTGATCCTAAGTCCTGAAGCCCATTCGAAAATCTTCCAAATGAATTTCAAGTTCCGCATAATGTATTTTTTAGGCTCGCAAAAGAAGATTGTGTCGTCTGCGTATTGAATAAGAATCGTTTGGCATTCGTCGGATGGTCCAATGCCCTTGAGGAGGTTGTTTCTTCTAGCAGATTCGGTTAGTCTAGCCAGACAATCTGCTACCAGAAGGAAAAGGTAGGGGGAGAGGGGATCTCCCTGTCTCAACCCCTTTTTTGCTTTCACCCACGAAGTAGGTGTGTCGTTAACTAGAACGGCAATTTTGGCATTACAGATGCACTGTTCGATCCAGGTCCACCATTTGTCGCTGAATCCCAGCCACCGAAAAATACTTTTCAGAAAGCTCCATCGGACATTGTCGAAGGCCTTTTCAAAGTCTGCTTTGATACTTACACATTCCTTTCCGGTTTTGGAGCACCAGTTGATTAATTCACTTGCAGTGACGAACGAGTCTGCCAGAAGCCTGCCTTTTAGGAAGGCCGATTGAGTAGAAGTGATGATGGGTGATAAGGTGGCGGCTAGTCTGTTGGCTAGGACTTTGGAGATGATCTTCTGTACGCCGTTAATGAGACTAATCGGTCTAAAGTCGTTAATCTTGCGCGCTCCTTCCTTTTTGGGTATAAGGCACACAAATGGGTAGTCAGATGGTCCTGTAAGTAGTCTACCTTCTTGGAGGTCAATGAAGATGTTGAAGATATCCTCCTTGACCGTCTCCCAGAATGTTTGGAAGAAAGAGAGGGGGAATCCGTCAGGGCCAGGGGCTTTATCGCGACCTAGTTGGAAGGTTGCCGTCTTGACTTCCTCGAGAGAAAAAGAGGAAGTTAAGGAGTCAGGATCGAGGATTCTGCTGGAATGGTATAATCCGCTCCAGTCTCCGAAGGACGTTTGGGTACTATCCGCCTGATTATACTGTCGCTTGAAGGCGTGGAAGAAGAAGGCACGCTTGTGATCTTCGTTGGTGATCGGTCGCCCAGAGTCATCCTCGATGACTTCTATCGAGTTAATACGTTTTCGATCATTGCCCACGGCGTGAAAAAATTTGGTGTTGCCATCTCCTTCCTTAAGCCATAGTTGTTTGGCCCTTGTTTTCCAAAGAATTTCTTCTTCCTCTAAGATTGTACGAAGATGTGATTTAAGATTGTCACGTTTGACCAAATTTGTCTGAGATAGGGTATGTTGCTCTTCAAGCTGATCGATAGCTTGTAATTCCTCCTGCAGGGTCCTCTTGGCGAGGGAGATGCTATAATAATTCGTCTTACACCATTCCTTTATCCTGATTCGACAGTGTCTAAGCTTAGCAGCAAAAGAGAGAATAGCTGAGTTCTTGGGGGAAACTTCTTTCCACCATCGTGGGACGTACGAGAGAAAATCCTCCTTTGAAAGCCAAACTCTCTCGAACCGAAACCTCCTCGTCGCAATACGATATCCGGTTGTGAGGATGATAGGGGTGTGATCGGAAGTAATCCTGGGGAGTGCTTTGACCTTGCTGTGCGGGAAGGAGTGATCCCAATCCGTTGAGACCAGAAATCTGTCAAGTTTGGCGAGAGTAGGGCAATGCTGCATATTTGACCAAGTGAAGCATTGGTTCGACAGAGGTAAGTCAATGACCGCCAGTTTGTTGATTAGGTCAGAGAACATTGCCATAGATTTGGAGCTCCAGGGCTTCCCTTTCCTTTCGGATTGGTTTTTAGTGAAGTTGAAATCTCCGCAAATGATCCATAAATCCGAGCAAAAATCTCTGAGAGAGAGTAGTTCAGAACAGAAATCCTCCTTTCCGTCCCAAGTTGGAGGCCCGTAGACGTTCGTGAGATAAAAGGTTTTTCCGCTGTCGAGGTGGGTCAGTAGAAGTGAAAGCGAGTGCTTTCTCACAAGAGCCTCAGAGCAAGAAAAGAATTTAGAGCTCCAACACGTAATTAAGCCGCCGGAGGCGCCCGAAGCGGGAATGAAGTGACATCTGTTAAAGTTAGACCCACAACAAGAGCGAAGAAAAGAGCGAGACACAGAATCCACCTTGGATTCTTGGATACAGACGACAGAACGGGAGAAGTTAGAAACAACAGACTTGACGCTACGACGCTTAGCGGGGTCGTTGAGACCGCGCACATTCCAGCACAAAATATTAAACGACATGAACGATCGACGCGCACAAAAAAGACATCACTGTCACAGGCGAGACCCTAAGACTAGGCGTCCGCACACAAGAACTCCTGGAGCTCAGAAGCTTCAGAATTAGAGAGATGCACCCCACAGAGAAGGCTCTTCGCCTTGACTTTCTTCCGGGTCCACTTGCGCGCCGTAGGCTCCGAGCCCACCGCTTCCCCCTCAAGTAGTCGGGCTTTCCTGCACATCGCCCTGCGAAGAGTCGAACCCGTCGTCTGATTGTGGATCCGGGGACTCGACCTAGGTTGGTCCGAAAAAACAGCAGTGACGAAGTCATCGCAGGGTGTATCACCGGAAGCGGGAGGTGAGAGGACGACTTCCCGAAGTGGGCCGGAAGTGAAGGGCTCGGAGCAGTCCAGACTCTGTTTGGCAGCAGTCCCAGGTTTGAGGTTGGGCCAGTCGGTGGGGAGGCCGCTTCCAGGAAAAAAACTGTCACAAGAGAAGTCAAGAGCCGGATCCAGTCGAATGGGCGAAGGCCGGCCCAGGCCCAGGAGGAGAGGAATGGGCCCGGGTTCAAGTGCGGGTGGAGCAAGCAGGGCAGTTGGCCTCGGCATACTTAGGGGAGTTGGGCTGCTCCACGGCCCAGCTGATGAGAGCCCCAAAACAACGCTCGGGGGAAACGAGAAAAGTGGTTGCAGACCGGAATAAATGCGCCAGCTGTACTCCATAGGGTTGAATAGCCCAAAATGTCCAATCCCAACGATGGACTCGAGGTGGGACTTCTGACCCATACTCGAGTGGCTTCCCTCCGCGGATAAGGAGGCATTAATGGTGAGATCGGCGCAGGTAGGCGAAAGGGGGTAGAACCCGACTGAAGCCCTGGTACGGAAGCCGACCTTGGGGTCGGGGAGCACGAGAATGGAAAGCCCAGCTGGATTGGAATTCAAATTTGAAAAAAAGGCGGGCCTGCCGACCACGCTGCCGCCGTCCAGGGGGATTGGTATGGGGGGGGCCCACCCGGCTTTTCCGACCGGGGAGGTGACGTCAACTCCGCCGTCCGGGGAGGTGGGGGCCTGCCGCGGTGGAGATGAGGCCGAGGGGTTGCGGCGGCCCAAGCTTCTTAATGGGGAGGAGGGGCGCCTTCTGTCGCGGATCTCCGAGGAGTTCCAAGAGGCGTCGGAGTTGGATGAGCCGCCGGTTGACGAGTGCCTTCCTCTGTCGGTTCCGGCGGTGCGACGATAAGCATCAGAGGGTCTCTCAGGGGGGATATGTTGATCAGACTGTTCATTGTGAGAGTTTCGACGTCCGTTATCATCCGCTCGAGCCCATCTTTCAATCTGGATTAACACCGAGATCGAGAGATCGCCGAACGTGATTTCCAGGTTCTCAGGGATGTCATGGAGATGATTCACGGCAACAAGGCAGCGATAACCAGTGAGGTCCACCATGCGGACGCTGAAATCATCTGCGCGAATAAACCGACTGAATCCGCCTACGAGTGCCGCCACAGTTCGGGAGGACCAGCACTCGTAGGGCAGGCCCACGATCCGGATCCAGACCTTGTACGTCAACGGCGGTCGCCGGGCGCTGTCGTAAGGGTCCCATGCGAAGCACCGGAGCCGAAGGTCCCCCAGGCTGAGAAATTCTCGATGGATGAGATGGTCACACTGCACCCATTCAGGTAGAAAAATAACAAAGTCTCTACCACTGTACCGGGCGACATGAAAGTCAGAGGGGTACCCGCACTTCGCACCTCCCAATTTTACCGAAGTCAAAATATCGATCTTATAATTTCAATATCAAAATAAATACCGACACAAATAATTTTTTCAAATTTACGAGTTCAGAGTGGAGACCTTAAGAAGAAACAAAATAGTCCTTAGGTGATTCGCCTCTTTGCCATCTCGTGTTACATGCGGTCCACGAAGGGTTACTTTCACATTTACTTGATGTGACCCGTCATTTTGGCGCATAGGATCCGATAAGCCAGTGGACTACAGGTATAGGAATAGGAATACTTCAGTCAACAAAACTTAAATAAATAAGTAGATATGAAATTTAATCAGCAATCAAATTTAATATGCAAATAAATAATGACCTTTTATTTCCTTAGCATATTATTATCTTTTTGATTTCAGATACAAAAGGCTCATATTTTTTATTTATTTATAAAATCGTGCAACTTAATCGACTTAATTTACTGTGAATTCTCAATCATCTGCGTACTCTTTGTAAAACTGTGTTGTGCATGCACTTACGAGCCAATCGCCTCTCCATTACATGACTCTATTAAGGGCATGTTTGGTTCACCTATTTTAGACCATGGAATCGGAATGGGATTCATTGATTCCAATAGTTGTTGTTTGTTTTAAAGGAATCGGATTCCGACTCCCATTCCACTATGGAATGGGAATGACTAATTCCATATATGGCCCAATCCGGCCTTGAATACCGGATTGGCCCATTCCAAAGTAAATTACTCAAAAGTTTCTTTTACCAACACCTCCCCTCCTCTCCCATCATCACTTTTCTCTCTCTTAATCAAAACACTCTATTCAAAATTCTAGATTTTCATTCTATTACCCATTCCAATAATGAACCAAACGTCTTTGGATGATTCGTCATTCCATTTTTCATTCCAAAGCAATCCAATTCCATTTCTCATTCCAATTCCAATCGCGAACCAAACATGCCCTAAGTGTCAAAGGGCTTGGTTGTTGGTACCCGAGTTTCAAATTCGAATACTAGTTGATTCACATTTTCAGTTAAGTTTATTTTTAAAAGAAATAAATGAAGCGAGTAGCATGCTATCTTTCTCTCTAAAAAAAAAAACATTAAACAGTTCCGATGAACCAGATGATCCAATATTATAGACTCAATTTTCAGAAAAGCTTTTAATCCATATGCTCCCTATGAAATTACGAAAATAATACGTTACATAGCTTGATAAAAAAATATTTTATTTGTTTATGTAAAACATATTAGATTATACATATGGTAATGATTTGGTATTAGTATCATTTCTACTGATCCATAAAAATAACAAAATATGTTTCTACATATAATTTTTTTTTTGGTTAATAATATTATCAGTAAGCCAACTACCGTTCATTAACCCGTGATGACGAGTAGAGCAGGTGGGACCTGGAATAACAACGATATGATCACCAATAGAATTATTATGAGGGTTGGATTCATTTTGTACTAAAGCAACACCAGAACATAATTGAGCACAAAGCTATGAAAAATAAATAATAAACTTTGTCACGACAAAAAATTATATTTAATTATAACATAACATAAAAAAACATGTTTAAGCTAATATGACTAACATGATTATGGTGCACCTAGCATATTGGTTTATATGTTGATATTTAAAATGCATTTTGTTACGGATAAATAGCTAACTATACAGATTTTTATTTTAATAGCCGTGGATCACACTGTAAAAGGTCAACTTAGTTCGGAGTCAATTAGTCAAACTCCAAATTAAATTAGGTGGCCTCTGTGGCTCTACATTGCAATGTGTAGACAAATATAACCATTTGTAGTAATGGTTCCGGAATTTTTTGCACCAAGATTAAGAATATCTGTCTCTCTCTCTGTCATCTATCGCTGTTGCAGTTTCTATAGCATTTATTACTCCCATTTTTATGCTCCCTAAATATATCTCTCTCTATTTATCTTGCTGATTAAAGTGAACAAGAAACAAACTAAACAACATTGTGTAGAGAAAAAGAAAGAAGAGAGATAGAGAGAGAGAGAGAGAGTTTCTCGACGTACAATGGCTTCGTCTTCTTCCTCCGTAGCTTTCTTTCTCGTCCTCTCCGTCTCTCTCCTTCTCCCACGCGCCCTCGGTACGTTATTTGTTACACTTATCTTAGCCGCGAAACAAATGCACCCTAAGTACGTAATTCTGTTTCTCAAGAAAAAGAAATAAAGTGTTCTTTTATATATGTATACAGCAGGAGTGACATGCGAGGAGCTGTCGCAAGACCTATGCGCATTCGCCATCTCCTCTGCATCCCAGCGGTGCGTGCTGGAGAGCACACCGCGCACGGACGGTGGGCCGACAGAGTATGAGTGCTACACCTCGGGCGTGGTGGTCACACACATGTCGGACTGGATTGAGACGGAACATTGCGTGCGCGTGTGCGGGCTCGACCGCAACACGGTCGGGATCTCGTCCGACGCCCTCCTCGACCGGCGCTTCATCCGGAAGCTGTGCTCCGGCGCCTGCCACAGTAACTGCCCCAACGTTGTAGACCTTCATTCCAATCTTGCTGCAGGGGAAGGTAACAGTTTAATCGGTTATAGTTATGTGGCAATTAATAAGCACTACACATAAGGGTAACTGCAGGTTTAATACATTTTACATTTCTTGTGAATTGAGCTTTTTTCCATTTTCATGTTTTCGCTTTTAATTGACTTCAAAAAGTTTAATTTAAGGAATCAATTTATTTGGACTTTCCATGTAGCCTAGTTCATCACTCCAATGAATAAAGCGGGTAGCAAGCTACCTTTTTCTCAAAAAAAATTATTTGGACTTCATTCAAATTTCAATAATAAAAAAAAAAAAACAGAACTTGGACAACAAGGCTTGCGGGCTATAGTTTAATATGGGCCGGTTGGCCCATATTGAGATTTGTGGGACAAAATCTATTTCCACAGTTAAAACAGGGCCAATTAGTATTTGTACCACTTATTACATTAAAAATCAATGGAACCAACCCACCGTCCCTAGCGTAAGTGACAACAGATCTGGTAGTTGGTACCCGACGTCCCAAGTTCGAAGCACATTTTCAGCTAAGTCTACTTTAAAATACCTAAATGAAAGAAATAAAATTACACAAGATACTGATATAACAATACACTGCATTGATACTACAAGACCCTCTATTTTTTCCTTTTTGAAAGTTACCAGTAGAACAAAATTTGATTAAACAAAGGATTTTGATGTGAACAGGTATAATCCTAGCTGCATTATGCTCGGCTCATCATGGGAGCCCTCGCCGTGAAATGGTGGAGCTCTTGAGTTCAGGATCTGCACCAGGTTTCATGGCTTCACCTCCCACCCAGTGATGTAATTTACTTATTTATTTATTTTACATATATACTGAGAAAAACTTTTGCTAGGATTATTAGTTTATTTTGCGCATGTTAAGTTATATTATAATAACTGAATAAGTAGCAGATTAAAGATGTAACGTCCAAATAGTCCCACATCGGATGGGATACTGATTTCGATCGGTTTATATGAGACTCGCACGCTAGTACTAATAACTGGGCTTAAGCATTTTGGGCCGGTGGTTTGGGCCCGACGAGTTATTGTTGCTAGCGGGTCGGGTCGTTACAATTGGTATCAGAGCCGAATACCGGCCGAAAATGTGAGAGCTAAGTGCTATGCGGGACAAAGTGCTACACCAACTGATTTGGTGGGAGCCACCTCTTGAACCCGTAGGAGCCACCTCTAGAATCTCACATCGCCCGGTAATTCTGGTCCTGATCCGTCTGTCTGTGATCTGGTTTGGACCCGACGAGGACGTCAGGGTCTAAACATGGGGAGTTTGTAACGCTCCAAATAGTCCCACATCGGATGGGATACTGATTTCGATCGGTTTATATGAGACTCGCACGCTAGTACTAATAACTGGGCTTAAGCATTTTGGGCCGGTGGTTTGGGCCCGACGAGTTATTGTTGCTAGCAGGTCGGGTCGTTACAAAAGATATGGTATATATATTACTATAATTTTCTGGGAAGGGTTGAGTTGAGTTTGGTGAGAAGAAATTGTCTTTGCTCTGCATATAATAAATAAGTTATCAACTTATCATCAACATCATCAGAGTCATAATTGTATCATCATCATCTTTATCATAATCATTATTATAAGAACCATATCTTATGAAAAATCAGGTGAGGATCTGCTAGGCCCCCATCCGAACTAAATAACTTGCTGAAATATAATAGTAATGAAATATAAATTATTAAAAATGGAAAAGTCGGCAACTCGCCTAATTGCTCATGATTAGCAGGTTCACAAGAGTAAATTACTTGAGGCTGTTGAGGTTCAAAGAGATTTTATTTTGTCGCGTCGGTTTATATCTAAGCTTTCGAGGAAGGTTGTTGCTTATTACATCACTGATATTGTTATTACCACCAAGTTAATTTCTAAGCAAATACATAAGAAGCAATATGTATGAGATAAACATTTGTCCATATACAAAAGGCCTTAACTAAATGCCATAGTAATACCTGATCAAATAGTAGCAATCACCAACATGTTGCATAATATCTCAAGAAAAATTTCTCATCTTCCGATCACCTTCGGTGGCTTTCGTACAGTTCAACTTGGAGAAATATATCCGCCATACTTCTTTTCGAACTGCTCCAGATTATCGTCATCAATCCCTGTAAATAAGCAGGAGATGGTGGAAAGAACACACTATAAAGATGTAAGAAAAAAGGGAAAAAGAATAAAGATGCTTACTCGTTCTGCGACAGTCGATGTGTAGAAGTGATCCTAGATTTTCTCACCTGTATATGCAGTTCTCATCTTTTCTGGAAAGGAGACGAAAAAATGAATCTGTAAAAATTAACTTCTTTCTGCAAATTGCAATTGAGCAAGGGAGAATTCCAAAGGAAAGGCAGAAGAAACGCATAAAAACAACCGAGAAGAAGGATATGAAAGGCAGATCTGCTGAATTCATAGGCAGAAGAGAGAAGAAGGTGCAGAAGGATATTCTTGTCGACGGCATGTACGAGAAATGATTCGGAGGAAGAATCCGAAAGGATCGCATGATCCCGTGTCCTTTGATCCCTCGGTAGGAACAGGATCAATGCGATCCCTTTGGATGCTTCCTCCAGCCACTGGTGCAACATCGACGATTACAACCTCTCTCTCTCTCTCTCTCTCTCTCTCTCTCTCTCTCTCTGTGTGTAAGAAAAGGTCCAAAGCACATAGCACAACAAGGTAGATAGATGATTTGTTATAGCACTCAAGTCATTCGGAAAGATGGCGCCTTTTAAACTCTCTCTCTCTCTCTCACACACACACATGCGCGCGCGCGCGCGCGCACACGCACACACTTTTGCACAGATGACACCTGCACAACAAGATTTCAACAGAGTTCAACTAAAGCTTGACTAATTTATAGTGTAAACAAAACTATACCCACACATTTTTAAATTTTTTTTTAATGAAGGATATAAGTTGTGGGGTTCTGGTAAATAGAGATTCATTGATGAAAGCTTCCATTTACGGCGGCAAAATGTGCTATGAATTGTAACTAACATTGCAATAATAGTGGTCTTGTTGATTGTGTTATTGTCGCCTAAACTAATATCATTTGGACAGCTGAAATAAGCTAGCTTTATCATTTTGCAAAATGAAATATTTCTTTAAAAAAAAGAAAAGAAAAAGAAGGGGAGTTTGAATGAATAATTGGTAGTCAAATCTTGAAGCAGTAGTTTCAGAGATTTGGTGACAAGGACTCGTCAATTTAATCATTTAATCATACGAGCTAGCTCCACGATTTGGTGACCATACTGAATGATGCTTCATATGATATGTTTTACAGTACAATTGCATATCTGCACATAAGAGGTTTGGATTTTGGAAAGCAACAATGGATCATATTTTATTAGATAATTGATGTGTAGGCAAAAATAATTAATTGGAAACTTTATATCCAACCCAATCATTTGCATACATTTGTATCACAGAGTACCCACTAGAGGCGCGGTACATATATAGCCTTTGTAGCACCCAAACAGGGATCTTTTAGCCATAATAATATATTAAAAAAGGAGTACTTAAACTATAATGGCTTGTTTTAGTAATTGCTCTTCACAAATCACAATGTTTATGCAAGGAATGCTTTATCTACCATCTTAAGCATATGACAACAAAGATTCAAAATTGTTCATTATATGCATATGCTTTACTCTTTATAATATGAAAGGTTCAAAGATCTATTAGTGCATCTAGTGTTATTAAATATACACATGGTATGCAATGGAATGCTTCCACCAAACTCTCTAGATATCGCACTTGAGGTTGAGAGAGCTTTTGAGGACATGACTTCCCCCTCTCACTTTTCTTTCGCTTCCTAAATGGGGTCGAAGCATTGAAGCAGCGTAAATGGTGGAGGTCGACATTGTCGGGTGCGATTTGAAACCGAAGATTCATGGTACACTTTTGGGCCATCACAAGGGCACATCACTAATGCTTTGTTGCCTCTTTTACTAGGCATAAGTGTTGGTGCCACCCCTATTTTGTCACCCAACTATATTAGCACTAAGTGCTTAACCCTTCAATGCTTCTACTACAATGTGTTACTCCATACCAACAAGGATCCACCATGTGACACACCATTTAGGTCAGGGTACCAACCTCATTTCCCCCCTCTCCACATGCAACAGCATAAAGTCCACCTACTTGAGTGTGTTTGGTAGAAGACCACCGCAGAGACTCTTAGTCTCTTAGATGCCATGCTTTATGGCATTTTAGACCTCTTTGTACAATAAATTACGATGTCCCCTAGATAGGTTTAGTAAAAGCTATTACTTTACATGTTCTTTTTTTTACAGCTGCATTAGTATAACAATCTTTATGTAGATCCGACGTGAAACTAATCGCATATTCTGAGACACGTGTTAGAGAAGGAAATAGTCGTAAAACAACATGATGAACTCATTATCATCTCTTGCAGAAGGAATAATAGCCGAGGATCATAACTCAATTTCCTTTTTCGTTGCCATATAAGTAACCAGAATCGACAATTAGGTCGAGATCTGATGCAAAATCAAACAAAATTGTAAGCTAAAATACTCTCCTATGTTGAAGATCAAAAGAGAGGGAAAAAAAAAAAACTCAAAGAAAATTTAACAAGTGGCACTTTTAAATTTCTAAATAAATTGGCTTCCAACTACTGTTCAAGACAAGTGAAGTGGATTCAGAGGGTGTTGTTCGGTATGTTTTTCGACTCGATGTGCTTCGCAGTTGCTTGCCTTCCACCCACAGGGAATGTGGTCCATTTTGGCACTTGAGTTGGTTACAGTGGGTGCAAAAACATGTGACATTTGAGAGGAGGGACCATTCAATTTTGATTGCAAATGATGTAAAATTTCATCACTATCTACATGTAAAGGTACCATTTCCATCAAATTTTATTCATCTGCATGAAACACCTTTAACTCTATTTAATTCAAAGTGGCCTCTTGTTTAGAGTATCTTTCTTTCTCTGACTCATTAGTGTGATATAATTAAGATGCCTTAGAAGCTTCCAATAATTCTCCTTAGAGACCTTGTGATCCACACCCTTAATATAAAATCGACACATGTATAAGAAAACATTCATGTATGAGCAAATATTAATTCTTCTTTTTCCCCCTCTCTTTAGGTATTTTTGGTATCATTCCGCGTTGTCCGCTTCTGTTGTTGAGAAACTGATGCATGTGGTGGATTCCTTTAGCACTCTTTTAGGCAATCCAAATGAGATCTCTCCTATTCCTTTGTAGATTACTGTCAAAGTACAAGAGTCCAAACCAAGAATCTCTAGTAAATGATTTAGAAGAGGCAGGTGCATCAATTAAATAACCTGCACCTAACAGATGAAGAAAAGCAGCTCATCTACACAAGAGAGAGAGAGAGAATGAAATATAACAAACCACAAGGAATGGAGTTGTAATCATTATGCAGAATGCGTGAAAGTATATATATGACGCAGCCGCTGCCGTGTTTAAGACGAAAGAAGGCACAAGGACGGACGAGAAAGATAGAAGAATCTCTTCTAAAATAAAAGACAGCTGTTATTCCTACAAAATATTCCCTTTACGAAACTCTTGTCGGCTTTCATATAGAGGCGCTCATCTAATTAAGCACACTCAAAATACGAAATTAAACCAAATCTAACTCTAATTCTCAAAATTAATTAAAGAAAACCTAAAACTGAAAATTCGGAGGTCTAAACGATTGAATTTGGGTATAAAACTGAGCCAGAACAGCGAAGCAATTCGAAGTGTACATTTCGATAAGCTGTTTCCGAATAAGAGCTGCACGCTGAAAACGACGTGAAATATATGGCCGTTTTACTGAACCCAGGTCGCACCCGCATCAGCCGGGCGTCAATTGGCTTTATTTCGACCACATTTCACTCTGTACTGCTTCTCCATGTGTCCTAAAGAGCAGATCGTCTGCATCAATATACTGTAAAGTTGTTCAACACTATAAACTGAAGAAGAACAAAGGTGTTGTTACCTTCATGCCAAAAAGGAATGAAATTAACAGAGCTTGATTAGCTTCCACAGAATCTAGTCAAATCTAGTAAGCGGCAATAAATCTCGTGTCGATAACAAAATCAGCTCTGCTGATAACATCACCCTCCTTATAATCACAAACCAATTAAGATATATTAGTAAATTTCACAGTCCATGAAGAGACTACTGATCCATACTTCGAAATATTGGATTTAGATATCCCACACCACGTCCGGATGATACACAAAACTATATATACAATCCATTTGAGAGTACAACGAACTCGATCCCCAGAAAAAGAATAGGTTACAGAGAGAGTTCATTATGCAGTGATGCAGCGTTGAACCTGAAGACCAAATCCTCAGACCAAACGGATCGAGCATTTCCTTCATATTTTCCACCTTGCAAATGCCTCTTCTAACAAATTGGATAATCCAACCGACCGTTTCTAGCGCAAGTGGCAAATGGCTTGATGGTCGGTACCCGAGGTCCCGAGTTCGAATCCTAGTTGATTCACATTTCTAGCCAAGTCTATTTCTATACGAAATAAACGAAGTGGGTAGCGTGCTACCTTTCTCTCAGAAAAAATAAAAACAAGTTGGATAATCCGGAGGTGGGTGAGGAAGAACCGAATCCGAATCCGGCCCATTTTCCACCTGGAAAACCATTTTCCAGGTCGAATATTAATCCTACTAGCTCAAAATTTGGCCCAATAAACGAATGGGCCCAACCCACAAAGCCCAATAACACCCATCTGGATTTACGAACCGGATCCCGGCCCATCGGATCCCGACGGGGGACCGCGACGGTGTTCCGCACCATGGTGTTCACCGAATCGAATCCCCGGCCCCGCGCGAGCACGGAGTTGAATCCGCGGAGGTGCAATGGGTGGCTGACGTAAGCCCTAGCGGCCATGTAAGTAGGAGCCGGGAGTAGGGCGCGTGGCCCGGGGCGAGGACGAGGGCGGCGGCGGCGACGACGACGACGACGATCGTCGTCGTCGACGACGATGGAGTGGGCGGCCACCTTGAAGAAGAGCCGGGCGTGGAGCGCGGCATTGATCACGCGGAGCAGGTACGTCTCGCTTTCTACTCTACTTCGAGCTCGTAGGTTTCTGCATTTGCATCAAATTTTTGTTCAAATTTCACAGTAAAGTGAGTGTCTGATCAAGGGTTAGTACCTGCTAGGATTGTGACTTCATGGTAGGGTTTGGGGAAGGGGTAGGATTGGGGGCTCTTCTCAGATCGATGATGAGTGCGCCATAGAGGCGGTGGCTCGGAGGAAGGAGACATGGGCATACCACCATAGAGCAACCCTCTTGACCTACGACGTAGTAAGCGCTGGAATATCCCATGCCTGCATTTACGTATACTAGATAGGTTTAGTACCATGAAATAATAATTGAAGAGAGGATTGATATTTGCTATATACTAGATATGAGCCACATGCTTAAGTTCTTAGATCGAATTGAATTTGAATTGAGTTTCGAAGTTCTAATTTGGATTGGTATGGAACATTTTTGAATTAGTTGGTGGGATAACCCCTCAGTTACATTGTGTACGGTATAAGGAGTGAGCATTTGTAGGATGTACATGAAACCATGGAACTCTGAAAAGAGAACAATAATCTTAGTAAAATGTATAATGTGATTTTACTCTCAAAGATATAATGAACTGAGACAAAATTAGAAAATATAGCTCCAAAATGAAAGCAATGAGTGTATAAAGTGATTTACATGGAACGTGTGCTTGACGATGGCACCGTTGGCGACCAATGCCACGAGAGCAAGCACAACTGTTAGCAGCAACAACCTTGCCATGTCAAAGAGAATGTCAGAGAGGAGACGCACAATGCTGCTATTGTTCTAACCTCCATTTGTTTATGGAAATATATCATGCTTATTTAAAGGCATGCATAGCTGCAGTAGGGGTTTGTGTGAGATCCTGATCTAAGATGTGTTTGGTCGCGATTACATCATAAACAATTGTTTATAACACTATTCTTCTTTTTTTATAAAAAAAATTGTTAGTATTATTACTCTTTCTACTTGTACAAAATTAACTAAAGAAGAACGTAAAATATATTATAATTCCTACATTTCTACAATGATAGAAGACCTGATGATTAATTTATGCCCCGTAACTATGTGTTCCTCTAAGTTATTTTTATGAGTATCTATATGTAACTTTGACTACTTTCTCTCGGTCGGACACTTACTCTTATGGAAGTTCTTTCGTTCGTCCAACCGGGGGCTGAGGGGGCATCCGGCTCACTTCCAACTCAACAAAGTAGGGAGGAAGAAGAGAGAGTAAGAAGAGAAGAAATAAAAAGAGAAGAATAAGAAAAGGGAAGAGGAAGAGATATTGTCAGCAGAGATACTGATTAAGTCAAAGCATTTAGTAAGTTTCATATGCAACATTTAGTCCAGATTTAGCTTTTAATATATGACAAATTATTTCCAATAAGAATCTCCACCCCATTCAATTCTAGTTTCTAATTAATTAATTAAGAGAAAATGAATGGCTCTGATTGAGCTATGCCTTAAGGAATGACATGGTAGAAACAAGTCTGAACCATCTGACAGGCACCTTGTATATCCAGTTATTTTTATGTATACATATAATTGTCTGCAACCGGTAAATTTGCATATCCATTCTTTCAAGAAATTACTAAGAGATATTTATTACAAACATAGCGACAAATAGTAGAATCCCAACCAATAATACAAGCACAGAGTAGTTAAAGTGGGTTTTCATTCTTTAACCTGGTAAAATTTTAAACACGCTAGCACTTGGGGTAATCTGGCGGCGGCGGAGGGAGGATGGTGTCGGGTGTGGGCCCGTTCTCCACCTCGAAAGCCATGGCCAACCCAAACCGCAAGTGGGCGTCGAGGTGGCAGTGCATGATCCAAACACCGGGATTATTAGCCTTGAATCGGATCACTGCCCATCCGCCGTCCAGCACAGCGATGGTGTTCCGCACCTGCGGATCCACCAAGTTGTACTTCTTCACCGCTTTTGATTTGTTGTAGTTCCCCAGACCCTGTGCCAACACATAGAAATTGAATCCGTGAAGGTGCAGTGGGTGGTTCTCTGCTACCACAATCGCTGTGTTCTGCAGCACCATCTCAACCGTTGAGTTGTACTTCACCTTCGTCACCTTGGTCCCTTTCAACGTGTGCACTAACGGTGTCAAAGGGGGGTCGGTGTTCACGGAGTCGTTCGTGAAATCGAAGAATACTGGGGGCTTATCCGGAAAATCCCGCATATAAATTCCCTTCAAATTTTTGTAGTGCGCCGCAAGTAGCGAGGCGCTGGAAGGGAATTGGAAAGAGACGTTGTTCATGCTCGCAGCGAGCGCTCCTGTGGTCTGATTGCACAGTAATTGGTCCAACTCGCATTTTACACGTCCGAACCCAAAGGTGACGAACATGTGGCGGTTAACAGTGAGAGGAACGGTGGGTTTGCCCGGTCTGAGAAGACCGGTTAAGTTGGTGTAGAACTGATTTGCTGTAAGGGTATCATTGTAGGCAGGCATGGTGGGCATCGCCGGCTGCGAAGTTGACGAGGTGTTGCAGTACTCGACGATGCCTCTTGTAGTGGTGTTGTCGAAGGAGGCGGAGCTCTCCTCACTCTCGCTTTCATACCGGAGAGCCGCCATGTAGTATCTGTCTGGAGCGGCGTCGGCTGCCATTATGGCGTCAACCGTCTGTCCAGGCGCGATCACGATGACGTCGGTCTTGTAAGGGTTTGTGTAGCTCGCGTCCACAGCCATCACAGTGAAGTTGTGGCCGGCCACCTTGAAGAAGAGTTCGCTATTGAGGGCAGCGTTGATGATCCGGAACATGTATTTCTTTCCATACTCTACTTTCAACTTGTACATGTCTGTGGGAAAACCATATACTGTCAGTGTAGGACTTATTAACGGTGATATGAGACCGAAAAAAAATAGCAGGATTCATCCTGGAGGAGAGCTGAGATATAGCACATTGAATAGCACTCACGCTTTGAGTTTGGTTTGAAGCGCTATTCGATATTTCGTGTCCATTGTCCTATAGAACTTGTTCTATTATTATTTTCTTTTTCCAAAAATAGCTTATAGGTATGTACCTTTTTCTGAGCAATTGTAGAAGTCACCAGGTTTTCCATTAATAGTGAACGCATCAGATTTGTTTGGAGCGCGACCTTTCACGTAAGCGTCATCAGCCAAATCGGCCACATTAGCATTCCACCACTCACCTGCATAAATAAATTATTTTCTTAATGTCTATTATTTGATAATTTGATTAATAAATAGTTCCAAATTATTATTACCTAGTAAGATTGGGACTTCATGGTGGGGCTTGGGGAAAGGGTAAGTGTGAGGGCCTTCTCTCGGCCGGATGATAAGCGCTCCATAGACGGTGACTCGGTAGAAGGAGACATGGGCATGCCACCAGAGTGTGCCCTCTTGGCCTATAATGTTGAACTTATATGTGTATTTGTTACCGGGTTGTATCGGGCATTGGGTTATCATGTTGGGCCCATCGGCCCATCCACTTAGTTTCTGAAAAACCCCATGCCTGTGGCCCTCCAATGGTTAATACTTTTTAAATGATAGCATATTAGTGTGGAAATGAGTACTAAGAAATAATTAATCTATATTACCAGTGGATTGTCATGTTGTAGGGTGAGTGGTTGAGGACATGAATTATCACTTTATCACCCTCACTAACCACTAGTGTGGGACCTGGCATTTGTTGGTTTACGGCTGTGATAACTCTGGTTTGACATAGCTTGGTTATTGTCATGTTTCCGACCTACACATAGCACGAAATATTATTAAATTAGCTTGTTGGATCAACAGATTTACTGACCATTATGCTAATGACGTTTCCATAGCTATAAGAATCTAGTAGATGCATAGGAGCTACTACTAGTATCACAATCTGAGATAGTAAAACTATATGTGAAATGGTAAGGTTGTGTGGACCTTTAAAGTAAAATGTCCAACTTATGATTCATTATTGTCAGAACAGTTGAAGTTTGGACACCTACCAAATGAAAAGAACAATGCATGGAGTTCAATATTCTGGTTTACTCTTTGAGAATCATATATGTTAACGTAAGAAACAGGGCTTACATGTGAAGCTAGGAACAAGGATGCAAACTATTCTCGTATTTCTACCACCCATGCACAAGACACTCATAACGATTGAAATGAAAAATAATTGAGCTTTGTTAAAAAAAGAACTGAAAATTAATGAGCTCGTATTGGACTTGGTTACATGGAAAGTGCGTTCGATGATTGCAGCATCGACCAAGGATCCGAGGAAAGCAAGGGCAAAAGCTAGCATGAACATGTAGTGTGTCATTTTTAAGATTTGAAACAATAGAACTAATTGATATAGAAAAGATAAATGAAGAAGATGATGACTTCTTTCTTAGATTACTGTATCTTGGTGTGGCACAAACCATTAGTTATCTTATATAGATCACTGGAATGCATACTGATAATGTTGGTTAATGGTACGATGGTTGTGAGCTTGCGTGCGAGCAATGGTTTCATAGTCGTTTGGTAGTCATGATCAGTGCACTTTCCAAAGAAAGATAAGTAGCATTACATCTAGCAGTCAATCATCCTACCCTCTAAGACTTAGTTGGCTATTTAAATACTTAAATTTCTAGATAATAACATGAGGATAAGGGACTTAACCAAGTTTGAAGTTGCAGATGGGTTTGAAAGTAATCAAGTTCTGTCCATTTTTTTGTCAATTTCTGATATGTTAGTTAATTTCTGAACTTAGAAATATTCGAACTCACTCTTGTTTGCATTTTTTTTTTGTTTTACTTCCATCTATTAGTATTGTAATAGCGACTACTTCCCTTTTGGCGATTTTCAAATTTTACTTGTCTTCTGCCCTTCTGAGCCTCAAAGTTTATGGGATTCGATTGCTTGATACTGATGGAATTGGTCTTTGTTATCCAATCGCGGATCTACCGTTCTTCTGAATTTTTTTGTGATTTGACCATCACTTCGGAAATTTTTTTGAGGATCATCAATTTCCTAGAGTGATAGTAGCTTCAGTGTATGAAGATCTTTGTTGTTCTTGGCTCCTAATAGTTTTCATATTAGCTAGATTGCATTTTCATCTAACCTTCACAATTTATTAGTGTATGAACAAACTCTCCTACACTTGGTAGAAAAATTTCATTATCAAAATTCGTTTTCACGTGCTTATTGTTTATGGTGCTGTTATTTGCAAGTAGAGATTACAATGCCATTTTCGTGTGGATTAGGTAGATTGTTATTTCCTACTAATTCCATGTTGCCTTTGGACTCATTTATTAAATAGGTAAAATCTCCTTGTAAGTAGCCTATGGTACGTAATCGTATGAATTTTATTTGGTCCTTGAGGTAAGAACAAATTAATTGAAAACGTATTAAGAAAAGAAATTGTCTGAAATGGATTGTGAATTTGCTATTCTCCTTTTATTTTGTCTTCTTCTCTCTCATACCCCGAGAAAAAAAAATAGCAGAGGAAAAAAATATAAAGAAAAAACAGAAAATAGCCCAAGATGTTTATAATATTTTCTTCTTTTTTTTGTCATTCTTTCTATAATATTGGAATGATAAGAAAAAAAGTTAATGTTTAACAGTTATATCTATCACCATCTTGGCTTCTCCTTTCTATTTAATCTGTTGTTTGATGAAGGAGACCTAGTTATTTATTAGGCAACATTATGTGGTTAGGATTTAACATCTGAGTATAGTTGAGGGTGAAAATTAGTCCATATTTCCCATCAAATAACATAATTATAGGTGCCAAGTCCCACTTTGCATCAACCAAACTAATAAATATAGTGGTGCTCTTCGACTAAAATAAATAAAATAAATCCTTTAGTTTCGGATTCATTGGTTATAAACATTGTAGTGGGAGATTAGAATATTGTACATATACCATAAAGAATTTAGCCCCTCTAAATTTATAGTTTGGTACTACAAAAAGATGCTCCGTTCCAGGGGCTCAAATTAAGTTCTTATCTTGGCTATTTAGATGAAGCTAACAGCGACACTCAAAAAAGGTGGAATTGTTCGTCAAAGCGACGTAGACGTGAAAATGGGTCATGTATGGAGGAATCTTGTATTTCTGTCACAATGCCAAAAAGGAAAAAACAGAAGTGAGCTAACCTCTTTTTTGAGGAACGTTCAAAATTATTTTGCAAATTGTTGATCCATTTAAAAGGTTATAATTTGCATATATTAGAGGATCCAATTAAATCTTGTCCCACCCAGTGATTCGTGCACTTTACGTGAATCTCACGCAAAAATCAAAGGTATGAATCACGAGGGTTGATTGGATCTTCTCCTTTTCCCAAAAATTATTGGATTCGCTCGGTGCATTCGAATTTAAAAGATCCTTGTATCATTTCTCGGTGAACTCTTTATCTTCATCTCATATGTTAATTTCGATGCTCATTTATTTGGTTTCTTTTTATTTTAAATTTGTGTGATTGTAATCGAAAATAGTTTGAATACAAAGAAAGTAATGAAATAGATCTCTTAGGACAGAGGGAGCATATAATGGGAACATCTCAGTTTCTCGTTCACGTGTTTTGCGTAAATGGCCGTGCTTACGAAGGATGCAAACACATAAGAGAGCAATTAAACACCTCCATTTAAGCCATTTATTTAATAATACAGTAAATGGTAACAAACATGGTTGGTGCAAGTTCCCCCTTATTTAATTCTCTTCTAATCTTCTAGTTCCCAACATGTGTAAGCTCTAAGGTCCTCTCAGGTCAAATTGGTAGCTTATCTGGCTCGTAGTGATAATGTAGTTCCTTTCCTTAGAATTTAAGTAGCAATTAACAAAGTTTAGGACTAGGGCACCATCTTATTTTCTCCCAATATTTTTTTAAAACAGATCCAATTGTACGGCAACACATCAGGCTTCTATTCTTTTTTTAAGTATACATAGGCGTAATTCTCTAGGACGCAATTAAACGTTATCATGTTTAAGATAATTATCCTTTATCTATTATTTTTTTTCTTAAGTGATAATTTTTTTTTTCTCTTTTTGTATTTTATCGGCTGAGGGAGGTTATAAGGTTCCACCAAATCTGACTTTAAGTGGTTAGGTAAAACAACCTGTCAAAATGACAATTTCTTCTTACTTACATCCTCTGACAATTTCATCTGTGCTTTATTTGTTTTTCAAATTTTATTTTCTAAAACTTAACACGTGTTTGTCTTTATAAACTGATATAAAAAAAAACTTACGATAGCATTTATAACATGATAAAATTCATATATTTTTCGAAGTTAACTTGTAAAATTTTAAATAGCTATTCACAAGAAGGACAAAATTAGGTGGTCCCGTCCCATGTAAATATTATAACTTTAACTATTATTATTATTTTATCTTTTCGTACAAACCTGATGATACAAATTAGTCACATTAAGATGGGCCACATCACTGGACCCGGACCCATAAAGAGAGACAGAAAGAGGGAGAAAAGAAACCACCTAGGCACCTACTCCTCCTCAAAATCCTCACTCCTCTCCTCTCCTCTCCTCTCCTCTCTCTTCTACGAAGTACAAACTTCCCAATGCTCCATAAATTAATTTTTATTGCTCTCATTTCCCATTTCAAGAGCTTTTTCGAGTAGAAATCGCTGAGGAGAAGCTCAATTAGAGATTTGCAGGAGCACCAATTTTATGGGCATTTCCTGTTTTCGAAGCCCTTTGAAAAACCATCATCGAAAAGATCGCATTTTTGGGGTGGTTCTTACGCCTAAATTTCTCAGCCAAAATGGCAACGAAGGGGGAGAAGCCCCGCGCCGATGCGTCGTCGGAGAGCGCCGGCTCCCGGTCCGGCTCGCCCGCCGGAGTTGAGGAGGGTTCTCCGAAACGCTGCGTCTCCGAGGGCTCCCTCGACGTGGATTTGGAGAGAGGGCTCTCCGAGATCGACGAGAAGCGCGGCGCCGAGAAGCCCGATAAGGGGAAGCCGAGCAAGGCGGCGGAGAGAGATTGTAGGATCTGCCACCTCGGTTTGGAAAGCGCTTCTCCGGAGTCGGGTTTGGCGATCGAGTTGGGTTGCTCTTGCAAGGATGATTTGGGCGCGGCCCACAGGCAATGCGCCGAGACTTGGTTCAAGATCAGAGGAAACAAGTAAGCCGCCGCTGTATAATTTCAATTACCCCATTTTGTTCTCTCAATTACCAGTGTTTCCATGTTCTTGTTTTATTTGTTGTGCGCATCAACGCCGCAGTTGGCGTTAGGCTTTAATAATTAGATATAATTGCTGCAGTTCTAAGTAGGCGGGTTGTTAGCTTAAATGTGGAAAAGTTGCGAGAACTGATAAAAATAGAAGAAGATTATGGTTAGTGGTATCGTTGTCTCCTTTTGTTTAATTTTGTCCTCAGTTTCTTAGGAATAACTTATCCGAGCGATGTCGTTGCATCATTTATTATAGAATAGTAATAGCAGTTTGTTCCTGTTTAGCATCTCCCTGAATATACTGAGCCAATTTGTTTACCGCCGTCTCACCTGCTCCGAAGAATATAAGATTACTCATCGATTAGAAAAGTCATCCGTCCTGCAATATGAAGGTATATTGATCGTATTTGTGCGTTTGGTTTCTTATTTTGTTTGTTTTCTGAGGAGTTTGATGCCTTCGTCAGCCATGATTTCGTGCAAATGAGTATCTTCGTCGGATCTGTCATGACTACTAGACATGAAGGGAGTGCATGCCGAGCATGGTTAAATATCTCATTGAATGGCCATTACTTATTATGTCAGTCTGATGTTGGCTTGACAATTTTCTTTGCATGACTATAACTAATTTGTAGTCGTGGGAAGTAGAGATAAGCTAAAATTAGCGTTGGCTGGTCTTTTTAACAAGCCGTGCAGCTTTTTTTTTTTTTTTTTTTTTTATTCTAATCACAAATCATCGAAAGAAAGAATTTTAACCACACTCATGGAGAGCATCATTTTTACATTGCTGTAATTCTATAAACACTAAGGATGAGGCCGTCAACTTGTTTTGGCCGGTAATAATTGAACTCCTAGTTTCAACACTGACCTTTATAATTCATTTGTAATCAAAATCAATCTCTTGGTCCATTTCTAAGAGAATATATTTCTCGGGCCCCTAAATTTCTATGAAGGACTATGGTTGATTGTGAAAACCTTGTTATCCAAATCGCTGTTGTCGTTCACGTTTACGTCACTTTTTTGAAAGTTGATACAATTTTTGTCCAGTACTTAGGTCAGTTTGAACATCAGTTTGACTCTTGCAAGCTGTCGTTCTCGATATGAAACGTTCTGACATCCTTTCCCTAGATTCGTAGGATATGAATACTAGGATGCGTGTTGGTATTAATTTTTTAAAAAGTTGTTCGGTATTTCTGCCTTCATGGGGTGTTGATGATCTATAAATCAGTGAATCTAGGACTGATTTACTGTGGTCAAGAATTTTTGCTCTTAGTTCTAATTAAACGTGGATGCCATTTACTCCTCTTTTGTATTCTATTTAGAGTAACATCGCTACAACTTCTAACTTTCTAAAAAGTTTTATCTGATCCTTTTTCTGTTTTCCGATTCTAGAACCTGCGAAATTTGTGGGACAATTGCTCGCAATGTAGTCGGTTCGGGTGAGACCGAGTTTATCGAGCAGTGGAACGAATCAAATAATGCCACGGCTACACCTGCATCGACAACCGAAGCGCGCCCCTTTTGGCAAGGCCACCGATTCCTCAACTTCCTCCTCGCTTGCTTGGTCTTCGCCTTTATAATCTCCTGGCTCTTTCATTTCAATGTTCCAGGCTAAATTTGGAGAATTTTGGTGGAGTGTTCCCTTCTTTTAATAACCACCATCACTGGTTGGGAAAAGCTTCAATAGACAATCAGGTGCCTCAATCGACAGCGGAAGCATCTTTTAGTCTAATAGTTCTTACTGAGAGATAGAAGATGAGGGAAAAGAAACATGATGAAGCTGGAGATGAGCATGAGAAATGGAACTGAAGTTATCAACCCCTAGTCGGCTCGAGCCTTCAATATGTTTGCTTCTGAATGTTGAAGTGCTTATGACACATCTTTGTTAACTTAACTTTTCGACGTAAATTTCTTCTTCTTTCGATTTCTTCCTCAGTACTGTGACTACTGTGATTGTGTTTCTCTCTGAGCAATAATACTTCATGCTCTGTCGCTAGCAAAATTAATGGTTTCAGTGCTAAATTGTTGAAACATTACAGAGACGAGGAAACCGAGAGGCCTCCTTTTTTTTAATCTTTTTTAAGTTCATAAGCAAAGAATGTGTGGAGAACCACCAACTATGGGTTATTTTGATCAACTTAGATTTTCATTAAATAATTGCAGAATATCTCGTTAATTTACAGAGTATCCTATTCCAAATGGTACATGAATTATTAAGCTGGGTCGGAATTTTTTGAAATCAAAAGGTATAACTTTTGGGGGATTTGAAATTCATAAAAATAAACCGAAGGATCTGTTTCCAGATCACCTACATTATTTTGTTTTATACATAATGGACCGTATATGGGCCTAATTGGGTTGCGGAGCCCATGATGAAGTGCTACTTCCGGGCCTCACAACTTTTGCTAAGGCCCAATTATGTGTACCCGTTTCCAGCCCAATACCGGTCCCCGCGTGCTAAATATTTTTCCTTTTTTTTTCCTTTTTTTTTTTTTGTTTTTCCAGGTGACTTGTAGCAATGGCGGCTAAAAATGGCCCGATGGATATTGAAAAAGAGCAGGTAATTACTGTAAGCAACATTTTTTTTTTGGAGATATTAAGCACCAATTTGAAGAGTTTAAACCTAAATTAAAAAGTTTCCATTAGATCGAATGGCTCTCTACATGTGAATCCCATTTTTCTTTGTATATAATGCTTTAGTTTGCATCATCCACATGTGTATCTCTCATTTCACAATGCGTCGAAGATCTGTAGTTGCGAGTACAATTTACAAAACTTGTGGAAAAATTACAGCATAATTTGAATATCTCCTCTAATCTCTCTATGAATCTATCATAGTTTGAGTACTATTATCACTTGTTTTTCTATTTATGATCTTTGTGTAGATTATGGCTCACATTGCTTTCTCTATTCATTCCTTTTTGATGCCTTACAATTGCCTTTTCCGTGAACCCTAAGCAGATTTTTGGGATGGCGGAGAAAGAGATGGAGTACAGGGTTGATCTTTTCAACAGGTAAGTTCACTTTGATTTATGAGTACTATATCCGCCATTGGTTGTTCGGCTTTTGAGCCCACTACTGCTTGTCCTAACAGCACTACTCGAACAACACTAAATCCTTACAGCCGGGACGAACCGGCTGTAAGGTTTGTCCCACCTATAGATAGCTTACGACTTCACAAATACACGTGATGACACAATTTATTCGCAAATGCAATCTCTATAAGATATGAAATTCTGCCATGGAAAACAATGCGGGTTGCAATGTTCTTGAAGAGGTCTTTGATTTCAAAAGAGGGTGGGGCGAGACCTTTTCTCCCCTTGTTGTTTATGTATGTAAGCAAGATCATATGATTTTATCAAACTCATGGCTTCTGTGGTAGCAAATTATCGTACATTATTTACCCAAGTTGGATAATTGTCATGGTGATGATGTTTGTTGCAAGCAGTAATGCATATGTTTGGCTATTTTCTCGTGTATAGATCTAATATATTGGACTTTTCTTCTGTGGTCTGTTGATCTAAGTAGCTTGCCTTTTAGTTGCCTTTCGCATCGTAAACTTGTGCTGGGATTGTTTTCGGAAGTGTTTCTTGTTAGAGTTCAAATAAGCTCGTGATTTGCCACAAAAAAGTCCTCCATGCTTTTTTCTCGTTTCTGCTATGAAAAACAGAAAAGTGTATTATAGTTAATTGGCAGGATTACATATATAACTAAGCTGACAAATAGTTCTTACTTTAAAATTTTATGCAGGCTTACAAAGATCTGTTTCGATAAATGTATTGACAAAAGGTATGTCGAAGTTTCCTCGTTCTTTTAACTCTATTTCTTTGTTTAAGATATGGAGAGTTGCATTAGTTCGATTTCAGATCATTTTTAGGATATATTATATGGCTTATGTGCCCGAGCTTATACTGATTTTGATAAGATGGACCTAGGTTTTGAAGATTTTCTTTTTTTTTATATATAATTTACGGATACAAAATCGGAGAACTCATCTTATATCTCCTTTTCTCCCCCTTTAGGTATAAGGAATCTGAGCTTAATATGGGTGAAAACAGCTGCATTGATCGCTGTGTTTCAAAATATTGGCAGGCAAGTTATTGAAAATTTCTTCTCTTGAAATCCATAGTAGTGAATCATATATCCATGTTTGTAATTGTCGAGCATGCTGCTTGGTGCATTATAAATTGTTTGATATAAGAAATTCGGCTACCTATTGACTGATCAAAGGATTGAGGATTAGCGCATTAACATCGATAAGAAGTTCTTGGTATCAAGCTATATATAATTAGCATTGCACGCACACTTTTCCAACTTATAAATTTAGGTGAAAAAGGATACATGTTCTGCAACATTTGTTTATACTGCGTACGAAATGCCCTGATATGATTCTTGCTACTCCTCTAAGCCGCTCTCTTTCTCTTTTTCCTATTTGTGTTTTTGTTCATGGAATAATCGTTTGGATATTATAGTTGGAAAAACATAATCATAAGTTAACTTTTGAAACTTGAGAGTGCTCTTTCTTTTTGTACAGTTGTTATGTAGCTGCCTCCTTTTGTCGGAAACAAAATATAGTCATCTTGTGTTCTCACATTGGTTCTTCCATTCGAATCATATAGGAACTTGTTTTTAATGTGCCATTCTAATTGAAGGGACTTAATTTTCCTTGTGTTTATTTTTTCAGCTGACCAATCTAATTGGGCAATTGCTTGGCTCCAATCGGCCACCGCTGTGAAGTCGCTGCTGCAGTGTTATAGCAGATTGTTACCTTCTCTTATTAACAATTGGCGGTTCTGATCAGTGTTCCTCGCGACACAAACGGGTCGGGCCTCTAACCGGAAACTACACAATGAAATGGAATGATCCAAGATGTAACTGATTTGATTGTTTCTCTTCTCACTGGAAGAGTATTTGTTCATGTCTTGGACATGTACTCTAATGACTGGTGGATAAAAATGCATGCAGTCCCCCTCATCTGCAGGCGATTTTGAAATAGCATTCCTACATCTTCCTTTGGTGGCACTCACCTCAAATTTTGTTTGTTTTAATCTGCGTTATAAAATTAATCGGGTGGTGCGATCCCATAGAAAATGGGCCCATAAGGCCCATGTCCGATTTGGCACCCTTAAGACCTGTGACGCTTCTTCATATTTGTGGGCCCAAAATTCACAAAAAGGCCATAGTTGACTTTTTCTTTTCCTTTTTTTTTTTTTTTTTGAGATTGGATACCAAACTCTGATCCCAACTTTAGGTTGCTAGAAATTTAGATTTAACGCATTTGCTGTTTTTTAGCAAACAAATTTGCTGTCATGCTAGTAATGACGACAAACCTTATTAAATTTCAAACAAATTTGTTTTATTCATCAAACGAGAATAACTCAAATTAAAAGAAACAAAAGTGTAGAGAATGGCATTAAGTTATTAAAAAAAAAAAAAAAAAAAAAAAAATCTTTACAGGTGGAACATATCGGTGGAGCACTAATTGATAATAGCTAATAATATAAATACCACAAGGGACAAGCATTTAATCTGTATGATGTTGACTCAAATGCATAGTGGATATAAGTTTTACTGATCACTGTAGAACATTGCATACAAGGGATGTGTTAGAATACCAAGCTCATTTAGCAAAAGCTGAAATCACCTCAAAGACAAATCAACAGAGAAAAGAAAGGCAAAAAGAAGAACCCATAAACAGCCCTACATGCAATTGAAAAACCCAAAAGAGAGCTGATATAAACAAAACAGACAAAAAAAAATCTACCATTCAGAGCTATACAGTTCTGTTCCTGCTGTTGAATTTGGCTTCCAAGGTAGCACCATCTTTTAGTATTTCTTGGGCATCACTCTCCATTCCGAGGCTGAGAAGCGCCGCCGCCTGTAGATAGTAAGCAGTCGGCCACTCGGGCGATACAACTTGTGCTTGCATTGCGTCTCCTAGGGCTTCTTGAAGCATGTTGCTCATTAGGTAAGACAAGCAGCGGCGAGCTAATACAGTTGGAGAAATCATCGTGCCAGTATCAATAAACTGCAACAAACCAAAAACAAAAACAAAAAAAACATTTGTATTAAGCCTACCAATTCTATGCATAAGATGAAGAGGGCCAACAGAGTAAAGAAGTGATTGAAGTCGACACTTAAAAAGCTAGTTGAGAAAGAAACAATTTACATTTTCGTCAGTTCATATGAGACTAAAAAAGTTAAGAGGTAAGTAAAACAGGCAATCATAATCATCTAAAGTTTCCTGTGTTTGGAAATGCGGGCCTTGGCCATCAGCATCCCTATCTTCCACAGAAAAACAGGATAAGCCAATAACAAGTTGTCAACTATATTTAGTCAGCCATGAATATAAATCTTAGTGTTGGCCTTTACAAACCTGAGTGTAGTACTCAATTGCAGTTCCAAAATCTTTAGCTCGGAAAGCAGAATCTCCATGTTTCTTACTATTCAGAGTCTCCTGCATTTGGTTGGTCCACATCTGGAAAGATAGCTGCAATTGGAATAATGCATGTAGCGCAAATTTTAGACATTAATCAGATAATGAAACAAGTGGCATAAAAATAGTAGCATCAATTGGAAGGAAATCCACTTTCACTCATAAATTTTGTGTAAATTATAAAATGAAGAGAGTTCCAGGAAATCAATGTTTTATCATGCATTTAGGAAGCCAATACCCAGTGGCACTTCATTTTCAAGCCAAACTAGACGTGATTAATGAATGAAGTTAAGGCCAACAGCAATGAATGCATTGACTTCTTTTTTTTTTAACCCCTTTTTCTCTCTGCAAGAATCTCGTCCAGTCGTCTCGTAATATAGGTAAAGAATTCTTTGGCTTAGCTCCAAGTGATTTATCTTCTGACCAATCTCAGTGGTAACATTGTCCAGCGGAATTGAAAACCCGACGTGATGCAACCTCAACCTTGGCGTAGTTGACCCAGTATAGTTCAGAAGTGTGCATACACTGATCTGATTATTTACAGTTGTATGTTCTTCAAAAGGAAAGAGATTATTTTGCTGTCGATACTGTAGATAATAAAATGTAAAAGAAGAACAAGTGTTGCAGAAAATGCAATGCATTTTGTGTGTATTTACAAATGAACTGTTCCTCCTTTAGTCATCATGTATCCTTTCAGGCAAGCTAGGAAAGATCAGGAGGATCTCACATTACTTTACGAGGCAAGAAAAATCTATAAAAATTTGAGAAATGATATAGAGGCACTATCTTATCTTACCTCATTGGCGACTCCCTCATCATCCTTGTATCCAACTTTCTCCAGTATTTCATGTATGGCAGTAAGGTCCACTCTAGAACAAGCTTCACCAAGAGGAGATACCGAAGGCCTTTGCACTGTGGCGGCAGGTGCACGTTCAATTCCCATCATTACATATGAAGGAACCTGCTCAATGAAATTGACTGAGAATTGGATTGTCCATTGGCAACGAAAACAACATAGACAGAAATAGAGAAATGCAATAAGCTCGCTGTGAAAAGGATAATATATTAGCCAATAAATTTAAAAAGTCCTAATCATGGGGTTATTCTTATAAAGGTCTAAAACAAATTTTTATTATTAAAAAATTAAGGTCTATGGCATTGTCAAAGTTTCAACTATAAAGAAATCAGAATCAGCACAATGAGACAACAAACAACATACAACATGAAGTAAACTGCATTACGTATCAAGTTTACGTCTACAGGAAAGCTTTGTGATCTTTTATTTATGTGACAGCAAGGAGATCCTTAGTATTCCTAAACAAGCAGCTAGGTGGTAAGCGATTACCTCTGCATCTTTCTGAAGAGATGTGAGAGCAGTCACCAACGACTTTACATTTGGCCTCTCACGAGGTTCGATTTGCAAACAGCGAGAAGCTAATCGCACCACCTCAGTTCCATCGGTACTGGAGAAATGCCCCTCCAAACAAGAATCCATCAGTACAAGAAAGTTCTTACCACGGATCAAATCAAGAGCCTGCAGCAGAGAAACAATTCAAGCCAATTTAATGATAAACAAAATACAAGTGTGATAATGCTCAAATCAAGTCTTAGAGAAAATGGTGTTCTCATTATATGATGAATGAAGCTTTAGCAAACAAGGATGAGTCCTTTTTTTCCTCTCTTTTTTCTTTGTGATGAAATGAGTGAATATACCATTTTGCTTCGACGTATTCCCAGTGTTATTGCATGCATACTTTTCGAAACAGATTTGGCAAAACAACGATACCATGAAAGATCAAGTCTAAGAAGGTAACAGCATTCAAATCATTAATGATGTCCTAAACTAGAACTGAATTTAACAAAGAAAGTACACCAAAAATCAGTGACAAGTCTAACTAACCGTGTCCTCAGAGGTAAGAAAATACTTGCTAAAGCAGAGAATTCAGTTAGGATAATTATCCTTACCATGAAAGTGTTTATGGGCAAACTACAATTCTGAGAAGCATCTAGTTAATCCATGATGCAAGTGCACAAGGGAAACTACATGTAGTGCAGTAGTACAATACAGCACTTACATATGCAAAAGCACTCTTACATTAAAGTGAGTTACCAGAAAATTTACAAGAACCACAATCTATTACTACTACTGCTGAGAAAGGATGTGATCTGGAAAATCTCGTATACCAATGTTTCAGCCCTTCTAGAAAATATAGAACAAAGGTAACAATAGTTGGAAAAGTACATTAATCGAAGATCAAGAAGAAACTTACATGGCTTGGTGGAATGTGCTTTCCACTTAGAAGATCAAGCAAAAGAGTCCCAAAGCTGTACACAACACTCTCTGGTGTCACTCTCCCTGTGAATTAGATCGAGTGAGAAACAAAACTATAACAAGCCAAAGAATAACTACACAATAATCTCTAAATTTCTCAAGGGGATACCTGTTCTAAGGTACTCTGGAGGCGTGAAGGCCAAATTAGTGCTATAGCTCTTCCCATCCCTACTGTTCTTCATGAGGCCGAAACAGGACAACCTGGGATTACCATCCTGCCCAAAATTGGTACAATTCAACATGAATGGAGAAAGCCCATTAAAAAAAAAACTCCAAAATTTCCCCTGTACAGTGACAAATTTTTAACCTGATCGAAGAGCACTCTGTACGCATTGAGATCGTGATAGATTGCTTTCCCTCTGCTGCTGCAATAGTCCAACGCCTGCGCCAAGTACAGCGCAACCCTTATCCTCATCGCCCAACTCAGAGGCTGAGTATCCCCTGCCATAAATCATATATAATCATGACGATGAAAACCCCATCAATTACATTCTAAACCTACCACCATTCAATTCCCACATTTCAGAACGTCATATACACCGCCCACTTCCGCCGAAGACCAACCTTAAACCACCGATTACCATTTTCCAATGACTAAGCGGACAATTAATTAGAATGCAAATCGCAATTGCTAAAACAACTTTGATATAAATCAGCGCCATCATAGAAGGAGCGACGCTTACATAATAATCGAGAGCATGATACTTAAAATGGATCATCAAACAAACAATTAGGTAAAATAAAATGGAAAGGAAACAAAGAACTGGGGAAATGCAGGGTTCGTACAGTGGAACAGGTGCTTAGCTAGGGTTTCATTGGGCATGAACTCGGCGACGAGGAGCCGCTCATTCCCTTCGCAGCAGCATCCAATTAGGTTCGCCGACCTCTCGCTCCTCAGCAGCCCCACCGATCTCGCCTCCTCCTGCCACCAAACCAAATCCAAACCACAAAAAAATCAAAAAACAAAAAAATCAAAAACCAAAACAAGGTGAAAGAGAAGGATCGGTGCTAGGGTTTGGCGTACGAGGAACTGGCGCGCGTCGGGCCATGCGGCGCGGTTGAAGCGCTTGATGGCGACGACGCGGCCGGTGTGGAAGAGCGTGCCGCGGTAGACGACGTTGGGCGCCTTCTCGCCGTGCTCCGACACTATTCGCTCCGGCGAGAACCCGTCCGTCGCCGCCCGGAGCTCGTCCAACCCGTACTCCGCGAACGCCGGCGCCGCCGCCGCCGCATCGCCCTCTCCCCCATTCTCTGCACCCCATCCCACCCCAAAATAAATAAATAAATAAATAAAATAATAATAATAATCATCATCATCATCATAATCTCTTCGTTGAAGGAAGTAAGAATCAGTACCGAGATCGGTGGATTCGAGAACGGAGGATTTGAAGTGGGGAGGCCACCAACAGAGCGAGTATTTGGAGCAGCGAGCTCCCATTCGTAGCCGAATTCGTTCGCAAAAACAAGCCAAGAACAACACTAGCGTATACTCCTTACTAGAGCCAAGGATTTAAAACGAGCAAAAAGCGAGCGAGCAAATTACAGCTCAAATAATGATGAAGTTGAGAGACAAAGAAAAAGTGAGGGACATGTATGTGTTTTGCAGATCCAAGGTTTCTTTCTTTCTTTTTTCCTGCTGCGATCTTTCTCACTTAACCTTTCTTTCCTGCTGCTGCTGCTGCTGCTGCTGCTGCTGCTTTGTTTTCCCCTTTTCTCTCTTTGCTGGCTAGTAGGTGCTGTGCTCTGCATATATATTTTTCTAATGCTGTATTGTCATCATAGTAGTTAAGTTGTATTCTGCTACTCTCCTTTTGCTCTCCGTATGTTACCGTCATGTGTGTGTATGTATTATATATTATATTATATTATATTATATTATATATATTGCCGTTGCATTCTCTCTTGTCTTGTGTGCTTATTTCTCTACAACACCTGGCGAAAGGACCACTGATAGGTATAAACAGAAGCATACGACGGTTCGAAGAACGAAGCAGCAGAGGATTCTCTACAGTCTCGGTTGTAAGGATGAATCTGACGCCGCAGGAGTTTTTCTCCTTGCAATTATTACGAAACCAAAAAAACTAAAAAAATTAATATATCCTATTTAAATATAGTATATTTGATTACCGCAAATTACTTACTGGCGTGATTTATAGTACAAGATCAATAGAACTGTTAATTCGGATGTTAACTGCAGCAAAATTACTTATTTAATCTTAATAAAAATAATAAAAATAATTTTGAGAAGAGCTGCTCTTTGGAGAGTACAGTATGATGAAAATTATAAGCTGTGTTCGGGAGGGAGTTATTGTCTATCGTTATACGACTTGTCATATATATTGGGTCATATGGGATTTATCCGTTCTCTTCCCCAAAATGGTACATTCTCGAAGAGCCGTATATTCTTCTTGTTGATCAACGATGATCACAATATCAGGCCCAGATGAAAAAATCCTAGGAGAGCCGCCGACTCCAACTATCGTCTGTCATACTCTCACAAAAAGCTCAAACGACCTTCAACAAAAAGGTACATATACCCAAAACCGACATACTACACTACTATACTATTAATAACACCAAGTCATTGGTGTTATTAGCTTCTCGATCCTTAGATGAAAGAATGTGCGGTTATGTTGATAGTGGTCCCCTAAGGTTGAGTGGGTGGTTGGTTGAATAGTATGATCTAACGGGTGAAAATGATCAAAGAGGTAGATCTAACAGTGAAAAATCCGATAGCACCAAGCGTTTGGTGCTATCGATAGTATAGTAGTCGAACTCTCTCTCTCTCTCTCTCTTTATATATATATATATATATATATATATATTGATAAACTATATATCTGCTTAAAATTATTGGGGTGGACAAAAAAGCTAATATTTTTAGTTTTATCAAATTTGATTTACAACCAAATTATAATATAATTTTTTTAAAAAAAATCTCCCAGTAGGCCCAGTTACTTGAAATACACTCTCTACTAAGTATTTAAATTAATCAAAGGCCGGAGATATATAAGAGCATAAAATTTAAGCACGAACTCCTGACCAGAAAGCCGATAAGTATATATAATGAGGAAACCACAAAGACGAAGCCACGTATCCGGATGGTCGAACAACTACAATCCCTTCTTGCAGGGAATCCACGAGAGCCCAAAGTTACGTTTCTAAGCGTCCCGGCCCATGCGCTTTGAATCGCCACGACTCATTTCGTAAAAATGCGGCCACCAATTAAGAAAACTCCGTTTAGAAGACTAAGACATCTAACGTACGAGTCTAAAAAAAAATGAATAAACAAATTATTAGCAACTCCAATGTGTGACTAAATCTTAGTTAGGTCCAAGTGCATTAACGTGAAACTAAATTAACAATTACACCGTGTTTACCCCGTCATCAATTTCACTAGCCAATCAAATCAAAAGGAGACTAGGATATGATGGCTAGGAATAAGACGTTAGACGTATGTAAATTCTCTTATATTTAATTGTTGATTTGGCTTATCAATAGTAGTAGGTGTACCTAAATTATCTTTTCACATAATGGCGAGAACAATTATTTGATTACAAGGAGCTGCTTTTTTTACAGCACCTTCTTTTTTTCCCCTTTTTAGTAATTTCACTGTTTCACATAGAGCCAAACTTGGCCAAATTATGGTGTGTGTGTATATATATATATATATATATATATATATATATATATATATATATATATATATAAAAGAGGGGAGTTTGCAAAAGATCAAGTAGTTGTTTTGGGTAATGCATATTAGTTTTTCTTTTGGGTTAATTAGCAAAGTGTGATTACTCTCATTAAAAACAATAGTTTTTGTGTATGTATATGTGTTCCTCATCATAAGTTTGCTGAGGAATCATTTCATGAAAAAAGTAAAAGAAAAGTTTTGTCAATTAAGAGAAGGACCACAGTCAATGAGCAGCAGGCTATCAGTTCTAGTAGTCTGCTGGTGGGTCATTTGGGAAGTCAGAAATGAAACGATCTTTCGAAATGTCCAGCCGAATTTCCTGCTAGCTGCTCACAAGTTGAAGTCACTGACGAAGTTTTGGAAACTTCTTCTACCGGCAAATCAGCTCCACCACAACTCGTAGTGTTTTTTTTTTTTCACTCTTTCTCGAGGCCTTGCCTCACCCATGTAGCCTAATTCACCTCCCCTATGAATGAAGCGGGTAGCATGCTACCTTTTCCTAAAAAAAAAAGAGATATTGATCTTGGAAAAACTAATCAAACATTAATTACAAGTGAGTTAAATTTGTGTCCTTTTGCTTCATTCTTATCCACTTTCAGGCATGTTTTCACTTTGTCAATCACGGATTCCACATTTTGGATTGATCATATGAATCATTCATGTGGAGTGGATCACAATCAAAGTGTAAATATATAGTGAGGAGGTTTATTCTATCCATACACAAGAATCACTATTACCTCGTGATAAGAGTGCACATATAACTCGTGAGCTTCATTATTAAAAAGCCCACTCACGCCAATTTCTCCGTTACCAATTTATTCTCTCTACATTAATTCAATTAGGTACATGCTTGTGTTACTCCATTAATATGTACGTGTATAATAACTTTTTCCCTAGATCGTGTGGTTTTATTAGTTATTATACTCATTATATGTACATATCTATATATACACACGATTTCTTCGTCCCCACGAGGCCTCTTCTCTTATAATAATTAAATGTCACGTATAAATGTGGACTACTACAAATCACTTGTGTGTAGCACTGTAGCCTTCAATAAGGAAAGGTACTGTACTGATAATTAATACTTGGCAATAATAATGGAAAGGAAGGAATAAAGCGTGACGAGCTGTATGAGCAGTTTAATAACTACACATTTATTTATTCCAAGTGTTAGTGATCTCGTCCCCAACGCCATCGCACCATGCATGCGCCCGAGAATAGTAAAACTTGTTCAAATCTATTTAATTTCCTTCTATTTTTAGCTGCAGCACGTCAAGAATAATAAAATAGAAAATAATTTCTTGATATTTATATAATGTGTGAGGATATTTAATTCTATATTGAAGCCTCTCTTCTTGTCGGCAGTGGTCTTAGATTTTGACGGAATGTAAAAGTTCTAATTTAATACTTTTTTTTAATTTTACTGTAATAAAGAGCTGTATCTGGGGGTACTTTAACATAATTCATTTCTTAAAAGAAAAAAGAGATATTATCAGACAGTAGTAGTACCTTGTCGAACAACAGCGTACCCTACAACATTGCTGGACAAGGCCTAATTGAGGACCAACAGTTAGAGCATCACAAGAAAGATGATTACATGGCCCTTTCTTTCCCTCACCTTTTTAGTGGAGAAGAAAAGATGTTGGAGGAGGGGACTAGTGGGGTTCTGGCGAAGATCTTTGCAATCTCATTTTCCTATTGAATACAGGATTTGCACAGTGTAATGTTGGTCTATATATATAAGATAAACTGTGAATAATAAGGGCTCATGGAACTAATTAAAAAGGACTTAGATGGTGTATGTTTGCTCCTGTCCCTAATGATGGAGATGCAGTAGGCAAGCAAGGGAACAACAAGGCATGGAGATTACGAAGCTCAGCCCCCATGCCCACGTGGTGTGCAAGCCTTTTAGCTGTAAACAGCCATAAGTGCAAAGCCTTACTCAATGCCCAACGCCATGATAGCTATCCAAGATAACATACATATATTTTGTGTTCTTTTGGTTTGAAAAAGCAGGGTAGCATATTTTGTTATTTATATCATACATAGAAAGTCTAATTGCTTAAGGTACATAACTAAATTCGGTCTCTGTCTTTGTTGGTTGTCCTATACATGTTATGATAATTTTGGCTTTAAAAGGATCATCATGGTTGTAAAAAATTTTATTATGTTTCGATGTTAAAACAAGTACTTACTTATATAACTGTGCAAGATAGGTATATATAATAAATATGCTAATTTTCGTATCTGAAGAGAGCAGAATTTTTTTTTTTTTTGAAAGAGAAAGGCAGCATATTATCCGCTTCGTTTATTTTTTTAGAAATAAACTTAGCTGAAAATGTGAAGCAACCGAACTTTGAACTTGAGACCTCGGATACCAACCATCAAATTTTTTTCCACTTGCGATAGGGACGGTTAGTGAGAACAGGAAATTTTGTTTTAGCAATACAGCAATTTTTTTTTATTTATGGGATTTATAACTAAAGCACACCTCATGATTCTCATCCTCTTGCTCATGTCATTTTAGCACTGCTTTTCTGAAAGACCAAGAGATTAAACTACTAAACAAGTTTGCTAATCCCACAGAAATGGAACATGATTGCTGTTGCTTTGCTCCATCCACTTCTCGTGTAATGAGCTTATATGAGTCAACACTATACTTGAAATTAAATGTCCTTTTGTGAATCCCATACAATTTTGAGATCTCTTTTAAATAAATACAAAAACAAAAAAAAAATTAAAACAAAATAATAAATATGAGAAGCACAGCAAACATGAGATATAACTAACATAGACATGGACTTAAAAGTTTCGACCTTAAAAATAGATACAAAGCAATTTTTTTTAAAAAAATACAAAGCAACTAGGTAACGTGGTTGACTAGCCCACCGAAGAGTATTTACATGTGCAAGCAAATTGCTTTATGCCTCCTTTGACTAAATCACATTGACTTGACCACCACCGAATCAAATTAAAAAAAAAAAAAAAAAAAAAAACAATCGTTTTACGTAATACGAACGAAGGAAAGCAAAAAATTTCAGTTTCAGCTCTTAAGAAATAATTCAAAGCACAGAGAGGTCCAGGTGCATTCAACCCTTCCAGGGCTCAAATATAATAGCTAAGCCATGTGATAACTGTAGCTACACATGTGACACACTCAATAAGGACTATAGCATAGAGAGTTCCATGTGCAACATCACCGAAGCAGTGGTTTAGAAAGGCCGATCTCAGTTACAAACGTTACAAGAAAATTAAAATCTATATAGCCAAGTTCATGATCTTTTTACCTGCCAGCTACTTCCACAAGAACACTATTGAATATTTTAACCGCCAAGAACACATCAAGGAATTAAATTTCAAGCATGGAGGCATCTAGAAGAATGGAATGAAACTGTACACATAACCTCAAGAAGAAGCAAAACTGATAAGAGGCCAAAAGCCATAATTCTGAAACTTCAAAAGTAGCAACTATGAGAAGCCACGCCATTAAGCTAATACATGTAATAATAATGAATAAGGCACGGCATAAGACTCTAGGCTAGAGAGACATTACATGCTGGTTAGTCACAGTTGATTCTCCTTTGAGAATTCCAACTAGCGATCCAATCAAAAGCATCCTTCATCTATGTACCATTTGCCATAAGATCAGAGTGGACGTGGTTCGCGTCCTCCGCGTGCTTCCCGTTCATTTGAGTTCTCTGTCTCTGCAACAATGAAAAAAGAAAGGTCAGAATTCGATCCAATTAACCACTCGATAGCATAAGCATGATACATTGGCAATAGGGATAATTAAGAGCACCAGAAAATAAAAGCTCATGCCTATAAAGCCTTAAATCGCTAGTTAAGCAATGACAAACTACCCAAAGGCACGAGACATTCCCAAAACACGAGGGCACAGTGCAAAATAAGGATTATTAGGTACCTTATTCACAGAAACTACTTTTCCACGATCCCATTCTTTCATCCTAAATTATTTTCCATTTTCAGTCAAACTTGGCCAGTTGGCCCTGTAATTTTCTTAAGGATAGAAACATAAGAAAGTTATGTTCACCTCAAATCAGCTTGAAATTGTCAGAAGGTCATTAGTTAGTACATCAACAACAATTTTGCAAATTATATGCAGAAGATAAGTGTAACATGACACAAAGACCAGAACAATGCCTAACTATATTAGAACCATAAATAAGTCAAATAGGAAACAGCTCTATATTACAAATACTGTACATTACCCTATCAGCAGAATCCACAGAATTTCCATTTAATAGCTTGTGGAGCTCGTCTTTTGATCTGTCATCTTTTTCCTTAGTACTTAGTGGAAGCAAAGGTGATGACCCAGTTGCTCGATCAGGCATCTCTATAGAAAGAAACAGCAGTATTAAGATTGAAAACTGCAAAAATTAATGACCATTAGAAAAAATAAAAGTTCCTGAAGATAAAGCTACCGGGTAGTTTCTTGTCAACAACGAATACTACTAAGTTGACAGTATACCTGCAGAAAAAGTGACACATTAATCATAAACAAAAACAGAAAAAAAGAAAATATTCCTACTGAAATTATTCAGTTACCTACCAAGCAACAACAACATCTACAGAGTAATGTTTGCGAGAAGCTATTATAAGCAGACTCTGAATTATAGCCAACGACCATGCAAGGAACTTTACAAACCTGAAAGGTACCAATAGAATATTATAAATATCATAATTTCATAAATAGAAGTTCAGCTAAAACAAGAATGAAAAATGTTTACTTGAAGTGAGTGTTACATAGCAAAGCATAGTTTACTGTTTGGTTAGCCAGAGTGAAAATAAATCATAGTTAACGAGATGCAAAAAGCTGTACCTTTTAGAACCATATTTCTGGTATGTAAGCACAAAAACTAGAGTGAAGATCATGTGGGATGAAAATATCAGGTCACCACAACCGTAAAGGACACCACGGGGAACTACAAAAACAAAAATAAGAAAGAAATAACAAGATCATCTAAATCTCAGGGTTAATGAGTTAAATCATAACAGGGAAAAAATAAAAAAAGGGGTCACCTACAATTAATGAGAAGCACTTCAAGTACACTGTTTGGTGGTGGAAGTTGGGCAAGCATTGAGCCCTGTACAAAAAATTATTGAAGGGGAATGTATTTATATGATTCTTACTTTAAGTTAGAATTAATATGATATTTCTTTTGTCCCTTAATATGTTACCTCACGACAATGATAGTTCGGACCAGGCAGTTGGGTGGAATAGAATGTAACGATCCGTAATATCTGTGAAGCCTGCAGACAAATTTCACCTTGGATCAGTAAATGACGAAGCAGAGATAAAACAACAAATGGCTATTTGTACTTACAACTAAGAATGCCAATACTCTGCGCCATAGAAGAACAGTATAGAAGCGTTTGCTATGATAAACAAAAGGATGAAATGTCCACTGCCAACAAAAGAAAGGCCATCATCAGAACAACTGCAACAAATATTACTTTCTCCCTTAGCACATAAGCACGTGAATAGAAATAATACCGACAGATTTGGAAAGTCAAAAACACACATAAAAGGCGATAAGTAGCGAACATAAGAAATGTACAGCCTGTAGTAACGAAAGGAATAATGAAGAAGCATGAGAAGAGAAGATCTGTACCAGGAAAAAGGAAAAAAAGATGAAAGTGAAGAGACTCTCACTGATGTAACCTCTTTCTTTCCCAAGCTCCTACAATCAGAAAATCAGAGAGGAGATCTACATTTCAGTTCAACAAGCAGATATTATTTTGCTATATCAAGAAGAAGAAATAAAAATGTAATCAAAGCATACCGGAAGGATCGTGAACCCCAAATCTTGAAGAGTTGGTCCAGGGCGATGTAAATAGTGAACTCCTCGAGCAGCCAACCCATGAATATACTAGTTTTAGGCAAAACCATGGGCATAAGTCTCCAAATTTATCAATAATTTGACTACACAAGAGAAAGTCAAACAAAATAAATTTACAAAGGCGGTAGGCACACTGCACACAGCAAAAGAACTTAAAGAAACCCAGCATTTTGTTTTCCTTAATCAATTCATAATTAACAAGCATCTTCTGAACTTCACAAATGATAGCAGCTCAGATCAGAACATGGCAGCAACCTAAGAAAAGTCACTATTGGACCTACTTTTCTATATTCATAAAAAAAGGTGATACACTAACAAGTGATTCGTTAATCTAAAACACTGCAGTTTCTTGACAGAAACCGGTAACACTCTTATGATTGTTAGACAGATAATTTGAAAATGGCATTGACTGCTTCAAAATAACTCAGAAGCAGAAAGAATAATCAACTCAACAATGAAATTCATAAGAGACACAGCCACTAGATGCACCATGTTGAATCAATAGAAGTGCAGGGAACGACAGAGGTTAAGTGAGCACAACAGAGATTACAATGATGAAGTATGCGGGCTTATATGATAAAGTACAGAGGCACAATATATTGTAAGGTATAGAGAACAGAGAGCATGCATGTAGAGACACTAAAGAATTGACCAACTAAATTACTCACCACTGTTGTCTATATAAAATGTACTGCGACAATATCAGAATGGTATTGGAACTTATATCATACATG
Organism: Puya raimondii; assembly: GCA_016920855.1. NCBI lineage: Eukaryota > Viridiplantae > Streptophyta > Magnoliopsida > Poales > Bromeliaceae > Puya > Puya raimondii. The sequence goes on from JABWPP010000049.1 coordinate 67,805,981, forward strand.
TAGAAATATCTTCATGAATTAAGGGAAATTCCGCTATAGATTAAGTTAAGATAATCTACATCATAAAAAGCACGATGAGGAAGAATTACAGATAGAGTAATTTCAACGAAGGGCGCATAGACAGGCAATGATACAGCCATGCACGCATGCGCCTGCAAACGACAACATACATGCATGCTCATGAACAGACACCCACGTATGCTCATGCGCAGAATCCTCATCATCAATGAATATCTTAATAACTATTTAAGACATACCAAAATGTCCCCGGAAAATATCAAAATTGGAACTTTGTATAAAATCAAAATCCTACACAGGTGCCAAATATCTGATGAGCATCATATCCTGTACGAACATGCAAAGATACTAAAGTATCTGTGCATCCAGTGGTATAGCCCGATTCCATTTCACCACCCACGGCTTAGACTAAGCTTTACTAGCCTAATTAGTTTCTAATTAGTTAGGACTAATTAGTATGTGCCACAAAGGTTGCACATGTGACAACTACATGGCTGGTTAAAAGTGTTATAAATACGTGTTTAATTGCTTAATCTCGTTAATTTCCCTTACTTGTTTTAGTTAGCAAAACACATGAATGTCACGTGCTTGATTTTAATGGCAAACCTTCAACAGTTAAACTAGAAAACAACTATCAAGTGCTATAATTTAAACATTTAAACATGAGGTATTAAATCACACAAGTTTCCCCAAAAGGAAAGAGCACTTATTAGCGTACAACAATCTAATTCCCTAAAAAAAACTTGTAAAAATGCCCACAAAAAAAAAAGTTGTACTGGCAATGCCATTTACACAGGAAGCAAATTTTATTACTTTCTTACAAGAAACGATGCACAAACACAAAATTATTATTCTAAACACAAAAACTTTAATTTACATGGCCAATCAAATACAACTCTACAATAGCAAACGCCCAATATCGACAATAACGTGAATAATTAATCTAAAAATTAAGAAACCGAATCAAAATGCCCCATTCATCATATAAACACCCTTGAAATAAAAAATTTTAAAAAAAAATTCTCTACATGTGAGAGATCTCTCGATGCTGCGAAAGATGAAGAGGGCCCAAAAGTACCTGAAATACGAGCCCTAGAAGCAGAAGCCTCCACTTCTCCAGAAGAAGCTGAAGCTCCACCGTCGTCTCCATCGACACCTTTCTCCATAGCTACTTCAAAAAGCACAACGATCATCGATCGATCACCCCAACCATCCACAAATCCACCCCCCACCACAACCCAAAAAAAAAAAAGATCATCTCCTCACCTTCGATGCCTCGCGAGCAATGTAAAGCGTCATGGCGTGGACTACGGCGAGAGATCACATCCATGCTCCTTCACCATCCGATCTCCTTCGACCTCTTCATCCCCCTCTCTCCACCAAATCCCTCGATCGTAATCGACCTAAACAATTTTTTTTTCTGAAACAAAAAAAAAAGCGAAGAAAAATTCCGAATCGGCCCACAACGACGAGGTTTAAATTAAATTCCCTTTCAAACGAGGGCCTCTCTTTTATTCCTCCAACACCCCCCCTGATTTTATTATAATTCGCAAAATCCCCCTCGCCTTTTAATAAAATCGGATCGTTGATTCATCGGCGAGTAAAGGGAGAGGAGAAAGGGGGAGGAGAGCGTTGGGAGTTGAACGGCGAAGAGAGAGAACGAGAACGGGGGTTAAAAGGAGGGGAAGAGAAAGATGGGGGGCTCAACTTTGTAATTATAATAAGATAAAAAAAAAATTTGTATAATTTAGTTGAGATATAATAGTTTAATATTTGTGTAACTAACCTTTTGGCCCAGGGTGTTGGATTTATCTGCGGTTATGCCCCTAAATCGGTTTCTTTTTTATTATTATTTTTTTAAAAAATTCGGGTTCGGTAGCCAGAGTGGATGCGATTCTTAGTGGACCGGGTTTTGGAAGGGACCCACGTGGTTGAGGGTCCAGATCATGTGAGTTGTCACGTCGTGCATTTTAAGCCTATTGTGGCGATTAATTATGTCAGGTTTGGATTAGATCTAAATTGAGCTCAAATCGCAAGCATTACATGATTCAATTCGAACCTAAATCGATTCGGCCGAGGGGATGCAACTAGATCGTGAAATTCACAATAAGTTTGAGCCAAATGACCAAACTTTATATGAAATGATCCAATATGAAAATATAAGAGAAATTTCAATGAAGAGCGTGAAAAAGTAATTAGTTCATTATGAAAATATACCAAAATCATAAATATATCATATTTAAAAAAAATTAGTTGCCGATTAATGTGTCTTAACTTCCAATATATACAACTAAAAATATCTTTATTTTCAAAATTGATCTTAATGCATTTCAAACAATGTACGGTGGAGAAAAGACGTTTCATTCTGCTCGTACTTTTTGGACTATGTCACAAAACACACTGAAAAACGGATATATTCTTTCAGAGTATACCATCAAACTAGCGAGTAACCTTTCTTATTTACTTTTATTTTTTAGAAAAATTAAATGAGGGTATCAACTGAAATCAAACCCAAACAGTACCCTTTTTTTCCTGGGGTAGTTTTTTTTTTTGTTTTTTAGTATGACTAGAAGATCCTTTTTTAAGCTTTGACTTAAACCTGCAGGTACAAAGGTGAAGGGCGAGAAGTAAAATACGGTAAAGCGAAGGGGCAAAATGGAAGATTGGGAAGGAGCATATATTCCCTAATCTCACAGAAACAATATGGCAAAATGCTTTTTGTATTCCAAAGTCGTCGTCCCTACTAAAACTAACACTATCATGAGTTACACAGCCTAATCCTCAAAAACCCAATTTGAATATCAAAATTATTATTAAATAAATAATATCTTTTGTATATACAACTGTAAGTTGGTTGGTTGATTTTAGAAGGTATTTGGTTTCTCAAAAAGTATTTCATAAAATAGTTGTTAAATATAAAAATATATAAACACCGTTTTTTATCAGCTTAAGTTTTTAGAGTATAACGGTTATTTCACATGGTATCAGAGCAGAAGGTCTTAGTTCGAGTCATACCAGACTCCTAGCATTAATTTCCTCCCATTTAATTCAAGTCAACGTCATGGGTCTTGCAAAAAGGTCTCGAGCCCAGACGTGAGGAGGAGTGTTAAATATAAAAATATATAAATTTTTCTCTAACAGATTAAGCTTTTAGAGTATAACGGTTATTTAAGTTGAATTATTGAAAAAAATATTTTTTTTCTATTTTTTTAGATTTCATGAAAAAATAGTGTATATAGCCTTATTTTATTCGTAAAAAGAAAATTTTGAAGACGGAAAATTGTATGCACGTTTAGATGTTATATCACACTATTCATAAAGTTTAAATATGGGACAGTTTGGGGTACGTTTTGCGGGTGCGCACAGCACTGGTCTAAGATTAAAAACGGTCCGGCGAATGCGGAGGGTGTGGTGCTTGGGCCGGCCATTTCGGGGAAACCGAAGAGCGAGAGCGAGCCCACTCACCGAGTCATACGCCGCGGCTCCCCACCGCCTTATTCTCCTGGACCTGGTTCACCACGTCAGCCATAGGCCATCGCTTTTTTCTGTCTCCCTCCATTTTTCTTTGCTTTGAATTCTATTCCCCCACCTAATTACAAGTCCTTTTCAAATTCGCCTTTTATTTTACTTTGTTTTATTTTAGTAAGGATTGGTGGAGATTGGGAATTTCAAAGTTGTACTATATCAAATACTTTTTTTTTTTAATTACAAGCCCACTAGACAAGTACCTATGTTTGTGATGTTAAGAAGTTACAAGTTACCGACCGTCCCTAGCACAAGTGGCAAAGGACTTGGTGGTTGGTATCCGAGGTTCCGAGTTCGAATCCTAGTTGATTCATATTTCTAGCTAAGTTTATTTTTATAAGAAATAAACGAAGCGGGTAGCGTGCTACCTTTCCCTCAAAAAAAAAAGTTATGAATTAAAGCTCGTAATTATTGGGAATCTCCCTCCCACCGCAATGATGATTTAGATTTTAAGACCCTAGAATTGGAAAATATACAATGGTGCAGTTTCTTCCAAGGCGCTAATGAAGTTCAAATTGAAATCATTTCAAAAGCGCTTATAATAAGAATAGGAGATGGATCCATCCACATCCACCAACTCCTCCATATTTTTGCAGAGAAATGGGGAACCAAACACAATGGCCTACACTCGATCACTCACTCACCAGTATCTACCCACGAGGCAAGTGGGCACTGTGAACAGCTCCGAGTTGTCGACATCCTCGATGCAGTGCTGGGATTGTGTATGGCCCCCCACGAGTGTCAATTTCCATATTTAGTAAATAAACTACATGTAGATTAATGAGAGGTAAAATATCACTCGACATGTCACTACCCAACTCCTTTGGAATCTAGCAAAATTGGAGGAAATGTATGTTTGTTTTCTTTCCAGCAATAGCAATGCAGGTCGATTTTTTTTGCATTTTCTAGCTTGACCATCTTTTGCCAAACGGCTGTGGATAGATCCTTGTTGAACTAACGTTTGAGTGTCTGTTTGATCTAAGCACGTAGTGGGCTTATTCAACTCTTTTAGGGACTGTTTGGTTGTATATAGTTGTAACTACATACAAATACGAGTTCGGTGTTTGATTTGATGCATTTAACTCCAACTGCTACAGTAGAAACTGCAGGAGGAGGCCCAACTGCAGCAGTTGGAACTACGCCCAAATTGGCCGCAGTTCCAACTGCAGCCGTTGGAGAGATTAATTTTAAACGTAAGATAAGCTTACCTCCTTAATTATTTTTTAAATAAAAAATAATTTTTTTTTTTACATTGGAGGTAATCTCACCACTATATATATAAAATGAAAAAAATTTAAAAATTATTTCTCAACTGCATGCAACCAAACAAATTATCTGTAATTATAGCGCTTTCTACTACATCCAACCAAACGGGATGCGTGCATGAAATTACAACTACTGTATTTCCAACTGCATGCATTTTCAACTACACCGTATTTATAATTATATCTAACCAAACGGTCCTTAATGCAGATGTTTTGATTAATGCAAGCTAATTTGTTCTGTTGTGTTTGGCACGTTAAGAGCATTATCAAAGGGCGCACGTCATTTCGTACAAAAACTATTTCACCTCTACATTGTCTAATCAAGAAACCTTAATACAAAGAACAACTATATATCTCTATCAATTGTATTAGTAATTATAAAAAATAATGATTCTCAAACACTACTCAATCCCTTGCTCTTATATCATTAGTGCAATATTGCTTATGCCTTTAACAGGTATTTGCCATTTTGAACATCAAAACAAGCACATGATTTACCATTTTATGTGGTACCGAATTAGCTACATGGCAATATGGCATGGGTAAACAATTAATGATGCATGGCCCCGAAGCTTACTTCCCCCCATTTTGTCCCCCCTTTTGCAGTACAACGACTGCTCCCCTATATATATATATTTTTATGTTAATTTGCAGGGTACACCACTTCTTTGATTTATGGTGAGTGGTTTGTGTGGACTCCAAATCTATGAAGAGGAATTGGAGCCCAACTCTATTTGTTAGTGCATGTTAGAGTACTTGGTTTTCTTACTCTTACCTTGTTTTCTTCCACTAGAAAGGCTGGTTTTATAACTTTTTTTTTATTTTTCTTCTCAGAGAGAAAATTAGCATTCTCAAGTTTTAATGAATATTATTATGCTACGTATATATTAGATTGATCTGGTAGGAAGAAGTCTGAATTCTATATCTACAACTTGTTTCATAAATGATAAAACAAGTTTAGGATGAGTTTGATATCGAAGAATCTAAAAGTATACATCCACTTTTCATATTTTGAAATATCCAAAAATTCAAAGGGTCAAAGTAGAAGCTTATTTCTGAAGCACTTTCCGTTGTGACACATCCTTAATTTGCCGACCTCATTGTTATACATGTTGCACAACAATTGCGTAAATATGTATTGTTTAATTAGGACACTAGTGATGCAGGATATTTAATTAATTAATTAATTAATTAATTAATTAATTGGCTAATGTTCAATTGCAGTACTATTTGGTGGTCAAGGTCAACTCCTACATTACTTGATAGTTTTATTTGATGCAGCCCAAAGCATGCATGGACGGTGAGGGCGGCGTTGCAAGGGAAGAGATTATAGCTTGCACCTGATGTATTCGTGTAACTCATACACCACACTTTATATATATATTTTTTTTGAGAGAAAGGTAGCATGCTATCCGCTTCTTTTATTTCGTTTTAAAAATAAATTTAGCTGAAAATGTGAAACAAGTAGGATTCGAACCTAGAACCTCGGGTATCAATCATTAAGTCCTTCGCCATTTGCGCTAGGGACGGTAGGTGATGATATAAATTCTCGAGGTTGTGGATTTAGTGGACACGTGTGAAGAGATGCTGCATGTATAAAAATAAAAATAAAAACGAAAAGAAAAAAGGAAATTTAGAGATACCATGAAGCTGGACATACGTATACAAATGAAAGGTCAAAAATTAATGAGTTTCTCTCTTTCTCTATCTATTGGCATTTAAATTGCTATGACATTTTTTTTGCGGCTTCATGTCGTGGAGCAGGAATATAGATTAGAATAAGGCGCCGCCCAATTAGTAGCAAAGAGACAATAATAATATCTGCAGAATAAGGATTAAGATTTGGAGTATGTGAGAGGAGAACGTGCGAAACCCCGGATAGTTAGGATACATATACCCATGGGATAAACTTAATTATCCGGGTTCTATATCTAGATATCAACTTAAAGATTTTTTTTTAAAAAAAATTGTAGACTAACCAACTCTGTAAATTAATAATCGACGTGAACAAATTATTTAAGCAAACATGCAACAACGTTCTAAAGAAGCAAATCTCAACCCAACTTTTATTGAACTCTTTATAAGGACATGCATGCTCGGCTGAAACGTAAGGAAAAGCAGCGTGCGTCCACGTTCAAATATCTTATAAACATCCACTTCGATCGTCAACTTCTATAGCCAAAAACACCTTCTTCTTTTTGCAGCTTAATTAATTACCTCCAACTCCTTTCTCTCATTATATTCTCCCTCTTCCTCCTAACAAAATCTCTTCTCATGAAGAAGTTGTGTCCAAATTTGGATCGAGAAGATGGATTGGACACGGTGCTCGAAGTGCCGATCCCCGACGATGCGTCGACGTTCGCGCCGCACGGCAAAGGTGCAGAAAACAGCCCCAGACTCAGCTGGGGAAACGTGATGAAGGGGTGGATGCGGTCGCACCGCGACCGCAGTACCGCGCCGTCATCGGTGCTTGGCCGAGCGGCCGAGCTCCACCTCATGCTCGGCGTCGTCGGCGCCCCGCTCGTGCCCGTACCCGTACCCGTCGAGGACCGGGAATCGGTCACGATGATCCCCCACAGCATCAAACAGGACCCAATTGTAATTATCAAGCCTCCCTCTTAATTTGTATAGCTATTAGTCGCTATTTATGTTAATTATACTAGTTAGCTAAATCAAAAAAAATTATTGAAACTTACAATTTCATTAGCTATTAATGGCTAATCATCGTTACTTTAATCTAATATAATTTACAATTCATTTAGTTAAAACTACTGGATTGTAAAAACTCGATCAGAAGTTGTTGAAGAACGTACGTTTATCCATGCAACGAAATTATAGAGAAGGTCGTTTCAAAATAGCCTGCAATTAATAATTAATACAGAGGAAACTTTTTCGCGCAATTCTACGTACCTATTACAAATTACGTACAGAAAAAAAGAAAAAAGAAAAATGTACTAATTGTTGGTAGTTACGATTCATGAGTAGGAGGTTTCGAGGGCGAAGTACATAGTGAAGCAGTACGCGGCGGCGGTGGGAGGGGAAAAGGCGATGGGCGGCGTGAGCAGCATGTACGCGATGGGGAAGGTGCGGTTGATGATGAGCGGGACGAAATCAGCATCGCGGAGACGCGGAGCGGATCAGGTGGGCGGGTTCGTGGTGTGGCAGAAGAGCCCTGCAGTGTGGTGCCTGGAGCTGGTGGTGGCCGGCTGCAAGCTCGCCGCCGGGTGCGACGGCCGCGTCGCATGGCGCCAGGCCCCCTGGCAGTACCCCTGTGCCTCCCGAGGCCCACCGCGACCGCTCCGCCGCTCCCTTCAGATAAAGTACTACGAGGGGTGGTATTACTAACAGAGCTGATCATTTTCGATCATTCGAAAATTTTGTTAATTAAATTCATTTATTACCTGCTAACTTAATTTTAGTATGCTAATATTACTGCTCACACTTCCATAATAAGCCTATTTCCGTTCGGCCTGTTTCGTTTGGAGGTTGAATTATTCAAATAGGCCCAACGAAGCCTGATAAAAAGGTAGTTAAATCAGGTTTGCAAACCAAATGTGGGCTTTTGGGCTGTATATCCCACATAGTACTGTTGAATGCCTAACAACATCAAATTGTACTAGAATGTTAGTGAATAATAATAATAATAATAATTCTAAAGCTTTTGTTGTCTAATTAGAAGCATAGATGAGACTTATTTGAAAAAAAAGATTGACACTTGTCCTAATTATATTATTTGAATAGATAGCGCTTCTTCAAATAATGTTATATTGTAATGTAATTAATAATAAAACAAAGCTAAATAGGCTTTAAGTCTCAACTCAAATTCCATCTCAGAGCATGTGATATGTCCGTAAGAAATTGAGGCATTCAACGCCAGGATTAGAAAATTTGTGGACAGGATTTTGAGTAATAAAATTTGAGGCCTTCATAATTCTCACTTGGCCAGTATTATGTATGTTTGAGCCACACCAATAGTAGAGTAATAATAGGACCACCTGCAGGTTTAAGAAACATTAATCTCATTGCTTAATGAAAGTGTTAATGCCCGAGGCCTTACGATAGGACATCACGTCACTTTGATTAGCCTAACTATATTCATCCAACATGTTAACAACCATGTAATTAATGTTCCATCTCCATTTATTCGTACTTTGAAGATCGTGCAGGGAGTACGCGCCCAACGTGCTAACCATGTGCCCAGTACAGCACTCACGTCTTTCACCAAACTAGCATGTCAATATTGTTGATATAATATTTTTCGACCGGTTTTTTTTAACTAGATTATTAAGTTTTTGACCAGTGTGATACTATAATTGATCTAAATCTCTTTATTACCACCTATATATGAATCCAAATTTGATCTAACCATTGGGTCCACATCAACAGGGTCTAGATCCGCGGTCCACGGCGAGCCTCTTCTCCAACGCCGTGTGGACCGGGGAGAAGACCACCAATGGCGAAGCGTGCTTCGTGCTTCGCCTCGACGCCGACGACGCCACGTGTCGCGGGCTGAGCAGCGCCGACGCGGAGGTGGTGCGCCACACCATGTGGGGCCACTTCAGCCAGAGGACCGGGCTCCTCGTCCAATTGGAGGACGCCCGCCTCCTCCGGGTCATAGACCCGGTCCACGGAGGCGCCGTCCACTGGGAGACCAAAACCGAGTCCACCATCGAGGACTACCGCCCCGTCGACGGGGTCCACGTGGCGCACGCCGGGCGCACGGCGGCGTCGCTGGTGCGGTCCCGCGCGGGGCGCGGCGGTCACGTGCGTCGCACGAGGTCGCACGTGGAGGAGGCGTGGACCATCGAGGAGGTGGGCTTTAATATTCATGGCTTGTCCATGGATTGCTTTTTGGCCCCTTCGGATCTCAGAGAAGAGAAAAAGGTCCGCGGCGACGTGGCCGGTAAAGATGGTCGTACACGTGGCAGGGATCGCGCCTTTTCAGCCGTTCGATTGGGGCCGGCACAAGTCGCCGCGGTCGACAGCGACGATTCTGATTTGACGGCGGACGAAGATGAACGGCTGTGATTCTTTCTTTCTTTTATGTAGCATGGTGTGTAAATATATTTGCGAAATGTTACGTTTATAGCACCTACGGAAGATATTCCCGAAGTGGTGAGTTAGAAATTGGTCGGAGTTAGGTCGAACTCGATCAGTTGATCGAGCCCAAAGCATTAGATAAAATTGCGAAGAACGACCCCATTTGGCCAACCTATCACTTTTAGTACAAAAAGAATAAAAGCTGCTTTAGAAAAATTACAGAGCAACCCTCTGATCTTAAAAGGATTACAAATGGGCCGGGCTTTTGCCTCTATCCGCCCCATAATAATAAGGCTTTGGATCGGACCTGGATTACGTAGCACTTTCTCGGGCCGATAATATAGTGGCCCAGTTCTAGACAATCATTTTCCTGTTGTTAGAGTAGGATAAGTTCTTACCAGACGCTGTTGTTACGACGAGAAAGGCTTCTTAATAATATAATATGCGAATAGAGAATATATTTTAGATAAATTCTAATGTATCATATAGAATTTTAAAGGATAAAATTAAAAATAATATGCTTTTTTTATGTTGAATAATGATAGGTTTAAAAAAATTATGTTTTTTAACTTACGTGCAATGTTAGAATATTTACAAGTGCTTGTAGTCACATCCAATGATAGTAAAGGTTGTTTTTTCTGAGACGCGACTGAAAAAGATGTGTTTTTTTTTCCTGGTTGGAGGCCGAGCATTTCTCATTCACACGAATGCAGAAATATCACCCTGCGGAACTTTTTTTAAATTGTACGCACATGGCTGATTTTGATGGATCAAGAATTTAGTTATCATATTAAAAGCATTGATATTATCAAAGTTACTAATGATATCGTAAAAACAAATAAGATTTATAAGAAAAATGTTATATATCCAGCTATCCTAAATTTTACGCTTCGTCGGTACTAGAATTCACAAAATTTTATTTAAATTTTTAGTTAAAAATATTGATTAAACTAGTTAAAGAATATAAGCCCTAGGGTGATATGTGAGATGTAAGATTTATATTTACTCTTTCGATATAGAAGTTGATCTATTTATAATTAAATAAAAAATTTTACTTTTTTCTTGTATGTAAGATTTTTTTTAAAAAAAATTATTTTGAGTGCTATTCAAAACAGCTAGATAATGCCCTCAGTTAAGCAATCGTTATCGTTTTGCTATAATAAATGAATGGTTTATCAGCAACCCCTGTTAGACAAATATTTATTCTCATCTTTTTTCTAAATAGACAAATTTTTATTCATAATTAATGATCTACTAGCAGATAACTATGTGCTCTTTCTGCTGACACATATTAATAATTTGTGCATGGTACACTTACGAGAAAGCTCTAAACAACAATTACAGTACCGAGGGCACAGGTTTTCGACTTTCTGACAAGAGACGGCTAGCTCTGGAGCAAGCTGATGGACGATGACCCCAACTCTGTTCAGGGGTTGAGCTCTATTTATGAAGCACTGAGGGCACAGGTTTTCGACTTTAAAATCGAATAGATCCTGATAGCGTGCATTGGCGCTGGAGCTCTCACGGGAGATTTACGGTTAAATCAACCTACTCAGTACTTTGTGACGGGTGCATGAGAGATTCTAGAGCTAGAAAAATGTGGAAACTTCGAATCCCCGTAAAGGTTAAAAAATTTTGCTGGCTCGTTCTCAAGAAGAGGCTTCTCACAGTGGATAACCTCCTAAAGAGAGGCTGGACTGGAAATACGGAGTGCATGCTGTGTGGAGTTGAAGTAGAAACCACTGATCATCTTTTCGCGCGGTGCATTTTCACTAGATTTCTTTACGTGATGACCTTGTCGAATGTTCATCCCAGTGACTTGGGTGACGAGGTGACCATGGTATGGGACAGATGGAAGAATAGCTCAGGTGCGCCGACAAGGAACAATTGGTTATTCGGTCTGGTAGGGTGTTGGTGGATCATTTGGAAAGTTAGAAATGATGCAATCTTCAGGCAGATCCTGCCAGACCCCCAGCTAGCTGTTTCTAAGATCAAACAGTTGTTCAACCTCTAAATGCAGACTCTTTCTTCTATCGGACACTAATATCTCTATTATTATTATTCCTTTTTTTTTTTGTTTGTGCGTGCGTGTACCTACACTTTCTTCGAGGGCTTCGTTGCCTCACCCATATAGCATAATTTATTTTTTTAATGAATGAAACGGGTAGCGTGCTACCTTTCTCTCTCAAAAAAGAAAAAAAATTACAGTAATATTAATATGTATATATTTTTTGATTTATGGTTATTGTTATAATGGAAAATTTTGGTGCCCAGAGATACACCTACCCCATCACTTACTATTTATTATGGGACTTTAACAACTACGTTACGGGTCTTTCTTATAATTGATCCACCACAGCACTATCTTGTGGTCGTCTCGAACCAAACCCGGAGCAGTAGCATAAGACGACTGAGTACTCAAGTACGGATTAGTTAAATACTACCGCATGACGAGCGACGGCTATGCCACAGCAGCAACTTCGATGCACGTGCTGATATTCCCCTTTCCGGCGCAGGGCCACCTGAACTGCATGCTCCAGCTGGCCGAGCTCCTCGCGGCGGCGGACCTCCACGTCACCTTCCTCAACACCGAGTACAACCACCGCCGCCTCCTCCGCAGCTCCAGCGGGAACTCACTTCCGGGCCCGGGGCCGAGCCCGAAAGTCCGCTTCCGGGCCATCCCGGACGGGCTCCCCGACGACCGGGCTCGCTCGGCCGCGCGGTTGCTGGAGCTCGACGCGTCCCTGCGCACCAGATCGAGCCACGCGTACCGCGATCTGCTGCTGGAGCTGCGCGAGGGGTCGGACGCGGTGCCACGCGTCACGTGCGTGATCGCCGATGGGATCATGCCCTTCGCGATCGATATAGCGGAGGAACTCGGAATCCCCGCGATGGCGTTCCGTACGCCCAGCGCCTGCAGCGCCTGGGCTTATTACTGCATCCCCAAACTCTTACAGAGCGGGGAGCTACCCATTCCGGGTAACAGATTAGTATTACTGTTAATTTCGCACAAATTAATATATATAGAGATAATTTTGAAAATGTTTATAATGCAGAGGGGGCCGACCTCGACGAGCCGATTCGAGACGTGGCGGGGACGGAGAGCTTCCTGCGGCGGCGGGACCTGCCGAGCTTCTGCAGGGAAGCGAAGAGCTCCGACGACCCGAAGCTGCGGTTCGTGGCCGAGGTCACGGCGCACAGCGCCCGCGCGCGCGCGTTCATACTCAACACGTGCGAGCACCTGGAGCCCTCCGCCCTCTCCAACATCCGCGCCCACATGCCCGTCACCTACGCCATCGGACCCCTCCACGCCCTCCGCCGCGCAACCCGCTCCGCATCCGGCTCCGAATCCGCCGCGAGCCTGTGGCGCGAGGACCGCACGTGCGTCGCGTGGCTCGACGCCCAGCCGGAGCGCTCCGTCGTCTACGTCAGCTTCGGGAGCTTCGCGGTGATGTCGCGGACGCAGTTCCTCGAATTCTGGCACGGCCTCGTCAGCAGCGGTCAACGCTTCCTGTGGGTCCTGCGGCCGGATCTAATCGAGGAAAGGGGATGGACGGACGAGATGGAGCCGATGATCGAAGCGGCGACGGACCGGGCCCGGGTCGTGGGCTGGGCCCCGCAGAAGGAGGTTCTGGGCCATCGGGCCGTGGGCTGCTTTATGACCCACAGCGGGTGGAACTCGACGCTGGAGAGCATAGTGGAAGGAGTGCCGATGATATGCTGGCCGTTTTTCGCTGACCAGCAAATCAATAGCAGGTTCGTGAGCGAGGTGTGGGGAATCGGATCGGATATGAAAGACACGTGCGAACGCAGTACGGTGGAGAGAATGGTGAGGGAAGTGATGGAAGGGGAGGCCGCCGATGAGCTGAGACGGTCGGCGAAGGCGATGGCGGAGGCGGTGACGAAGAGCGTCGAGGAGGGCGGGTCGTCGTTCGTGGGCTTTCAGAGGCTCGTCCAACATATAAAATCTATGGCCCGGCCCAATGGTTCTGGGTGCAGTGAAACATGATATTTACTAGCTGTAACATTACAATTTTTAGTTTTTGGTTTCCCTAAAACGCACTATTATATTTTCTTACCTTTACGTTGGTAATGCAGTAGCCAATATTACTTTATGCATTCCGTCAAAAAATGTTGTACTGCAGCTGTCGACATATTATTAATTGTGATAGCCACTGGGGACCAAACACTTTCACTTTCTAAAAGTGGTTTTTGATTGAGTGGTCAATTTATAAGTTCCGTGCCAATAATAGATTTAGATCTACACTACATTAAATTCAGTTGGGGTATTATTAAGCTTCTATTAAAAAATTATCCTTATAAAAATTTAAAAAAATTGTACTATCAATATATTAATAAATATATATGATATAATACTTGTACGAATCAATTAAAGATCCCGGTAAAACATGCAATAGTGGGTGCAGCATATAGTACCACTGATGTTGCTGGCCCTGGCACTAAAGACGTTGGTTTGTTCCACTGGACCAGTAATGTATTGATGAGGCGACATAGTGCTGGACGAATTATTTACATGGACATGGCTCATCAAAAACCTTTTTTGTATAACTCAATCATATATAGAGCCTTGAAACTAGATTGTAAGTCATCAGATTTAAGTAAGAGATCTAGGTGCTAAAAATCAAAAAATTTCAATAACTCGATTTTTTCGTATTATTTGACAACCAAATAACAAGGTACCTTTTTTTCTCCGTGTTGTTGATAAAGATAGGGCCCGTTTGGTTGAGTGGGCCCCCAGGAAGAGGTTCTGGCCCATTGGGCCGTGGGCTGCTTCCGGAACTCGACGTTGGAGAGCATAACGGTCGGGGTGCCGATGATATGCTGGCCATATTTCGCGGACCAACTGATCACTAGCAGGTTCGTGAACGAGGTGTCGAGGATTGGATTGGCTTGGATATGAGACACGTGCGAAAGGACTGCGGTGGAGAGAATGGTGAGAAATGTGATGGAAGAGGAGACGGCCGAGGAATTCGGAAGGCGGGTCTTCGTTCACCGCCTTTGAGAGCCTCGTCCGAGATATCAAATCCATGGGCCTCCACGGGCCTGAAGGATCAAAGAATTAAAGGCCCCGTATAGTTAATAAGATTTTATGCTGTTGTGTTTCGTATTTTCTACTGTTGCAAACAATGTGTGGCTCTACTACCATCATCTTCAATGATTGGACAATTATATAGAAGAACACTCGAATGCCAACGCTATCACTGCAAATCGTTGATGAGTTTTGTCCAGGGTTCAGTATGGGCCGGGCCGGAATTAGTTGGATCGGATTCGAGTTCGACCGAGACTCGTGAAGCCCAGCTCAATGGGGTCGTAGAGTGAACGGAAAAATGAATAAAAAGGTAGTTTACCTACTATGGGACTGCAATTAAGTTCTCACCACGTGCAGTGATTAATGAACTCTCAGCATTCATTCAGCCGGTAGTACTATGGGTAATTCGCGTCGCGACAATTTAAAGACCAATGTTCAACTTTCGATTCATAACAGTACGGCCGCGTCGCGCTCATCGATCGCCAGAAAATACGACTAGAAATTGCAGAAAAGAGAAAATCGGGGAGAAATTTAATAATATTCTTGTGAGAAATGTATGCACCTCCCGTTGTGCGTAAGTGGTTTAACAACCATCGAAAGATACCGCCCATTGACTCTCTTTCATCTTCCTTTGTCACGTTGTCGCGCAAAGTACAGTAGGAAAATCGGAACAACAACCTATATAATTAGATTGATTAAAAAGCACGCTAAAATCAACTCGAACTAAATGGAACCAATTTCTTTTTCGCAGCCAATTTAGCGAGCAGTGGTCATAAATAAAATACAATTCATTGTTCTGATTTATCAGTTTTAATCGTACTTCTCGGAACACAGCATAAACAAAAATCGCCTATAAAGATATATAACACTCAGAAGGTAGAACTAATGAACCACATTTATCGTTCTTTTGTATGTTGCTTTCGCAATCTGTTGTAAACCAACCAATGAAAACACCAGAGACCTGATCTTCAAATTAAACTCCGATTCGGCATCTCGTCATTATGATTCAGTGATAGAACGAAGCTCTCCAATGAATCCAGCCCAGGCTGATGGGGACATGTACAGCACACATCACATATTAAATAATTAATAACAAAACAGTGACATAACACTGCATGATAAAATATCCTCCTCAGACCGGAGAGAAGTTGAGGTTCATTTGCAACCGTGGACCGGGCCCACGACGCTGGATCCTCTCCTCCTGTCCCGGGGTGGTGCAACGTGACGGGCACATGGGAATGGTTGAATGGTTGGTGGAGCCCACAATGGGTATCACAGCCTTTTCACGGATCTCGACACCCCAACTCCAACCCCAACTCCAACCCCAACCCCATTCATTTTGAATTGAGTTCTCGACCCCACATCGCCAACCCACCTCACTGGGAGAACGTGTAGCCCACTCAACCCCAACCCATCACGAACAATGAACACCCAAACCCCAATAAATCAACTAATAATAATTTGAGGGAGGAGGGATCGATCATATTATTAATTATTGTATTCAGTTTTTTTTTTTTTTTGTCCCTTTCCAATTAGAGTAATGCTTCAATACACCGGGTCATTTAAATCTAACCGTTTATTTTTTAAGGGTATGATTGACTTTTAAATATTAGTGACATACTCAACAGGTTACCAATTAAAATCAATTATAAGGACAATGTTGGAAAAAAACATGCTAACAAAGTACCAAATTAATAGTTTACAATATTTTGTTTCCTTATTTAATTTTTTTTTACTTACCAAATTAGATAGTGGCTAATTTTGTAAGTAACTAATCCCAAATTCGAAATTAAAACTTAACTTGAGTTAAACCTTATACTTATTATAGTATAAATTAAATTTTAAATGGGTAACGAATTTCAAATTCAAATTATTAATTCAATATTGAAACAGCATTAAATATTAATCAATTTAAATTGTAAATTTGGATCTAATTTAAATCTTGATGGCTCTATTAGCTCTATTGGTTTGATTTTTCAGAATTGAATTATTCTTGTTATATTGGTTAAAATTTTATTAAATTTAATAACTCCATTGATTGTGAATTATTCTAATTCAATTTTTTCAAAATTATTAAATTTGATAAAATTTTTATAAATTCAATCAAATCTCTTTTTTTAACAAAACTATTTTGAAGCATAGCCGAATAAGGGTGAGAGCTGTGGACTAATGCTAGACTAGATATCATAAACGGCCAAAAGTCCAAAATTGCCCTCACAAATATAGCTAAAGTGAATTTCTTAATGACCGAAAGGCCCTCAATAGGGTACCGGTTAATGAATACCGGAGAAAATATAGCAGGTCAATAGCTTTGCTTTAGTAAATCATAGCCGTTCATTGTAATAAAATTAACGAACATGATTAAAGTGGTGTATAGGAGAATCTCTCTTCCAATTAATAAGCGCATACATTAAAGTAGCTAAGCATACATGCATGCACCAAGTTTTAAGCACTTTTGGTCTCAACTCCACAAAAGAATCTTAAATTATAGAGTTTGACCAAGCCAAGGTTATGTGATCTGAATGATTATAAATTATAGGGGCTAACTTTTAAAAAAATAGAGATCAGGGGGGAATTTTTTTTTAAAAAAAGGCTAATTCACAGCTCAATTAAGGCTTCACGCCTAAGCAAACCATCGCCGTTTATGTACCCTCTTTTACCATCACAGCCGTACATTAAAGATCACACATGGGACATCTCTCTCCCTTCTTTCCATAAAAGAAAAAGGCAGCGAATGTCACGCCCGACACAAACAGGAAACCATTTCGAGTACCCAACCAAAGCACATTAACACATTGATCACAAACAAATAAATAAATACTCAGAAAAAATGAAAATGGAAACAACAATAATAATACCTCACTATATTAATATTGAAACCTTTCAATATTACAGAGACATTGGTTAGAAGCAGTACAAATATAGGCGAGCACTCCTTTTTGTAGATTTCATATTCCATAATATGAAGAAAACTAAAAATAAAAAGGCAACAAACACAACAAGTAATGCTTTTTATTATTTCTGAAGCCCATCTGCTTGTGATTCTTTCGCAAGTAGAAAGGCTGCAAAAGGAAAGAGAATTAGGTGGGGTCTTGGGTGAGCATCCAAGGTAACAGTAGTTCTAAAAAGATAGGTCCCCCTTTTTTTTCTCAGAGCCTCTTATTTTTGCAAAAACACCCTTGCACTAATTCTCTCTCTCTCTCTCTGAGTCTCCAAAACATTCATATTTTATTCATTCCAACCCTAATCCAACCCCCCTCCCCATGACCCTGCAAGTGGCTAGCAACCTTCCAATTAGGCCCCCTCAAATTTCAACCCCTCGCCCAAAATAAACCAATATGAACTAACCCTACGGCATCAAAAATCAACAAACCAATACTACTTATAATTTTCTAACCTGCTATACTACTACAAATTATTTCTACTACGTACTGCCACTACTTAGTAAGAAGAGGTTAGTAGATAAGAGGGGGGAGGGGGTTTAGTAAGTCCACTCCTGGGGGAGGCGGAGCTCATGAGGCGGTGCGGGCGCCGCGGCTGCGGTTGCGACCGCAGAGCCGGGGTGCGGCTGGGGACGCAGCTGGTTGCTGCGTTTGTGGTGGGAGAGCACGGCGTTGCTCCGGCCGACAAGAGCATCTATAAATAACGACATATAGATTTCAAATTATATTATAGAACAATAGAAGGGGTTAATTATTAAAATGTTAATTAGAAACAAAACAAAGAAAATAATAATATATAATAATAATAAGTGGGGCTAACCATGATCCAGAACAAAGCCACCCGGATAGCGCGGTTGAGCCCCGAACTCGTCCAAATTTAGATTCAAAGCTTGCACAACTCTCGCCGGTAAAAGCACGGTAGAACAACCTGTTCCCAAAATATGGGAATAAAAATTAAAAAAACAAATATATATATATGTAAGTACAGTTTCCAGAAAAAAAAAATTAAAGAACAAATAATTAAATATGGTATAAGCCAAGGATTATTATTATTAGTAATAATATTTTTACTTGGTTTTTTGCGGGGCTCGGTGGGGGCTCCGGCTCTACGCGGCAGGAACACGCCCGTTCCCGCGGATTCCTTTTTGGCGCCCGCGCCGGTGAGGAATATGGCGCGCATCCCCGAACCGCGCTGCGGCTGCGGCTGCGTCTGCGGTTGCGGCAACTGCGTTTTCTGCAGCGGCGGCCACGCCGCGGGCGACAAACCCAGCGGCCGCGCGTACCGCCCCTCTCCGCCGCCGACGCAGCTTCTCTTGCTCTGCTTCCCCCACTGCGGCGCCGCCGCCGCCGCCGCGATTTGCTGCTGCTGCTGCTGCTGCTTCAGAAGCTGCTGTTGCCGCAGATGATGAAACTGCTTTACCCCGAAGCGCACACAAAAAAAAAAAAAAAATCAGTAAAAACTCATAAAAGTTGGGAAATATCACAGAAGAGAGGTCGAAGAGAGAACTCACTTGAGCAACTTGAACCTGGCGCTGAGTAAACAGCGGGGTGGTGTAGTAACCGCCGTTAGGGTTGGGATTAGGATTAGGGTTTTTCGGCGGCGCGCGAATCGGAGGAGACGAGGGTTTCCGTGCTGGGACCGAGAGGTTGACGCCGTTAAAGCTCCGGTGGTTGCCTTGCTCGCGGAGACTCATCCGCATCACCTCGTCGGCGGCGAGATTGAGCAGATCCCAGGGGTCCTCCGCTAGGGTTTCTAGCGGAGAGGACGGAGGAGACGGAACCTGGGATGGGCCGTTAGGGCTGTCGTGGCCCGAGCCCGACCACAAGCCCATGGCGCAGAGAGTGGACTGGGGGGAACCCGCCATGACCCGGGGCTACAACAACACGCATCGAGAGACCCTACTCAGCGGGTGTGGAGGACGATGGGGGTAAGCGAAAACTAAAGAGGATATGGGAACCGACCTTAGGGTTCTGCGCAGCGGTGGGCTCCTTGTCGTCGTCGAGGAGGAAGGAGTGCGCCATGCGGCGAGTCAACCCGGCCATGTAGTCCTCCTCGTCGCTCTCCGCCGACTCCACGGGCGAGTCGTGGCTCGACCCGAACCCCAACCCCAACCCTACTCCGTTGCCCACCTTCGCCTCCTCGACGTAGTAGTCGTCGGCGAGGAACTCGGAAGGGAGCCAGAACTCGGCCGATTCCAACTCGGTCATCGCCATGCCCAAAACGCAGAAGCGCTTTTCCGATTCGTGGGTCGGAAGAGCCCTACTAGAAATAGAAGGGGAAAGCGGGGTCGGTGGCTCGCGCCAGTTGGGGCTTTTGCTGGTAGGGGAAGGAACAATAATAGCACTCACTTCACCCTGTCCCCCTCCTCCCCTGTTTCCCACTCTCTTGGGCCCCCTCTCCACCCCCCAAAAATGGCGACTATATAGAAACCCTAAGAGAGAGAAAGTGAGCAAACCCCCCACCTCCTCTCTCCCTCACTCTCTCTCTCTCTCTTTACCTAGGAGAGAGATATTTGAGAAGAAGAAGAAGAAGAGGCGAGAGAGGGAGAAAGGGAATGTTGAGAGGAGGGAGATAAACAGAGTAGTGGATTATAAGAGGTTCCACTTGGTTATAATAAGAGGAATAGAGAGACAGGGAGCGACGTGTATTAATTAATAAATATGCAAACTTGTGAGGGGGAAAAAGACAAAATGGAGGATAAAAAGTCGAGATGAAACCCTAACCCTAACTTCGCAGTCGCATCTCCTGCAGTGCTTTTCATTTTCATTTTTATTTTTATTTTTATTTTTATTTTTATTTTTATTTTTATTTTTATTTTTATTTTTTGGGCCTAGCGGTTGGTTGCAGACGTTTGTCCGCGTATCCGACCTACCTGCCATCTGTTTCCCTTCTGCATACCACTGCCATTTTGCTGTGATGCACTCCAAACTCACTATTTTTATCCAAAAGGCCCTTTATTTATTTATTTACTTATTGGGTTAATTGTATACAGGTCCCCGCAAACCTGATAAATTACATATATATTTCTGTAAAGTTCAATTTTCATTAGTTATTCCTGTAAAAATCCTAATGTATTCAGATATGTCCCTACCGTCAGGATCTGTTAGAGAAATTTAGTTAACCACAATTAAAATACTTAACCATGATTAATTAATAAGTTGAATTGATAATTTTGCCCCTCTCCATTTTCCTCATCCTCTCCATCTTCCTCATCGCCTCCGTCTTCTTCTTCTTCTTCTTCTTTTTCGTATCTTTCTTTTCCTCCTCTTTTTCTCCTCCTTCTTCTTCTTTGTCGTCGTCGTCGATGATCCGATCATCGTGCCCGCGTGGGCCGTCGTCACGAGCGCTTCCGACGGCATTGGCCGCACCTTCGCCTTCCGCCTCGACACTGCGGGCCTCAGCCTCATCCTCGTCGGCCGCAACTCCGACAAGCTCCGCGACGTCGCCGCCGTCGTCTGCTCTCGCAGCACGAAAAGAAAGAGGGAGAGGAAGAGGAAGAGGAAGAGGGCAAGAGCAAAAATGTCATTTCACAACTCTACTGTTAAAAAATTAACAGTTCTCTAACGGATCCAAACCAAAGGGACATATCTGAATACATTAGAACTTTTGCAGGGATAACTAATGAAAGTTGAACTTTGCAGGAATATATCTATAATTCACCATATTTGCGGGGACCTGTATGCAATTAACCCTTACTTATTTAGTATGTGAACTTCCATACTCTATATTTTCTGAAATATTTTTACTGATCTATTACCAATGAGCACTATCATCAAGAATTAAGTTGGAATACTATCGGTAACAAACGGGTTCTATTGTCATTTATTTATTTGCGATGATGGAGCCTCCAAATCGACGATCGGCATCGTTGAATATGATCTATACTACTTGAAGTATCTTGAAACCAAGTTTTATATTTTTTCGATATTGTTTCCTTATCCAAGTGGACACAAAAATGAACGGCCGAAAATTGATATCCTTTAAAAAGTGATGATAGGAGTTTTGTAATCGAGATTAAGAGTATAGATCTTATTCTAAATAGTTTAAAGAATTTTCTAATCAAAATTCAATTGATTTGAATATTTTTGCACCGTTAAACGAGAAAACGTCTTATATCGACTATTCAAATTACAAATTTTGAAACCTCTTGATCATTAGGCCAATGATGTCGAAAAGATTTGAAATTTAATTTTTAGATACTTCAAGTGACATAGATCATATTCAACAGTGCCGATCGTCGATTTGGAGGCTCCATCATCAACAACAAATAGGTGACAACGGAACCCGTTTGCTACTGATAGCATTTCAGCTCAACTCCTATCATAAAATCTTGACATATTGGGCTCTGTCTGAATTTCTAGATAAATAAAAATTTATAGCTGATTAGATCTTACTAAGCGTGTTGCGTATATTCCGATATGCTAGTTTAAACAAAATTTATATAATCTCACTGAAGCATAGAATAATATATTACTATACATTTTCATCCCAATTTTATTTTATTCAATAGTATTATGCTGCTCTCAATACGCAACAACCTCTTGCGGAATATTTTAGTAATAATTATCCGATCTTAGCAGACTACAAATAACCAATAATACTGTAGGGGTGTAATTGTCATTGAATGGTTAATTTTTTTCGTAGAAGTTATTAATACCGGGTTTAAGACAAAAGAGGAGTTTAAATAAGGAGATTTTTGGCTCTTTCAGGAAGGGTCAGTGTCCAAGTTTCCCAAAACTACCAAATGGCCAACTGCAGAGGATGCTTCTCTTTTGTTAATTCAAGTAGTTTAGATACTTAAACTACCGTCCTATTTCTAATTCAACTAAACTATCGTTATCGGCTTGGTTAGTTCAACAAATCCTAGAGAAAAAAATTAAGTTAGCTACTAAAAATATACTAAAATGTGCAAACAATGCGTAAAGAGTTGGGTTTATTCAAAAAATTAAAATTTCCGATTATACGACGATCTACAATCTAGTTAAAATTCAGATGATGGTTGTAATTTCAAATTGTGTTAGTAAATTTTAAAATTTCGAATTTGGGTGTGTGATTTGTAAATGCGGACAAAAATAGGAAGGGGTTTTGTGCATTTATTCACGTAAACACCTTTCTTCCGTTGCTCCGCGAAAATACGCCCCAGAAAAAGCAGTTACTGCAAAAGGCCGAAACGGTGACTGCAACGGCATCCGGTAACCGCCGCGTAAACTCACCGCCACGAAACAATTCGGTCAAAAGTGGCATTTGACTTTTCCAATATCGGACGGCTTTAAATGTGTGTCAGTACAACTGTGAGAGACCTCCCCCTGCTGTACAATTTACATCTTATTATACAACTATTGCTTCAAAAATCTATCAAAAACATTTCGCTTAATTACATTCTCCTACATTGTATTTTAATACCGTTAAAATATTTTTTTCATCTTGTACTATTTTATTCTTATAAATATTATAGAATTATTTTTTTCTTGCCGATCTCTATATTACTGTTAACAAATTTATTATTTTATACAAAATTTAACATATTTAGTAAGATGTACTGGTCAAAAAGTGTAAAAAATGTAAAACGAATTATGACATTCTGATTAAATTTTTTTATCAAAACATTTTAAACTACTTTTTATTATTTTTATGCGTTTTATAATTTTTTGTTAAAATGAATTGAACATATGCTGGGTTACTTTTAACAAAGACTTTTTAAGATATTTATTTAAAATAATAGGTTTATTACTTATAATGTAGGAATTAATATATATATATATATATATATATATATATATAGAGATAGCAGAGCTACTATGCAGTTATGCTATTGAAAGTATAAAGAAATTTGTGCTTTCGATTTTTTGGCCCTTGGATCAACCCCTCTGATCATTTCTAACAATTGGATTAATATTATTACTCAATAGAGACTACTCAATCTTAGAGGGACCATTCAACCGTAAGAAAAAGCACTATCATCCAAATCGTACAATCTTTGATCGAAGGGCCAAAAAATTAAAAATATCAACTTTCTTATACTTTCGATAGCATAGTAGCTCTACACTATATATATATATATATATATATATATATATATATATATATATATATATATATATTTGTGTACTTTTGAAAAAAAGAACTACAATATAGAAAGTATAAAAATATGTAAAGTAAAATATAGAAAACTGTAACTAAGCCTAAAAATTTTAAAACTAAAATCTAATTCTTATATATTCGTATCTAGAAGATCTGCTATATCACATAGGGAAAAAAAGAAGAAGAAGCAAACTTCCTATAAACGAAATAATGGTTCGTTCACTATTATTTCTTTTTAAAACCACTTAGGCATCTACATAATAGGCTTCCAACATACTGTACGTGAATCACATGTATAAAATTATGTTTAAATACTCCAATACTAAGCAATAAAAATAAATTATTTTTGATAATGATTTAATTTTTATACATTAAAAAAATGTCACATTAAAAGTATTAATTCATGAATAAGGACAATAGGTGGTCTCAAATTATTAAATGCATCATCAGTAAGGGCAACAGCTATGTCTAAAATTATTAATGCATCACCAAAAGGCAACATGTTGCCTATAAAAGCATTTTCCTTAAAAAAAAAAATTATTATTTTTTCTACATAATAGTGTGTCATGTGTGTGTGTGTGTGTGTGTGTTGGGGGTGAGAGGCGGTGACCACACCGCTCCCTCCTCGTTCTGGGAATCTCGGAATCTCGGAGGGGTGGGGTGGTGACGTGGCCATAACGGGGAGGAGGATTCTCATTCTCTTCCCGAAGCGAGGGGTCGGATAACCGTCGCCGTTTGTCGTGATCGCCGCTTCGCTTTCCCACCGTACGATTTCACACCTCAAAATCAAAACTCCCTCCTCCGTCCATTTTCCTTTTAACGGCCGTTCGCACTTGGACGGTCCTTCGTGACGGCGCCTGTCGCTATTCCCCCACCGAAGCGGAGTAGTAACACTCCCGTCGACACCGACCGTCCCCAGCGCAAGTGGTAAAGAGCTTGGTGATTGGTATCCGAAATCTCGAATTCGATTCCTAGTTGATTCATATTTCTAGATAAGTTTATTTCTATAAAAAATAAAAGAAGCGGATAGCGTGCTATCTTTCTCTAAAAAAAAAAAAATACTCCCACAGACCAAAAGATTCCGTGGACCAGGTCCACCAAGCCAGAGAATATTATATAGGAATAAATTATGTTCAAGAGTGTATTTGTTTGTGCTACGTACGTTATGAAGACCATTTTATCTATTATTTTTTGCAAATGTTTCTTTCTCGAGCACCATCAAAAGACACCAATTGGAGTTCTGCAGTAATACGGTCCTGATTCTTTTAATTATTGAATATTTTATCATCGATTAGTATAATTGTAAATAAAAATAGAGGCAGGGCAAATAGGCTCGAAATATAAATTCTTATATACAGTCAGTCCACTTTATATAAATACTAAATGCTATATATATATATATATATATATAGAGAGAGAGAGAGAGAGCACTAAGTTTCTGTGTTTTTGAAAGTACGAAAAGTTCTGTACTTATAAGTTATTTTCGAGGATGGAATATCTGATTCGGTGATCGATTTCACTAGACATGATCTACTGTATTAAAACTATTTAGAAATCAAATTTAATAATTTATTGACTTCGTTTACCTAATGAACGAATAGTCTCAAAATAAATGGCCGAAAATAAAAATTCTACAAAAAACAATGATGAAGGACTTAAATTTCAAATCAGAAGTATTGATTTTGCTCTTGATGGTAAATAAAATTTTCTATTGAAATTTTACATAATTTAAATTGTTCTACACTGTTCAATTTACAAACATATCACATCGGTTATTAAAATAGTCATTATTGAGACATTTTGATCACTTGGTAAATGATGTCCAAAATTATGAATTTGGTTTCTAAATACTTATAATAGCGTAGATCGCGTCTAATGAAGCCAATCGTCGAATCAGATGTCTTATTATCGAAAAAAATTATAAGTAGGAAGGGTTCGCGACCTTCAAGTTCCGGGCCAATCGGTTTAATAGTCTGTTGGTGGGTCACTTGGGAGATTAGAAACGATGCGATTTTTAGAATGATCAAGCCAGACCCTTTCCTAAGAATCCGTAAGATTAAACAGTTTACGAATCAGTGGGTGGAATTTCTTTCAGGAGATTAGGTTTATTAATCTCCTTAAGAGTTTTTTTTTTCTTTTTCGCGTCTCGTTCGAGGCCTGTGCTGTCTTACCCCTATAGCTTAGTTCACTTCTCCGATGAATGAAGCGGGTAGCATGCTATCTTTTTCTAAAAAAAATTATAAGTACGAAGACCTTCGTACTTTCGAAAGCACAGAAGATGTTCTCTCTCTATATATATATATGTAATAAGTTTTGAGGATGAATTCTAAAATCTAGATGGTGCAACAAGTAAAAATTTCATTTCAAGACCTCTACTAAGATAGAGACGTAAGAGAGCGGACCGCAGTGAACCCGATCCAGGAAAAAAAATTATCTACTCCATCCGCAGGTTGCCGGCGACAAACTGCGTGGGCCCCACGGCAGGGTTTATTGGTGGACGCCACCACTCTTATTATATCCCGTTAATTCCTCCTCCCTCACCCCCACAAAAAAATCTAAATTAAAACAAAAAAAATATGAAGAAGAAAATTCAAACCACATAATAAAATAATAACACAAACAATTTGGGGGAGCCAAAAAAAAATGAAAAGGGAGAGTGAGGTGTAGATGGGGCGGAGGTGGGGGCGTGCGTACCTGAAGAAAAGGACTTCATGGGCTGTAATATTATTTTTTCCAATAAAAATAGTTAGAAATATTTTTTAAAAATTAATTTTAAAAAATATGTCCTTGAGATGGGAAAAAGGGGATTATTTAAAAATATTTAAATTTTCTAAATTTTAAATTTTGATGGGGGGAAGGATTTTTGGGCATGTTTTTTGCCGGCCCCCACGATCGTGTCGGCCGCTTTGTGGGAATTTGGTCCCGTCGAGAAGTGCAAGAAGAAGACACGACTAAAACTATTCGCGCCATCCCACTCCCGCCCAATTTTTTTGACTTTCCCGCCAAAAAAAGACGGCCAAACTCCAAATTGAAAAACCCCTCAACTAATACCTAATTTTTTCAAGACCCACCTCTCAAGATATTTTACTTAATTATTCTATAATTTATCCACTGTTACTAGCACAACTGACAAAAGACTTTGTGGTTGGTTCTCGAGATCCAAAATTCGAAGCCTAGTTATTTTACATTTTTAGTTAAATTTATTTTTAAAAAAATAAACGAAGCGGATAGCATACTATCTTTCTCTCTAAAAAATATTATTCTATAATTTAGTATATTTTTTCTTTTGAGCATGTAGTTTAAAAAAAAGTCATAGTTGAGTAATTGAAGATCTATAATTTTATTTTTATTTCACCGCAAGAATCAATAGTTAAATAATATATCGCCTTGTATTGTTAAAAAAATATTACTTTGTTACCATGTTTAAAGGCATATTCTTACTGTAGACTAATAATTTAATTATAAAATAGTTCAGATAACTATTTAAACTACATGCTAAATCACAGAAAAGCATATTAAAATTTATTCTTAAATTTTTGTTGGGTTTGCTTTGAACTAATATCTTTATTAGCTATTAGTTATTAATTTATAATAGAATTTATTGTCCATTTAAGTAAAAAGCTAATGAAATTATAAAATTTGACAAGATCACTAATATATTTAAATGATAAAAATAATTTAATAAACAAATGAAAATCATGAAGCATCAATTGCAAAAGATTGAAGTTTATGAATTTCACCGACCGTCCCTAGCGCAAGTGGCAAAGGGTTTGATGGTTGGTACCCGAGGTCCCAAATTCGAATCCTAATTGATTCACATTTTCAGCTAAGTTTATTTCTAAAAGAAATAAACGAAGCGGGTAGCGTGCTACTTTTTTCTCAAAAAAAAAGAAGAAGAAGTTCATAAATTTCAAAACGTCTCATAGCTTAAGAGCTCTCTTTTAGTCATCATTTTAAACATCAGAATAATTAACTCCTAAATGCACTTTGAATTTGAACTTGATCTAGTCAACCTAATCACCAATTAAAGCTTCTGTTTTATTTTATTTTATTTTTCTTCTTTTTTTAGGATTCCATTCCAAACAATCTACTACTATAATCCAAAAAGGTCGGAGATAATACTCCGAAAATACGCACACACAGAGTTTCATTCCCCACATTCACGATACTTTATTAGGATAAGAAATACTGAACTAAACAGTGGATCATTACAGGGTCGGATTTGGGTAAACCATTTTGATCAATTGGGTTTCCAATTAGACTCACTCCTCGTTCCAAACGTGTTAATGTGTTCGAGTGATGGTGTTTAATTGCTGCTGAAAAAAAAAAATTAAAAGAAAACTAAAATCTAATTTTTTTTTAAAAAAAGAATATCTATTGTGTGTAGCGTGTACCAATAGCTGTAGCACATATATATGTCGCAGTCCTTGATGCTGGGGAACAACGTCCGAGATTGCTTTACAATCGCATCGTACGGCTATTACTTCTCGTATATCAATCCGGGGATGTTTTACTGAAGGATCTTGTTTAAACGTACATCTCCGTGTTTGTGCTCGCTCCTTGTGTCCTGAAGATAGTGTCCATCATCAAATATTAAATCGGCGCCGTTCATTTTAAAAGGCGGTGATTAACATTGGGATAAGATCAACGGTGGATATTACCTCCAACACAAGTCCGTACCACGATTGGTGGACTAACAAAGCGAAAGAACTTCGCTATCCAAGAGTTATACTTAATTATGTTTTAGTTTAGTATATTTTTACTTTATTACTCTAGTTCAAAATTTTATATTTAATTATTCTGTAGTTATCATAAAAATTTATTTACTATCCTTTTTTATAGTAAATTTTTTTCGATAAAAATAAAAAAAAATCACAGAATTGCTAAGTGCAATTTTTCAAATTATAAATTAGCAAAATTAAAATAAGCTAAACTATACATGAGAAATTGAAGTTTCTCTTTTTATTTGACGTGTTCTTAATTTCAGAAACTATTATTTCATTTGATTCTCAAGCCCAAACCCAAAACTTTCGTTAAAATTTAATTAGTGAATAACAGTTAAAAATTAATATATTTTTTTAGTATTAAAAATGACTCGATGAATAACAAAATCCACCTTATTATTGATAGCTTTATATTTTATTCCAAAGAGCAAATAACTAGTGTATTATTCAAATATTATACATGACACTTGTATGATGTTTTCTTTAATAAAGAGCTAAATTAATAATGAATTGTCGTAGGTACCGAATCAATAATTCATTAATATAGTCCAAGGACGAACTTGTTAGGGTACGTATGTAAAGAGTAATTACTCTATTCACAAGGGGTGTGGGAAAAAGATTGAACGAATCACGCCTTAAATGGGAGTGTGGGTCCGAGGCAGGGAACAAATCAAAGAGCATGTAGGACGATGATTTGCCCCCATTAACACCTCGTATATACTAGTCTTATTATTATTCTTCTTTTTAATTCACTTGCATATATTTATAAGTTATTTCTTAGATAAAATAAAGGGGCTCATAGTATATGTTCGATTATTTTTTAGATGCAACATATGGTAACACTTCTTTTCACCTCCCCAAAAGCTAGTGTTTTCGAGCTGGTTCCGATATTATATAATCTAATAGATCGATTTAGATAAAAAATTTGGAGTTACTGCTCGCTTTATGTCGGCTTAAAGGGGCCATTAATTATTTGTTTGATTTTACTGCACTATTAAAAAAAAGAAAAAAAGAAAAGAAATGCTTGGGTCAGTTGTCAAATAAGATGCCAAATGCATGCTTTATTAATTTCCAGCTTGCCTAAAAAAACTGAGCTAAAACATAGGAGCATGGGATTAATTTGTTAATAGGTTTAGCACAAGTAACATGGCGAAACAAGCTGAGCCTAGCCTAAACCTCTATTATGAACTTAAATCATGTGTTGCTCCATGTGCAACAACTATCCATGTAAAGTTAATTAAGTGAAGCTATTTATTTATTAATTCATTTAAGTTACCCGCGCATTGTTGCAACACAAACATCTTGCTTGACGCTAAACACTATGTTAATAGGCGACACTTTTTGAGAGCTCAAAGCAGATCTAGAGAAATATTTGTATTCGAACACTTTTCCTCACATCTACGTCTGTACTCGACTTTTGACGAATTTTATTAAGACATAGATTTAAGTTAAATAGGAGAAAATATAAGGAGACTATGGATTCGGTGAATTCAAACTCAAGACCTACTACTTTAATATCAGATTAAATTATAAAATTATTGTTATTCATCGAAAGTTTAAGTTGATAAAGAACGGTATTTTTTATATTTAAATTTAACTGATGAGACAACTCCCATTTACTAAATTTTATAGTATAATAAATTATTATAATACTAATAAATTTAATATTATTAGTAACATCATCCTATATAATATTCAAAACAAAGATAAGAGTAAAGCAGGTCAGCGAACTCACCAACCTTGTGTACATTTAACATTCACCCTTTGTGAGATTTTTTTGGGGCCTACTATGATTTTATTTCTCAACTTTTTTTATGTCATGCATGCACATCAACATATGTACTCTTGGAGAGGCAATAAAGAGTCTGTTCATTATAGTTATTTGGATCATCAAATTTGTTGCTGAAAAAGTACAAATTAAATAAAAGAAAGAAAATTTTCTTTATTTTTATTTTATTTTAATTCAAGGAGGCAAACTAAATTGAAGTATGAGAAAAATCTTTCCACATACGTAAAATTGCTGCTCTAATAGATTACGTACTGTAAGCAAAATTTTTTTGTGCACAAAATTGTATCAAATGTGTGCTGATAATTTTTTTCATTTCGAAAGATTGCTACTTCGTGTTAATATATTTCTATACGCACTAAATAGCACACTAATGAATGAATTGGTAGCGAATCTACAACGCTCTCTAGGACCTTCAATTAACTGTTTGAATCACTCGAGTGGGACTACTCTAAGC
Organism: Puya raimondii; assembly: GCA_016920855.1. NCBI lineage: Eukaryota > Viridiplantae > Streptophyta > Magnoliopsida > Poales > Bromeliaceae > Puya > Puya raimondii. Next base: position 67,836,870 of record JABWPP010000049.1, read on the forward strand.
ATAACAATATGTAATTAATGATGATTAATATTTATGATGACAACTGCATGAATGATTAGAACAACCCCTAATCATAGTACATCCTTAGACCTTTATTTGGGGTTAATCATTATATCAAGCTCTTTTCTCACGTTACCTATTGAATATGGTAGACCCGACCAATCATTCCTCAAGGTTGTGGCCTTGCCTTTAGACGAATATTTCTAGACACACTATAAATACAATTAGGTTGGTTTATACGCGCAGTCTAAAAAAATATATAAATTTAAAATCTCTTATAAAAAAATTATAGTAATTTTGTAAAAAAAATTTATTATATATAAAAATAAGGAAGTTGTGACACCTTTCCATAATATCTTCGTCCTTTTGTCCACCGACAAGTCTAATTACAATTTTGCCAATTTTTCTCCGCTGCTTTTATCTTTATATCATATCTCTTTCGCGTCCATTATGAATTATTTAGTGGGGAAAAAACAAAAGAAATGAAACGTGTGTATCCTCTTTGCTTCTTGATGAATGCATCCACATGGACATTTTATTTGATCTTTCCTATCCTATAAACACATGAAAGGGTGAATGTGCTCCCAATTTCGACCACTTTTCAAATAATTCCTAATATTTGCTTCGCTTTGTTTCTGCTTTTGATACTTTATCAGACAACACTATACCTTATCGTTAGACCTAACAAAACCTTAATTACTACAATAGAGCAAGGACACGCTAAACTTATCTTCCTAAACAACAGCAAAAGAAAAACTCAAGTTAAAATCCTAACACATGCTAGCTAGTTAATATACCGAATTTGTACTATATAAATCAATTTGCTTATGAAACATACTTATGATAATAACGCTAGAAGAGGACAGAGAGGAAGTACTCGTTAGGCAATTGAACGCATCAAAGAATCAAATCATCGCATAGCTTCAAAGAAAAGAAAAGAAGAAGGGGAAAAAAAGAAGAAAAAAAAAACAAACGATCACAACTATAATAAGATTTAGTCCCATATAGCGGCAAAAAATGGAGGGGTCGCATGCGACTGTTGCTCGGATAGCGACCAGGGGCCGGTGCACGAAGAAGCGTTGGGATTGGGCGGAGGAGAAGTCGCATATAATTACGGGGACGCAAAAAAGATTCCCGCACGACTCGACTGTTTTATGCGGGAATCTTTGAAACATCCGACCACATGGGAAGCGAGATTAAAAACCTAATAGATAATGAATCTAATTTGAAAATTAATATTACTTAGCTATGTTTACAGTAAACAAATTATAATTATTAAAATGATCTAATTTACTTCGTAATTAGTTATCAAATTCAAATACGTTTTCGGAAGCTGATTTTAAGCTTTTGACATCGACAACAGCTCCGAATTTTCATATTAAATAAAGATACTTCTCAGACTAAAGAAGTTATTTAAAAACTAAACCAAAGAAGCGCTTAGCGTGGCGGTAATGTTTGACACATCATTTGCCCTGATAACAACCTTTGAACTAAACAATAGTGACCTCAATTCACAATAGCAGGGATAAGACCTCTTAATTAGTATTAAATAAATCAATTACACTCACAATCATTAGAGTAATATTTTTTTGAAGTAATTAATCAAGTGAATTTGAAAAAGCTTAAAAAATAAGATTTCTGTTTGAGTCTTTGCCGATATTTGACATTCACTCTAACTTATAATACAGTAAGAACATGTTTGGTTTATGATTGAAATGGAATTCAATAAAAAAAATTAAAATGCATCGAATGAAAAATGAAATTGTGAATCATCCAAAATTGTTTGATTCACTATTAAAATGGAAATCGAAATAGACAATTAGAATATTTAGAATTTTGAGAGAATTTTGATTAAAGAAAAAAAAGAGTGATGAAGAAAGTGGAGGGGCAGGTGCTTGTAAGAGTGAGTTTTGAGTGGTTTATTTTTTTTTTTTGAGGGAAAGGTAGCATGCTACCGCCTCATTCAATAGGAAAGTGAATTTAGCAACAAAGTGAAACAACGAGGCTTCGCGAAAAAAAAGAAAAAAAAAAGGATTAGACACAGTAAAGAGACCACAAATTCGTACGATCGCGTACGTCCACAAGCAACTGTTTCAACGTTAGCTTTTTCTAATCGAAAATTCTCCTATTCCTCTCCAACCATAACGTCCACCAGGTAGATGCAATGATCGTTAGCTCTCGTCTCCCTGCTACGCCCCATTTACTGTTGCTAACATTCCACAGTTCACTAGCAGCATTGCAGGTGTTCAGGATCCTTTTATTCACCATTAGGCAGTTCAACAAAGCACATGTGACCCAGCAGATGGTCAACTGTCTCAAGTTGATTCGAACAAAGCACGCAAGTCACCTCTCCTAACCATCCTCTTTTCAGTAGATTGTCCCTCATTAGCACCTTTTGTTTCAACACCAGCCAGCCTAAAATTTTGACTTTCAAGGGAATTTTAATCTTCCACAGTCGGGCGAAACGCCTTTCCCTAACTCCACCATCTTGAAGGAAGGAGTACATAGATTTAACCCTGAACGTTCCAGATTGGCTCCATCTCCATCTAACTTCGTCCCCATTTGCTGTTAGGTTAGCATTGGAGAGTAATTCTTTCAGCTCAACAATTGAATCTTGATCAGTTTGATTTCCTGGAACAAAGCCATGAAGTATCCTATGCCATGTCCAGCCGTTCCTACCATAACATTCTTTCACCGTGCAGTTTTTTCGAGCTATCTCGTTAAAACTTTGAGGAAAGAGTGATCTAAGAGAGCTCTGTCCGGTCTATCTGTCTGCCCAAAAACTCACCTTGCTCCCGTCCCCAATCGTGAAGGAAAGTCCACACCTAAAAATGTCTCTCGTCGATAAGACGCTTTGCCACCATTGAGAGTACGGTCAAAAAGTCCCCCCTTCCCTAAGGGGTTTCCTCCTAGTATAATAAACCCCTCCAATGAAAGCACTCTATTGCTTATCCTTATCCACTAGGAACCTCCACCACCACTTTCCTAGTAATGCAATATTCATAGCTTCCAGGTCCTTAACCCCTAGACCCCCTTCTTTCTTACTTCTACAAACAGCTCCCCATCGCACCAGACAATGACCCCCAGCTACTACACTTCTCCATTTCCAGAAGAATGCCCTTTTGAGGCCTTCTATTCTCTTAATAACCCATTTGGGCGCTTTGAAAATCGAGAAGAAATACAGTGGCAAGTTAGAGAGGACAGAGTTAACAAGGACCAGCCTGCCGCCAATCGAGAGGAGCTTAGCTTGCCATCTTTCGATTCGTCTCTCGATTTTACTTATGATTGGCCACCACTCCGTTTTACCTAATTTTCTGGTAGAGAGTGGGAGGCCGAGATATCGTGTCGGAAAGGAACCCAATTTACACCCCATAATTTCAGCTAACCTTGCTCCCCGATGTGGCATACTACCTATGTAGAAAAGCTCGGACTTACTTCTGTTAATCTTCATCCCAGAGGCCCACTCAAACATATGCCACACGAAAAGGAGGTTCTTGATTTGTCGTTTCTTCGCCTCACAGAAGAAGATTGTGTCATCAGCGTACTGAATACACGCAACTTTGCAATCAACGTTTGGCCCAATTCCTCTCACCAAATTGCTATTAACCGCTTTACCAATCAGTCTCGCTAGCCCTTCCGCTACCAAAATAAAGAGGTACGGAGAGAGGGGGTCGCCTTGTCGCAGGCCCCTTGTGGTTTTGATCCATCTGGAGGGGACCCCGTTGACCAGAATGGTAATTTTTGCGTTAGCTATACATTGTTTGATCCACCTACACCATACTTGATCAGCCCCAAGCCAAGTCAAAATTTTTTGTAGGAATGTCCAACTCACTCTATCATACGCTTTTTCAAAATCCGCCTTGACTCCCACGCCCTCCACCCCAGTTTTGGAGCACCAATTGACAATCTCGCTGGCGGTTACAAACGAGTCTAGAATCGATCGACCTTTAAGAAACGCAGTTTGGGACGGAGAGATAACATCTTTTAAAGTCACTTCAAGTCTATTAGTAAGCACCTTGGAAATAATTTTCTGAACTGCATTAATGAGGCTGATAGGTCTACTTTGAAAATGGGCCAATCTAGAATTCAAAGTCAAATTGGGCCATACATAAATTCAATCATTTCTATTTTAGAGTGAAATATGAGTCAGAATTTCATTTCTGTAAAACAAACAACAACTATCGAAATCAGTAAATCATATTTCGATTTTAAAGTCTAAAAATAGGTGAATCAAGTAAGCCCTAATATTATGTTTGACCTTTCAACATGTCTCACTCACGTATTCAAACTAATCATTTCGCTGAATAACACTTTCAAATTCAAAGAATGGTCATACTTAAAATTTATGTTCAATCTTAACGGTCGTTGCTTGGAGAGGCTGGGGCCAACCCAAAAGTTTTTTGGTTTAAACTAACTCTAATCTAGCCAAAGTAGGTGAATTTTGCGCACAGAGTTTGATTTCTAAACCGACTAAACTCGATTGCAAATTTTACCTACTAAATTCCTTTCGATGTGAACTCAAATCAGATCCGGGCAATATCACAAGTTCTGTTAAACACTGCACAAATACGCTACAAATTACTCGACAGCAATGGTCAATCCCCCGGTAGATCTATGGTTCAATCTGCGTAAATGTACGCTGAGCTCTAAATTTCTAATGCATGCGCAACAGGAGTGTGCAATTTCAAGATCACACGAGCCGATCGAATTCAATGTGACAGACAATAGAAGTTTCAATTCCCGAAAGACTCTTTCAAAGATACTAAAGCAGCCGAAGATCCTACTCAAACTTTTCAAAGAGTTGTTAGCCTACCTAATTCAATGAGTGGCACCCTCACCATGATAGTGATACTCTGGTAATGAAAAGCCAGATAGCCTATTAATTCATTCCCCTTAAGCCTTTACTAGTCGTCGGTCAGCATATTATTTCGCAATAATACCGCTGAATTTATACGACTAATTAGAAAGAGTCAAATAACGAAAATGATAGATTTAAATCACATGAATTAGGGATTCTCTTGAATAACCGTCGCAGATGATAACAAACAATCGGAGGAAAGATGTAATGACGGCTTTCTTGACGTGAAAAAAAAAAAACTACAAGATAGTCGAGAACAGCGATAATGATGCTTTTCATTGTCCAGTGAAAAAAGTGAAATTAAAGAAGCATGTTTTGTTGAAGCAGCAGAGAGCTTAAGCAATTAATGAAACTACTGGGTTACTACTTAAAAGAAATCTCGAAGTGAGAATGTAATCTAAGATTGTGTTTCTAACAATGTCTAGTAAATTTTATCCATGCGGAGGGAGAAGATCAAAGAAGATGACCTATAAACATTAAATTAAACCCATTCCTGTAGATGAAGGTCGCATTTGATGGTTCCTCTGACCTGATTCTATTAACACTAACAAAATTCCTAACCATTTGCACCCTCACCCGCAATTAACACCCCATATCTACATCACAATTTCACAATGCTACACCAAATCAATTGAGCTCTAGGAAGTACATGAAGAACACAATAAAATTTCATAAATTCTTAAAAACGAAAGAGAAATATACCGAAGAGAATGTAGATGCCATATAGTAAAGAAACAAAATACTCACATCGATCGAGTGGGAGAAATTGAAGCTATTGAATAAAATCCTTTTTACAAAAGAATGGCGCGATTCATTCGAATTATTATAAGAAAATGGGGGGAAGGAGAAGGGCGGGAAAAGGGGAGGAGCGCGCCTTCAATCGAGAGGCGAATTTGAGGAAGAGAGGCGTATATTCTAATTATGTGGCCTCCCCACATCAGCTCGCTAGCAACGGGCCTACGTGGCGAGCCCATGGCCCAATGGGCTGTAGCCCATTAATGGATGGTTGTGTATCATCCATATCGATATTATGGGCCCTGTAATATAATTTATATATATATATATATATATATATTATATCTGTTTTTTAGGCCCGCTGGAGAATAATGTGCCCATGAAAAAAGCAACGTGTGCATGGACAACTAAAATTTGGAGAATATATTTTCGGAAAAGACTGGTCTAGTAAAACATCGATCAGAAATATATTTAACACTTCCGATGATGGATATGAATGATACGTGAAATTGATAAGTGGGATAGGAGATGCAAACCGACAACCTCGTGAAACGAAAGGTCTAGAACTAGCTCTGATACCGCATTAACTAAAGCATCAATCTAATAGTCTCATGTTATGCATAGTCCCACCAAATCACATTGGAGATGATCTTCCATTCTATAGGTTGTCCATTGCGCAAATCTTTTGATGTTGACAACAAAATCAAGATATGATATGCATGCACCAATTAAATCTCTTGTGATATATATTTGAATGCAAACCACGGGTATTTATAGGCTATTTCATGAGAGACCCAAATTAATAATGATCCGAGGGGCCAGTTGCCCAACTAGAAAGAAACCTCTTTCAACGTTCCCCCTTTCACCAAATTCAAACCGAACAAACCAGTTTCAACAATACCCAACCTCTCCTTTTAAAAAGAGTGCAAAAATGTAAATTAAGGAAGAAGATGATGGTTTACGGTATATTTGTTTCATTAGAAAAGTGCATTATATATACAAGAACAAGAATCAATCTCAACCTATAATTGTGCTAATCTCATCCTATAATTAAGCTATGCCATCTCCTATTTATGGAAAAGATATACAACGATAAATGGTAAATATAATTACAATTAACTGATTAATATTTTCCTTAATACTCCCCCTCAAGTTGGAAAGTGTATGTTCTGCATTCCCAACTTGCTTCTCAAGAACTGAAATTGTTCACGACCCAAAGCTTTTGTGAAGATATCTGCTAGCTGTAATCGTGTAGGGACATACTGTGGTTTGATCATTCCTGACTGCAACTTCTCTCTAACGATGTGACAATCTATCTCGATGTGTTTTGTTCGTTCATGAAAAACAGGATTCGCTGCTATATGTAATGCTGCTTGATTATCACAAAACAAAGATGCCGGCCCCGTTTGATTTACTCTTAGATCACGAAGCAAATAATGGATCCAAGTCAACTCAAGGCATGTATTCGCCATGGATCTGTATTCTGCTTCTGCCGAAGACCTAGAGACATTAGTCTGCTTCTTTGACTTCCATGAGATTAATGAACTTCCTAAAAAAATGCAATAACCTGAAATGGAACGCCGTGTTGTACGACAACCTGCCCAATCTGAGTCACAAAAGGCTGTCAACTTCAAATTATTTTCGCGCGTCAACAGCAAACCTTGCCCCGGAGTACTTTTATATACTTTAAAACCCGAATAGCTGCTTCCCAATGTGGCTTTCTCGGTTCATGCATGTATTGAGATAATGTGCGCACAGAATAAACAATATCCGGTCTTGTTACCGTTAAATAGATTAACCGACCGATCAATCGTCTGTACCTCATTGGATCATGTAATTTTTCTCCATCTGTGAGTGTCAATTTAACATTTTGTTCCATTGGGAAGCTCTCCGGCCGTGAACCTGTGTGACCAGAATCTTCCAAAATATCTAGCGCATATTTGCGCTGGGACATAAAAATACCCTTTTTTGAATGAGAAAATTCTATACCCAAAAAATAACCAAGTTTTCCCAGATCCTTGATTAAAAATTTCTTGAGTAAGAATTGTTTAAGGGCCATGATTTCTTGCATACTGTTCCCTGTTACAAGGATGTCGTCAACATAAATAAGCACTGCAGTAAAGAATTTACCTTGCTGTTTGGTAAACAAGGAGTAGTCTGCTTTTGACTGTGCAAAACCGGCGGACTCCAATGCCCCAGAAAGGACAGAAAACCAATTACGGGATGCTTGTTTTAGCCCGTAGAGGGACTTGTTGAGCCGACAAACCATGTTCTCCCCCTGTCGGCGTAATCCGGGAGGCGGTTCCATGTAGACAATTTCTTGCAAGTTTCCATGTAAAAAGGCATTTTGTACATCCAATTGATGAGTAAACCAATTTCTGGCAGCAGCAATAGTAAGTAAACAACGAAGAGTTGTCAATTTTGCTGTAGGAGAAAAGGTTTCCTTGTAGTCGAGACCTGCAATTTGTGTATATCCTTTTGCAACGAGGCGAGCTTTATATCGCTCAATTGTACCATCAGAGTGATATTTTATTTTGTAGACCCACTTGCAGCCGATGGGCCTGTGACCGGCGGGAAGAGGAACAAGAGACCAAGTGTTATTGCGTTGCAATGCTTGTAATTCAGCATCCATAGCTGCTTGCCAATGAGGGAATTGGACAGCTTGGGAATATGTGGTAGGTTCAATCTGTGATGTTATACTGGCTAAAAAGGTACGATGAGATAATGAAAATTGTGAAAGAGATAGATGATGAGACAGAGGATACCTTGTATTTTGACGAGGACTTGTGCGAGGGGATGAATGATTGACTGCAGCAGACATGAAGTACTCTTGATGCCAGGCTGGAGGTTGTCGGTCGCGAGTTGAGCGACGAAGATTTTGGAAATTGTCATTCGGTTGAGGTGGTGAAGAGCTGGATGATTCTGACAAAGGGAAAGGTTGTGGTGATGGCAAGGTGGAATTAATGGGCAAAGGTTGGTTGTGTTGAGGAGACAAAGGAGGATCTTGGGGAGATGTAGATGGCGCTGAATTATGCGCGGGTGAGGAGGAATCCAACGCAATATGTGGCTCGGATATCTTGGGTTCTGCTTCTGGGAAAATTGGCAATAAAGGAAAATTATGTTTCACAGAAGTAGGAGAAGATTGTGATGACTGCATATTATCAGGAGACGTAAATGGAAAAGTGTCCTCTTGGAAGTAGACATCTCTGCTAATAAGAAATGTTTGTGTAGATAGGTTGTATAATTTATAACCTTTTTTGCCATGAGGATATCCCATAAAAACGCACTGAACGGCACGGGGATCGAATTTTCCTTTTGGGTGAACGTTGGTCGCGTAGCACTGGCAACCAAAAATTCGCAAGTGTTCAAGTGAGGGTGGCTTTTTGTAGAGTCTTTCATATGGTGATTGATTAGACAAAAGAGGAGTTGGAAGCCGGTTAATTAAATATACGGCTGTAAGGATACATTCCTCCCAGAATTTAAGAGGTACATGGGATTGAAAAAATAAAGAACGTGCCACATTGAGTATGTGACGATGCTTGCGTTCGACGACTCCATTTTGTTGTGGAGTATAAACGCATGTATTTTGGAACTCGATGCCTTGATTGAGAAGGAATTTTTGTAAAGGCTGAAATTCAGTCCCATTATCAGTGCGAATGATTTTAACGGAAGTGTTAAACTGTGTTTTTGCAAACTGAATAAATTTGATGAGTGATTCAGGTGTTTCAGATTTTTGTTTCATAAAAAAAAACCCAAGTACAGCGAGTAAAATCGTCAACTATGGTGAGAAAAAAACGTGCTCCAGAATGCGAAGGAATTTTATGAGGTCCCCATACATCGCAGTGTAATAGTTCAAAAGGAATTTTGGTTGTGATAGAACTGATAGGAAAAGGCAATCTCGTTTGTTTTGCAAGAGGACAAATACTACAGTTATTGTGAAATGAGACTGTTTCTTTATTAATTGGTAATGAAGGGGAAAGTAATTTGAAACGAGAAAAAGAAAGATGTCCGAGTCGTGAATGCCATATATCGGGACTATTTGAGACTTGGAAGGAAGCTGGAGAAATGGAATTCGGCATCATGTAATAGAGTCCTCCATGTTGTTTACCCGAGCCAATCATCTTCCCCGTCGTTAAGTCCTGCAAAATACATGAGTCCGGAAAAAGGGTGACAGAAAATTAAGACATTTTGTAATTTTGCTGGCTGATATTAAGTTTAAACGAAAAGTGGGTACGCATAGGACATTTTTAAGTGTTATATCCCGATTGAAAACAATGTTGCCAGTGTGTGTAATTGGTGCAGATGTGCCATTTGGCAAATTTACTGTGTGAGAGAAAGGTGGTTGACTTTCTGACAAGAGGGAAGGGTGCGATGTCATGTGATCAGTGGCACCACTATCTAAAATCCAAGAATTGGTAAAAGCAGAATTGACATTAGACTTGGATGCTGAAAACAAACCTGCTACGTTTGCAAAAATATCACCATTACCAGAAGAAGAATCCTGATTCATGGTAGATAATGCTTTGGCCAATTTTTGCAGATATTCAGGCGAAAAACTCATGAGGGAATTGTCATCATTCATGTTCGAATTTTCTGCCATATTAGCCGCAGACTGTGGCTTGCTACGTGAGGCCCGATTCTGTTGCGGCAGTCCGGCTTTGTTGTATTTGCGCCTACAGCGATCCTCCGTGTGTCCGCTTTTGTCACAGAATTTGCAGTAATATTTCAAAGTTCTGCATTCTTCAATTGTGTGACCAGAACGATGGCAATGATCACACGTTTTGGTGCTTTTGATTCCGGATGCCTTGCTCTGGACATTCGCGGCAATGGTAAAGTTCTCAGTGAGTTCTGATGACAATTGTCTCTGTGTCTGCTCTTGAATCACCAGGGAATACGCCTGTCGTACGTTGGGTAATGGTGTCATCATTAGGATATTTGACCTTACCCCTTTATACGATTCATTTAGACCCATAAGAAACTGCATCAGCCTGTCCTCCTGAAGTTGTTCCTGATGTGCCTTGGCATGATCACAAGTGTAGGGATCTCGATAATTTTCAAGTTCATCCCATAAAGCTTTGAGTTTGGTATAATATGAGGCCACGGACATAGAGCCTTGTGAGATGGTTGCAATAGATTTTTGAATTTGGAATATTGCCGGTGCATTCTTTTGGGAAAATTGATCTTTGAAGTCTGACCAAACTTGGTATGCTGTTTTGGCATGAATAACGCCTTCTGCCATATCTGTTTCAACAGAATGAGTAAGCCAAGAAAGTATTAGGCTGTTGCATTGATTCCACAATGCGAATTCCGTTGGTTTTTCTTCTTGGGACGGAGCTTCTAGCGACCCATCGATGAACCCCAACTTGTTCTTCGCAGTAAGAGCGTGAATCATAGCCTTACTCCATGACTGATAATTTGCTCCATTTAATTTGACTGGTACAAGCATGTGACCAGGTTGATCTGAATGATGAACGTAATATGGATGTGAAGGATTCATATTACTAGCTTTTGATGATCCGTCTCCCATTGTTGACTATAAAAAAAAAAAAAACGGAAGCTTCAAGAGCACCAGGAAAGGTGCTCTGATACCATGTAAATTAAGGAAGAAGATGATGGTTTACGGTATATTTGTTTCATTAGAAAAGTGCATTATATATACAAGAACAAGAATCAATCTCAACCTATAATTGTGCTAATCTCATCCTATAATTAAGCTATGCCATCTCCTATTTATGGAAAAGATATACAACGATAAATGGTAAATATAATTACAATTAACTGATTAATATTTTCCTTAATAAAAAAGGAAAAAGTGAGAAAAAGAAAAAGTGTAACAAACAAACAAATAATCGTACAATTATCAACTAAAGGTAGATTCCTTAACCAAACCCTTCCCCCCACCCCCTTTTCCTTTTGTAAAAAAGTTAATTTAAAAGGGCCTATAGTTAGAGACAAATAGCAACTATAAAGTATGTAATTCTAAAGTATTATACATAATATATAATCCGAAGTGAGGAAAAGGAGTCTCAAATTTAAGCTCATATATAGAGGTGTTCCAAAGTCTGATCGCAGGGTTGTCACTCAGCAATCTAACAAACCGTTATCTTCCTGCTTCCATATAAAATAACCCCTAACGCAAGTACGTACCTTGTAAAACAATTATTTAATCTAAGTTAAAAAAATAATTAACATAATACAGAAAATACAAAGCATAGGTGTTCCTTCATTGGCTGATGTAGATAACACCTTGTTGATCACACAGTTGAAACTCATCCTGTACGAAGATGAATATACGTAGTGTGGTAAGAGCAGTTGAACTGCTTCTGATATATAATGCTACGTAGTCAACACAATGGAAAGCCTCGGTTTTGCCACGTGTCACTTCCACAATTTCTTGAACATTTGCTTGTTTGGACTTTGCACTCTATCAACGTTTCAACGATATCTTTTACATTGCCTTTGTTCTAAACCTCGTTGGAATCAACATCAAATTAAATCATAATATACAACTGACCGTCCCTAGCGCAAGTGGCAAAAGGCTGGTGATTGATATCCGAGGTCCTGAGTTCAAATCCTAGTTGATTCACATTTTTAGTTAAGTTTGCGGGTAGCGTACTACCTTTCTCTCAACAAAAAAAAAAATTATAATATATTTTTCTTATAACTAGTTTCCAACACCACTAGATCATAGCCTTTTTTTGCTAGCAACAAAGTATTTTCCGCTGCGATTTAATTTTTTTTCTTATTTGAGACAATCTTTATACAAACTTTAAGGTTACAAAAATAATACATATATATATATATATATATATATATGTATGTATATATATATGTATGTATATATAGAGCTAGTCTCCTATACTATCTATAGTACCGGGGCTCCGGTACTATAGTTACTTTTTCGATCTTAGGGTATTCAAATCAACGATCCACACCGTTGAAATTGATCTAGAATATTTGAAGTTCTTAGAAATAAAATTTTATATTTTTTCGACGTAGTTTACTTTGTGATCAAACCGTTTCAAAATTATCAAATTTTAATGGTTATTATGGCGAGTTTGTAGTTTAACGGTGGAGAAGAATCTAAATTTATTCAAATTTTGATAGAAAATACTTTAAACTACATAGATGAAGGTCGACATTCTTGATCTTGAATTTGAAACTCCTATACTCAAATTTTAAGAATTATTTAATTTTCACCGTTCATTCTGACATGATTTATTTACTAAGTAAACGATATCGAAAAAAACTAAAATTTTATTCCTAAGAACTTCATATACCCTAGATCAGTTTCAACGGTGTGGATCGTTGATTTGAACACCCTAAAATCGAAAAAGTAACTATAGTACCGGAGCCCCGGTACTATAGATAGTATAGTAGCCTCATTCTATATATATATATATATGTTTTTGTTACATTTAAAACCGAATATTTGCTACGAGTGTACGTACTAATAAAAGAACTAACTCGCACAACCAAATAAAACGTATGTTCGAGCTCTATATGGATTTTATTGGAATATAAGTTGTATAGGATCCACACCACATACCCCACTGTCGTTTTTCCTTCGATCAAAGCCTAGCCATTTCCTTCACTTTAGTTGCTTGATCCCAATTATAATTGCATCCTGTGGAAATAACACCACATCCATGAGTATATACTACATCAATTAATAGAATAGTTACTAGGATTTGCATCTGAGATTTTGTTAAAAGTAAATGTATTTGATACGCAAATAACAATTCATATATATAATATTAGCACGTACCGTAGTTTCTCGTGCCTGAGTCCAAAGAGTAACATAACTGTTGAAACGCAGCCACGTTGTGATCGAACAACGATACATGCACCTCAATCCTTCCATCTCCTACCAGAGAAGGCATGAAGAGCACCAACCCTTCCACGGGCACGTAGGAGGGCATGAAGTAGAAGGGGCTCCCGCCACCGAAATTCAACTCATACAGCGGAAACCTAATCCAGCTGTCCACGTCCAGGTTCTGACACATGTCCCTCCCCTTCGGCTCCGGCACCGGCACCAGTCCCTCCGCCTCCACCGCCCCTGAGCTTGCAAAGTCCACGAACGACTTGAAGTATCGTTCGTCGACCTCCGCCACCGCGCGGTGGACGAGCTCCGCCGCATAGTGCAGAGGCCAGGACACGAGCTCTTTAACCGTGGCACGTGGGTAGGCCCATAGAATCAGGTTGCCAAAGTAATCGTCCGGCAAGTTCCGGCGCAGCCGCGTCCGCCCGTTCACGGAGATGCGCACGTTGGTCGTGTCGCTTTCATCGAGTCCGCGGGCGATGGTCACTGCTCGCCATAGGTGTGCTACTAAGCTCTCGACTGTGGTGTATGACCTCTGTGGTGGTGCGCCAGACGTTGCCTTGGTTTTGAGCTTCTTCAAGAACTCTTTAGTGAAGTGCGCTTTGTAAGTTACGATCTTGCCTTTGGAGGAGTAGTCCAAACACGGCACAAACTCCTCCAATGCGAATTCCACGCCGCGGTGCTCAAAGTCGATGTGCGGTGGATTGCGTGGGGCGAATAGCGAACAGCGGTCAAGCGAGGAGTGGCGGTGTACGTCAAGGCCACAGCATGCGCGGCCCCATGCGACAAGGAATTGGCTTGCGGCATGGCCATCAGCGATGCGGTGGTGCATGGTGTAGCCTACCACAAGGGTCCCGCAAGCAAACCTCGTTAGCTGCACCTGTATGTTATTGAATAAAAAATATACCGTTCTCTAAGAATTTAAACTTTCAAATGAAAATAAGTTGTTTTACATAATATTAGAGCAGAAAGTCCAATGAAGCTTCTGAAGAAACACAAAAAACACCGTTTCACACCTGGAGCAGCTCCTCAATACCATGCTTGCTCGGGTGTAGGCTCAAATGCTCCGGCGAGAGGTCGAGCGGCACGGCCTCGTCGAAAGTGGAATTCACAAAAGCCTCGGTGAGCTTCACGCCTTTGTCGTTAAGGAGTATCGCAGGGTTGTTGTTTTCATCGTCGCCGAGCCACCCGGCCCACTCTGGGTAGTGCGACAGGACCCTGGCGAGTCCAGTCGCGACCGCAGAGTTGGAAGGGGCCGGCGGGCGGAAGGCGTAGATGGCGGCGATGTGCGCATCCTCGCTGACCCTGTCGAAAGCGCTCAGTTTTATCGATGTTATCGATCGAGCGATAGGTTGAGGAGAGTTGTGATCATGGACGGGTTTGATGATCGTTGTGCTCACCACTCTCACCTCCATGGCTTTGGGCGATTCCACCACGGGTATATTAAGCTACGTTCGTTACGCTTAAATAAGCAAAAGAAAAAGAGAAATGCTTGGTGTGGTTGTACATTGGCAGGTGAAGTAATAGAGTGAGCTTAAAATAAAAAGTGGCTCTTGAGAGTGGTTGAACACCATTGTCTCATTTGACATCTTTTTCCTTGTATGTGTTGGATGGATCAAAGAAAACAAGAGCATGACTCTTTTTTGAGAATGGTTTGTTGTGTACTATTAGCCCCGTGGATATAATGCGCGCCCACACCTAACTAGTTTTGAACCATGGCTTTGAAAATTTTTAGCATCGGGCATAAGTCAAAGGCTACGAAAGCAAAAGCAAAAAAATAAAAAAATAAAAAATAAAAGAAGAAGAATGTTAGAAATTCGGAACGACGAAAAATAGATCCAGAAAAATAATTAATGCGGAACAGAGAAAAGATAAGAAAAGAGAACACCGAGATTAACGTGGTTCGGCCAACGGCCTACGTCCACGGGCGAAGACGGAGCAAATACTTTATTAATGTCGAAAAAGCGGAGTACAAAGAAGATCTCTCATCAAAGAATCCGAAAGCCAAATATATAAATCGACACGCGTTACCGCATACGGCACCTTCTTAGCGCATCCGGACAATATATCTCGGCTCGGCTCTCACCCTGCATGCGCGCTTAATTAATTAGAGCATGCCTCTAATTAATATGCGGCTCCCTGCAATGCGCACCATGAGCCGCCGCAACATCACCAAAGCATCCTAATTAAGCACGGCATAATTAGCGTCTCCTTGACCGGCGTCTCCTTGACCGTATGGACCAACGCGAGCGACTTGGCTCTCTCCAACGCGCGCACGGCTTAATTAATTTGAGTCCCCGCTTCGTTAATTTGGCCGTAGCATGTATATATAATACATGTCTCCAAACTAGAGTCTAATTCTAATTCGATTAGAATTAATCTCCTAGTCGTAATCCATATATGCCAAATTAAATCTAAAATATATCTTATCCTAATTAGATTAGGATTTACTTAAATTTAGATAACTACAAATCTAAACCAAATAATAACAATCTCCACCTTGGTTTAATTTGTAGTTTAGCCGCTATGTCGAGATCGCCACGAAACTCCACCTTGAATTAATTTCACCTCAATGCTCCTTAACGCTCCATAGTTCTCCGTCTTCTCCAAACGCCCCATAGGGCCTCAAATGTTGCTAACTGCCACCAAGTCCAAACAATGCTTGAACTTGGCAATTGTAAGAGACTTAGTAAGCATATCCGCCGGATTGTCCTCAGTACCAATTTTCTTAACAGTCACGGTGCGCTTCCCAATCACATCCCGAACAAAGTGAAACTTTACATCGATGTGCTTCGTCCTCTCATGAAACATCTGATCCTTAGACAAATGAATTGCACTCTGACTGTCTGAATAAACAATCGTCGGATACCAAGAAGAAGTAAATTCTCCAAATAAGCCTTTTAACCACATACCGAGAATTTTCTTAGCAGCACCCAGATCTTTCATCTCAAACTCACCCTTAAGTGAAGCCTTCAATTTATTAATCTCAACTATGTCGTCGGAAGCAATCAACATATCATCGACATAGAGCAACAAATATATGAAAGATCCCTTCTCAAGCTTCCTGAAATAAACGCAACTGTCACGCTTACTTCTCGAATATCCGTGACCTGTTATAAAGGAGTCAAACCGCTTATACCATTGTCGAGGAGACTGCTTCAAGCCATAAAGCGATTTTCTTAACATGCAAACATGGTCCTCCTTCCCTTCAACAATAAATCCCTCCGGCTGCTTCATATAAATTTGCTTCTCAAGTTCTCCATGGAGAAAAGCTGTCTTAACATCAAGCTGCTCAAGATACAAGTCCTTCATGGCTACTAATGATAAAAGAACACGAATAGAAGTATGCTTCACAACGGGTGAGAAAATATCATTAAAGTCAACACCTTCTACCTGACTGTAGCCCTTAGCAACTAAACGAGCTTTATACCTTGTATCTTCCACGCCGGGGATGCCGTCCTTTTTCTTGAAGACCCACTTGCAGCCAACAATTTTCTTGCCTGTAGGCGGTTTTACTAACTCCCATGTGCGATTCTTATGGAGCGATTCCATTTCCTCATTCATCGCCACCAACCACTCCGCAGAACTGGCACCAGAAATAGCTTGATTATATGTGGAAGGTTCACCTTCATCTTCTGAATCTTGTGCCACTGAAAGAGCATAAGCTACCATATCCTCGTAGCCGTATCTCTGCGGTGGTTTGATCTGTCTCCTCGCTCTGCCTGTAGCAATACTTTGCCTCTCAACTTGTGGGGTTTCATTAACTGAGGTGTCTGGCGACTGAATTTGCTCTGACTGAGAAGAATCCTGCGACTGAACTATACCATCGGTCTCTACCTCCACCTGCTTGCTAGTACTCGGGGTCATATCAAAAGAAATACGGTTAGGATATAACATAGCAGACTCATCAAACGTGACATCCCTACTAATAACTAATTTAGATGATTCAGGACACCATAATTTATATCCCTTAACCCCCGATGCATAGCCAATAAATATGCACTTTTTAGCCCTAGGTTCTAATTTGCCTTCATTTACATGAACATAAACAGGACAACCAAATATGCGCAAATTAGAATAATCAGAAGGGCTATCAGACCATACCTCCTCCGGAGTTTTGCAATCAAGTGCTGAATGTGGAGATCGATTTACCAGATAGCATGCCGTAGAGATCGCCTCTGCCCAGAAACTCTTAGCTAAGCCAGCATTAGAGAGCATGCAACGTGCTCTCTCTAAAAGAGTTCTATTCATGCGTTCGGCCACTCCGTTCTGCTGTGGAGTATGCCTAACGGTCTTATGTCTGACGATCCCTTCCTTCTTGCAGAATTTTTCAAATTCTGACGAACAGAATTCCAAACCGTTGTCGGTCCTTAATCTCTTGATCTTCCTTTCAGTTTGCTTCTCAATCATAACCTTCCACTGCTTGAAATAATTGAACACCTCATCCTTACCTTTTAGAAAGAATACCCACACCTTACGAGAATAGTCGTCAATAAAAGTCAACATATATCTAGCACCACCATGAGTAGGAGTACGAGAGGGTCCCCAAAGATCAGAATGAATATAGTCAAGAGTACCTTTTGTCCGGTGAACTGCGGCCTTAAAGCTGACTCTCTTTTGTTTGCCAAAAACACAATGCTCGCAGAAATCCAACTTTTCTAAACTCTGACTACCAAGTAAACCTCTCTCGCTTAACTTTATCATACCATACTCGCTCATATGGCCCAGTCGCATATGCCATAATTTAGTGCTATCTGAATCTGACATAGAGAAAGAAGTCACCGCTGCTGAACCTGTCACAGTGGAACCCTGTAGAACATATAACATGTCGGACAACTTGGCCTTCATCACTACAAGATTTCCCTTAGTGACCTTCATTAATCCATCAGCTGAAGAATACTTAAAGCCTTTAACATCAAGTGTACCTAATGAGATCAGATTTTTCCTCATATCCGGAACATGCCGAACCTCAGATATAGTCCTCACTACTCCGTCATACATCCGTACCTGAACAGTGCCAATTCCAATAACCGCACACTTAGAGTGATTTCCCATCAATACATCTCCACCTTCAAAAGGCTTGTACGTCGAGAACCAATCTCTATGCGTACAGATATGAAAGGAACATGCAGAGTCCATAAGCCACTCATCATGTCTGCGTGTCTTATCCGTAACTGTAAAGATGATATCATTTCCATCTGAATCTCCTGCTGCAACACTTGCTTCTGGCTTAGTATTGGTGTTTTTCTGATCTTGATTCTTATCACCGTTATTCTTCCGCTGTTCTTTATTTTTCAACTTAAAACAATCAGTTTTTATGTGACCTTTCTTCTTACAATAACCGCAAATCAGATTCTTGTGTTTTGACTTTGATCTAGATGTACCTCTATTACCGTAACCCTTGTCCCGAGACCTCCCTCTAGCGACTAAAACTTCTCCTAAATCTCCACCTGTCTCATTGCTTATCTGCGTGTCAATCCTCTCCTTTGAAAGTAGAGAAGACTTGACATCATCGAGACATAGAGTATCTCGTCCAAATAAGAAGGTCTCACGAAAATTCTTATAAGAGGGCGGTAAAGAACATAATAATAAAAGGGCTTCATCCTCCTCCTCGATTTTGACATCTATCGAGCGGAGATCCATAATAATAGAATTAAATTCATCTAAATGCGACTTAATAGAGGTACCTTCCGCCATGCGCAACATGAAGAGACGTTGCTTCAAATATAATTTGTTGGTGAGAGACTTCGTCATGTAAAGAGACTCCAATTTAAGCCAAAGCCCTGCAGCGGTCTTTTCATCCAAGACCTCGCGCAATACCTCATCGGATAAACATAATTGTATTGCCGTAAGAGCTTTGTCATCAATCTCCTCCTTCTGCTCCGCCGTCAAAGAATCGGACATCTTTTCTTTTCCCAACAGTGCCTTCTGCAATCCTTGCTGCGTCAATATAGCACGCATTTTGACTTGCCATAATGCGAAACTGTTGGTCCTGTCAAATTTCTGAATCTCGAACTTCGTCGTCATCTTAATCCTCAAAGGGAATAGAAAGTCTCGGATACCAGTTTGTTAGAAATTCGGAACGACGAAAAATAGATCCAGAAAAATAATTAATGCGGAACAGAGAAAAGATAAGAAAAGAGAACACCGAGATTAACGTGGTTCGGCCAACGGCCTACGTCCACGGGCGAAGACGGAGCAAATACTTTATTAATGTCGAAAAAGCGGAGTACAAAGAAGATCTCTCATCAAAGAATTCGAAAGCCAAATATATAAATCGACACGCGTTACCGCATACGGCACCTTCTTAGCGCATCCGGACAATATATCTCGGCTCGGCTCTCACCCTGCATGCGCGCTTAATTAATTAGAGCATGCCTCTAATTAATATGCGGCTCCCTGCAATGCGCACCATGAGCCGCCGCAACATCACCAAAGCATCCTAATTAAGCACGGCATAATTAGCGTCTCCTTGACCGGCGTCTCCTTGACCGTACGGACCAACGCGAGCGACTTGGCTCTCTCCAACGCGCGCACGGCTTAATTAATTTGAGTCGCCGCTTCGTTAATTTGGCCGTAGCATGTATATATAATACATGTCTCCAAACTAGAGTCTAATTCTAATTCGATTAGAATTAATCTCCTAGTCGTAATCCATATATGCCAAATTAAATCTAAATTATATCTTATCCTAATTAGATTAGGATTTACTTAAATTTAGATAACTACAAATCTAAACCAAATAATAACAAAGAAGAAAAAGAAAAAGTGAAAATTTTGGACTAAATTCGTAGGGTGTCAAATATAAAAAAAATATAAATACTGTTATCTGATAGCTTAAATTTTTAAAGATAAATAATTATTTCATATAATTTAATATAGCGTTAGATTAAAAAATTCCGAGTTCGAGTCTCATTATGTTATTTATTTATTTTTTCTATTTGATTAAGTCCACGTTTGAGGTTTTTTCGAGCATGAGAGGGAGTGTTGAAAAATAAATAGTCAAGAATTTATCAAAAAGTTTCAAAGCCAGAGGTGAGAGAAGTGTCGAATGTAAAAATATAAAAATAATGTTCACTAGCTAATAGCTTAAGCTTTTGAAGATAGACGGTTATTTCATATAATTAAATAGTAGGTTTATTAATTTAATTTGACTAGTGCTTCAACGAGATCTTATTGAGACAGCTTGATAAGCCGTCCGATGAATTGTACGTCTAAATCGTAAAATTTCATTCCAATAGGAAAGCTTACATCTGAATCTTAAATTCGTATTGAAGGACGAATTAGAGAACTTTTAATAAGAAAGAATTAATGAGATGTTTCTTAAGTTTTCATTCCCCCATTAATTGAGTATTAATTTTTTTAAAAAAATGAATGTGGGGCATATTCCACGCATGCGAACATAACAATTAAGCATTTAAAATCAAAGATGACAATTTAATAACACCTAATACTTATAATAACATCCGAGATCTCGGTGTTTGCAGGGACAGGAGCTATCTAGAAGGAAGACGAAACTGTGCTAATTAGTCAAATGCAGAAGACAAAAAAAATCGTATATGCATGCTTGAATTGCGATAATTAAGCTTGCACAACAATTGTATACGTGTTAGTTAGAACATTATCTCATGTATATATATGTAATTATAAAAACTTAAGCTAAGCTTGCACAACAATTGTATACGTGTTAGTTAGAACATTATCTCATGTATATATATGTAATTACAAAAACTTAAGCTTATCATATGTGTAAAATGAAGGAAATAGCAAAAATTATAATTGTCTCATATAAAAGACTCACACTGCATGCCCATCGAGAATGATCCTCGCACATACCACACAATCAATTTTCTTGTCCTTTTTATTTTCTTTCTGGGAATCTAATGTGGATGAAAAGTTTGTTAACTACCCCTATAATTACATCTAGATAGTGCTTTTTTCTTTTTCTTTTTTTTCTTTTTTATATTTTATTTTAAGATGTCTGTAGGTCCACACACACTGTTAATTTTTCTGTGTGAGACTGGATTTTAAATAAGAACCAATGGAAAAGATACCTACCAAGTGAGCATGTGAATGTAAAATAAGTCTTAGGCTAAGCTCTGGTGCTGTGTAGGGTCACGAACTTAGAGACTTCTTCATTTGGTCTATTCATGCTTAATTAGTTTGTTACGATGCATCCAACTTTTTAGTAATTGTGTGAACAGAGATGAATAAGTTAGTTGTTCCTAATTCAGATTGGAGTACTCATTGCCTAATCTAGTCAACAAATCCCATACTTCATGGATTTGTTACGACTAATTAACACAATGTATTAATTGCTTACGCAAGCTTAAGATGATTATCTTTTTTATTTTTGGGTAGCTATATATATATGTTCCTTACCGACTAGTCGGATATATCATATATTTAAATTTATAGCTAACAACTCAAGATTATCCAAATGACTAACACTTTGATTGGTTTATGATTAAATTGAAAGGTTGGTTTGGACTTCTTTGCATTCGCAGGTTGTTGGTTGACATTTAATGCTAAAACATCTTAATTTAGACAAGTTGCAGAATATTGAAATGTAGCTTTTAATAGCTGCAACATTTTGCTTTGTTCCTTCGACAGATACATGGTTGTATTGATAGAACACAGTAGTAGATACACCCAAGTGGAAGAGGAAGTAGATTTTTTTTTTTTTGTTGGTATTCTCATCAACGTATCTGATTGAAATTAAATAGACTGTAACTCATGCAGGTTTAGAGATATAAAATTACTTGAATCAGTAATTTAAAAGGGTATCAGGTCCATATTTATAATTAAGTAAAATTAGGAAGAAACTAATTATGTTATGACCCACTTTTGGTAAACTAACTGACTCAAATTAACCTACCTAATAAGGACTCTAGTAGGCAGCTGGGAATATTTTTGGCCATCACTATACCATGGTTCGGATGGATGGTTATTAAGGCTCCTAATCCCACTTTTAAAATAAAAAAATTGTTTTAAAAACCAGGCTAAATCAGAATTTACTTTTGATCCTATTATTATCATCGTTATCTGCGGTCAACTCTTACACAGATAAAATATATTTTGTGAATCCACCTAATCATGAACTCAACAAAACTATTGTGTTTGTAGAAAATGATATTCTACTGACGCAAATCTTAGGATAATTTTTTCTATTATGTATATAATGAAGTATTCAAACTAAATTAACAAATTATGTACAAACAATCTCATCTTGAGGCATATTAATTATTCCAATTCCTGTGGGAAAGGGACATAGGAATCAGCTACGAAGCTTCCTATCTTTTTAGTTTATTGGGACGAATTAACGTGCCCCTTAAGCAAACCTTGCTGTAGCAATTAATTATATTCTGTCGAAATGAGTATCTCGCTACTGCATGATAGGTTTATAGACGATGAATAATGACCGCGAGCATTTCCATCAAAATAGAAAAAAAGGAAGAAGATAAAGAATAAGAAAATTAACGAATATGAGAATAAATTCCCAACTTACACCCTAATAACCTACTCTTTCGTTTGACTATTTCTGAATCGATTTATACCAAATTGATCTTTAAGTTATATGATAGCTCAAACTCAATATTACACGCGCTATGTTCTAAAAGGTCCTAAATTTGATTTCCATTTATGCTGTTTTACTTTTTATTATCTCTTTTGTTAGTATGCATACGTGATACGGTTCATTCAATATTATCAAATATGCGCGTGAGAAAAAATATTAAGACTTGTTCCTACTAGCTAGATATTTCTTTTGAGTAACACTATTACAATCATGCTGTATATTAAATCAGTAATTTGATATACAAACTTTAAATTTAAACAGGTCTCCAACCTCAAAACTAACACTCAAGTATCTTTCGAGATTGGTGATTACTTAACGCTATTGAGCACGAAAAAATGTTGCGATAGAAATATATAAAAGTATAAATTTTTTATTTTTTCAGTAAAATAATAATGATTATAACTTCAGGATTATAGTTTTCAACATATATTTTTGTTGTATGCTATGTATTCTCCTCTCAATCGCATAAAATGTTTTTGAACAGTCTTTACCTTAACATTTATATTATATTATACGTGCTGATTATGATATTGAAAAAATGACGAATTTATAATTACTGCACAGTATTTGTTTCAAATTAATCCTTTTGTATTATTGGAGATTGTAGAGAGCTTAATGGGAAACAAAATAATATTTTTTATATTAAAATATGTTTACAAAATAATATTTTTATATTTTTATATTAAAGTATGTTTAAATTGTAGAAGTTAAATAAGTGTCAAAGATAAGAATTTGTGACTTTAGTGGGCTCCACATGTCAGCTTTTGTCAGTACCGTGAAACCACGAGCATTGTTACCCACAGGACCCCCTTCCTCCCCGTAGTTTTCGTCCCGCTCGAACGCGCCATTGCGGTGCTTCATTTCCCAACAAAAACAAATCCATCTCCTTACTTACGAAGCATCCCCGAGAGAGAGAGAGAGAGAGAGAGCGTGGAGGAGGAGGAGGAAGACGAAGGAGAAGGAAGAAGAAGCGGAGGAGGAGGAGATCGGAGATGGGAGGAGATCGTAAGATCGGGGTGGCGATGGACTTCTCGAAGAGCAGCAAGAAGGCGCTGGGGTGGGCGATCGACAACCTCCTCGACCATGGCGATACGCTCATCCTCATCCACGTCCTCCACAACAAGGCCGAGGAGGTCAAACACGCCCTCTGGGCCCAATCCGGATCCCGTAAACCCTAACCCTAACCCTAACTCTCTCTCTCTCTCCGTTCCCGATCATTTCATCATCCGATCGCGATCTGCAGCTCTGATCCCGCTTACCGAGTTTCGGCAACCGGATCTGATGAAGCACTACGATCTCGACTCCGACATGGAGGTGCTCGACATGCTCGACACCGCATCGAGGCAAAAGGAGGTATCCCATCGCTCCGATCATCCCCTTCCCTGTTTCCGCCGCTCCACGGGCTTCGTTTTTGTTAAGGTTTGGAGTGTAATGTTTGATCTCTGTAATGGTGGATGTGTTAGGCGACGATCGCGACGAAGCTCTACTGGGGAGATGCGAGGGAGAGGCTGTGCCAAGCGGTGGAGGATGTGAAGCTGGACTCGCTCGTCATGGGGAGCAGAGGCCTCGGCCAGATCCAGAGGTTTGTGATTCTACTCTTAATTAACTGTAGATCTTAATTTATGTTGATCGCCTTCGTCCTTCCACCTTCGTTGACCTTATCGATAGTACCTCGACATTAATCACTTTTGATTCGCGTAGTTAGAAATTAGAATTGTCGTTCAGAAAGTCAGAAATAACCCAAAAAAAAAATCATCGCATTCAGAATCTGTTCTCAATGGCCCTGGTAATCAGCTGGAGATGTGTGGTTTGGGGCCCATTCATGTGGTAATGTAATGTGGCATTATCTAATACATTGCAATCCGCTAGTGACAGGGCTGCTTTCACAAGTGATTCTTTTTTTTCCTACCGACCGGCGAAGTTGAGTATAGGCAAACATATTTTTCTGCCTACTGGGAAAGTGGAGTATTTTTTTTTTTTTAAAAGAAGAAAAATGTGTTAACGGTAAATGCGTGAACTGAGCAGCCAAATTCAGCAAAAGTAAATAGGTGGTATATTGTCTTTACGGAGAAAATTATTCTTGGTAGTAATGATCAAGTGGCTGAAACATATGATTATTATTATCAACCCATTTAAAGGGGACATCTCATGGTGTTCTACTTGTGTTTAGTGCTGTGGATGATCCTGGACAAATGATCTGGTGGGATCTGTATTTGTTATAAGATCTATACTACGGATTCGTTAGTCTAGCTAATATGGCTCCTTGATCCACAGTTTTAGCCTATTTCTTATCTGTTAGAAACGCCATAAAAGTTCAAGAGACATGAACTAAGATCTATGGCGACCTTTATTAATTTTTATGTTTATCCTGTTCTTGAATATTGACTTGGCTCAATCAAGCTTATGTAATGATCTTTTTGGTTAGAGTTTCTTCCTGATTGGGGGCAACTGCTCGTTTCAATTATCAAAGTCCAAGTCTGCAAGTGTTTCTTAAAGAGTAGATTCTGCGTTTATTTTCTACTTTTAACAGTACCAATTTTGCCTTATTGAGTGGTTATTTTTCAGGGTATAAAATATAGCCTAGTCAAATTAATCCTGTTTTTAGTTTCTTCTCGTTGCTATGCTGATGTAGAAAGTGTTGAGGTAGTTTAATTGTGGAGTATTTGATAGAATATCAAGTAGATCAAGAGCAATATATCTCATGCAGCTCATCAGAAGCGAGCTTGCAATTTAATACTGTTATCTCTCTCTCTCTCTCACTCTCTCTCTCTGGGATATTGTTGTCAAGTTTATTTACAGTGAAGTTTTTGTATAGAATCGACCACTGGACTTCTATTTAGGTTTTTCTCACTTCGGTATTCTCTCAGAGCATTGGAAGATATTGTTGTCTAGGTTTACCTTGGGATTTTTGTATAGTATCAACCACTGAACTTCTATTTTTAGGTTTTTCTCACTTTGGAATTCTCTCAAAAGATTTATCCAACTAGGCCTCCAATATTCACAAAAAATGATTTGATCAATCTTGTTCAGCTAGGTTAGTATGAACTTTCATAAAATTTCTTGGTGCTCCCTATTTTCATATTGCAATTTCAATTGATTATCTTCTTCAGCTTTCATTTTCTTTTTTCTCCTATCAACCTCCAGTCCAGTCCTAACTACATTTCAATCCATTGCACTTAAAGCACTTCTAATGCATACACTAAAGGAATCTGGTTTAGTTCTGTGAAATTGTACACAGCATGGCATATCTTTTCAGATGTGCTCTTCTGTTAGCATACAAAACTGTAAGCTCTCTCTCTCTCTCTCCCCGCTTGAAAAACTCAAGTGAATTGTGTTTATGTCAAATTTCTTCGTTAGAAGTAGTCACATATTCTCATGTATCAGCCGTATTGCCCTTATATTTATCTGATATTATTTATCTCTCCCACAAAACATGTGTATCATTCAGTACCTAAAAGACAACCTATATCGTTCAACGGAACTTGTAGCTCTCCTCTTATGTAAACCTATAGAAAATCCCATACATTCACAGTGTTGATTTTCTAGATAGATAATAACTATTTTCTGCTGTTCATCATCTTAAAAAATCTAAAGCAAATTTTAGTGTCGAAAATTTGCTATCGTGACTTTGAATGTGATCAAAACTTGCTTCCATGATCCTTCCAAAACCAGTGACATAGCCAGCCCTGCATGGTTGGACACCCAGTTATTAGTATGCAGGGGCATCAGCGGCAACTAGAAGTCCACCAGCCATGTGATGAAGTGTTGTAATTCTTTTACTAGAATAAAAGGTTTACATCAAAATACTGTACTCTGATGATCTTTTACTCATTTTTATCACCTATGTTTGCATATATCTGCAGGATTTTGCTGGGCAGCGTATCGAACTATGTGCTGACAAATGCATCATGCCCTGTGACTATCGTCAAGCATAACTAAGACCCGTCGATCTCAGACATCAGAAATTTCTACCCTTTGATGAGCTGTACTTTAAAACTGCCTATGTACTCAAAACTTGTACTTGAGCTATTGATGTTGAAAGCTAAGAGTGGTCCCTGAATGCATGACTTTTTCAGCTTGGTGTGGTAATATTTAACGTGTAATAAATTTTGGACCATTGGATGCTAAATGTTTTTCTGGTCTGTAACTTCGTCGTTTTCCTTTGTTTCTGGTCTCCCTTTGGAAGTGTGATGCACAGTTTCATATTTGCTAGGGATTAGATCAGATTTATTGAATAGGATCAAATTTCATTAGTGAATAGTGTTCAGATTCAATAAATCTATTGATCTATCTCAAAACTAGCTGTATTCATGACATTGCCCTTCTTTTTCTTTTCTTTTTTTCTCTTCCTCTGACTGGTCTCTGTGGGTTCTATCTTGCACGGACTTTGTTGAATTTTTGCTATAGCTAGTATTCACGTGATTATGTCCCGCCTAACTTAGATTGTTTGTATTTCAGAATAACTGCACACATTCAGTAACCAGGTGTTGTTTTGTTAGCTGTGGGAGCTATTATTCCTTTTGGTCCAGTCATGTAGTTGCTGCATTATCATTAAAAGAACAGTCGATTGTGATGGAAAATGGGCTGTTATTAGCAATTTTGTTATTAGGCTGTACTTGTTCTGGCCATATTTTCCATGTTAAACAAATTGTGCAAGAATTAACGAATTCTTCGCGTAATGTAGAGATCGCACGTATGCAGCGTAATGAATGTTAAGGTTTTTAACTTAATTCTGTACTTAATTCTGGAGCAACGTTAGATACTTGTTTTTAGTAATGCCTTAATTGCCGGGCCCTTGTTGATGCTAGGAAAGGGGAAGAAACGGATGTCCCCAATAAAGCCTTGTAATAATATAATAATAATAATAATAATAATAGGAATGAAAATTAGATGCAACTTTTAATTCTACGTGTAGCTCAAATCTAACCCCTTTCGTTATCTATAGTCTGTACGCAGGAGAAGCGCATCCGCCAGGTGTTGAACAAGAGTGCATGTGGTCCGTAAACGGAGCGTGCTGTAGGTTGTCGCTCACGATGGATAATAGTTCACGCTACGGAAACGAACGGTCGCGATTCAATCAAACGACGGCGGAGGGAGGATCACACGCTTCTCCGCATGCGTCACCACCCGTACGATCGATACCCCTCTCGTCAGCCCTCTCCTACTTTACTAAAATAGGGACTACACCCCACGAGACAAACACACACCCCCCCCCCCCCCCCCCCCCCCCCCCCCCCCCCCCCCCCCCCCCCCCCCCCCCCCCCCCCCCCCCCCCCCCGGGGGGTTTTCTTCGGCATCTGATCTCCATCCCCGCACAAGTCCACCAACACCACCAGATCCATGGACGAAGGCGGCGACGACGGCGACCACGACCAAACCCTAGAAAACGGCGGAGGAGGGGGCACGAGCATCCACATAACGGCGCTGGACGGCGTCGTCAACGTGAACTCGCTCTTCACCCTGGCGGCGTTCGTGGGGCTGGCGTGGAACCCCTCCTCGGCCGGGGCCGGGGGCGGGGCCTCCCCGGGCGCCGCCCCCTGCGACGTCGACTTCGGCAAGCTCGAGGCCGACCTCGTCTCCTTCCACGTCCTCGCCTTCGCCTGCTTCCTCTTCTCCAGCCTCGTCGCCCTCTGCCTCAAGCAGGCCATCCGCGCCCACCACCCCCACCACCACCGCCGCCGCCGCAGCCGCAATGGGGGCGCCGCGCGGGTCGACCGCGCGGCGCTGCGCGGCGGCATCCTCGCGTGCGCCGCGGGCTCGGTGTTCGGGTGCGGCTTCCTCATGCTGGCGCTCGTCAACCTCGTCCAGATCAAGCTCGGCAGGATCGGCTGCGGCGCCGCCTCCGTCGCCGCCGTCGCCCCGCTCGTCACCCTCGTCCCCGCCGCCATGCTCGTCTACACCGCCATCGTCCTCTACGCCTTCACTCGCTGACCCCACCCCACCCCACCCCTCACTCTTCAGATCCCAAATATATATCTCCATGCTTTTGTTACAGTTTTATCTATATATCTCTACTTTGTAGTCTGAGAGGCCTTTTAATTAATAGATCTATAAAAGCAATGTACGATTAGTTGTCGATGCGGAACATTGGTGCACAAATTTGCTACCCATTTTTCTGAGGATATATATTAATTAAGGAGGTGATTCCGGGAAAATGTATTCACACTTCACTTCACTGGAAATGCACGAGAATGATCGATTTGATCGGGATTTACGGTATAGGGCCCACACGATGTGTGTGTGACTCATCATTTCTAATCTTCGAATTGCATCATCACTTTTTATTTATGTATTTTAGAGTAAAAGAAGAGTAAACATAGCATTCCTGTGATCTTGCTTAGAACAACTCATGCATAGTTGCTGAAGAACTCACCGATTTTACTCAAACCACTCATGCATATCTGCTGAAGATCGAACTCACCGATTTTACTCGCACAACTCATGCATAGCTGCTGAAGAGCTAAAATGAGCTTTTGCACTCCACTCCGTAAGTAGCATCTCTAACTATTACGGCCATAAGCAGCAGTCATACTCTAAAGAGCACACAACAACAAAGAAGAAGAAGAGTAGAAGGCTACCTTACATTTCTTCTCGTCCACAAATTATGAGGTCCGTGCCATTTTGATCTTCAAACTTAATATATTATAATTTTTTATCTCGAACTTTCTAAACTATTATAATCAATCAAATCTCACAATTCAATTTAGTTGACTAAATATTAACGTGCCGGTAATAAGAAAGTGATGTAGTAATATTGCAATTAATGACACAATAATTAAGATATCGCATCACTTCCACAAATACAATACGTCGATATTTAACCAACTAAATTAAATTGCAACATTATATCAAATTCAAACAACAAATTATAGTAAATTAATATTTGAAAACCAAAGTACCATGCATATTTAGCCAAAATATTGAACACGAAAGAAAAAAAAACAAGCATATTTGTATATACAATACCTTACAGATAGAGACACATAACAAACAAGCAGAACATTGCGTCCACTCTTTGATTTAAAGTAGGAGATAAGTTCTAATGGTGTGCTCACTAGTCACCTCTAAACCGAAAAAGTATAAAACCAAACCTAACTTTATAGTTTCTAAAGAGCATCTACATAACAGCAACAGAAGCTTATTAAAAAAGTCTGCTGCCTCCAATTAGCATGGACAGTCACTGACATTTGCTAGCCTAAACCTAAAAGTAGACCAACAAAATACGCCGTTCGGTAAAGCCGATGCACCGGAAAGGTTGCCTCTGCTCGCGAACAGATGTCGGCTTCCATAGTTCTTGGATCATTACTTTGCAGCAGCTTTAGTTTTTATGCTTCCTAAGTAGTAAGTACCTGTCGTCAATAGCAAAATAGTATTGAGAAAGCTAAATAATTAAATTAATTAAGGTAAGATAGATTACAAACATAATAGAAACAAAATACAGTGA
Source organism: Puya raimondii (assembly GCA_016920855.1). Lineage (NCBI taxonomy): Eukaryota > Viridiplantae > Streptophyta > Magnoliopsida > Poales > Bromeliaceae > Puya > Puya raimondii. Next base: position 67,867,306 of record JABWPP010000049.1, read on the forward strand.
TGGAGAGGCAAATTAGTTGTGAGAGAGGAGATACAAGGTTACAAAAAAATTGAGCATATTGCAGTGCGTTTGAACAGATTATAGTTACCTCAGAGTGCAACTAAATAGTTCTCTACATATTGAAGAACATTTCGGTAGGACAATTAGACCTGATTTTGAGAATTGAAGAGAAACATTATAGTACATTCAACATATAATTCAATGATGGCTTCTTGAGATGTGGACGAACTCATAAAATTCAATAATGACTTCTTGAGACGTGGACAAACTCACAACAGAGTTAGAAAAAGCTAAAAGAGTTAAAGAACTTCGCAGTACCTTCTTACATCTAAAAGTAGAGCACACCAATCCTTGTATTTCCCTTAGTAGTAGAGGGAACCTAAAAAATAAAAATAAAAGAATTTCAAAATAAAAGAATAAAAATTAGATGAGCTATTATTCTGTTCCTCTATGATATATGTTATCGTAATAAGTAAAGACTTTTTTGGACTGAGCTATACCTTGCCACCAGTTCCCTCTAGTAGCTGCCGATTCATCATCCTCATCATTTTTGTACTGATGATTAACAACAAATGATAAAAAAAAAAGGCAACGTTAGATTGTTGAATTTTCTAGCTTTGCAGCAAATTTCATTGATAGCTATGAATCTTCTCAAAAATAATAGAGCCACTAGTTGTCTATTTTTTTTGCAAGGGCTTACGCTTTTAGAAGCATCAGTGGCATGCTTGGATGGAGCGCTACCATAGAAATCTCGGCCGCCGTAATGCACAGAGGACCCAAAATAAGGCGACTCCGTCGACTCAGTCGAATAAACTGGTTTCCCATCCTTACTGTATGTGGCCTGGTTCTTGTTTGCACTGCCCTGAGATTTACCTTCTGAGAAATACATGTTAAGCACGGTTAAAGTTAGTTGTTATTTATTATCTATAAGCATAGTAGCATTCAGTACTAAAGAAAAAAAGTGTCAAGAGAATGTTTGGTAGTTATATATTGATTTGGAAATGTAATTTAGTTCATCAAAAACTGGATATGCGTTAATGCCAAAAACTTGGTTTCTACCTTAATATGAAGCCATTCGTTTATGCATGTCAGTAATGTCCGCAATGAAAGATTTCTTATTCGAAATAGATTGTAAACACCAAGTTTGTATTGGTGTCATGCATGTCTATTATCTGAGGTTTACTTTGTTATGATATGTTTATTTTAGCAAAAGCTTACCTAAGTAAAGGGAACCAACATCCGCCATAAGCAAAAACGTAAAATCTAAGTATGAAAGAAGAAACTAAGGTATGCATGATGTTCTCAAGAAACGAGCTTATTATTCTCATGCGACTTTAGTCGCAGAGAAATAAAACAGCAAGTTTTTACAAAGAAATCTTGAGTATGACTGAATCCAGCTCAAGCAATTTCTGCACATCTCTAAGCGAAACATTCACAAACATCCAATTGAATCCGATAATATAACAACAGCTACTACTAATACTAGGGGAGTTCAATCAAAGGAGCTGAAGTCGCGCACCGTGAGAACTCCCATTCGGACCCTCAGCTCTCTGCTTGTTCAATGCCCAGTACAAGTCAGAATGTGCTGCATCCTTGCCCATGACCTAACATTCAAATAACATGTTATCATCATAATATGTGACTTTGCAGTACCAAACTCAGATAAAATCAAGAGCAGAGAACAAAGGAACAAAACTAAGCATATAAAGAGTTAGATACTGGTAAAGCATCCAAGCACCTATTTGGCTCTGCTAAAGGATACAGTGCTAGTGCTATCCGATGAAGTGTTATCTAAGCAGTAATTTTAAGAGTAGCCCGGTAGAAAAAATTTCAAATATAATTAAAAAAATATTAAATTAAAGCTTCCACTTTTGATCGTCTGTCGCATTTCTACTTTCTGCTGCTGTAAAAGCTGACACTGTATTAGAAGCAGAGGCAGAAACGGGGCCAAAGGAAGAATCATCAAATACACAACCACATCAAGCAAAGCAAGAATCAAACCCCCCAAATCATAGAAACATCAACGCATCACCAAATACAAAACCCTTTAAATGACGGGGAAAGGAAAAAAGAAGAAGAAAAAAGAAACCCCAATTTGAACCAATCCCCAAAACCACCCAAACAACTCCAACATGCAACTCAACTCAACAAAATTAACAATCCAAAAGAAGCCGAAGCACATACCGCAGAGGCGGGGGGGAACACACTGCTAAAGTACCCCGACGACGCCGACGACGCCGACGAGCCCTTCCCCCCATCTTTGCGCCCGAAGAGCTCGTCGGCGATCGAAGACGAAGATGAAGAAGAAGAAGAAGAAGAAGAGGGTTTCTTCCCTTCCATCGAATCCCCCCCACACAAACGCACAATCTCTCTCGCAACAAAGCCCAAAAGAGTAGAGAGATTAAGGAGAAGGAGAGAGGGAGGAAGAAGGAGAGGAAGGGGTGGGAGTTATAGTGATGAGGGTGCGTTGGCGCTGCTGCTGCTGCTGCTGCTGCTGTTGTTGTTTGTGTTGCGCTGTGTCGTCGTTCTCGCAGCCCATGTGCCCGCTTTTAAAGACCTTCGCTCCCTATTTTCTTTTTTTTAAAAATAATAATTATTCAAAAAAATTATAAGGGGGAATATAAAATTCTTATTGCAGTTAATTCTCTCAGTTTTTTTTTTTTTTTTTTAAATTTCTTTTTCCTCCTCCTAAGTCTCAGTTGGGTATTCTTCCACGCTATCCGAATCCCAGTTTCCATGAATGAACTCTCTCTCTCTCTCTCTCTCTCTCTCTCTCTCTCCCCCTTTCGAGATGCTTGATTTTTTCCTTTTTTGACCATTCTAAGATAAAAGTAAATGTGTTGTGGAGATTCCTCGAACTGTAGGATATTTTGAAATAGGTCCTTAAATTAATAATTTTAGAGCGTCCAACCGATGTTTCCTTAAATTTGACGATAAATAGAACAATTACTAACTAATGATAAATAGAACTATTAAATTAAATATTATACAATACTTGGTTAGATAGTGTTGAATATAAAAAATATAATTCTTTGGTAGCTTGGCAATATAAACGATTATTTTATGTTATTAGCATAGTATAGAGTAAAATATGGTGTCAGAATATAAGATCGAAAGTTCGAAAATTACAAATTTAAAAATTATATCTTTAAATTTTTCCAAACTTCTTTTATTTTATATAAATTTATATTTTGAATTTATCGAAAAGTCGGTTCCATATAATTTAGAGAATATTTGAGTAATCGCCTTTATATTTTATTTAAATATTTTGTGGGGGGTGGAATTTTCATTTAATTTCATTTCATTTAATTTCATTTCGTGATATGGTAGGGGAGGCTGGGGCCTGGGGGGAAGCGGATAAGCGCCACGTGGGGCCATCGGGCATCCATGAGGGGGTGTGGGCCCGCGGCCACTTGCCGCCGACCCAGGTGACACGTGTGAAAGTGGATAAAAAACGGCCACAACTACCCCATCCCATCCCAATATCTCTCTCTCTCTCTCTCTCTCTCTCTCTCGATTTATTTATTATTAATTGACTCACTGTGCGTGCGCCCACCACCGCCCACACCCCCGCACATGTGGCGCCCCATCCCCAACCACTTATTATCCCCTGCGTTCTAGTTATCCGTATAAAAATTGTACGAATGCCCCCTCAACTACAATTCTTTCTGAACTAGCACCCTCAACATTATTATTATGAAAAAACTTCAAATACCACCCATATAGTTTCACACTTTCTCACTTTAGTACCATATAATTTAAAGTGTATCACTTAGACCTTGTGGTTTCGTTTTTCTCTTTTTATTAATTTTTTCGTTAAATGATATAAAAAAATTTTAGATAAACCATCTCTGATTTATCGAATATTCATTTTAGTATCCTGTGGTTTTAACTTTCTCACTGATTTAACGAAAAAATTAACAAAAAATAAGAAAAAGAAAAAAACGAAACCATAGGGTAGTAAAGTGATACACTTTAAACCACATGGTACTAAAGTGAAAAAATGCGAAACCACAGGGTACTAAAGTGAGAAAGTGCGAAACCACAGGGATGGTATTTAAAGTTTTCCCTATTATTATTATTATTATTATTTTCAAATATTTTTTTGAAAGAAAGGTAGCATGCTACCCGTTTATTTCTTTTAGAAATAAACTTAGCTGCAAATGTGAATCAATTAGGATTCGAACTTGGGACCTCGGGTACCAACCACCATGCCCTTTGCCACTTGCGCTAGGGACGGTCGGTTTTTCCCTATTATTATTAGAGTAAAATTCAATTTGTTCTCCGCAGTTTAGCTTATTTGTATTTTATCATCTTATGATATAAAAAAGTACACTTAAATATTCTGTACTTTACCTTTTTTTTTTTTTTTTTTTTTACCATTTTACGATTAAAAAAGTTACACTTAACTAGTATATGGTTATTTAAAAAAAAATAGTTTACTATTCCATTTTGATACCAGATTTTTTAGATAAAAATAGAAATAAAATTATGGGGTAGTTAAATTCAAATTTTCAAACCACACAATGCCAAAGATAAAATTAGCTAATCTTAAGAGGGACAAATTGAATTTTACCCTTGTAATTACTAACTAACGCCTTTGGAACTTTTGATTTTCTTTGATATTTGATAACTATATTAAAAAAATAAAGAACTTATCAAATTTGATAATTTTAATAACTTTCTAGTGAGTAATAAAAAATTAGGGCTTGCTTCGATACATGAATATTATCTGGTTTAATTACTATATATTTTTCTATTAATTTATTTAAAAAGACAACAGTTATTTGATGGAGATTATGACTTGGTGCTTACGATAGCATACTACATTCCACCTCCAAATCATTCTTTTCAAAAAAAATAAATTATAGCAAATGTAGCTTGTAGTATTCTAAGAAATCACAACACACAAGACCTTACAGGGTCTAATAATTATAGTAAACTCTTACACGGCAACCATAATTTTTTAATAAAACATAAATTATTACTTAATTAATACATCATTCTGATATCGAAACATTTTTTTAAATGGTTAGCTAGTAGGTAATAAACTTATTAGATTAAGAATTTTAATTTAATCGACTATAAAAACTTAAATAAGAAAAATTAGAAGTTGGTAAGGCACCAATTTTAAATATAATAATAATAATAATAATAATAAAGCTGCGGTACTTTTCCAAAATGCGCTAGAGTTAGTGGGTGATAATATATTTTCTACTTTTTATCCTTCCCCTCTTTCTTAATTTATTATTGGAATATCCTATCCACGGTGTAGATACAGGAACTCTTTTTTACCACAATTAAGGACACGACATTCCCCCTACTCCACTCAATCCAAGTATGGAAATTCCGTGGGCGTTTTTCCAGTACCATACTCGTCACGGCATTACCTTGTGTCCAAAAGTGGCATGTATAGAACTTTGTGTAGGGAAACAGATTACTACAGAGACTAATTAGAAGATACCTTAGTAACGGGATAACGTTACACTGGGCTATGCATGCATGCATGAATCATATGACTTTGTGCAAAAGATCCAAAAGAAACTAAAGAAGAGATAGGGGAGTTGGAGGATAGAAAAGCATGAGAGAGTGATGATCGAGGACAATCAACAATGCTTAGCTAGAGGTGCCCATTAAGAGAGGGGCCCTACCACGTGGCAACGAGAGTGCCTTCGAATAGTCGCCGCGTTGGCGAAGTGTCGGAGAGGTTCCGCCACGTGGCGTGACACTTGGCGCTTGGGCGATAGGCTAAGATGTCGATAAGTCCTATGTTTTGTCGTCGGCGAAGCAATTTCGAGGTGCTCTCGCGCGTAGAGTTCGCACGGTCTTGTGTAGGGGACACGTACGTAGCAAAAATTGCATCAGCTGTTATGATCATGCGCGGGTTAGTCCACCGCTCGATTTGGCTCGTTTTGAGTAATTGATTCTAGTAAACTAGCGCACAAGAGTTGAAGTCATCAAAGATTTTCTTTGTCGTGATGTACTTGATGTTGATATTGGTGTGTTAGTCTTAGTTGAGTTCAACTTTTTTCATTTGTACATATATATGCTTAAATTGAGGGAAACGAACGTACACACAAGAGCACGTTAATAAGTTAATTAACTCTATAAAGAGGTAATTAACTTGAGTACTTACACACCCTGGATTTACATTGAAAACTATCATTTTTGAAAGAAATATTCATGCATAGATAGATCTTTTGGTCTATTAATTTGTTATCCTAAATTAAAGTTGAGAATAATGTGATCATACATTAGAGCTAGCCTGTACTTAATATTACGGACCAACTAATAATTTAGAGTTTATTGGTTCTTTCTTTCCTTTTCAAGCACATTAAATTATGTTCGAATTTATTGTGTGTATATATATATAACAAGGAATAGTATTATTCTATTCAATGACGGAAAGACGTATTTGGCATAATAATCTCGCATGTCTTATGAGGGAGAAGTACAAAGCATCAACTTGATCAACTTGCTTTGCTAATTTTGACTTTAGATGCATCATCATGCATCAATTTGCTCTTTCAAATTGCACAATTTCCCATTTGAAATTCTCTCCACGTACGTGTTGTTTGACAATTTGTAGAAGTACGTAATGAAAATGAAAGCTTTCCACGGCTCCTAATCTCTTTCTTAATTAAGTGAAGAACAAATTAGAAGCTCCTAAGGGATCTTTTTTTTTTCCCTTGAAATTTAAGTCCCTAGTCGAGATATAATTAATTCCACCAAATTAGGCCCTTGTTGAAGTCAAATTGTGATGCTCACACCACCCAAATATCTCGATATGCAATGCATAATCACGTGGCAACTTGGGCACGTACAAGGTGCGATTCTAGAGCCCCCCAAGAACAATATCCAATCGAGTAAACTGTATTGATATTCTCTGTACGATCCATTATATTGCAAGTTGGTTCTTATACTTTTTATTTGAGCATTTTACTTTCTAAACTTTTACGCATATTATACCTATAATTCTCAGCTGTCGAAAATTTTTGTGCCCGTTTTGTAGAATACCGTCTTACATGCTTTTAAAAACTAAAGTATAGCATATATAAAAGTTCAGAAACTGATTTACAATATCAAGTTTGCACAGGGACTATCCGTACATTTTATCCTATCGTATCCTATCTGATTCCTTCAACTTGTGCATTATATGGTCAACGAAATGCTGACTCAATGAACTCTAAGATTTTGTTCTTTGATCCTTCTCACTCTCTCTAGATCTCTCTCTCTTTCTCTCTCTCTCTCTCTCTCTCATATCCTGGACATCATCCTTATCTCATATCCTTAGATTCTACAAAGGCCCATGTAGACGAATCATTATCCAAATTGGACCACAAAAGGGATCATAGTATTGCGCTAGTGAGAGAGAGATTTGATTTGCTTGGTCACACAAGTGCAGGATTTCTTTTTTTTCTTTTTTTCTTTTTTTTTTTTTCCAGCGGGACTATCAGTTGGTCCATTCCACCAAATTCTGAGGAGATAAAATCTAAAACATAAAAATAAAATAAAAAGGGGAGTAAATGAGTAATGTTCATGAAAATTTACATGTCACTTGCTGAAGTGCCATAGGAAGTTGACAAAAGTAGGCGAGAGAATGGAAGCAATCGTGTGAATCCATTGGGCCGAACTGCCGACATATTTGGCGCCATGTGCTAGATACTGTTAAACAGGGATGGGGATATTTTGGCTCAAGTAATGTTTTTAATTTATCAAAATATATAACAAAATATAGTTGACGAGCCAGTTTGAATATCTAGTATTAAGTGGATGGCATAATGGTTCAGGCAAATATGAAAGAAATATGCTTTGTCCACACCAGTTTATCTAAACATATATACAATGATTTCACTTGTTCGACCAGCAGGAATCCTGGTGGCTAGGACGGTCCGTTGTGACTTACATCTGATTTTTTTTTTTTGAGAGAAAGGTAGCATGCTACCCGCTTCGTTTATTTCTTTTAGAAATAAATTTAGCTGAAAAATATAAATCAACTAGGATTCGAACTCGGGACCTCGGGTATCAACCACCAAGCCCTTTACATCTTATTTTTTAAGTTGTATAAATGTGAATATAGTGTAACGCTAACGCAGTAGCCATCAACGAGCAAAAATATCGTATTGGATCTCTTTAATGATGATAATGCAACTAGATGGCCTATCGTTCAATTTATGTTCTAATCCGAACGTCAAACCAATTTTTTGAAGAAATAGTTTTTAGATCTAGAAAATACTGGCTATTTTGATGGTTAGGATTGAAATTATTTCTCGAATAAAAGGTATCCTACCTCTTGGGCCTAGTCATCGCTCAAAATGTTATAATCGGGTTAAGAGATTTAATCCTATTATATCTTATATATAGGACTACTGGAGTCTCACATTCTCTCATCTTTAAGTCTTGATGTCCTCGTCAAGCTCAGACTATTCTATCATAGGACTACTCTATTTCTAGCACGCTTAACTCTTTTAATCTCTTAGGCCTAGCCACTGCTCAAAATGCTATAGCCGAGTTAAGAGATTTAGTCATATTATATTTTATATATATGACTATCTGGGGTGTCACACATCCTCTTATAGAATATCTTGTATATATAGACATCAACAATGAAGTGATATTGAACCGGTCATTAAGTGCAATTTACAATATCAACTCATCAATAATATTTTGAAATATGATTCAGAAGCAGACATAGTAATGCTATCACTGATTGTGGAAGGAGAGCTAGCTGGGGCCTCTCGTTACACTGTTGGGTCGTGAATGTGAATTAATGTGTCTGGTGCTGCCCATACCGCGGATAGCTCTGGATCTTAATTTTTCTCTGTTGCTGTCATGGAGAATACTTCCAGATGATGCTAGTGTCTAGAAATGCTTTTTTTTTTTTTTTTTTTTTTTTTGTGTTGAGAGAAAGGTAGCACGCTACCCGCTTCGTTTATTTTTTTTAGAAATAAACTTAGCTGGAAATGTGAATCAACTAGGATTCGAACTCGGGACCTCGGATACCAACCACCAAGTCCTTTGCCACTTGCGCTAGGGACGGTCGGTTAGTGTCTAGAAATGCTGGTTGAACAATTTAGGAGCTTATTTTAAACAATGGTTAATTTGGTCGATTTTCTAATTAATTAAAACAGCTATTATTTATACTCTCTAGTAAGAGCTGGACGCCTGTAAAATGACGGAAAACGAATACTTGAGATCTTTTTTGTGCTAGAGTTGAAACTGAAATGAGTTTCGAGATATAACAAATATATATATATAGAGAGAGAGAGAGAGTTCGACTACTATGCTATTAATAGCACAAAGCACTTGATGCTACCAAGTTTTTCGCTGTTAGATCTATTCCTCTGACTATTTTCACCTGTTAGATTATACTATTCGACTAACTATCCGCTCAACCTTAGAAGACCACTATCATTCTAACCCCATATCACTTCATCCAAGGCCGAAAATTTAATAGCACAAATCGCTTGGTACTATTAAGAGTATAGTAACCAAATTATATATATATATAGAGAGAGAGAGAGAGTTGCGCTGAAACATTATTAATAGTGTGGAAATAGTGGATACTGTCTACTTTTTTATTCTTGGATGTTTAGGGTTCAATGGAGGTTAGTTGAATAGTAATAATTCAAGGGTGAAAAAATGGATAGTATTCATTAGTCATATACTATTAATAGTATCATAGTTCATCTCTCTCTCTCTATATATATTTGTTAGTAATATTTTCATTCTGCGTTGCATTAAGAAATTTCTGGAAAATTCTAATATCTACTGAAACATTACTACAACTAAAACACCACTAGGGGAAAGAAACTTTTACTATACGTTATCCCAACTACATAATAACTTTTTAGCTTGAGAAGTAGATTACAGATACGTTAGCTCCAAAAGAAAGAAAGAAAAAAAAAAAAAAATCTAGATTGTGCGACCCAAATACGTAGTCAAAAAAGGCACTTTGGAGAATACAAAGATAAAGCCCTACATTGAAGATATATTATAGATCTTGCAGCTTCAACACGAAACCCTTGTGGGGTTCATGTGAGGATATCTAAAATGAATTTTCTCATACAAATCTTTTATATTATCAACTCAAATCACTGAAAAAGGAATATATCTATACTTAGCAGGAAGGGCCACGAGCAACATGGACGTACCTCATTCTTCTAACCTTCACAAACACTATCATCCCTTTTGGTTGGAGATCTTTTTGACTACAATTAATGTTCTAGGATGAAGATAATCTTTATCTTTTGGGCTTATCTATCTATCTGATCTGATTAGATAAAAAGCCACCAATAAAATAAATAATGCTCCTAAGATAAGTCCTGTTGTCATGTCACTCTACAGGCCCCTAATAATGCTTCCCATTCCCCACAGGCTCTTGTGATAAGCCAGAACTAGAGCTTCTAAATATAGTATTGCAATCAGAAGGGAGAAAGTAGGGGCTGCTGATTCATCAATCTTATTAATGGAAAACAAAAGTGATACTGCAAGGTGTGAAAAGAATTTAGCTACAACATGGTGTGTTATTGAGACTTTAAAAAGGAAATCGATTTGTTGCCTTTTCATTGGTCATATAAATCTGGAAGCTAGTCAGCCAAATCAATGAGATAATGGAAAAACCTTATTTTGTTTTTCTTAGTCTTTTGATGAAATATGAGACGAGTGATTTTCCATACAAATTATTGAAAAAGTCGAAAGAAAAACACATAGGGATAAAAGTATATATCAGAACATGACAAATGATCGAGTTACCATCACTGCTTAAAACAGTTGATAGGTAAACAGGTAATCGCCCTCTAGGTGAATGTGATATGGGATTGAGCTTCGCTTCGAGCTAGGGAATGTGCTTATGTGGGTATTACCTAAAATATTAATTTGATAGAGAAATTAGTTTTAATAATATTTACTTTTTACTGACCGTCCCTAGTGCATGTGGCTAAGGGTTTGATGGTTAGAATCCGATATCCCAAGTTTGAAGCCTAATATTGCCATTGTAATTGTCAATACCACCTGAAATGAAACAATTACTAACGACTTAAAAACAAAAATAACTATTAATGTGATTAGTCCAACTACATTGAGTACTTTATATTTTCAGTTAAATTTATTTCCAAAAAAAAGAATAAAGTGGATAACATCCTACATTTCTCTCTGACAAGAAAAAATTAAAAAAAAACATTATCTGCTTCTTATCATGATGTGTAGAGCAGAAACTATACTTTACACATATACTTGGGCGGGAATCTTAGTTCATCACTGTAGAGCATAGAAAATATACTTTACACATATACTTGGGCCGCAATCTTAGTTCATCACCGTAGAGCCCAACATTGCAGCCCAGGTAAAACCAGGGACTTGCATAAAAAAGGCCCCCATGTCTTAAATAGTAATGGCCCATTTTGAACCCTCGGCCCATATAACACCTCTCCTATGTTTTAACTATTAATTTTTCAGATATCTTTGTTCAAAATCAAAATTCGTTTCAAAAATTTGCCAACTGGGAATTATAGAACATATATTTTCATTAATCATAATGATTATTTGGATTTTCCAATAGTTCGTTGCTCAATCAAATTTAAAAAGTTTAAATTAGAGTTTTAGCCACGTAAGCTGTGACAGGGTAAAAATGTGGGCTGGGGTGGGCCAACTAGACCAGATTGGTATTAATTTACTGTGTCATATTTTCATATGGGCTTGGGCCAAGTTATTTGGACCTTATAATGATGCTTAATAACACATTAACACCATATTCAATGAATAATTACATAGTTTCCTAATCCATGCTTAACATTTTTACTTAAACACCAAAAAGAAAAGAAACTTTTGCTTTCCCATTAAGCAAAAACAAAACTAATTGGATCATAGTTAAAGGATTGAAATGGAAAGTGAGTGTTTTTGCCGACATACTTTTGGAAGATTCTAAAGTATGATCTGTCACCATGCGTGTGGAACTTAATAAGTGATAGCTACATTTTGGATAGTGATTTATTCACACTAAGCTGTAATTAGGAACAAAGTAAGTCATAAGTAAATAGAAGTAAGCAACTGATAAAATAACAGTAGACGTGAAAGGAAAAAAAAAACTTTAAATTTGTCGAATTTGGGGCACTGAGTGGGTGTTGGCCAATGAAAAGCAACTATTAAATTGTATGAGACAATCATTTTTTTTTTTCAAAAACTCAAATTTTTAGAAAACTGTATTATTAATATTTCTATTCAACACTCTTTTCACGTGTAGACTTGAAACTTTTGATAGGCTTAAGACGTGAACTTAATTTAAATAGATAGAAAATCTTTTTCTCATAATAAGAAAACAAAATTAAGAATAAATACGACAACTTAGCAATTGTACAAATGACTAAGACCTTCAAATTAGGCTTTTTTTAATTTTATGTATCCGACAAATTATATTTGTTGCTTCTTTTGTGATGAATTTATTCTAATGGATATCATATTTGAGATATTGTCTTCTATAACAACACCACTCTGCGACGAATTCGTCCTGTTAGGATGAACATATCTTTATGAGTCCCTCAGAAAGACCCATAACATCACACTCCATTAGTACTTTAACAAGGTATAAACTATAATTTAAACGAGGACTAGAGAAGAACACTAAGCCGTGATTAAACAAGTATGGAAGGTGACCCCCACAATCTTTCCTTTAAACCGAAAATACGCCTTTCCAGCCGGCCTACATGTAGAAGATAGGTTTGGAATTTACTCTCATAACATCCGATAAAAATAAATAAAAAATCAGTCTTAACAATTAGAATTCTCTCTATCTCTAAGAAAAATATATTCATGTAAATCTTACATTTCTGTTATCTAAAGATTCATAACTTTTTGAAAATTTTTAGTATTAAAAGAATAACTAATAAAGGGGCTGTTTGGTTAGATGTAATTATAAATGCAGTGTAGTTGGATATGTATACAATTAGAAATACAGTAGTTGTAACTATATGTATCCTATTTGGTTTGATGTAGTAGAAAGCGCTGTAACTATAAATAATTTGTTTGGTTGTATGCAGTTGAGAGAAATAATTTTTAAAATTTTATCATTTTATATATTTACCTCCAATCTAAAAAAGAAAAATATTTTTTATTTAAAAATTATTATTATTTCTAAAATTTTATCATTTTATATATTTACCTCCAATCTTAAAAAGAAAAATATTTTTTATTTAAAAAAAATTAAGGAGGTAAGCTTATCTTTTGTTTAAAGTTACTCTCTCCAACTGCTGCAGTTGGAACTGCGGCCAATTTGAGCGTAGTTTCAACTGCTGCAGTTGAGCTTCCTCGTGCAGTTTTTACTGCAACAGTTGGAGTTAAATACATCAAATCAAATATCGAATTTGTATTTACATGCAGTTACAACTGCAGTACAGTTGTAACTACATGCAACCAAACAGTAAGATCAGTAAAACAATAATAACTTTTGAATAGATAAATTAAAAGTGTCATTGCTTAACCATAAATATTCGAGCTCTCCAGAAAGAAACAGGCTTTCCTCTCCCGCCGACTACGCCACGCCCGACAAAAATATAAAACAGAAAAAGATGGATGAAAGGAATCGGAGGCAACGAAGCTTCTTCCCAGTTGGTCATGACAAAGTCTTCTGATATAATTTCATAAGGTGACAATAATAATATTCAATTAACTTTTCTCTTACATGATATAATTTCATAATGTGATAATAATAATATTCAATTAACTTTTATCTTACATGATAACAAACAATTAATTTTTTTTTTATATTACGCTATTTTAACTGGAACTTATTATCTAGGACCGACCGTCCCTAACGCAAGTGGCAAAGGGTTTGGTGGTTGGTACCCGAGGTCTCAAGTTCGAAACTTAGTTAGTTGCTTCACATTTTCAGTTAAATTTATTTCTAAAAAAAATAAACGAAGCGGATACCATACTACCTTTCTCTCTCAAAAAAAATTAGGGGATAATCTCATACGTAACCTTCCTCTAATCCTTAATTACATAATTTTTTTTTCTATATGTGTTAATATCAAAAAATATTCTTCTAATTTGGCGAAACTATTATAAATATCCACATTAATAATAATTCATTGAAAAGCAAAATAAAATTATCATCTTGCCCATCATTTATTATTTATGTCATTTTAGTCAACTTAGAGATCTTTTACTGGAAAATATTATAAATATAGTTAAATATAGTTAAATATATACTAAATTGAAACTAATTAATTGGGACAAATTAACTAAACTACACAAATATAAGCATAAAATCCATACTAATTTAGACAAAGTAGAAAATAGATTTTTATAAAAAATAATATATTTTTAGTTTAATTTAATTGTTAATTACGATCAGCACGAGACTAATATGATATTGAATAAAAAAAAAGAACTTTAATAGACAAAAAAGGCATTCATGAATTACATTATAAAAAAAATTTGAATCATTTTTGGCTGAGAAATAAATTTATTAGTCCCACATAATACCACATAATTATTTATAATTAGATATAACTATGGACAAATTATAAACAAAAGGTGAATCATTTTTGGTTGAGAAATAAATTTATTAGCCACACATAATACCGCATAATTGTTTATTATTAGGTATAAGTATGGAGAAATTAGTCTAAAATTTTTAGTCAATGTAATGGAGAGTATTTTTGATATAATCGACTAATTTATAGTGGCAAAAATAAGACTAATATTTTTTTAAACAAAATTTCATAATATTTTATATTTTTTGAGCGGCACATTTAAGATTGCCCTTCGAATTAATTAAATAATATTCCATGCCAAATACATTATACTTTTATCTCAAAATAAAAGCGCCTGCAACTTTTTTAATTTCACATGAATTTCCGAGATTGGTTAGGTATATATCTTACATGATATACATAAAACATTGCATTCAAATAAAAATACTATTAGTAGTTTATGAATAATACGAATTATCAACGTTTAGTGTATATATAACGATCCGACCTGCTAGCAATTATAATTTGTTGGGTTCAAACCACCGATCGAAAATGCTTAAATCCAATTATTATTACTAGTGTGTCCGTCACTAATAAATACATCACACTATTCTATTGTGGGACTATTAAGGTGTCACATAGATTCATAATAATATTACTACAAAATAATAAATTGTAAGCATTCAAATATTTAAAAGTTTATAGCAAATATTATTTATATAATATATTAATAATATTTTAGTTGGACTAACCTATTCCATGTTTTGTATAGAAAACTTAGCTCTAAAAATAGAAGCTTCTTTGGCTTCTGGGAGCCGTGAAATGAGGGCAAACGCGTGGCAGTAGCACGTCAGCAACCACCACCCCTTCTCTAGAAGCCCATCATCATCGAATCGATCCTTTCCTTTCAACCGAGGGGCGAGGCCAATCAACTATTGCTTTTTCCACGAATACAAGATTATTATTATTATTATTATAACTTGGTGGACTTATCTTTGGTTGATATATACTTTCTCCATACATTCCCCGGTGCAATATATATATATATATATATATATATATATATATATATATATATATATATATAAACTAAAGCTTGTTGGAGTTTTGGAGGGCCTCCCTGCATAGAACAGAGACATGGGTTCTCGCTCGCTCGCCTTGTACTTCCTACTCCTCCTGGTTTTCTTCCATGTTCACGACTTCCCCGGAGGCGCGGATGCGAGGCCGCTACCTTTCGAGAAGCAACAGAGTAAGCGCGAACTACTCCTGTAACTTTATCTGCATATAAGCAGAATTAAAAAAGCTTTAAGATAGAGTTTCTACTTCCGAATCTTCAAAACTTGCTTACTTCACCTTTCATTTTATCTAGTTTTCAATAGTAGTAAATGAATCGCATGCGGCTTCAATTCAACAGTATCTCATGATTTCTTTCTGTGTGGTGTGATTGTTTCAGGATACGTCAGTGTTTTGGGATCGCTCGGAATCGTGTGCAGGTGCTGCGACGGAGAAGCGGGCGAGTGCAGGAGCCAGTGGGAATCAACCTGCGCAAAGCTGGATTGCCGCCCCTCCAAATTTTAGTGATGTTATGTAATTAGTCGCGCGACAGCTGAATAATACTTCTGTAAATGAAAATTTTGAATTCACCAGTTTAAAAGTACTAACAGCAGAGTGTTTTGTGGTGCCTATGTTTTGTTGCATCTCTAAAGAGAAATTGGAAACAATTACTGTGGGAATAGTCCCATTTACTAGGTGGGGAATTAGTATATTGTTTTTTTTTTTGAGGAAAAGGTAGCACACTACCCGCTTCATTCATTAGATTGATAAATTAGACTACATGGGTGAGGCAATCAGAGCCTCAGAGGATGCGAGGAGTGAACAAATAAAAAAAAAAAAAAAAAAAAAAAAATCCCACCCCCACACACACACACGCACACTCTATAATCGCCGCTTTGCAGGGGGAAGGTATTCCCAGTCCTTCAACAACTGATGGAGCTTAAGAACTACCTGTCCTAGGTCCGGTTCGATCTTTTTAAAAATCGTATCGTTTCTGATCTTTCAAATGACCCACCAGCAACCTACTACTACGATTAGACTGTTTCTCGACGGGTGCGTTTCGTTTTTAAACATCTATTCCAGACCGAAGTCACGTCTTTCTCCAGATTCCTAGCCTGAACGCCCTCCAAAACCATCACCAGAATGAATTTGCTAAAGGAATTAGTATATTGTTAATATTGAAATGGAGTATAAGGTTGTTCTCGAAGGGTGAGAAGAAGGGATGCAATTGTGCTCAATGTGAACGGTAGGTGGGAAATTTGAACGTGAAAGCAACGTAGGTCCCACTTGACGTTGGCATATGGCGGCGAAACAATATAGGAGCCGCGTGGCACCATCATAGCCAATTCCCCTCATTGTAGCCAAACCTGACCAAAATGAATAAATAGGTTATACATATACATATTCATTTAGACCATAGCCTATTTATTCATTTAGACCTTGTTTGAATGCATAAATATATCTTGTTTCGATATATATTTTTTATTTGCTCAAAAAAATTATATATTTGGATAATGAAAAGTGTGATTAAACGTTTAGAATGAAATACTATATTCGACCTTCAAATTATTATTTTTAGAATAATATAAATTATCTTATAAGTGAAATATATTATTCTATTAAATCATGAATAATAAGAGCTTTCAATAAATAAAAACCAACCTTTCTGTTTACAATCATACTTAAAATTTTTTTATACCGGATAAGTTATTTTTGAATAATTTATTCCGATATCCAATCAGAACCTTAAATGTTGTTTGGGTACATAAATATTTTATTCGACAAAATTTTTTCGCTTCATTTAAAAAATATATAATATTCAGTACGCGAGTAGCGTGATTAAATATCTAAAATTGCTAGCGAATATCATATTCGGCCTTAAGTCGTTTCTTCGGAATAAGAAAAATCAACTCGCATATAAAATGCGCTATTCAACCAAATTATGATAATTAAAACTCTTTTAAAGAACCTCCATCACCTTCCAATCACACAAGAAATTTTATTATTATTATTAAATATTTTATTTCTACCTCTAAATAAAGCTCTAAAGAGATAACATGTCATTTTACCATTTCAACAAATATCAACCTCCGAAAAGTTGCTGGCGACGCCAACCAATGACCAAGGACTCTAATTAATATGAGCCCATTATTTCAACTAACTAAACCTCAAAGTTTCCTGTTTCCAACCAAGCTTATTAATAACCTCCTCTACCTTTTCTGACCATCGAGACGCATTAACAAGTTCTCCCTGAATCCGCACACCAACAATCCTTCAAATAATGCATCACACAAGAGAAGTGTAATAATAAACAAGATAATAGAGTTGACAAAGAGTAATTTGACAGAGGACCCACAAAATGTAACTTTTTACAAGTGTTTCTCTGACGACCACATCTACAAAATCATTCGACGTCAAAATTTCCAAAGTTTCTTTTCACGGAACGGGTAGAAAAACTTAGATCAACATAGACCCAAGCAATAAACACGTACTTTGAAAATTACACCAACATTAAAATACAACAGTGTCTAGCATTGTTCCGAGAGTCTGCACGATGTTGGATGACATTAAGTTTGAGACGTGCTCCTCCAGGTGCTTTTTTGCATCTTGCCGCCCTACATTTGCGATTGCCAGCTTCTCAGGCGGCAGTTCGTCCTCCTCCTGGACTGCTTTATTGTACTTGATAGCCAAATTCAGCATTTCCTGCCCATATATTCACCATATTAATCAGAACAAGATGATAATTTCAATTGAGGCAAAATCAATTAAGTCTGCTTGATTTGAATTGGCCTGTTTCCGCGCACGACTGTCATGCTCGCTAAATTAGTACAAGGGCATGTGCTAATTGGCTGAAGGGTAATATGAAAGATGTCTACAACCACCACCAAGTATATACAACCTTTAAATCAATTTTCTCGTAACTTCGCTAGTGGAATGCATTTCTCTTCAATCAAACAACTTGAAAAGAGAATTCCCATACAGCTCAAGCCATCCAGTAAGATATCACTGAGACAACTTGATTTGCCCATCCAAATAGGCCCTAAATCTAGTGGACATGATGTTAGTTCATGGACCTTCCCTTTTGACTTGCTAACAAAGTTCATGCGCTGGAGCAGAGTATCAAATTTACAGCGTCGAATACGAATAACTATCAAAGCAATATTGTAAAGCTGCAGACAGGCAGGCGTCTCAGTAGGCATACCTGCACAGTCTGCTCATTAGTTTTGGAATGTGTATCGAATCGCCGCAGCATCAAACCATCGGTCCACTTCTTCTTATGCAAATTCAGTAACATCTTTTCCTCCAGCTCATTTTTACGATAATTAATGGCTATGGAGTAGTAATGTCGGTTCAATCCATGAATTAGTGCCTGGAAAGGCAAAGAGAATGAGAGTAAGTAGCAGAAATAAGAATGATAAACAGATATTATCCATATTGTTATCTACTAAAGCAAAGAGGTTACCTGAATGGATGGTTTGTTGAGGTGTCCAACATTGGATGTGGTCTGGCGAGGCTCTTGGCCTAGCATCATAGTCTGAGGATTAATCAACCGGAAAGCATCAATAACCACCTTCCCCTTTACACTTTGGATTGGGTCTACAACCACTGCAACCGCCCTAGGATTTAAGGCTTCAAAACTCTGCACATTGAAACATTCGAATGACAAAGTTTAAGACCACTTCAAAATGACATAATGGATGGAACTGAAGATAAATAAACAGTTTATAATACGAACAGAAAAGTCTGAACTGAAAATAAACATCAGAAAAAGAAATTCTTTAGACAAGTGGAAATTCCTAATTCATAACTTTAATATGGAAGAAAAAGTATGTGAAAAATTTCAAGTTACTAGAAAAGGAAAAGAAAAAGAAAAGAATGTGAGGCACAAACCTGCTGGGTATTTATGTCAACACCAGAGAGCCAACAACCAAAGCCAGGATGAGAGTGGTACCAACCCACCACCATTTCCGGTCTGTACAATTAGAACGAGTTAGAATATATGCTGAGACCAAAACACATCTGATAAAAGGAAGAACGTTGTCTCTTCCGACACAAATTAATAGGCCACCATGAAGCATCCAAGTTTTGTATCTTTTTTATATTGCTTTTGTAGATGCCAAATCTGATGCAAGCCTTCAATTACAGGTGGGTCTTTGCATTGTTCTAGTGCCAATAGATATATATTATAGGAAGAAGTCCTAATGATTCCTATCAAATATTTCAATTCTTCTTTACTATGCACTGAGAGAACACAAACTTTGCAACACACATCACTTAAACAAGAAAATAAGAACAAATTAAATAGAAGGTAAACTGTAGGATGTCACATAAAAGCAAGAATGTGTAAATGGGTAACACCTAAAAGTCCTTTAAGATGAATATAAAGCATCTGCTTACTTACGTATAAGACAGTAAAACCATTCACCGTTATCAAGAAGGAACAACATAGCACACTTACAAGTTCTAAGCAATTCTTGGTTGAATTTAGCCAACCTAAGCAAAAAGATCTTAAATTCTGATTACAATTGTACAGAATTTAAAGTGAATATATCTTCAGTTCTAAACAATAGGAAGAAGCTGATTTGTTTTTTTACAGCTAGGAGCAACGTCTAAACAATGAAGAGACTATTAACTGAAAAGGAGATGAAACAACGGAAGCAGCAACAGTAGTAAAAGAGAAGGATAAGAACAGCACTAACAGTATACATAGAAGATATTGTGATGCTCGAAAAACCATATACCATAGTAATTGGTAAAACATCGTTTGCGCTGCAAAACTGCCTAGTTCTTTCCCCCCCCCCCAAAGTCAAAGCATAAATAAAGGAACTCAATAACATAATGTACAGAACTAACAATTTAATGTAGAATGTGTACGCAAATACATAGAGAGCTAATAAGTTTGTGCAGGGTCGCAAAAACACACACATATGCACACAAATATGATGCAGGCCAATATAGAGTATGCCAACAGACACATACCCATAGCCATATACATGATTTGCAATCATTTTAGCGTCACTTGTAAATCTTCTGCATCTCATACACAGAAAAGAGAGAAGTAAAACTTCCATATCTGCTGAAGCATTGCATAAAACACATTTCTAAGGGCTACAAAAAGCGAATATGGGAGTGTCCTAGCATGCCTCTTGCCTAGCATGGGCTTTAGAACATAATCTAATCTACATCCTACATTAAAACATGAAATTACTCAGCATTTTAAGATAACAACAACCCCACAAGCTTCAATATTGTAAAATTAGCATTCACAACACTAGCCTCATGATCTTACTTACAATCTAGAGAGCTCCACAAAGCATTCCGATAATTCTCTTGTTTCCAAACGCAATTATACTATAAGATCTACTTGCTAAAGAAGCAGGTAGGATTAGATATTAGAGACCTTCCGGTTTGCTTGAGCATGTCGAGCATGTTTGTTTGGAAGACGTGATCGACGGCCTCGACGCTAACCCCTGTTCCGCTCTGCGGCATCGCGAAGACGTCGACGACGCGCACCGTGTACTCGTCCACGAACTCGCCGAGCATGAGCCCCATCACCTCCATGGGAACCCCGGCCCTTCCTATACCAACGAAGACGCTGAGAAACCCTAATCCGAGGACGAAGAGAGGAAAAAGGGGAAGGGGTTTAGGGTTAGGGTTATACCGTGCTTGAGCATCTTGAGGAGGGCGAGGGAGGAGATGTAGACCTGCTCGGAGGAGTCGAGGAGGGGGGCGTCGCTGGGTGGGTGCCCCATCGCCCCCGCTCCGAAGATTCGAGATAACCTCTCCATCTCTCCTCCTCTCTCTCTCTCTCTCTCTCTCGATCTCTCGATCTCGATGGCGAGCTCTTTGCTCCCCTGTTAAACGCCGCTTTTCTCAGGTTTCTTCGGGGACGAACCGAAGAAGGGTAAATTGCATGCGCGTCCCTGAGAAGTATTGAAATTGTTTATTCGTCCCTTAAAAATTATTGGGCCTAACATCCGGCTCTCACATAATAAGGCCCATCAAATCGGCGCAAAATCCCAAATTCCATCTGGGATTTTAAACTAATTTTGTTAAGTTTGATTCAGCCTATTGAACAAAATTTTGCCCGAAACCATGTAAACAGTTTTAGGCCCAATCTGGCCCATTGAATCTAAGTGGGCCCAACCAAGGTGAGACGATCCGGCGCCAAAAAACGGCAGCATCACCATTTTAGAACAAATTTTTTTTTAATCTGTTTTTGTTTTTTGTTTTTTGTTTTTTGTTTTTTGTTTTTTGTTTTTTGTTTTTTGAGTTCCTTCGATCGGGTCTTGTATCAGGTAAACTTTTTTTTCTTTTTCCTTCATTTATTTTTCCCCACTGCATTTTATTCCTTGTTTTGATCTCTCTCTCTCTCTCACTCTTTTTTAACCCCCTTTTTATCCCTAGTCTATTTCATATTGAAGGGTAGTGAGGAGGGGATATGGCTCAGAGAGTGGACCAAGAGCACGATTATTCCATCTTTAAGATCGTCTTGTTCGGTGAAACTGGCGCGGGCAAATCGATCATCTCGCGAGCTCTCCAGGTCGTAATTTCTCTTCTGGTGTCTCAATATATAGGTTTTGTTGTGTGCTGCTTCAATCATGCCTGTTGTCATAATCTCCAAGTTTGTTGTTCTGTTTCTTCTTTAGATTGTTGTTAATTGCTTTAAAGCGTTGTGAATAATTATGATCACTAGTGCCTGTAGTAATGCTGCAGTAACCAAGCTGTTACAATTACGTAATAAGTTCTAGTATTTAAAAACATTATATCTGAGACAATCATTTTATTCTGAATGAGCATAATTTTCTATATTGGATGCCTTTAGTATATACATATGTTGAAGTTAGACTCATCGTTTTAATTAAATGAACTTTGGACTTGAGCTCGATGAAATTGGTGATATCATAACTAGTAAGTACTTAACTACGTTAGAAATGGACCATTAGATCAACAATCTAATATGATATATATATGAAACTTAGGAATTCTATTGAAATCCATGAACCCACTTTAATTTTCCAAAACCGCATCCTATCGAAAGTTTAAATCAGATTCGGGAGTTGATTACTAACTCTGTTTTATGTTGTCGACATTCGATTCCGAAAAGTCAGCACTACTCTTTCACAACTGTAATCACTGAAATTTTAACATATACTAAGCAACCCATTGTACGTTATTTGTGAGAAAATTAAGAACGCCGTCTAATGTATAAGATAAGATTTATCCATGGCTGTAGACATCTCAGTTCATTTTCTTCCTTTATTTGAGATGATGGTGACTTTTTTTTCCCGTTGTTTAAGATACTACTTGTTGTCTGTGCTGATCTTTTCTACAAAAGATATGGTGATTGATATATGACAGTGTTTGTTATCTTAATTCTTTCAGTATTTTACTCAATTTTATTCATGTTTCAAGGAACTGCCCATACCGTCAGAATAATGTAGGCTTATCTGATAGGCCTATCATCTAGTCAATGTTCTTCGGTGAAAGATGAAAAAGTTTGGGGTGCGGTGGGGTGTGGGCAGGGGTGGGGGGTTAGGATATGTCCTTTTTCAGCCTCCTGTTTCAATTTCTTTCGTAAGGTAAATTTCGGTAGGTTTGATAATTTGTTATTACTTCTCTTTCTTATGGTGCCAAAAAAGCCAGATGCTTGTGAATCTGCATTATGTGAAAAATTCTTTTCTCCTCTTTCATTGAAGGAATTGTTGTATTCTGGGTTTATTTATCGGTTACGAGAACTTATCCCGAACATTGTTCTCTCTTTCTCTTTCAGAGACTATCTAGCCGTATGATTTCTGTGTCATAGTATATTAGATCTTCCTAAGTCTGGGGTCTATCACTTCACCCGACCAAAGATTGAGGTCCAGGTCTTCGCCTGTGCATCTCATTTTGTGAACTTTCTGTTTCGTGATGCTGATTCCTGTTCAGATTCTTGTATTGATTCCCCATCAGAAGAAAAGGAGGAAAAAGAATTGATTCTTCTAGTTTTCGAATCTTGCTTTTGCAAGGGTGTTGTGAAATGGTTTAACTTTGTATACATGATGTTACCATGTAGAGTCAAGTAGATAATTTGCTTTGTTGTATTCAAATGTACAAACTGTGTTTGGATTTGGATCATATTTCCTAGATGGTCTAGTGGTGAAAGTTTTTTAACGTGTTGTGCTAGCGGTCTCCCATGTTTGATTAGCACCAAGGTATTTTATCCTACTTGATGTAACTTGAAATCTAGAGAGCTCCTCATGCAGTAGTAGCCCTCGAGGGCTTAAACTTGTTTGTCGATTTAAATTCGTTGGAACAGATTTCTGCCTAATAATCTGTTGATAACATACTATAATATGATCTCATGCAATCTCAGGACCTGGGATGTATTTGTGGGTCCATCACACGAACAACCGATATAATTAGAAATCAGGTGCCGACTACACTTTCTTGTGCCAGGATTTCTTTCTAGAACCGAACACTAACCAATGTAATAGCTAATGCTAGCAGTTATATTATTCATGACGCCCCAAATTGTTTGAGATATCATGAAAAACATCTAACTGGTTGACTTTATAGGTCTTAATGTACTCGTAAATATTGGTATGTCCTATACAACATCCATGTTATTGGGACTATCTCTTTTCTTTGGTTATATAAAGATAAATAACTGCTGTCCATTATGGAACCCACATAACCAAACGTTATTAGCATGTTAACTCATTCCTTCGGAAAATGGGTTTCTATCCTTCAAAAGTCAAAACTTAATTCTTCATTATATCCTTCAGCTACGCAACTTTCTCACAAAAACTATTATCAAGTGAATCATGTAAAAAATTTAACTAAACTGGGTTCAGATTGCATATTCCTTATCGAAATGTAGTCACGAATTGGGAAAAAGCTTCTAAAACCCTTTAGTGGGATCCCATCCATATAACTGGCAGTTTAAAAAGATCCGAGTTTGTAGCAATGCTGTTTTTCCACAACATCTCTACAGTTTTTGTGGCAATTGTACATAAATGTTTTCTTTCTTAAGAGTTAAAATGCTTATACAAAAAAGTAGTAAGAGTCTTTTGTTCTCTTACCCAAAACTGAATTTCTTATTTGTTTGTGTGAGTACTAAATGTATCGCTTCTCTTCCAAATGCTTCCTAAGTAGTAGATATTGTTTTTATTTCCTTGATAGCTGCAAGCGGAGCTGTGTTGGAGAACTCCCAATTTAACTACAGGATAAAAGATGAAGATATTGAGTCGAGCATGTGATCAGATCTTCCGGCTTTATTCTCCTCTCCTACGACTGCCAACTTCTTCCTTGGTAAGCCTCCATTACCTTTAACTTAATAGTCTTGCCTTTTACATGGATCAGGAAAATCACGTGAAGGTATAAGCAGATTAGTTTCTTTTTTATTTGGTTCATAATTCAAAGTTAACTTATTAGTTCTCTTTCCTAGTTGCTACAACTGTTCTTCAAAAGATGAAATGAAGCAAAAATGTTCCAACGAAGTTCGATTGTGGGTGCCTGAAGCGAAAGTGCTCAGAATAGATGTTTTTGGCACAAACAATGGTAGACTAAAACAATATACATGAGAAGGTCAGGGTAAAGAGTATGATCCTGTGATCAAGTACAATGATAAATTGCAGTTTACGACTTCTTTACAAGCTCAACTTGGGTTTTTTTTTCTTTTTTAAGACATACAAACTTTGCATTAAATATTAAAACAAAATTTTCATTTGCTTCTCCTAACTGTGAATTAGACGTGGCTTTTAAATCCTCTCTCTGGATGACATAGGTTTAATAACTAAACGAAGCAATGTGAAAATGAAGGAGAAAAGCTATCTTGCGTATGGGAATATTGATGTCACTTCCCCTAGCAGCTTTAGGAATTCAAATATGGTCAGTCACCTGTCAGGAGGTCAGTAATATATCTTTTTCTATTTTAGTGGTCGATAAGAAAGCTTCTGTTTTTGACTCGAACACCTTCCTTTTCCTTTGTTCAATCTCGCATCTTAAGAATTTGTGTGGCCACAATTTAAAGATTAGTGGAAGCATGTGTTTGCTTGTTTTCTGTGTGGTAAGAGCTAAGGCAATTACCATTTAGCCTTGTGATTAGACCTACAAAAAGCCATCTGGAAGCTTTGGTTGCGCACTAGAATCTTAATGGATGAATCCAATCAATCCTTTTTGACATGTGGATCCACTTAACCCTCTCACTTACTTGAAACATAGATTGCTTTACATCCACTCACCAATTGTAATTACTATGAGGTGAGAACATTTCTATCTACTTCAACTAGCTTTCACATCACAATCATCTATGGAGCAGTGACCATTAGTGTCTGTTTAGCGTGGCTTCTAAAACAATGTCTTTCTTGATAAAGTAGAAAATGGGTGCTTGCAGTGTTTAAAAAAAGCCTAAGGCGCACCTAGGCGCAAAGGGCTGTTAGAGCTTAGACGCAAGGCGCAAGGCGTAGGCGCGCGCCCGAGAGAGGTAAGGCGCACACTTTCATAGAATTTTGAAATAACGAAGTTCTTTATTATACTTTCTAATAATTGTTAAGTAGCGCTAAATACTCTTTAAAATCATATTATCACAATAAATATTCTATAACTAACCAAATAACCGCGTTTTCGGAAGAAAAAAAATGAAGGAAAGAAAAGAAGCCAAGCAACATATATGATAATTTTAAAAAAATAAAACAACACAAATAAAAATAAAGAACAATTATCTTTTTGTCTCCAAATAAAGGCCAGCATAAAGGTAACTAGTAATTCACAAACATATAGTAAACTTTGATTTGAAAAATATATAATTATAAGCATAAGATTATAAAAAAGTAATATGCATAAAAGTTTAAAGTCTCAAGCCAAAAATTATTAAAAGGGTATCATATGAAAGCTAAGTGTTCAAGGCTCCAAGCCAAAATACGTCACACTAGAAATGTTAATTAGTCCTCATTCCTCAATCATCAATCATCATCTTCATCACTTGATGAAGAATACTCCTCTCTTTCATCTAATTTGTCATTTGATGATTGTTTAGGGTTTTAGATTATGTTAGTTTAGGATTTCAGATATATTTTTAAATGTTTCAACCCAATAGACTAATAAATATATGGATCCAAACCCATTAGAGCATGTAGATCTAAATCCAAACTCGTTCGGATAGATATGAAGAAGGCACGCCTTGAGTGCGCCTTGCGCCTAGCTCTAGGCGCGCACCTAGGCTGCCTAGGTCCGCGCCTTGGCAACATCGCCTGCCTAGGGGTTGCCTAGGCGCTGGCCGATAAGCCTAGCGCCTAGGCGCCTAGGCGCGCACCTAAGGCGCGCTTTTTTAAACACTGGGTGCTTGGCAAACAGAAAAGTTGAGAACTTCTGGATGGAAGGGAAGCCAAAAAGAGCTCTTGGGCCCAAAAATAGTACTTCCAATTTAACCTATATCTACCTGCAACACAAGTTGTCAAGATTTACTGAAGAATTGTCGGACTTATTATGCTTCTTCCTATGGCTTTACTTAGCTAGCATTTTCTAGAACATCTCGTCAGGTCTAGTAGACTCTTCCTCAGGAAGCTTGATTAAAAAGCTGATGCGAACTTTTGGTCCCCTAGGAATAAAATTTCCCGACTGTCATGCCTTTAGTCATAAGTTCACAAACAATTAGCAAAGTTTCTATAGGGATTTAGCTTGACAATAGTTTCACTTATAATTTAGATTTTGACCTTAGATTTGAGTCCAAGATACCTAAATTTTTTTTTATCTGACCCGTGTCTCGGTCTTAGAAGAGGAAGAAAGGGAAAACAAAGAGTGTTTATGGTCTCTGAAACAAATTGAATATCTAGTGGTTAAAAGTCACAAAAGCACAAAATTGCCGCACTAAGCAGAGCAACACATGTCATATAAATAATTTCAGTGAAATGAATGGCATTACGAAAGATCTAATTATGGATGAACACTAAGTCTAAATATATGCTTGTTGATCATGTTTCTCACGTGCTAGGTAGGAGCTCCACTAACATATATCCAACCTACGCTTCCACCAGGAGTGGTCATTGCGAAGGAGCTAAACATTTTTGAAAGTGAAAAGGATGAAGGAACTCAAGTGTGCCACTAACAGTGGATAAGTAATTGAGGTGTTATTGTTATTTTAACATAGGATAGTGGCTTTTGAGATTTGAGTATCCTTCTCCATATAGCCAGGATTGACTAATAAAGTAGAACAATTTGAAGTTACATAGAGATGGAAACTTATCGTCTAACACATGTTCATAAAATAAAAGGAAAGTGGCATATCTCATTGTTAAATTGTTTTCATGTAGGAATTAACCTCAGTACATGCTTTATTCGCACATGTGGTCCATGCGAGCAGGTAGCCTTATAGAGTCGAAATCAAAAACTCCAATGCAGTGCTTTTTATTTTGCTACAGGAAAATATGTTGATATTTTATTAATTTGGTCTTTTTCCAATAGCATATATCAGACGACACTTTATCAAACAACACTATACTCTAGTCAGGTCAATAAGCTACATTTTTTATTTGCAACAAGCTTCTATATGGGTAATACATTGCTGCTCCAAGAGGGATGGAAAGCTCAACTACTTTTAAATTGTTAAAGCAAGTAAAGCTATTGAAGTAGGAAAACAAAGTAGAAACTAGTGTAGTTATGTAACCCACACAAACACAGAACTCACTGTGAGATATCATGAAGCTACATATTTAATATTGGTCAATTAGCCGTCATTCACCCTGTATGTGTCATCTCCAACGAATTAGCAATTGTAAACATAGATGTTTGTTGTAGGAAAAATTTATAGTGCCACTTTATCTGATTATTAATTAATAGCCAACGGCTGACTCAAGATCATTAAAGTAGATTCTCCACTATAGAGTGGTAATTAGTCTATAGTATATTGTGCTATGAATTTATGCGCATTAAATACCAAAAGAAATAAGAGATAATACTTAGAGTAAAGATAAAAGAACTAGTTTATTACACAAAAAAATGAGTTAGGCACCTATCTCTGGCAATTATGGCAGGAATAACTCACAGAGGTCTGTTAATTATTGGAGCAGCTTTTCCGATGTAACTTGATTTGTGCCTCATTAACTATTTCTTAGGAAAATACTTTACTCCCAAAATTTTTGCTGACGTTAATATGGCAGTACTATTAAGATTGTCATATTCTTTTCTCGTAAAATACATCAAATTAATTAAATATTTCATATCCGCATGTTGGTGAAAAATTGTATAATGTAAAAGCGGCTGTACTAATTTTATCTGCTGGATTTAATCTCATCCACTAATTAGTCAAGTTGCTTGAAAAGTACGCTCATATTTTATGTAGATATGGGCTATACTTTTTACCATTAAGTGGCTAGCATTAACAGTAATCCTTGACCCAGGCCCTAGTAAAGTCTCTTTCCATTGGGTCTTCCTTTAGGAGGATTCGATTCATAACAAAGACAGCTAAAGTGGAGAGAGAGAGAGAGAGAGAGAGAGAGAGAGATAGAAAGGGAAAATGTCTTTCTCGTCTGGATGTGATAGTTACATCCATGATTTTATTACCAATGAGCTGGTCACTCTGAGGAATGTTATATAAGCATACACTAAGCTCCTCTTCGCTCCAAACCTTTAAAGAACTTGATTAACTCTTTTCCTATACATATTTTGCTCATCATCTTCATCTCCATTCTCCTCTTCATTAGTACTCCAAGTCACCAGCCTTGTAACATTTCATGGAGAAAGGTTGCTCCAATAAGATAGAGAGAGAAGGCTCACAAGGTGAAGGGGAGATATGGGTCAATGATTCATCAGTTGATCACATGGGGAGGGTTCCTCTCAGAGCCTCAACTGGAGCTTGGAAAGCAGCCCTTTTCATAATAGGTAACATTGAAAACCAGTCATAGGTTACTCCTGTAGCAGAATTCGGGCTCTTTTGGCCTGATTGGAGTTATTTACACAAATGTTTTTTGAGTAGAGCTATTCGAAGAAGACTACAGGACCTTCGTCGCTTCTTACTAAAGCAAATGTAGAAGCTTCGGATTGTGACTTCTGTTTCTATGTTTGATTAGTTTCTACCGCTGCAGAAGTTTCAAATTTTTTAAGATTGTGACTTCTGTTTCTGTGTTTGGTTAGTTTCTACCGCTGCAAAAATTTCAAATTTTTTACTAGCCAAATGCCCGGACATTAGAATTTTAGTTTTTAAAATAGAAATTATTTCAAAAGCGGGTCAAATAAAAAATTATTGCTATAATTATGTATAAAAATGTTACGAAGCACACCGCAACTGCTACTGTAAATCACACTAAACTGCAAAATACCCATTATATTGAAAATTGAGAATTTTTTATTGGTGAAGGTAGATTTCCGCATGGTTTCTGAAATTTGTAAGAATACATAAAGTTTTTTGAAGTTTGCATGAATTTGTTAGTTATTTCTAAAATTTTGTAGAAATATACCTAATTTTTGAAATGTTGTGTTGGCGGTAGTGATCGAGTTCAGTGAGAGGCTGAGTTACTTTGGGCTGGCGGCCAACCTGATCATATACCTGACTAGAGTGCTGCACCAGGAGGTTAAGACCGCTGCCAAGAATGTGAACTATTGGCAGGGGGTCACCACCCTGATGCCTCTTTTCGGCGGCTTCATCGCAGACGCTTACCTTGGGAGGTTCTCCACTGTTCTTTGCTCCTCCGTCATCTACATACTGGTGAGCCCTGCCTCTCTAGTTCATTTTCATTTATATGTTACGGTATGCATTTGCGAGGTGCAGATTCTCTGTAAATTTAGTATGTAGAAAACTATTATATGAACTAAGCTATCCATCCACAGTCTGGGGCACATCCTGGCAATTGAGAGTGATTTGATAGCCGGCCAAGATGTTCTTTTCATGAATGGCCAGATTAACTGTAAACCCGCTGGGTTTAGATGCTTGACATGTTGACTAGTATATTGAACTCAAGGTTTCAAAATCTAGTTGGCTCTCTCCAAATTTCTTGATGCTCTCAATTTTTTTCAATCCATAACCAAATCCTTTGCGTGTAATTTCTCTTTCTTTTTGCAGGGCCTTGTTTTCTTAACCTTGTCGCAACTCGCCCCGAGCCTAAAACCATGCAACGCCGCAGAGACGTGCCACCGATCCCTGCACATCCACTCGACCATCTTCTTCACTGCCATGTATCTGATCTCCATCGGCACTGGCGGGCACAAGCCCTCGCTGGAGAGCTTCGGTGCCGACCAGTTCGACGACGACCACGCGGACGAGAGGAAGGCGAAGATGTCTTACTTCAACTGGTGGAACTGCGCCCTGTGCTCCGGCCTAATGCTCGGCGTCACGCTCATCGTGTACGTGCAGGATAAGGTGAGCTGGGGGGTGGCTGCTATCGTGCTCACCGCGGTGATGGTGTTCGCGGTTGCAGTGTTTTTGGCGGGAAGGCCGTACTACCGGTATAGAGAGCCCGAGGGTAGCCCGTTGGCGCCGATGTTGCAGGTTTTGGTTGCGGCGGTGGCGAAGAGAGGGCTTGCTCTTCCGGGGGATGCCGGAGAGATGTACGAGGTTACGAAGCCGGAGAAGAGTAAGAAGAGACTCCTAATGCATACTGATAAGCTCAGGTGAGATTTTCTTCTTTTTTTCTTTTTTTTTTTTGAGAAAAAGTTAGCTTGCTATCTGTTTCATTCAATAAGAATATAAACTAGGCTATATTGGTGAGGCAAAGGAGCCTTCTCAAAAAAGAAAACAAAAGAGGAAAAACCCCACAATTTATGCATTAGGATACATCATCTGCTTTCACCTATTACAGTAACCCTCCTAAAGCTTCAAAAGTTGTTTTTTTTTTCCCTTTAACTTTAGGGTTCTCCAAAAGAGTGTTCTTTTTGTTTTTGTTTTTTGTTTTTCGTTTTAACTCTAAAGATTCTTTAGAGAGAGATTGTCAAGTAGAAAAAATCAAGCATTTTAGAGAGGTTTACGGATAATTTTGATATTTTCTAGGTGCAAAGATGAAATTACTTGTAGATTGAAGTTATCTAAATTAGTTCAAATTGAAAGACAAAATTTCTTTTGCCTGACGGTTAGCAAACTATCCCAGATTTCTTGACAAAGCCGCAATCATCGAGCACAAGGAAGATACGACGGCCGCAGCCGAGAAGCCCAACCCGTGGCGGCTTGCAACTGTCACCCAAGTTGAGGAGACGAAGCAGGTCCTCGCCATGATCCCCATCTGGCTCTCCTCCCTTCCCTTCGGCATTTGCATCGCGCAAGGCTCCACCTTCTTCATCAAGCAAGCCAGCATCATGGACCGCAAGCTCGTCCGCAGCTTCGAGCTCCCTCCAGCCTCCATCTACTCCTTTTCCGCCATCGGCATGATCCTCTGCGTCTCCTTCTACGACAAGATCCTTGTCCCTTTCCTACGCAAAACCACCGGGAACGAGCGCGGGATAACCATCCTCCAAAGAATCGGAATAGGAATGCTATTCTCCGTGGTTGCAATGGCCACCGCAGCCGTCGTAGAGCAGAAGAGGCTCGACGCAGGCGCGGCGGACCCCATGAGCGTGTTCTGGTTGCTCCCGCAGTTCATGATACTTGGTTTCGGCGACGGTTTCGCCTTAGTAGGCTTACAAGAGTACTTCTACGACCAAGTCCCGGATAGTATGAGGAGTCTGGGAATAGCCTTCTATTTAAGCGTGCTAGGTGCGGCGGACTTTTTAAGTAGCCTATTGATCATCACTGTTGATCATGTCACGTCCCGGGGCGGCAAAAGCAGAAGCTGGTTCGCGAAGAGCTTAAACGAAAGCCGTTTGGATCTCTTCTACTGGCTTTTGGCCGTTATAAATGCCGTGAACTTGTGTGGGTATGTGTATTTGGCGAGTAGGTACTCGTACAAGAGCGTGAAGAGGAGGGTGATGGGTATCTCAATCTCATCGGGAGAAGATGAAGATGTGGAGGATAATGTTTCTTGATCCAAGTACAAGTTAGCTCTGTGGTAACTGTGGCGCTTAGTATCGAGTATAATAAATCTTATGAAATACGCTACGTACTACATGGCAGTAATAGTAGCAGCAGGAAGAAAATATGTGTGCAGGGCATGCGTATATATATATATGCTTTGTCTTGCCACTTTATACTTTATAGTAAGAAATGCTTTGTAACAAATGTTTGTATAAGTGATTTACCAGTACGCTTGCTGGGTGGATAGAATTTGGTGCTAAATCGTGCTTCTATGTCAAGGACTAGTAAAGAAATACCTTGCAAACTTCTGACATAAGTACAATTTTGGACGACTAATATATATATATATATATATATTTTTAATAACCTTAACCTTCTACCTCTCTCTGTCATCCTCGACCTTTCCTTCATCTCATCTCTCACTAATTCTAACCCAAATTGACTGTAGTCTTATGCTCAATAATATCGGTTATCTCTTTTACCTCAATATTCCACTAAGGATTATATCTTTCGACGCGATAGTGATGTAGGATAAGCTCAAGAATTTTAATCTAGAAGGAAAAGAGGGAGAAAAGATGAGGGCAGAAAAATTAATTGATAGCCACTTATTAGTAAAAAAGTATATATATATATATATATATATATATATATATATATATATATATATATATATAGAATGAGGCTACTATACTATCTATAGTATCGAGCTCCGGTACTATAGTTGCTTTTTCGATCTTAGGTTGTTCAAATCAACGATCCACACCGTTGAAACTGATCTAGGGTATGTGAAGTTCTTAGGAATAAAATTTTAGTTTTTTCCGATATCGTTTACTTAGTAAATAAATCATGTCAAAATGAACGGTGAAAATTGAATAATTCTTAAAATTTGAGTATAGGAGTTTCGAATTCAAGATCAAGGATGTTGACCTTCATCTATATAGTTTAAAATATTTTCTATCAAAATTTGAATAAATTTAAATTCTTCTCCACCGTTAAACTACAAACTCGCCATAATAACCATTGAAATTTGACAATTTTGAAACGGTTTGATCACAAAGTAAACTACGTCGAAAAATTATAAAATTTTATTCCTAAGAACTTCAAATATTCTAGATCAGTTTCAACGGTGTTGATCGTTGATTTGAACACCCTAAGATCGAAAAAGCGACTTTAGTACTATATATATATATATTACTAAATTCAGATGTAATTCTGTTAAATTTAATATTTCTAACCATTTTGAATTGAAAAAATATAATTACTAAGTAGTGGTTGATAAAATAATAAAATTTTAAATTTAATTAACTAAAATATTACATTAAATATATTAAAGGTTAAGAGAATATTAATGAAAAAAATTAACCTTAGTACTCCATTTCAAAATGGCATATATTCTCACTTGTCAGTACATTTCTGGCAAAAATGTATGGAGACCTGCTCAACTATAGGTCTTTTTAAATTGCAACTTTAATTTTTTTTGGTAAGCATTCTTTATTTATTTATTTTGAGTTTTTACACTTAATTAAGTTAAAAAATTTTATTTAAATTTTTATTTACTTACAGCTAAAATTATTCAATTTAAAAAATTCAAAAGTTAAGAACTTCTTAAATTTTTTTAAAAAAAGTTGAGGGGCCAATTTTCTGAAAAGTGTGAAGTTGAGGGGTCTCCGTACATCTTTGCCTTCTTTCTCTCGCCCAAAGTATCCGCAGCACAGCGTAAATGAGACCATCTCCTTGGTCTCTCTCTCACCCCCTCCGCCCAAATCGTCTCACTCGACGAAATCCTCTGTGTAGGCCGAGACCTCCGTTGCGGATCGACCCCATAAAACACAAATTTGTTCCGGTGAGTTCGTCTCCTCTCTTCTTTCTCTCGCTGCTGTTAGAAACCCTAACTTCGATCGATTCCTTTGCTAACAATTTGAGCATAAGATAAAAATTCTTTGAAAAAAATTTCTTGTTGCTTCCTATTCTTCTATATTAAGAAGGGAGGTTTGAGATTAAACTCAGATAATGAGTTTGATGCAAATGAAAAAGGCCTGGATAGGAATTAGAGATCAATAATTAGTTCAAAAGATCAACTTTCCATCAATTTATGCCCTTTTTTATTATTATTTATGATGATTTGAAACCATGGCATACTATGAAACCTTAGGAATGGTATACTTTGGCATCAGAAAACTCTTTTTTTTTTTGGGTTTCTTCTTTCAATCTAAAGATTAAGCTCTAAATGGTTCCGATTTGTTCATTTGTTGTGCAATAAGCATTGAATAATTAAATTCACTTTGGTCTAGTCCTTTTGGTATTTAGAACATTAGTTTAAGAAATTGATGCTTTAAGTTGTTAACCCTGCATTTGCTTGTAAATATAAGAAGTAGAACTCGAGGGGCGATGATCTGAATCCATTTTCGTATATACTTAGGAAACTTTTAGAAGAGCTCTGAAATGCAAATTAAAAATTAAGATTTGTTGTAGCTCTCTAATTTGGAGGTATGATTTCTTGCTGATGAGCGGAATCCTTGGTAGTTACTGCCTTTTTAGTAGGAGCTTTGCTGAGTATAAGTATAAGAGCTTTGGTTGCCTTTACATTCTCAAATTTCTATATTGTTATGCTTGAGATTTCCATTGATACTCTTATGCTACAAAGACGCTGTTCTCGTCTTCATCAGTCTTGATCGATTCATTCCTTGTTTTCGTTTCTTAACTGCGCATACATCTACATTTATGTTGCATATCATTATCAGGCAATTAGAATCTGCTATGACCGGTGTTTGTGCACTCATAAACAATAGTTTAGTAGGAAGAGAAGAGTATGAGGCAAATATGTGTAGAAAGAGTGAAGTTTGTTGTATCTTTTATGGCCCGTTTGGTATTGAGGGTGATCTAATGCTATTGGTAAAAACGGAGTTGTGGCAAAAGCATATAGAAGTATGCTTCTCATTTTCCGGTGGGACTGCAGAGAATACGTCGTAACCGACTCATTATGATGTTCATAATGATTGCACAGATTTGGTACGACTTTGTTCTGATATGGACCCTACGATCGCACAGATTTGAGCTATTTATTCCTTACCTTCTTTTTTTTTTAATTGAAGTTATATATTTGTCATATCTCTTCTATCATATTGAACTATTGAAATGTGAATCGATAAATAGAAATAGCTCCTTGAAGAACTTCAACTTGTAAAACTAAGAAGATTAGAGAACCTTTACTGGAGAGGAACCGATTGATATAAAAAACAGGACAGATTCTTTAGCAGTAATTGCCCTGTTCTCTAATAATATGCTTATTGTATTATTGACAAAGAATTGTACTTACAGAAGAATGGAATGATAAACGGTAAACACATACTAATTTACAAGGAATTGTACTTTTCAGAAGGGAATGGTCAGTAAATAAAGCAATGGAAGGATCATCGCCGGAAGAAGGCTCCAGTGCCAACAACTCGCCGCTTGTGGCGAAACTAAGGAAACTGCTATTCCGGCGGATGCTGGTAGGGGTGGAGGACGGCCGCTTCTTCCTCGGCTTATTCCACTGCATTGACAAACAAGGTAATATTATCCTCCAGGACGCGATCGAGTACCGCAGCAACCGCCGCTCCGGCCCGTCCTCCTGGGAGCAGCGCTGCCTCGGGCTTATCCTCATCCCCGCCGCATGTCGTTGCTCCTGCCACGTTGACTGCTCCATAGAGGAGCAGATGTCCCTCTTGTCCATAGACAAATGAAACCTACTTGATGAGATTCGAAGTTCTCGATGTCATTTTCTGGTTTTGGTCTTTTTAAGACTGTGTGGCTTATGCTTGTGGCTGCAGAGATTTTTCTTCTTTCGGAGTGGAAGGAAAAGAAAATTGCTCTGCGTTCTGATTCTGAGACACTACGGTGGCTTGGTCCTTTTTTAGTAAAATAAGTGGCTTTCCTTTTTCTATTTTTCAGATTGTAGCTTAGGATTCGTATTAGATGATCACCCTTTTGAATGACTCGGTGTATGTAGGGGCTAAACCTGGAATGGTGTCGACAAGGAGAGGCGCCGCCGTTCAGTAATAAGATCAAACAGGGCACAGGTGTGTGTGGCTATCTAGCTGCATGTAAGCTGTTTGTAGAAATGACAAATCACAATATATAGTTGATTCTCATTCTTGCTGCTGCATTAACGTATTCCATCACACAACCAGTCAACTTGCTGTCGAAGAACATGACCACCCATTTAAATTTTTTTTTACATATATATTTTACTCCTATAATTTCAACTTTATTGCTTTAGAGATGTACAAAAGGAATTTGATACATTATCGAAAACCCGCAAATTCTATATTTACCATGCAAGGCCACCAATAAAATTTATACCAATTCATCCGGCCCACTTAGCCGAGCACTGTTTCTAAAGCACCAGCTGGACCCACCGGGCCACGCTGGGCACGCCCTGGTTCAGCGCAAACACCATATCTGCAACGAATACTCGCATTTGTGTAAGTGGAAGATCGTTGTGCGTTTAGAAGTAGAGTTTGGAGTGCTAATTTTTAATGTAATATAACAATTTAAATATACGGGAAAAGGAAAGGAAAACTCGTGCTGTTCTCCAACCAACTTGAATCACGTACATTGGATTCAATCGCTCTTATTATCCAAAAGCAAGCTTTTATTCATAAGATAGCCCGGCCTCAATCTAACAAACACGGCCCAAATATAAAACTCTTCTGGACGGCCCAATTGGATTCAGGCCCGATCTAACAGATCTTTAGATTACATCAGTTTATCTCCCACTGAGATACCGAATGCACCGCACGACAAACAGATGACAAACACACGACGGACCGTTCCTAGCGCAAGTGGCAAAAGACTTGATGATTGATACAGATGATTGATATAGAAATCTCAAAATTTAAATCCTAATTGATTCACATTTTCAGCTAAATTTATTTTTTTTAAAAAATAAACGAAACAGATAGTATGCTATCTTTCTCTCAAAAAAAAAAAAAAAAAAAAAAAAAAACAGATGACCACCCGACCCCATAACCGGAAGTGTTTTTTTTTAAAAAATAAATAATCCCACAAATAATAAAGCCATCCTGGCTCCAGTAGAGTCTGTGCTTGTCCGGTCCCTCTCGTTGCTACCGGTACCAATTTGGATCGCATTTCGGCGATGGCGGCGGGGGGGCAGGGGATGGATCCGGCGGCGGTGGACGACATAATCGGGAGGCTGGTGGAGGTGCGGTCTGGCAGGGCCGTCAAGCAGGCCCAGCTGTCCGAGTCGGAGATCCGCCAGCTCTGCCTCGCCTCCCGCGACATCTTCCTCGCCCAGCCCAACCTCCTCGAGCTCCAGGCCCCCCTCAAGATCTGCGGTTAGCTCTCACCACCCACCTCCTCCTCCCCCCCCCCCTCTCTCTCTATCTCTCTCTTTTCCCTTTTTATTCTCTCATGATCGAGTTTTTACGATCTGTTATATAAATTTAAGGGGAAGTTGTTGGTTTGGGGGACTAGGAATTTGAGTTTGAATCAGAAACCCAAAAAAGGAATTTTTTTTTTGTTTGTTGAAAGTTGTTGTTTTGATTAAGGGAGATCAGTAGAACTTGTGAAATGATTAATCTTACAAGCTTTGATTGGAAGAACAATGCCCGGTAGTTGATTTCGTTTTCTGATCGTAAGCATTGAGAAAAAACACACACGAAAAGATATGGATAATTTATGCGTCTCGTGTGTATATTCTGTTAGATTTATTTATGTTAGTGAGAATCATATGCTGGAAGGGTAGTTGTAACAAGCATTTTTTGTTATCATTCGACGGAGAGGGCATTCCTTGTTGAGCTTGCTATGCTGACAGAAATGCTAACAAGCGAAATTGCGGGCATGTAGAATCTTTGTTAAAGTGGAATTGTACAAATTGTCGAAGTCGAGAAGCACTTCGGTGTATCGTGTTTGCATAGCATTATTTAAAGCTGCAAGACGATGTAGGATGGCTCTTGGCGATCGGTCTTTATGCAACTGAATGGAAGTTACAAAACATCATAAAAATGTGTACTGTTTGGAACATGATGGTTCCATTCAAATAATAGATAAGCAATTATCCTACTTGTGCAGATTTGGGCTGGAGCTGGTTGAAAAATAATTGAGTAGAAATCTTTTGAGATGTTGCAAATTTGTGGTAGGTGTGAGCCTTTTCGCTACTGTTTGGATGGTTAAGTTGCAAATTTTTGTGAGTTCGGCCCTATTTGGATGCATGAGCATCTTATTCGGGATATCTTTTGATTAGTGCAAGAAGTATGTTGTATTTGGTAAATGAGTAGTGTGATCAAATGTCTAGAATGAATACAATATTCGGCCTTTAAGTTATTTTATCAGAGTAAAATAAATCATCTAGTAGGTAAAATATGTTATGCTACTAAATCATGATGACATGGCATTTTAAGGAGCAAAAATCAAGCTTCCAGATTCTAATCACATAAAAAAAATCTTATAAAGAATAGGTTATCATTGAATATCTTATTCCGCCATCCAATAGGGTCCTCATGTGTGTTGGGGGAAGGGGATTCGACCAACCTTCCCTCCTGATCTTGGTTTGTTACTCATAAAGAGACAGATGTCTTGACCCATATGTGATCTTAGGATTTGGGATTGGACTAATGTGCATAATTCTATCCTTGCACGCTGAGGGACTATTTTTGCTATCTGAACTCATGGTTGACCTTTTGTTCCTCTCTAACACCCCTTTGTATTTAAGCTTTCACATTCCCTGAAGTGCTATAATTATGCTATGCAATGTTTTCCTTGGTTATTTTTCAGTATGAAGACGGGCAGTGTTTTGGAAGAATTTATTCTTATCACATTGTCTGCTTTGTCATAATCAGATCGGTTAGTAGTATTCGCTATGAATTCCCGATTTATTAGTACAAGGATGTAATTGGGCTTTGCAAATTATTTCCATGCTATGACATTTTGAATGCATTGGTTGGTCAGCCACCAAATTTTTCTGCTTAATAAGAAAAAGGTTTCTTTTTTTGTTATACATTCTGACTATCATCATCTATACTTTGTTAGTTGTCCCAACATTGTATTAATTTTCAGGTGATATTCATGGCCAGTACAGTGACCTGTTAAGGCTGTTCGAATATGGGGGTTTTCCACCTGAAGCCAATTATTTGTTCTTAGGTGATTATGTAGATCGGGGAAAGCAAAGCTTAGAAACAATATGTCTACTTCTTGCATACAAAATCAAGTACCCAGAGAACTTTTTCCTTCTGAGGGGAAATCATGAATGTGCTTCAATAAATAGAATATATGGATTTTATGATGAATGTAAGCGGCGGTTTAATGTGAAACTGTGGAAAATCTTCACTGATTGCTTTAACTGTCTCCCGGTTGCTGCCCTAATTGACGATAAAATCCTTTGCATGCACGGCGGCCTTTCTCCTGATTTATCTAACCTGGATCAAATAAAGACTTTGACCAGACCAACTGATGTACCAGACACGGGTTTATTATGCGATTTGCTTTGGTCAGATCCTGGTAGAGACGTTCAAGGTTGGGGAATGAATGATAGAGGAGTTTCTTACACTTTCGGCGCAGATAAAGTCTCCGAATTTCTATCAAAGCATGATCTTGATCTTGTTTGTCGCGCACACCAGGTTAGAAGATAAAGTTTCTTTACTTCATATTCCTACAAAATCATCTATTTACATGTGTACCCATACAAAATCTGAATTTTTAGACATACCCCTGGTAAAATGCAGTTCATAATGGATTACCTTATCTTAAGTTGGGGTGCCATCAAATTCATGAGAGGTGTCCATTTTTGTGGGAAATTCTATTAAAGAGGGTCATTTTTGTTACTACTAGGTTTATATATGAGATGAATTTTGGAATGGCTTATATGAAAGTTCAGATTTTGCAGGGATATTTCTGTAAATAGATAAATTTGCACAGTTATATATGTTAGCATAGCTTCTACGTTTGGTACTTTACTTTTTTTCTTTAAATATATTCAAGTATTTATGTAATTGCAGGTTGTGGAGGATGGCTATGAATTTTTTGCTGATAGGCAACTAGTTACAATATTTTCAGCTCCTAATTACTGTGGTGAATTTGATAATGCTGGTGCAATGATGAGTGTTGACGAAACTTTGATGTGCTCTTTCCAAATTCTCAAGCCTGCCGAGAAGAAGCAAAAATTTGGCATGTCAACAAGAATATGACAGTGAAGGCGCCTGATTTTGTATTGCGGGTAAGTTACACATATATACATCTTTTGACGATCTTTTAACGTAGTTAACACCTTTCTGTGAGAATATTAGTATTTGTACCTCTGATAGGGTGCTTATGTCAGTGTCATGATTCAAAAATCTAGATGAAATATTTGCCTCACCTCTTCTGTTATGTGCTGGCCTTCACAAGCACACTTATAAAGAGAAAGAAGTAAGCAACATGTTAGTGAACTAAAATTTTCTTAACACACGAATTTCATCCATATTACTGTACAAAGTAATTCTGTTATCATGCTTGATGGTCTGCGTTTGCTTATTTCAACTATGTTTTGCATATCAAGTTATATATATTGTTCCGTAGAACTGAAGGCCGTAAAGATGTGAGAGCAAGACAGAGTTGAGTGCAGTTCTCGGGCTTGCCTCCTTTTATTGAGCGGAATCAAACTACTGCTGACCTCAAAGTCAAGCTCCAAATCCTGGATCGAAGCTGGATTTACTAATAATCTTAGCGGCAAGATCTCCTGAACAGTATGATCCTATTAAAAAAAAACTCAATATGCATGTTAGTGTTCACAGGAGTTTTGCAATGTGTGGAGTATGGTGTTTGAGATGAATTTGTTTTAGAGCAAAACCAAGATCAATGTGGGCCTTTTCTGAGCAAATGCAAGGTATTCATGAAGAGTTTGGTTCTTTCACAACCCTAGGTGAAACATGCGGCAATAAACAGACAACATGTATTAGTAGAAATTTATTTTAATTGATAGGAGTACACAAATGTTATTTTGACCACGTAACACCACGGTTAAAAGATGTTATGTCTGGTAAAAAATTAGAGAGGTATTCTAATCAAATGGTTAGGTCAAAAGCTACTAAAGTGCAGGTAACCATTTCGAAATGCTCTATAATTCAGGTATGTTCTGCACCTTTTTTGTGACTATTATGATTTAGCTAAGGGTAGTACCTTGTAAAAGAAAACTTCAATTACGATAGTGACCCACAATACTAGAAAATTATCACCGTTTTAGACGCCACATAATAATAGCATAAGACATGACTTTACTGCTTCCAAATCTTGCATATTTCTCATCCTTTCTCCAGTTTTCGAACTCCCTTCTCAAAAACAATTTTCTTTTGTCAGGCTGTTATATAATATTACACCCGAAGACAACATGCTTGCAGAGGTTCGCGGACTGCAGAATTTTACATCAAAGGAGGTGTCATCAGCGAACGAAGTAATCTCACTTCGGCGACCCTAAAGGAATATCGAGGGCAATTCATTTTTGGATAGCAAATGATTTAGTTTTTCTTTTTTGCCTTTTGCTTTTTTGAACTGTGCTGCAGCCTGCATGTGTATATACTCATCCTGTTCATTTTGTTTTGTTGGGGTAATGCTGCAACCTCATAAATGTTTCTGAAAATGCAGTTGATTAGTCAACTTCGCATATTTGTAAGCTTGTTGTTGGTCGCCTTTGCACGCTTGGTATCCAGTGCAGGTATCGTGCAAGAAATTGGAGAAGCTAAATCACTAACGAATCGCTACATTTGCTTTTCTGACTTATCAACTGCATTCTTATCTTCTAAGACAGAAAAAGCTTTACTCTTTTGTTGACAAGAAAAGCCTATCAGTCCAAGATAAGCTACCGAAAAGCCCATACTTGGATCATCTAAATATTGTGTACCATGCCGTTTGCTATGAAGCTTGTTTTCTGTTTCCGGATGTTAAACATGAACATTTCTGAAAGGTTGGATACAGTTATTTTAATGTGCTGACATTTTGACGATACAGAGTGTAGGATTGGTTGTGAATGAGAATTTCATCTTGCTTTTAAGATTGGTTGAAAAGAGGTACCAATCGTTTTTATTAATTATTAAATTGCCTGTTCTTGGGTTATTATGTCCATTGTGTAAGCCTAACTATCGAGGTCCCATAACACTCCTAGGGACAGATGAGATGGATTGAACATTTAGTTTATTAGCGGTGCCCGAAACATAAATACATGAGTGAAAACACGTGTCTTTGATTGATGAAATCTTCAGTGCTCTGTTTTATTTTATTTTATGTATGAAGAGTCGTTCTGAGTAGAGATGTCAACGGGTCGGATTCGGGGCGGATTTTTAAAAATCCGAACCCGAACCCGACTCCAAATCCGAGACCCGAATCCGAACCCGACGGATTTTAAAAATTCATATCCAAACCCGAATCCGACCAAAAATTCAAAATCCGAACCCGAAAATTCGAACCCGAAATAATTATTTTTTTTTCTAATATTTCAAAATATATTATATTAAATCTAAATTTTTAAAATAAAATTCAAATATAACATCAAAAAATTTTATATATATTATATATAATGCAAAATAAATTCGGGTTCGGGTCGGATTCGGGTTCGGATCGGGTACAGTCAAAATCCATATCCGAATCCATATCTGTCGGATTTTTATTTTTGATATCTATATCCGAATTCATATCCGTTTATCATCGAATATATCCGTTCCATTCGGGTTCGAATTCGGATAAAATTTCGGGTATCCTACCCATTAACATCCCTAGTTCTGAGCTTGGGAGTATGGCATTAGAAAATGACTCGAGCTTAGAGCTTAGGGATTTCCATGGTCGTTGCGCGCGTTAAACAACGCTATCATCTCAATAGAGAATGGTAGTATCTAATTGATTAGGTGAATCATATATGAATTCAACTCTCTTACTGAAAAAAACAGAAGCTGATATTATATATTTAAATAATTCAAAACGATGCTCAGTAACAGACTTTTATTGAAGACAAATAAATAGAAAGAGAAAGATTGAATATTTTTAGAATTACGTGAAAAATTCAATAATTTAAAAAACCGGATAAGCAAGATCGGTACGATAGTAATTCAGTATATAAAGTGGTTCGATTCAATCTTTTAAATTGGATGAACAAAAAATCATTTTGAACCATTTGAAACTCTAATTTTAGTAAACAAAAAATCATTTTGAACCATTTGAAACTCCAATTTTAGTTAAACCGGCCGAATTTGTTGATTAAGTTATATGAAAATTCAACAGCTTAAAATCAACTTAACTGATTTTAATTTCTATCGATGTAGATTAACTTTATAAAAAGTAAAATTCGAAAACTTATATATACTTAATTTAGCCTAAAAATTAAAATTTTATAATTAAGTATGATACTAAAATAATAATATATATTTTTATATAATAAAACAAGAATAATAACTAAATAATTTTGATATCAGCGACTCACAGGTTCACCACTAACTCCAACTCTTGACTCAGGTCGTTGTTTGATTCGATCTTTTAAGCACTGTGAGAAACAACGCGACTTGCACATAAATTACGGTACTATATATAATAATAATATATCGTGTTGCCCGGATCTTAGCCCATGATAGGAAGAGATTTTGTGGGTCGGTGTCTCGTCTCGGCCTCAAACATACACGCACGCATGTCTCACCAAGCCACAAAAGGACAATGCAATTATAGAGCTGGTCCCAGATATATATATATATATATATATATATATATATATATATATATATATATATATATATATATATATATATATATAATATATATATATATATATATATATATATATATTATAATGCGCCCAATTTAAGAGCATGACACGCACACATCTTGGCAAAGTTTATATCGGTCGATCGATGGTTTTGCTCACCCTTTCAATTATTTCACGGTAATCAACTCATCTACCTACCCAAATCCTTCCAGTAAAAACCACCCCTACGTTCTTGATCCATCTACAACTAGTATTTGTGTTGAATATAAAAATATATAAACATTATTCTCTAACAGCTTAAGC
Source organism: Puya raimondii (assembly GCA_016920855.1). Classification (NCBI taxonomy): domain Eukaryota; kingdom Viridiplantae; phylum Streptophyta; class Magnoliopsida; order Poales; family Bromeliaceae; genus Puya; species Puya raimondii. The sequence goes on from JABWPP010000049.1 coordinate 67,911,767, forward strand.
TTTTAGAATACAACGGTTGTTTCATATGCTATCAAAACGGAAGATTCTGAGTTCGAGTCATATCAGGCTCATAATATTATTAATTTTCTCCCATTTAATTTAATTTCACGTTATGTGCCTAAAAACTATTTCGAACCCAGACGTGAGTGGGAGTATTGAATATAAAATTATATAAACACCGTTCTCTATCAGCTTAAGCTTTTAGAGTACAACGGTTGTTTCACAATCTGAGCTCTCTCCTCATTTCTTGCACCAGTCTCGGCTTCTGCAACGCCGACAATTATTCTGTACACCAACGAAGCGCTCTACGGAGGCCAATCCCTCACCTGGGGGAACTACAGGCTCACCATGCAGGAAAGATTTTAGAATGCATCGGGTATATTGGTGACGTGGTGTCACCAACCAATCAGATATTTTTTTTAGAGATATATGTCCCATCATGATTATAATTTTTTTTATTATACTTTTGTTTAAAAAGAAGAGATGTGATTGACTTGTTATAGATGACATGGTGCAAGCTTGACAGTATAGAATTCCTCCACTATGCAGACGGACTGCAACCTGGTGTTGTAGGATGGCGGATATGCCGTCTGGTCGTCGAGGACCTACAGAGATAACGGCTATTGTTAACAGTTCACTAACAGAATTTAACTCTAGAAATATATTTGAAATAAGTTGGAATGTAAAAAAAGTATTTTCAATATTAACCTCGTAAGAGGGGTAAATCAGAAAGTCGAAAATTTTTCAGGAGTATATAAGCAATTGCCCCATATATCAACGATAAGTTGGACATTTTATATGTAAGTTACTGACAAAACTTTAAAGGAAAACTCCTAGATTTTATTGAGAAACTCTACATTTGTTGTTATGTATTCATACAGTATATATCTTTAAAAAAACAACTAATAGGGATCGGCAAAAACATTCGATTCCCTTTATTACTTTCAGATTCATTACTAAAAAAAAGAAAAAACCATATCTACATTTTAGAAAAGATTATAGAATTACAACGTTCAATTTAAGAATTATAATCTTGCTCCTAAAATTTATACAATTCTTTTTGCATTTTAATATATAAAAGAGAGTGTATAAAAGAGAGTGATGTGATTACTCTACAGTAAATTTTGGACATATTAGAAGCACTTGTTGCAAACTGCTATGAGTTTTGCTAGAATACTATCGATAGTAAACCGAGCGGTTTACTACCGATTTGTTTTCGATGCTGGAGCTTCCAAATCGACGATCGGCACCGTTGAACATGATCTAGACCATTCAAACTATCTGGAAATCAAATTTCACGCTTTTTCAAATTTTGATATTTCAAATTTTAAAACTTAAATTTAAAATTTTAAAATTTAAAATTACAAATTTTAAATTTTAAATTTAGATTTTAAATTTGAAATTCAAATTTTAAATTTAGATTAGAAAGTTCAAAATTTAAATTTAGATTTAAAATTTAAAATTTTAAAATTTAAAATTTAAAATTTTAATTTAAAATTTTAATTTAAAATTCAAATTTAAATTTGAATTTTAAATTTGAATTTAAAATTATTTTAAAATAAAATTTAGTAAAAATATAAATATATGCAAACATTAAAAAAAATTTGCTAAACAGTTTTAAAAAATCACTTCACACAAATTGTTTTTATCTAAACTCAGCCAAACACTACAACTTTTAACCAAAATCAATTCTCAAAACTAAAATCAATTCTACAGAAATTACTTCTTCAGAATCTAGACCAAACAGGCCCTTAGACTAGGTCTGATGTTGGGTTACATTGAGCCCAATAATAGTACATTGGACTTACTGGGCTGGGCTAGATTTAATATGCTCTTTCCAAACCCCAAACTTCTCTTGATGAGACTGTACTCGTTCTATTTTATACTTAAATGTTTTTATGGTACTAATAGAAGTGTGCATGCAACACACCTTTTTCACCAAAATAAAAAATAATAATAAAATTTAAGAAACATAGTTTTATTAGTGAATTTTGGAAAATAAATAATAAATTTTATTTGATTATAATCATCCAATTTGATAGAAAAAATAGAAAAGAATAGATTAGCTAGGTTTAGTTAAATTTGATTTATTTATTAAAATTTAATTAATTAAAAAACTTAAATCATGTTTGTTTTTTTATAATTTAAAATCTTATAAGAAAATAAAATCAAATAAAAGTTTATAAGGATAATATATATATATATATATATATATATATATATAAAATTAAGCTGGAATACTATCAATAGTACCAAGCTATTGGTGCTATTAAGTTTTCGGCTCTTGGATGAAGGAATGTACGGTTATGATGATGTGGGCCCTCTACGATTGAGTAAGTTGTTGGTTGAATAGTATAATTAATCTAACGGATAAAAATGATGAAAGGTTTAAATCAAACAGCGGAAAACTCGATAGCACCAAGTGTTTGGTGCTATCGATCGATAGTATCCCAGCCGGACTCTATATATATATATATATAGAGAGAGAGAGAGAGAGAGAGAGAGAGAGAGAGAGAGAGAGAGAGAGAGAACAGAGGAATATTTTCGGAAGAATATTTGACAGATGCAAATCTTTTATTCACTATTTTATATATAAAAGTAATGCTACTGTTACACTTTAAAAGAAGTGTAAATCTGATACCCTGCAGTAGCATTTTCCTTTATATACATCTGCAAACATTTTATATATAGTTTGTGTAGAGACCAACACGATCTGAGGCTGATCAAACATGGGCTTTGTAGAGCCCAAACCTTCTTAGTTTTTGTCACACGTTGTCAATGTTTTGCACATGTATAAATTGTCATATCCAGCTATATAATGCTCAATTTTTTGGTGTATATTAAGACATAAAACAGTTAAGTATTTGGGCTTCTTAAAGGTTTAACTCTCGCTCCCTCCCTAGAGCACTCTTTTTTTTTTGGACATTGTTATAATTAACAAGTTTTCTGGAGGGAGTTATAATTAAACGAGTTAAAAGCAATAGCCTGAGCACAAACGCCTCCAATTAAAATATAAGCTTAGCTACCTAAGTAAAAGCCCAAACTCTTAATTCAAAAAAATTAAGTTTGTGGCATTTAATTACTCTACACTGTGGATTTTGCATTTTCTGATGGTTTAGGCTTTGAAGTTAATTTGAGAGAGAGAGAGAGAGATTATATAGATGTAATTATATAATTTTTCATAGGAGTCGTTAATTATGTTTTAAATTATTCTTCTAATTAAAAGAGTTTCTACTGAACATCGATCTTTTGGCGAGATCTATATATATTCTTCTAGTATAACCTCATCTTTTGTTCTTTTAGTATAATTTTTTTTTTAAATTTGATATGTACATAAAATATATGAGTATAGATTATTAGACAAGGAGGGACAAAATTATGATAAACAGATGTGTACATAATATTAATTAACGAGAGTAATTTGCAAAGAGGATCGAAGACAAAAGTTCCTGTTTTTTTAGCTGATAGCATACTTTTAGATTACTCAAAAAGTATGCTATACTTTTTGAATCCTAGTTGATTCACATTTCCAGTTAAGTTTATTTCTAAACGAAATAAAACGAAGCGGGTAGCGTGCTACTTTTCTCTCAAAAAAAAAAAAAGAAAAAAAAAAGATGCTCACAGTACAGACTTTTGTAAAAGAAAACTAAATTCAGATTAATTCTTATATAAAAAGAGAAAAAAAAATTAGAACACTTCTAAAATTACATGAAAAATTATGGGCACATGTGCCACGTACCAAAAATAATAATAATTTTGAAGGTGTCCGCAATAATCGCTCCCAAAGCACGTGACACCCATCTTCGAGAAATATCGTTCATTTTACTCACCCCGTTTAACCATAATTAACCTCATGTTAATTACCTCCCAAATGCTTATAGTAAAAAGTAATTAACCCCCCTCGCTCCACCTATAAATAGAGGATCGATGTAGCTAGCCAACTCAAGGCAACGAGATAAGCATAACTACGTGCTATTTGAGCTAGCTCACGCAACAATGTCTCCGCAACTCTCCCTCGTCGTCGTCGGCCTCCTCGTTTCGTCGGCGGTTTTCGGCTTCTGCAGCGCCGAAAACATACTCTACACAAACAATGTGCTCTCCGGAGGCCAATCCCTCACCTACGGGAACTACAGATTCACCATGCAGACGGACTGCAACCTGGTGCTGTACGACGGCGGGTCCGCCGTCTGGTCGTCGGGGACGTACGGCAAGGGGACGGGCTGCTACGTCAAGATGCAGTCGGACGGCAACCTCGTCGTCTACAACGGCTCCAACCAAGCCCTCTGGGCCAGCAACACCGCGCGCGGGGACGGCAACTACGTCTGCATTCTCCAGCAAGACCGCAACGTCGTCGTCTACGGCGGCGCGCTCTGGGCCACCGGGACTAACCGCGTCGGAACTCCCGGGGTCATCATATCTGCGAACTCCACCGACACCGCCGCGCCCGAGGAATCGAAGGCTACTCCGGAGATCGCCATGCATGGTGACTAATAACTAGTGGATAGTGGTGCAAGAGAGGGCTTTTGTTAATTTTCAGAATAATAAGTGCGATTAGTTAATTAAGCAGTCGCCTGTAGCCCGTACGTGATCTTCTAGTTTTTGTATTTTGTACTTGTTATGGTTCAGTCTTAGTAATGTATTATGCTTGAATATTATCATCAATTAAGGGTTGCAGATTATATATATGTCATCCTTGTTCTTTTTTCTCTCTCTTTTACGTATTGTAACTATATGCGTATAATAATAATAATAATAAATTTGATGTGCACATACAACTCCCAAAACCAGCAGTGCGAATTAAATGTTATATTGAGTATTGGATTGCGGCTTCTTCGGATGTTGGCTTTTGGGATGATCATAGTACAACTAAATTTTTTGACATTATTTCATTATACAATTATAGCATTATTTGGTCAGAATTTTTGTTTTTTGTTTTTATAGATTCGTTCTGAATTTTTTTTTAATAAACTAATGAATTGTCCCCATTCGCTCTCTTCCTCTTTGTCTCTATTTTTTTTCTCTCTTATTCATCTTTCTCCTCTCCCTTCATCTTTCTTCTTCTCATCCTCCACTGGCCCCATATCGTTGCCACGCTCCTCCTCAGTACCTTGCCTACATCTCTATCAAAGCATCCTCTGCCGGCGCCTTCTCCGCCTTCTTCACCTCCGCCGCCAGTGCCGCGCTCTCGTCCACCGAGAGGTTTTGTCCAAGGGCTATCCACAGACGCCTCTATTGGTGGCGGCTGTAGAATGTAGTCTCAAATGATTTAACTTAATAGGCATCGAACAAATTGCCTGTACGCCTCTATTGGTGGCGGCTATAGAATGTAGTCTCAAATGATTTAACTTAACAGGCATGGAACAAATTGCCTCCTTCGTCGTTGTTGTCGAGGTTAAGGCTGTGAACGTGTCGCGCACCTCCCTCCTCCCGTGGTGGAGGACGAAGTGCGATCTTAGGAGGAGGTCACGCACCCCAAAGCCGAGGAAGAGGATGGTAGACATCATGCTTTCTAGAGGCAGCAGGTGTCCAGGATCCGAGGCTGGGCACCGGAGGAAAAGAAGAAGTATGCATCTAGTCTTAGTCGTTCTCGAACTGCACCACCACCGCCAGATGGTGAGCCCTGCTGCCTCAAATTCCGGCACCACCCACATCCTCACCTCCCCAATCTGTGCTGTGTCGCCGATGTGGACAAGATAGGGGAAGGAGCATGGCAGCAACGTGAGATCGTGGCGAAGGAGCAGGAAAAAGACGAACGAAAAAAAGAAGAGATTAATCAGTTTACTACGAGTTATTAAAAACTACAAAAATAATTTATTTTTGTAAAAGTTATGAAATCGTTAAGGGGTTGTTTGGTTTCACGTAAAACTGTAAAAAAAACGTTGAAAAAAATTCTGAGAAAAAATAAATTTTACGTTATTTAGCGTTTGGCCTTTAGACAGTAAATTTGTTTCCAGGAAGTTAATTTTTATCTAAACTTATCTACCAGAATTTGAAAATTATAGAATTTTTTTTTTATTACGGTTGTTTGGTTGGAAGGAAAAGAAAGAAAAAGAAAACTGTTATATGTATTTTATCATATTCTATATATTATTATATAGAATATGATAAAATAATTATCATTCTACACATATTATTGTATAGTCTATATTTATTAATAAAATATATTTAAAATATATTATACAGTAAATATTGTAATATATATATAATTATATATTTTTATATACTATAAAATAAATTATTATATATTTGCATATAATTATACTATAAAAATATTTGCATAAAATACATATATATATATATATATATATATATATATATATATATATATATATATATATATATATATATATATATATAGAGTTGAGCTAGAATACTTTTGGAAGCACCAACACTTTGGTGCTTCCACATTTTTTAGCCCTTGGATCTTTTTTTTTAATTACTAATAGCCTTTAGATCAAACACTAATTCCACCTACCAACCACCAACCACCACCTACCACCACCACCTACCACCACCTACCACCATCATCCCAACCCTCCAAATCTCAATCCAAAGGCTATAAACCCACAAGCACCACCTCCTTGATACTCTTAGAAGTATTCTAGCTCAACTCTATATATATATATATATATATATATATATATATATATAGAGAGAGAGAGAGAGAGAAAGAAAGAGTGGTCCTGGGACCTCTCACGCGGTCCATGAGAACCAGCTTTTCTAATGGACCACGCTTTTTTGAGCGAATGTGAGCCACTTGTTTTGGAGGAGAAATTTTCGTTTTCGGCGTAAATCAAGCAGAAAAAGAAAAGCTCTGTTTTCACCAAAATCTGTAAAAAGAAAAAAAATCATAAAAATTATTTCACGGCAATCCAAACAATCGAATTTTTTTTTTCAAGCTCGAAATAATTTTCGGACAATTTTTACGAGTAACCAAACACACCCTAAACTATTTATTGCAAAGAGACCTAAATTTTTTTAAAATTTTGTTTTTATTATTTTTCAAGGGACTAAACACCGCCCATGCTTTTATTTATATCCTGTAGTGACAATTCTGCTTTAGTAGCTTTTCCACGTAGTGACCATTAACACCATATTCGGAGAAAAACTTCACACCTCTATAACATAAAACTGTTTTCTTGCCATAAAAATCTCAAAAGAGGTTACAAATGATGCAATTTAAATTAAATTTCGACCTCAAAATTCTAAATTATATTAATCTCTTCATGATTTAAAATGTGTTTAAATAGTATTCGTAAAAAACAGGATGTTGTTTTTTAACTGTGAAAGAAGGTAATGCTTAACTATAATAAGAAAGTCTATTTTAACTGATTTGATAGCTTATTCAGCTTTCTAAATTGGCAATTTTATTAGAGTTAATTGCATACAGGTCCCTAAAAATATAATGTAATGTAGATAAATCCTACAAAGTTCAATTTTCATATGTTGTCTCTGTAAAACTCCTAATATTTTTAAATATGTCATTTTGGTTTGTTACCATTAAAGCATTATTTATTTTTTATTAGCAGATAAGTGCAATGACCTTTTTGCCATCACAAACATGTCCCTTCAAAAGCCACAACAGCTATAATCGTATAAAAATATTTCCTCAAAAGTTTTTAATGGTCATCTTCTTCCTCATCTTCTTTTTTATTAAAATCCAACACATTCCACTATTGTTGCAATCTCTTTTCTCACTCATTTTCTCCTAAACTTTTTTTTTAGCAAACAAATTATAAAGAAAATTGAATGAAAAAACAACACGCGTTGATATAGGCGAAGCAACACTCGTTATGAATTAATGGAGATGAAGAAAATGGAGAAATTTTAGTTATGAATTTGAAACTTGCATAAAGGAGAGATAGGAAGAGGAAAAGGAAGAGGAGGAGGAAGAAGAAGAAGAAAATGTTCCATTGCAAGGGTTTTGATTGAGAGAAGAAGGTATAATATAAAAGGGATAAAAATATCAAATCATCTCATTGACTAATCATGATTAAGAATTTAACCTATGGTTAACTAAATTTTTTTAACAGATTCTAACGGTAGAGACATATTTAAAAATATTAGGACTTATATAGGAACAACATATGAAAGTTGAACTTTATAGGATATATTTGTAATTCACTATATTTGCAGAGATATGTATGCAATTAACCCATTTTATTACTAATAAAAAAAATATTATTTGTCATCCTTTGTATCGATATGTGTATCTTACCTCCTTGGTTCAAAAAATTAATACAATTTTATTATACTCTTACTAAAAAAATATAATAAAATGAATAAATTAATATAGATTAGAATGAAGTAATGATCGTAATTTTGTACCCACCTATAGACTTATACCATAACTAGTATTTGACCCGTGCGATGCACGGCTAATGTAATAATATAAGGTAACAAAAGTTATTATGTAATAATAAAAAAAGATTATTCAAACTAATATTATATTTTTTAACAAATAAATAAATATATAATCAATATTAATTATGGTACATACTGAATTATAAAAGCTGGATAAATAAAATTATGGACCAAATAAGAGCAAAATTCAACCATGCACATTTAATCAACTGAAGTTCACATTTGCAATATGCAAGTTTCAATTCTAAAATATTCATACATAAATACCAAAAATTAATTATCTTCAAGTCAGTGTAAGTAACTAAAAATCACAATTGACAACAAAGAATACAATTATAGAAAAAGACTCAAATCTTAGAAGTTTATACACTTATATCCCGCTAAATGTCACCACTTTTGGATATTTCACTCGGTGTAGCCAAAAACCAATAAAACCTAAAAGATAATTTAGAGCTAAAGTTTCTCTTCTCTGGGATGATCAAATTTACTAAAAGCATCCAACTTGCAAGCTTTGTTGCATGAAGATGGAAAGTACATGCTTCAATAACAATGTAGATAATTTGTTAGATAAGTTAAATGAAAAATATCTTAATATTAGTAGAATTTTTCAGGAAAAAATCTAAATATATTAAAAATATAAAATATTGGATTTCACCAAATATCATAGCACAGCAAGTTTACATGCATGCAGGAACTCATGTTACATATAATTTGAAAATGACAGTCATGATATCTTACATTTTGATCAGAAAGAACCAACTCTAAACTATTCACCACCTCTGGACGCTGAAATTCAGGCATAGTATACAGACAAATCACTCAGACTTTGATCTTCTATTTATCTCCAAGAGGAGTGATGTCACTTATAGAATCAAACCTAGGTGTCATATCCTGAGAACAATAAGACATCAAGAAAAAAAAGTTAGTACTTGCTTCGTATTTAAGTAATAAAATAAAAACAATATGTTATATTATAATTTATCAACATCTAAAAATTAAGAAAAATTGTTCAATAGATACTTAACTGAAATGCGCTGAATAATGTTAAAACGAAGTGAAAATTATAGGAGTGATAGTAGGGAACGAAGTGAAAATTATAGAAAGAGTGATAATAGAGAAGTGTCATACAATATTTATAGTAATAATTAGCTTTATCTGAAAAATGAATAAAATTTGGAACCATAAAATAAAAGATATAATTTGATAAATTATAATATAATAAAGTCTTCCATTCACGTCATTTAATTTGATTTTATTGAATAACAAATTGAATGGAATAAAATGATATGAATGGTAACCTTCAGAATATAAAATAATATTTAAAAAATGGTAACCTTTAGAAAATAACAAATTGAATAGAATAAAATGACATGAATGGTAACCTTCAGAATATAGAAAATATTTTAAAAATGGTAACCTTTAGTATACAATAAATTGAATAGAATAAAATGACATGAATGGTAACCTTTAGAATAATATTTGAAAAATGGTAACTTTTAGTATACAATAAATTGAATAGAATAAAATGACATAAATGATAACTTTTAGAAAAATGGGCAAAATATGTAATTGGCAAAATATTTAATGACACGTAGCAAGCATATAGGAAAATAATATGTTATATTATAATTTATCAACATCTAAAAATTAAGAAAAATTGTTCAATAGATACTTAACTGAAATGCGCTGAATAATGTTAAAACGAAGTAAAAATTATAGGAGTGATAGTAGGGAACGAAGTGAAAATTATAAAAAGAGTGATAATAGGAAAGTGGCATGCAATATTTATAGTAATAATTAGCTTTATTTGAAAAATGAATAAAATTTGGAACCATAAAATAAAAGATATAATTTGATAAATTATAATATAATAAAGTCTTCCATTCACGTCATTTAATTTGATTTTATTGAATAACAAATTGAATGGAATAAAATGACATGAATGGTAACCTTCAGAATATAGAATAATATTTAAAAAATGGTAACCTTTAGTATATAACAAATTGAATTGAATAAAATAACATAAATGGTAACCTTCAGAATATAGAAAATATTTGAAAAATGGTAACCTTTAGTATACAATAAATTGAATAGAATAAAATGACATGAATGGTAACCTTTAGAATAATATTTGAAAAATGATAACCTTTAGTATACAATAAATTGAATAAAATAAAATGACATAAATGGTAACTTTTAAAAAAATGGACAAAATATGTAATTGACAAAATATTTAATGACACGTTGCAAACATATAGAAAAACACGTGAAAGTTTTACACAAAGGGTTCTACTTTAGTATATAGTAAATACAATAAATTGAATAGAATAAAATGACATGAATGGTAACCTTTAGAATAATATTTGAAAAATGGTAACTTTTAGTATACAATAAATTGAATAAAATAAAATGACATAAATGGTAACTTTTAAAAAAATGGACAAAATATATAATTGACAAAATATTTAATGACACGTGGCAAACATATAAGAAAACACGTGTCAGTTTTACACAAAGGGTTCTACTTTAGTATATAGTAAATGATATCTTTCTGCATATTGGAGCATATTCTTCAAAATTTGGTTCGGGGATAAGCGAGAACTAGCTATTTCAGGAATAGGTACAAGTGTGGGAATAAGAAAAATAATGTTTGGATGAAAATTAGTTTATATCCGGAGATAAGAAAAATAGCGTTTCGATAGATGATATGGAATAAAAGGTATAGTGAGTAGCTATATATAGAAAATGCGGGTATAAGTGGAAACAACTATACCAATTAACTTATTGCAAGTACTAAAAATTACTATTTTCGAATAAAAAATTTATGTTTGGATATAAGGGGGGATAAGAAGTTATACCTCCCCTTATCCCCGATCCAAACGCTACCTAATGATCAATGACTGTCACGTGTAGAGACAAGAAGGACAAATAATTGCATAAAATTGTACGGAGGACTCTCAACTAACAAGAAAAATGTTGTCTAGCTGTATATAGGGCCTGTTTGGCTTAGCTTCTGAAAAAGTAATTTCTGCAGAAGTGATTTTGCTCATACCATCGTATCTTTCTGCATATTAGAGCATATTCTTCAAATGATCATGAGCCTAATAAATGATTATCACATGCATAGACAAGATGGGCAAATAATTGCATACAATTGAACGGAGGGCTCTCAACTAATAAGAAAAATGTTGTCTGTATATCTCATATCGGAATATGCATCTTATATTTTTGGATTCAAAATTTAATACAATCTTTTTAGAATCTTACAAAAACATATAATAAGATAAAGAGAATAGTATAAATCAGGCAACAATTATGGATGTTGAATCTTATATTTACCTATAGACCGTATGGATACTGTTGCTCACACACTAATATCTTTTTGAATGTTTAATGGCATATTCTCCAATTGAACATTGTGCATAATAAATGATTGTCATGCATAAACAAGATAGGCAATACTTGCATAAAATTGTATGGACCTCTGTCATATACATGTCAATTTAATATGGTAAATAATTTATCATTAGATTTAATAGTTTTAGTCAATTTTTAGTAAATAAAATTTGGATAATTAAGGGTTGATAGTTAGCAAACCTGTTAATTCAATAAAACATATGGTTTAACTAACAAATAACTCAAATTGAAAAGAGATATCAACCAATAATTTAGTTGAGAAACCAATTTCAATATATTCCATATCTGAGGGGTCTTCAGTACATCTTTATTAAAATAATTGCAGTTGATCTATGTGGCGACCAGGTAAGTTTCATGCACATTACTTTTTGGACGGATTAGAAGCGTTGCTTTACATTTGACATCTCAACAACAACACAAAGAAAGAAAGAGTATCAGCGAAAGATCTGACCAAAGTCGCAATCTGTTGGTGGATGATCTGGCGGGAAAGAAATAACGTGATTTTTAGAAACCAATCTTCAGACCCCCTATACATGGTTAGACGAGCTCGGGACCTGGAAAAGGAGTGGACTGAGTTCTGCAGCTTTAAGTGAACTGTTTTTAAGTTTTACTTTTTTTAATTTTATTTACTTTTTTTATTTTATTTTCTTTTTCTACATTTCCTTTTTTATCATTTATTTTTATTTTATTTTATTTTTATTTTTAGTTTTATTTTTAATTTTTTTTTTTTTGGTCTAGTGGCCTGTAACTTATTTGAGGCCGAGTTGCCTCAACTTCTGTAGCTGAATTCATTTCCTGTATGAATAAAGCGGGTAGCGTGCTACCTTTCTCTCAAAAAAAAAAAAAACAACAACACAAAGAAAACATGTTGGATTAATCAGCATACTATATGCATACAAGTTGAGGGAGAAAAAGTACCACTTAAATTTTTGCACTACGTTTTCCGTATAAAGTTTTAGAGCTACTATGCTATCGGAAGTATAAGGGAGTTGGTATTTTCAACTTTTTAGTTCTTAGATCAAGAATTATATGGTTAGGATGATAGTGGTCCCTTCTAGAGTTGAGTGATCCTCGTAGGGTTGAGTGGTCCCCACTATATAATAATATTAATTCAGTGGTTAAAAATGGCCAAAGAAATTAATCCAAAAGATTAATAATCTAAAACACCAACACTTTTAGACTTTTGATAGTATAGTAGCTCTATTCTTACAAGATAATCAATAGTCACCATGCATTAAATACATATTTTTCCGTACGCTCCTTGGAAAAGCATTGCTTATCAAAATAATTTGTATCTGGTAGGGAATTAGTCATGAAATTCAAGGGGCCAGTTTGGTTTTCAAATAGAAAATTTTTTGGGCATATGTTAATGAGGATTAATGAGGAAATTAAAAGAAAAACTTCTTTTTGGCCTTAAACTGCAAAGTTTATATTTCATGTTATCCAAAACGGAATTGATATCACCAATGTAAATTTTACAATCGTTACAGCAAAAGCATTCAAATTATGGCTAGATTCGATATGATTATCTCAACAATATCCAAACTTGTTTTGGTAATATCAATTCTCTATCAGAAAAATGAGAAGTTTTGGGCTCAAAGAGAGCTGACGAGTTGGGTCGCACTAAGCCCAATAGTCCATTGGACTCACTGGACTGGGCTAGATCTAGTATGCGTTTTCCAAAGCCCAAAATTCTCTTGATGAGTCTAATTATGTACTCTTCCTATTTTATAATTAAATGTTTTTATGCTACTAATAGAAGTGTGCATGCAACACACCTTTTTCACACAAATTAAAAAAAATGATAATTAAATTTAAGAAAAATAGTTTTACTAGTGAATTTTGGAAAAATAATAAATTTTATTTTACTATAATCATCCATTTTGATAGAAAAAAATAGAGAAGATTAGATTCGTTTCAGTTAAATTTGATTTATTTATTAAAGTTTAGTTAATTAAAAAAACTTAAATCATGTTGGTTGATAATTTAAATCTTATAAGAAAATAAAATCAAATGAAGTTTATAAGAATATATATATATATATATATATAGTCCGGCTACTATGCTATCAATAGCACCAAGCACTTGGTGCTACCAAGTTTTCCACCGTTAGATCTACCCCTTTGACTATTTCCATCCGTTAGATCATACTATTCAACCAACCACCCACTCAACCCTAGGAGGCCCACATCATCTTAACCGCACATCCTTTAATCCAAGGACCAAAAACCTAATATCACCAATAACTTGGTGCTATTAATAGTATAGTAGTTTAGTTCTATATATATATATATATATATATATAGAGTCCGGCTACTATCCTCTTAAGAGGATAGAAATCTTTGTCCTATCAAATTTTTGACCGTTAGATCTAACTTTTAATCATTTTCAACCGTTAGATTATACTATTCAACCAACCACCCACTTAACCCTAGGGGGCCCACTATCAATCTAACCGTAACCACTCTCATCCTAGCAGCACATCTTTTCATCCGAACGGTAGAAAACTTAGGAGGACGAAGGCTCTCATCCTCCTAAAAGGATAGTAGCTGGATTCTATATATATACATATATATATATATATATATATATATATATATATATATATATATATATATATATATATATATATATATATATATATATATATATACATATTTATATTTATATATATATATATATATATACATATTTATATTTATATATATATATATATATATATATATATTTATATTTATATATTTATATTTATATATTTAGAGAGAGAGAGAGAGATAGAAAGATAAGAATAATTTGGGAAGAATATTTAATGCACAACTTTTATTCCCTCTTATTACTTACGAGCAATGCTACTATTATACTTCAAAAGAGGTGTAAATTTTATACCCTGTTTAAAAAGTAGCATTTTCCGTTATACACATCCGCAAATATTTTATATATAGATTGTGTAGAAACCAATACGATCTGAGGCTGATCAAGGTTGTTTTAAATGTTTGCACATGTACAAATTATCATATCCAGCTACATAATGCTGAAATTATTGGTGTTTATTAAGACATAATATAGTTAAGTATTTGGCTTCTTAAATGTTTTACTCTCGCTCCCTCCATGCACTTTTTTTTTTCCCTGACATTGTTATAATTAAAAAGTTTTTCGAGGAGTTGTAATTAAACAAGTTTAAAAAACAAGGGCGGGACGGCACGTGGGCCCCGGCCCGGCATGAGAGTGGACCGGGCTGAGGCACAGCACGAGTACTATAGCACTCGTTCCTTTTTTTTCTTTATTGTGGCCGATTGGCCCGATACGGCCAGGCACGATATGTGCCTGGGCCGTGCCGGGCATGAGTGGATGTGCCGGCTCGGCACGGCACGGCACGACACGGCCACTGGGAGTTGGATTACAACCCAACTCCCAATGCTCACTGGGAGTTGGGGGGCCAGGCGTCTGACCCCTTGCATATTGGGGCATGGCAGACCCTTGCGAGTTGGGCATTTTGGTCCTTTTTGGACCAAAATATCCTCCCTAGCAATTAAAAATTTGATTGTTGGAGAGGAAATTTTGATCCAAAAAGTAATTAAAATGTTTAAATAATTTTTTAAACTTTATTATTTTTATAAATATGTTTTAAAATTTGAAACTTCTTCACTTATATATTATTTTTTTTAAAATAATTTTTTTTATTTTTTAAAAAATTTATATATAAAAAAGGGCTGGTCCGAAGTCCGGCTTGGTCCGGCAAGGCCCGTGCCATGCGGGGCAGGGGGCCGTGTTGGGCTGGGGGTCCAAGAACTTCGGCCTGGCACGACACGGCCCGACTTTGAGCCGGTTGGCCTCCGGCCCGTTTTGGCTCGGCTTAGTGCGGGCCGTGCCGGGCCAGTGATCCTGGTAGTTGATAAACCTCTCTCAGAAGCCTGTTACTCTTTAAGTCCATATCATTCTATGCCCAAGCGGAAAGACTCGGCTAGAATGGAAGACTAAAAAATAATTAGACACATGGGGGGACAAAATTATGATAAACAGATATATAAATAATATTAAACAGAGTAATTCTGCAAAGAGAATCGAAGAAAAAAAGTCTCTTTTTCAACTGAAATTTTTTTTTTTTGAGAGAAAAAAAGTAGCATGCTATCTGCATTTGAAAGTTCGGATATCCACCAGCAAACTCTTTGCCACTTGCACTATAAGCAATCGTTCTGATAGCATATTTTTAGATCACTCAAAAAGATGCTCACCGGATAAATTTTTATTAAAAAAAAAATTTGAATCAAGATTCTTTTATAAAAAGAATAAAAAAATTATAACACTTTTAAAATTACCTGAAAAATTATCAAAATTTTTTCAATTGATGTAATGTTTGGCCAACTACCAGAGAAAGTCTTCTTCCTAACAATTATTAAAATAATACTATCCAATCAAAAATTATTGTGTTCAATGATAGCATGAGCACTTTTTTTTTAATTTACGTTATTTTGTGACAGAATTATAGTATTATCTGTGACTAGACCAGATTCCTTGCTATCTCATATAGCTAACAAAATATTTTTCTTACATATTTTTATGGTGTTGACAATATCCATAATGTAGAAAACTTTGCTTTACTGATATAAATAGTTTTATACAAATTTGACAGCAAATCACTTGTCCGTAAGTTAACATTTCTAGAGACTCAAAAATATTTTTCTAATGTTATTAATTCGTTCTTCGTATATATTCAATGAGAAAATTTTCGCCAAACATATTGAAGAATGCTTTGTATGACATGAGACTTTTTATCATTTATCTTCTATTATATATATATATATATATATATATATATATATATATATATATATATATATATAGAGAGAGAGAGAGAGTCCGGCTGCTGTACTATCAGTAGCACGGAGGCCTCCGTGCTACCAAGTTATTTTCAATGATGCAGCTTCCAAATCGACGATCGGCTCCGTTAGACTTGATCTATACTATTGAAAGTATTTGAAAATTAAATTTCATAATTTTTCGACATCATTTACCTATCAAACGAGTAGTCTAAAATTGAACGGCTGAAATAAAAAATCTCATAAAAAATGATGATAAAATACTTGAATTTAATATCAGAGATACTGATCTTGCTCTAAATAGTAAAAAAAAAATTTCTATAAAAATTTCATCAGATTTGAATTGTTTTACACCGTTAAATTCACAAACGCATCACATTGGCCATTAAAATTGTCAATTTTGAGACTTTTGATCACTAGCCAAATAATGTCGAAAAGTTATGAAATTTAATTTTCAAATACTTTTAATAGTGTAGATCAAGTCTAACGGAGCCGATCGTCGATTTGAAAGCCGTATCATTGAAAACAATTTGGTAGCACGGTAGCACGGAGGCCTCTGTACTACCGATAGTATAGCAGCCTAGCTCTCTCTCTCTCTCTCTCTCTCTATATATATATATATATATATATATATATATATATATATATATATATATTAAAAACATCATTAGTTAATAGCTTAAGTTGTTAAAGAAAAATAATTATTTCTCATTTGTTAACGTAAAATAAGACATCGTGATTAAACTTATAGAGACATATAAATAGCCCGTGCATATTTTCTATTCATTTCCTGCATTATTATGCTCCCTGCATTTACTATGCTCCGCATTCCGATCTAATTGCTTCTGACGTAGTTGACATTAGCGCTATATCCGTAAAAAATCTCCCCGATAACATACATTAATAACAAATTGGGTGTGTAAGCATATAAAGTAATATCAAGAATAGTGCATTAGCTCTGCTCGGATCCCGTTTAAATAGAAATATAATATAAGCACGTGTTGCGACAATTGCAAATAAAAAAGTTATCAAATTAGTATGCATGACTGTATTTATTTAAATAAATTATAAAAATTAAAATGAAAAATTAATTAATATATTATTTAGTTTGTAAACTATTATAGGACTTAACAGTCGGAAAAATATTCTTCAAAAACAAAATATATTATTTAGTTTGTAAACTATTATCGTTTCTCTTACTAATAATATTTGTATGGCCCATTCGGTGCCTTGAATGGACAACTTAATTATGTATTAATACTGTATCTTGCGGAATCTTTAATGTCTACAGGGACGTTGTGCATAATACATGGTTGTCAGAGGGCCTCAACAACGAAAAATTCTAAAATGCAACGGGTGCATATGCTGACGTGGCGTATTGTACTTTTTTTTGAAAATGAGAGATGTGATTGACTTGTTATTGATGACGTTGTGCAAGCGTGACACAGTAGACTTCCTCCTCAACAACAGGTCAGTTTAAAATGTAGCCCTAACCTCCAACTTTTTTTGATTAATATATTTTTAACAGTTTTTTACTCTAAATAATTTATTAATAGATTTGATAGTTGCAATCAACTTTAAGTAAATAAGACTTGAAAAAATAAGAGTTACTTGTTAGTAACCCTGTTAAATTTGACAAAATATATTAATTGAACTAACGAAAATAGTTGGGATTGAAAAAGATTAAAAAGTAAAAAAAATATCAACAAATTAAGAAGCGTACGGACCTATTTCAAAACATAGAATATGTGAGGGCTCTTCAGTACATCGATATCAAAATAATTGTGGTTCATCTATGTGGCTATGGGATAAGCTTCATGCACAGTAGTTTTTGGTCGTTTTTTTTTTTTAGAGAGAAAGATAACATTTTACCCGATTCGTTTATTTTTTAAAAAAATAAACTTAGCTAGAAATGTGAAGCAATTAGGCTTTGGCGACCTCGGATACCAACCATCAAGCTTCATGCACAGTAATTTTTGGACGTATTAAGAGTGGTTTAGAGAGAGAACAGAGGAATATTTTCGGAAGAATATTTGACAGATGCAAAACTTTTATTCACTCTTTTATATATAAAAGTAATGCTACTGTTACACTTTAAAAGATGTGTAAATCTTATACCCTGCAGTAGCATTTTTTTTTATATACATCTGCAAATATTTTATATATAGTTTGTGTAGAGACCGACACGATATGAGGCTGATCAAACATGGGCTTTGTAGAGCCCAAACCTTCTTAGTTTTTGTCACACGTTGTCAATGTTTGCACATGTATAAATTGTCATATCCAGCTATATAATGCTCAAATTTTTGGTGTATATTAAGACATAAAACAGTTAAGTATTTGGGCTTCTTAAAGGTTTAACTCTCGCTAGCTCCCTCCCTAGAGCACTCTTTTTTTTTGTCGACAATGTTATAATTAACAAGTTTTCTGGAGTGAGTTATAATTAAACAAGTTAAAAGCAATAGCCTGAGCACAAACGCCTCGAATTAAAATATAAGCTTAGCTACCTCAGTAAAAGCCCAAACTCTTAATTCAAAAAATTAAGTTTGTCGCATTTAATTACTCTACACTGTGGATTTTGCATTTTCCGATGGTTTAGGCTTTCAAGTTTGAGAGAGAGAGAGAGAGAGAGAGAGAGAGAGAGAGAGAGAGAGAGAGAGAGAGATTATATAAATATTGTAATTATATAATTTGTCATAGGAGTCGTTATGTTTTAAATTATTCTTCTAAAAGAGTTTCTAATGAGCATTTTTTAGCGAAATCTAGATATATTCTTCTAATATAACCTTATTTTTTTGTTCTTTTAGTATAATTTTTTTAAAAAAATTTGATATGTACATAAAATTAATTTATGAGCATAGATTATTAGACAAGGAGGGACAAAACTATGATAAACAGATGTGTACATAATATTAATTAAAGAGAGTAATTTGCAAAGAGAATCGAAGACAAAAGTTTTTTTTTTATTTAGCTGATAGTATATTTTTAGATTACTCAAAAAGATGCTCGCAGTAGAAACTTTTATAAAAACAAAATTAAATTCAGATTCTTACATAAAAAGAGAAAAAAAAATTAGAACACTTTTAAAATTACAAGAAAAATTATGGGCACATGTGCCACGTATCAATAATAATAATAATAATTTTGAAGGTGTCCGAAATAATCGCTCCCAAAGCACGTGACACCCATCTTCGAGAAATATCGTTCATTTTACTCTCCCCATTTAACCACAATTAACCTCATGTTAATGTTAATTACCTCCCAAATCCTCATAGTAAAAAGTAATTAAACTCCCCCACCCCCCGCTCGCTCCGCCTATAAATAGAAGATGTAGCTAGCCATCTCAAGGCACCGAGATAAGCATAACTACTACTTGAGCTAGCTCACGCAACAATGTCTCCGCAACTCTCCCTCGTCGTCGTCGGCCTACTCGTTTCCTCAGCCGTTTTCGGCTTCTGCAGCGCGGAAAACATCCTCTACACAAACAATGTGCTCTCCGGAGGCCAATCCCTCACCTACGGGAACTACAGATTCACCATGCAGACGGACTGCAACCTGGTGCTGTACGACGGCGGGTCCGCCGTCTGGGCGTCGGGGACGGACCGCAAGGGGACGGGCTGCTACGTCAAGATGCAGTCGGACGGCAACCTCGTCGTCTACAACGGCTCCAACAAAGCCCTCTGGGCCAGCAACACCGCGCGCGGGAACGGCAACTACGTCTGCATTCTCCAGCGCGACCGCAACGTCGTCGTCTACGGCGGCGCGCTCTGGGCCACCGGGACTAACCGCGTCGGAACTCCCGGGGTCATCATATCTGCGAACTCCACCGACACCGCCGCGCCCGAGGAATCGAAGGCTACTCCGGAGATCGCCATGGTGACTAATAACTAGTGGATATATAGTGGTGCTTAGTTTGGGTGGTGCAAGAGAGAGCTTTTGTTTTCAGAATAATAAGTGCGATTAGTTAATTAAGCTTCGCTTAATTAAGTCGCCTGTAGCCCGTGATCTTTTTGTTCTTGTATCTTGTACTTGTTATATATGCATGGTTCGGTCTTAGTAATGTATTATGCTTGAATATTATCATCAAGTGTTGCAGATTATATGTATCATCCTCCTTTTTTCTTTTCTCTCTCTTTTACGTGTTGTAACTATATGCGTAGAGTAATAATAATAGTAGGTAAGTATAGGCCAATCCAGCTGCAAATATAAGTACTAACAATTTAATATGGAAAGTTACATAAAATATCACTTTATGTCTTATATATAGGAGAAACTAGTTAATTAATATCAAAACTGATAGGTGAAAACACCTTTTGCATTATATACAAGATAAGATTCTAATATTCGTAGCACGCCTTCAAAGTATATTGGGCTTTACTAGCTCAGGATATGAATCTAATGTGATTATACGAAAATTGGACAATATTGGACAAGTCAAGAATACAAATACAGGGCTAGCAAGACAAGAACAAGACGAAACATTTTGGAAAAAAAAAGTGGACTAAGCTAAATAATAAGTACTTCAACTAGAAGACACTGAAAATTAAAAAGCTGTTGAGGCTGAAACAATCCTCTCTAACTACTAGAAAATACTTCTAGTGTGCAAGGAAATGATCACATTAGATTGTCATAAACATTCAACTCACAAACTTAAGCTAAAAGATGCAGAAACCATTTACATTATACATAAATGCGAGTTCCAACTTATATCTAGTACTGTTTTAGGGGGGAAATAAACTTAATCTACCATATTTAACTATTAGTCTTAAGGATTATCCAAGAAATAATCCTCAATCCCGTGGATCAAAAAAAAAGTTTTTTCGAAAAAAAATAGCATGTTATTCACTTTGTTCATGTTTTAAAATAAACTAAGTTTGAAATGTCAAGCAATAATTAGATTTCGTATTTGAAATCTCAGATACAAACAATCAAATTCATAGCCAATTGTACTATAGCGCTAGATACGGTTGGTCTGTGGACCAAAAAAGTTTTAGTTTAATTTTTTTTATTACTCGTAAATATATCTACTATCTTTCAAAAGTCTATGTGACGCCCCACTTCCCAGGGGGTTATCCATTCTAGAACTATTTTAGTCCTAACACACTTAACTCTTAACCTCTTATGCCTAGCCACCGTCCAAAATGCTATAACTAGGTTAAGAAGTTTTAGCCCTGTTATATTTTATATTAGGATTACTTGGGGTCTTACATTCTCCCCCCCCTCCTTTTAAGTCCTGACGTCCTCGTCAGGCTCAGACTCACAAGTATCAAGCAATATGAGACTCGTCTCGCTAGCCTTAACCGACCTTTGTAGGTGAGCCACGTTCTACCCACAACTGTCATCAGCATGAGAGACTCGCTCTTTCCGCTGTATAATCTGGCTCAGCCGAGACTCATCTTACATTTTCGGCTGGTAATTACCTCTGATACCAACTGTGACGTCCCACTTCTCTGGTGATCATCCATCCTAGGATTACTCTAGTCCTAACACGCTTAACTCTCTTAACCTCTTGAGTCTAGCCATCGCCCAAAATGCTATAACCAGGTTAAGAAGTTTTAATCCTGTTATATATATATCTTATATTAGGACTACTTGGGATCTCATAGTCTAATTTTCTATTAATTGTACAAAGTATATTTTTTGAGAAAAATGTCAATATATCATGTGCCAGAGTTCCCTAAGGCCCCGTTTGGTTGGGGGGTTAAGCGGGGATAACTTTAGTTATCCCCGCTATTCCGCCAAACGGGGTGAAGTTTGGCCGGAATATCCGGTCAAACTTTACTATTCTCGGTTATTTCGGAATAGCTGGGATAAAATATTCCACCCTTTTGGCGGAATAGCGCTATTCCCATCTTAATTCCAAACTTAATTAAGATTCTAAATTTAGTTAAACATAAATTATATAGACATAATATATTTAATTAATAATAAAATAATAAAATATCCAAGCTGGATTTATAATAAAATATTATTTAATTAAAGTTTTATATATTAGTTTATTTACTAATTAACTGGATGATGACTAATTAACTACTTAATTTTTTACTCTAATAAATATTTAATTAATTATTTGAGTAATTAATTCATTATTTTAATTAATTTGCTGATTAAATAATTAATTATTTAGTATACTTTAGTCAATAACTAATACTTATATTGATTAATTAATTAATATTTTGAGTAATTTAATTAATTTCTTGATTAATTATCTGACTATTATTAACTAATTTATTTATTAATTTATTAATATATTAAATTACTTGTGATTAATTAAATTATTAATTACTAATTAATATTAAGGATTTTTTAGCAATATTCATAATTAATTAGTAGATTAAATAAGTTGAATTATTACTTATTTAATATTTTGTATTAATTAATTAGATATAACATCATTATTTTTTATTTATAACTACCAACTTTAATTCTTATTCCATCTTATCTAACCAAACGCTATTTTTGTTATTCTCAGGAATAACCCAATTTTAATCCAAACGCAAAATTGATTTAATCCCCGCTTATACCTCAATTTATACCTATTCCTGGAATAGTCACTTTTTACTTATCCCCGAACCAAACGATACCTAAGTGTCTAGTTTCTATTACTTGTACGAAGTTTTTTCTAAAAAAGTTTCACACAATGAAGTATTTGTGCACTTTGCCAATATCTTATTTGATAACTCGTACTGATGATTTATCTCTAGGATATACATTTCGATCGGATTCAAATTTTGCCAGATGCATGAAAAATTAATGGTTATGTGTGCATGAGTCTAGCTCCGTACGTGACATCGATCAAGGATCACGTGAAAGCTAATGGATAAGAAATTATCAAAAGATAAACATCGATCTGAGCGTTTCTTATCAGATGAGGCTATAATTAGCACGTGAGATCTAATGAATAAGACATTATCCAAAGATTAATATTAAGATCTAAACACTGATCTGAGCTGGGGTTAATAGTTTGCGTGATTGTGAACCACGGGTACAGAAAAAAAATATTTGTCTCCCTGGTTGGTCAAAAAATCTTCATTTGATGTAATATTTTGCCAACTACCTGAGAAAGTGTGCTTCCTAACAATTATTTTATACAAAAACAATATTATCCAATCAAAAATTGTTGTGTTGAATAATTGCATAAGAACATCTTTTTTTTTTTCAATTTACATCATTTTATGACAGAATTATAGTACTATCCATGGCTTGATCAGATTCTTTGCTATCTTATAAAGCTCAACAAAACATTTTTCTTATATATTTTTATTGTGTTGGCAATATCCATAATGTAGAAAATTTTGCTTAGTTGATGTAAATAGTTTTATACAAATTTGAGAGTAAATCACTTGTCCATAAAGTTAACATTTCAAGAGACTCAAAAATATTTTTCTAATGTTATTAATTAGTTTTTTCGTATA
The DNA here is from genome assembly GCA_016920855.1 of Puya raimondii. Lineage (NCBI taxonomy): Eukaryota > Viridiplantae > Streptophyta > Magnoliopsida > Poales > Bromeliaceae > Puya > Puya raimondii. The sequence continues at coordinate 67,935,780 of JABWPP010000049.1, forward strand.
TATTCAATGAGAAAACTTTCGCCAAATGTATTGAAGAATGCTTTGTACAATGTGAAAATTTTGTCATTTATCTTCTGTTAAATATATACATTAAAACAATATCATTCATTAATAGCTTAAGTTATTAAAGACAAGCAACTATTTCACATTTTTTAACATAAAACAAGACACCGTGATTAATAATTTCTAATTTAATTCAAGTATAAATTTTTGGCCAATTAAAATATCTCAGCTTTTAGATATGCTTAAACTTATAGAGATAAATAGGCCGTACACATTTTATATTCATTTCCTGCATTTATTATGCTCCGCATTCCGATCTAATTGTTTGCAACGTAGTTGACATTAGCGCTATATCCGCAAAATATCTCCCTGATAACATATATTAATAACAAATTTGGTGTGTAAGCATATAAAGTAATATCAAGAATAGTACATTAGCTCTGCTTGGATCCCGTTTAAATAGAAATATAATAAATGCGCCTGTTGCAACAATTGCAAATAAAATAGTTATGGTTGTTGAATTACAAATAAATATTTTGTAATATTTTACGAGTAGTGCTTCTATGCTTGTAATTTTTCTATACCGTTCATTCATTTCTATTCAACGGTTCGAATTTAATTTTTTTTAAAATTGTGACCTGCAATAGAATTTCACTTTGAGAGAGGTACCGGTTACCAGGTACCCCAAAAAAGACTATTTTCGTCTTTTAATAGAAAGGTAATTTAGTAACTTTACATCTAATATTTTCTCTCTTTATTTTCTTTTTCTTTTTCAATCTTTCCTCTTCAGCCATAGCAGAAATGTAAAGAGATTGAATTCGGGGTGAATTTTTAAAAATCTGAACCCGAACCCGAACCCCACTATCAAAACTGAAACCGAATCCAAATACAAATCCGACAAACTTTAGAAAATCATATCCACACCCGTACCCAACTAAACATCCGAAATCCGAACCCTAGCCCGAACCCGAAAATCCGAACCCAAAATATTATTTCTCTTTACAATATTTCAAAATATATTAAATTAATTTTAAAATTTTAAAATACATATTCAAATAACATCAAACATTTATATAGATTATATATAACGTAAAATAGTGAAACAAAGTTAATGTCTAAACTGGAAAAGTTCTAATTTTTTTTTTAAAACATATTAAATATGCCTAAATTAAATATTTACCTACATTCAAATTTTTTAAATTAGTGATATAAAATTAATGTCTAAACTAGAGAAATTCAAAAAATTTCTCAAACATATTAAATATGTTGAATTTAAATATTTAGCAATATTAACAAATTCTTTTTAAATAGTGATACACAATTAATGTCTAAAGTAGAAAATTCTAAAAAAAAAAAATTAAACATATTAAATATGTTGAATTTAAATATTTACCCAAATTCAAATAAATTTAAATTAGTGATACAAAATTAATGTCTAAACTAGTTGAATTTAAACATTTACTAACATTACAAGTTCTTTTAAATAGTGATACAAAATCAATGTCTAAAATAAAAAAAATTTAAAAAAAATATTAAATACGTTGAATTTAAATAGTGAAACAAAATATTACGAAATATATTAAATATGTTGAATTTAATTTTTTTTAACGTAAATTTAATTTTTTTTTTTATGTTTGTGATACAAAATAAATGTCTAAACTAGAGGAATTTAATAATTTCTTAAACAAATTAAATATATTGAATTCGTTATTATCAACATTAAATTTGTTAAAATGGTAATACAAAATTTCTCTTATTTAAATTTAAATTTTTAAATTTAAATATTAAATATTTAAATTCAATATATTTAGAAACATTATTATTTCTAAAATTCTAAAATTCAAATTAATGTCTAAATTAGAAGAATTCGATGTTTTCTAAAATTAATGCCTAAATTAGTGCACAATTAATGCCTAAATTTATGTTATCAATTAGTTGGGATATTAATCAAAACATACTTTAAATTCTGCTTAGTTAAATTACAAAAATACCCTCACATGAGATAACCGGTTAATCTATTACATAATGAAAAGATATTTGTATCCTTCATTAATCACCGGTTAAGATCTTTTCTATTTTTTATAAAATAAAGTACCGAATCATTTCTCATATTTTACAAATTAGCATACATAACAGTATTTGTTAAATAAATTATAAAAAAATAATTATAACTTATAATTTTAAAATTAAAATTTAATTATTAAAATATTTAGTTTGTAAACTATTAATTATAAGACTTTATTTGTAGGAAAAATATTGTTCAATAACAAACTATTACTAATAATATTTGTATGGCCTGAATGGACAACTTAAGCATGTATTAATACTGTGTCTTTCCGAATCTTTATCGGCATCATTCTACAGCGACTTTGTGTATAATAAATGGTTGTCAGAGGGCCTCAACTACGAAAAATTCTAGAATGCACCGGGTATATTTGATGACGTGACGTAACAAATCAATCAAAAACTTCCTTTTAGAGATATATGTTCTATCGTGATTATAAAAAAATATTTATATTGTACTTTTTTTTAAAAAAAGGAGAGATGTGATTGGTTTGTTATTGATGACGTGGTGTAAGCGGGATACTGTAGACTTCCTCCTCAACTATAGGTCAGTTTAAAATATAGCCCTAACCAGCAACTTTTTTTTTATTAATATATTTTTAACTGTTTATTTTTTTATTTAAATAATCTATCAATAGATTTGATAGTTGTGGTCGACTTTTAAGTAAATAAAACTTGAATAATTAAGGGTTAATTGCAAGTAACCCTGTTAAATTTAATAAAATTTATAATTTAACTAACTAAAATAGTTCGGATTGAAAAAGATTAAAAAGTAAAGAGATATCCACAAATTAAGAAGTTGATGGACTTATGTCAAAATATTCTATATTTGAGGGCTCTTCAGTACATCGTTATCAAAATAATTGTGGTTAATCTATGCGGCGACGGGATAAGCTTCATGCACAGTAGTTTTTGGACTTATTAAAAGCGGTTTAGTATAACTATTATTATTATTATCCTTCTATATATAATGTCTCCCCCACTACGCAAACAACAACTGGTTGCATATTTTATATGCAAGTTGGGGACAAAACTTAATTAGATGCATGGGAAGCTCCCAGATTTTGTTGAGACATCTTTCATCCGCTCTTATGTGCTCATACCGTATGTATCTTTAAAAAATAAGTAATAGGGATCACCAAAAAAAATCCGATCCGCTTTACTTTTGGATTCATTACTTTAAATTAAATCATGTTGGTTTGAAATTTAAAATATTATAAGAAAACAAAATCAAATAAAAGTTGATAAGAATATATATATATATATATATATGAGTTGAGCTAGAATACTTCTAAGAGTATTAAGGAGGTGATGCTTGTGGGTTTATAGCCTTTGGATTGAGATTTGGAGGGTTGAGATGATGATGGTAGGTGGTGGTAGGTGGAGGAATAGTGTTTGATCTAAAAATTATTAGTAATCAAAAAGTAGATCCAATGGCTAAAAATGTGGAAGCATCAAGGGGTTGGTGCTTCCAAAAGTATTCTAGCTCAATTCATATATATATATATATATATATATATATATATATAGAATTAGGCTGGAATACTATCAATAGCACTAAGGGCTTGGTGCTATTAGTTTTTTAGCCATTGGATTGAAAAATGTGCGGTTAGATTGATGTGGGCCCCCTAGGGTTGAGTGGGTGGTTGGTTGAATAGTATAATCTAACGGGTAAAAATAATCAAAGGGTTAAATCTAAAGGTGGAAAACTCGATAGCACCAAGCCCTTGGTGCTATCGATAGTATTCCAGCCTGACTCTATATATATATATATATATATATATATATATATATATATATATATATGAATCCAGCTACTAATTTTTTAGCAGGATGGGAGCCTTCGTCCTCCTAAATTTTCTACCGTTCGGATGAAAAGATGTGCGGCTAGGATGAGAGTGGTTACGGTTAGGTTGATAGTGGGCCCCCTAGGGTTGAGTGGGTGGTTAGTTGAATAGTATAATCTAACGGTTGAAAATGATTAAAAGTTAGATCTAACGACCAAAAATTTGATAGGACAAAAACTTATATCCTCTTAAGAAGATAGTAGCGAGACTCATATATATATATATATATATATATATATATATATATATATACATAGAGAGAGAGAGAGAGAGAGAGAGAGAGAGAGTGAGGAATATTTTCGGAAGAATATTTGACAGATGTTTATTCACTCTTTTATATATGAGCAATGCTACTGTTACAATTCAAAAGAGGTGTAAATTTTATATCCTAAAGTAGCATTTTCTTTTATATATATACATCTGCAAACATTTTATATATAGTTTGTGTAGAGACCAATACGATCTGAGGCTGATCAAACATGGGCTTTGTAGAGCCCAAACCTTCTTAGTTTTTGTCATAAGTTGTAAATGTCATAGTTAATTCGCGAATAATTCGCGAATTATTGAAAATCCGAATTAAACGGTCTGTTTACGAATTTTTTGCAAAAATACAGAATTATTCGCGAATTTTTGGAGCCAGCCGAATTATTCGCGAATTATTCGCGAACTATTCTCGAATTATTTCCGAATTATTGAAAATTTGAATAAAAAACTTATAATTTTATGTTTAAATATAGATTATCTTATATTTTATATTTAACTATTAGTTTTTTGTTCATTGGCCCCCAAATTTTTTTTTATATATTTTATAATTAATTATGGGTTGTTTTAATATATTTCTTATTAGATTGTTTATATGCCATATTATATAATAATTATTGATCCGTTTTTTAAGCCGAATTTTTCAACGAATTTAAAAATTATGAGACGAATTTTATCCGTATTATATCCGTACCGAATTTTTCCCGAATCCGAATTAACTAACTATGGTAAATGTTTGCACATGTACAAATTATCATATCCAGCTATATAATGATCAAAATATTGGTGTTTATAAAGACCTATATAATACAGTTAAGTATTTGGGCTTCTTAAATGTTTAACTCTCGCTCCCTCCCTATGGCACTCTCTCTCTCTCTTTTTGACAATGTTATAATTAACAAGTTTTTTTTGAGGGAGTTATAATTAAACAAGTTAAAAGCAATAGCCTGAGTAAAAGCCCAAACTCTTAATTCAAAAAATTCCGGTTGTCGCATTTATTACTCTACACCGTGGATTTTGCATTTTCTGATGGTTTAGGCTTTGAAGTTTGAGAGAGAGAGAGAGAGATTATATAAATGTAATTATATAATTTTTCATATATAGGAGTCGCCATGTTTTAAATTATTCTTCTAAAAGAGTTTCTACTGAGCATCTTTTAACGAAATCTAGATATATTCTTCTAGTATAACCTTGTTTTTTGTTCTTTTAGGATAATTTTTTTAAAAAAATTTGATATGTACATAAAATTTATGAGTATATATAGATTATTAGACAAGGAGGGACAAAATTATGATAAACAGATGTGTACATAATATTAATCAAAGAGAGTAATTTGCAAAGAGGATCGAAGACAAAAGTTTTTTTTTTTTTTAGCTGATAGTATATTTTTAGATTACTCAAAAAGATGCTCACAGTACGTACAGACTTTTATAAAAGAAATTAAACTAAATCAGATTCTTAATAATCTTGAAGGTGTCCGAAATAATCGCGCCCAAAGCACGTGACACCCATCTTCGAGAAATATCGTTCATTTTACTCATCCCATTTAACCATAATTAACCTCATGTTAATTACCTCCCAAATCCTTAGTAAAATGTAATATATTAACCCACCGCGCTTCATCTATAAATAGAGGACCTAGCTAGCCATCTCAAGGCAATGCAATTAACGACGTGACCTAGCTAGATAAGTAATACTACTATTTGAGCTAGCTCACGCAACAATGTCTCCGCAACTCTCCCTCGTCGTCGTCGGCCTCCTCGTTTCGTCGGCGGTTTTCGGCTTCTGCAGCGCCGAAAACATCCTCTACACAAACAATGTGCTCTCCGGAGGCCAATCCCTCACCTACGGGAACTACAGATTCACCATGCAGACGGACTGCAACCTGGTGCTGTACGACGGCGGGTCTGCCGTCTGGTCGTCGGGGACGTACGGCAAGGGGACGGGCTGCTACGTCAAGATGCAGTCGGACGGCAACCTCGTCATCTACAACGGCTCCAACAATGCCCTCTGGGCCAGCAACACCGTGCGCGGGAACGGCAACTACGTCTGCATTCTCCAGCGCGACCGCAACGTCGTCATCTACGGCGGCGCGCTCTGGGCCACCGGGACGAACCGCGTCGGAACTCCCGGGGTCATCATATCTGCGAACTCCACCGACACCGCCGCGCCCGAGGAATCGAAGGCTACTCCGGAGATCGCCATGGTGACTAATAACTAGTGGATAGTGGTGCAAGAGAGAGCTTTTGTTAATTTTCAGAATAATAAGTGCGATTAGTTAATTAAGCTTCGCTTAATTAAGTTCGCCTGTAGCCCCGTACGTGATCTTCTCGTTTTTGTATTTTGTACTTGTTATGGTTCAGTCTTAGTAATGTATTATGCTTGAATATTATCATCAAGTGTTGCAGATTATATATATGTCATCCTCTCTTTTTTTCTTTTTTTCTCTTTTACGTACTGTAACTCTATGCATGCGTATAATAATAAGAATAGGCCAATCAGCCTGCAAATATAAGTATTAACAATATGGAAAGTTACATAAAATATCACTATATGTCTTATAGGAGAAACTAGTTAATTAATGATATACGTGACTGTTAAAACTGATAAGCGAAAAAAAACCTTTTGCATTATATACAAGATAAGATTCTAATATTCGTAGCACGCTTTCTAAATATATATCGGGCTTTACTAGCTCATGATATGAATCTAATGTGATTATACGAAAATCGGACAAGTCAAGAATACAAATACAGGGCTAGGAAGACAAGAACAATATTACGACAAACGCACAAACGAAAACAAAAATGACGAACACGAAAAATAAACAAACTACAAATAGGAATAAAAGAACACACAGATTTACGTGAAAAAAATTTTGCAGGAAAAAATTACGGGCGAGAGAGGAGAGAACTTCACTATCGAAAAAGGGAATACAAAGTTCGTAGTACAATGATCCACAATCTATCGCCCCTAGGGCAAAAACGAAGAAAGAAAATCTTAACGGGTTTCGGATCCACGGGCTCGGGCTATCGGCCCGAGCTCTCTGCTACCCACCACAGACATTCATTTTTTCTTCACAACTTGATTTTCAAAATTGGTCGCACCGCGAAACCGTCGGCGAGTAGAAGTTCCGAACTGAAGTTGATTACCATTTCGAGACACATCTAACAAACAAGATGAAACATTTTCGAAAAAAAAGTGGACTAAGCTAAATAAGAAGTACTTCAACTAGAAGACACTGAAAACTAAAGAGCTGTTGAGGCTGAAACAAATCCTCTCTAACTACTAGAAAATACTTCTAGTGTGGAAGGAAATGATCTCATTAGATCGTCATAAACATTCAACTCAAAACCTTAAGCTGAAAGACGCCGTTATACATAAACGAGAATTCCAACTTATATATAGTATTATATCTAGTATTAGTCTTAAAGATTATCCAAGAAATAATCCTCAATCCTGTAGACTAAAAAAAAAAAAAATTTGAGAGAAAAATATAGCATATTATCCGCTTCGTTTATTTAACCATATGTACCATATGTAGAACTATTAGTCTTAAAGATTATCCAAGAAATAATCCTCAATCCTGTGGACCAACAAAAAAAGTGTTTTTTTATAGAGAAAAATATAGCATATTATCCGCTTCCTACTTACATCTACCATATGTGGAACTATTAGTCTTAAAGATTATCCAAGAAATAATCCTCAATCATGTGGACCAAAAAAAAAAGTTTTCTTTTAGAGAAAAATATAGCATATTATCCGCTTCGTTTATTTTAACATATGTACCATATGTAGAACTATTAGTCTTAAAGATTATCCAAGAAATAATCCTCAATCCCGTGGACCAAAAAAAAAAGTTTTTTTTTTAGAGAAAAATATAGCATATTGTCCGCTTCCTACTTACATCTACCATATGTGGAACTATTAGTCTTAAAGATTATCCAAGAAATAATCCTCAATCCTGTGGACCAAAAAAAAAAGTTTTTTTTGAGAGAAAAATATAGCATATTATCCGCCTCGTTCTTTTCTTTTAAAATAAACGAATTTTGAAATGTGAAGCAATTATGTTTCTTATTTGGAACCTTAGATACAAACAATCAAATTCATAGCCAATTTGCACTATAGCGCTAGGTACAGTTGGTCTGTGGACCAAAAAAAGTTTTAGTCTAATTTTTTTAAAAAAATTTCTCGTAGATTTATGTACTATCTTTCAAAAGTTAAATTTTCTAGTAATTGTACGAAGTATATGTTTTAACAAAAATGCCAACATATCATGTGCCAGAGCTCCCTAATAAGTGTCTAGTTTCTATTACTTGTACGAAGCTTTTTCTAAATAAGTTTCACACAGAAGTATTTGTGCACTTTGCCAATATCTTATTTGATAACTCGTACTGATGATTTATCGCTAGGATATACATGCATCTCGATCGGGTTCAAATTTTGCCTGGTGCGTGAAAAATTAATGGTTATTTGTGCGTGAGTCAAGCTCCGTACGTGACATCGATCGAGGATCACGTGAAAGCTAATGGATAAGAAATTATAATAAGATAAACATCGATCTGAGCGTTTCTTATCAGCACGTGAGATCTAATGGATAAGACATTATCCAAAGATTAATATTAAGATCGAAACACTGATATGAGCTAACTGGGGTTGATAGTTTACGTGATTGTGAACCACGGGTATAGAAAAAAAATATTTGTCTCCCTGGTTGGTCAAAAAATCTTCAATTGATGTAATATTTTGCCAGCTACCTGAGAAAGTCTGCTTCCTAACAATTAATTTATACAAAAACAATATTATCCAATCAAAAATTGTCGTGTTGAATAATTGCATGAGAACATTTTTTTTAATTTACATCATTTTATGACCGAATTATAGTATTATCTGTGACTAGATCAGATTCTTTGCTATCTTATATAGCTCAACAAAATATTTTTCGTATATATTTTTATTGTGTTGGCAATATTCATAATGTACAAAATTTTGCTTAGTTGCTGTAAATAGTTTTATGCAAATTTGATAGCAAATCACTTGTCCATAATGATAACATTTCGAGAGACTCAAAAATATTTTTCTAATGTTGTTAATTAGTTTTTTGTATATATTCAATGAGAAAACTTTTGCCAAATATATTAAAGAATGCTTTGTCCGACATGAGATTTTTGACATTTAATTTTTGTCATTTATCTTCTGTTAAATATATATATTAAAAATATTATTTTTTAATAGCTTAAGTTATTAAAGAAAAGCAACTGTTTCACATTTTTTAACATTAAACAAGACATCGTGATTAATATTTTCTAATTTAATTCAAGTATAAATATTTGGCCAATTAAAAAATCTCAGCTTTAGATGTGCTTAAACTTATAGAGATAAATAGGCCGTACACATTTTCTATTCATTTCCTGCATTTATTATGCTCCGCATTCCGATCTAAATGTTTGCAACGTAGTTGACATTAGCGCTATATCCGTAAAAAATTTCCCTGATAACATATATTAATAACAAATTGGGGTGTGTAAGCATATAAAGTAATATCAAGAATAGTACATTAGCTCTGCTCGGATCCCGTTTAAGTAGAAATATAATATAGGCTCGTGTTGCGACAATTGCAAATAAAAAAGTTATGGTTGTTGAATTACAAATAAATGTTTTGTAATATTTTACAAAATATATTGCATATATAACAGTATTTATTTAAATAAATTATAAAAATAAGTACCACTTTAATTATTAAATTACTTAGTTTGTAAACTATTTTGAGGCTTAATTGTAGGAAAAATATTCTTCAATAGCAAAATATTACTAATAATATTTGTATGGCCTATTGGTGCTTTCAACGGATAACTTAAGTATGTATTACGTCTACTCTGTCTTAATTTCCGAATCTTTAATGGCATAATTAATTCTACAGCGACTTTGTGCATAATAAATGGGTGTCAGAGGGCCTAAACTACGAAAAATTCTAAAATACAACGGGTGCATATGCTGACGTGGCGTCCCAAACCAATCAAATCTTTTTTCTTAGGTATATATATCCCATCATAATTATAAAAAAATATTTTTATTATACTTTTTTTTGAAAAAGAGAAATGTAATTGGCTTGTTATTGATGACGTGGTGCAAGCGTGACACAGTAGACTTCCTCCTCAACTACATGTCAGTTTAAAATGTCGCCCTAACCTGCAACTTTTTTTTATTGATATATTTTTAACTGTTTATTTTATATTTAAATAATCTATCAATAGAATTGATAGTTATGATCAACTTTTTGTAAATAAAGCTTGAAAAATTAACGGTTAATTGCTAGTAACCCTGTTAAATTTGATAAGTATATAATTTAACTAACTAAAATAGTTCGGATTGAAAAAGATTAAAAAGTAAAGGGAATTAAGAAGTTGATGGACCTATTTCAAAATTTTCTATATTTGAGGGCTCTTCAGTACATCGTTATCAAAATAATTGTGGTTAATCTATGCGGCGACGGGATAAGCTTCATGCACAGTAAGTTTTTGGACGTATTATAACCAGTTTAGTATAACTATTATTGTTATCCTTCTATATATAATGTCTCTCACCAACTACGCAAACAACAACTGGTTGCATATTTTATATACAAGTTGGGGACAAAATATAAATGAAATTAAAGATTAAATTAAAGCTCCCCACTGAGATTTCTTTGAGAAACTCTTCATCTACTGTTATGTGTCCATACAGTACATATCTTTAAAAAATAACTAATAAGGATCAACGAGAAAATTCGATCCGCTTTATTACTTTCGGATTCATTACTTAAAAAAAAAAAAATGTGCCAAATCTACATCTTAAAAGAAATTATAGAATTTCAACGCTCAATTTAAAAATTATAATCATGCCCTTCATATTTATACAATTTCTTTTTGTATTTTAATATATAAAAAAAGAGAGTGATGTGATTACTCTACAGTAAATTTTGGACGTATTAGAAGCACCTGTTGTAACTGTTATCATCTACCATACATATGACATCTGGCCAAATGCAAAAAAGATGACACTTGCGAGGGCCAAAAATACTACTTAAATATATTTTTTGAGAGAAAAAAATAGCATGCTATCCACTTCGTTCATTTATTTAGAAATAAATTTAGTTGAAAATACGAAGCAAATAGATTTCGAATTTGAAATCTCAGATACTAACCATCAAACCCTTTTGCATTTTCGTTAGGAATGGTCGGTAATACTATTTAAATTTTTGAAGTGCATTTTACATATATAGCTTTACGCATATATAGTCTACTTTGTACTTGGTGGGGAATTAGTTATGCTATTCAAGGGGCTACTTTGGTTTTGAAATAGAAAGTTCTTTGGGCATATGGAAACAAAGGTTTGGAGGAGTACTAATCAGGCCCAGATTGAATTGGGCCGGAAAATAAATCCGGCCCATATAAATCCCAGATTTGGTCTGATGTTGGGTCGGGTTGAATTCAATATATACTTTATTGGGCTCAGTAGGCCGGGTCAGATTTTATTATGCTTTGTCCAAGCCCAAACTTCTATTGATAAGTCCATTTATGTACTCTCTTTTTTATCCTTAATTTAATTTATTTTGATTTAATTATTTTCAAAGTATAAATGTACATGAACCCCCCCTCAATTGAACTGTAAAAATGTTTGAAGAACCCCTCACCTATAGAACATCTTGAAGTAGGTCCGATAATTTTTTAAATGTTTAGCTCTGCTTTCCCTCTCTCGCTCTCACAATCATTCTACGCAGAGAAATTATTGCATGCAACAGTTCACTTACGAAATTGTAAACTTTAGAAATGTACCTAAGCATCAAATAGTTATGGATATCGTTGTTGTACAGATAATCTATTATTAATCGTATGAGAAAAGGATTATAATGATTTTTATGGTATAAACTTCTTAACTGTTGTAGACTACATCTAAGTATTTAGATTGAGATTTTAAGACATGTAGTTTCGAGTCTCAATTTACATGATATAAAAGCATTAATACTTTGTAAAAGATTAAGCATAACCTGAATGATACGTTAAGCATATCTAACTTTTCTACAAGCTTAAACTGTAAAAGAAAGGTGCCTCTTAGTGCTTTATTTTCAGCATGCGTTTTCCTCGCATTGATACCATAAGGAACTACCAATTCCTTCACAAACTTAAAAGTGTTGGATAGTAGCAAATCAGCTAATATTTTATGTTATCAAAAAGGAATTTTAAGTTTTTCATATTGTTAAACATTTGATCAACTTAAGGACTTAAAAAATATAAATTTCTCCACCATTTCTGATAAAGTAGAAATGCATGCGGGAAATTAATTTCAGATGGCCAATTTTTATATATCTATGAAGGATTGCGCAATTTCTCGATGAATAATAAATTTGATTTTAGGACCTTAACTACTCCGGAAGAGACACAGTGTAAACGCATGGGAAACTAAATAATAGGAGCATATGTTAATGTCATGATGACCACAAATAATTTTCTAAAGACAAGTCATAAATTTTATCAAGCTCTTTCATGAGATAAATAGAAAAAATCCTTGATTGACTTAGGCTTAGGCTTCAATAATCTTTAATAGTTAATATTAGAATAATTACATATACACTCCGAAATTTTTAACAATTAAGACAATTCATAGCCGGGATCCTATCAAATCGATTATTTGGGTTGCATTAGTTTAAACTCTCTTCATTGCAAAAGATTCAAAATTCAATATTTTTGACATCTATCACTATCAATCATGCACATGAGAGGAAATTTTGAAATTTTTTATCTTCTTTTGTTTTCCCGTTAATTTCAGAGAAATGTAGCAAACTAAAATATAAGGTTCAAAAATAAATAGCAAGTCATGTAAGTAATTTACGTAGTTTGACAACTAACTTATGTCCGCAAACAAAAAGTACCTATCTCCTAGCAGATCTTAGTTTTAAATACACTCACAATGGTTACATCTATACTACAAGTGTAAAATCTATACGCTACACCTTATGTTGTTCGTACTTACTCGGATGTCTCGTTAACTTTTTTTAAGAAAAAAACTAAATCTCAAAGGAGCTCTGTTTGTTATTGAATGCGAGGATAAAAGATGTATACCCCTACATGGATTGGATGTAGGGATAACATTTTTTCTATAATATCGACCGTCCCTAGTGCAAGTGGCAAAGTATTTGGTGGTTGGTACCCGAGGTCCCGAGTTCGAATTCTAGTTGATTCACATTTCTAGCTAAGTTTATTTTTATAATAAATAAACGAAACGGGTAGCGTGCTATCTTTCTCTCAACAAAAAAAAGAAAATATTTTTCCTATAATAAAAATGCTTAATCGTCCTTCCATTATAGACTTCTAGTAATTTTTTTGTTCAGTTTTGCTTCAGAAAATTGCAGATTGCAATATATAATTAAAAAAAATATATCCAAAAAACATCAAACAGTGAGTACAGCATTACTCTCAGACAAATTATACTGCCTATTTATAAATGCAAACTTTTACATTATGGTTCCACCCCATCAACAAACACACCATCCAAAGGAGGAAAAGAAAATTACTATAAGAAACTAACTCCATCTCTGTTTGGAAAAAGAATAAATTTTGAACCTCTTTGGAGATAATTTCATGGACCAATAGGTATTTTATTTGTTCATAAAGTAGTATTCTTTTGGTGGACCATAGTGATAACCACTCCGGATCTTTATTGAAAGGTCATATAGCATATGCTATAATTACGATTCCTATGCTTATCTTTCTTGATAAACAAATGCAAATAAAATATATCCACTACAAAAAAGCTAACCTTTTTTAAACGGAGATTAAGAGCACTGCTACCAGGTTCCACATCCCATATAAAGCTAATCGTTGAAGTTGTTTATGTTGATACTTTATGTTGGAAAATCTTTCTAATTTTAGGAAAACTTTGTTTTGAAACAAGTTTGAATTAAGACAATTTGATTTACAAATTTGAAAATCGTCGGCAACAGTTAACAATTAAATATTAAAAAGAAGGATCAGAAAAGGCCTGTGGAACGAGGCGTGCGGTGCACTGTCCTAGAAACGAGATTGTCCCTCCACGTGCGAGGTTTTCCGGCAATCACTTCCAGCGATACAACGTCCAGGTTCCACCTCGTCGGCACGCTTCCAAGGTGGCGCAAGATGAACTCAGCGAACTTTCAGAGATCCAGCAAAAATATAAAACGCAATAGGAAGAAGAAGGAGCAGCAGTTCTAAAATCAATATTCTCAGGTAGAAGGCGAAAACCCAGGTTAGGGTTAACCTCTCCTAAAATATCCAACGCCGAGATCATGCTACAACGGGCAAATCCCGTGGAGCGCAAGATAAGCCTAGTACCTGTAATTTTCGGATTTACAGGTTAAGGCTTCCAAAATTAAAAAAAATAAAAGGAGAATAAATTCCGGGTGTGCGTGGGTGTGTTTAGTCAAGTGCATAAATCCCATTTTATCCCAAGCAATTAACTTGAGAACAGAGGAGTATTAAAATAGTAAGAACATATTTTTGATTTTCAATGTGTGACTAAATTTCACATGTGAAAACCTTAGTATGGACTTCCAAATAAAGCCCATTGAGAATTGAGCTACCTAGAAGGCCAATTAAATTTTAAATCACTATAAATTTCAATCAAAATCTAACATTTTACAATTTAAAATACCTTGACATTTAGTATTAGTTACAAAAAAAGTTTCTCGATATAATTCTTATAATTACATTCGTGTGCTAGTGCATTTTGTGCGGAGGCTGAGGGATTAAGTGGAATGTCAGAAATTTAAACCTTAGTGTGCTTAATTTGGAAATTTAATCTACGACCTTTTATGAATGAGTTTCGGGTACGCGTGTGTGCACACGTTGGGTTGGAGTTGAGGAGGACTACGGCCAAGTCAAAGATAAGGAAATAAAAAATTATATAGCTGAGTGGCTTCCCAGCATTTGTTTTTTAATATAAAATAGAAGGGCAGAGCAGTGCTGCGTCAGAGACACCACTCGATCTTATCTACAACGACTCCTTTATTTTCCAGAGAAAGAGACACATTTTTCACGTGACAACGATATGTTGCTAAAACTACTTTATTTCTCTATTTATTGTTATGTGCATTGGGCTCTCTATAAAAATAGAAAGAGCCTTGCGCTTTACGCAGAAGCCACTGTGATTGCATTCCATGTTTAGGCATAGAGAGGGACACAGTAGAGTGGAAGTCACAACACAACAAGCTAACACAATGAGGAGCAGCTCCCTGCTTCTGCTTCTGCTTTCAGCAATGACGATTCTCTTCTTCGCGACCATACCCTTCGCCCAATCCAAGCTCGACTCTCAAATACCAACGCAAGGTTACTAAGTATATATCTCGATCTCCCTCCTAAATTGCTCGATCGTTGTGTTTATCAATTAGGACAAGATTTTAATTGTTGGTGTTTGTTTTACGGGACAGGGGAGAGAGGGAAGGGGAAGAAGTTGAGGCCGTGGCCGTGCTGCGATCGGTGCGGCGCATGCACCCGGTCCATCCCGCCCCAATGCCACTGCATGGACATGGTGAGGTCGTGCCACCCTGCATGCAAGGAATGCGTTCGATCCACGCTCAGCTTCGACCCGCCGCTGTTTCAGTGCATGGACCTGATCCCCACCTATTGCAAGCACAAGTGTAGTAGTAGTAATGTTAAAACCTTATATCGCTTGTAGTTCTCCCTTTCTCTCTGCTCATCCTAGTGTAGGGTTGCATTTTGTATTAGGATGACTCTGTAGTAGGAAATATTGTGGGATGTTTATCATGATCAGGGGTTAACTTGTGTGCTCACAATCTACATTATATATGAGAAACTCCTTGGTTCTAGCAATTACCACTCCTTTTTATTATTGTTATTATTTTTTACCTTGGAGGGTGAAGCAATTACTCGAGTATTAAGGTGATTTGCTCACAAGGGAATGGAAATATGGCTGTGATGAAATATTACTCTTCTTATCCTACACAGAGTTCTTTATTTCTATGCATAAATAAATTAATGAATCTAATAATTTTACGGATAGAAATTTTTTTGCTGATGCGGCGACCCGATTCGGCTGAGACTGCTGTTATAAGTAACACTGTAACACCGGACGTGTAAATCGAAATAAGTGCATATGAAAAGCTATTGTTAGCAGGATGGGGGTGGCCTTAGTGGACTGTTGGGTCTAAGTAGATAACTATATCTGGCCCAACCTGTGTTTATTCTCTGCTTGGCCCAGCTCAGCCCTATGTTTTCAATTGTGTAACAAAAACTTCTCCATAAAAAATTCAAAGCTCAACACTTCGTCGAGAAAGTACTAGTCGGATGAAAGATAATTGACGGATCGTGTGGACCCTTCTCATACAAGTAGTTCTAGAAGGAGCTCCTTATATATATATATTTTTCTTTTTTTCGCGTAAAATACTTGACAAAAAGTGTTATTCAATTGGTCACAGTAACCCAGTTTGGCTAACTGGGCCTGCGGTCTCTCTCTAACATGTATTGGGCCTTTATTCTTTTACAGTGAAAGATCACCGTTATGATCCACTTGTGGACCATAAAAGGTTATATGGTTCTAATGGGCCTGGATCGTCCAATTAGAAACAAAGCGCAATGTAGTTATGAAGTTGTGGGCCTTATAGGGCCCAACTACGATTCGGGTCCAATTAAAAAATATTAGCCCAATACAAATGAAGTTGCCGTAGCTTAATGATTGCAGAGCAGCAATGTTTTAAGCTGCAGCTGGAATTACGGAAATAACTTATTAGGCTTGTACAATGGGAAAGAATATTGATGTAGATAAACTATGATTACAAGGCATCCAATGGTTGGTCCAATCATATATCCAGGTACAATACATCTTTTGCAAACACAAAATAAGCGAAAAATGTGAAGCTCAATGTGAACTACTCGTAAAACTTAAAAATGGTATTATCACCATACCATTATATCAAATGCTAAGAGATCAGCAACTTAGTTTGAGTCTTCAAATTATACTTTATCCTACACGTACTTGAGCTCGCGTGCTACACATTTTTATGCACCCCTAACATGTTTTTATACAAAGCCTATTGTAGATCTAATAAATGAATAGAGACTATAAATAACTCAGATCATAGCAGCTCATAGACCATCTACAATGGCAATCCAAATCCCATTTGCCCTCCTCACCCTTTCAACCATCTTTCTCCTCCTTCCACCATACACCACTGCCGACTACGTTCTCTACAATGGCGAAGTGCTCATGGCGGGCCAAAACCTAACAAACGGGTACTACCGCTTAACCATGCAACCCAACTGCGATCTAGTCCTCTACGATAACTACGACACTCCGATTTGGCAGACCAACACAGCCGGCGGCGGAAAGAACTGCTATGTCACCCTAAAGCAGAATGGAGAAATGGTCGTTCGACGAGATGTCCACTACACTCTGTGGTCAAGTGCGAGCAAATCCAAGAAAGGGAAATATGCCCTCGTGCTCAATAACAACGGCAGGCTCGGCATCTACGGTCAGAGGCGGTGGAGCAGTAATAACCAGAAGGACGCGATGATACTAAGCAGGTCGGAAGTAAAAACAGAGTATGTGTTGTTCTCTGGACAGAGGCTCAGTCCTCCGAGGAAGCTGAAATACAGAAACTACTCCCTGGGGTTCTCTAAGTGTAATCTGGTCATCAGAGATGAACGGTCGGAGAAGGCGTTGTGGCAGACGAATACAGATGGTAACGATTGCTATCTTCAGCTGGACAACGATGGTGAACTCTCGGTTAAGCGCTCTGGCGAACGCGTTTGGAGCAGCAACAAAAGAGGCGAGAGCGGTGAGTACATTGCAGTCCTTCGTTTCGATGGGAGGCTTCATGTTTACGGGCCGCAGGTTTGGTCTAATGAGAGTCGCGAGGACTCACAGTTCCTCACTGCTTCTCCGGCTGTTGGAGTGGATCCTGCGTCATCTTTGTAGGGTCCCCACGGCACAATCGTAGGCTTCTTATGAGGAACTGCTCCGAAAAATCTCATGTTGTTTCGGTATACATATGCTCCTAGTTGTCTTGCTATGAAGTGAGTAGATATGTTAAAGTCCAATAAGGGAGCTCTTTTAGTCTATATTTGTAGAACCTATTAATAGTTACTATTTCTCTTTTTGATCGATGTAGTACAATTTACAATAATATCAGAATAAAGAGCTGGAGAAGTTTAAATTCCATGAAAACTAGCAAAGAGTGACAGTTATGCATTAATGCCTTGCATTTCGATATAATGAGTACAACAATATCAAAATAGGGATGCTACCTCTTATTACTAATTAAGCGCTTTGCTGATTATGTTTTCAGCAACAAAGAGAATTAAGCATAAGAACTAGAAGACCTCATCTGCAAACTTAAAGCATTTAAGACGAAGTAGACGATGCCTACCGTTACTGACAACCACTCCACCTAGCCCAATCAACGAATTGCATTCCTCCGTAAATGTTATTGGCAAAGCGCACACCAACTGTGAAAGCCATTGCAACGCTTGGAACACGCCTGGCTACTGGTGATGCCTCAACTAAGCGTTCCAGTCCATTAATGATCTGGTAACGAGTATTTGAAGAAACCGCGAGAAACACTCCTGCAAATAGAAACATACTTTTAAGAGTTTTGATTGCGTTTGCTTCTACTACGACATAAGAAAACACAGATCAAAGCAAATATTTTCCTGCAAGTAATTTGCTGACATAATCCAGCAAGCATAAGAAATAACCACAAACTGTGGTTTGCATCATTAATATTCTCATATAACTGGCGTAGATGGCCATGAAGATATGGCTTTCAAGTTAACAAATATAGTGCAAGAGTTTTTTTTTTTTAATCACCCTAGCAGATATAATATGCAGAAAGTCATTAATTTCAAGAATTCTGAAAGAGCTGTTTGGCAAAGAATGTTTATGGGAAAATTCTGATAATCAAGTGCCTAATTAATCATTTTGGTTTTGTAGAGTCAATAGGAATTCAAGTATGATCTTCCTGAAGTTTATAAACTAATCTTCAGAAAAAAGAAAATATTAAGGATGAATGCCGTGCATACCCCAAAGAGCAGCACTCTTTACAAGAGGTGGAACAGGTATATCTTCTTCTGATTTCTTCACGCTCCTGAGGAAAATATAACAAAAGATACTCTTTAATTAATTGCAATACAAATGAAAAAAGTGCATCAAGCAGGATCCACGTCAATTTTTCTTATTTAGTAAGGAACCTAGATTCTGGTAGTGTTTGCTATAAGCCAGACTTAAGCTGCAAGCTGGCAGAGACAATCTGACACACGGGAAAAGCTAGGCCAAAACAAGAAAAAAGAAAGAAAAGTAAAAACACTATGTCCAAAATGCAACTAGAAATTAGTCAAGTACTTAAATAACCTTCATAAGTATATGGACCAGCAAATAAATGCTAGCAGAAAAAAATGTTATCTTTTACAAGGTTATCAATAAGCTAAAGTAAAACTATGGCATATGTAACTAATGTTATTTTACACGTATACACAAGTAGAACTGAAAACAAGTTGAGGAATTTACCTTTTGGCAGTCATTATCAAATTGGCAATGCCTTGCCCAATAAGGCCGCACATGAATCCAACCGAACCATATAAAACACCCTGCATTAAAATGGTAAAGCTCTCATTAATGCGATAAACATCAAGAAACATGCACCTAAAGCTTCTTGAAGAATCATCACAAATGCAAATTGAAAAAACAACTGCATATGAGAGCAACAGATTTCTTAGTCACTGATATACCATACCTTAAAAAAGTATGTCCCAATCCGTTGTTGAACTGAAAATCTGCATCCTGGCCTTTCCGCTTCAAAAACACTGCATCAAACATTTGGATCTCTTATGATAAATTATAGATGTATCATCCGATAGTGATGAGGGGATTTTAAATTAAACAGCAATGTGTCACGAGCGAAAGGCAGAAAAGGGAAGTGAATCTTAAACAATATTGTGTCATCAATGAGAACTCAGCTCGCCAGATAGACAGCCCAGATAAATGATTGTGGTTGCCATGTTAATTGATAAAATTAAAATTACTGCATACCTGCTTGGCAGAGCACCGTAAGCATGTCTGATACGTCCAAGAAGACCTTTTGAAGCAGATGGTTGACCAAAGCGGGCATAAGGTGCCAACATACCAACTAAAGCTACATTAACAACTATGCCTACTAATAGATCTGCTGCATACAACTCAAACTCTGCCCAGAAATCCTTGCCCCTCTTCTGGATCTCAGCAAAGGTTGCACAGCAAGAGTCGATAACTATCTAAAGAATTTCAAGGCAAAAAGGGGGGAAAAAAAGGTTACTTCCCAAACATTCTTGAGATCTTAAGCACCATGATGAATAAAGTATCCAAACCTCTGTTCCAACTTTGAAGAGAAAAGATGGGTCAGCAAGCATCCGATTTCGAAGAAGTGAACAGTTCCTCATTGCAACACCCAGTGGCCAATCTGATGCCTTTATTTATACAACAAAGACAAAGAAGAGCTTATAATACAATAACAATTGGATGCCTCTAAGGGTGCGTTTGGTTCGAGTTATGTAGTATTACAGAGTATGTCGACATATCCAGGTATCTTGGATTCTGAATCAGATTACTACTGATGTTGCATTACTGTGTTTGATTTAATACAGTAATGTAATGTTAGATTACTGTATATATAGAATTACTATGTTTGGTTCAATTTATAAAACTCAGTAATCTTGACAATAAAGTATAGTCTATTCCAAAATTGCCCTTATAGTCATATTTTTAATAAACCTTGTTTTATTGTTTACAAAGAATATTCTTTTACAAACTTTTATTTAAAATAATTTATTTTTCTAAAATTTTAAATTTTAAATTTTAAATCTTAAATTTGAACAAAAATATAAAATTTAATATTTTAATTTAAAATATAAATATAAAATTTTAGAATTTAAAAATTAAAAATTAAAAATTAAAAATTAAAAATTAAAAATTAAAAATTTAAATATAAATTTTAAAATTTATAAATTAAAATTTAAATATAAATTTTAAAATTTAAAATTAAAACTAAATTAAAAATTAAAAATTTGAAGTTTAAAATTTGAAATTTAAAATTTAAAATTTGAGAATTTAAACTTAAAATTTGAAAATTAAAATTAAAATTTTAAGTTTTATATTTTAAATTTTAAATTTTAAATTCAAAATTCAAAATTCAAAATTTGACAATTTAAAATTTTAAATTAAAATTTTTTAAAATGACGTATTGAAAGGGTTTCTGGAGTTAGAGGGATAAACTTGTAATTTACACAATATGCAAGATTACTTATCTTCAGTAATGCAAGATACACCCTCCCCCTCTCGGTAATATTTTTGGTGTAATCTTACACTTTTGTAATGCTGCAATACCGAGCAGATTACATACCGGATGACCCAAACGCAGTAATCCTGACAGGATTGTCTGTAATCCTGCCAGGATAACCCGAACCAAACGCACCCTAAATACAATAAAGTTTCATTTATGGCCAATCACATAAATATGTACCTGCATTTCCAAGTATCTATATAGAAGAACTTCTGGAATCCCAACTGTTTTTGCAGCCTCCAACATGTCGGACGGAAGGCGGGCCCCACGCGCCTCTACTTCTTTCATCACCTCCTCAAAATTTAACAATGGCCCAAATTCATCTCCGTCTTTCTTATCCTTTTCATCACCATTATCTCCGCCGCCGCCACCCCCTCCTCCTCGAGGCGGGAAGTTACCATTACCACTGGAGCCATTAGAACTATCAGTGCCTCCATTTCCATAATCAATCTCTGAATGGTAGTTTGACTTTGAAATGGTAGCTTCCTTATTTAAAGATGCATCTCCTTCCTTTACTAAAATGGTATTTGCTGTTACACTAGAATCGGCTCTTTCCGGAGGCTGCAACTCACCAGTAATTCTAATATTCCATTTCCTCTTCGTTGAAAAAATATTTGCTTTTAAAACTAAACTAGAGTGAACAAAAGGGCTTCTTTGAAGACCATGTGCTCTAACCTCAGTGACTACATATTTGCTCAGGCACTTTGTATAATTGATTCTAATAGAGTCATCAGCGGCTGAATAAGTATGGTTGCATGATCTTAAGCTCAAACAAGAAAATGCCATGAGTTTTCTCAACCGATCCGAAGATCTCCACTAAGTAACAACCTAAAAACAGCCTTTTTAACTCTAAAAATGGTTCTTTGATTCCCAAAAGCCCTACAAATGTGCATAATATAAGAGTTAAGAGCACATTTTCGATTACTTAAACTTGAAAGCACAGTAGCAAGAGCTCGAACTAGCTAAAAAACACTACAAATAAAACAAAAAAAAAGAGACTTTTGCGAAGGATTTGAAGCAACGGAGCCACTCTTACCTTACCGCAGCAGGATCTTATGAGATTCCGAGAGAACCCTAGCTTGTGAATCGATTGGATAGACGAGATTTTGATGATGAGTATAAGCGTAAACTCGCAAAATGGGAGGGAGATGGAATTAGGGTTTCGAAGGGGCGACACAGCACGAGAGTGGCCAGGCGTTTCCGCACGGTCGCTCGCGGCGGCTTGGGGGCGGGAATTATGAGGCCACCCTATTTGTTGGGAATTGGGCCGGATTCGTAAGGCCCATAAAGTGCCCATTATGCCCTTTTGGCTGTGAAAATTGGGCCATCATTTGCTGTAAACGTTGGTACTGATCCAATTTCTACTCTTGCCGATTCGATGTAAAGTCAGGGCAACGTTCTGTTTCGCCGCCGACTTCTAGGAACGCTAGACCAAAATAGTCGCTGCCGATTCGCACGAACAGAAGGGTTCCGCAATAGAGCCTACACGTATTTCTTGGAGTTAAAAAAAAAAAAAAAAAAAAAAAAAAAAAAAAAAAAAAAAAAAAAAAAAAAAAAAAATTGACGGAGCCCCGTGTTTCTAATGCAGTTTGCTAAGAATTTGATAATTGGTACTCGCGATTCCAAATTAGAAGTCTATTTACTTCACATTTGTAAATGACTTTACTTGAAAACAGACTGAGTTTTATCAATTTTGTAGGGTTGGGATGTCTTCTGAAGATGATTAAAGCACCTGGTACTTCATGTTACTTTGTAATGGTTCTTTTTTCTTTTTATTTTAGCTTCAAGGAGTGCATTAGTATCTCTATGTAGTTTTTTCTACTTCAGTTAAAATCTTTCTCAGTTGGATTAGTTCTTCGTCTTTACTGACATTTCTACATTCAACAAATGATCACCAGTAGAACATGAAAGTTCCAACTGAAAGAGTTTTTTCGCCTCGGAATTCTATCTGTTGGGTAGCTATTCCTGTCACGTAATTTCTGATAATTAATGAGTTTGAAATTTCAGCTATCCAACTTATTTCATTCTTACCATCTTAAGGACAACATATAGAAGAAATGTCATTGTATATCTTTCCATCTTCAAGTATTTGGAGACTATTCCTATAAACTCAGATAAGAATGGTTATTGTCCAACCTTAGAGTATAAGGCTGGAACTCCTTGGGGTCCCACAATTAAAGGTGCAAGAAAGAGACGTGCCTTTTGAATTTTCTAATAAGAACATGGGACATAACTGGCATAAAATTCAGAACATTGAAGCAGAATCATGCTAGATTCTTGACTTGATTCCATACAATTAATTCTACTTCCCTGTCCTGCATATGTCAGTCCAAACTACTACATCACGGTAAGCAATTTGCCCAGCTTAAGTGCACAAGTACATCATATGTTCTGTGTAATTCCACTCTACGAAAATCTAGTTGAACGAAAAGTAATGTCCGCCGTCCTGTGTGAATGGCGAATGTATGGTATGCGGAGAATTCCATGGTGTTACCATGTTACCATGCAACCGGCTCATAGTTTTCCATTAACGTGGTTCAGTTCACATCAGTTAGGTCAGAAATATTTTCAGTTGGAGGCTCCACAGAAAAAGTCAGCTGTCAAAGCTGATGGTGATCAGCAATAACTAGGAGCTAAATGCTAATTCAGCCTCCTATCTATTTCTATGAACATTTGAGAGTGGGGTTTGTATATAACAGAAAGAAAAAAGGTTTTGAACAACATTAGAACCCGGCACTTTGAGAGTACAGGGTTTTATATTCTGATCCATATCTGCTACATATCCAGCACAAATACATGATAGACCATGAGCAGTTTATCTCCTCCTGCACTCCTCACCACTCTATTTCTCATCTTTGTTCTCCCTCGTTATTTGTGTACGACAGACCATGCCTATTTGCAGCGTGGATCTTCTCTCTCCGTAGAGGATAACTCCGATTATCTGATCTCACCAGATGGAGCCTTCCAATGTGGTTTCTACCAAGTTGGTTCAAATGCCTTCACCTTCTCAATATGGTTCGTTAAAGCAGCTAACAGGACTGTCGTTTGGAGCGCAAACCCTAACCATCTTGTAAATGGCAAAGGATCAGCCGTTACGTTGAGGAAAGACGGCAAAATGGTTCTAACCGATTACAACGGCGAGGTCATTTGGGCCACCAATACTTCTACTCCTGCCAGACATGCCCAACTGTTGGAAACCGGTAATCTTGTCGTCAAGGACTCGAACGGTGAAACTCTCTGGCAAAGCTTCGATTCTCCCACCGATACTTTGCTGCCTACTCAACCCATCACTGCGAGTACGAAGCTGGTATCTTCTAATCAATCGCTCTCCCCAGGTTACTATAGTTTTCGATTCGTTGAAAACTATATACTCTCACTCACATATGATAGTCCTGAACTTTCCGACATCTATTGGCCTGATCCTGACTTTAGTGTGTGGTTGAATAATAGAATAGCCTACAATAATAGCCAGTACGGAAGTCTTGATGACCTAGGTCAGTTTTCTTCGAGTGATAAATTAACATTCGAAGCTTCTGATTTTGGCCGAGGGATTAGGAGGAGGCTTACTTTAGACTATGATGGTAATCTTAGGTTGTATAGCCTCAATGAGTCTGATGGGAGCTGGTCGGTTACGTGGATGGCTCTTTCGCAAATTTGTGAAATACATGGTTTGTGTGGTAAAAATGGGATTTGCATGTATGCTCCTATGCCTTCATGTTCTTGTCCTCCTGCTTACGAGATTAGTGATCCTAGTGACTGGAGCAAAGGATGCAAGCCAAAGTTCAACATGACTTGTGGTAATTCTCAGAAAGTGATTTTTCATCCACTTCCTAACACTGATTTTTGGGGGTCTGATATGGATTACAAGACATCCATATCTTTCATGGCTTGCAAGAAGAATTGCACGAATTGTTGTTCTTGCATAGCTTTCATGTACAAATGGGGCGCAGGAGATTGCTATCTGAAAACTACCCTCTTCAATGGTAAGAGCTCTTCTGCATTCCTAGGCACGATTTACCTCAAATTCCCCGAAAATTTAACATTTCCAGAAAACTCTGTTCCTCAAGCACGTAATCCCGTCTGCGGTACAACAGAAGCAGAAGTTGAATTAGATTACTCCGACAAGTCTAGCACAAGTAATGATAAGACAAAATGGAAGTATTTTTATGGATTCATCTCGGCATTTTTCGTTATAGAAGCACTTTTTATCATTTCTGGGTGGTGGTTTATTTTCAGGAGAGAGCAGAAACCGTTAGAAATAGAGGAAGGATATAAGGTAATAAGTAGTCAGTTTCGAAGATTCACCTACAAGGAGTTGGAAAAGGCTACTGGAAAATTTAAGCACGAGCTTGGGAGGGGAGGATCGGGTACTGTTTATAAGGGAGTACTCGATGATGAGAGAGTAGTAGCTGTGAAGAAGTTGGAAGACATAATACAAGGAGAGGAAGTATTCAAATCTGAACTAAGTGTCATAGGGAGGTTTAACCATATGAATCTAGTAAGAATGTGGGGATTCTGTTCGGAACACTCGCACAAGATGTTGGTCTCCGAGTATGTCGAAAATGGCTCCTTGGACAAGCTCTTATTCGGTAGCGAGAGCACGGATAGCCTGCTTGGGTGGAAGGAAAGGTACAAAATTGCAGTAGGGGTGGCGAAAGGCTTGGCTTATCTTCACCACGAGTGCTTAGAATGGGTTATACACTGCGACGTGAAGCCCGAGAATATATTGTTGGACCGAGATTTTGAGCCCAAGATCACAGATTTTGGATTGGCAAAACTGTTCCAGAGAAATGGGTCTGATCCAAGTTTATCAAGGATTCGAGGGACTAGAGGTTATATTGCCCCCGAATGGGCGTCTAGTCTTCCCATCACGGGGAAAGTTGATGTCTACAGCTACGGGGTAGTGCTTCTGGAATTAGTGAAGGGACTAAGAGTTTCAGATTGGGTGATACGCAGGGAAGAGAAAGTAGAGATGGCTTTACGAACGATCGTTAAGATGCTCGTGGAGATACTGAAGAGTGGAGAGAAATCTTGGATTGAAGATCTCGTGGACTCGAGATTGAATGGCGACTTCAACTACTCACAGGCGCTGATGATGGTGAAGTTAGCAATCGCTTGCTTGGAGGAGGAGAGAAGCAAAAGGCCAAACATGGAATTCGTGGTTCAAACCCTACTCTCTTCAGACGATGAAGCCAACTCTAATGCAACAAATTTACTTTAATCAGCTGCTACATGTGATGGAATTTTCCCTCTCTTCATATGCTCGTTTGCTCCTTTTCTATGTTATCTTAATATGCATACATAGAAACAGATCAATATATTTGTCTTCTGCTTGTAACGAAATGGGCATATATTGTAAACTTCACTAGCATTGCAATGTACAGAATAAATGTTAATAGTCCGTAATTGTGCCTTTGATCTTTATGTTGATCTCCTTTTATTCTCTCTAACATACGGACCATCCCTAGTGTAGGTAGCAAAGAACTTGAAGATTCGTACCTGAGGTCCCAAGTTCGAAGTCTAGTTGCTTTACATTTTCAGCCAAGTTTATTTTCAAAAAAAAAAAAGAAGATACAAAGTGTAGCATGCTACCTTTCTCTCTTAAAAAAAAAAGATTCTCTCTAATATGGTACTTTTGGTTCTACCATTTCTTTGTGCTTCTTTGGCTGTGTTTTGAAGCAGTATTGAGCACATTGTCATATTTCTGATTTAGCAAAGGAAGACAAAAAAAAAAAAAAAAATCTGTCGATGCCCTTTTACCGCAATTTCTTGCAAACTACTTGCTACAATTTTATTTTATTTTTTTGAGGAAAAGCTAGCACGCTACCCGCTTCATTCATTCAGAAGGTGAACTTAGCTACATGGGTGAGGCAACCAGGCCTCAAGGGTGGCGAAAAACGAGTCGGTCGGAAAAAAAGAAAAAAAGAATTAGCAGTGTCTCTAAAAAAAAAAAGACTTGCTACAATTCATTATGATCAGAGTTCGACCAGCTTATTCATGCTATCAAAATTGCATATTGTTGTTTCTTTTCTATTTAATTTCTGCAAAGAACTCCAATAATAGTAACCTCGGGCTGATATTTATGACACCTTCTCAACTCTCAACATTCTATTTGGGCAATTTAATTTTTTCTTAATTTGAAGTTTTTTAAGCTCAAACAAGAAAATGCCATGAGCTTCCTTAACCGATTCGAAGATCTTCACTAAGGAACAACCTAAAAACCGCCTTTTTAACTCGGTTCATTGATTCCCGAAAACCATACAATTGTACATAATATAAGAAGTTAAAAGAACACATGTTCGATTACTTAAACTAGAAAGCACAGTAGCAAGAGCACGAACTAGCCTAAAAAACATCACAAATTAAACCAAAAAAAGGAGACTTTTGCGAAGGATTTGAAGTAAAGAAGATACTCTTTACCTATCCGCAGCAGGATCTCATGAGTTTCCGAGAGAACCTTATCTTGTGAATCGATTGGAGAGACGAGGGCTTGAAGATGAGTATAAGCGACAAATTTGCGCAATGGAGACGGAGTTAGGGTTTCGAAGCGGCGCCGCAGCGCGAGAGTGAAGACGATGGTGAGCGCGCGGGCTCCCGCTCCGCACGGTTGCTCGCGGCGGTTTGGCGGGGGGAATTATCAATTATGCGGGCGCCCAATTGGTCGGGAATTGGGCCGGATTATTTGGGCCCATAAAACGCCCATTATGTATTTTGGGCCGCAAATATTAGGCCGTTATTGGGCTGTAAATATTGGGCCTCATCCATTTTCTACACGATAAAGTCGGGGCTACGTTCTATCTCGCCGCCGACTCTAGGTAAGAACGCTAGATCGAACAGTCGCTGCCGATTCGTACGAACGGAGGGGGATTCCCACTATGGGTTCCGCGTATTCCCTCCCCCGTGTACTTTCGCTCGAAACCCAATTTTGTTTGCTTCGATCTTAGTATTACTGTAGAACACACATTTACTTAAATTTCTTTAAATTTTTTTCTTTTATATTTATCTTATGATTTCTTATCTGCACATTCACTTGTTTAGCATTTTTGGTTTTTTTTTTTCCTTCCTATTTTCCTGTTATTTTTAGCCGTAATATGCAGTGCCTTTACTTTTAAATAGAATGAGTTTACTAGTTTTACAGTTCTAGGATGGCTTCTCATTTTAGAGAGAAGATGATTAAAGAGCTTCGTACTTCAACTTCAAGCTACTTTGTATTGGATTTTTTATTAAAAAAAAAAAAGCTTCAATTTGGTTGGGTATATTGACAAAAGGTAGGATACTTCATTTCGAATCCTTGTAGATTTTGAAATGAAAATTTTCAAAAGTAACATTTTGCATAAGATTTATTAGAAGAAAGGACTAGTTTAGAAACATTCCTTGCCCCAAATTTGGTTGGATATATTATCCAAGGTTAATACAGAGTTGGCAAAATCATTCATGGTTCTCTGCATATTGGCAATTTCTTTCTTAAACAAGCTCGAATTTTGATGATTTAGATTTCGCTTAGGTTACTTCGCATGAGAGAGCTCAAATGAAACAGCCAGTCCGGTGGGTTGACAATTACAGTGTTCCATTATGATAATTTTAATTTTTTTTGCAAGATGACAACAAATTGGTAGTCGAGTAGACATGTAAAAAGATAAAACTTTACTCCTTTTGTGTTATAACTGTTTACGTCGATACTTAGGCTCATTCGATGTTGTTGCCATTTTTTTTTTACTTTTCAGACACAAATTCTATGCAGTGGAGTGTGCAGCTGATGATGGAGCCGGTGCTTGTAGTCTATACATCTATTGGTGTTTGTTTGCAAGAAACAATATAAAACTTAGTAGTAACTGTTTTTGGTTTTTTTTTAATTTTAAAGAAGATGCCCTTTCGGCGTCAGGCTAGGTTGCATTGCAATTCGCAAGCTAGCCAACATTGACAAGAGTAGGAAAGTCCATCCTTTGGCGCTCCCAACCACATAGAATTTTCATACATTAAAACATTGAAAGGGCGAGAATACCAACAAATTGTTTCGCCCTCGCCCTTCTGTTGTTTGCTTTCTTCTGCTGCTATGATGCTGCAGGCAGTGGCATGTATACAAACACAACCAGTGCAGTGGCTCGTACAATTATTTCTTGTTGAGGTATTGATTATGCTTTAGGTGTTTTCGGCAGATTTATTTGTTCGAGTTCTTCAATGCTTCATGCAGATTAGCAACTCTCTATATAGGGTACATGAGTATCTATATGTTGTTTGTGCTTTCGTGCATGCAGATGTGCCTGTTAAGGGATACAGAAAACACGGTTATGAATATTCTATGCGGTACTAAAGCCAAACTGATTATTTTCTTTAGAAGGTTAGTCAATATTGCAGTATTTCTTTCTTTCTCAGTTAAATCCTGGTAAAATATTTCTTAATTATATTCAAGATTCAACCATCAGTAGAGCAAGAAAGTTCCAATGGAGAGACTTTATTGCCTCAAAAGTCTGTCTTGGATAGCTATAACTGTTAGATAAATTCAGATAATTAGTGAGTTTGAGTTTTGGGTTATCTACCTTATTTCATTCTTCTATTTAAGGACAAAGTATAGAGGAGATGTCATTTTATATTTTGCTATCTTCTAGTAGCTGGAGACTATTCCTATAAGTTCAACCAATTATTGATGTCCAACCATTAAAGATAAGGGTGGAATCCCTTGCGTGTCTAGCGATTCAAAGGTGCAAGAAAGAGAGATTTTTCTAGGAGATGAACACACCTTTGAATTTTCTAAGGAAATTGGATATAATTGGCATAGAAGTCAGAAATTTGAAGCAGAACCATGCTAGATTCTTCCGTTGATTCCATACAATTAAATGCTGTTTCTTGTCCTGTATACGTTAGTTCAAACTACTACATCACGATAAGCAATTTGTCGAACTTAAGTGCACAAGTGCATCATATCTTTTAGGTAATTCCACTTTATGAAAATCTAGTTTAACGAAAAATAATGTCATTCGCTTTCTGTGGGACTGGGGAATGTATGAATATGCCAAAAATTCCATGTAGTGTTACCATGCCACTGTCTCTTAGTTCTCCCTTAAGTTGGTCTGGTTTACATCAGTTAGATTAGGAACAATTTCACATGGAGGCTCCACAGATAAAGTCATCTGTCAAAGCTGATGGTCTCTGCAATAATAGGAGCTAAATGCTTGAACAATTCAACTTCCTATCAATTTGTGTGGACATTTGAATAAGAGGTTTATATGTATCAGAGTTAAGTTTTTAAGCATTAGAACCCGGCACTTTGAGAGCAAAGGGTTTTTATATTCTAATCCATTGCCACTACATATTCAGTTCAAATACATGAAGGCCATGAGAAGTTTATCTCCTCCTGCACTCCTTACAACTCTATTTCTCATCTTTGCTCTCCCTCGATATTTGTGTATGACAGACCGTGCCTATTTGCGGCGTGGATCTTCTCTCTCTGTAGAGGATAACTCCGATTTTCTGATCTCATCAGATGGAGCCTTCCAATGTGGTTTCCACCAAGTTGGTTCAAATGCCTTCACCTTCTCAATATGGTTCGTTAAATCAGCTGACAAGACTGTGGTTTGGAGCGCAAACCCTAATCATCTTGTGCATGGCAAAGGATCTGCCGTTATATTAAGGAAAGACGGCAACATGGTTCTAACCGATTACAACGGCGAGGTCATTTGGGCCACCAATACTTCTACTCCTGCCAAACATGCCCAACTGTTGGAAACCGGTAATCTTGTCGTCAAGGACTCAAGCGGTGAAACTCTCTGGCAAAGCTTCGATTCTCCCACCGATACTTTGCTGCCTACTCAACCCATCACTGCAAGCACAAAGCTGGTATCTTCTAACCAATCGCTTTCCTCAGGTAACTACAGTCTTCGTTTCGTTGAAAACTATATACTTTCACTCACATATGATAGTCCTGAACTTTCCGACATCTATTGGCCTGATCCTGACAATAGTGTGTGGGTAAATAACAGAATAGCCTTCAACACTAGCAGGTATGGAAGTCTTGATGACTTAGGTCACTTTTCTTCTAGTGATAAATTTACATTCGAAGCTTCTGATTGGGGTCCAGGGATTAGAAGGAGGCTTACTTTAGACTATGATGGTAATCTTAGGCTATACAGCCTCAATGAATCGGATAAGAGCTGGTCGGTTACGTGGATGGCTCTTTCGCAAATTTGTGAAATACATGGTTTGTGTGGTAAAAATGGGATTTGCATGTATGCTCCTATGCCTTCATGTTCTTGTCCTCCTGCTTACGAGATTAGTGATCCTAGTGACTGGAGCAAAGGATGCAAGCCAAAGTTCAACATGACTTGTGGTAATTCTCAGAAAGTGATTTTTCATCCACTTCCTAACACTGATTTTTGGGGGTCTGATATGGATTACAAGACATCCATATCTTTCATGGCTTGCAAGAAGAATTGCACGAATTCTTGTTCTTGCATAGCTTTCATGTACAAATGGGGCGCAGGAGATTGCTTTCTGAAAACTACCCTCTTCAATGGTAAGAGCTCTTCTGCACTCCTAGGCACGATTTACCTCAAAGTCCCCAAAAATTTAACACTTTCCAAAAACTCTGTTCCTCAAGCACGTAAGCCTGTTTGCAATGCAACAAAAGCAGAAGTTGAATTAGATTACTCTGACAAGTCTAGCACAAGTAGTGATAAGACAACATGGAAGTATCTTTATCGGTTCATCTTGGCGTTTTTAGTTATAGAAGCATTTTTTATCACTACTGGGTGGTGGTTTATTTTCAGGAGAGAGCAGATACCGTTAGAAATAGAGGAAGGATACAAGGTGATAAGTAGTCAATTTCGAAGATTCACCTACAAGGAGTTGGAAAAGGCTACTGGAAAATTTAAGCACGAGCTTGGGAGGGGAGGATCGGGCACAGTCTATAAGGGAGTACTCGATGATGAAAGAGTAGTAGCTGTGAAGAAGTTGGAAGACATAATACAAGGAGAGGAAGTATTTAAAGCTGAACTAAGTGTCATAGGGAAGATTAACCATATGAATCTAGTGAGAATGTGGGGATTCTGTTCGGAACACTCGCATAAGATGTTGGTCTCCGAGTACGTCGAAAATGGCTCCTTAGACAAGCTCTTATTCGGTAGCGAGAGCACAGATAGCCTGCTTGGGTGGAAGGAAAGGTACAAAATTGCAGTAGGGGTGGCGAAAGGCTTGGCTTATCTTCACCACGAGTGCTTAGAATGGGTTATACACTGCGACGTGAAGCCCGAGAATATATTGTTGGACCGAGATTTTGAGCCCAAGATCACAGATTTTGGATTGGCAAAACTGTTCCAGAGAAATGGGTCTGATCCGAGTTTATCAAGGATTCGAGGGACTAGAGGTTATATTGCCCCCGAATGGGCGTCTAGTCTTCCCATCACGGGGAAAGTTGATGTCTACAGCTACGGGGTAGTGCTTCTGGAATTAGTGAAGGGACTAAGAGTTTCAGATTGGGTGATACGCAGGGAAGAGAAAGTAGAGATGGCTTTACGAACGATCGTTAAGATGCTCGTGGAGATACTGAAGAGTGGAGAGAAATCTTGGATTGAAGATCTCGTGGACTCGAGATTGAATGGCGACTTCAACTACTCACAGGCGCTGATGATGGTGAAGTTAGCAATCGCTTGCTTGGAGGAGGAGAGAAGTAAAAGGCCAAATATGGAATCCGTGGTTCATACCCTCCTCTCTTCGGACGACGAAGCCAACTCTCATGCAACAAATTTACTTTAATAAGCTGCAGGGTCTTCTTTAATCAGCTGGTGCTACTAAATGTGATCGAATTTTCCCTCGCTTGCAATGCTAGTTTGTTCCTCCATATGATATGTTGAAGTGCTTGTATAGAAACGAGTTAATTGTTAATTGCTCTTCTCTATGATATGTTAAAATGCTTGGAATGCTAGGTAGTTTGCTCCTGTTTGTGATATGTTGAAGTGCTTGTATATGTTTGTCTTCTGCTTGTAATGAAATGGGCATACTATGGTAAACTTTGTTCATAGTTCCATGTGCAGAATATATAATAGCTGGGAATTATGCGCGATCTTTATGTTTATCTCTTTTTTTTTCTCTTCAGTATGGTAATTTTGGTTACTGTGACATCATTTATTTGTGCTTTGTTTGGTTGTTTGTTTGGAAGTTCTACTGCGTAAATTTTTTTTATATTTCCAATTTAGTGAAAGAAGATAAAAGAAAAGACATTCGACGAAATGAACATAACTTTGAAGTATTTTCGTTTCGATTTTGGACGAAGTTGTAGATGTATTTTATACTCGGCAAATCCAGGCAAATTCGAAAACTGCTTATAAAAGTTGCATCTTTTCTTTTCAATTTCTGCAAAGAAATTTAATAATGTAACCTTGAAATGGTGTTTGGTGGTTAGTGTAAAAAGTTTGTGAGGAAATAAATATTTACACCTTCCCAATCCCAACTTCTGTTTTTCATCTAATTTTTTTAATTTAATGTTTTTAATTTATTATTTTAATATCTTTACTTGTCAATGGAATTTATAATTTTATTTGCTAAAAATTAATTACAGCCATAAAATTTATTTACTATAATTTTTTTTGTTAAATTTAATATACTCTCACATTAACTGATTGAAATCTACGATAGTCAACTAGTATGGATATCTTAGTTTTTATTTAAACTCAAGTATGGATTCGGTTATAGATATAAAAAAAGTAAAAATTTGACGGATTCGAATACGATTTCAAGTTTCGACTTTTGTATTGGGTTCGGCTTCGGATTTGGCAAAAACAGTTCCGAAACCGATCGGTTGACATCCCACTAAAATTATTTAAATAAAAAAATAAAATCGAGCGTTAATAAAATAAATAAGTGAATAAAGTGAAGGGATCTATTCCAATTCCAAGGGTCCCCATTACATCTTTACTTAGAAAAAAGATGCGTGCCTACCACGAGCGAGCTGGGCCTATCATCATCCGATTCCAATTTCCAAGTTTGTGTGGGGACACTGTGGTTTTATTCTTTCGTGCAAGCACCACCAAACTCAACAAAACGTGAGAAAATATATCGCCTCTATAACACGTATACCGTATAATAGGAAAAAAAAATAAAAAAAAATAAGGAAAAACAATGTTTTTATATTTTTAATAAGATGAATAATATATAATAACTGTTTTAAATAATATTTTCTCATGGATTGTGCAGTGTTAATTGTTTAAAAAAACAATGGAAAAGGCACCATTAAAGATGCGTATCCACTCTAGATTTATATAACTATTTCCGTCGATGCTACTGCTTGGCATATGGAGTATATATACCAGCACGATTCTTAATGCACTTATCAATAGGGTGAGAAACCGACGTCCACTTATCGTTTGGGCATCTTCTAAGTCAAGATGAGGAGTAACGCGACCCTTCGCTTCTCCAAAAGCTTAATGAATTGCACGTAATGTATTTATAATTAGCATATATTAGCATATACGTTAGTATTTAATTAAAAATATAATTTATAATAAGATAAGCATTAATTTATAATTTTGAAGTTGAAATAATCTAACTATTAAATTATATAGTTTGTAAAATTTTATAAAATTCATTTGTAAGAACAATAGTTTTTTAATGTACTTATTTAGTTATACGGCAATCAGAACTATATTATTCTTACAAACAACTTCTACAATAATTTATAAAATTTTAAATTTAATGATTAGATGTTATATTTCACTTTACAACAATCACCTTATGATTTATAATTTTTTATTAGTTAAATACTATAATGTAAATAAGTTTGTAAAACTTAGTAAACTTTATTTTTAAATATAATATTTTGTCAATGCAATGGTGAGCTCATTACCTATCCCCATGTCGTCATGCCTCCAAAATTTACATAAAATATAATATATATATATATATATATATATATATATATATATATATATATATATATATATATATATATATATATATATATTTCTCGAATTGCGTTTGGCTGCTATAGTGAAGCAGCATAACCTGCTCCAACACAGTAACATCAACTTGTCATTTTATAATTGGGATAATTTGGAATCGTTTCACTGCTAAGAGTAGCGTGTTAAATGTTTTTAAATTTTCGTTCGAGCCCATAATAACGTATTATATCTTCATGATTCAATTGCATAGCCCTCTCTCTATCGAGCGAAAGTCAAATCCTCAATAATGACCTATTTTTTACTATTTTAAAACTTCATTTTCATATACACTTCACTCAAATTAAACAAAAAAAATTTATCGTATCTACTTAAAATTTGACTTTTAGATTTTTATTTACCAAAAACTCAATCACTAACTATATTTATAACTCCATCAACTAAAGAGCAATTAATTAGCTAGATATAAAACTCCTATGTCTGGATAAGAACTCGAGTTTTTTTAACCTTCGCTTTTGCTTTCATTCTTATAATAATAATAAAATACTGGTTAAAATTTGCAGTCTTTACTACAGCAAAAAAGACCAGGAGGATTTTGATTTCCAAGAACACCAATTTTAAGCTTCAATCTATATGCAGCAAAAGATTATTCAAAAATATATATAGAACTAGGCTACTATACTATTTTTTTTTTAAGAAAAAGGTAGTACGTACCCGCTTCATTCATTTGAAAAATAAACTTGGCTATAAATAGTGAGGCAACGCGGTCTCGAAAAGAAAAATAATAAGATAATGCTCAAAGAAAGAAGGAAAGAAAAAAATAACAAAAGTGATCAGCTTATTAACCAGCTCAACAAAAATCTCTCCACTCTTTTCCCTGCTCCTTGATATGCCTAACTACGAAGAGAGGGTCAGCAAAGAGATTTCTAAAAATCGTATTATTTCTTCCCTTCCAGATTAACCACCAACATGCTGCTAAGCTACTATACTATTAATAATACTAAGCACTTGGTGCTATTAGATTTTCTACCCTTGGATGAAGGGATGTGCAGTTAGGATGATAGTGGTCTCTTAGAGTTGAATAGGTGATTGGTTGAATAGTATGATCTAACGGGTAGATCTAATGGCAGAAAATTCGATAGCACCAAGTGCTGGATACTATCGATAGTATAATAGTCGGACTCATATATAATTGAACTGGAATACTTCTAAAAGCACCGAGGGGGTGGTGCTTTTAGGTATGTAGCCCTTGGATAGAGGTGTTGTAGGGTTAGGATGATAGATAGAATTGAGCTGGAATACTTCTAAAAGTGCTGAGGGGTTCGTAATTTTAGGTATGTAGCCCTTGGATAGAGATGTTGTAGGATTAGGATGATAGTAGCCCACTTGGATTTAGTGGTGGTAGGTGAAATAATATTTGATCCAGAGATTATTAGCAGTCAAAGAATAAATCTAAGGGCTAGAAACCTAAAAGCACCAAAGGGTAGATCTAAGGGTAGATCTAAGTGCTATATATATGTTTTTGCAATAACAGTTCTAAAGTGACACTTCAGTGTGTATAATAAAAGGTCTTAGGAGCATGATAACTATACTGATCCGAAGGTTCAAATGCTTCTTTGCTTCAGCTGTTCCCTCCCCCAGAAAAAAGCGCTTGCTCTGCAATCACTTGCAACAACAGGGATTGCTCCGCCAAAAAATGATTTAAAATTGCTCGCAAACCAATAGAATAAGAAATTGCCAACATGTTACTGTTTAAGCACTATTAATCCGTAAAAAAAAATCCCTCCCCCCGAAGAAAAAATTCTCCTTTTTTAGGATTAAAATAAAAATCTAAATGCTAAGAACCGTCCCAGTCAAGGCTTGTGTTCCCAGCACGATCCCATCCCCATCCCCACGTTGGGTTTTCACTTTCCCCTCCCCAAATCTTCTACTTTTGAGTCCTGAACCCTAATTTCCCTTTCAAAATTGGATGTTTTAGGGATTTTGAGGGCTTAATTTCGATTTGGATTGGTTGTTTGATCCGGGAGTGTTCATTTTTTTTTTGGGGGGGGTGGTTAGAAGATGAGCGGGGGTCAAAGCAACGGCGGGGGATGGCTTATAGATTATGGGCTCGTTGATGAGATCCAAGGCTCGGATTTTATCTGGGGTTCTCAGATAAACGATGATCCCATGGTCTCAAGGTGATTTATAATATCTTAGATCAATTTAATATTGTAATTTTTTGTTTTGCTGTTCAATTTGTTGACCTGATCAGTGAGATCAGATCACAATGATCTCCAAAAAATTTCTTTTTTTTTTATAGTATTTGAACAATTTTAGATCCCTATAGTTTAGATCAGTAAGCAAAAATTCATCTTGAGTTGTTAGTATTTAGATTGATCCACATAAGTTTGAGAACTAGAAAGGTCAACAACTTTTGTCTATGTTAATATTGAGATGAAATAGAAACATCATATGTGATGTTCCTATCACTAACTAAAATTTCTGTACCGTTAACTCTTTCATTTGCAGTGTGATGTTTGGATTCGACGTTTCGCACAAGCAGGAGGATTGTGCAGATAAGGCTTGCCCTAAGAAAAGGTAATTTACTGATTTATAACATTTCCGACATGCTTTATATTTCTATTTGAATTGGTGAATGTCACCGTGTAACTCGAGTCCGGGGTATGTATGAAAATCATGTAGATTGCTGACTCGTAGACATCTTTACGTCACCATTTCAAATAACAGATGTAGAGCATTCCCTTCAAATGATACAAATCAGTGAATTGAAAGGCCCCTAAAGGGTCGAATATGCATTTGAGGTAATTTTCTCCTATTTTTGCCTGGATCTAAGTGAAGCAAGCACAAATAAATATTGCTTATGGGGTTCTGGCAAAGAAAGAAAAAAAAAAATGCCAAACTTGGATATTTGAAAAGGTATTGCTGAAAAAAAAGAAGTTCCTATTAGTTATGGTAGTTTACGAAAACAGAATCTCCGGATTATTTGGCTCTGTCTGTTCTTCTATTTCACATGAAAGTGAAGAAGATATAGATTGGAATTAATTAATGAGCTTGTTGATATCGCCAAGTTTAGAGGTAATTATGTGTCACTTGTACATCAATAAAGATCCAGGCTTCATTTCGTTGGTGAAGAACCAAACTTGGCAGGTGTACTTACGCATTTTTCTGACTCCTGATGCTATTTATCAAACAAAATTTGTTAGGAGAGCTTCCTTTGTTTAGTCACCAAACTAATACATTCTTTTGATTTGCTTTTAACAGAACTCGCCCTGAGTCATGTGCTGCACCAGGGACTAAGGCTTGCCGTGAAAAACTGCGAAGGGATAGACTTAATGATAGGTAGATTCTAGCATTCTATATCATGCTTTTCGTGGTGATAGTCTGATTAGAAGATATGGAAGCAAAACTTCTTGTTTGACCACATCATGTCTGTTTGGCATAGCTGGAACTTCCATAGAAGCATTGTTTGAGTTGAGTTATGTGAAAAAGCACTATCAACTTGTTCATTCAAATTTCTTCGATATCATCTAGCTAAAGCAAGAGTTTTTTTTTCTTTTTTTTCGAGAAACGTAGGCAGAGGCAAAGCCTTACCCATCGTCATTCATAAGTAATGAACAAAGCATACAAGGAGGCAACTGGGCCTCATGAAACCCACACACAATCATGCGCACACACTCGTGTGTAAACCCACTCACCCCCCCCCCCCCCCTTCCAACACACATACAGACACAGAAACACGCACACCCACAAGCCCACATGCAGGCGTGTGCGTGCACACACCCAACCTACCCTGCAATCTGATGTTAAAGCAAAAGTTTCAAAAGAGCATTCGCCTTTTTGCCACTATGAGAGTTCCAGATGTTTTATTAGCCAAAATGCCGCCACGCACTCTTGGTTTTCGAAGGCTTTAGCTTTATGGAGTAGGGAAGCTGTTCAAGAGGAAACACAAACGAGCACTTAGAAGTTACTGGCAGTTACTAACATCTGTGTATCTCACAGCTAATCATTTAAAATTTGTGTTCTCTTTCCATCTCAAGATTTTTATTATTATTATTTTTTATACCAGGTTTACAGAGTTGTGCTCCATTTTGGATCCTGGGAACCCTCCAAAAGCTGACAAACTTGCCATTCTAAGTGATGCGACTCGTCTTTTGAACCAGCTACACCTTGAAGCTCAGAAACTGAAGAAATCGAATGAAGCACATCAAGATAGCATAAAAAATCTCAAGGTAAAACTTGATATCATTAAGTTGTGTGCCTTGATTGAATGGTGCTTTGTCACAATGGTTAGCCGAGTTCCAATGTTTTGAGTACCAAAGAAAAAGAAGATCCATAGTCCAGATTTTTAGCTCAAGAGTTGCAAATAACCAATGGATGATTAGGTCGATCCACCTTTTGAGCCTCTCTTCTCTTTGAAATATTCAATCCATCGATCCTGCACGTGTGGATAATTTTTTTTTTTTTTCTCCCTTTTGGATGTAGTGCATATGTATATATCGAATAAAGAACATTAAACGTGCTAGGAAATAACATAGAATGTAATATTCCTTGTGAATGAAAGATGCCATATCCCATCTGCTATTGATGATACCTTAAATGGAAAGCATTATCGCTAAATAGTAGGTCTTCTTTTTTGCATCTATGAACAGAAAAAGGAGATTTTAATAGTGGATCTTTGCTCATGCTTTGTACACCATTTGTTATGAACTACAGGCAGAGAAATCAGAACTAAGGGACGAGAAGACGAGGCTCAAGACCGAAAAGGATCGATTGGAGCAAATGCTGAAGGGAGTTAGCGCCGCACCCCAATTCATCCCTTATCCTACTGCCCCTGTCGTCGCATACAACAAGGCCGTCCCGTATCCGAACTACCCACCGGCCGGTGTATGGCAATGGGTACCTCCGGCCGTTCTGGATACTTCGAAAGATTCAGTGCTCTGGCCTCCTGTTGCATAGTCTTCTTCTATTTCCCTCTTACTCTGCCATTATAAGGACCAAAATAGTCCTTGGTGGTTGTTAGTGACCCATTTATGTTTCACTAAGCTGTTTTCTACTGTATTATTAACCATGGAGTAGTATCGAAGGCCCGATAAAGCTTCCAGGTCTCATGGAACATTTTAGCAGTCGTACTGGTACATATATCGGTCGCGTAACGGCAATGTAAGCTGTATTCGGTGGCATGTCTTGTGCTGCTTAATTTGCAAGAGTGATTAATCTTACTAATGTCTGAATGATTAAAATAGTAGCCCTGTGTTGCACATTTCATTGTCTATATGTTGTATTGATAGCATTGAATGATAAGTGGATGTTGATTACTTCATCTGGTATGTGAGGGACTTGGCCAAGGACTAATATGCAAATGCTAAAAGCCTAGAGGCTACTTCAAATAAATAAAATAAAGTAAAATAAAATAAAATATGCAAATGCTGAAGAGTTTGCGAATGCTTATAACTATTCAGGTCTATTAATGGGCTGGGCCCAGGCCTGGCCCATTATGTTACTGCGGGGCCCATTATTTAGAGTACAACAGTGGCAACCCAATTGTGGAAGGCCTGCATCAGGTGTATCTGTATATCTCATAGGCCGCAATACTATTCAACATCGTCATCAAAGAGACAACGTATGAAATGCTACATTTTTAAAATATGTGACCTAAGGGTTTCGTAATTGGTATATGAGGTCCTAACTTTGAAGACTAATTATTTTATATTTTCAGCTAAATTTAGTTTTTTTTAAAATAAACTAAATAGCATGATAATAATTATTAGGTGGCAAAACTTAATGACTTTTAGTGTTTAGACCAATAAATTAAAAATTGATTTTAAATTTTTCGCCAAGGAGATTTTAGAATGTGGGGCACTGTGCACCAGGTGCACGCAATAGTCTCTGACAGATGGAGGCTCTCCGCACTAACACCGCGGTGACCACCGGGTCCACGGAGTCGTAGCCCCGCACGTTAACAGAATCACGAAGAGGAGGGCGTTCGAAGCGACATAGGGATTCGAGTACGAGGTGGCATCTTCGCGATCTAGGGTTTCTTCGAGACGACGACCAACTAGCGCGAATTGGGGGGAGGAGAAGGGGAGGGAGGGAGGGAGCTCCGAATTGGGGATCTAATCATGGCGGTCTCGCTTCTCCGATGCTGAGATTACGCGGCCATGGAGGAAGGTTACACTTACACCGCTCTCCCCACCAGTCACTTGCTCGGCTCCGTCCCCGTACGATCTCTTCCCCCTTTTCCTCTTCTTCAAATTTGCTTTAATTAGTTGCTTTAATTCGATTTCCATTTCCGAGAGCACGATTATTTGGGAAAAAAATGTACTGATTTGAGCTGTTATAGTCATTTAAATTTGATAGTTCTACTGGGTATTAGTTGTTAATTAATGCAGTTTTTTTTTTTTTGTTGCTAAAAAGTGATTAGATCATTGAGTTTGAAGGAATCACTGGTGGATTTAGTGAAATCCCCAATTTATGTGAGTAAAATCACTCTAACTCAAAGAAAATGAAAAGTAACAGTCGTGTCGGTACAAAATGGCCTGTAGGTGAGGGGCTCTATACAATTTTGCCTAATTCTTAGCTCTGATAAGTGGAGTCTCCTTCCGATTTGATGTAATTACTCATTAAACTGATATCTTCGGCTGGAACTTTAACTACTCCTATCAAGTAGAACTAATTGCATCTTAATTGTCATACTAAATTCTTCAGATTATTTAAAATTATTGCTGCTAAACATTTCTCTGTTGAGTGTTCTACTCTTTTGTATCCGATCTACTTAAGGTTCACTTTATTGATTATTTTCTTAATAATAAGTACCATATTTGGATCTTTGAATAGGCTGTAATTGACGGTGATATAAAGGGGGCGAGCTCTAGCGAAGGTATATATGAAGTGTTATTCTGTTTGCTTTTCTTAGTTGTCAAAGAAGTATGTGTTCATTGATTCTTTCTTTAGCCTTCTATGCAGCCTCACCATCAAATTTACAAGTCTTTCCACCCACTAATGGAGCTTACCAAGCACCGGGAAGTCCAGCTGGTAATTAATGTTGTTTACCTACTTCATGTTCTCATGTTGGGTGATATTAACCGGGTTAGGCATGAAAACATAACCTATTGAAGTTTGGACTATAGAAGTTTAGGGTTTGCATGTTACCATCAATGTTGTGGAATATAACTAGACTAACAGATCTTACTACGATATTGTAGTTAGTGGTGACAATATATGAGTCTACATATAGAGAAGATCTAAGAAGAACAAAGACATGGATCTTTAAATTAGCTGTGCCATTGTTAACTTTCTGATTACGGATTTTGGGCTTTGAGTCTTTGACCATAGTTGCAGAGTTTTGCAGAGTTGTAGTATTATAATACCAAAAATTAGTGTTTAAGAAACACAGAGAAGCTTGTAGTGAAAGCATGCAGGATTAAAGAAAAGTTACTCCCAGAACTCCCAGACGGATTAGCATTGGATTGTAAACATGTAAGTTTGATCGAGCGTCTTCTGTCTAAAAGAAATTAAAAAGAAGTTATTTGCTTTGAGAAACCTATTTTGATGAGGTAACAGCCAAAGCTTGCAGGCACTGTAGATGCAGCTTCTTTCACTTTAAAAGGAACCTTGTTTCTCTTCTTTCTTCTGATTTCATGTTCCACCTTGTTAAAAATAAATAAATAAATAAATCTTATGCTGACTATTCAGTTTGGTTGAAAGATGATAACATGGTGTCCATCTAATTAGTATTGCTATTTTTGGTGCCTTTTTTTTAATTCCTATGTCACGGTGTTCTTGATGCAGATGGAAATGCCCAAACTGCTACTGATTGGAAAGGGTTCTTTAGCATGTCATCATACAGCCCATATTTCAATGTTGATACTGATGTTGTGGTGGATAGGCTTGTTAGTTCAGTGTATCCCATGGATAATTTTTACAGGAAGATAGATGGTAATCCAGATCTGTAAGTTTTTCTTCTTTGTAAATACTACTACAATGCATGTAATTATATAGAAACTGTCCTTTTATGTAGTTAGCTTGTTCAAGAATTTTAACTCCTAATGGCTGAATAATGCTTTTAATTTTGGTAAGACAACTAATTTTATTAGTTGTTGAATAACTTTATGTCTGGTTGTCGAAAGTAAGAAAAAAGAATGTATAATGCAATAGCCGCGTCATGGAAAATCATGCATGACAGTTCCTGTTTGACCTTTTGCAAGATATTGTGAGTGTAGAGTGTCATAAATTTGTTAGTTGGAGGTGATATCAAGTATTGTAGTTT
Source organism: Puya raimondii (assembly GCA_016920855.1). NCBI lineage: Eukaryota > Viridiplantae > Streptophyta > Magnoliopsida > Poales > Bromeliaceae > Puya > Puya raimondii. The sequence goes on from JABWPP010000049.1 coordinate 67,979,451, forward strand.
ACATTGTTGAAATGGAGCATGCTCAATTCTGCAAACTTTCTGAGTACTATGATAAGATCAATCTAACTGCCTAAGAAGTGTCCTACTTTTTTGAAGGGATGACATACTACTTTTTTTCCAAGAGAGAGAGTGTCAATATTTTTTTTAGCCTTACCAGCATTATTTGTCACAGTGGTTAAAAGGAGATTTCCAAGAGAGTGCATTGAAAATCAGCTACATAATATACTTTGCTCGTGAATATTGAGATTTAAGCTGTATCTATTGTATGTGTGATATTCCTTCTCCTATATGAGATATTGAATCCCTGTGCATGAATTATTTTTTTAACATGAAATCACTCGAACAGAATGAGTCGCTTGGCAAGAGAATGACTGCCTGGACTCGGTCCACTAAGTCAGCCGTGAACTGCTGAGTGATCTACTATCAATCTATGTACAACCCTTATCATTTGATGCTTCGCTGTCTTTTCCAGAGTCAAAGATGATTTCCTTAAGAATGCTGGGGATTGAATCTAGGGATGTGATTGAGGGTAGATCAGTAAGCTGTCCATGGTTGACATGCTTACTAAATATCTGGATTTGGTTGAGTGTTTCTTTTTCCTCCCTTTTAATGTCTCAAGTTTGTTTACCGGTCAACTGACAAATAATGTGGACATGCATAGGTATGGTCCGGTGTGGATTTCTACCACATTGGTATTCATGCTAGCTGCCCTTGGAAACTTTGCTACTTACATGATACAAAACAGAAGTGATCCAAGCATGTCATGGAACTTTGATGTCAGTTATGTAAATTGGGCAGCATTGGTGATATATGGATATGTGATTGTAGTACCTGCTGCACTTTTCTTCTTGCTTCAGTATTTCGGGATCAAGTCAAGTCTCATACGTCTTTGGTGTATTTGGGGGTATTCGCTGTTCATCTTCATACCTGCTTCTGTAAGTATCTGTCCAGTTTATAGCATGTGCAAAATTGCAATTTGCATGGATTATACCTTTCTTTTGCTTTGCAATCCTAGATTTTATTGGCCTACCATCAAGTTTAGATGCATGATTGTGTGCATAATAAACAAAAACAACGTTATTTTGACAACGTTAACTATGAAGCTAATTAAAAGCAACATTAACTGTTTTTTACTTTTCTAAAGAGTGTCAAAACTACCCTTTTATGGCTAACTAATTTTGGCAACGCATGTCAAAGTATGCTGGCTAGTTAATTTTGACAAAACCAGTCCGCAGCAGATAACCTGAGTTCCTCTTGAATGATATTTCAGTTGTTGTTGGTTGTTCCTGTCGAGATATTCCGGTGGCTAATCATCATTCTAGCTGGTTCCGCTTCTTCATGGTTCATATTTCTGAACTTGAAGACCCACACTGAAGGGAGTAATATAACGCCTTTGTATATCAGTGCTATGGTGCTGCAATTCACTTTAGCGCTCTTCATCAAAATCTTCTTTTTTGCGTGAGGTTGTGTGGACAACATCCGGGATCCAGCTTCTGACCTTTGCATTGCATAGGTAAGCTGCAAAAGTATGTGATTATACTTGCTGAGTTGCTGTATATTTGCTGGAAATAGTTGAACTTTATTTGTTACAATCTTATTGATGGTCTTTAGAGGGTCCTGAGTTATTGATGGATATTAGGGGGTCATTATCATCTGGTGTTGATTATTTTCTCCTTAAAGGTACTGGGAAGGAATGCGGCTGTCCTGTTGCTTATTTCCTTAATCCTAGTTAACTTGTTTCAATAGACATTTTGCAGCTGTACGTATATATACATACATCATATGCATGTACCTAATCTTTATGTACACAAATATTTATTTTAATGATTTATAACTTCTATTGATGTATTTGTAGGTGCATAACTTGCACTAGAAACTTCAATTTTAAAGTCCATATTTGGTGATAATTTTCTAATTGTTTTGCTTTTGCAGATGGATTCGGAGTTGATTCTTGTCTACATCAGTTTTCATGTCATACTATTTCTCAGAAATCTGTGATGTTTCAACTTTTACCTAACAGATAAACAACAAGAGGTGTTAAGGGGAACTTGTATATTGCTACATGGTAACCTGGAGATGTTATATCTTTTGACTTGCTTTTGTTCTTCGCCGTTTACTCGGCTGAACGCTTTTGAACCCTACAGCATATGTGTACATTAAGCCTTTTTGTCTGAATATGGTTGTGTGAAAGAGTTCCTCTAAATAACTATTTGGGTTACTTATCGGCTTTTTAACATAAAAAGAGCTTTTTGACCGTAATTTTGGTGATCTCTCTTCTCGTTTGTCAGAAAACCTGGATTGGTTGTGATCTCAGTTTCATATGAGGATGGTAGTTGTAGAGGGGATGTTACTCCTTACCTTTCTAAACTCGATCTACTATTGCACATTTGTGTCTTTGCCGTGCGAGATTTTGGTAAACAGGAATTTCATGTTGAAAGCAATAACGTATATTTAGCACTTTAATATTTTACTTTTTTTTTTTGCTCGTTGTATTTGATGAATAATGCGACTGCTAGTTGAAAATACGTGTATGATACCACTTCTATTATTTTTCTGAGTTTGTCTGCGTCTGTGGTGGCATTAGGTTTGGTAACTCGTAACATGTGTTTTCTAACTTACAAACTCGGTCAGTGAAAATTAGAAGTTCACTTAAAAAGTGCTAAAAGAAAAATCCACCAATAAAATGCTTACTTCTTAAAATAAAGGATAGTGTTCTCTTCTAATAATCTTCTCCAGGGGATTATGCGTGATTGCACATTTGTCATCTACCAATTTGATTATTCGATGATAACATTTATTTAACACACAAGTATCTGTGTGAATTTATTGTGTAGATACAATATATTCAGTTTTTCTTTACAAAAACTAATTATGGATAACATGCGTCGTAAAGGACAATTTTCCTTTGTTAAAAGAGTTAAAAAATGCAATATGACAGACGCGGCTAAGTAATTTAGGTGTATTTTTCTCTCCATTAATTAAACATCAATAATAAGCTGATACTTTGCAGCAACATTCTTGCACGTTTCTTTTTCCTTTTATTTTTCCCTTATCCTTAGCAAAGACAATGGACAAACATTCTCACACGTTAACTTACGTGTATAAACGTAACATAACTTATACGTGGAGGAAAAAAATTATTAAAAATATTTATCCTTTAAATATTCTCCCTATTAACTCCCGTAGCATCGCCATCACATCACCAGGTCTAATCGAACGGAAATTTTTCATTCCGATACCCGACCCTTCATTAAATAACGCCGAGGAGCAAGGCTATTGAACTGACAAGTGGGGCCCACGCAAACATCACCTAAACTACCGTGACATATCACGGTTACCTCCGAGTAGCTCCTGCTGAAGAACATAATAAAATTGATAATAGTTACATACGTACATACAACCACGCCGTACGACTATTGACCACTAGTTCTTTATTCACTCGTCAACGGAAACAAAATCCATTCAATCCCCAAATTTCTCGTATCTCGGCGATAAACCACTCCAATTAGATGAGAATTTGAGCTCCTAAACCCTAAATTCGACCGATTTGTCATTTGTAACGAAGAAGTCGAGGGAGATCGCGTCGGAATGGCGCGTTCGTCGGAGTAATTCGATCTAGTTAGGGTTTCCATTGGTGGGATTTAGGGTTTTTTCGGAAGGGGACGGGAGGGAAGGAGATGAAGGATGTGGTGGGGAGCCCAGGGACATGGAGTAGCCTCATTCTGAGATTTGGGCAGTGTGCCTTCGCGGGTGCTTCGATCGGGGTGATGGCCTCCGCTCTAGGGTTTTCAAGTTACACCGCATTTTGGTACCTTTCTCGATCTCCTTTTTTTTTGCTTTAATTCCATGTATAATGAACTAATTTCTACTTTTGACTGTTTAGTTTGAGTGATTAAATAGCTCAGCTACTTAATTTTGATTCTTTTTGGTTATTTTTGCTTATTAATTGGTCTACTTCTAGTAGAATAAGTTGGTATCTTACATATTCATATGAATATAAAGATGATTAGGGATTTAACTGGATCATCGTTGTGGAAAGGAGTAGTATTGTCATCTTTTGCTACATTTGTTTTTTTTTCTTTGAGTAAAGTTTGTTATAAAAAAGAATATGCGAGGAAAACTGTGAGTTGCTGTAGGATGAGCAAATTGAGCACTTGTTTTCTGCTTGAGAGCTGGAATGTGGCATAAGATAGAGATTCTTATAGCAGAGAACTAGTTTATTCTTGCCTCATCGTTTTACAGAAAGATCCCAAGTTTAAATGACATCTATTGATGAATCTTGCTTAGAAACCTTTTATTGAGTCAATTAGACAAAAAAAAATGTGAATCATCTAGGGGAGAAGCTGTTAACATATTAGTCTAGCCAGTAGTGATACACAAGGACGGAATAAGATATAATAAGTTGATCTTCTTTAAAAGATATTAGTTCTTTGCATCTATCTTCAATGTTGCCGTCCCCTAAATGACAACACATTGCTATTTCATACTTATTCCATTTATTTAATAAAATATAATTGCTTCGTATTGTTCAAAAGATCACTTGCCCATAACAAGCAACTAAGTGATGTATAAAATTGTATGACTTACTGATCATTCCTTTTGGTTCAGTTACTTGATTGCTTCGATGGGACTGCAAGCACTGTGGAGCTTTGGACTTGCTTGTCTTGATGTTTATGCTTTAAAGACTAAGAGAGATCTCCATAACCCTGTGCTTGTGAGCTTGTTTGTGGTCGGTGACTGGGTAATTATATCCCATCCTTATGCTCCCTCTAGTTTTACATGTATGAGTTTCAATGGGTTGTTTGTCTACTTGATTATATATGGTTGGCTGGGACAGGTTGAACCAGAAAGTAAACTATAATATCTGAAGCCATTATTATTTGTCTCACTTAAGAGCCACAGAATCATACTACTAAAATCATCATCAGTTGCTTTCATATCTTTTGAATCTCATGATCTAAGGTGTCCCTTCTTTCCAGCATGCTTTGACTTGTTACAAATCTTAAGGTCATTGTGATTTGTGATTTTTTTTGAGTTTTGAGATAGACATGCATGCATACATACACATGTCTAGATATAAATATGTAATTGATGTCTATATATTGGGAAGCTTTTGAGCATAATTCTGTAGCAAGTAAGCAACCAATGTGATGTAATCCAGGTCACGGCAATTTTATCATTTGCGGCAGCATGCTCATCAGCCGGTGTTATAGTTTTGTTCGAAAGGGATGTACACTTCTGCAGAATGTATCCGCAATTCCCTTGTAGTCGGTATGAACTTTCCATTGTATTAGCTTTCATTACGTGGTCATTTATTGGTACTTCCTCCCTCGTGATGTTCTCTCTCTTGGCATCGCTATGAACTTTTCTGTATCTCCGCTATCTATGTAACATAGATTGCGTCATTGTCAGAAACCACACTTTGTATGATTGGAAATATTGGGAGTTCGGTTTTAAAAGTAATCAATTCTTGATTTATCAAAAAAGTTTGTAATTGTGTGTTCTTATTTACTTTTAGACCTCTATGGTGGTTACTAATTATAAGCACTATTTTCTGTTGAGTTCATTTCTTCATTGTTATGTACTTGAGTTGCCTAAAACATCAATCTGATTTAGAAATAGCAAAAACAGCCTTGAAACACCTGATCATGTGCGTGATGGATATATGATTGATGTGTAATTGGCATTTCATTTATGAGATGTGATAGGAACTTATTGAACTTTAAATGGAGATTGAATCATTAAATGCCTATGTGTGGATTGAATCCCCATCCTCAAAAATCAAAGGGGCTTGGGGCCTGTTTGTTTGGGTGAAAGTGGAGAGGGGTGAAGTCGTTTTCGGCCGTAAATTATCACTTTCGTTATTTGTTTCGCCGTAATAAAGATACGGTCGAAACTCGAGTTACCCGAAACAGCGTAATTGACTTCGGCCCACCCCGGGCCGAAGTCAATTACGATGAAGAGAGGTGAAGAAAAATAATAATAAAATAATACAATGAGTGATGCTAGTTATATTTAAATATATTTAATTATGACACTAATTACTATTTACTATTTTAGTTAGTTTGCATATTTAAAATATGATAAAATTTGATTAGTTAAGTTTTAGTATTTCCTTCATATAGTTTGTACATATAAAATATGATGAAAATTGATTAGTTAAATATTTATATATTTTTTTACTTTATAATTTTATTGTTGTATTATTATAATTTATATATAAAAAAAAATAATTTAGTTGTTTTAGATTAATTTTTAATTATATAGGAATATAATTACATTATTTTTATTTATTATATTATAATTTATTATTTATTAAGTTATTTATTATTTATACATAGATTATAGTTTTACATCAGTCACTTTCTGCCAAACAAACAGCAGAACTGAAGAAACTTCACTTCCATAGTTATGAAACAAACAGTAGGGGAGAAGTAGTTTTCACCGAACTCCACTTCAACCCAAAGTCCAGTTTCGATGAAACAAACATGCCCTTGATGTCATGCAATCCTAAGATCTTGCATCTGATAAAACGGTCTTCATTATACTAACTCGAATCTAATATGATTTCGTAGTATATTTTTTAGGCTCTTTTCTGATGAGCAGTATATTCTCGAGGCTCTTCTCTGTACGGCTCATCTATTATGTAATACTTGCCTATTTAATATAATAGGATATTTTTCTATCTCTGATGGCCCGTAATATGATATTACAGTGAAGCTTCTACAATATGGAAGTACATAACAGAAGGCCATTGCTTTATTATACTCTCTCTTTCCTTTGCTCTCCTCTTATATGCAGCTACAACTATTTTAAATCCTCTCACAAGATTCTCCTCGTAGAGGCAAATCCTATGGACAACAGAACTGCCTTTGACAGCAGCTTCATTTTTGGCCTTCTTATATGGGGTTGAAAAGTTGTTAACAGAGACAGTTCTAAGATGTATGGAACCACCCAAACTATACCTTGGACTGAAAGCTAAATTTGAGTCAAGCAATTAATCCAGATTTTATGATTTGTACTCTAAACCGAAACTCAAATTCCAATCCCTCTCCTTCGTCTGTGTTATACTTAACATCTCTCCTCTCTCCTTTTTTTCACTTTTGTCCATCTTCGGCACTTTCCTTTCATGGTATTTGAAGCCGAATTGAGTGCTTTTGGTACTAAGTAGCAATTTTCTTGAGTTCATGGGAGAATACGCTACGAGTATATTCTTTCTTCCGGTATTTACTATGCTAAAGAAATTTCACTTACTTTTTACATCACATCCGTCCACAAAATATCAAATGGAATATGGTTTCTTGGCAAATCTATCTGACGGCTTAGATTTGCATCCCTAAACTAATCAAAGCCCTTCACTTCATGTATGCCAACATATATCAGTATTCCCGTGAAAATAAAATAGCATAAGCAAACTTGATCTTTCTATATATACAATGATGCACCTACCTTTTGGCACATCAAGATACGACCGTCATCGTACACATACACGCATCAAGTATTTACACAACCTCATGATCACCCATTCTCCTAATTTAGCACACAAATGGCAGGGTTCCTTTGGAAGACCCGTACCTTATTGAAAAGCAAAAGAAAAAAAAGGCTAACTTGATTGTAGTTATACAACTTAACATCTCCATCACCATATTGACCATCACCTATTGTAAGAGAAGCTTTGGATGGAAAACCTTGATCGCCTTTGCGATCTTAGGCATGGCGGCGGGAGGTAGACCGCCGGAGAGGAGACTGCTGTGTAGTACTCATAGCAGGTGGAGCTGCAGTAGCTGAAGATGAAGAAAAGAACTCTATCTCAGTTGAATGGAATCTACCAGAATCTCCAGGCAATCGAACGTATGATGTCGAGGGTGATTCGTTGAATAGTGAATTTGTAAAGGAAATCCTTCCATAATTCCTGTATTGGACTATGGCCCTATATACAAATGGAATGAGACCTTCCATTGAGGAAAAGAAAAGGCTCTAACTTCTTAACAAAGAGAATAGATATTTGGTAGAAGAGAGAAGACGATAGAGATTAGAGAGAGAGGCTTTGTTATTGAGTTGATGCCTTAAGTGGAGAGAGGGAGAGATGGCTTGGTTTAAAAAGAAAGGGAGTTGGGAGGCTTGCTGAGGTGGCAGTTAAGGTGGAATCCAGCTGCTGAGGTGAAGCTAAGCTATTGGTGGAAAAAATGACAACTTCAAAGTAAGATAAAATTAGTCTTAGAAGGAGAGTAACAAAGTGTGAAGTAGCTTCTCCAACTAATAGAAAAGTACACATCTTACCGAATCCAATGATAGATATATTTATGGTCATTAGGTGACTTTTATATATTTATGATGGCGTAATTGGTTTGGGAATCTTAATCCTAGAGATATATGAAATCATACCCTCATCACCACTCACTAACCTCTAGCATTATATTAGTGTCAAATGTTGATGATTTCTTTCAAATTGCAGGTGATAAGTTCCTTTCAAAATCGTCAAGATAGAACTCTCTTGGAAGATAATGCAAGTCTGAATAACTTTCTCTAGAATCCTTATTGAATTTTGTACTTCAAACTGTTAAGTAAGATCAGCATAATTCATTAATGTATTACAAAATTTAAGTCAATTGCTCGTGTTGTGACTATCAGGATCATCAGGATTTGGATATCCAATCTGACAATCTCAAATAGAAAAGATACAGAAAAGATAAAGAAAAAGAAAAAAGTACAAGTACTACAACAGAAGTCTAGTGCTACTTTCCCTCCTATTCTCTACTTCCCAGAATCCCATATGAAATGTGAATCTTGAATTGAGATAAACCTGTAACGAAAATAATAAAAAATAATAATAACAAAGAAGTAGGAGGACAATTTTTGAGGAATTTTTCCCCCCTCTTTGTTTGAGTATGCTGATTAAGTAATTTAATTGATGAGTAAAAGTATTCATTGCATGTTCTAATGTACATTTGTGATACCAGTAGAAATAAACAGCATTATATTAAAGAAATTCCTGGCTTCAATTATAAGAGATTAGCAGAGTAATTGTTTTGTTTAGGAACAAGCAGGAATTAATCAAAATTTTTCCTTTAATAGTAATGGAGCAGTTTCCCCAATTCTCATAAAACCAATATAGGACCTTCAGGTTCAGTTGAAATTTTCTTATTCTGTGGGCTTCGGTGGTCAAAAGGATATGAATCATATGATACTTCCATATTAATGAGCTGGCAAATTAACACCTTATATTCTGCATACAATATAGTTGAAAGAGAGAGAGAGAGTGAACAATTTTATGTTGATATCGATGTGATTATGTTAACTAATTGTGCTTTCTGGTAGACTTAGGGCATATTTCGTTCACCTATTTTAGACCATGGAATCGGAATGGAATTCATTGATTCCAATTGTTGTTGTTTGTTTTAAAGGAATCGGATTCCAACTCCCATTCCACTATGGAATGGGAATGGCTAAATCCATTTATGCCCCAATCCGGCTTTGAATACCGGATTGATCCATTCCAAAGTAAACTACTCAAAATCTTCTTTCACCAACACCTCCCCTCCTCTCCCTTTATCACTTTTATCTCTCTTAATCAAAACACCCTCTAAAAAATTTTAAATTTTTATTCCGATACCCATTCCAATAATGAACCAAACGTCTTTGAATGATTCGCAATTTCATTTTTCATTCCAAAGCAATCCAATTTCATTTTCCATTCCTATTCCAATCGCGAACCAAACATGCCCTTAGAAGCAAAACAATTTAAGATCAAGAAGAAAAGCCAGGGCATTGGATGATAGAAGGTTGACTCGTGACCTGTCAACAGCTTATTTTGTTTCTTCTGCAGATTTCTAATGTTATCGCCTTTCTAGTGTGCTGCTTTGACGTTGGACAAGCTAGAATCCCAGGAAGTGGACCCTACATCTGATGTTTATCCTCTTTAAATTAATCATGTAGCACTTAAAAAAGACCTTGAAGATTCAATATAATTTATGTAATGATATTAAATTAGACCTCTGAATACTAATAGGAAATTATATGCCAAACGTAGTTCATGTGAAAGTAAGTTGACAAGTCAATACTAAATATAACTTTTTGACTAAATATAACATTATGGTAGTATGTTAAGGTGGTGGATCTGACATTTGGTTACACAAACATCTCTTTTTAGAAATGTGCATGTATTGATGTGTAAAATTTCTCATTCTTACACCAGCTACTCATTATAACTTGCAGTGTGATGAGTGTCAGTAGGAAAGAGAATGAGAGATATTACAAGGTATATTATTGAACAATATTATGTGAGATTGTTGAAGAGCTATCTTAACTTTTTTTTGATACATGATGATCTTGTCCTTGTTTCTCATGGTGCTTAAGTGGGTATTGGCCTTTTTCTTGCTTTTGTTGTATCCTTATCTTGTGGTCTAATCCTGTACTCCATTACTGAAAAAGGCATCCACTGTAATGAATGGACTCTGATGGTAAAATTTTACCTAATTTGTGTAACCAAGAAGGTAGGGTGTGCTATAAGAGTTTTAGTTTTCTCCATTCAAAAACAGGTGGAATGGGACCTCACAACCAACTTGATGTTCTTCATGCACTATTTTCTAGTAAGCATATGGGTTATGAGATGATTATTATTAACCAATGCCCATCAGAAGAGACTTAGCATTTTACTAACCCTTGAACTCTATAGTAAGTTGGAAGAGGAGAGAACGCAGGAAAAAGAATACCATGGGTATGATTTCGTGTAGCCTGAAGGATCTATTGGCCAAGTGATGTATCATCTTATATCTGCTAATTTGTGCTGAGATGGAAAAGCAAACACTGAGTGGACCAGTAAATGTTCGATGGGTTCAAATACTGCTATTGAGTCAACTTTTTGTAATACTGAAACAAGCTAGTAGTTTAAATTTCTCACATTTAATGCATGCATCAGGTATATGTAGCGCTACTCTATGAAACAGTATTGTTCCTTTGAGTACTCTAGAAACAGGTTTAAGATCTTGCAATAATAGTTGCCATAACCCATCCTTTTTTATAGCTTTTTTGTTGTTAGTTTTTTCATGTTGTTTAGATCAGTTAACTTCAAATTTGTATCTGATTCTATTTGGTTTTGAACTTTAAAATTCTAAATGAAATAAATTGGTAGAGACAGATGTGATTCAAATATTTGAAAACGACTTAAAACCATCAACAAATCCAAAAACAAAAAAAAGTCGAACCCATGAACCCGAAATCTCTTTCCCCGTGTTTTGACTGGAGTGGGAACGGGCTTGGGATGGGCCGGGCCCACAACTTCCAGGGATTGTTTATCACGGTCAATAACGGGCCGGGCGTGGCCCATTATTAGCCCAATTACTATCCAATGGACCTAAACCAGGCCAAGAATAGCCCCGACCCATTAGAGGCCCAAGTACCTTCTCATTTCCGGATACTCTTGAGTAGGGGTGGAAACGAGCCGAGCTCGAGCGAGCCTAACTTCGAATCGAGCGAGCTTGAGCCATAAATGAGCTGCTTGAAATTCTTAACATCACGCAATCTATAGTTTAATTTTTATAAAATATTATCTAAAATTTGATACAAAAAATGTCTAATAGTTCAACATACAAAATGAATGCATAAAATACGATATTATAATATTAAAAAAAATTAGGGAAAGCGACTATGCGAGCAAGTGAAAGAGAGAGGGAGAGAGCAATTAGACTAGAATTTTGTTGGTTTGGTTTTGTGGGCCAGCAAATATACCCAATAACCTAAATTCTATATACATATGATTAAAATATATAATATATATTATTATATATAATTAATATAGAGTTCGGCTACTATGCTATCGATAGTACCTAGCGTTTTGTGCTATCGAATTTTTCGCCGTTAGATCTATCATTTTGATCATTTCCACCCGTTAAATTATACTATTCAATCAACCACCTACTCAACCCAAGGAGACCACTATTATCCTAACCGCACATCACTTCATCCAAGAACCAAAAATCTAATAGTACCAAATGCTTGGTACTATTATCTAATAGCCTAATTAGGCTACTATACTATTAATAGTACTATGCAATATAAGGATGATAGTGGCCCCCGGTTAAGATGATAATGATTTTTTAGGATTGAATGGGTGATTGGTTGAATAGTATGATCTAACAGGTGGAAATAATTAAAAGGGTAAATCTAACGACGGAATACTCGCTAACACCAAACATTTGATACTATCAATAATATAGTAGCCGGCTATATATATATATATATATATTCGAGCTTTTCGAGCCTAATTCGAGCGAGCCTAGTAATACTTAAGCTCGGCTTGAAATAAATTTCGTGTTTTTTTTTTCTGTTCAAGCTCGGCTCATTTAATTTCGAGCTCGAGCGAGCCGAATATCGAGCCGAACGCGAGTCGAACACGAGCCGGCTCGCTCATTTGCCGGCCCTACTCTTGAGCGGATTATCGAACGTTCTCGCGCTTTCTCGCTCGAGCTTTTCCCGACTCCTCCCTTCTCCCCCCTCTTTCTAATCAAAAGAAGGCGAATACCACGGAATTAATTGTGGCAATGGCGGAGAACTCCTACTCTCTCTTTTATCAACGTCCCCTCTAAGCCCCTTGTCACGAGGTCGACTCTCAAAACCCTATCTCTCCAAATCCCTCATCTTCTTTTTTCTTATAAATTTGTAGAGTTCCTCTCACGCGTCTCACTATTCTATCGGTTTTTTATTTTTATTTTCTTATTCTTAATATTTTGAGTCTTATAGTTTGCACTTTAGCCATCCATCACTTTGGAATGACTCAATGTTGAAGTTACCACTAGATTTTCCTCTTTTTTTTTTCTGGTTTTCGTGAGAGAAAAAGATGGACAATAAATAAGCTACAAAATGAGAACGCATGCACTACTGGGAATCGACAAAACCACAATTACTTAGTTGGTGTGCAAGATTCGTTACACACACTCGAATGGCGCGGATTATTTAATCCGTCACTACTGAGCGGCGGGATCGAGCCCTGCGTAGAAATTCCTGTGCACGGATTTGTAGGAACCCACACCAATGTAGTTAGGGCTCTAGTAATCATTTATGATGAGACATTGAGCACTTCGCAAATGATGTTGAGATTAAAAGGGCTTTGAGGTTTGAGAAGATGAGGAAGTTTTGTCCCCATCACATGCTCTCTAATGATACTGTTGGCATCCTTTTGTTTCTTGTGTTCAATAATGACCCCAACAATCAACCAGTAGCTAGTATGTTTCTGCAAATTAATAATTGCTTCTAAGTCCTAAATAAAGCTTGTTGATCGACCTAGATGTCCTTCTCTTTTCAAGTGCATATATTTTAAATTATAATTCCGGATTTCTAAAGCTAATTCCCAGTAGTTTCTTACCTTTTTAGTACTCCCTAATGATGGCCCTTTATATTTACATGATTTTCTTTTCTTGGTTTTTAATATATTTTCTTAGTGCTCTTTGTTGCTACATTGCTTGCAGAGTTTTCCGTGGTAGTACTTAAAAGAAACTCTCTTTTTTCCCCCCATAAAAGTCCTTAGAAGAAAGTAACATCTTGAATTTGCTTATCATACATTGGTTTTTTAAAAAGATCTACTGAAAGGGCAAATTGTGGTTTGATCTCGTCATGCGGAAAATGCCACCATTTTGAATTGTGTATATAGTTATCATTGTTGCTTGTTTATCTTCACGTTGGGGACTGTTTTCATGCATTTATTTTCTGTTGCTTTCTACTTGATAATAGTTTGCACTTATCCTTTTGCAGGCGAAAACTCTAATTTAAAGATGTAGGTCTCATCCCTCTAAAGCTGTATGTTTAGTGCCAATGCTCAACTCCTATTATAATAAACTACAAGTCTAGGTACATCTCCTTGTGGCCCTTCTCCATCATTCGTGACATGTGGAAAACCCCCTAGATTTTATAATCAATAGCTCAAGGGGATATCGAAGATTATAAGATCCACCCTAGTGCATCCACTTTACCGCATTGTATTACATATTTCTTATGGAATTTTTCGTATTTAGCATTTATAGTTTCGTAATTTCGTGTCCTGGTCCCTGAACTTTTCGCTTAGAAGACGTTAATCTCCAAACTAATATTTTTTCAATCACGTCTGTGCGCTGCTACTTGTACAAAATTCTGCAATCTGTTATCTTATTTGCTCATCACTTACGACATTTTTCGTGGACCGATTACTTGGAACATGTTAAAATTTTCAGTTTAGAGGCATCTTATAAGTTAGAGACTTTGGATGGCAAACCGTGCGAGAAAATGTAGAACAGTTCAGGGACTAAACTGTTTAACTAAATTTGCTTATTATTTTTACTAAAAAAAGCTGTAACACAACTTCGCGGAAAGTTCGTCGACTCTATGTACAGTGCAATTAACCTTATATATTTCATGGCAGGGCCCATCTCCACTGCAAATTTATTTCACATGAGGCTTTTTCTTCTCTGATCCATGATGAGAGCTAATGGAACTATGACCTTTTCTCTTGTAGGTGGGTGGGTGGGTGGGTGGGTGGGTGCATGATCTCATCTCACTTTCTTTATGATGATAAAGAAGGGTGGTGGAACAAAGTTGAAGGTGAAAGGGACTTTGCCTATCGTCAATAGATCCCTTCTGCATCCCTCTCACAAAGTCTTAGTCACCCCTTAGTTTTCGAAAACTCTATCAATAGAAAATATCTATTCGGGGCGAAAAAGTCTCGTAAAACCATTATTAATTAAAAAATCTTCGTCCCAGTGACAAGGTCCTCCATGCAATTCGGCTCATAAAAAGCTTCAGTAGAAAGTAATTTCACAAATAATTGTATCTCATCGTAATGATCTGACCATGCTGACAAACTAATGTTTACTGTCATATTAACTAGTAAATTGTAGTACAATACTTGTATATCGTCTTTATTTGGCCCCCTATTACAGTTACTTTTGTGATCAGATATTATCTGTTAGTAAAAGTTTGCCTATTGGTAACAAAGAGGAAGGAGAAGAATTAAATTGTTAAGATTATTTCTGAACTGTTGTTATTATATTTTTATTTTCTTTTGGGCGGCGGAGTTCCTTGTCTTATTACCCACCTTGTCTCTATTTCTATCTAACATGATGATGGATGATTGATGTTAATAGTTCTCCCTCCACTTGACAGAACAGAAATGGCCTTCTGGAGTAATAAGGTGTGCCATAAGCCGCCCTTGTGATTATGTAAATATCACTTTTTTAAAATATTGAAAGCAAATTTTATTTTTATTTTTATTTATTTTTTTTGAGAGAAAGGTAGCACGCTACACGCTTCGTTTATTTCTTATAGAAATAAACTTAGCTAGAAATGTGAATCAACTAGAATTCGAACTCGGAACCTCGGGTACCAACCATTAAGCCCTTTGCCACTTGCGCTAGGGACGGTCGGTGAAAGCAAATTTTATTAAACCAACGTTTGGTGACTCATGAGATAATTGGATGGTGCGTGGTCCGGCAAGGTTGGAATTAATTATTAACTCAGAAACGTATTATTAGGTTACATAAATACCCTCGTATTCAAGAGCAATTGCTCAGTCATGTATCGTAAAAATTAGATAAATTATGCTGCGAACAATTAATCATAAGACTAAGAGGGTGAGGAATTGACTTTGTATTGTATAATTTCAAATAAATTGAAATTTGTGATCCATTTAAGCACATTTGTGATCCAACGGTCTCATATGCTTCATTAAAATCATTGGCCTTTTTTTTTTTTATTTATAAAAACATATCCTCTAGTACGTATGAGCTTACATAAGAGGAAGTATGTATCGTCTCAGTTATATTATATTATATACAACAATAAATAAGAATTCTGAGCCCAATCAATGATAGGGATAACGTGCAAAAATAGTTAAATCCATTGTTTTCAAGCATTATTTATTACCAATGCCGATTTTATTTGTTAAAATATTTTATCCATTTAAAAAAAAATCTAACAATTCTTTATTTATACTAATATAATGTTTCTGGCTATTATTTTATATATTATTGAAATAATTATGAGAACATAACATGGCTCTTCTGGCACTAATGTTCCTTCCTTTCCGTTGTTAACAAAAATGTCATTTTATATTTTAGTTGTATTGCATAAAATAAGAGGTCTAGTCGATTTTATATTAAAAAGTTTAAGTTATAAAAATTACTAATTAAGTATTGCTATTTTTTTTAACATTAAATAAGTGCTATAGAGGAAACGGACAAACCGTTACTTAAGAATAGTAATTGCTGACTCAGCTATCCTACGTGGCTAAAATGGCCCCCGCCGCGCCTGCGCGGCTTAAATACGGTTACGAGTGGTTTCACGTCCGCAAAGGAGTTCGGGGAGGAGTTTACACGACGCGACTCGAGATCTTTAAAAGGGCCGTGAGGACCCAAAAATCTCTTTTTCGCGTCGCTTCGCTCGAGCTTGGGCTCTCGCTTCCCCCTTTCTCTCCTCCATTCCCAAACCCTAGTTCGTAGTCGTCTCCTCTTCGATCTCTTCTCCGGAGCTTTTCGCGCTCTTCTCTGAGGTTTGGAGCTCCGAGGTAAGAATCGAAACGAACCGATCATCGTTTCTGGCTATGAATTTAGCTGTTAATTGTGAGAATTAGCGATTTCTCCGTTTGATTATCTGGTATTCTAGATTTGATCTCGGTTTCTAAAGGTAGATTCGTTTGTTTTCGTAGGATCTTAAATCTGAAGCTCTGAATATCTGCTTTGATTTGGGGATATCTTTTGTTGTATGATTTATTGGTGGGAATTGGGAGAGGATTTGGAGGCCTTAAGCATGTTGCCGCATGAAAAGAGTGGTGAGTTTGATGTTATTTGAAGCGAAAAGAAGCGGAAGTTGGAAAACTAGTGGTTGGAATGGAATCGGCTTGATAGAATTATAACCAAATTTATGAAATTACTGATACAATTTGTATCAAAACTCTTTACTGTAAGCCTTTGATTTACTGATCCGTGGGTTCGGTTGTTGAATACGCGGTTAGATCGTCGTTATTTGACTTCGCCAGTTCTATGACTAATTTCTTGCCTTTCTGCCATTGAACTGTGAGATAATTATACCTGTATAGATCTTGGGGGGTATTTCACCTGTGATTTAAAGAGTAGTTGTGTACCGAGAAAAGCAAAAACGGAGAAAGAGCGAGTTATGGGCTTTTTGATGCTTGGTGCCACCGGCCCTCCCATCAAACGAAGAGCTGGTTTGAGAATTAAACAAGCAGGGCGAGGATCTTACCGAGGCAGTTAGGTTTTCCATCGTGGTCTAGAGCTTGCCTTGACCTTTGGTTTTGGGCTGTATTGGCGATGGGGTCAGCTAATGCTCTGAGGCAGTTGTTGAGGAGCTTGTGCTGCAGCACCCGGTGGAAATATGCAGTCTTCTGGAAACTGAAGCATGGATGCCGTGAGTAAGTTGTCTAATTTGTTCTCTAATCAGAATTCTTTCCTCTATTCTTTGAGTTTGAATTCCTAATATGAGAACAACATAGTGTATAACATGATGTACCAATATACGATTGGCTGGATATGGAACTCTTACTCTTTATTGCATGACACATCCCTTAAATCTTAGTTTAGAATTTCCTATCAAACGGCTAACCTATGTCGCTTGTTTCTCCAGTATATTGACTTGGGAGGATTGCTACGTGGAGAATACAGAATTTGATCCTACCATAGAAGATGCTTATGATGGGTTTCTTTATGCTAAACCTGGAATGATAACATTCAGCAGTAGTAGTGGTGCCCAGGGTGTGAACTCTGTACGGTGTCCCATTGAAGAAGTTGTGTCAAACATGTCCTGCCGCCGGTATTCTCTTGGAGAGGGGTAAGCAATAGGTTGTCTCGTCTTAACTTATAAACATCAAGTATGCTGAAATGTATGATATACCGTAATAATACTAACCTCATATCCACATATTACTTGTGTTGTGGGAAGTGTCATTTTGGAGCTGGTCGAGTCTTTTGTCTTGGTGCTGCTCTTCTTACTAAACTAAGCTGGTTACATGTAGTTGCATTTGCCTTGAGAAAGTCTTTTAGCTTCAGAACTGAGCTATGTGCTAATTGAACAGGATTGTTGGTAAAGTGGCACTCACAGGAAAGCACCAATGGATTTTTGCCAGCGGATCCCATTCTACATTACTATTCAGGGTGAGCTTGTTATCAGCCAGTTTTTGTTTCAACAATTGACACTGTTGTCTGCCTACATCGGTCACAACGTGGATTAAGGTACTCTTAACTTTTTTACAGTGTTTCGAGGACTTGCAGCTTCAGTTCGCTGCAGGGATCAAGGTAACAGTTATTGTATTCAGCCTTTACCTTTGATCGTCGATTTGTTTCTTTTAGCATCTCCAGTGAAAGGTTCTTACTTGCACGATCTAACAATCCATATGCTGGTTTTGCAGACAATTCTCCTCATACCTGTTGTCCGTCATGGGGTTGTACAACTTGGCTCTTTGGATACAGTATGTATACTAACATACCTTCATTAGGCAATGATTGTAGGACTAGAAGCATAGAGCCCTATGCTATTAAAGTTGAATAGCTGATTGATATCCTGTTTCTAATCTACTTAATGTTCACTGGCAAAAGCTTTTGAGTCAAAGATGCTGTACAGATTCACAGCTGAATCTAAAATTATGGTAGGACTAGAAGCATAGAGCCCTATGCTAATAAAGTTGAATAGCTGATTGATATCCTGTTTCGGATTTACTTAATATTCACTAGCAAAGCTTTTTAGTCAAAGGGCTTGATGGTTAGTAATCTGAATTAGATGCATTTGTAGGCTTTCAACATCTCAACTACTAGTCGCAGGAGGCATAGGGCTTGACGGTTGGTATCCAAGGTCCCAAGTTCGAAGCATAGTTGCTTCATATTTCCAGCTAAGTTCATTTTTTTTAAAAAAAAATGAACGAAGTGGGTAGCATACTACCTTTCTCTCTCAAAAAAAAAAAAAAAAAAAACCAACTACATTTGGCATTTTTAGGATATGGAAAGGTAGAAATCTTGCAAATCCTATGTCAGGTTCTTCATGCTCACATGGATCCCTGTTGTCTTTTTAGTGCTTGTGGATTTTATGTCTTATAACTAAATTAATCTATGAGGGTATTTTTCTTCTTTTTTCTTTTTCATGTCATTTATCATCTTATTGACCTTAAATCGTCCCGCCTCATACATGGTTTACTTTCCCTTTAAAGCTTCAGGCCTGGGAGGATTCAGCTATAGTGGAGCATATAAAAGGTTTATTCTGTAGGTTTTATCCAAGTTCGGGAGCTTCCAGTTCTTCAGCCACTGGCTCTGTACAACTCACTGCACCTCTACCACAAGATGCTATAGACGCTACAGCTGGTGACTTTCTTAATCAACAGGTTTCAACTACTGGAAATCTGCCACTTTTCATGGTTCAAGCTGATTTTATACCACAAAAAGATGCTAGTGATCCAACATATGACATCGACAAAACGCCTTATGCAAATAGAGTGATGAAGGTGAATCAGAGTGAATTTTGTTCAGATCATATTGATGAGCCCATTTTACTGACACATTCTGACAAGATGCTTGAGAGTAATATGACCAGTTCCTTCTTTTTTGAGGATGAAGGCAACTTGTTTTCTCAGCCTAATGCCATTGAAAGTGAAGTGGATTATAAGGACTACGGATTTTATGCCACAGAGTACAGTGCTTATGGTCATTTCAATGCGATGGATATTATATATGAATATGAGAAAGGGCACACTGGCATGGCTGTTTTTCAAAATGAAAAGGACTTACCTTTGAACTTTCCACTTGGCTCGGAGCTACACCAAGCATTTGGGGTTGGCTCCGTAAAAGAAGATGATGATTTTTTATGGTGCACTACTTTATCAGAGGAAGCTAATACATTTTACACAAATGAAAATGATGTAAAAAGTATCTTGGATGCAATGCTACGCAATCAACATGACGCTTTAGATGATACACCTGAGGCATCATTACACATAGCATCTTGTCACACTTCAGAAAACTTTGGAGATTCTTGCCTCACGCAGGCTAAAATTGAAGTAGACAACCTGAGCTTAGAAGATTCGGTACCTGTGAGTTTAATAAAGTCTGCTTCCATCTCCATGAGCGAACACTTGACAACTTCTGCTACTGATTCTTTGCCAAAGAGCATCTCACAGACAGTCAGTGGAAAACAAGGTGATAGCACTATATATAAAACATTTGGCTCAAATTCATCCCAGAGTAACAAAAGAAAAGGTAGAAATAATGAATTTCACAGAGCAAGGCCGAGGGATAGACAACTGATTCAAGACAGAATTAAGGAGCTGCGTGAGCTTATTCCAAATGGATCAAAGGTATGCCATTTATTGTGCCTCTTCAGTATTCGAAATTTATGGTTAGTGTATTTGATCATAGTTTGTGCTGCCGGAGCCCTACGTTGTTTCATTATCATACATAACCTAGTAACTCTCAGAACATAAGTTGTGGCATTCTATTTAATGAAATTTTCTTGTGTGTCACAGTGTAGTATTGATGCTCTGTTGGACAGAACGGTAAAGCACATGCTGTTCCTGAGAAGTGTTTCTAGCCAAGTTGAAAAATTGAAACAAGCTACGAGCTCTAAGGTACATAAATCTTCTTTTCCTAACCCCCACTGTGTAACCTGCTCTTTATCAGTACTTAACTGTCACAACTGAAGTGTTCTTTAAATTCCTAGTGAAATACGGTTACCTGATTGTACATAAAAAAGTTGGATAGAACTTAGTAATCATTTGAACTTTAGAAATCATTTGCTCCCCTTCAGTTTTGCCGTCCAAGCTGAAATATATATAGACTAGCTGGAATGGGGCACCAACATAACGGGAGCATATGTGTAGAACTGATAGCAACAGGAAGTAGTTTAGGGTGTTTTATTACACCTTACATGTTGGATTACTGTCTTGTCTCTGAATCAGCTAAGGTGTGTTTGGTTCCACGTATAACTATGAAAAAAGAATTTTCGGTGGAAATAAAATTTTTGGAGAAAAATAAATTTTACGCTCTCTAGTGTTTTGTTTGTAAGAAAAAAAAATAGTTTTCCGTTACGGTTGATTGGTCGAAAGAAAAAAAATAAAAAATTATAAATAAAAAATTATTATATATATTTTCTCTTATTCTATATATTATATATTATTAATATATAATAATTATTATATGTAAAAATAAAATACTATATATATATATATATGAAAAGAGGGGGCAGAGAGAGAGATCCACTGTAGACCTCTCTCTTGCGGTCCACGAGGTGGAGGTCACCTCGTGTACCGCGTCCTGCACGTCCCGCCCGCCCCCAACGTCGTGATTTTGCGGCGGCGAAAGTTTTTGTTTTCCGACTCTCCTTTTCCGAAGATCTTTTTTTTACAGGCAAACAAACGTAGGAATTTTATTTTTCAACCAAAAAAAAATTTTCAGGGTAAATTTACAGTGAACCAAACACACCCTAAGTTGACAAAATCAAATGAAGGTTTAAGCTGGTATCAAAATTAATCTAAAGATCCAAATTTGATAGCAAAACACATGGGAGAACTGATG
This sequence comes from Puya raimondii, assembly GCA_016920855.1. NCBI lineage: Eukaryota > Viridiplantae > Streptophyta > Magnoliopsida > Poales > Bromeliaceae > Puya > Puya raimondii. The sequence continues at coordinate 68,000,984 of JABWPP010000049.1, forward strand.
TTTTGTTGTTCCTTCTTTCCTCCCGTTATTTCCATTAAGTTCTTTTTTTTTTTTTTTTTTTTTTTTGGGTATGCCCCTTTTCTTACATTTTTTGCATTCATCGAACATGAAACTAAATCCCTTCTCCTTCTCAATCTTTTCTCTTAACTTGCGAAATTATTGACATTGGGTTACCATCTATTACTAATCACTTGTTGTTGAGAGACTAGGCCAAAATTGCTGACGGGACTTCGGGTAAACACCTTACCCAGCGAAGTGGAGCCACCCGGGCCTACAAGGTGGAGAGCCAACAGACTGATAAGTGCCCTCCCTTAATAGTGGAAGACCTTGAACAACCAGGCCACATCCTCATAGAGGTAGTATCATGCGACGCTACTCCAATATATATAATTGTTCACTGACATTCTAAGTTCTGTTCCTAAATTCCTTCCTTTTTGCGCTTCAGATGCTGTGCAAGGAGTATGGGCTCTTTCTGGAAGTTGCTCGGATTATCAAGGGGCTGCAGCTGACTATCCTCAAGGGAGTGTTAGAAAGTCGGTCCGACGACAATCTCTGGGCTCACTTCATCATCGAGGTAAACAAAAATGCATATAGCATTATCAAGATCCATCTCTTCATTCATTGTAACTTCTTCACCTTAATTCTTCTTCATCCCCCCCCCCCCCCCCCACCCCCCGCTCCCCCTTTTTTTTTTTTTTTTTTTTGGTTTAAAACAGGCGTACAAAGGCTTCCATCGGATGCATATCCTATGGCCGCTGATGCAACTGCTGCAGCAAAATTAACGGAGCGCTACTTACCTCTTCACGCATGTAAACTTTTTGAGACGTTAAAATGTGTGCTTCAACAAATTAAAATGTACACTAACTAATAGCACAAGCTGTATTAAACACCAGGGATGCAATCGACCGTACTGTACTAAGTTATCAAGACCTCGGAAAGAATGAATACATGCATGCGCATGTTGTATGCATTTACTGGTATTTACATGTGCACCGTTCAACTTGAGCTACTGCAACCACCTAACACTGAATTCTTACAAAATTGTGAGAAGACATTAAGTACAAGCGATGATCAAGTGGGAGACTCTGCGAGCACCAATGTATGCCACCAACCGCAAGATATGTTCAGCGGGTGGTGCGTCTCCATGGGAACTTGAGATGGTACGTTCCTGTCGATTGCATCACCCAAGCCAAGCTGTGCATGCAAATTGCATGAAACAAGTTTCTAATTCAATAAAGGGTGTTGCAGAAAAAGGTTTATTGTTGCTAGTATCACAAAACCTAGGCACTGAGCAAAATCAAAAGAGAGATTTTAAAGGAGTAACAAAAGATGCATACAAAATCCAGTATGTTAATGATATAGTCAGCATGGATGTACCAAAAAATATATAAACATAATTTGCAGAATGGATGATGACAAGTAAAGCAGTACCTGGCCATATTTGTTCCATCCCCAGCAAAACACATCTCCGTCATCTACATGAATACCATAAAATTGTATAAATCTTACCCAGCAAGGTATGCAAAATATAAGGTGCGACACACAATTCTACTTCCGCCATCATAAAGTAAGAATGACCTACGATTGTGCTTCAAACAACAGTGCCCCCGCCCCCCCCAGCGGGACTATTGTCATATTCATCTGTGAGTGCTTCCAAAAGCGGTAGCAAAAGACTAGGGAGTTCTAGATCAATAGGTGATCCCAGTAGAACTACTCAACCAGTTATAGCTTTCGTGAGTCATTGTCTAATTTTGATCTCACGACTGTTCGACATGATTAGTTGGTCTTCTACAGCTACCTCAGAATATCTTGATGTAATACCTGTAAGCATGGCAGTGTGGCGCGCTCCACAAGAGACGGCTCTTGCATTCTTGTTCTCCAAGCATGACGCATCTACTAGCTTTGGAAGAGTCTGAAATACAACAAGGTCACTTTACTGAGGGGCTTAAGTGCAAAATTACTTAAACAGGGATTACAACACGATACCATACCTCAGCCTGATCAGAACCTGTTCCAAGTTGGCCAAACTGATTGCCACCAAATGAATACACATCCCCGTCGACCGACGTACATACTGTGTGCCATAATCCAGCCGCAATTCCTTCAATCTTGACGCCCAAAAGAGAGGACACGCATATCGGACTGAGCTCATCATCTGTACTACCTTGCCCACACTGGACCGAGAGAAGATAATAAGAGGGAAAAAAGAAGACAACCAAAGGAGAAAGAAAAAGAAAAAGCAAGAAGTATGTGAGTCCATTGAATGCACTAAAGTTCACGTTATAAGAAAACATCTAAGAGAAAAGGCAGTTTCTTGTGTTACAAGTGGACCTCATCTTCAACAATATAGTGTCTTTTCTCCCATCTTTTCTACAATGCCTACAGATACAAGTTAATATTTTGAAAATTACAGTATAGCTGAGTTGTAATTAATAAACATGCTTTGAACTAAAAGAGACAGTGATGTTGCATCATCTATAGAATGTGATAATATATAAGTAAAGAAACTAAAAAAATTCACAAGTTGGCTTAGAGTGAATTCTAACCATAACAAGGACACATACCGTGAATAGAAAGAGATTAAGGACTAAAAATCCATGAAGACTAATAGATGGATCAGATATTAGATTTCAGTTCTTAAACCACCTCGAGAGTGGTTATCATGAGCATCAAAACGTGAATCACATGCAATTTACGTAGTCGTTAGGAACTTGAACTTTTACAGGCATCATAGAAGAAACGACACTTGTCCCACTAGAACATATTGTAAATAGAGCACACAAAAAAATAGAAAAATGGAAAAGACATGAGCGTTGTTGTGTTGTTGCACAGATCTAAAGATGTGAACTCTCAGATGAAGAGCTTGTAATGATTCAGGAAGGTACTTCTGATTTTACTAGCTTATATCAGGGAATTGTCGAAAGATTGCAACAGAGAAGGGAGCTAATTGACCATCTAAGTAAACAAATTACAAGAGGCCAATAGGCAAAATGACCTTCCTGATTTTACTAGCTTATATCAGGGAATTGTCGAAAGATTGCAACAGAGAAGGGAGCTAATTGACCATCTAAGTAAAAACAAATTACAAGAGGCCAATAGGCAAAACGACCTTCCTGATTTTAACAGCTTATATCAGGGAATTGTCCAAAGATTGCAACAGAGAAGGGAGCTAATTGACCATCTAAGTAAACAAATTACAAGAGGCCAATAGGCAAAATGTTTAGAGTTCAGAACTACTCGATGGAAGAGGTGATAGCTTTACTTTTTCCATCATACGAAAAACATACCAAGAGATTCTAGCTGCAATTCAACTGCTAAAGTGTAATTAGCTTCAACCGTCAGACAATAATTACTTTGCTAACGTATAGAAAGAGGCTGGCTTGGGTAAGGGAAAATTGCTGCAAATGATCAATGGCTTGGGAAAAAAAAAACAATGTTCAGAAAAAGTAGCTATTTTATAAACAACAAGATATATTACAACTAAGCATTGAAAAAGAGATGAGTCCAAATTAATGTTTTATAAAAAAGATTAATTCAAGTACTGATAAAACAATGCTCCTGAGCTAATATATTTAAAAGAACAAACAAAGCCCACTGAAAGAAAAATACTGCTACAACCATCTTACAACTTAGCCCTATTGCTTTTTCCACGGAGAAAATTATTTCACTAATCATTTAAGTAATGGAAATAAGGTGGTAACTGACCTGTCCATAAAGTCCCCAACCAAAAGTAAGCAGAGCACCAGTATCTGCACGTCCATCATGCGATAAGAAACATAAGGTTAGACAAAATAATACACAAATGAACTATGTGATATTCATCTATCACAATGAAACAAAGCAGAACAAGGGAACACATGCTTTAATTACTCTAAGGTCTTAAGTCATCAGAATACAACCTGTGACTGCTGCACTATGGCGGCCTCCACAAGCAATTGCCTTCACACAGCTTCCTATAAGTTTGGCCTGCCCTTCTGAACTTCTATTACCTTTTGCACTTCCTGGAGTTCGATCCTTTCCATATGCAGCTGACTCAATGCAAGGAACAGGATGAGGAGAAGACACTGTTCGGATTCGAGAACCCAAACCGAGTTGGCCTTCTCCCCCATAGCCCCAACCCCATACATGGCCCACATCTGAAGCTTCGGAGAAATAAATTGCATCAACGTATGCATTTTCGCCTTATTAAATAAAACGTATAATAATACTGTACTATCTGGATATTGTGATTGAATTTCTGATATTTTCACTAAGTATTTATGTCCCCAACTTTCTCATACGTTGCTATTCTATCCTTCACCCTCCACCAACCCCCACCGCCCCACCCCCCACCCCCCAACCCAAAAAACAAAAACCCAAAAAAACGAGTAAACTGACAAGATGTGTCTATTCCCCCCCTTGAATGAACTTTCTGACCTTGTTCAAGTACACTGAAGAAAGAAATCAGTTTATAAGGGTAAAACAATTCTTTTTTTTTTTCCGAAACAAGTTGGATTTTCTTTTTCAGTCAGGGTGGGCAACAAGTTCACAGATTAAAGTTTTGAAGTAAAAAGTTCAGGGACGATGTCGCAACACCCGAATAGTAGAGGAATTGTACATAAATTTGACCTAATACGAACAATGAGAAAGCTGCCAACTGTGGATGCATATTATAATACAACAGAGCATCAAATGAAAGTTACCTGATAGAGCTAATGTATGGCGCCCACCAGCAGCTACTGTCACTATTCTCACTCCTGAGCTTAGCGTTACCAGGCAAGGAGGAGAGGAGAGAGTTTCTTCACTAGATGTTGAGCTCTCTGGTCCAACTTTAGCTGAAGATATCCTTCTCCTTTTTGTGCTCTCTTCACCGCCTCTACTTTCAAAAGCAGATACTGTTCCAGCACTTGTCCTAGAAACCTGTGACCTGGGACTCACTGCAATGGAGTTGCCTTTATTACATCTGTAAACAATTGATACAAAGAAGCATACGCCTTCTATTGACAATTGACACAAAGATGGATTACCGTGTTCACCTTGGTCGCCAACATTAGGTCTTTCATCCTTTTCTGACGAGGTCCCTGCTGAAGGATGGTCTGCAATAACCCGGCCAGTAGGAACACACTCCTTCCAACCCCATGTGTACACTTCCCCATAAGCTAGTGGAAAAAAACGTATACATGATAAAGCTACTTAACAAACACTTGAATGTGAAGATACTAACATTGTGAAATTTTATACTAGTACGATATTATATGACGAAAGGGAACCTGTAACCGCAACGCAGTGAGCCCATCCAGCAGCTGCCTTAACTATGGGAGCCTCAGTGGGGAGAGGAAAAGCCTCCGGAGTCTCCTGGACAATGAATCAGGAGTAGTCCTCATTTAATCGCTGATTCAATTCTACAAAGAGCTTGGAAAGATGAGTAAATCACAAGTACCTCATGCTTTCCTGAGGTCACATAACTTTGACCCATATCATCTGCTGAACCCCATGTAAGAAGCTTCCCAGATTCTGATACAAGAACGAAGCAATGAGATCAGAGTTTATCTAAAATAATGTATCAATACAGAGAAATTATTTCATAATTTGTTTCCCCCAATTCTGTGGTGTCAATTTTTTCTTTCTTTGATTGAGATAAGGAGCTCTGTTCTGAACCAAAATTCTTTTTCCAAGTTAGCATATGCTATTGGATTTTATGCTACAGGGAGAAGTCCACTCAAAAGAAAAAGGGAAGAAAAATAGGAAGAAATGCTATATTCTACAGAATGAAAACCAGGATAATGCCTTCCGCGAGATCGAGCTTATTATGGTTTGTGACAATAATATAATATCGTGCGAAAAGCGAGAACTAACAACTTTTACAAGCAAAATAGGAAGATGTTCCCCCAACCTAGTCAATCAATGACTCAGAAACAAGAAGCGATCAAAGACAACTTCAAGCGGAGTCCCAATTGCAACAAAAGAGAGAGAACATTTTTCACACAAAAACTTCACGAAATATGAGAAAGAATTACTTTGAGGAGAGATAACATTGGCCCATAACAGGTAAACAAAAAAAAAAAAAAAACTAAACAAAACATGCAAAAAATCGCCAAATATGAAAGCTCAACTCCAAGGTTCAACACCAGATCCGTACAGATCTAGGAGCCGATTCGCGTATCGAACGATCATACAAAGAACAGTAGCCTAAATAACTACAAATAGACCAAAAAACGTAGAAATCTGAGATCGATACCGGAGATAGCCATGGCAAAGCCGCATCCGCCCCCGGAAACATCTTTCCACGAGTCTCCGGGCGCCGAATCCGGCATCGGTACCGGCACCGGGTAGAGGAGCGGCGATCTCTGCAGCGACACCCCAGGGAGGTACCCCCACATCAACACCACCTTCTCCTTCTCCCCCCTCCTCTTCTCCTCCTCTTCCTCCTTCCCATCCTCCTCCATTTCATCCGCTCCTTCTCCTCCACCATTCATCTCCTCACGAATAGCTTCGACCTCTCAAAATCCCTCTCTCTCTCTCTCTCTCTCTCTCTCTCCGATCTCGTCTCTCTCTCTTTGCGCTACTACTGCTACAACTGATCTTCGTTAGTCCTTAGAGAAATGGGGGGAGGAGGAGAGAAAGGGCGAGCCCTAATTTGCCCGTATCAATTTCACGGGGACTGCGGGCGCCACGTCGGACGCCAACGTGGTGGCTAATCGACACGTGGCGCGACGAGGGCCGCTGGATGATCCCGCGCGCTCCTAGCCAGGAGTTCCCCAGAAGCTTCTGGAAGCGTCAGCGGGGGCGGGGGATGGCGTGTCGGCCATCGAAGAGGACACGTCGTGACGTAGGCCTCGAGGAGCGGCGGGACTGGGGGACACGTGGCAAGATCTGGGAACGGGGACTTAAAAAATGAAATTAGGGTACTTGAATGAAATATAATATTTTGTGGGGTATTATTTTAGTCACGAGTGGCACCTAATTTGATGCATTTTGGAACCTCGAGAGTTTCCGTAGTAAAGATCGCGAACCGTCTAGAAAACGTAGGAACATTATTGGTGTAAAATGCATGGAGAGTCTCTCTATTATCCTAATATTGCACTAAACTTAAATAAAATTTAATTTTCAGTCTCTAAAGAATTAAAGTTCTTTTCTAAAATAATTATTTTATTTTTACTTTTCTTTTCCAGCATGCTTGAAGTATGTTTGCAAAGGTTACTTGACAATTAAAGTTATATATATATATATAGCCAAGGGCCAAATTATAATGCATGAAAAAGGTTGAGGGTAAAATGATTTAAGTAACAAGTGTGAGACAGTTATTTGTCACTAAAAATTTAAACTTGTAAAGTATGATATTTTTATATTTTATATTTCTCATCCAATTTGGTGGGATTAATACAGAACTTTTTACTTTGGTATGATATAGAATGGCCGAATAATCCACAAATTGAAGGAGACAAAAAATAGTAAAGCCTTATTTGGTACCGTTGTTATACTTTTATTTTATTTTTAAGATTTATTTTTTATTATCGTGATTGGTTAATTTGCAATGCATCCAGTCATATAGTAGGCAACAACTTCTTTAAACAATTTTTTTAATTTTTTTATATAAAAGTATAAAATATAGACAACACCAAATAAGGCCTTGTATTTTACATTCACCAAAACCGTTTCGTCTTTTAAAATAAAAAAAATTTAGTTAAAAATATGAAATAATTAGATTTTGAATTGAGATTTCGAATATCAATTACTAAGTCTTTCACTATCTGCGCTAAAGATGGTCAATGGGTCTAAATTGCCATAGTGTGATAATGAGGTACTATGATATGAATGAGGCTGCTATACTATGTCTATCTATAGTACCGGGGGTTCGGTACCATAGTCTCGTTTTCGATCTTAGGGTATTTAAATCAACGATCCACATCGTTAAATATAATCAAGAGTATATAAAATTTTAAGGAATAAAATTTTAATTTTTTTCGACATCGTTTATTTAGTAAGTAAATCATGCCAAAATGAGCGGTGAAAATTGAACAATATCTCTAGATCAGTTTTAACAATATGAATCGTTAATTTGAATATCCTAAGATCAAAAATAAAATTATAGTATCGAATCTCCGATACTATAAATAGTATAGCAACCTAGCACCTATGATATATGATATATATATTATTATGCTATGGAATATGCAAGGTTAAAGCTTTTTTCTGAAAAAAAGGCGAGGTCTCTGTTGTTGGTTACGCACCCTCTACGGATTGGACGGGAGTGGAAGATACTGGTGGACAGCTGTCGCCACAACATTTGGGGGGACACTGTTCATTCGTTCTCAATCATTGGTAGGGTGAAAACGGATAGAATATTATCCGAAAATATTCTTATTCGTATTCGATAATATCCGAATCCGTATAGAAAATATCCGGATCCGGTCGGATACGGATACGAATACGAATATGATTTTAAAAAGTTAAATTTTTTCGGATATCCGAAAAAAACGGATATGGATGTGGATATCCGGACTTTAGTATTATTATATTTATATTTTTTATATTTTTGGATCCGCCCGGCTCAATTTCGCCCACCCGTCTCCCTCTCCCCAAATCTCTTTCCTCAGGAGTCAATCTTTCTTGTCTACTCCTCTAATTCATTGCCAATCAAGAGGGATGATTAATACATGTTGTAGAGAAATAAGATGATTTTTTATATTGTTCGATTATTTTATAATGAGTTATATATTAAAATTACATATTTTATATGTGAAGAAATATAGTTAGAAAATAAGGTAGAAAAATAAAGTAAATTTTTGTGTATGTGCATATTAATATATATTATTATTTGAATACATATTCGATCCATATTCGAATCCGAAAAAATATCCGACCATATCCGAATTCGTTTTTAACGGATATGGTAATAAAAATTTAGTATCCGACATATATCCGTATCCGAAAAAAAAATATGAATACGAATATGATTTTGTTAAATATCCGACCATATCGCCGTTTTCACCCCTAATCATTGGGCGCAAGGCAGTCCCGTGGGAGCTCTCGGAGGTTGGTGAAATATTTGCGTTTTCTCATTCTGTTTGACGGTCGATGGTGACGACAGCGTTGGAGGAGGCGACAGCGAGACGCATACGAGGTTTTTACAAACTGTTTTTTTTTTTTCCGAAAAGATTTTAATCTTTTCAATTGGGAAGTGGCTAATGTACTGAAAGATCCTTAAAAAAGAAAATTGATGGCATGTATTACTTCTACTAAAGATACCCTCGAAGATTTCTTAAAAGATTACCTTTCACATAACTGTACGAAAGATGCACTAAAGAACAAAGAGAGCGGTGGGGGTGCTCTTTCCCTCCTAATGACCGCGACGTTTGAGGCAACGAGAGAGTTCCTTTGGCTGCTTAGATATTGCGTGTGAGGTTTTAGAGAGTACCATGTTAGGTGAAGTACATGTGGAGAGCACCAAATCCGGGAAACATGACAGATTCATCACATATGTTGAGAGCCAATAATATGAACACCAAGAAAGGTACAAAGTTCTAGAGGTGATGTTCGGCGTACGTCAAAGAAACGTTGCTGTGATCCTGATCTTATATCTCCAATTCCTAGTATAGGGCTATTATTACTTGGTAGGAACCGATCAGATGAGCACAGATATCTTTGTCATGTTTTCTCATTTTATTTTGATGAGTAAAAATTTCATTAATCTTATCAACAGTTTACAACGAAACAGAATGAAAGGCAACAACGAATCCAAAAAGTTCCACAAGGACCGTATTTCCGCTAATGCCACCGCAAATAAGAAGGCATCAACCTAATATTCATTGCTGTTATTCACGGTCGACCGCAAATACTGTGGAACAAAATCTCTTTTCGTAATACACCACCTTCATTGCTAGAAGGGCAATAACAATAACAACCTTACCAAATACATAGAAACCACAATAGGAGGCTCACCCGATAGAGCCAAAGATAGCAGAGCAATCAGTGGCTATTAGCTTTTTCAGGCTTGCGACTGCAATCTGTATCAGCAAAAAAAACCAAAACAATTAGAGCACAATACGCCTATCGAGGACATTTCAAATGAGATATACTAATTACTTCATGAAATATGCAACGGTTTTCTAGCATCAGCTTTGCCGAGTAAAATAACAAAGAGGGTTAAAGCCAGCTCAGAAATAAGATATAATTATTCACAAGTTACTAAAAGATCAAATCAAATCAAATTAGCAATGCCACTTCACCACACATCATCAAACATAAAGATTACACAAGTAAGATCTGATGTGCAGGAGGCAAAAAGATGCTGCACGGCGAATAGGACCTGATCTTTTTTTCTCCAGAGATGGGGAAAATCTACATCCGCCTCCGCATTCGCCTTCCGTTAAGATCCACACCATCCATTAAATTCAGTCCTAGATTGCTGCTGCCACTCCTTTTCCGGCAAAATGATGAGGGATCATCATCCACTACAGCAACAGTGGCCAATAAGTCAGAGAGTAGAGATGGGCACGTTTCCTCCAAGTAATTAAAACCTTCACTCTGCATGACAACTGCAAGTAGATGATACAGAAAAAAAACACTAGGGGATATGAGAAACTTAAGGAAACAACTCGATCAACATGTCCAAGTGTGACTGGGGTTATCAAGAAATTGTACATGTTTATAATTTGATGATAATGGATTTCAAACTGCAGGGCATTAATAACCAGAACAACTGCTTCTTTACCAGCTATTACAGTGCTGAATACCATTTTACAAAGCAGACATGGCTAGGGGAAATTTTGAGACATTCATATTTGGAAGCTTGACAATCAGCAACTTAATATCGGAGGACATACGCTCCCCCAAAGTGAAGAATAAGAAACAAAAGGAGGTGAATTTACCACCTTAATTAGTTCAGATGACTATTCTCCACTCGGGGAGAGGCATAAAATAAATCTAAACATCAACATAACTCCTGTTTTAAGCTAGAAAATATTGTTATAAAACATTGTAGCTTATATAAAGCTATGCTTCAAAATAACCCTGTTTTAAGCTAGTAAATATAGTAGCTTAAGGAAACTGATGACTATTATATCATCATTTAAGCAATCCCAGAATATGAGACCTACTCGGCACTTGGATATTGGCAGATTGCACCCAATAGTACAAATATAGCGAATGACAAAACATCAAGCCTGCAGTAAGTCTAACCACCAGGAGGCAAGAAAAAAATCTAAAAGATTTAATTTGGAGTTCACAGTGAAAACTTTCCATGACGGCATCAGCTAGAAAACTAAATAAATATAATATATGAAGAACCATGACTATCAGTGCCACCATCCTTGCCCCACTTCCCAATACACAGAAAGAAAGAAAGAATCCTCAATTTCTTATTCATGCAAGGGATATTCACAGGTCTAATTCTAGGGACGACGAAGCTGACCTCCCAAATTTTCTCGAGCCGCTGTAAATTTTAGGCAGACGGACTTCAACTGAGCACACTGGTGTTGCTCAGCTAAGGCTAAGGTTGTTGCTACTGTATCAGCAGTGACCTCTTCACATAGCTTTGCTTCACATAAAAGCCTAAGACGCTCCAACCCATATCTATCAGCTGCTGCTAACAAATGTTGCACTATTATAGTTGATGTGCACATTGAAACTGATCCAGCCAGCTCATGGAGACTCGGAAGTTCATCCGAATATATAAAATAAAGCATGGCCTGCCAAAGAAAATGAATATCTGATTATAAATTCTGAAATAATATGCAGTGAATATGCACGCCATTCACAGATTTTTCACATAACGCCAACACAGTCCTCCAAGATAGTTAGGTACAAATGTCTCAGCGCACGATATTGCATGAGCAGTAAATTAAAGGGTGCAGTTTCTGACCTTGTTAGGACGAAAAAAAACAAAGGTCCACTAAAAGAAGATTGCTGATTTAAAGACTGGTAACTATGTTCTACTAAACGAGTGCATTCGCTTAAGAAAAAGGGCAAAAAATTTCTATATGTGCCATAGTCAAAAAAAAATATCAGAGCTCAAGAACCATGGATTCAAATCTCGTTTGAGGAACTGGGACAAAAAAGATAACAGAACCAAAGGATAGAGGAGGCTTAAGATGTAGAAGTAAATTGTTGACAGAAAGAGAGAGAGAGAGAGAGAGAGAGAGAGAGAGAGAGAGAGAGAGAGAGAAATGAATAATATTGGCCAGACTTCAACAGTCGTTGAATTACATATAGGAAGTTCCCTCAGTCCATTAAAGCCACAGGTAAATTTCAATATAATACACCCACAAGTGTCATGATACCTGAGAACCAGTTAATCTGAAATAACCAAAAACAAACCAAGAGTCCAAAAATTTTTACCATTATCAAGTAGTCAATTCAAAAGGCAAAATTCGAGAGCATCAATCCCACAAAACAATAGTTATTGATTGCGAAGTTAATAACGCCTTTCGAAGAAAAGAAGACCTGTCTATACCAAGCGTCAAAAATCCTTTACATTATAAATTTAAAAAAAAAACTAAAAACTAATTTCCCTAGAAAAAGAGAAAGAAAAAAAAGGATAATTCGTCTACTTGAAATTAAATCTAAGTAACAAATATTTTAACATCTCCCCAAAAGAAAGAATTTAACATTTGGGAAACACCTATTTAACAATATAACATCTCCCTTAAGAGAACTTTTATTATTATTACTTGAAGAAAGAAAAGGTGATAACTACAGAATAACATACAATGGTTTAAACATCCTGACATATGAGAACTGCTTGTACTTTTCACAACATTAGATTTTCGTCATATACTACATACTGAAAAAGTCTAGCCATTGATTGATAAATCGAAAGATAACATATATATGTGATTACCTTAAAAACAAGAGGTTCCACATCCTCTACGACAACTTTCTCCAGATTAGGGTTTCCAATAGGACCAAAAAATTGGGCTTTGAATACTGGAGAACGAGCAGCAAGAACCTGCTTATGAGCTCTGAACATTTCGTCGACAACTTCAAAGACTATGTCAGAACCAATACCAGATTTCAGTAGTTCCATAAGGCAGTTTCCCAAATCAGGTGGTGGGACAGGAATAGTAAAGAGCCTTGGTGTTTCAACGCGATTCCTAACAACACCCACTGTGCAGTTCATGATTAGACAATCATCCTTTAAATAATCTGATGTTTCTAACGATGCTCTTCTGTAAAACCGCTTGTAACCCCTAAAGTTACACAAACAATTATATGAAAAATCCATAAGTTGAGTTGGAAGAATATAATGGAAAAGAAAGCTAAGTAGTATAGACGAGAATACAGCTGCAGAGTGCAAAGAAAATCATACATATCTGAAAAATCAAACAGACTTGAAGATTAAGCCAAAGTTATTGAACACTGATAAACAATAGTATATGTACTAAATCAGAACAAACCCCCTCTCCTAACATAACTCACTACCTGATAGTTATCAGGTAGGCACATTCTTGGCAAGGGAACTTCCTATTATTTCTACTCCTATCACCTCCCAAATCCAAAAATAACAAGGCCAGCTTCTATCTTTGGTTTTTTTTTTTTTTTTTACTTTTACATATCCAGATATCCTATTCTGCCATTTGTTTCATAGTACCAAGATATCAGGCTACCTCCCGGCAGTATCATAACCTTCATATCAAGGCACATGGAGGCTTAATCAGATATGAAATTATTCCATCCTTATACCTGTACATGACTAGCCAGCTAGCTAGTAAAAAAATATAAACATAAGCGCATAGATATGTATATGGATATCTAATAAAATTTATATAAGTAGGCAAACATACGCATAATAAAAGCATATAGCCATACGAACTTGGCTCGCCCCCCTCGCATTCTGCATATTGATTCAAAGATTATTCTATGTAGATTTGCTTGCGAAAGTTTAAGGATAATTTAGAACTCCTACAGCTAAATGCTCTTTACATGCCCACGTACTAGTTCCTGATCTTCATTATCTTGTTTGCTAAAGCAAACCAGTGTGCTTCGCATATATAGTTAAAGGAGTACACAAATCCTTAAACAAGAGATTTACAGCAAACGCAGAAATCAAAATGCCCATTACACACAAGGATTTCTTATATAAGTTCAAGCAGTCAATAAGTTGTTTCGAATTTATACCTATCTACTTTCCTATCTTCCAAACAAAAGCTTCCAACATATTAGATCAAAGTATCTCAACAGAAATGACAATTGATGTATCTTTTGCAGAAAAATCAATAAAAAGACAATAAACGAACCACAATTATCTATAATGCACCCAATTTTCTCACCACAAAGAGCATAATCTCATCCAAGCCTACAATCAAATCAAACGAAAGCCAAATACAGAACTAGCTCTGAGAAACTAGGGCATCGGCAACAACATCACGGAGAGGGAGAACGCGTACCACATGCTCCCGCGATACTTGAGGGTGTAGGGCCCTCCTTCGAGGGCCCGATCGAAGTGGCTGTGCACCTTGTGCTTCCCCTTACCGCTCTGATCGAGCAGCGTGAGCTCGAACAGCGCCCGCACGTCCGTGCCCTCGCTCGCGAGCGCGATGAACACCGACACGTACTGCGCGTTGTCCTCGGGGTTCTTCCCGTCGGGGTAGAAGTACACCGCCCACTCGTACCCACCCACGGTGAACGTATCGCTCGCCATGTACTTCCCCGCCCCCATCCCCTTGGCCAGCGTGAACCCCTTCACCGTGTAGCAGTGCGATCCGTTCACCGTCTCGCACACCGACTTCGACCACGACGCTGCCGCGGAATTGGAGCCGCCGCCGCCGCTCCCGCCGCCTTGCTCCTCCGCGGGCTTCGCCATCTCATCGGATTCCGAAACCCTAGACCGCGAACAACCGTAATCTCCCGAATCCGACGCTACTCCGGAACCCCAAGATTGGAATGGCGGGGAATTGAGGGGATTTGATACCCCAAATAAGGGGGTTCGGAGGGATTCGGAGAGATAGGGTTTTGAAGGATTGGGAAAGGTGAGATGGTGTCGTCGGAGGAGAAGGACGAAGAGGAAAAAGAGTAGGTGGGAAACGGAAGGGGGAATTAAAACGAAGATAATGATAGAGTTGCGTGTGAGTGGATTCGTGTGGATGCGTTTTTATGAGTCGGAGAGTTCGTTCGGGGCTGAACCTTGTCTCGCGCAACTCGCAAAAAAAATTGGGTTCGGTTTCATGCGCTATTTTTAAAATGTTAGTGACCAAAATAAACTAAATATATACATGCTTATGAAGTAATTGGATTCATATTGTGATTTACATAAATAGTAACAATAGCATAAATGCATCTTAAGACGAACTTGCCAAATGAGCTCTGTGGAATTAATCAATCAATAATAATAGTCATTAAATAGGGAATCCATATTGTGTACAATATGGACTATTCTGAGTCAATCTGTCTAGCTGATTCAGCAAGTTTATTCAATTTAATCAATCAACAAATATAGTATGATTTCTATAGTTAAATACGTATCTAACCAAGTTAGAATATTCGATGTCCAAATTTTTTTTGAATAAATATTATGTAATATCAAATAAGAATCTGCACAAATACCATATAAAAGAGCAAACTAAGCTATTGACTCCTAAACATTTGGTGAAGATTTACTCACTCGGCTTGTATTGAACCGATAGTAATATTTGATTTTTACTCATTTCTAAAACTCTGATAATTATACCTGACAAAAAGATTATAATGATAATTGATTTAGTTGTTGCATTATCTCTTATGTTAGTTACAAGTACAAGTTCTAATTTCATTATCTCATTTGGAACACAGCAAATTTTTACTTACGGGCAGCTCTTTCGTATGTAACTTACTTGGGCGCTAAAACATAACATAACACTTCCCTTAAAAGGTGAAATATTTAGGCGGTCCAGGGACGACGTGGTGAACCAGGTCCGCGCAAGAGTTCCCCGTTTAACTTAAGTTAGTCCCACATCGGAAGGTTAAATTAGAAGAGAGGAGGTGGGGAGGGTTTAAAAGGGTGCGTTGGGGCAACGTTTAACCATACTTACCTGGACGGGGTTAATGGGTGATCAAGAAGGCCCATGGCCTAGGCCCGCGGTCCACATTGCACTTTGTGGGTGCGCTGGTCTACCATCTCCCCAAGTGGGAGAATGGACGTTGTAATTTGTGGAAGAGGGGGTACGCGCCATGCGCGGCCCCTGCCAAATCGCCAATTTGAAAATTTAAATTCTTTTCAAAGTGAACTTTAATTTTATTTAGGTTACTATTAAATTTTTTTGAAAATTTAATATCTTGTGGAACTGAACTTAAATTTTAATTAGGTTAGTCTTAAAATTTTAAACTTTTCACAGTTTTTTTAAAAATTAAATTAGATGGGAAGTAGGCTTAAATTTTAATTAGGTTGGTATGAATGTATATTATTCAAATCAATATGGACGGCCGGGATCATTGTTCAAATATTTTAATTACTGAAACCTGTCTCAGGGCAAGGAGTCCCTTGGAATAGAATTTTGACATAGCATTACGTTTTGGGCATGTTTCGTTCACAGTTTGTAATATTCTAATAATTTTTTATATTTTTTGTTAAAATATTTAAATTGTTATAGGTTCTCAGACGACAGAAATAGTAAATTATTATGAATTAAGAGGTATTCTTATTTTAATATTTCATTAAAAATATTAGTAGTCTATTGATAAGAGTATATTAATTTTTAGCAACATTCCAATCCAATGGTTTAATAAGCTAGTAACAAATTTTTCATTCTAAATATTAGATATAAAAAATTCTTGAAATATCACAAATATTTGAACCAAATAGCCTCTTTTTCTCATATCATATTTATCAAATCCTAGTGAATTCATACTTCTTATATCCTAGTGATTTGTATTCTTGTTGGAAGTCCATGTGATACCGGTACGAAGGAAGGTATATGGGAAAAAGGCTCACTACACTTTCTCTGTAAAAGAACTTGGCTGAGTTTAATGCAAGAAATCTGACTGCTCTTTCCAGTACCATGTAAATACTAGTTAAGTAACCCGTGCTACGCAACGGAACTTTTTTTTCAAATAATTTGTAAATAATAAAATACTTTTGTTTATAAATTAAATTTTTTAAATATGAAAAAAAGCATCAGAAGAGAAGCACAATTATAAAGTAAATATTTTAGTACAACATATCTGGCTCTATGAAATAAGAAAATTTTTAAATCATTTTTCATCGCAAAGTATTGTGTGCTTACTATATATTTTTCAAAGGCTTGTATTTATGATTACTGAAACCCCAAAAAATAAATTTCTATAATACAACAAAATCAATATTTGTAAATCGCAAAATTCTTTTTTTTTAGTTTTCTATATTTAGGATCACAATAGGTAGGAAAAAAAAATTTAGAAAAGAAATAAATAATACAAAAGGAGACAATAGTTAAGTAACCCGTGCTACGCAACGGAACTTTTTTTTCAAATAATTTGTAAATAATAAAATACTTTTGTTTATAAATTAAATTTTTTAAATATGAAAAAAAGCATCAGAAGAGAAGCACAATTATAAAGTAAATATTTTAGTACAACATATCTGGCTCTATGAAATAAGAAAATTTTTAAATCATTTTTCAGCGCAAAGTATTGTGTGCTTACTATATATTTTTCAAAGGCTTGTATTTATGATTACTGAAACCCCAAAAAATAAATTTCTATAATACAACAAAATCAATATTTGTAAATCGCAAAATTCTTTTTTTTTAGTTTTCTATATTTAGGATCACAATAGGTAGGAAAAAAAAATTTAGAAAAGAAATAAATAATACAAAGACGGTAAACAATCAAAGACAAAGAATAAAAATATTTTCATAAGGTAATTTCAAAAAACAGCATATAAGCAAATACTATTTATTTATAACTATCCAGATATAAAACCAATCTAAGAGAGTATGAACTTGAGAAAGATTTAAGGTGATTTTGCACCATCGAACGAAAAGAAGTAAAAGACCATACTTAGTATAGCTCCTAAGTCCGCTAGTTAAAGAGAATTGGTAAATGAATTTGTAGGGCAATAAGCAATAACCACAAATATGCACAATTACATCAAAATGAGCTTAAAATTTTACTATTGAAACTCCTCAGTCTAATACCATATAGACAATTAGACTATATATTATATTCAAAAATATTAAAGCTCTAAAGTATTTTGCATCATATTTACGAATAGTCGCCTGTATTGTAACAGAAGAATAGCGAAACCAAAAGTATTAACGCTTATAAATTCTTAGAAGCAAAATACAACGCAAACGTCTTCATCTTTTACGCAACGGAACTTTTTTTTCAAATAATTTGTAAATAATAAAATACTTTTGTTTATAAATTAAATTCTTTAAATATGAAAAAAAGCAGCAGAAGAGAAGCACAATTATAAAGTAAATATTTTAGTACAACATATCTGGCTCTATGAAATAAGAAAATGTTTAAATCGTTTTTCATCACAAAGTATTGTGTGGTTACTATATATTTTTCAAAGGCCTGTATTTATGATTACTGAAACCCGAAAAAATAAATTTCTATAATACAACAAAATCAATATTTGTAAATCGTAAAATTCTTTTTTTTTAGTTTTCTATATTTAGAATCACAATAGGTAGGAAAAAAAATTTAGAAAAGAAATAAATAATACAAAGACGGTAAACAATCAAAGACAAAGAATAAAAATATTTTCATAAGGTAATTTTAAAAAACAGCATATAAGCAAATACTATTTATTTAAGCATAAATATCCTCTCATTAGTAACAGAAGAATAGCGAAACCAAAAGTATTAACGCTTATAAATTCTTAGAAGCAAAATACAACGCAAACGTCTTCATCTATTAGAAGGCATTCTAAACTGAGCTTGCGTTTTTAAGTTGAGGCATTTTTGCCTCCTATATTTTGCTGATTCTGACTTTAATCCTACTATGTTGCTGTGTTGAATTTAAATCTTTCAGTAGAACAAATCCCATTGTGTGCTCCTGCATATTTGAGAAAGAGCAAGAATTCTATATATTACAATTTTCAAACATTATTTATAAAATATAACAACAAAATATTACAAAAAATAGAGAAAGCAAAAGAATAAAGTATTCACTTTTGATTCATCATTGTTGTACCTGCAATAGGAATCACCAAAGGATTCGTTTCATGTATTCAGATTGCAAAAAATTTCTGTAAAGACAATATTGCGAGTGCATCCTTCAGGCTTATCATTTTTATTTTTTATTAATATTCGTAATCCTTTACGTGAGGTGATGCGAGAAACTCCAACATAAAATTGCCCATCAACCAAATAGGAAAGCAATAAATTCGGAAGCAAAGCAATGTACACAAAAAAAGCAGCAATAAATGTAAGAAAATTTACAATATAAGATACTGATGATAAAAACCGTAATTTCATAACATTTTGGAAGCAAATACATGATACAAATATAAATTAAAATTATCAAGATCAAAATAAAAAAATTTAAGTTCGAAATAAAAATTTAGATTTAATTTAAAATTCAAAATTAATTTCTAAATTCAAATTAGAATTCAAAATATAATTTCTAATTATTTTAAAATTTTAATTTTCATATTAATTTCAGATTTAAATTGCTAAATATAAACCCTAAAATTAAAAACATATAAAATTGAAGGCTAAAAATTGATATACAAAAAAAGTGCTAAATAGGTAATGGCATGATAATTTCATTAATTCTACAATCACTTTTCATAGCTGCTATTTTATCGCGATGAAATAAAAAAAATTGGAAACGTAATTGCAAAAAAAAAAAGATTAGGAACCAAGATAAAAAGTAGCGAAAATATTGGGGATATAAATTTCTAATTTAGATTTAAAAATTTAAATTTTATAAGGGGCTAAGATCGCCTTATAAAAAAAGGTCAAATAAATGCTAATACGATAATTTTATTAATCAAAAAATAACTTGTAACAGTTGCCATGTAATCACAACGAAATTAAGAATACGAAAAATTGATTAAAAAAAAAAGTTAGGGATCAAAATAAAAAATAGTGCAACATTCGAAACCATAATATAATTAATCTTTAATTAAAATAGAGGCGGAATATATATCTATATGAGTTCGGCTGGGATACTATTGATAGCACTAAGGGTTTGATGCTATCGAGTTTTTCACTGTTAGATTTAATTCTGTGATTATTTTTATCCGTCAGATTATATTATTCAGCCAACCACTCATTCAATCCTAAGGTGTTTACATCATCCTAACTGCATATTTTTCAATTCAAGGGCTAAAAAACTAATAGGACTGTGTCATCGGTGTTATCGATAGTATTCCAGTTTAGTTACGCGGAGGCAGGGGAAGCCTCTGGTTCCTAATTCATATTCATCTGTTGGAATTGATATTCATAATAATAATAATATTATTATTGGTACAGTAATTCGTCGATGCATCGGGTGTTTTTTTTTAAAAAAAATCAATTTCATTTTTTTATCCGAAATGAGTAAAAAAATTATTTAAAAAAAGTTAGGGAATACTGAAAAAGGTAGCAAAAAAGAAAATTGTATATATAAAACTCAAATAAAGTTAAGGAATATCTGCTAATAACAAAAGAGGATGGCAAAGTTTAATAAAAGATAATATACATATATACAAAGGGTAAGAAAACACAGCGAAATCTAGTGTAAACTAAATATTTATGAAATTAGACAATTATGTAGTTGCTAATAACAAAAGAGACCAGGCAAACATAAAAAAACATAATATAAATATACAGCAAGTATCAGTAGTTTCAATACTCCCAAAAGTGGTATCCAGTTCCTTAAGTTTGCAAAATAACCATCAACAGTAAAGATTATATTTCTTCGGTATCTGATGCGCTGTCTTCGATACAACTGCAAATTACAGGGAAAAAATTATGATTATTTGTTTAGCACAAGTGCGGAAGTATTAGGAACTAATTTATTAAGCTGAAAAAAGGGAAAAAATAAACTTCATCAGCAAACGGTTGCTTACTAAGTAAGCCATCCAAATATAACCGGTCTTATATACAAATGGTAATAAATCAGCCGATACCTTATCAGCCACAATAATCAAGTATACTATTTGAGGAACGACATCATTACCGCCCCCCCAAAATAACATTTACGCCAACGCAAAACATCCAAATGCTTTACGAACTCTAGATTTAGAATTCAATAGACACGAAGCTGCGACATCATTAACTTCTACGACAATAGGAAAGAAAGGCATTTTTCTTAAAAATTTAGAAGTACAAAGACAACCTGTAAAAACCGAATATAGACCCAACCACAGCATGCATAAAATACCAGCAGAATTTCTACATCTAACCAGCAGAGTTCTCATAGGCTACAACGGTTGCCAAGTGGCCAGTAAAGCTGCCGGGCCTTTTGCGACCAATACTCACATAGCAAGCTGAGCCATTATCGTCTCATGCCAAAACAGAAAGTAAAGCTTTAAAAAAAAAACCTAAGACCATAACAAAGTAAGCAATAGTACCTGTAAACTTTAAAAACCCAGAGGCAGCTATAACTGCAGCCTCTTTTTTTTGATGCACAGATAGCAAAGAGCTTTAATCCAAACCAAACAGAGGGAAAAAATTAGAGCATCGATTTATGCAAATGCAGCAAATCAAAAACAAACATGTATACTAACTCAGCGGGCATGCAAGCATTTGGAAGCTTTTGTAGGCTGCAGGACTTGGCATAAGACCAGTGAACCCGCCATGCCTAAAAAAAACCCACAAATTTATACACCGGATGCAAACCGACGCCACCATTGCCGCTGCAAAACCAATTACGCTCCCTTTTTTTTCTAAAAAAAGAAAGTTTTTTTTTTTTGCAAACAATTTACGAAACCGAGAGGAAATCGCAAGCAAAACCAGAAGGAATTGGAAATAGTATAAAGCTGCAATCAACAATAACAGGCAAGATCAACCAACACCGGCACCAACGCACAGAAAATAGGAACAAACAAAACCAACTACCAGGAATTACATATAACTATTGTTAAGTAAAAGACAAAGCTATAATGCGAACTATTATTTGCATCCTGCCTGAAACAAAGAGTAAAAATTTTGGAACATAAAGCCTCCATTTGAAAGCCTCCATGTTGTACCAAACATGTAGAAGCAATCGATGTGATTGTGTCAACCTCAAAATTATTTATGTGTATCATTAACCTGCATTTTTTTTTTCTACGCTCCTCCGACAATAGGCTCATCATAAACTCAAACCATATATTGAAATACGAATAATAGTAAAAACATATCAACATTTAAAAGAGCTCCTAAATGAAGGCCATCGCAAACATGAAAAAGCAATTTTCTAGTGACCTTAGATGCAAACAACATGCAAAGAGCCACATAAAGTATGAGAAAGTAATTAATCTCTGAGAGTTTATGAAATATTCTGAATTTATCGAGAAGGTGCAAAGTAATTTTTTTTCTCTAAGAGAAAGATCTAAGTTCATTTATTTTTTTGAAATAAAATCCGAACATAAAATTATGAGCACCAACCATCAACAACAACAGGCAAGAAGCAGCGAAACAGCAGCAGACAGCAAGAAATATGTAACAGCAAAAGGTAGGATTTCATAGGTGCCCAACACCGGCACCAACGCCCGCAAACAGTAACAACCAAAACCAGCCACAAAACACCTACATATTACTATCGTTAGCTAAAAGCCGAAGCTATAATGCGCACAATTATTTGCATTCTAACGGAACACTATTTTCCTTATCTTACAATACGCGCCGCTGCTAACTAAAGCCAAAACTATCTACACTATTTCAGTACGCAAACCCCCAAAAAAAGGCAAGGCATGCAGTCAAAGCCCAACAAAGTATCAAGCGCCATAACCAGGCGGCGCCATGGGATCCTCTTCCGATTCGGCAGCACTGCTATTTTCAGCCGGCGCCATAGCATGCGAGCGATCAAGCAGATCGTGGAACTCAGTAGCTAACTTTTTGAGCTCGCTACGCTCAGCAACATAGCGCTCATTCTCAGCCAAGAGGTCATTATAGCACCCCCGAATAAGGTTGTAATCATTTTTCAGGCGCCTAAATTTTTTCCTAGCCGCGACACGATCTGTGGAAACCCGGGTGTACAGATTTTCGAAAAAATTTTTATCTTCAAAGTTGAAGTCGTTAACTTCAAAAGAAAGCTCATCGCACAGCTTTCCAACAGACCGGCGTGCAGCATCTTCTTCGGCTTGATCAATATTACAACACGGCTTACTCCAAGTTCTCACAGACTCTGTTCCACTGCCGACTCTAACGAAGTCAACTTCAGAGTAAACACTAATCATGCCTTCTTCATCCTCAACCGGCACACCGTATATCGGTGTCGGCAGAGAATATCGCTGGCATATATCACGAAGCAATTCACGGAAACAAATAGTAACAACCACCGGCGCCATAACAGGTTCCAAACCGGGCACTAAACATCAAAAGCATGCAATCAATACACAGGTAAATACATCAGTAACGCAACAAAAAGGAAGCAAGTAGGTACCTTGTAATCTAGTAAATCATCAGGCGATATAACAGGAATAGGAGAGCTCCCACCAATCCACCACCGCCATTTCGGGGAAAAAAAATGCAAACATACATAGACAAACAGCAAGAAATCAGCACACAGCACGCCGAACATCCCGAGGAACTAAAGAACAGCAAATAGACGCACCTATATCTGTTTTATCCGGGCAGGCAGCAGCACAGCGGCAGCCACACACCTCACGACACCAGGCCCGGCAAACCCAGCCAACGGTAGGAGCAGAACAACAAAGATCTAACCGAGAAGAAGAGCACAAAAGCGTAGGAAAAGCATGAGGAGGAAACGAAGAGCAAAGGCGGTATCCACAGCAGAGCAAGGAGGCCAGTTTAAGGACAAAAAAGAAGGGGATAAAAAGGAGAGGCCCCAAGGGCAAAATCGAGAAAGCGCACACCCCGGCAAATCCGGCTAAACCCCCCAGCCGTCTACACCAGCAGCGCATTTCGCACCGCCATGGCGAGTTGCTGAAGGCCACGTCCACCCACCCACTCTGCAATCGTCACGGGAAACACGGCAGTAACGGCGTCTGCCCACAGCGACGACGGCGCAGGAGAGGGCGAACCCAAGACGGAAGGGCAAATCGAGACGGCGAAAGCCCCAACGGATTAATCCCGCATTGATTGCCGAAAAGACGCCGAGACCAAAAGTCGCAAAGGACCCGCGGGATACGGCCAGCCCGGCGAGCCGCCGGAGGCGGCGTCGGCACCCCAGCCACGTTCTGCATTGATGGCCGAACAGATGCCGCGCCCAAAAGTCCTAAAGGGCCCGCGCGATGCGGAGAGGCCCCATTGATGGCCGAACAGATGCCGCACCCAAAAGTCGTAAAGGGCCCGCGGAATGCGGAGAGGGCCCGAAGCCCCCCCCAGGTTCCCAATTCATATATTGATAAACAAGAGTGCATGGAGAAGAGAAAATAAAATTTTGTAGGGGTTCAAGTTCATGAATGCTTCACATATAAACAATGTTCATGTTTCCCGATCAAGGATTTTTGCACCTATCAACAATCGTTCACAGTGCCGACCATGCTGATAAGCCCGTGTTACCCTATGGCTACTGTGTCGACATATCAAAGAGGATTTCGTGACGAAACGTGCCACACCGTTTGGCGACGCACTAGCATACTCCGAACGACACACTCACGCGACAAACTGTTCGTCTCGACTATCCCTCGAATAAATAAGAAAGAATGTCTTGGATAAAATAATCCTACTTCATCAGAATGATTTACTGCTCATAGCAAAAGTCTATTAATATTCACATAGCTATCCTTCTCAAGTAGTATAGAAGAAAAGATTAATGGCCATGGGATGCGTCCTTAGCAAATATTTAATATTCAATATCTTAGAAGAAAGATTTATCCCGAGGTTTGTGAAGGAGGTCACGGGAGTTTGGGAGTATATGCCGAAAAATAGCACCGACGGGGCAGCTGAGAAGGACCTGGCTAGTGAGGCCGCAAGTTGGTGGATGATTTGGCGAAAAAGAATTAATATGATTTTTAGGGCGCCTTAGTAGTTATTAAACGAATTCGTAAATGATAAGAGAATGAGCTAAGTTTTGCAGCTGTTTTGAGAGAGAGCTGTAAACTTTTTTTTTTGTTCCTCTCTTTTGCTTTAGTTTTTTCTATGCTTATATAGCTGTTTGATTTACTCGAGGCCTCATTGCCTTAACATCTGTAGTAGAATTTATTTTCCGAATGAATGAATGGCCCTAAACGGGCCGTGTAAATACAGGTCACTGCAGAATGGATGGTAGCGGTACAATTAAAAGGTACAACCAAGTTGGGCCACACAGAGAATGAACGGGCCCACTGATGACCTCGCCCGCAAAGATAACAAATGGGGTGGGGCCCGCCACGTCCTTCCTTTCAGGTCCGGCCCACTAACCCGGTACAGCTGACGCGGGCAAAAGCGGCTTGGGGCGGACCCGTACCCGAAAATCGGATCCCCGGCCAGTGAATTATCACTGCAACACACCCGAACCCACAGTTGAGAAAAGTGCCGTGGACATGCACAAGGATGCTTTCAACCAAAAGTCCAAAATGAGTTCTCTGAATTTTAATTTTCAGAGCAAATATTATCTGTATACTTATAATATAGGTATAAATTTTATATTTTGACTCTCAAACAGTCAAATGCCTAAATTTGCTCGTCTTATCAACCTAATTTTTATTGTACCAAAAAATCAGAAAAAAAAATTCAATTATCATATGATTAGGTACAAAATGTACACCCTCTAATAGAGTGTACGTACAACATTTTTCGGACATCCATCTCCTCGAACAAAATAACTAATTTAATAGTTTGTTTAATCTTGTGTCTTGCAAAATTCAAAACAAAAAAAACACTATTTCTTCTAGGAGGAATGTTATATATACACTAAAAAATAAGGTGTAGGTTTTATACCCTTCCATCAAACTATCAAAGCATCCTTTTGAATTTCTAATACTACAAAAAAAATTATAAGACTATTATAAAATTATTGGTTCTTAGGTGAATAATATGTAAAATTAAACTAATTTTTCAGAGTAAATTATATTACATTTTGGTACAAATGTATATAACTTATTTAAACTATAAACTATTTTGGTTTGACTACCTACTTTTGTAAATTTTTAATTTTAATATTTAAAATTTTAATTTATTTGATTTAAGTCATTTCATGATTCTTCAATATAAAATTTAAGCTAATTATTTACTTTAATAAAATTTCTATTATATGAATTGCATCAAATATGCTATTTAAGTTTGTAAAGATAAGCGACACATTCAAATTTTGAAGCTAAATAACCATCAACTAGCTCAAATTAAAAAAAATTAAAGATTCGACGACAAAATTAAATTTTTAAATAGTAGATAATCAGATTAAAAATGAGTAATAATTTTTTTTGAGAGAAAGATAACAAACTACTAAAATAAATTCAGCTAAAAATATAAAAAACTAATTAAACTCAGAATCTCCGGCATCAAACATTAAGTTTTTTGATGCTGCGCTAGATACAGTGGATCAAAATAATAAGTAATAGTGAAAAGATAAATAATAAGCTCTTATTCCCCTCTTTATATTCAAACGTTATTTTTGGAATTGAATAATTGTAGTTCTCCATAGTTAGAAATAAGGGGGAATAAGGGTGGAACGATTGTTCCACCCTCCTCCCGGAATAAGCTTGTTTCCAAGTGGGAACAAACTTAGTTAAAATTTAAATCTAATTTTAATTATTATATTAACTTATTAATTAATCTAATCAATGTATTTAAGTCATTATCTATTGTTTAAATAGTTAAGTAATTAATTAATTTATTATTTATGTTAATTAGTTTATTAAGAATTAATTATTTAATGTGTTTATCTAGTAACTAATATTTATATTGGTCAACTAATTAAATTAATTTCTTAACAAATCATCTAAATAATTACATAATTTACTAATTAATTAAAAATTAAGTTATATTTTATATTTAATTAAATAACTAATTAATATAATTAATTAATTAATATATTTTTAATTATCTTATACAATATTCATAACTAATAAATTTTTAATTTTATTTTTAATTAATATTTTGATATTAATTAGATAAAATATTATTAATTTAAAATTATAACTATTGTTATTTCTTTTATTTCATCTAACTTCCTGCTTATTTTAATGAAGTCTTACACCCCGTTTGGTTCGGGGATAAGGGAAGAGATAAACTTTTATCCCCCTTTATACCTAAACGTAATTTTACATCCGAAAATAGTAATTTTCGGGTACTTGAAATAAGCTAGTATAATTGTTCCTATTTATATCCTAATTTTTTATATATAACTAGACACTATTTTTTTTATTTCATATTATCTATCTAAACACTAATTTTTTTATCTTCAAAAATAATTTAATTTTTATTCGAACGTTATTTTTTTTATACCTACACGACCCGACCCCACTTATATCGATTTCTGAAATAGCTAGTTATTACTTAAAGAAACTGATCCCACCCGCGAGAGGATTCCCGACGCATAATATTCCCAGCAGCCACAAGAAAGGCACACTCGCCACCACATGGGACAGTCTGGCGACTGAGCTCTCAGCCTCACACTCTCCGAGTCCGATCGACGGATACCCCCTCATCGACCTCACCATTCCCTCATCCTCTCCCTCTCCCTCCCATCCTCCTCTCTCTCTCTCTCTCTCTCTCTCTCTCTCCTCCTCCTCTTAACCCTAAGCCCTCCTCCCTTTCCTAGTGCGGACACCTCGACCTCTCCATGGCGCCTCTCCTCGAATCCGTGTGGCAGGTACCGTTTACGCGCGAATCGTTGATTCACCGATGCATGTTTTCATTCCCGAGCTGAGATTTAGAGGAGTTGTTGAGGATGAGAGTAGGAGGATTTAGGAATGTGGCTTTTTAGGTTGATCTGAATTTGGGTTTGTAGCTGTTGGGGATTTGGAATGGGGAATATGGTGCTTATGAGAATTTTGGTGAGGGTTCTAGTGTTGGCTTGTGCATCTCTAGTATGTTTGGAGTAGCATTTAGATGCGGAGCTTGTTTTGGTGTGGTTTTTGTGATTTTTGTGTAGCTGCACTAGTAAATTGTTTATCAGATTCATAATGTTGAGGCTCGCGCGGCTTCAGAGCACATTTAGAGTTTGAATTGAGAAGGAAGATACCGCAAATATAGATTTTTCATAGTTTAGGGGCACTAATGAGTACCCGGGATCAAATGCAGAACACCGATCTCTGTGATGTTTTAAAATTAGATTAAGCGCCGTGCAAGTAGCCTAGCACCAACTTACTGGAAACTGCTTCTGGATTCCTAGCGTAAACTAATCAAAAAAGAGAGGGATGCGAAATGCCAAGCTTTTGGGATAGTTCATGAGTCGGCAAAACCACCTTTTTCATGCAATTTAGGTTCAATACGACCAAAATAATCCTTTTGTGAGAACTCTTCGAGGCATAGTAATCGTACATGCGGGGAGATTGCTAGCGATTGATTTAGACAATTGTTGTCATCTTTAGGTGCTGTTACTTCGAAGAGCCTAACATTACCCAATCCATTGCAGTTTGTCTTCTTTACTTTCAATATCTATAGCTGTCTTTGTCAAATAACAGCTGTTTCTTTTCATTGATATTTACTTGTGTTTTTTCTGCTGCAGTATCTGATCACTAATTTCAGTGAATTTCAATTGGCAACCTTGGGCACTTTCATAATACATGAAAGTGTCTTCTTTTTGTCCGGCCTTCCATCTTTGCTCTTTGAGAGGTCTGGGCTTTTCAGCAAATACAAAATTCAGGTCCGCTCTACTTTACCTTTGTTGACGTTGAAGAAACTGTACATGTTTTTCATGCATTTCTTTGCACTTAGGGTTGTCAATGACCTTCATAGAATTTACTGTATATTCTCATTCTTCATATTTTCAGCAGGCAACTAGTAGTATTATCATGTTATACTAACTTTAACTTGGTTTGTTAATATCACAGGCTGTTTTTTTTTTCCACATTAATTGCGATTTGTTTGGAAGATTTATCTTTGACTAGCAACATGTAATTCTTTGCAGAAAAAAGCTAACACCCCTGCTTCACAAGACAAATGCGTTCTGCGTCTAATTCTGTATCATATCTGCGTGAACTTACCGCTTATGATTGTGTCCTACCCAGCTTTCAAATTCATGGGCCTGAAAAGCAGTGTACCATTGCCGCCTTGGTATTCACTAGCTTCCTTGAATGTTGAAGTTTATAAATATTGCTCGTCTGCGTATTCAATCTTTCTTATCAGTTTTTTCTTTTCCTATCGAAGTTTTCTCTGAAAAAATGTTATTGCAAGAAACTTATAGGCATTTTTTATATAACGACTATATTTTTTTTTTGAGTAAAAACATGCTGAAGTGAAACTTATTAATATTGGAATAAAGGAATACTTGTATATATAAGTTTTTTGAATTGTTAGTTATCTCTTTCTGTAGGACTGTTGTCCTTTCTCAAATTCTTTTCTACTTCATCTTGGAGGATTTTGTATTCTACTGGGGGCACAGGATTCTGCATACAAAATGGTTGTACCAGCATATTCATAGTATTCATCATGAGTAAGTAGTATCATTTCCTTACATCATTCCTTCATTACATTTTTATTCCTCTTATATTAGGACATATGTGCAGATATGCTACACCTTTTGGATTGACTTCCGAGTATGCCCATCCTGCTGAAATATTATTCCTTGGCTTTGCTACCGTTGTTGGACCTGCTCTTACTGGGCCTCACCTGTTGACTTTGTGGCTGTGGGTGGTATTAAGAGTCTTGGAGACAGTTGAGGCTCACAGTGGATATCACTTCCCATGGAGTCCATCAAATTTCTTGCCACTGTATGGAGGGTTAGTAATGCTTTGCCTATAGGTTGCTTGGGCCTTTTTCCTGTGCTCTTATCATGCACTTATCATGACTTGACACTTAATTGTTGCTTTTGTAGTGCCGACTTTCATGACTACCATCACCGTTTGCTTTATACCAAGTCCGGAAACTACTCATCTACTTTCGTCTACATGGACTGGTGAGTGTTTCTCTCTTGTTCTATCCACCGTTTGATTAGCTAGAGAAGCAGTAAGTGTACGTGGTGAGAAAGCTTTTTGCTGTGACGAATTTATTATAAGTAGTTACAAACCACTTGGCTGTCCTCTTAGCAAAAGTTAAAATTGTTTCTCTAATAAACTAGCACAGATTGGTTTGCCTCTACTTTGAAATTATGATGTTTGGGGCCATAACAAAGGAAAAGGAAAGGGTAAAAACGTCGACCTTATCTGAACTATATTGCACTTTGAAATGGGTGCTTGAACTGAAAAGGTCTTCATTTTACTACTGAAATAGGTACATAGGAATTTCTAATGAATCTTCAGGCTAAGTATGTCTAAGATTAGAAAAAGGGCATGCAGTCTTACTTAAGCAAAACATAAAAATTAAGAAACAATTGTATTTGAGGACCACAAGAGTCAAAAATGGGGATCGCTACCTTGGATCTGTAGCTCAGCTAGAAAAACAGATTGAAGAGGATAGAGGTGTTAAATCTTTAAAACGGAGAAGAGTTATCTGGACAATATTGCACGAGGAACATGTTAACTTATTGTTGGGAGTTGCTATGATAATAGCAACTCGAAGTGGTAAACTTATGGAACCAGGGATCACCTCCCTAGTGATTATGAAGCAAAACCCCTCTCTCTCTCTCTCTCTCTCTCTCTCTCTCTCTCAATGCTATGAAGCTGTTTGAGTGAGACCTCACTCTAATTTTTGGAACATGTATGACATTCTTCCTACTGGTAGTTTCCTTTCAAGTTTGACGGCTCCTGGTGTGATTAAAAAAGCATGGTGTTCTCATGTAATAATGTGTGCTTCTTACGCCCTGACTTCCAGTACTTCAAAATCTCTGAAAGTATAAAGTGTACTGTTTGTCCCTGTATAACTCTCTCACGCCCTGACTTCCGTGCAGTGCTTGTTGATTTGTGTACAATTTCCACACTTATCGTACTCCAATGCTTCATATCTCATTACGTTCGGCATAGAATTATAAGTAATTTGATAATGCTTATGTTTCTTCCTTCTTATTTTGTGATTGAACAAGTTCATTTTGTAGGTTTTCATTCATGAAGTTATCATGATAATCAATTGTACCTTTCCTTGTTCTTTATCAGGTTATTCGGCACCGACAAAGGCTACCGCAAGCTGAAGGCCCTTGAGGATGAACAAAGGAAACAATTATAGATTGCAGAAGGTCGACTCTTTCTCACTTCCGGTGGCAACTCCTGAATCCTGATAGCATATGAACGAGTTAGATCTGTTGTACCTAGATTTCTTTCATTTGGATAGTACATGATCAGGCTTAACAACTGTCATAATTGGACGCCTATGATTGAGTTGTTGGTTGCCCTTTCTCAAGAATGGATGGGTCTTTCCGATGTACGGCCCATGTTGGTGTAATTATGTGTGCAGAACTCCCTCTAAGTTTCCTTACTGAAGATGAGTAGTTCTGTTAAAAGGCTTTGTTGCATATTATTGTTCAAATCCAGGAAAAATCTGATGATTCCAGCTAATCTTTCCTGGGTCAAATACTTGAATGTTGAGATGATATTGATTTTAGTTTTGATGGATTAGATGCATGCTTTGGTAGCTTCAATCGTGTGATCTATGTATTATTGGAAAAGTTTAGTTAATCCTTATTGGAGAATTTAGTGCACCAGGAGCCCTCAGCTTCTTGCGGCAGTGGCAACAAAAGTGTGTTTTCTATGCTCCTTTTTGCCTTCTTGTTTGTTCCAAAAAGAGTGGCCTATTGAACAGTAGACCATTTTTAAGCTGAAAGAGGCGAGCCAAACAGCGGAAGCCTCCTTATCTTATTCTACTTGTACATCTAGAGAAAGTGTGATAGGAAAATGTAAGTTAAATTTAGGTTGGTGGGGATATATGGCCTAATATTTTCTCATTGGGTTCGATAAATAGAAAATCTCGTGTTTTTGCTGTGTCTAAAACTAGATATAATGAGTTTTGATCTTTAAGTTGAAAATTTCTATTCGAAGTTTCTATATTGCATGGACTATTAGGAGAGTTTTGAAGAGAACCATTTGGGCTAGTTTGGTTCATAGACTATGAAATCGAAATAGTAAATAGTTGTTTGTTTTATAGGATATTTCAATATGGAATGGAAATAATCTAATCTTTTTATGGCTTAATTCGGTTTTGATTTTTGAATTGGTCTATTCCAAAATAAATCACTCAAATTTTTTTCTCACGTACACCTCTCTCCACTCTTCCTTCATCACTCCTCTTCCTAAAACAAAATCGTCAAAATATTTTTGAATAATTCAGCATTTCATTTTTTCATTCCAATACAATCTAATTTTATTTTTTATTTCTATTTCAATCATGAACCTAACATATCTTCAATGTTTTGTTAAACATTATCGGAAAAAAAAATAAATTTAGAGTGAGTTTTCACATATGAATCTTTGATCGTGAGTCCGGGCATCTAATTTACCATGATTTTTTGCATCTTCATGTTTGGATCTGTTGCCTAAAATTAATGAAGAGAAATCAATTATGTACTCCACATTTGTAAACATTGGTATGCTTAATATAACTGGCGCGCGAATCATGTGGTAGATCACTATGCCGAATTTGTAAGCTAAACTACTGGTGATTAATGAGTAATTGTCGTAGATGACTACTACATGTCTAGTAATAAGGTGACACACTCATTAATAGAGAGAGAGAGAGAGAGAGAGAGAGTCAGTGCTTCTTATTTGCTTAAAAACGTGTGACAATTAATGACATAGACTCTAAATCTAAGACTCCTAGTCTCAACTACACCCAATTAATGCGTTGAAATTATAAAGGATATGACCTTTACAATCGAGGACAATTTGCTCATATATACTGAGTAATTAATGGAGAGATCTCCCATATTAATCCAAAGTTTGGTACAGTAGCATCTAATACTTGTAATTAAGAGCTGACCTTCAAAATAGACTTACTAAGAAGGCAATTGTAGGCACCAAATTTAACCAATCTATACAATCAAAATATAAAATGCCACAACTTTGACAAATGTGGACATTTTGATTCCAAATGGCAATATATAAACACAATCTTTTATTTTCTTTTTTTTTCTTAAGAAGCCAATAATATTGCACAATTCAATTTAACTTTTTTTTTTTAGACACAATTCAATTTTTTCGAACCTGCGAAGCTTAATTTACACTAAAATTTTCTTACCAATATATGCTAGCAATCAGAAATATTTAGGTTTTGCTACTACTACGAGTATGTATAGAGAAAAAGTGATTTTTAAAATAAATTAACGTCATTTCAAACAACTCTACGTAGGTAATACTGACGCATAATTAATTAGCTCCAGCTGGGCCAAAAAGATTTTTGAAAACACCATCAATTAGCGCAATCAAATAATTCAAACTTAGCATCTTACTCAAGATCTCGAAGGGAGAATCTTTTTCATTAAACAAATGTATGGTTCCTTTGTTGTTACACGAATATTTCCACACCCACACATTTCTTTCGTGGCGACAATGACCCCCCTAATTCGTGACGTATAAGCTGGTCAATCCCCGGGAATGTATTGTGCTCCCCCTCAATTAGTCAATGATTAATTCACAACAATAATAAAAAAAACCCAATCGATCGATTTAATGGGCTTAATTTATCATATCAATCGTTATCACAAACAACGCAACTAGCTAGCCAATCCCACAGGTGGCTTCTAGGAAAAAGCAGCTGCTGCGTTAAAAAGCGCTTCACGTGAAAACGAGATTTAGTTCGCGTCAAAAGACAAGGGACGATAAAGATATATATGCATATATGGTGATAATTAAGTATCCATCATCAGTGACATGCACACACACATACATAGAATTAAGTACTGTTGGGAGTGGGATACATTGCTTTAAAACCAAAAGGTCTTTGGGATTTTAACTTCGTATATATTTTGTTCATTGGAGAGGGAGCAAATGGGGCTTGTCGTTTTCTTGGGGTCCAACGTTTTGCTAGAGTTAGTGCACGTGAATGCACAGATCATATTTTTCTCAAATAATACTATATATATATATATATATATATACGTACGTATAAACTCTACAACAGTTTACAAAAATACATACGAATATATACTAAATATTAGTGAAAAAGAGGAGCAATTACATGAAGGAGGAAAGATTAATATGCATAATTTACGAGAGCACAAATTTAAAATCCATCGATTAAATTTCGTGGCTAGTAATTAATTAAACTGTTATACAATTTGTTTACAAGTGTAAAATTTATGCAGTTTGCTTATGTTTTACCCCCTCTCTTTACTTTGATAAATTACTAACAATTATTTGTAGTAGCTTTCATGTAGTTTACTATATATTTTCTCAAGTTTGAAACTCGAAGTAGCGTATCTAGCTAGATCGATGAGCTTCAAGCTTAGGAAACATCTTTCCATAAAAAACAAAAGGTTAGACCTTCTAGAAATCATAGAAACTAATGCCTAGATCCTAATCCTTCCATACTTACCTAATTTATGATAGTAGAAAATTACCTGAGTTTCTTTAATTGCCGTCCAAAATATATATATATATATATATATATATATATATATATATATATATATATTTATATACACTCGTCAGATAATTAATTTTTGAGTCTTTAATCTTATTTGCTACCATGATAAATAAATAAAAAATTAAAAAAAAACCAGTAGCTTAAGCCTTAGAAAGGTTATTTCACGTGGTACTAGAATATGGTTTTTTGAGTTTAAGATTTTTCAGGCTTTTAAATTAATATAATTCTTCCTTAGAAAAGGAAAAAAAAATATAAATTAGATTTCAAACAAATTAATTAATGTATTGGGCGTGAGGTGTTAAAAAAAAGGGGTCGGCTCAAGATCTACCATATTTATAGTTCAAGTTCTGGACCTAGCTGCTTATCATTTTGGCATATTTTCCACAAGTAAAACAAAGAATATATAGCTTCAAATATTGCGAGAATTAATTGTTACATAAGTAATTGGAACTCCATCAAATATGGAAGAATATTAAAGTGTCCTAGTGTTTGAAGAGTTTTAGTAAAAAAATCTCCGAAGTAGATAGAAGAAACTTAAACTGCATTATTCTACAAAATGATTGCCTTAATTTTCATGTATCAAAAGTAATTTTTAAAATATTTTGGAAAATGAATATCTGAAGTTAATAATTAAAATACCGATCGACCATTACTAACGCAAGTGATAAAGGGCTTAACGGTTGATATCCAAGTTTCCAAGTTCGAAACCTATTTGCTTCATATTTTCAGCTAAATTCATTTCTGAAGAAAAAAAAACAAAGCGCACGGATAGCACATATATATGCTAGTCCAGTCATAATTGTGATTACTATTATTAATATACATTTTACAGTTTTTCTCTATATACTAAAATGGGAAGTACTAGATTGAATTTTTTTGCGTTCGCGGCTTAGAACCATGCATATTTCTATTTTTCGCTATAACAAGGGGGTATAAAACTTTTGTATTCGCCAAAATTGTATGTTAGGAGTGGTGGTACTTTAAGCAAAAATATACACCGAACCAAACATGCCCAGTGTATAAGAAAAAAACAACACTAGTGCCAAAAAAAACACGGAAAGATATAAACGGGGATAAGTCCAACAGTGATGGCATCAACTCTTTGTGTAAGTGTCATGGGGCCTCTCAAAAAACAGATACCCTGTCAAATTTAACGCTTTAGTCGACCCACATGATACAACATCAACATGTCAAATAATTGGAACTAAAATATAACAGAAACCTCTCTTAAGCATTGGATAATCCAAAAGCTCGTACTAAATAATGGGACTGGCCATATAGAAGAAAAACTAAAAAATATTCTCTCACAGCACTTCAAGTACCATCTACATTACCTAGCTATTTATTTAGCTAACAAAAGATTGTTGAACTGTTCTCAGCTTCAGTCCAACTCGCTCCTGTGTAAAGGTAGGAAAAAAAAGAAAAAAATCCAAATGATACCACTTATGAAGCCAAAATACTCTCTCTCTCTCTCTCTCTCTCTCTCTCTCTCTAATATGAAATGATACCACAACCATATTATATGCTTGAATCAATAATATGAAATATCTATCAGAAATGATGTGTTACTCATAGGAACTTTATAAAATAAAACATGAAGAATGGTTGAACCAAGTTTTAAGAGATATAAGAATTAAAATATACCTTTGAGGCCCAGTTGCCTCAGGTTGTAGCACAGTTCAAATTCCTTTTGAATGAAGCGGTAGCATGCTATCTTTTCTCAACAAAAAAACAAAGAAAAGAAAAAAAGAAGAAGAAGAAAAAATTAAAATATACATGTTTTTGAACCGATTGATGCACTTTAGATAGTGAAAAGCATTTGGTCTTAAACTTATTAGATTAAACAATTACTTATGTTTTCCAGTGATTGAGTGTCATATCATAGCCACTCACCGCTCGTATTATCTCTAGTCGTTTCTATTCTTAGTGTTTATTGGAGACCCTATTTCTTTGTTGTGTAGGGAAACCAGGAGGTTAAAGGACATTGGCCTTATCTTCATTAAAGTTTTACGTAAATTGAGAATGGAGACATTTGAAGTAAAACCTCTACAAAGGACAACTCGAGAAGTGTTTTGTTTCTCTTAGCAACACCAAGTCCTTAATATTGAGTACTAATTATTTAAATTGATTGTTATTGTTAGTGTATTTAGCCTTTCTCAGTTGTCTGATACTCTGAAGCTAATGGTAAGGTATATGCCATGCCTTGTTACTACTTGACAGTTATAACTAAGCAAATATATATAGCCGAACTCGCCTTTTCTTGTGGAAGATCCAAAGAAGATAATGAGCATTAACTATGAATTCTTAAGTTGTTCCACCACTATTGCTTAGTCATGACACTGCACATGATCACTCAACTTAAAATAAATATCTCATTATCTTTGCCTATAGATTATTGATCAATCGCATGTAGCGCCAAAATGTTTAATTTTTTTTTTATCGAGGATCATTTAATCGTATAAGTGGAAATATTTAAATGCATAGGAAAAGTATAATGGGAAAGGAATTAGACAAAGGTCACAAGACAAGAGACTAGCAAGTATATATACATATATTTGTGATTAAATGACCCCTTTGCATTGACTAATCTTGAATGATGTGACATAAGGATTCTAATCACATTCACTTGGCATACAAAACAAGTAAACTTATTTCTTTATTAAGCCTATGCTCTTGGAATGATCAAGTTAACAATGCTACGAAGCCAGTAATTAATACTGTAATTAGTATTGAGTCTTCAAGGCCAAATAGATTAGAGTATACAGGCACAGTGAGTGTATTTGTTTATTATCATGTGGCCACGATTAATTAAGTTGTCATCCATGTTTTGAGTAGTTTGTTAAATCCGTGTACAGTGATTGTGCCAAACTTTCTCTTAACTATAATATGAGAATCATGGCAGGTTATATACATTATTTATCAACTGGGAGTGTAAAAACTAGAATGTGGTTGAACAAGTGGTGGTTAGGAGTAGGGCCTTTTGCAGCTGTCCTAACTTTGGTGATATAATAACAAACTAATTTTCAATTTATTGGTCTTGATTTGGTCACTTAATTGTAATCTAATTAATTATCTAGAGAAAACATGATTAATTTTAATCTTACACGGGAATACAAGCTGCCTTGTGGTGACAAAGATAGCTATAATAGGCCACTATATATGGCAGGTGAAAGGGGGGAAAAAAAAAAGAAAAACTAGTACACAGGTAAAAACTAGAAAAGCCTTCACTCAAACCAGGCAAATATACAAGCACCCACCACTACAACAACCTTGAGGAGACTTTTTAGCTAAGCTTATTATCCATAGATCGGCCCTCATGCAACATTCTATTTTTTCCCAGATCTTGGGTATAGATGATCACCTCCATCTACATCAAATTTTCTAAAAGTTCGTTTCGTCACGAAACAATCTAAGCATCTCTGAGTTGTGAGTCTTCCTTAGATCTTCTTATTGACCTATATATGCACAGCGTAGTAATGGAGCAAACCAAGTACAACTGGATGTGGGCTAGAAGGCAATTGAGTGAAGGGCCTCTCCTTGGCTCCTCATCGATTCAAAGAATTCCTATCCCTTCCTCCTATCATGAGTCATGGGAAGAACAAGCATTTGAGAATGATTCCATCGGCCACTTAGGGGCCTACACATGGCCTCCAAGATCCTATTCATGCAGCTTTTGTCGAAGAGAATTCCGATCAGCTCAAGCTCTGGGCGGCCACATGAACGTGCATCGAAGGGATCGAGCGAGGCTTAAGCAGTTATCTTCAAGCCCTAGCAGTATCGAAGACCAAGAGAATAATCAACAAGACCGCCAAAATACTAGTACTCCATTAGGACACTCACATCAGGTTAGTTCTCTAGCATACAGCACCCCCTCAAACCCTAATTGTGGTGTTGTGGCATCACTTATCTCTTCAAGGGTTTCAGAAGATAGTGATCACACCTTGGTTTCTCCTCCTTCCTATTCTTCATCTCTCATCAAGGAGAACACAAAGGAACAACTTCTTCCTACCGAGCGATCCCTCAGTGATCCAGCTCAAGTTGTGATGTTGGAGTTGAATCTTGGGAGGGAGAACTCAAAGCAAAGGGAAGCTAATTATTGCCGTAAATTAAGAGATAAATCCGGAGATGAGGAGAAGACTATAAGTAGCAAGAGATGCCGCATAGATGCAATATTTCCTTTAGTCATGAAATCATCACCAGGTGAGCAGCAAAACATACGATCTCAGGTTCTGAAAATAAGCCCCAGCCCAGTCGATGAATTAGATCTCGAGCTTAGGTTGGGTAGCCGTCCAAAAGCGAAATAGGTAGGATTTGCAAAGTTAATTTGATGTGCTTGAACACATGTTTCTTATCTTAATTAATTTGCATATGGATTTATTTCTTTCGTTAGTACTTCTTTTCTTCTACTTTCGGCCAAAGGCCTTCCCTGTATCTCCCAGTTTATTCCTCGCCTTTCAAAATTTATGTTTTTGGAGTATTTTGACAGCAAATATTCAATGTAAAACATCCACTTGCAAAGCTTAATTCTTGTTGTTTTATATTGTAATGAAGCTTTGAGTCATGAACTATGTTTCAGGTAGCTGTTAGAACCTTTATTACTTCAATAAATTGAAAACTTCAATGAGTTGCCTCTTAAGAATGACATGGTTCTGGATTTGATCACAACTTGTTCTTGGTTAATGTTACTTCGGCATATACAGTTGCTTCCATTAGTACAACTAACAAGAATGTCAGATGTAACAAAGTCATACGAATATATATGATCCGATTCTTTGATTCCATAAAGAAGTACTTAAACAGGATTTTCCAAGGACTCGAGTACTTGAGCTGAATTATCAATTCTCATGACAAAGAGATTAAAATTTTGCGTAGCTTCAATAAACATCTCACAGATCACAATGATACTTTGCTTTGGTTGCTATATTATCTTCTTAATTATATTCACTCTCCTCATCAGGAAATAAATAACTACTTTCTTTGCTGACTAGCTTATAAGAACATTATGTCAGTTAGAAAAGGAGTAAATGCTTTTCTTTTTTTTCTGAAAAGAAAAGGATGAAATATTATATCGCTAGATATCATGCGCGCTCCTCTTGTTTGGATTCCTACGAAGGTACAAATGACCTTTTATATTACACACATGGTTCATTAATGACGAAATATATATATATATATATATATATATATATATATATATATATATATATATATATATATATATATATATATATAATGAGGCTACTATACTATTTATAGTACCGGGGCTCCGGTACTATAGTTACTTTTTCGATCTTAGGGTGTTCAAATCAACGATCCACACCGTTGACACTGATCTAGGGTATATGAAGGTCTTAGGAATAAAATTTTAGTTTTTTTCGATATCGTTTACTTAGTAAATAAATCATATCAGAATGAACGGTGGAAATTGAATAATTCTTAAAATTTGAGTATAGGAGTTTCGAATTCAAGATCAAGAATGTTGACCTTCATCTATGTAGTTTAAAGTATTTTCTATCAAAATTTGAATAAATTTAGATTCTTCTCCACCGTTAAACTACAAACTCGCCATAATAACCATTGAAATTTGACAATTTTGAAACGGTTTGATCACAAAGTAAACTACGTCGAAAAAATATAAAATTTTATTCCTAAGAACTTCAAATATCCTAGATCAGTTTCAACGGTGTGGATCGTTGATTTGAATACCCTAAGATCGAAAAAGCAACTATAGTACCGGAGCCCCGGTACTATAGATAGTATAGGAGACTAGCTCTATATATATATATATATTTATAGGTCAGTGAATGTGTTGCATTAGCAACATGCATGACAAGAAAATTGAAAGAATACTACCGCGAACTCTTCTAGTTTCATGGTGACCTAATTAGTTCAATCCTTTGTTCCATCTACTTCGCCCCAACCATTAGTTCTAACACACACCCACCCACGCGCACACGCACAGACACACTTAAAACACACACACA
This sequence comes from Puya raimondii, assembly GCA_016920855.1. NCBI lineage: Eukaryota > Viridiplantae > Streptophyta > Magnoliopsida > Poales > Bromeliaceae > Puya > Puya raimondii. Next base: position 68,041,539 of record JABWPP010000049.1, read on the forward strand.
TACACACATTTAAAACACACACATAAGAGAGAGAACGTTAGTGGTGCATAAGGAGAAAGCTAGCTATAGTGACTTGAATTGCATGGGAAGTGGTGAGGTTGTCTTTGTTTTGTACTAGAGCATACTCAGTTCACTCTACTGACACATTCCAGCAGCAGAACAACAACACATGCATGTGAGACTATTATACATATGATATATGCAGACACATAAGATCTGCTACATTAGTAGTACTTGGATTCCCTTTTCTCTATTCCCAGCATTTCTCTTAACAATAACATCCTTGCATACTCACATAATTAATTTCCTCTCTTATATTATAAGGCTCTAATTCCAAAAACAAAAAATTTTAAAAAAATAGAACCCACCCACCAAACGGAATCATCCCATTATAGTATTCTAACACATTGTATAACTCATTTATTATTCCTAAAGGAATAAAACCACCCGCTATCTACGGCCCTTTTGTTTCTTCTACTGCATTGCATTTCATGTAGTTATTACCTCTTCCTCTCTTGCTTTAGTAAGCCCATATAAACCCATATGCCCATAATGAACCCTATAGCCTATGAGCACGAAATTTGTGTGTGGGTCATTAATGCCTTAGGGCAATACAGCTATATATGCATCCATGGTATATATGTATGCTAAATGAAATGTCAACTTAGAATTTAACTGGGTTTGCAGAAGAATTTAAGAGATGACCCAAGAAAGAATATATAGGAGCTGCAGGAGAATTAAAGAGCAACAGTAGCAAGTGATATATGCTTCCCGTTGAGGAGGATGTGACTAGTGAATGCTCCGTTGTGGAGTCAATGGATGTTGCTTTTTTTTGGTGCATGAAGACACAAGTTATAAAGAGTAGAAGAGTGATGGGTTGGTTCGTTTTCTTCAAAAAATACTACTTCTGTGTAAAGGGGCTCATTAAGAAGTGTGTGTCGGTTGTGTCTCTGTGTTGGTGTTTTTGGGATGGTGACAGGGTAAAGAGAGGGACGTGTCATGTGTTTTTCTGATAGAGGTGTTTGGTACTGATTAAATTTTTATGGTCCCAAAAAGTTTGCATGTTTAAGGATTACCAGTTTTCATGTGCTTACATCTGTCTCCGTTGGTAATGCAAAAAGGTTGTGATCGAGCATATATGCACCAATCCAATACGTTGTACTCCACAAATATCCACCTGAGGAGAAAGTCCACTGAGCCATCTAAGACAATAGAAAACTTTTTTTTTTTTTTTGAGGAGAAAGGTAGCACGCTACCCGCTTCATTCATTAGATTGATGAACTAGGCTACAGGAGTGAGGCAGTCAGAGCCTCTGTCGACGGACGAGGAAAAAAAAAAAAAAACTATTTGTGCAATAGAAAACTTAACTAAATCAAACTTATAGGAAAAACTATTTGTGCAATATTGAAAGATTTAAGTGAATGCTATTATTTCTACACGAAATATTTGTAATAAAGAAAACTTTCGAGCCATATGTTTCCTCCCCCCCCCCCCCCCCCCCCCCCCCCCCTTTTTCGTTAATCTAGTTTTCTTTTATTATTGAGTTACTACAAGAGGATCTTTAGTTCGATGTTCTCCAAAAAAAAAAAAAAAAAAAAAAAATCCAATCTACTGGGCTTACCACCACTTAATTACGCCCACAAAGCAGCTCAAAGGCCCAACCTAAATTCTCCGCACAGCAACCCAATTATATTGGGCCTTTGGCCCACACAAATTCCATGAGTTAATGGACTACTGGACCTTATCAAATACTAACGCATCCATTACGACAATTGGGCCCAATTTTGACTCACAAGCCTAGCCCAATTGGAGCTTGGGCTGGTCGCAGCAGTCAACTGACTTTTTTTTTTCTTTTTTTTTTCTCAAACATGCGTTTTGGGGATTGAACTTTCGACATTTAGTAAGCATCAATGTTCTCAATTTTACATTTGTTTTTTTTTGGAACTAATATTAAATGATTGTTTGGTAGACCATATTTTAACTATACAGTAGGGTTTCATAATAGTATTTAGATGCTTTAATTACTAATTAGAGCTACAAAGTTGAAGATATAGTATTTACACATGCATCCACCTCTCAAATAAAAAAGAAAGTTTCTTTGCACTGAAGGGTAATTTCATTTGAAACCGACCAGACTACATTATAAACACTAAACCTCTTGCAACGGCGTATAGTTTTAAACCTAATAGATCCAATTGTATCTGCTATATAGATATATCTAACTGCATGCCTCTCTAATTACACAACATCTATAACTATGATGAAATAAATAAAAAAAACTCAATTACCAATATTGTGAGCAAAGCAACTTCGAGTGTTTGCTTTCTTGTTTGAAAATGTTTTTTTTTTATAAAGAAAGATAGCACGCTACCCGCTTCATTTATTTTTTTAGAAATAAACTTAACTTGAAATGCAAATCAACTAGGATTCGAACTCAGGACTTCGGGTACCAACCACCAAGCCCTTTGCCACTTGCGCTAGGGACGGTCAGTTCTTGTTTGAAAATGTTGCCCTAACCAGTACGTGACAAACTTTGATCCAACGGCTAGGAGTGATGGCGGAAGATGCTCATACACCTTTTTAAAGATTTCTCCGCGTTATATGAATGATTGAAGCTTTATAGTATTCAAAATGTAATGCGTATGATTAAAGCTACAAGGCGCTTCGAAAAAGTTAGCATATTAGCACTACCTTGAATTATAATACTACATGGGCCCTTCTCTATTCTATGTATATCAATTATAATACTACATGGGGCCTTCTTTGTTCTATATCAATTTCCGTTGCAGAACTAGTGATACTTCACTTTCAAAACGACGACTTTTATCGAAACAAACAATATTGAAGCAAAATTGACCTTATAATAATTTTAAGCTTCACCGCACTCGAGTTTCACCCTCAATTAAGTTTCGTCGATCCAAACTAAACATGCCTTATACGAGCCAAACCATGAATAGATAGAAGTGAATAAACCAAAAAAAGCTCTAGTGCTCACGAATCTTTTTTTTATTTGAGAGAGAAAGGTAACACGCTACCCGCTTCGTTTATTTCGTATAGAAATAAACTTGGCTTGAAAATCTGAATCAACTAGAATTCGAACTCGGGACTTCGGGTACCAACCATCAAGTCCTTTGCCACTTGCGCTAGGGACGCTCACGAATCATGATCGTGAGGATCTGGTCATAAGTCAAAAGATGCATTGATCTAGTCAACTTATTATTCTATTTACAAGTAGTGAAATGGAGTTGGTACAGGATAAGTGTCACCAAGTCATTAAAGCCAACGCCAAGCACTTGCAACTTCCATTGTGTAAGTCAACTTCCTTTGGAAGTCGCCTGATTTCGCCAAAACTGACATGCAATCACACAGAATTTCGCAGGAAAATGATGTTACTGGATTTATAAGTCTTGATGATCCACTATCCCATTAGTATAATTAGTACCCACTTGTTGCATAACGTAGTAATAATATATTCAAACTTCCTAGAAAGCTAAAAGCAATGTTTGCAGGTTCCCTAAACTGTAAGCATATATATATATGAGATTTAAAATGTCACTAGTAGGTTTATCCCTGAAATTAATGATGAATTTTCCTGTGAAGATCAGTTCAAAAATAAATTTTAAAAAAATAAAAGTACCTGTGAAGGGAAGCGAGGATACTTATATATGCTTTAAAATAGGGGACTTTAATGGGGATAAATATCATTTTTGATCGCGTTATATACGAGTATAGAAGTTTCTGCTGCTTTTTGAGAAACTTGCATAGAGTTGTCCAAAATTGCAAGCAGTGAACGTAGAAAACTGCAATGTCATGGGTGGAAGTCAAAAAGATACAAGTTTTAATTGCTATTTTTTATTTTTTATTTTTTACATTAATTTCCCTTCTTTTGAAGCATAAAGTTTGACTTAGCCATTAGAGGAGCTTAGTTTGATCCGAGTTTCTTGGTCTCCACGTAATACAACTCCAAGATATCAAATTTGATAAAAGCAATCGAAGAAAACTGTCCAAGATGAAAAGATCTTTCTTTTTATTTTTTTTCTATATCAGCTTTTTATAAGCTGGTCAATTAGGACTGGTGTTTAGTCCTCCAGTTTTTGAGGTGATTTTTACCAATAGATTTTCAGACTAGGAATCAAATACTAATATTTAATAGCATAACCTCAAATAATGTTTTCAGTGTTGTGAAAAAATGCTTCTAAACTCTAATGTGATCATAAGATTAAACTTGTTAGGCCCTGTACTGCATTCAAAGTAGAATCGGGTAAAATAAAATGAGAAAAACGTTCTAACAAGTAAACGGTGGGCCTGAGATACGTTATAAAATTCTCAAATCTAATCACATTCAAATCCAATCTTTAGATATGATTCGAAAATTCTATTCTGATAGGAGTATTTGATCTAAATGGGTTCAATAATCCCTAAACTCTTGCAACTTCTGATACATCTTTCTCTCGCCGTCTCACGACAACAACACTCTCTCAACGTATTAAATCTAATCAATGCGATTGATCATCAATGACTCCTTTCTTTGTCATACTAACACAGATACCAAATATGTCAATCATGTAATGTAGACAAAACGCAGTAATTAGGATCTGGTCCAATCACTAGCACCAGTCTTAAATTAGAGGTCTATGGGCTGCCACGGACCAACTTCGTTGCCATGCTACCGACGCTATTGTTGACCAGCGACACTTCCTGTGGGCCCTCACTTTGACCTACGCAACATCCAGTGTACACGTAAAGCCGCGACACAGGGAGTGACAAGTGTGGCGTCATCGTCCAATAGTGTCTAGTGTAGTCCCCTTCAAGAGGGCCCACTATTTGGCTTAAAGGACCATTTTTGGGCCGAGAACGGACAAGTAAAATATGGCCTAAAAGGGGGGCGTTTTCTTTCCCTTTCGACATGCCCTCTACGACTCTCTCCCGTTAGCCCACAATAGAAAACGAAGCCAACAACGACAAATTCACGTATAAATCACGCATGGCTCTCACGGCATAGTAACACACCGAAAACATTTCGCATAAACAAATAAAAATTTATTGTATAAAATTATAGATTATTAACTTTCATAATTCATTGTATATATTATAGATCTTAATTTTTACTCACTAAAATCTATCTATTCACTCTAGTAGTCAATATGGTTTAAGAGAAATAAAGTTATCTTTAGAGACAAAAGTGCCAATCCATCTCAAATCGTGTAGGATATTCGAAATATTCTGTGATTTAGTTTGAGCATTGCTCTGCTAATTCTGTGGACCTCCAATTTTTTCTTCTTTACTTCTTCTGTCTTTTTTTTTTTTTTTTTTCCTTTTATTCCCCTTCCATTACTCTACATCTCTCTGCTTTTACTTTGTTTTCCTACTGTAGTCCCTAACTATCTCCACTATGTAGCTTTATTTATTTTTACTAATAAATAAAGGGTACAAGCTGCTATCCTTCTCTCTCTAAAAAAAAAAAAAAACCTATTTACGAAATTACAGTAGATCCCACCTTATTGCGTGAGTTACTTCTCATAGATTAACACCAACAAAATATCTCGTAAACCACCAAATTTATCATAATAAATAAATAGATCTTAATAAATGTAAAAATCCAACTAGAACAAAACTTTGGCCTAGCTGTCGCATAATTTGGTCATATTATGTACGAGACGACGATGATCGTCACCGTAAGTTTACGGACGTGATTGATGGATCAACCAATTCATTGATTACAGTGGTGGGGTGGTGGGGGTTCCTATTCCACGTCATATCTTTGAACCTCGGGAGCCAAAAAACAAGTTGTGCACAAACTTCCTTACAAGATATGAAGCAATTCGAATCCATATTCTCCCATTGTGGGACCCACAGCACGTGATCACCGTACACCCTTCATCCGAGGGCTCTGAACAGAGAAGACATCCTCCTAGCTTGGTTAGGTAGGTTTTCTTTCCTCTTCTCTATTCCAAAGTTGCCTGTAAACACTTTATAATTCTGATATAGTACATGAAATCCGAAAAATCCAAGACTCAAATGCTTTTTACCTTTTTTTTTTTTTTAATTAATTGCATATAGATTCTCACAAATATAGTAAATTATAAATATATTTCTAAAAAATTCAACTTTCATAAATTATTCCTACAAAAATCCTAATATTTTTATATGTCTCTGCCGTTAGGATCTGTTAGAAAAATTTAGTTAATCATAGGTTAAAAATGCAAAATGATGAAAAATAGTACAACGAAGATCAAAATGATGCAACTAAGGTTAAAATAGTGCAACTAAGGTGTAAAATGGTGCAACTAAGCTCGGCCGCTCTGCGTTGCACTATTTTACACCTTAGTTGCACCATTTTGACCTTCGTTGCACTATTTTACACATTTGTTGTACTATTTTACACATTTATTGCACTAATTTACACATTCGTTGTATTTTTATTTTTCGTCCATCTTCCCGCGGTCAAGAATCTCGAAGGCGAGCGAGAGGCGAGCGGGGGAGTAGCACGTCGGCGGCGAGGGCGCGGCGGGGCGAAGAGATAAACGGGGAGAAGGGGAGCACGTCGGCGGCGGGGCGCGGGGGCCGCAGGGGACGCGTCCCCTGCGGCCCCTGGAGGCGCAGGCGCGGGCTGCGCCCGCCCGCCCGGGCCCGGGCCTGGGCCCCCGCCCGCCCCACCTGGTGGGCGTAGGGGGCGCATGGTGCGCCCCCTACGCACGCGCCCCCAGGGGGCGCTCCCTGCGCCCCCTGCCCCCTGCGCACGCCCCCAGGGGGCGCCCCCTACGCCCCCTGCGCACGCGCACGCGCCCCTAGGGGGCGCGTCCCGGGGGGGGGAGAGGGGGCGCAGGGGGATCGCGCCCGCGCCCGCGCCCCCTGCGCTCGCCGCGCCGCCTGCGCTCGCACCACCCCCCCCCGCCCGCCCGCCCGCCCCGCCCACCACCACCCCGCGCGCAGCCGCCGACGCCTCCCGCTTCCTCCTCTCCGTTTACCTCTTCGACCCACGCGACTACGACCGCTCCTCCTCCGGCTTCGACCGCAGCGGTTCAAAATTATTTTGGAGTGTGAGGAAAGAGAGAGAGAAAGGGGATGAAGATGGAGAGTAGAGGAAGAAGAAAGAAGAAGAGGAAGAGAAAGAAATGGTGCAACATTATTCTAAATAGTGCAATTTTGCCTAAAGAGTGTAAATTTCATCTAAAAAGAGTGTAATTTCTCTCTTAAATAGTGCAACATTCATTAAAACAGTGTAAATATTTTTTTAAACAGTGTACTTTTTTTTAACAGTGTAATTTCATTATCTTCTTCATTTTTCTCTATTTTTTTGTTCTTTTCAGTAGGAAAATAATATTTTTTATTTTTATTTTTTTTCTTTACAATTTTTTTTTTCACGACCCACCGCCCTCGCCGGAGTGTAACTATATTTTCCCTCCCTCGCCGGCGTGCTTCTCGGCCCCAAGAAGCACTTCTTCTTCGTCGCCGGCGGTGGCGGCAGGTGGAGGAGGGTCGGAGAAGGAAAAAAAAAAAGATTCGCGGTGAGGCGCGGCCTCGGCGGGGTCTGAGGCGAGGAGGGCGGGGGTGCGCGGGCGAGGGCGAGGGCGAGGGCGAGGTCGTGAGGGGCAGAGGCGAGGCGGGCCATTTCCGCCTCCGCCTCGGCCGCCTTCTTCGAAGAGAAAAAAAAAAGAGCGATAAAAAAAAAAGAAGAGAGAAAAAAAGAGGAGAGAGAAAAAAAAAGAGGAGAGAGAAAGAGAAAAAGTAACAAGGGTATTTTGGTCAGTTTGCTGAAAATCCGGATCGAATCTGTAAAAACAAAAAATACGGACCAATTTTGCAAAAGCCCAAAACTAATAGATTTTTTATGCAAAAAGGCCTTAAAACTTTTGCTTGTAGAACTCAAAATTGAATTTCAACCTTCCATAAATGAAAAAGCTCTAGCATTTTTAACTGTCAGTCTATCTATTATAAATAACTACAGCTAAAAAAAAAAAATAATAGAAGTCACCGTGGCTAGACTATTATCCTAACTACTTTTTACTAATTTCTAAAGTAATTTATCTCAACTAAATTCCCCCCCTAACATCTGTACCCTATGATCTTAGCTCGTACACAACTAAAATAACATTAAAAAAATCTGATTCAGTATTTTATTTTAAAAAAATTATTCAATAAACAAGTAGTATTTAATAAATTAAAAATATAATTAAATATTTTAAAAAAGTATATGATATTTAATCTTCACTCATTTTCTAAAATATACAATTTTGTAAAATTGTGAATGGTAAAATTTTTAACAAGATAAAATCAAGCTAATATATATAAATTATAATAAAAATTTTATAACATAACTAAATAGCTAGAGATCTAGTCCTAGAGTCCGGTTACCAAATTCCAACACAGTATTCCTCAACCCTTGACCGCTACCACGAGTGGTAAGCTCCTTTCTTCGCCTCAAAGTCCCACTCTGCCCCCTGTTCCCTCTCCCATCCCTCCTCCTACAAAAGCCCACACCAGATCAACCGAAACCTCCGAGAAATTAAGCACTCTCTCACCTACCACTATTTTCTCCTCCGCCGGATAACCTAACCCACCTCTCTCTCAATTCTCCCCTTTTCAAACAAACTCCTCCTCTCTACCTCGCAACATGTCTAAAAATCTCACCTTTATCCGGGGCCTCTTCTCCCTGTTCCTCTCCGCGGCCTCCTAGTAGTTGATCCTCCCTCGGATAACCCGACCCCCACCTCTTCTCCGAACACGTCTCTACCTCCCAATGCCTAAGAATCTCGATTTTACCTGCGCCGTCGTCTTCGCCCTGCTCCTCTCCGTCGCCGCCCAGCAAGATGAGTTCGTGTACACCGGCTTCGGCAGCGGCGGCGCCAACGGCGGCGGAGCGAACATGAGCCTGAACGGCATAGCGGAGATCGAGGATAGCGGTATCCTGAGGCTAACCAATGAGACGAGCCGCCTCATCGGCCACGCCTTCTATCCGACGTCCCTCCGCTTCAAGAACGCCACGGACGGCGCCGTGTTCTCCTTCTCCACGGCCTTCGCCTTCGCCATCGTGCCCGAGTACCCGAAGCTCGGGGGCCACGGCCTCGCCTTCACCATAGCGACCTCCAAGGAGCTCGCGGGGGCGCTTCCGAGCCAGTACCTGGGGCTCCTCAACGCGAGCGACGTGGGCAACGCCACCAACCACGTCTTCGCCGTCGAGTTCGACACCGTCCAGGACTTCGAGTTCGGGGACATCAACGACAACCACGTCGGCATCGACCTCAACAACCTCGCCTCCAACGCCTCCGCCGCCGCCGCCTACTACGACGGCGACGGCACGAAGAACGACCTCAACCTCAAGAGCGGCGACACGATCCAGGGATGGGTCGACTACGACGGCGCCCGCAAGATGCTCTCCGTGGCCATCTCCCCGTTCTCGGCCAAGCCCGGCAAGCCCCTGCTGGCGTTCCCCGTGGACCTCGCCCCCATCCTGGAGGAGCGCATGTTCGTGGGCTTCTCCGCCTCCACGGGGTTGCTCGCGAGCTCCCATTACCTGACGGGGTGGAGCTTCAAGATGAACGGCGCCGCCCAGTCGCTGGACCTGTCCTCGCTCCCCTCGCTCCCGCGCAGCAAGAAGAAAAACACCACCTTCATCCTCGCCACCTCCTTCTCCGCCTTCGTCCTCCTCGTGGGCGCGGCCGCCGCGGGGGTCTACCTCTTCTACAAGGTGAAGAACGCGGACATCGTGGAGCCGTGGGAGCTCTGCTACGGCCCCCACAGGTTCTCCTACAGGGAGCTGAAGCGCGCCACGAGGGGGTTCAGGGACAAGCAGCTCCTGGGGTTCGGCGGGTTCGGGAAGGTGTACAAGGGGACGCTCCCGTCGGGCGCGGAGGTGGCGGTGAAGCGGGTGTCACACGAGTCGCGGCAGGGGATCCGCGAGTTCGTGGCGGAGATCGCGACCATCGGGCGCCTCCGCCACCGCAACCTCGTCCAGCTCCAGGGCTGGTGCCGGCGCCGCGGCGACCTCCTCCTCGTCTACGACTACATGCCCAACGGGAGCCTCGACAAGTACCTCTTCTGCGACGGCACGGAGGAGGACGACGAGACCCAGAAGCGCGGCGGCGCGGGGGGGCGGCGGCGGCGCCTGCTGACGTGGGCGGAGCGGTTCCGGGTCCTGCGCGGGGTGGCGTCGGCGCTGCTCTACCTCCACGAGGAGTGGGAGCACGTGGTGGTCCACCGCGACGTGAAGGCGAGCAACGTGCTCCTCGACGCGGACCTCAACGGGCGCCTCGGCGACTTCGGCCTCGCCAAGCTCTACGAGCACGGGGCCAACCCCAGCACGACGCGCGTCGTGGGAACGCTCGGGTACCTCGCGCCCGAGATGACCCGCACGGGGCGCGCCACCACCGCGTCCGACGTGTTCGCCTTCGGGGCGCTGGCGCTCGAGGCCGTGTGCGGGCGCCGCCCCATCGAGCCCAAGGCGGCGCCCGAGGAGCTCATCCTCGTGGAGTGGGTCTGGGAGCGCTGGGCCGCGGGGAGGTGGGCGGAGGCGGTGGACGCGCGGCTGGGCGGGGACTACGACCGGGACGAGGCCATGGTGGCGATCAAGGTGGGGCTCATGTGCTCGCACCCCGCCGCGGCGGCGCGCCCCACCATGAGGGAGGTGGTGCGCTACCTCGACGGCGGCGACGCGGCGGAGGTGCCGGAGATTCGGAGCCCGCCGCCGCCGGGGTACGAGGAGGCCGGGAAGGGCCACGAGGGATTCGACGACTTCGTCCACTCCTACCCCTCCTCCTCCTTCGAGAAGCTCTCCGCGTCCGCGAGCCCCGTCGCCGTGGGCGAGGCCGAGGCCGAGGCCGCGGGGGGGCACGTCCTCACGGCGGGGCCCCAGAGGGCCGCGGTGGGCCCCATGGGGATGGGGTACTCGCCCCTGGCCCTGTCGCAGCTCTCGGAGGTGAGCGCATGAGGCACATGTCTGTGGAGGTGCCGAGCTGGGGCCCATCGCCCACAGGATCATTCGTTTTCCACTCCCCAGAATACAGATGGGTCGTTTTCATTAAACGATATATCGGCCAAATGGGCCTAATCATTGTTCGGCGGGGCCCACCGTTTATGCTGAGTATGAAATATAAATCGATAAACCATTGCTGCTTTAGTTGCCGTATCACTCTTCCTTTTTAATTTTATTTTGCAAGTGATGAAGCTATTGTAAGTGTGAATAAGTTTGTGCATTTGCCTAAAGATTCCCCTTCTTTTTCTTCTATTTTTTTTTTTAAAATGTTCGGTTGAGTGGTCACGCTAGTTTGGAACATGTCACGAACGCCGTCCTTTAATAACGTACACTAGTCACTCAAGTCAACATTCTTTACAAGCTACAAATATTCGCAACTGATCAGATATTAGTCGATACAACAGTCTACAAAAACTAAGAAAAATAGTATTAAATATGAAGAAAAAATTTCATGTTGATAATATAGGGTAACAAGTCTCTATTAACTGGTAATAGGTATAATTAACAACTCAGTAAATATGGTTTTTTATTTTATTTTATATACGAGAGGTATAAGCCATTTTCTTAATTTCTATAAGGACGTTTGGGTGTTGGAAAAACCAATTATTCAACAGTCACCTTACTGACTTTGAAGTTTGAACAACTAACTAAGTCATATATGAATAATACTCTCTCTATCCCGTTGTTAATCCCAGATCTTACACAGCATATGATTTTTTGCATGCTCTTTAAGGCCATAGATTATGTTCTTAAGATAATATATAAAAGTTTCTCCTTTTCTTTTCCCTTCATGAAAAAGACACAAAGATATCAATCTCCCTGCTGCACAGACTTCACATGTTATCAATATGGCGTGCCGTGGCAAACCAGCTCAAACCGGAGTCCATAGAATTGTTGAAAGTTGAAACCTAATCTATAGTGTTTATAATTTATTCTGGGCTAATAGCCTAATACTAGGTTGTCCCAACTCTCTCCCTAGCCTAGACTTAGGTTTTATGAGTTTACTGTGAAATGTTATGACCTGAACAATTTTGATGTTACAAGCTGCTATAAATTTTACAATAGCATAAATAATATTATCTTAGAATCTTAGTTGATCTTCTATATTTTCTTTGGACTTAAACTAACCTTCTACAGGGAACAATGAGTAACAATCTCTTAAAAGAGTTCTTGTACCTGAAATCCCTGCATGATGATGCTGAATATCAGATTCTTCTCGAGTCAGTAGACAATTTACACTCTGATTTGCCATAGACTGCAAAGCCCTTAGATTTTTAAGTGTGTGAACTGCAAACTTACCCTAGATAATGTAGGGATACGAGTGGGTTGGATATACTCAGCTGTTCATGGTCTTGTAATGTCTCCACAAGATTTTAACAGCATAGATGCCTTCAAAGTGCATCAATTCAGAAGATTAAATATAACTGAATCGAGAAGTAAGCTCCACTAAGCAGAATATCACAGCATTGAGAGACTGACTAGCAGATGAAGCAATAACAAGGAAATGGTTATTATAGCAGAGAATATACATTATTTACATTAGCAGAATCAAATATCGTTGCACCTAGTGTAGCTATTTAACCTACTTCCTCAGAGATTTAGCCCAGTTTGTTCAATAAGAGAGAAAATGGCAGATGAAGTTTTTTTTTTTTTTCCCCTTCTTTTTTGCTCTTTCATGTATGAAAAAATAATAATAATAAAAGAAACTAAGAATACATAGTCAGAAAAGAGGCACATGGTGGTCTACCGGGTAACTAAAAGAACAGCAAGAGATCTCAAAGTGAAAATGGACTTCATTTACAATTGGCTTAAGCAAACAGCCTCAAGCCATTTTCCTGTCTTTTGTTCGAAATAAACATAGTAGCTGATAAGAAAAACTGTTATGGTTTACTATTTTAGAAGCAATAATGCAGCAGGAGCAAAGGCAAATGTAATATCAGAAGAAGTTGCTATATAAAATTATATCAAGACTTGAAAAAGTATTCTTGTCATTGTCATCAGCTGTTCATCCAAAAAATTGGGAGATATTAACTATTAAGACCAAATTGGCCTAGATGAAAACCTAAATTTAGTTGACGAGACCATCAATAAATGGGCAACTTAGTGAACAATTATCTAACCACTAAAAGGTTTTCATAATACTAAACCCAAGACAAATAGCACTAACAAGCTACAAAAAAATTTGCTTACATGATCACATGGCTATAGTACCTCTGAAAAGCTATCATTAAACGAGGGATAATTTGTCAACAACTGCTACAACCCAGAACCTTCATAAAGTTCACATGTTATCCTCAAGATATCCTAGAAAGCACAATGTAACCAATCAACAATTTATGAGCAATCAAAAACGCAAATTACATGGGCCCAGGGCATTCATATTTGGTCATTAATTGCCAGCTTGACAAAGTTGACTAAGCTGCGAGGGCAAATAGGAAGCTCCTTTTACACTTAGGGGCCGTTTGGTTGCATGTAGTTGCAACTGCACTGCAGTTGTAACTGTATGCAAATACAAATTCGGTGTTTGATTTAATGTATTTAACTCCAACTGCTGCAGTTGGAACTGCAGGAGGAGGCCCAACTGCAGAGTTGGAACTACGCCCAAATTGGCCACAGTTCCTACTGCAGCAGTTGGAGAGAGTAACTTTAAACAAAAGGTAAACTTACCTCCTATATTATTTTTTAAACAAAAAATATTTTTCTTTTTTACATTGGAGGTAATCTCACCATGATATACATAAAATAATAAAATTTTAAAAATTATTTCTCAACTACATACAATCAAACAAATTATTTGTAGTTGCAGCGCTTTCTACTACATCTAACCAAACAAGATGCATGTAATTGCAGCTGCTGTATTTTTAACTACATGCATCTCTAACTACACTGTATTTATAATTACATCTAACCAAACGACCCCTTAGTACTCCTTCCCTATGCGCAAGGAGAGCCAGGGACAGCAGTTACTTCTTTTTTTATTTTTTTATTTTTTTTTCTTTTCTTATTTTTCAAGTAATGGACATTAGCTAGTTTGAATAGCCATTCTCCCTGGGTCTACCACCATTGTTAGGTCTGAGTTTTATTGCGCCTCTAAAAAAAGGAGAAGAAAAATTATTGCCTGCACCTGATGCAACATGCCAGCATGCACTTCTATGATACATTGGCCCTGCTTTCATCTCATTCTTCAAATCCAATCATCCAAAAGAAAAAAAATATATAATTAAAGGAAAAGTTGCACTGTATCAGACTGAGAAGGTTGAAGTGTGAGTTTTGGATGACAGGTGGATCGCCGAACGGTGCTAACATGGCACACCAGGTGCAGGCCAGACAACTATTTCTCTTAACGAAAGGGCATAAAATGGTCCTTTTTTTCTTTTTCCTTTTTTTTTTTTGGTTGAAATTACATAGAATGGCCGTTTTCCACACAGATCTAAGAGATGTAAGAAAGTTAATGGCAATGAACAGCATTAACACCGAAGAAATTGCAGTGGGAATAGCCATCTTCCACAGAGATCTAAGAGATTTTACACAATAAGTGGTAATGAACAGCATTAACACAGAAGAAATTGCAGTGGACCCCTTGACAACAACTCTAGTGAATGATAAATACAGGTCACCCCAACTGTAACAATTAGGGAATAGTTATTGAACTGCAACAACAATCGCTATTGATGGCACTACCACAACCACTCATCCATACACACTTCCTTTGAAGTCTACAAGATTCCTAGTGGCGTCAAACGAAGGAATTTACGTTCACAAAAATAGACTCTAATATATTATTTTTGTCTATTCATCCAACTATACTCTTGACTCCCGAATAAGGAAGGCCATTTATTCCACAGAAAAAATCAGCCATAATTTCAACTATACTATTTTATGACACAGCTACAGCCATCCAACTCAATGCTAATTTATCGTCATGGTAGGAAAAAAAAAAAAAAAAAACAGACGAAAACTTCATTTAGTTTAATTAATCTCTAGTGTGACAATATCAGAAGAGGATGGTGGATTGGCATTATCAGAGGGTACCAAAGTGTAACAAAGGAATGACTAAGGCTTCGTTTGGCATCGTTGTCATTTTTCTATATTTTTAAATAGAAAATCTATATGAGATAGTATATAAGGGGACGGTGTATTGCTTCCAATCCTTTCATTTAGAGTGTTTTTTGGGCAACAGTAAAACAAAAATTTAGAAGCAACTTTTTATTCTTCCAATTTTTTTTTTTAACGAGTTATCATCAATCAATGGGACGGAGTGCATAACAAGCTAACCAACAATAAAAACAAGAGAAAATTCTTCCACTGATATATCAAATTATTTAGAATTAATACTTTTAAAAAAAATAAGAAATGACAATAATACTAACGAGGCCTATACTTGCTTCTTCTTCTTCTTCTTTTTGAAAAACTTAGAAAACAATACATTAAGCAGGTGCTAGAAGCATTGATTACCTCATGAGAGCTACCTAATTTCCAAAGAAAATGAGTAATGATTATTAAATTTAGATCCCTATCTTCTATTATTCCGATCAGCATAAATTATTATACTGCGCCAGTAGCCTAGGTTTTCTAAAATATTTAAAGTCAATTTTCCTCTGTTAAATTCCAAATTGAGATAGTACCGTAAGAGTGGAACAATGTCGGTCCGTACGAATGCGAAAATTTAAAGTCACAATATATAAAATAGATACATAATAGCAATATATTGCAGAAGTATAAAGAGGAAGAGAGGATTGGGCCTCAGATGTGAGCCATGTTGGTGGAACTCATTCTATTACTCCTCACCAAACTAAGTTCAGCATCAGATTATATCAGTTTCACATACAATGGTTTCAGCGGCGCCATGTTAAACATCGATGGGCTCGCAGAGATCTTACCAAATGGCCTACTGAGACTCACCAACACAACAGAACAAAACAAAGGACACGCCTTCCACCCAAATCAGATACAGATGAGGAACTCTTCTACTGGTGATGCCCAATCCTTCTCTACTTCTTTTGTTTTTGGGATTCAACCTTTGCATAAAGATCTGTTTGGACATGGAATTGCATTTGTTCTTTCTCGTTCGAACAATTTATCCGACGGTCTCCCTAGTCAATATCAAGGACTCTTCAATGAGAAGGATGTCGGAAATTCCTCAGACCAAATCGTGGCAGTTGAGCTAGATATCAATTATAATCCTGAATTCGGAGATATCAACAACAATCATGTTGGGATAGATGTCAACACCCTTAGGTCTCTCAACTCTTCGACTGCGGGGTATTATAGCAGTGTTAATGGTGGTAGCTTTCAAAACCTAAGCCTTACAAGTGGAAAACCCATGCAGGTCTGGATAGAATATGATCATGGACAGAGATTACTAAATGCAACACTAGCACCTCTTTATGTGCCGAAACCTAATATTCCTCTGTTATCTTCAACTCTGAATCTTTCAAGTCTAATATCAGACTACGTGTATGTTGGTTTCTCTTCATCCACCGGTTCTTTTCCAACATCTCAATACATTCAGGGTTGGAGCTTCACATTGAATGGAAAGGCACAAGTGCTCGATGTACCGCATCTCCCATCACTTCCCCGATTAGTTCCCAAACCAAAATCAAAGCTGCTAATCATCGGGCTGCCCATAATTGGTGTTACTTTTGTGCTAGCGGCAATAGTCGCATTTACACTAGCCATAAGAAGAAAGATGAAATTTGCAGAGCTGCGAGAAGATTGGGAGCAGGAATATGGTCCTCAAAGATTTTCATACAAAGACCTATATATGGCCACCAAAGGCTTCAGAGACAAAGAGCTTTTAGGCGCTGGAGGTTTTGGTAAGGTTTATGGGGGCATACTGCCTCACACCAATACCCAAATTGCAGTGAAAAAAGTGTCTCATGAATCAAGACAAGGAATGAAAGAGTTCATCGCAGAAATTGCAAGCATTGGCCGTCTCCGACACAGGAATTTGGTTCAACTACTCGGCTACTGCCGTCGAAAAGGAGAGCTCCTACTTGTGTACGATTTTATGCCTAATGGTAGTCTTAACAAATTCATTTTTGATCAGCCAACGCTGAGGCTTAGCTGGGATCAGAGGTTTCACATAATCAAAGGAGTAGCTTCCGGGCTTTTCTATTTGCACGAAGAATGGGAGCAAGTGGTTATTCATAGAGACATAAAGGCGAGCAACATTCTACTGGACGCAGAACTAAATGGACTGCTAGGAGACTTTGGTCTCGCGAGATTATATGATCATGGGACTGATCCACAAACCACCCATGTGGTTGGTACTTTGGGTTATCTCGCGCCAGAACTTACTAAAACAGGCAAGGCAACTACCAGCACTGATGTGTACGCTTTCGGAGGATTTCTTCTTGAAACTGCCTGCGGGAGAAGGCCGATTGAAACGAAAGCGTTGCCAGAGGAGATGATTTTAGTGGATTGGGTGTTGGAATTTTGGAAAAAGGGAAAATTTTTGGAAGTGAGAGACGCTAATCTCGGGAATGAGTATAACGTGGAAGAAATGGAAATGGTATTAAAACTTGGCCTTCTTTGCTCACACCCAAACCCTGCGTATAGGCCCCGGATGTGGATGGTTATGCAAGTCTTGGAAGGTAATGCGCCGTTCCCCGATGTATCGCTACTGCATTATTGGGATACTGACAACTCAACTGTGTGGAACGAAGGTTTCAAGGATTATGTTGTAGAATCACTACCATCAACAAGTAAATCGCAACCAACAACAAACGAATCGATCGTATGAGAATGAGACGGTCCAATACGAGATTGTTAGAGCGAATGATTTATTCACATTTGTACTTGTTATGTGAGCAAATACTAGTCTTTTCCTTGGATTAAAAGTTTTTGCTGCATACTTACATGATTCAGAAGATTCAAAGAAGATAATATCTACACTTGGAAGCAATTTTGTTATACCAAGTTGTTTCCCCGATCCAAGTTTTCTTTCTTTCTCCTATCTCTTTGCACCTATCTCTTTATACCTATTTCCTTTTCAGCAGAAACATAATCAAAATCGACGATCCTCGAAACCAAACCAAAAAATTAGCGAAATGAAACATCCTGTAAATTTCTTTGCAGACAAATACATCCGTTATTCAAAAGATCGATCTAATAGGGAACGACTCAGGAATAGTCTAAAAACCTGCTCACGCATATGCATAGTGGAGATCAAGTAACGAAGGAATCAGAAAATAGAAATTTACGCCATTAAATGACAAGCAAAGGGAGCTTAAGCTCGATCCAAATACTATGTTACTTTAAAAAAAACAAAATCGATATTGATATACCATGTGACCAAATGGAAGTTCGCTTACCTTGAATTCACGATTAATCCCCATAAATTCCGAGGACTGAGAGGAGATACTTGGGCTCTACAGTGTAGCTTCGAATCCCAGCGAAAATGTGAGAATGAGATCAGATTAGGGTTAGGGCTTTGAATGGTGAAGGAGGTGGAGGGAAAGGGTCGACCATGGAGGAGGGGATGAACCCGAGAGCGAGCGCGCGGGAGACGAGGATTTGGTGATTTGGCTTGTAGTAATGAATATGAATATGAATATGTAAGCGAGGCTAAGACCGAACTCAAGCTCGACCCAAACTCTAAATTCTCGGCCTTAGCTCATCTTACTAAGGCCTACTTCCAGGCTGCATCGTCCAAACACAACCGATTTGATTCGATGTCGTGCTTCGAAATATTTCTGATACTATAAGATTGGTGGTTCCAGTTGCTTCTCCGATGGCGGCTCTCTTTCTAGTGATGCTGCGAGTTTCACCACCATTTTAGAGCATCACAGAAGAAAAGTCTGACATGTTTTTATGTATTTAAATTTTTCAAAAGATGAAAGCGGATATATTTGAACCACGCAATTTCAGACCAGGCTTAAGTCAAGATCTATATATCATGGACATTTCTATAAACCTCGCGTGTTCGTGTCGGACACTCACGTGTCCGTGTCGGACACGTGTCCGATGTGGACACTTTTTGGATGCGCATTTAATGCCGATCCATAGTGCAAATAATTAAAAAAAATATATACATATTTTTATTTTATTTTTAGTGGAGAATTTTTTTCTTAAAATATATGAATTATCAATGAAATTTTTACTAACTTTTATTAGTATGAGAAATATAACAATATTTTACCAAAATTAATATTTTATATATAATAAATATATATTATTATATTAATAATATTATATTTTGTTAGCGGTTCCCATGCCGTGTCCGTGTTTTAATTTTTTAAAAACTGTCGAGTCACCGTATCCGAGTCGTGTCGTGTCTCGTGTTTCGTGTCAGTGTCTGTGACGCCTAGGTCGAGATGAATATAAATAACTTAACATGCCAAATCAGTAGGGTTTCAAGCGCAAGTGATAGAAAAAGAATGGGGGTGGGGTTGGGGTTATCGTCTGCCAAGAAAATCAGGCTTATGGTATAGGAGGCTAAGCTTTCAATTCTCAAATTAGAAAAGGTTTTAGAAAATGCGAATAGTAACCATAAGGGTCTATTGAAGCAACAATGTGGAGCTTCCGAAGAAGTGCTACTAATTAACCGTTCTTTTGGCACAAACCTCAACAAATGGCTTTCCAGGTATTGAAGCAAAACCTGTAATTTCGAAGCTTGTGTTTTAGATCCAAAGGCTTATTTTTAACTTGTTGTCACATTGAAATCTCCATCCTATTTATTCGTCAAATGTCTAGTTATTACAAGTAATATATTTTTCCAGGTATCTTGTGAACTACGAGCTTTATCGATTGCTCTTTAATGTCAAAATAATAAAACCGAAAATGCAATTTCATACATACTTGAGCATTCCTATAGTTCTCTTTTCTTGTTACTCAAAAGATCGATCTAGTAAGAAGAAACTCCTGAAATGTAAGCTAACAAGTCTGAACTTTGTTACTAGTCATAAAGTTCATTTTCTGATTAATTGGACTACCGCTATAATTTTTGTTTTTTAAATAATATCAACAAAATATGATTTGTTAGAGATAGAGTACCAAAACTACCGACCGTCCCTAGCGCAAGTGGCAAAGGGCTTAGTGGTTGATACCCGAGGTCCCGAGTTCGAATCCTAGTTGATTCACATTTCAAGCTAAGTTTATTTCTAAAAGAGATAAACGAAGCGGGTAGCATGCTACCTTTCTCTCAAAAAAAATAAAAATAAAATAAAATAAAATAAAATAGTACCAAAACTATGCGTTGTCTTTAGTCATATATCGAACTCGGTCAAATTCCCTTTACAAGTTAAAAATTGCTCCGTCAATATCACGACCAACGTTGCTTGATTTTCCCTAACAAACAAACACATTGACTTCTCTCTGTCGTGAACTAGTGTACAGTGTCTTCGAAAGAATCTGTTTCCATCAACCAACGGTTCGCACAAGTAGTGATTATCCCTGAACAATCTCTACGAAAATCTTAAAATAACAATTCTAACGGTTGAGATTCATCAGATACAAGGATTTGTGACAATCCTATTCTGTAAAGCTGCAACTGGATGTATCTTTTTCTTTTAAAATGCACTATTTTTCCCCCTCATTGTCATGAATTTGCCCACCAATTGTTCTTTGTCTCTAACGGAGCAAAGCTCCAACAACCGTCTTATTCATATGAATTAGAGTGCCCTGCACTGCACGACTAATTAAATGCATAAATTTATGCAAACAAAACTATCACATTGTGTTTTTTTATTCTGATTTTCCAAAATATCATTTTCGTTGCCGTCCTTTCTTATCTTTATTGTTCAATGTGCTTATGTTAAATTGCTTTTCCCTGTGGAGCTACTTACAGAAGCGTAAATAATACTCTACCTGCAAGCAAAATACAACTTTTTACTGCAGTAAAAATCTAATTTAATCAGTCTAATTTAATTACTATTTATAATAAGAAAAAAAGTAATTAATAATGCCAGTCCAAACATGTTAATTTCTCGGATTCCCCAAGTCAAAATCTATTGTTGAAAAGGAAAGATAATGGACACTCGAACTGTTCTTCTGAGATGGCTATCTCTTCTAGAAGCCACATGATCATAAATTTGGGTTCTCTCCACATCTATTGTTACAATTGAATTATCATAAATAGTTTCTGAAGCGTTATTAATTAGAGCATGAATTTGTTAGGCTATTTGTAACTCATTTTACATCAAATTCATCTGTATTATGCTCTCTCTGTTCTGGCATACACTTTTTGATGGACTAATTTTTTGCTTTTTTTTCTCATTATTTCGTTTATCAGCATATCTAATATAATTCACCTGCCCTCTATCACATATGTCAGCAAGGTGTTACAGACTATTTTAAAATCGAGTTTTTAGATAGTGGCAGCAAGTGCAAGCCGCCTTTCTAGAAATCCATTCTTCCATATATTACCTACATAAAATCAAAGGTTAAATGCATACAGGTCCCTGCAAATATAGTGAATTACAAGTATATTCCTGCAAAATTTAATTTTTGTAAAATATTTCTGCAAAAGTCTTAACTTTTGCAGATATATTTCTGTGGTTTGTTGCTGTTAGAAAACTGTTTATTTTTTAACAGTGAGTACGTGAAATGATGTTTTTGCCCTCACAAAAATGTCTCTCCAAAAGAAGGATATGGCGAAGAAGAAGAAAGAAAAAGAAGGTAGCGGCGACGGTGGGCGGCGGTGCCTCGCCGGCGACCCCACCCACGCCCGTCTCGGACCGGCTCTCGACGCCGCCGCCGTGCCGCCGGAGATGGAGACATCTATCTCCCCATCACGCCGGAGATGGGTATAGAGAGAGAGAGAGCTCAAGATCGGCCATGTCAGGGAGGGGGAGGGGGGAGGGGTTGGGGAAGGGAGGGGCGAAGCGCCACCGCAAAGTGCTCCGCGACAACATCCAGGGGATCACAAAGCCGGCGATCCGGCGCCTGGCGCGGCGCGGCGGTGTGAAGTGCATCAGCGGGCTCATCTACGAGGAGACGCGCAGCGCATTGGCCGCTTCCTCCGCGACCACAGCTCCTCCTTCTCCATCGCGATCGCCCGCGGCATCTCCTCCTCGCCGGCGACGACGACGACGAAGATCGGCCCGCGCAGTTCCCGTTGAAGGAAGAGAAAGAAAAAAAAAATAAGGTAAAATTGTCAATTCACTTTATTAACTAACCATAAATAAGTATTTTAACTGTGGTTAACTAAATTTCTCTAACAGATACTAACGACAGGAACATATTTGCAGACGTTAGAATTTTTGCTGGAATGTTTTGCAAAAATTAAACGTATATTTATAATTTACTATATTTGTAGGACCTGTATGTAATTAATCCTAAAATCAAAGTTAGTTTCAGACCCTAGTCTCCATCAAAGGTGTCATTTGGTTCCCAAATTCTATCCTGTAACATCAAATGGCGAATTAACCGACCCAAACCGCCAATTTCTTTATTTCCTTCCACCCAAAATAACACTCTTTTCATTCATTTCTTTTCATATCTTTTTCATCTGTTAGAAAAGTATTAAAAAAAAAAAAAAAATCTCTTCATTTGTGATTCACATTTACAGGGACTTGTGTGGACTCAATTAAGTGGGAGTTGAGAAAACATGAATTCCAAGTATGAGCTGGAAATAATATCCAACACCTTCAAAAGGCGAAATATCCTAATCTTTTCTTATGTTTTTTGACCCTAGCCATGCTAACCAAAATCCTATTTTTGATCTTCTTTGCGAAAATCGTTTCATCCATCAACGAATTCACCTTCAACGGATTCAAGGGCTCGAACTTGAGCCTAACCGGCTTATCGGAGATCACCTCCGACGGCCTTCTGCGGCTCACGAATACCAGTAAGGAAGTATTAGGCCATGCCTTCTTTCCTATTCCCTTCAATTTCAAGTACTCTTCTTCCGATAATGCTTCTCCGTCCTTCTCTACAACTTTTGTGTTCGCGATAATCCCCGAATACCCCGATGTTAGTGGCCACGGCATCGCCTTCGCAATCTCCCCCTCTCCGGATCTCCCCGGAGCAATGCCGAGTCAGACTCTAGGCCTCCTCAACACGTCAGACAACAGCAATTCTTCGAACCATATCATCGCCGTCGAGCTCGATACAGTCATGAACGTCGAGTTCTACGACATCAACGACAACCATGTCGGGATCGACGTCAATAGCGTGATATCGGTGAAAGCAACTCCGACAGCTTATTTCGACGGCAAAAGCGGCAATTTCACCGCCCTGCAGCTTATCAGCGGAGACCCGATGCAGGTCTGGGTCGACTACAACGGTGAAAGCATGCTGCTCGACGTCACGATATCTCCGCTCGGTGTCACCAAGCCCGGAGTTCCCCTCGTGTCTTCGCGAATAAACCTCTCGTCGATCGTGCACGACAAAATGTTCGTGGGCTTTTCTGCGTCGACCGGGGCGGCGACCGGCACACATTGCATTCTAGGGTGGAGTTTTAGTATGAACAAAGAAGCTCAACCTCTTGATCTCTCTAAGCTCCCGCCACTTCCGCGAGAAAAAAGAGCGAAGAATAATTTGAATGTCTTAGCCGTTGCACTGCCTTTGGTTGCAATTATCTCTCTACTTATTTCACTAGCAATTATCGTGTTCATAATAAGAACAAATAAGCAGTTTGCGGAGATTCGTGAGGATTGGGAGATCGAATACGGGCCGCAGAGATTATGCTACAAGGATCTATACAAAGCGACTAAGGGGTTCGACGACGAGCACCTGATTGGTGTGGGGGGATTCGGTCGCGTCTACCGTGGCGAGCTCCCTAGATCGAGATTGGAAGTGGCGGTGAAGAGGATCTCGCATGACTCGAAGCAGGGGATGCGTGAATTCGTAGCCGAGATAGCGAGCATGAGCCGATTACGGCATCGAAACCTGGTCCAGCTCCTCGGCTATTGCCGCCGTAAAGGTGAGCTCTTATTAGTCTACGAGTACATGCCGAACGAGAGCTTAGATAAGTTCTTATTCGACCAGAAGCAGGAGCAGAAGCAGAAGCCGATCTTGAGCTGGAGCCAGAGGCTTCGGATAATAAGAGGAGTCGCCTCCGGGCTTCTCTACCTGCATGAGGAGTGGGAGCAGGTGGTAGTGCATAGAGACATCAAAGCGAGCAACATTTTACTAGATCGCGACTACAACGGAAAGCTCAGTGATTTCGGGCTGGCGCGGTTGTACGACCACGGCACGAATCCTCAGACAACGCATATCGTCGGCACATTGGGATATCTTGCGCCGGAGCTAAGCGAAACCGGTAAGTCCACGACGTGCACTGACGTTTATGCATTCGGTGCAGTTTTGCTCGAAGTAGTTTGCGGGCGGAGGCCAGTGGAAGTGAACTCGGCAGATGAAATGCCGAGATTAGTGGATGCGGTACTCCAAAGTTGGAAAAAAGGGAGCATTGTCGATGTGAGGGATGTGAGATTGGGGGAGGAGTATGTACAAGAGGAGATGGAGATGGTGTTAAAATTGGGGTTGCGTTGCTCGCACCCCGACCCCGCGGCGAGGCCGGGGATGAGGGAGGTGGTGCAGATACTGAACGGCGGCGACGACATGCGAGGGGTGGTTCTCTCGCCGGAGAGTTTCGCAGGGAGTAATAAGGTTTTGAGGTATGATGAGTCATTCGATGAGTGCGTGATGTTTCTCACATCGACGTCTTCTGAGAGTGCGTACATGACTCAATCATCCTCTGTTCTCTCAAATAGCCGTTAGTTGTTGTTCTTTCCTTTTTATTTAGAAAAAAAAAAAAAAAAAGATAATCTGTTATCCGTTTTTGTCTAATTTTTTAGAAATAAACTTAATTTGAAATGTGAAGTAACTGAGCTTTAAATTGAGACTTCAGATACCAATCATTAAACTGTTTGCCGCTTGCACTTGTTGTTGTTGTTAAGCAAGGAAGGATTATAAGTATTTTGTTTGTATTTGTTATCCCGTTTTTATTTAAGCTAGGCTAAAGAGTACTACTTCTGGAATATGTTTATGATTCTTTTGCTGGTTTTGGAAGGCTCTGAAATGGAAATTGGTGTAGATATAATGCTTCTTCCTGCAACAAAAGGACTGTTTAAGACATCAAAAATCTAACTATACTTTTCATATTTTTTTAAAAAATAAATAAATTTATGGTTTGAATTGAAACGACAGAATAAACACAGAATGGAATTCTCCCCCCAGTATAATCTTTTTCAATATTAGGTTAAACAATGTGAAATAACTGCGTGTTCCTAAAACTTAGCCTTTCAGAAAACGGTGTTATTAATATTTATATTCAACAGCTAATTAACGTTAAAAATAGCAAAAATTAAGCTTGATGATCAAAGTGCAAACTCATGGTTGAAGACCTTAAGATGGTCATTGTGTTCAATAGTCTTGAATTTGGCCTAGCTAGTCAAACATAAGACTAGATTAGGCTTTACTAGTTACTCGGTCAAAAACTTATTATGAAATATTATTAATCGAGAAATTCTTTCAAATACAACTAAGATTGTGAGCTAATCTATACTTTATGTGCATAAACAAGCGACGAATAGCTGGAAAAATGTGTGATTTGTAAGAACCGACTCGACAAAGTGATTAGGAAACTGATCTAGATTACCAACTTTTAGCTTAATTGCTCTAAGCTTTAGTTTAATTGACCCATTTAGCTACATGTCAAGCTTAACTGGTAGTGCTAAGCTTTGGTTCATTATTGGTTGAAACTTGGAAACATTTTGCCTGTTACTTCCTTCAGATACAGCTTTTTCACTTTATACAAATTAAAATAACTAACCCTTCCCCTATATATGAGATCAAAACCATTTTATATGTCAAAAACACTTTAATCTTTAGTGTTTTCATTTCATATAACTACGGGTTTGTTTTTTTATCTCACTAAAGTACAAAAGAAGCAAACCCAGAGCAAAGCAAGGAATAGATACTACAACCTTAATCATGAAAGTAAAATAATAATAATAATAATAATAATAATAATAAATAAATAAAGTGAAAAATAAAAAAAGGAAAAGATAAAAAGTGAGCAAAGCGGATAATTAATTAGGAGAATTACTTACTTGGTCCCTTTATTAACCGTTTTTACATGTGGTTCGTGCCCATGCTCCACATCCACGAAATTAAAGGGCGCCACTCCCCCCACCCACAACAACACTACTCCCACCCTCTCCTCCTTAATTTCCTCTCGCAAAATATCACACATACATAGAAATAAAACAACCAACATTTAGATCAAAAGAGCTTGTGATCAACTCAATCGGAGGGACAAAAAATGGCTTCTTCAAAAGCGCTTCTCCTCTTCCTCTCCATTGTCATCTCCACTGCATTCTCTAGTAAGAGCTCAAGAACTCTTCATCTCTTTTCTTTTTTTAACTTCTCTAGTGATTTGTTCGATCCTATTGTGTAGTGCAGTGCTGTTTAAATTGGGTTATTAGAATTATTATTATATCAAAAATATTTCTAACAATGCAGTCGTTTTAGAAGTCAAGCCAAATAAACCCCTAGCGTATCATTTCTATTTTTTATTACAGCAAAAGTTTTAATTACTTATTTTATAAAATTCTTTATTAGATATAAATTTTACTGAAAGAAAAAATAGAAGCAGTACTAAATAGACGGGACACGCAGCTAATTACTTCTTTCCAATGCGTTATGTTGAAATTGCACGTAGGTGGAATTCAACTCATACTAGTAAACAACTGCGCCCACAGAGTGTGGCCGGGGGTCATGGGCGGCGCCGGCCAGCCGACGCCGGAGTACGGCGGATTCCAGTTGGCGGCTGCGGAGGAAGTGGTGTTCGACGTGCCGGCCGGGTGGTCGGGGCGCATATGGGGCCGGCAGGGCTGCTGCTTCGACGAGCATGGGAAGGGCACGTGCGAGACCGGCGACTGCGGCAACGGGCTCCGCTGCGGCGGTGCCGGCGGGAAGCCCCCCGCCACGGTTGTCGAGATGACGTTCGGCACCGCGAGATCGCCGTTACACTACTACGACGTCAGCCTCGTCGACGGCTTCAACCTCCCCGTGGCCATGTCCCCGGTCGGGGGCGGGATCGGGTGCGGGGTGGCGGGGTGCGAGGTACGTGAATTTGAGACAGCGTCGGTGGCCGTTAGTAGTTACTACTAGATGAAAATGTACATAGGCCCCAGTCAGATATAGGCCGTTTTCTTTTCTTTTTTTATATCGGCGTATTCTAACTTTAAATTGTTTTAATTTGAATTACTTTTATAAAGCAAATTCAGAATTTATTAAAAATAATGGCTTTGTTACTGAATAATTATTTAAAATTTAACAAAATTTGTAATTTCATCAGCCAAAAGAGTATTTAAAAACAGTCGAATATAATAAAATCATAATAAAACTTCTATAAAAGCTTAAGTTACTAAAGCACGCTATTTTAACAACATATACGTGTTTGTTTTTCTGACAATCAGGTGGATCTGAACGTGTGTTGCCCGTCACGGTTCGAGGTGAGAAGCGCGGACGGGAAAGTGGTGGGCTGCAAAAGCGCGTGTCTGGCGCTGCAAACAGATAAGTACTGCTGCGTGGGGGAGTACGGATCCCCGAGGAGTTGCAAACCCACACTCTTCTCCCATCTCTTCAAGTCCATATGCCCAAGAGCTTACAGCTTTGCTTATGATGATCCCTCCAGCTTGAATAAGTGCAGGGCAACGAGGTATCTCATCACCTTTTGCCCCCCAACAAGGTGAAGGGAAATATGAGAGAAAGAGAGAGAGAGAGAGATAAAGTATATATTTACAGATAGATGTTTATCAGTTGCAGTAGATGTTATGTGCTCGGTATGTTTGGGTCCATTTGGTGACTAATTATGTAATTATGGATGGATTCTGGGTTTCCTTCTTATCGTTGGGTTGGGTCTTTTTGTATAAATCATTAGTAAAGAGTCAGCGGCTTCTTAAACTTGAGTCCTCATTAATGATTTTGTGCTTGTTTAGCCAGGATAGATTTAAAAGTTACTCTCAAGTATAATCAACTCTTTAAAGCAACAGTAAAACGCACAAATAAAATCATATGAGAAGCTTAAGGCTTCAGCTGGAACAAGAAGCTTTTGGAGGTTATTAATGAAAAACTATTAGTGCTCTTCCAAATAATACTTACTACAAATAGTTCGAATCAAGACCTAAAGTGCAACAGCAAAATCATCCTCCAAAAACAAAAACACAATAAAAAAGGCAGGGGAAAAAAGATACCAAAAGAAAACTTGCACAAGAGGAAACATCACAGTAATACATAAGCTGTTACTTAAACAGTTAAAATTTGGTAATATCAAAGAAACATAATCCACAGTAACTGACGAAACATCTAAACTCTCTCAGGAGTAACTCTAGCTCTCTCCACATTGCCACATTTGTACAGTCACTAGTGAACTTTCATCTTTACCATCTCTTTACAGTTTAAGACCGATACAAAGGCTTGTGTGATATTTTATCTCCTCTAAAGGGCATCAGGTAAATAAACAGTCTGAGCCTCAGCATTTCGCCTAATTTAGTATTAGAGCTACAAAATGTACAGATATATTAATAAGTACAACAAACACTTTTATTTCCAACTTGCTTGTAACAGCCTAAACAGGGGAAAAAAAGAGCGGGCTCTCGCAAGCTTCGGTTAGCTGTACATGGTCATTGCTACTGCACCTAAGAGGGGTATGGGGATTGCAGTCCAATCCTCCTCTCTGCAGATAGAACAAAAACATGTATATTAGAAAATTAGATCTTACAAAAAGAAAAAAATAATAATAATTGGAGTTGTTCGAAATCTGAAAAGAGTAAGCAATTGTTTGGAATGGTTTTATCTTTTTGAGGAAAAGCAGGAAATTTTTAAAGTACAAATGAAATTGTTAAGCAAGAGAGCTATCATAGGTGGTTGAATAATATTTGGGCCTTTCTGCAGAAAAAATACAAATAAAAAAATTGAGTTTGCTAAAAGGAAAACTTTTTTCTCCATTTTTGCGACTAAACATTTCGCCTCTAGAACCAAATTGCCTTCCCACTGCATGACAAAACATACGCATTTTCGAATGATCGACGTATGTTTTGAACTACAGTTGCATAGTTTCAAAACTATGCATTGGTCACTCAAAGTTGTGCATTCTATCCTGTAGTGGAGCGGCTGTGCTCAATAGTTGAAAATGCAAAAAGGGCAAATATTTTTTGATACTTCATTGCGAAACAAGCAAATTTCACAATAAACTAACTGATTAGATGCTAGCCTTCTTTGTGATGAATGCTAAGAGTTCAAAGTTTAGCAAGTAAAATGGAAATTCTTTTTAAAAAAAATTATGACTTACCCCCAGCTGCGATGAGTTTCTCTACACGGGCAACTATATGTTTCCCGTAAGTATATTTCTTCAGTGCATTTAAGTGGACCTTTATTCGTGAAAGTATCAACTCTCTTTGCTGATCATTGCAAGTCTCCAACACTTTCTGTACAACATAGTTAGCAAACTGATCTTTCATCATTGCCTGCAACACAATATAGAAAGAAAAAAAAAAAATGAAATGTAGAGCTTAGTCGAATCGTCTCTATGTGATAGGTGATCTATTGTATGAAATGTACACTGATATGATTTCTTTCGGGATTAAGCTAATCATATGTACAAAGATATATATCAGTGTTCATAGAAATAGCAACTGTCAAGTATAGATATGCTTAATAGTTTTGTCACAGAGAGTTATTACATCTTTATTTAGGTATTGCATGGATATCAAAATTTTCAATGCAAGTATTTGGGAAAAAAGTGAAATGCTTTTATTGGTGATTAGTATCCTACGTGCTTCCAAACTATTTTCTACATAAGATTGTGCTGGGACAAACCGGAAGAGAAGGATATGAGAAACTCCTCAAAATGAGTGATTATAAAAATAGTTTCACCACTACAACTGAAGTTATTGTATTAGAAAACAGAGGGTTTTACTTTTTGAGTAAAAGATCAGTAGTTTGATTATCAATAATGTTCTGTTTTCTATAAGATAAGGTGAAGAACTATCTAAACTATCTTATGTGCGTGTGTTCTAAGTTGTTAAAGTGCGACTTCAAAAGCAACTTAAGCCACCTTTCAGTGGACAAGAAAGAAAAAGAGAAACATACATCATGACAGAACAGAGAGAAAAGAAACGGTTGCTATAAAGTCAACAATGAGTTAAGAAAGATGCCCAAACAAAATAAAGCCATGTTAAAAGATGAAATTAAAGAAAAATAAATAAATAAGAACCTGGAGAGGCTCATTTTCATCAGTGGTGCCCAGCATCTCATTGATCAAAATTTGGCGTTCTGCAGGACCACCAAAAGACAAACACTTCTCAACAACATTCGAAGCAAACTTCTGTTGGCTCATCTGAACTATCTGTCCAGCTAACTTCTCAATAATAATAGATCGCTCTTCAGGCTTGCCGTGCTCCAAAACATGCTGTAAAACCCAAGCAACATAGGATCATTAAATAGTTTCAAATAAATAAAAACTTTCAGAAGAGGGAAAAAAAAAACTTCCTAGTAATTAGAGAAGGTATGAATTCAGAAGAAAAAAAAGAAACTTCTTAGAGAAGGTATGAAAAACAGCCACTAGATAACATAGGATGAGAATGACCAACAAGCAAACTATAAATCTTTCATAAAGAAAAGGCAACAACATGTAAAAAGTTGAAAGGGCATTATCATTAATTTCTAAAACTATCACACACCTGAACAACATAATTCCCATACTGATCTTGTGCCAACATGCAAACAGACTGTAAAATCTCTCCCATCACAATCAGCTGGGTTTTAGGATCATTGCAATGCTCCAATACTCTCTGATCGAATTAAAGAGAAGGTTTAATCCATATCAATCAATGCCAGATGTATTAAAATAATATCGCCAAGTACACGTAAAGGGGAAAAATAACAAACTAAGGACCTGTATAACACGGCAACCATATGGGTGAGTGGATAATGTGACAACTTGATTGTAGAAGGTTGAGATAATAAACTGAATGGACCCCTCAGGAATGCACTCAATACATTTCTGGACAACATGATTTCCATTTTGATCGCGTACACATCTCATTACCTGGCCGTCAAGTTCAGTAACTAACTTTGTTTTCTGGTCCAGATCGATGACCTCTATTGCCTGCATAGATAGCAGTATCATTAGCTCTCAGAGTAACTTTAATTATACACAAATATGATAAGATAAGCAAATGAAAATGAAGAGATTGTATATTTATTCATATTAGCAGAAGTTAATTTTTTGAAAGTCGAAACCATTGTGCAAGATAACAATGGAAGAACAGAAGTACGAGAGGCTTAAGGCATATACAAAAAGATCAACAATGCAGTAGTGCTTTGCTCTATGCCCTTGCGAGAATTAATATTGTGCTTTTACTATATATCTAAAGTTGTTAAGAAAAGGAAAGAGAAGGCACCTTCTGAATCACTCGACAGCCGTACATTTGAAGACTGAGAGCTAATACATGTCCATTAAGCTGCTCAGCTAATTCCCTTCTTTGAGCTACACTTCCATGCTCAAAAAACTGACACATAGGCGAAACAGATTTTGTATTATACTACTTATATACTTCTTGAAGTTATTTAAAGTGCAGCAAGAAGAAATCTCGGATAACAAAACCTGGATATAAGAGAGAGAGAGAGAGAGAGAGAGAGAGAGAGAGAACCTTTTGGACCACATAATTTCCAAATACATCAGTCATCAGGGAGAGAGCATGTGGCATGATTTCTTCAAAAACCATATCTTTTTCTTCAGCTGTTGCTGTTTCAAGTTTCTGTTGTATGAAACGGCTTCCGTACTGATCAGAACTGGGAGGGCCATTACATTTTATTAGGAAAAATAAACCATAACATAAACCAGCATGATTTACAACATATAATGGATGGTCTTAAGCTTCAGGTTGCATGGCAATGATTGAACAACAACAACCAAATGTTACTAAATTACAAATAATAACAACAAAAATGGAAATTTCCACCACTTTTGAAGGTGATTTTTTTTTTTAAAAAAAAGAAATCAACATTGAGATAACTAGAATTCAAGACTAGTGTCTGATATAAGCATACCTGAACTCAACAACATGACCAACAATCTCAGCAAGCTCAAAACATCCGGTCTTATTGTTCTTGAACTCCTCTAGAAGCGAAGATGAAAAATTTCCATTTATGTTACCATTTGGATCAGAGGGCCAAGAACCCATAACACCTCCACCTACATTTCTCAGACCAGAAGGAAAACAATGCATGCCGCGCTCACCAAGCCTAACAGGGCTTCCAGGAAACGCTGGCGAAGCAACTGGACGTGCTAAAGTGCTCATGCCAGCACCAAAAGTGCCATTACCATATTGACCATGATTAAAAGAAGCAGATTTAGTTAGAAGAGGCATCCCATACTGTTTCTGCGGTTGACGCAAAGCCCCAATGTAAGCTTTCTGAATTTCAAGTATATCAGTGTAAGAATTTCCCATGAAATCCCTTTCAAAAGAAGGATCACTATAATTAGTTGCAGCTCGTGCTGTATATTCAGCCGCCTTTAAGTATTGCATGTAAAGTGGATCAGTAAGAGCTTCTCCTGATGCTTGTTTGCTAAGCTGATTGAGAT
Organism: Puya raimondii; assembly: GCA_016920855.1. Taxonomy (NCBI): domain Eukaryota; kingdom Viridiplantae; phylum Streptophyta; class Magnoliopsida; order Poales; family Bromeliaceae; genus Puya; species Puya raimondii. The sequence continues at coordinate 68,074,052 of JABWPP010000049.1, forward strand.
TTTGTAATTCTTGTACGGTTAAGGTTGGCGGGGAGAAAATACCACCCCCTAAAGTACTTGTTAAGTCGACACCTACTGATTGATTTAACATATTTGATGGTATTGAAGGATTAATTGGATACCCACTTGGCCCATAGCTCGTAAAAGCCCCATTAAGACCATCGAATTTCTGATGCAGAGCTGGAGTCCTCTGATAAGAATGAGAGGATAGGTTAGCGGGCATATGATGTTCAATTTGCCCATTTGACCTTATCCCTGAATTTCTCAACTCCGATCGACCTCCAATGGAATTATTCAGATCGGAGAATGACATTTGCTTTACACGGTTCTGACCATCTTGTGAATCAAAAAGAAAATTCTGGTGATCCGTAGTTTCTCTTTGAAGATTCAAGCAGGACAAAGCAGCTAAAACATCATCGGATTCTACTAGGTTTGAGGGGACTCTATTGAAGGAAGATGAATTATCAAGTGACTTTTCAGATGAGCTAATTCTTACACCCACAGGTGGAAGGCCCGGGCTTGGAGCCCTCGGCAGAAATTCGGGATCTGGAGTTTTGCTTCGAGAGAGAGAAGATCCCACCACTGATGCAAAAGTATGAGATGATGACGACGATGCATTAATACTCCGACGGGTCTCAGTCGAATGAAGTGGTTCCACGCGGTCAACAAGTGCATCACGTTTGGCCACATGAGAGAGATGACCAAAGATGTCACTTTTGGGGCCAAGATCATCCTGAAACAGATAGGTAAATCTCACTTGAAATTGCCAGCATCAAGTAGAAACAAAAGATTAAAAATAAATCTTAAAAATATTTGACAGAAATAAACACTAAAGAACCACAGCTCCAAACACTAAAGTATCACAGCTCCAAATACCAAATTTTATAAATAGAATAAATAGTTGATGTAAATAAGCACTTTATATATGGCACAAAAAATTATTAAGCTTGTATTGTATGTGCATGGGTTAATACGTCGATAGCTTGATATGCCGTATATGTTTGAGTTGCTAAACATAGGATGCACCTACTCATCATCAATATGAAGTCCTATTTAATAAATATGAAACAATGATACATCCATTATAGGCAACGATACATCCGTTATTGGAAAACTAGGACATTGCACATTCTACTTAGTTTAAAAGTGGTAAAATGTGTTATATAACTAACATAGCAATACAAGGTAATCGATGAAAAGCTCCAACACAGCACAATTAAAATGGAACCCTACTTCAAATATCCGCACTTTTAAACAAGGAAACATCCATAAAGTTCCCATTTTTCCCACCAATTAGATCGCATTTCGACTCCCAAAGTTAAATAAATGTGTGTAACGAGAGGGGTAATTGCTACAACCACATATCTAATTCTTAAAAATTACCAAAAATTAAGAAGAAAAGCGGTGTTAATAAGAATCACCTGAAGAATATCCGTGAAGCTCTTCTCCCTCTCAAGCGAAAGCCCCATCAAACCATCTCCTCTACACGACCACTCCCCTGCTAAACCTAAATTACTAATCCCTTCCTCTACCCTATTCGGTTTCCTCCTATCCCCAATACCCCCCACAACCCTCTTCGTGGATACCCACTCCTCCTTGGATAGAGTCGGGGGCGGGAGCCTAGGGTTTAGCTTCACGTGCGTGTAGTAGTACGATACGTAGTCCGGATCGGATCGGATCTCCTCCTCCGACGCGAATCCGAACCCGCTACTCCCCCCTCCCACGGCGGTGAGCGATCCCTCCACGGTGGGCGGGGCGGAGCCGCTCCGGTACATCGTGAGCTCCGCCTCCAAAGCCTCACCATCGAATCCCTCTCCCCCGCCACTCCCCACCATCGATCGAGCTCCTATCTCCGATACCATCGACACAGGGCTCTCCGTCGCCATTGGACGCGAACGGAGGAGGAGATCGACGCAGATCGAACACTCACGGGGCGAAAATAGGGTAAAAATCGCAACTTTATCAGCTCAAAAGCTCGGAAACCTCAATCTAGGTAAAAAGGATCAAATTATTTCGCCGTTAAATTAAGGATTTGCACCATTTCCGATAGATCGAACCACAAAGTTGCGATCTTTCTATCTCCCGCCTCGATTCGAGCTACGATTAGAGATGGATTTCGCCATTTCCGTACGAAAATAGAGCTCTTGGAGAAGGGGGAGATGGGAGGTTGAAGCAAACACTGAAGAAGAAGAAGAAGAAGAGCGAGGAAAGGGAAGGAGAGTGAGGAGAGAGAGAGCCAATGGAGTGATAAGCACGAGGCTCCGATCGATCTCAACCGTCCATTCTACTTACATACGGTCGTGATCTATCGGAGCTAGGTAGGGTTTTGTTGCGAGTAGTTAATAGTGGATCTTAGTACATCTTACACGGGATTTAATTAATATTTATGTTTTTCTGGGTGTTTTAAATTGATAATTTTGTGTGGATTAAGATAATTAATTAAATTAGGCCATGATTAAGAATTTAAGGCAGTGTTTTTATGCGATTCTCTCAAGTCTAAAAAAAGCGGGGAAAAACGCTTAGATATGCCACGTCAGCGTGGACGGATTCGCACGTGCGAGGCGCACGTGATAGGGATGTGGGAGGGGGCGTGTTTGGCTTCAGATATTAGGAAAGCGACTGGAGAGAATATTCTATTTATTGATCTCTAAAATGGTTTACATAAAATACATGTGTGAAAAAGCAAAGGCTACGTTATCTAAAATTTATGCACCTCTACATATATACTCTATGATCTATATAATTAGAAAAGAGGACTAGAGAGGATGTAATAATAATATTTTTTAAAAAAAATATTATTGGCTAAACATGAAACTTCCAAATTTAAGGAATTTTGAACATTAATTTTTCTTTTAATTCAAATTAATTAATAATTGATATTAATCAAGTATTTAGTGGTTGCATTAAAAAAGATAGGGAATATGCAAAAAAATGGACGCTTACATTGCCCAAAAATGAAGATATGATAGATTACTAAGTACGAGACATGATGCAATTGTAATGACTTATTATGCACTCACAAATGAAGCCTAAAGAGACTTTACCAATTTCCTTTAGAATTAAGTGAATAATATATATATTCGGATTGAAAATCAAATTCAATTGTGTTACAATGCATTGTATAAATAAAAAAAAAGAAGTAACAACAATATATTTTGAATTTTTTTATCAAACCTTTCCTTCTTAAAATATCAAGCTTATCACTTGGCATCGCAAATTAATGACATGAAGGGAAGATGCATCTAACTCGTTCACTTAATTTATTATTCTGACTAGGCTCCAAAATAGAAATATATTTTCATATTTATAACATTCACTCCCTAGCTATATATGAACCCGTGATAAAAAGGGAAAATGATCATTCATTTTTTGGCCATCCAATTAGAGAAAGTTGTGTATTACCAAATTTGTTACATCCATCCAATGGCTATGGCCCCATTCAAATAGCGGTAATAAAATGTAAACTAATCAAACTAACAAAAATTTTACCCTGACAAATCATAATAATAAATATTCAAAAATCAATGATTTAATATAATTCTACAGTCTCAGATAAGTGAAATATGTTCCACACTATTCGTGGCCATAAACTAAATTGTTTTTTACAATCCACCACGTATCTGGCTTAGCGGTGACATCGGCGCGTGTATCGCATTCCTTTGTTGTTGCATATCAAGGCAGAGCAGCATTCCTTGTTTTCTTTCTTTTTCTTCACAAATAAAGCATAAAAAAAAGCAGAAAATTTGAAAAAAATAAAATAAAAGTTCTTTATCCTCACTGCAATCTTTCATAAGCCAAAGGAGTTTTTTTTTCATTTTTATTCTTTAGATTTGCGAGATGAAGAAGGATGAGGAGACAGGGCCGGACCGCGGTTTCGAGTTTGAGACCGACGATGAGGAGAACCAGGCACAGCACGGCGAGGGATCCGACTACTCGCGGTCGTCGTCGGCCTCGGCCTCCTCCTCCTCGGCGCATTCCTCCGACTACGGTGGCAATGAGGGTGGGCCCAGCTCTTACCAGCCCTCATGGCCGCAGAGCTACAGGTACGTAATATATATATTTACTCCTAGTAGTATAGTATAGTATATATATATATACATTAATCTCCTGCATCTCTACATGCATTTTCCTTTCAATTTTTTTCAATTTTTTGGTACAAATACAGGCAACTTGGAAATGTTGTTTGTTGTATATATGGATGCATTGTTGGGGTGAAGAACTTTAAAGAGAATACAGATTTAGGATTCGTGCGTATGTGTGTGTATATATATTCATGTTTTTTTTGTATTCCATCCGAGAAAAGTTATGATAGAGAATAATTTTCGCTTATTTTGATTGATACATATAAGAGAAGAAAAAAATTACTATTTTTTCTGTTTTCAAAGATAGAGAGAAAGACCCCAAAAAAAAAAAATATGCAAAGATCAATCACCCGAAAAAGAAGAGAAAAAGAAAATTACAAGTTTTTAAGCCTGTAAAACTGCATGTAATAGTAAAAATACTTTCGGGAACAAATATGAAACACCAATATATACTTGCACCAGCAATATGTACGTACGTAGAACAAAATATTTTTCCTTTTCTGATTTTTTTTGGTTCTTGTGCTAGGCAATCAATTGATATGTTGAGCGCGGTGCCGTCGCCGAGGATGGGCAACTTCTTGGCGGCGGGGTCGAGCCTGATGCAGGTGGGCGGGTCGCTCTCGTTCCTGCGCGCGGGCTCGATCACGCTGCCTCCTCCGGAGGACGCACCGGTCACCGCCTCCCTCCTCGCGAAGCCTCCTCTCGTCGTCTCCTCCCCCTCCGCTCATGTCGACGCCGACGCCGCCTCCTACGCCCCTCTCCCTCCCTCCACCATCCCCCCCAAAGCCTCATTCCTCATATCCTCCTACTGCGAATTGCCTCCCTCGCCGCAGTGCTCCACTGCTCAAGCCATCGTCAACGGTATAATCGTCCTCCTCTTCTAAAACTCGGTTAAAACATATGCGACTAACTCGTACTATGATCCGTTTTGAGACAACTTTGAGTCATTTGATGACGCTCTTGGTTTTAGAATTTGAAACGAGAGTCACGTGAATGGTAAACTGAACACTAAAATTTTTGTATGGATTCAATGGTTATGTAGTCGTCTCAAAATTGGTTATAGTTCAAGTCGCTTCAGTACATTTAATTATCCTAAATCTCTTCTGCTTTCGTTTGCAATTTTTATATGATTTTACGAGTAAACTCTTACAAAAAGGGTGATATAACTTTGTTGGTCACCAAAGCTTAATTTTGTTACAACTGAGTGACTAAACCTTATGTTTTGCTTCAATATTGAGTCACCGTGTCAAACTTTGTTACTTTTCCTAACAATGTGATAATGAGGCAGCGATTTAGTTGTTACATCATTTCCAAGATATGGTACAATGATCATATGACAACGATTTAGCTACCATATTATTTGTTGACTAATATATATAATAATTCAACTGCGAGGAATTGTTTAGTAATTTAGTCGTAACTCATGATAAGCAACTCTTTGTCTGATGAATATACATATACTTTGCCAAGCAGCTATTATGTTGTCTTTGGAGTCAAAGTTATGTAACCTTTCAAAATGCTCATCTCTTTCATCAATAGAGTACTGAGGTTTGTGCACTCTTTAGGAATCAATGTTCTTTGTGGAGTAGGAATTCTCACTACCCCTTACGCAATCAAAGAAGGTGGATGGTTGGGCATGTTCTTACTGTTTGCACTCGGCGGCATCACTTGTTACACCGGAATCTTGCTAAAGAAATGCTTGGATAGCTCTCCAGGATTAGTGACTTATCCCGATATCGGACAGGCCGCTTTCGGAATAACTGGCAGATTATGCATATCTGTAACTCTCTACACAACTCACAACTCGCATCTTCAAGTTTACTGTTTTATAATGCAAAACAGTAATAACTTATTATAAATGTGCTCTATTCATTTAGTGTTAACATTTTGTTTTTCACTTCTTTGCTGCAGATTGTGCTGTACCTGGAGCTTTATGTGAGTAAAGTGGATTGCTCTTCTTTACAATCAGTCAATTTTATTCATTTTTGTTTCCTCCATATTCTTTTCTTCTGATAATTTCTAAGGAGTCAGCAACCATTTTATCTAGGCATGTTGTGTGGAGTACATTACTCTGGTGAGTGATAGCTTGACATCGATATTCCCCGATGCTCATGTAAGTTTCATGGGAGTTGTTCTAACTCCTCATCAGCTATTCGCTATATCGACGGCCGTCGCAGTTCTCCCCACTGTTTGGCTCAGAAACCTTAGTTTGCTGTCATATCTTTCAGGTGATGATTGCTGTAAAATTACCAGGAATTTCTTTTCCAGTAGAGAAAATTTTCAGAGACCTCCACTGTAGTATAGCCTGATCCCACTTTACTACCGCGCGGTTCAAACCGTAGCATTTTATTAACTTATAGTTGCCATTATGATTTTCCACAAGGACCTACCTATGAAACTAGGAATGTGACTGTTCCTAAAAATTATCATAGTGCATGTATACTGTTTTAATGAGTCTCGTGATTGTCATGTTGCTCATTTAAATGGATATTAGCCACAGCAGGTAAGAGCACAAAACCGGAACAAAATCGGGTTGAAAAAGTCTTACTTTGAACCGCGGGGCAGTGGGGTTTCTGAAGTTTTTCCTTTCATCGGAGCCAAAGAAATCAATCTTAAATCTTATTCTTCGCAGCTGGAGGAGTCGTCGCCTCGTTGTTGGTGGTCCTCTGCTTGTTTTGGGTGGGTGTGGTAGACGGAGTTGGGTTCCGACCATCGGGCACTGCATTGGATCTCTCCAACCTCCCGGTCGCACTTGGATTATATGGTTTCTGCTATTCGGGCCATTCCGTTTTTCCTAACATATATTCTTCGATGAAGAGACGCTCGCAATTTCCACTAGTTCTGATATTCAGGTAGCCTTTTCATTTTCTTTTCAATCTTTACAAATGTTGATTCATTTTTTACGACATAAATAATAGATTATCTAGTTGGATGATCTAGCATTGAATTATGCTTGCTAGATGATGTTGTTTTTTTTAGTGCAGTTTTCTCCTATGCACCACTCTATATGCCGGGGTAGCTGTCGCGGGGTTTCTGATGTTTGGTGATTCCGTTAAGTCTCAGTTTACACTTAACATGCCACAACAGTATCTATCTTCAAAACTAGCAGTTTGGACGACGGTATACATTTTTACGCAGGCTCAAGATATCATTTTACTCGTAGAAAACGAAATATTCCTTTCAATTTTGCAAATCTTTTTTTTTTTGAATATTTGTTTGAAATTATCTATGATCTGTCGTGTTTTAGGTGGTAAACCCATTCACGAAATACGCATTGACGATGACTCCTGTCGCATTGTGCCTGGAGGAGCTCTTACCTTCGACTCAGCAATCTTACTTGATTGCAGTGTCAATTAGAACTGTTCTGGTTATGTCAACTGTGGTTGTTGCTCTTGCTGTTCCTTTTTTTGGTGAGAAACTTCGCACACGTCCATATTTATTTTACGAAAAGGAAATATACATATCTATACACCTCAAAAAACATGTAAATTTTTTGACATGTTGTATACATCTTCTCACATGCAACTGTACCAAACATTCTTGTTCCAACTGTGAATAAAACAATATACATTGAACTCTTTAAGTAGAACTGGGCTTTTGTAGTAAAATTTTCATTTGATGTGCTTCTTTTTCCAGGTTTTGTCATGGCATTACTGGGGTCTGTTTTTACGATGCTAGTGGTAAGCTTGTCATTAATCTGCAGGCCATGCTTTACGTTATCGATAAACAAAACCCTCTCTTTTTTTTAATAAAAATTAGGCAGAAACATGTATTAATAATTACTATGTTGCATATCTCATCAGGCTCTGATTTTACCCTGCTTATGCTATCTCACAATCCAGCGAAGATCACTGAATTTTTTACAGGTAATTCAATCTTTGTTATTACTAATTAGTTTTAGGATTCTCTGTTTTTTTACCCTGTATCCAATTTACCGAATATTACATGCTCTTTTCCAGGTAAGTGTGTGCATTGTGATTATAATGGTTGGAGTGGTATGTTCCTGCATTGGCTCATACTCCTCAATTAAGCAGATGATTGATGCCAAAAAAAATTAGCTTTTCCCGTAATCATTTTTACCTGTTGTACTCTAGTGGATAGAGGAAAAGTTAGCACCAAAGCTGTTAAGTGAATTATGTAAACAACAAATGAAACTGCGAAAAAACAAAATCCGAAGGAATTGTTGAGATGAACATAATCCCTGATATGAAACCCAAGGATGCAGTTCTTTTTATATATCTTATAAACGTTCTCTAACCCTCATTAGTGTGGTAAGAGAAGCTTTCATTATTTTGAAGTTAAAAGTAACTATGTCTTTGAATGGTTTTTTTTTTTCTTCTTTTTTTTTTTTCCCCCTCGAGCATAGTGTGAATGATGGCTACAGCAATCTAAATAATACTGAAGCTTATTAAATTGCACTTAAAATCTATTCTACACCCAAAATATGAGCAGGGAAACATTGCACATGGAGTTGTTCTTCTCCACCATTAAATAACGAGTGTTCCATAACTACCTCTACCACTGTATACTATTTGGTTTGTGATCCCTATTGAGTCCACATATAGCCTTGTGCTTTAGATACTTTTATATATATATATATATATATATATATATAGAATAAAGTTAATATACTTCTTTCTATAATGGGTATGATTCATACCGTTAAATATAATTTAAAATATGTAAAAATTTTAGATATCAAATTTTATAAGTTTTTAAATTTATAATACATTTAACAAATAGATAGTTAAATTTTATTTCCATATAATTTTAAAAATAAAGAATTAAAAAAATATTTGTTGTACAAATTAAACTATTATATTATTTATCTCTACTCCCAATACAAAAAGCGAGCAACATGCGCCGACACTTATACGTTACTATGACGAGATCTCGTCTCAGCAGTAAAGCCTTGTTCAATACGTTATCCCTCTTCACTCTGAATTCCACTGAATAGTAATTAATTAACTAAAGTAAATGCTCAAAAAGGGGGGGAAAAATCAATAAATAAAGCACCGAAGCTAAAAACCTAAAAATAAAAAAAATAAAAAAAATTGGATCATACATTCCAAAATTTCTGCTTCACAGTACACAAACAGCAAAACAGATCAAAGATCCCGCTCCAAGCCCCTAATTTCCCAAACCCAACAATTTTTTTGAAAAAAAAGAGAAACTACCCTAAATAATATATGTTTTTACATATGCAGTAATTAGTTATTTAATTCATAGACTCTTTTCTTTCTTTTTTTTCTTTTTTTTTTTTGAGAGAGAAAGATAGCACGTTACCCGCTTCGTTTATTTTTTTAAAAAATAAACTTAGCTAGAAATGTGAAAAGAAATAAACGAAGCTAGAAATGTGAATCAACTAGAATTCGACCCTTTCCTCCTTGGATGGCAAAGAAGGCCCATCACGCAGGCCGAACCGGGCCGGGTCGGGTCGGGTCGGGTCGGGTCGGGTCAGGAGTAGTCGCGCCAACAAAGGAGCATGGTGACGCAGCGGCGCGCGATGTAGAAGCGGGCGCGTTGCTCCCGCACGAGGTGCGCGCACCGCGCGGTGAACGACCGGGCGGTGACCCGACCCCTCCCCTCCCTTAAACTCACCCCCCTCCTCCTCCCCTCCTCCTCCTCCCTTAGCTTCTTCAACTTCTCTTCCATGTTATACAACTCCATTACTATCTCTCTCTCTATGTATATGTGAAGAGGGAGTGGTGTTCTAGTGTTTATTTATAATAGGAAAGAGAGAGAGAGAGAGTGTGTGTGTGTGTGGTGGGGTGGGGTTAAGCCTTTATAAGGACCATATATGGCGTGTTTGAGGTGAAAAAGTTCCCAGTTTTTTTTTTTTTTTTTTTTTCGAAGTTGTAATGATTATTTGTGTGATGGGAAATCTCTCTGGTCACTGTTTTAAATAATGCACCCTGTTCCAGATAATAACGTCAGGGGGGCCCTTTGACGTGTTAAACAAATATATATATATATATATATATGGATATTTAAATAGTAACTAATAAAGTTATACACATATTCTAAACTTGAGCTTTTTCTTTTCTGAATATGCATATACTTTTAATTTAGATAATTAGATTGTCTAAATTTTAGTAATAACCCAGCAAATTTTTTATCTAATCAAAGTTATTTATTATACAATAATTTTGATAATATATTATGTACATATCCTAACTCTTTACTGTTGTTTCTGATGAACAACGTTTATTAAGCGATGTTACATCCATTCATTATAACTAGTTTTTATTTTTATTTTTAATTTTTTTTCTTTTACTGCAGGGTGCATGTTAGATTACATTGGGGTGCTCAAGAAAAAAAAAAAAAACTCCAAAATATTCTTTTGTAGCCAAAATGGAAAAAGTGGTGCTGTAAAATGGACAGAGAGCTACAGGAGAGTCTATCTCTTTCTACTGTTGTGTCACGTCTCCCTTGGCTCTTGTTGATTATTTGAAAAACTTGTTTATGAATTTTGATTTAATTTACTTTATGAGATTCAATGAGAGGGAGAAAAAAACTTGCTTTACAGAAAACTAAAATTATTCCTTCAATCCTTCTTTAATTGGAAACAAACTTGTCATCAATTAACTTTTAATTTTAAATTAAATGTTGAAATTCTAATAAAGATAAAAATTAAAATCTCAATTAAATTTTAAAGACTAATAAGGCTTTTTTCATTTTTTGGAAGTGCAAGCAAAGTATATTATGTGCAAAAGCCAACATGACAAAAAAAATCTATTTAGTTTCTTACTGTAAGGGATAATATACTGCGTGTACTATTTGAATATGACATAACTTTTACGATTCCGGATATTTCTCAAAAGTTTCGATTCAAATGAGTGATATAATTATTTTCTGTATAGAATTTTTCTGACCACAACATCACCATTAGATAACAAAACCCTAGCATGGCTCAAGAGAATTAGATTACTAGAAATTGTGTGAAAAAATGCTTGAAGAAATAGTAGAAGAGAAATATGGCCTCACACATGGCTCATGAGATGGTGGACCAAAATGCTGACGTGTATCCACGAGCGATCAACCAATTCGAGTCTTCGACGTGGACATTTCTGAGTGGAGGAGGGGCCACGTAACAAGGACATAACGGGCGCCGGTCGCGTCGGTCACCGACATATGTTGCGACACATCACGGACTCGAGCGAGAGCGCCGGATTAACAAAGTGCCGCGACGTAGGGACGCTCACGTTTAATTTTGCATTGAAACTCACGTACTGTTCCGATAAATTTTTTAAATAAATAAAATAATATATTACCGACCGTCCCTATCCGAGGTTCCAACTTCGAATCATAATTGATTCATATTTTCAGCTAAATTTATTTCTAAAAAAAATAAACGAAACGGATAACATACTACATTTCTCTCTCAAAAAATAATATATATTATTTATTTTATTTATTAAAAAATTAAAGTACAAAATAATTAAACTACGAACTTAAAATCTCGAATATCAAGATCCTAACTTTTATTTATCCCCAAGAAGCTGATGGTACGTGTCATATTTGGTGACAACACAAGCGATGTTCACGCCGATAATAACTATCCAACTAATTATTAAGCCAGTAATTATTTTGTTTTACCAACCGTCCCTAGCGCAAGTGGCAAAGGGCTTGATGGTTGGTACCCGAGATTTCGAGTTTGAATCCTAATTGATTCACATTTCTTACTATTTCTAAAAAAAATAAATAAAGCGGATAGCGTGCTACCTTTCTCTCTCTAAAAAAAAAAAAAGTAATTGTTTTGTTTTGCTACCTTTCTCTCTCTAAAAAAAAAAAGTAATTGTTTTGTTTTTCCCCCCCCAATTTACAGTAAAGTGCTTGAGTAACCAAGCATTTTAATAATTAGTGCCCGTTATACTAACCAACTTATAGGTAATGATTTGGATATATAAAATCAAAAGAGTCATGCGGATTGAATTAAATTATAGAAATAATGTATATATATGCTTACATTTTTAGAAATATTGCATATATCCTTCCTTCATCTCGAAGAGTTGAGCGGTGTGTAATTGCGTATAATGATCAATACATGCCTAGTTACTCACACACACACACAGGCGTATATGAGAATAAAACTCAAGTCCAATCAGGAAACGCTATGACAAAATTTCTTTTGATGGACCAAAGTCATTAATCATTCACCCTTAATACGTACACTTAATAATAATTTATCTTATGTAATTGTAGCCTCAAGAGCTTTACTATATATATATATATATAATATTCTATAATAACATAAAGAACCCAAAAAGCTCATTATATAGAAGCTTAAGCTTATTCCTAAATCTGAAGCATGTCTAGCTAGGTATACTCGTAAGTCCCCTGTCCCCCATGTGCAATGGATTAATAAGCTTCTTTTATTTACTATAAAGAGACATACATAACCAACTCTTATATTAGAAAATGGATTTAAAAAAAAAGAAGCAAAAGATACCGACATATATAGGTTGTGCATGTGCATGCATGCATGGTTGGGTGGACCAAAATAGAGAGATTAGATATGTTCGTGTCGTGGGGAATGTCATGTGAATGGGCATCCATTTGACCAACATTGTAAGTGCGGTGTAAGTGATGTATTTATATAATTGCTGCATACATATTTATGCTTGGCACGTGCCTGTTGCAGAGTAAGCACGTGACACATATTACATGGGAGAGGGAGTTTCATTGATTTGCGTGGTGGAGATTTGGCTTTTAAAATGCAGCATTCAAAATTAGCTCCTAAGCCCCGCAATTACTTACTCGAATTCAATTGCCTAACGTATTTTTAAACATGATTAGCGCTTAATGACATCTTTGCAGAAGAACACTCTGAATGTAATATCAATATACATGCGCAAGAGTATGCGCTTTACATGTGTGGCGTGTGATCGAAGATTATAATTTTCTTATTATCGGATGAAAGAATGACGAACCTCAGATGTTCAGCTCATCGAATGATTTCGCGCAGAAGCGTGACAAATTAAGTGAGAACATAATTCTTTGCAACGTCGGAAAAATAAATGCATTAAGCGAACAAAGATAAGTGTTGTTAACTTGTAATATCCTGAGCAAATTAAGAGCTGCCATAGCAACTCAATTGTTATATCCCTTTTGAAGCTCCACTTGACACGATGTGATCTTCATCATTAGCATATACTAAAGATTATTATATAGCTTCAAATTATCACACTCTAAACAATAGTAGAGGTCGCTAAATACCAAGATATTTGAGAATGAACTAGGGTACAAGATAGGACAATTAAGTATGGAATTAAAGGTTCTTATGATTTAATATATAGTTAAAAGTATGAGAATTGATGCTACTAAGTGCCCCACATTATCCAAATTATACCAGTAGGTACAATGAACAACCGACAAAGTGTTTCGCTTTCGGCGATTTTATATAGTCGTAATTAGCTAATCTCTTATTTTTGTGCATAGCTAAAAGCAATTCTTACAATATAATAGGCTGATATATAGCTAGGTGGTTCTAGTTAAGTTAAATAGTTGTTTAATATTTACATAGTTATATCTTTTAATTCTTCCTTTTTTCATACCAAGAGAGTTTCACAACTAGGTATCTTTTACATCTTGATCTTACTCATATGTACCGAACGTAAATTCGACATGCTAGGTGTTAAGAAGGCCGGTTTATGAGAAAAATCTGCGTTGGAACTTTTACTGTGCATTTCAGACCAATACTATCAAATTAAGCAGATACTAAATTTCCAAAATTTATGACCAAAATTAATTAATGAGTCGTTTGATAAAAGTGGGTTGGTTAAAACAACTAATATATATATAGAATTGAGCTAGAATACTTTTGGAAGCACCAACCCCTTGGTGCTCTTAGAAGTATTCTTTTTTTTGAGAGAAAGGTAGCACGCTACCCGCTTCATTTATTTCTTATAGAAATAAACTTAGCTATAAATGTGAATCAACTAGATTCGAACTCGGGACCTCGGGTACCAACCACCAAGCCCTTTGCCACTTGCGCTAGGGACGGTCAGTGCTCTTAGAAGTATTCTACCTCAACTCTCTCTCTCTCTCTCTCTCTCTCTCTCTCTCTCTCTCTCTCTCTCTATATATATATATATATATATATATATATATATATATATATATATATATATATATATATATATATATATATAATAGAGTCCGGCTGGTATAATATCGGTAGCACGGAGGCCTCCGTGCTACCAAGTTGTTTTCGATGATGCGGCATCCAAATCGACGATCGGCTCCGCTATACTTGATCTACACCATTGAAAGTGTTTTGAAACTAAATTTCATAATTTTTCGATACCATTTACCTATCAAACGAGTAGTTGAAAAATGAACGGCTGAAAATAAAAATATCATAAAAAATGATGATAAAAGACTTAAATTTAAGATCAGAGATATTGATCTTACTCTAAATAGTTCAAAGAATTTTATATAAATATTTCATCAGATTTGGATTGTTTTACACCGTTAAACTCATAAACGCATCTCATCTACCGTTGAAATTGTCAATTTTTAAGCCCTTTGATCACTAGCCAAATAATGTCGAAAAATTATGAAATTTAGTTTCCAAACACTTTCAATATTGTAGATCAAGTCTAGCGGAGCCGATCGTCGATTTGGAAGCCGCATCATTAAAAACAACTTGGTAGCACGGAGGCCTTCGTGCTACCGATAGTATACCAGCCTAGCTCTATATATATATATATATTAGGGGCTCAATCATTAAAATTAAAAGGTTAGGGGTTGAAGTGACAAGTCAAATTGAGTGGTTCGGCCCAGATAAACTAGCCCAAGTCCATAATTTCGTTGGTCGAGTTCCTGTTTTAGTTAAAGTTGTAACTTTTATTTGGGCCGGGCCCAGTCACTAGCGGGCCCCACCGATTTACACCGACCATACGGTTCAATGAACTTGGTCAACGTTCGAACAGTCACATTACAATAGAGGATCCACTGACCTTCGTCATGCACCGCGTGCTCCCGCAGGGGAATCCAAGGCACCACAATAAAGAGCCCGTGAAGAATTAGTGCCGTGCACCAAGCCCACCATGTCATCGGCGAACCATGTAACCATCTAAGTGGCATTTTTGTTTTGTTTTGTAATTTACTATAATACCTATTTTTGGGTTAAATTAATGACACATTTAATTGAAATATTAGTTATAATTTGACATACAAGGGAATCTGAATTCATAAAATAGTAAATTCTAATGTTTAACTATTAGGATGGTAAGGTGTAAATTGGATAAAATTTAGCTTCGGTGTAAAAGGAACTCCGTACGGTTCTTTACTGACGTGGTGAACCAGGTCCATGAAGTCCCACGTTCAGGACCCACCAGAAGCGACAGCGACAGCCTAATCCCCTCTCCGCCGTACACGTGTCACCCCCATCTCCGCCAATCCCCGCCGACACCAACTCCACCGCCCAAAAACAGAATCCAATGAAATTTCACTCCAAATAAAAATAAATAAATAAATAAATCCCCTCTAATAGTTTTAATATTTACAAAAATCCACCCCCAAAATTATTGCGGTGGACTTTTTAAATCCCCGAACCGCTCCAACACTTTTCCCGCTCTTTTCCACGCGGTTCCCGCGCTCTCTCAAAATTTCCTAGCCAATCGGGCGCTGCCACGTCGACGGGCCGGGATCGTTGTGGCTTCCCCAATAAGCCACAACACCACAATCCTCAATCCTCTTCATTTTCACTATATAATTCTCTCTCTCTCAAATCTCTTCCCTCCCACAACCCATTTGAAAAAAAAAAAAAAAAAGGAAACACATTTGGGCTCTTACACTGATCAATGGAGAGAGAGGAGGAGAGAGTGTGCGAAGGGTGGGAGACGCCGAAGAGGGTGGAGTGCCGTATCTCGGCGGCGCTCCCGTGCCCGCCGCCGCCGAAGAAGAAGCCGCCGAGGGCTCTTCGGAAGCGGCGGGAGCCGCCGAGGAACGGCTACTTCCAACCGCCGGATTTGGAGGCGCTTTTCGCGCTGGCGCCGCGGCGAGAGGCGTGCGCGTGACACAGCAACGGCACGACACAGCACGGCACGGCACGACACGGCGCAGAGCAATCAATTTTGTAGATAACTCCATGTTGTACTTTATAGTTTTGATTTGGAAGTAGCTGTAGTTGTTAGAGATTAGGGATACTATATATATGTCTTAATGTGCTCTTCATGTAACAGTAGAAGTGAGTTTTTGCCGATCATTGGCCTATTTCTCTGCTTTATTTTTGCCTTCATTTTGATGTAGTTGGAGGTTTAGAGAAGCAATGGTTTGATTTTAAGTGATTTTATTGGATGAAGGTAAGACCTTTATTATGGGTTTTGGATCAGAGAAGAGTATTGCGATGTTGTGGTAATTTTGTCTAGCTTTTGGAAACATATTTTTGGTTTATGAAAAAGCAGAAGGAAAATTTATAGAGCTTTTGGATTGGACCAAAAGCCAAAATAAGAGTGTGTACTTCACAAGCACTTGAGACATTTCTACAGTCCCACATAGTAAGATTAAATTATCCTCAGTTATCCTAACTAATCATAGGGATTACACCTAAAACACAAGTTGTTTTTGCTATTGCATGATAGATTTTGTTGAATACGAGTAGACCCGATCAAATTTAGCTCGACCTGCATGAGCAGATCAGGCCTCCAACGACTAAGGATTTAGAGATTTTGGTCGACCGTCGAACTAATCATTATTTTAGTTGATTTGTTTCGAGACCAATCTCGGATCGGATAAGCGTTAATTTGGCCCAAAATTAATGTTCCTGGATAGGCCAAAGCCCATTAAACAAGGGACCAGGCTAATGGAGTACAGAGCTTTGGTTGTACACTTGTATTATCCTCTTAACTCCTGTATACTGTTTTCGACTTGTATTTTTACTCTTGAACTGGGCCTAAAAGTGTCTATTGGGCCCATTTAGCAAAATATGGGTCTACTTTGAAAGATTGATGGGCTGACCCGCTAAGAACTCGGGTCTAACTAAAATTTGGTCTGGGCCACAACTCTCTGGACTATAGCTTGACGCTAATAATCAATTAGATCCTACAACGAGCATTTAACAGTAAAAAGCTGATAATAAGTGCTATTATTGCCAAGACCACCCTTAAACGAACTGTGTAATTAATTGTTGGACTAGATCCAAATCACAATCGGGTCGGGTCCGAGTGCAACCCGACCCAATTAGGCTCTGGGAAGTCCACTCGCACCTCACGTGAGTCACGTGACCTCCTCCGCTCATTTCGTGGTAACGAAGAAACAAAACCGGGGGCTCGATATCGCTTTGTACCGTCCCCGACCCGCCCCCCTCTCCACCCTCTTCAATCGAATACCATCGACGCGTCTCCTCCCCCATCACCAACCCGGCAATCCCCCTCTTCTCCCCCTCACGTAAACCCTAACCCTAATCTCCTCGTCCCGAACCTCTCTTTCCTCTCTCCCCGATCTCACCTCGCGATGAGCTTCTCCACTCTCGGGCGCTCCCTCTTGCGATCCGCTCGCTCCCGGTCCCAAACCGTAAGCAACTCGCCCTACCTCTTCGTTAGATCGCTCGTTTGCGGGGTTTGTAATGTGTTTGTGGTGTTTTTTTTTGCGGTTTAGGGCGCTCTTTTGGGTCGATTCGTCGGGAACCCGGTGCGATCTCCCTGCTCGGGGTGCGAAGATGGTGGATTAGGGTTTGTTAGAAGTTATTTGACTTCGGTTGGTGCGAATAGGGTTGTTGGCGCGGGGAATCAACTCGGGGAGTGGAGGTTTCTGCTTGCCAATCCTAGTTTTAGGCGATTGTTTTGTAGTGACTCTCCAAATAAGAAGAGTAAGTTTTTCCATTGGCAAAGTTATGCTTTTGATTGTTTATGGTATTACCATTTTGGCCAAGTATTTAGTTTGTATGAAATATCCTGATTTTTGTTGTCTTTGTGGTTATGTAGATTATGAGAATTACTATCCAAAGGATAAGAAGGAGATTCCGAAGGCGAATGAGAATAACAGATCTGATTCAAAGAGTATGTGATGCTTTTTTACATCCTTAATTATCTGCTCTAAGAAGCCTCCATAGTCTTTCAGTAGTATATTGTGGCAATTATCATTTACTACGGTATCATCCGTTAAAATAAAAATGCTAATATTTTCTTTTCTTGGTAAAGAAAAAATTGCTTATATTTTCACATAGAGCAATAACAACAGGACAAGAGAATTGAGACCAGCAATCACCGAGTGCCTCTTTGGCATGGCTTCTCAAATGACTTTCCTAGTTTGAGAAGTAATTTTGATGCATTTGACAAAACAAAAGTTCTTGAGATTTTGCTATGGCTGGAAATAATACAAGTTTCTGCTTGCTAAAAGCAGGATCTTCAGTATGTGGCTTCTTCTTTAACTGCATGGGGACGCTAGGGATGTTATGAAATAACTGGGGACTTCTGCTTCCAAAAGCAGCAGCTCTAGTTTGTACTCCTTTTCTGCTACAGCAGAAATATGTTTAGGGGGATTCTGAGGAAATTACTATTATCGAACAATACTTCTGCAAAAGCTCTAGTTGAGCTAGGCATGTAACTGAAATCGTACCTATGAGCCTGTCTTGTGATTAATCTCTCAATCACCTCATGTGTGTCGACTCTTGTAAAAAGGAAAAGAACTGTTGTACCGAACACATTTTTCTGCAAAATACTGATGTTTCTGTCTTGGGATTCTCAAATGTAAATGCACTTGTACGACGACTAGACCTTTTCTTTTTTTTTTCTTTTTTTTCCTTGATTGAGCATGTTCATGAAATATAGTTTGCCAAATTTTAAATCGAGGATATATTTAAAATCACTTTTCGCCTTTGGTTATCCGCTAACTTCATCTTGATTTATTTTCTATTTCCAAAAGATTCAAGTGCAGATGACCAAGGAAACTTCCAGGAGAATTTCATAAAGCAGTTGCAAAATTACCTTGTTCCTCTTATATTTGTTGGTTTGTTGCTTTCGTCTTTCTCTGCCGGTTCATCTGAGCAGAAGGAGGTAGGATCATTTCTTATTACCATTGCATTTGCTCCAATTTTAAAACATGTAAATATTTTTTCTTTCTTGTCATGCTGACCTAATGCTTAAGGTTGTATGTTTATTGACATATTTATTTGTGTTTAGCTGTACTCTTGCATATTTCTGAGTTGGTACAAATGTATGTTTGTATACAATATGGGTTGTTAATTTGTCTGTGTTGATACAAATGTGTGGACACAATCTTTCCTCACTTATTTCACCCATCAGAAATGGCTAGCATAAATCTGCCAACTCTTATTATGCTTACTGGATACTTTTTAAAGCATCTGATCAGGGAGGATCTTCATTAGTTAGCTCGCTTTCCACCACTTCGTCTAACAGAAACATTGTAAGCTAGGCCTGTTATGCTAATATAAATGTAATTGGGTAAGTGGAACAAGAAGGGAGCAGGTATTATGCTTTTAGTTAATAAGGGGAGCTTGAGTGTTTTTTTGTTTTGTTTTTGGCAAGAGTAGATATTGATGAAGTTACATGGTTTATGCTCTCAAGGTGTTTGATTTACTGTTGTCGAGTTTGCTATGCTGTTTTTTACCAAGTTGCTTGGTAGCATGAATTCGGTCATCAAGATGCAAGAGTTACTACACATGACTTCTTAGCAGTATTTTTTTTCTTGCATGCTTTGCTTCACGAGTCATGGGCTTCTTATCAGCTGGTGTAGATTGGACATATTTGTAAAAAAAAAAATTGCACAATTATCTTACTGCAATTGCCTATTTTTCACTTTTTTAGATTATTGAATGGAGAATATTCTAAAATCTAAAGCCAGATTGTTTGCTTCCTATTTTTTGCAGATCAGCTTTCAGGAGTTCAAAAATAAACTGTTGGAACCTGGTTTAGTTGATCATATTGTTGTATCTAATAAATCAGTCGCAAAAGTATATGTCAGAAGTTCGCCACGGACAAACACTCAGACCCAAGACAATGATATTCAGGCTACCACAGCAGATATTCCTGCTAGACACTCTCCCAGCCGGTTTAAGTACTACTTCAATATTGGAAGTGTAGAATCTTTTGAGGAAAAGTTGGAGGAAGCTCAAGAAGCTCTAGGGATGGATCCACATGACTATATTCCTGTAACTTACCTCTCTGAAGTAAACTGGTATCAAGAACTGCTGAGATTTGCCCCAACAGCCATCCTTGTCGGACTTATCTACTTAACGGGGAGAAGATTACAAGGTGGGTTTAGTATAGGTGGTGGTTCTGGGAAGGGGAATCGTGGAATATTCAACATTGGAAAGGCTCAAGTGACAAAGATGGATAAGAACTCCAAGAATAAGGTTAGACTAGAAATTCTTTTTATTCTTTATTGGTAGCTTTTTACTTTTTGCGTAGATTTTCCATTAAATGGAAAATATTGTTGGTTTTGTTATATTTTTTAGTTCAGAAAGCTTATCACATGTGATAACTGTTTAATAACGACTCTTACATATTATCCAAGAAAATGAGAGACTATAAACTCAACTTGTTGTCATCTTTATAATAATATTTTTCATATTGTGAACCAGGTTTATTTTAAAGATGTTGCTGGCTGTGATGAAGCCAAACAAGAAATCATGGAGTTTGTGCACTTCCTTAAAAACCCTAAGAAATACGAGGATTTAGGAGCCAAAATTCCCAAAGGTGCTCTCCTTGTGGGTCCTCCCGGCACTGGAAAGACCCTTCTGGCAAAAGCAACCGCAGGAGAATCCGGCGTGCCCTTCCTGTCTATTTCTGGTTCAGACTTCATGGAAATGTTTGTTGGTGTGGGCCCTTCCAGGGTTAGAAACTTATTCCAAGAAGCTAGACAAAGTGCACCCAGCATTATTTTTATCGACGAAATTGATGCCATTGGTCGAGCAAGAGGTCGTGGAGGTCTCTCTGGTGCGAATGATGAAAGAGAAAGCACTCTAAACCAGTTGCTAGTAGAAATGGATGGATTTGGAACGACTGCTGGCGTTGTTGTACTTGCTGGTACAAATAGACCTGATATCTTGGATAAAGCTTTGCTTCGGCCGGGTCGGTTTGATCGACAAATTACGATTGATAAGCCTGATATCAAAGGACGTGAACAGATATTCCGTATTTATCTTAAAAAGATTAAACTGGATAATGCCCCCTCGTTTTATTCTCAAAGATTAGCTGCTCTCACGCCAGGATTTGCTGGAGCTGATATTGCTAATGTTTGTAATGAAGCTGCACTGATTGCTGCTAGGAGTGAGGAAACCCAGGTCACAATGCAGCATTTTGAGTCTGCTATTGATAGGATTATTGGTGGTTTGGAGAAGAAGAATAAGGTACCTCTTTTTTTCTTTTCTTTTTTCCCTTTCTTTCTTTTCGGTAAATTCAATTCAGTTTGCAGTCTTCTTATCTGCAGTCCATGTGCACATACTTCTGATGATTTTCTTGTTCCCCTGTTAAATCATGTGTTGTTTTTTATTTTTTCCAGGTTATCAGCAAGCTTGAACGCCGGACCGTTGCCTACCATGAATCAGGCCATGCGGTTGCTGGATGGTTTTTAGAGCATGCAGAGCCCCTACTCAAAGTAACAATAGTACCTCGCGGAACTGCAGCTTTGGGCTTCGCTCAGTATGTCCCGAATGAAAACCTTCTTATGACCAAAGAACAGCTCTTCGATGTGACGTGTATGACACTGGGAGGCCGTGCATCTGAAGAGGTAAACTGATTAATTGGTTTTGGTCGAATGATTGGGGAACAATTTTTCTTCTTGAATACTGTTTCCTTGGTAATTTTTGTTGGATGTTTGGATTGTTATTAGGTGCTCATCTGTGAGGATCCTCGTTATGATTTACAATTATCTTATTGCTTTCTATGAATCACAAATACGTCCTTATAGAGTCCCTTGTAGTTTAGTACACACGTTAAAATATCTCTCCAGTATCCATTTTTTGTCGGCCTTAGTTGTGATTTACTTTTGGTTGCAAAGTAACTGAAGCATAAAATTGTAGTGAAATCTCAATGGCACATATTTTCCAGGTTTTGCTCGGCAAGATCTCCACCGGAGCGCAGAACGACCTGGAAAAAGTAACCAAGATGACCTACGCGCAGGTCGCGGTCTATGGCTTCAGCGACAAGGTTGGGCTCCTCTCCTTCCCTCAAAGAGAAGACGGCTTCGAGATGATGAAACCCTACAGCAGCAAGACCGGGGCCATCATCGACAGCGAGGTGAGGGAGTGGGTCGCCAAGGCCTACGTACGAACTGTCGAGCTAATAAAAGAACACAAGGACCATGTTATGCAGGTCGCGGAGGTACTGCTCGAGAAGGAAGTCCTACACCAGGACGACTTGGTCCGTATTTTAGGGGAACGACCGTTCAAATCGAGTGAACCCACAAACTATGATCGGTTCAAGCTAGGGTTTATGGAAGAGAAGGGACAAGAAGCTTCGCAGGGTGCTAATGTTGCGGATGATGATGAAACCCCGTCACTCGACGGGGAAGTCGTGCCGACTTGAGCGGGGGATGTTCGTCTGTGTTTGTATATTATTTAAGATTTTTTTTTCCTCAGATTATTGTTAATCTTTGCAGCTTAACAAATTGTATAAATGAAATTAATGAAACTGATCCCTTTTTGTGGGTGGTATGATCGGAGACTACTTTTACTGCTTGTGGGCACCCATAATCTGAGTTTGCTGCCTTCAGGTTCAAATCAAATAAATTTGCTTTTCTAATGTTTGCCAAGTGAAGTAAATAGGAGAAAATTTGCTCTGGACGAGGAACTCATTTCGTCTTCTCGACGATTCTCTTTCTTTGATGGCGAAGTGGCCGCAATTTGCAGGTTATTAATCCTTTTCGAGGATTCTGAGAAATTATTTGCTGGATACCATCTGAATGGTTGAAGAAATTCCTTGTGATATTTACATGTTGAATGCTGAGGAACGCTTTCGATGTACGTCGATAAATTTATACGGTACAAATTTAGAATTTTCTTTTATACAGCTGGTTCCCTTCCCAAATGCAATATTATCGTATGCAAAAGACCATTTCCGATCCGCTTCAGACCTATACCAACACAACTTGGTAATCCCAGATCCAACTCAAGTCCAACTGTATAGGCCCATAGAGACCAAATCCCAATTCCGAACAAGCAAAAATTAGGCTCATAATAGAGACCAAATCCCGACTCCGAACAAGCAAAAATAACAAAATTAGACGCCGTTGCCGGGGATCGAACCCGGGTCACCCGCGTGACAGGCGGGAATACTCACCACTATACTACAACGACTCATATATTTATTATTTCTTTATATTTATCTTATTTAAATAACATGACTTTAATATTCCTTTCATGGCAAAGTTTAACTCTTACAACAGTTTTACTTTCTTTTTTTTTGTGGCTTAATTAGTGAATAAAATATTTGTTCCAGGATAGTAAAATCCCAACCAAGTGTTCGACGATCATCTAAATCGTCTGGTGAATTCGTCATTTTTTAATATTCCTTTCAGGGCAAAGTTGTTATATGACCAACTTATATATTTTTATTTATTTTAATCTTTATGACAGGTTGATAGAATCATTTATAATTCATAAACAAGTTGCTTCTCATGTATAGTTTTTTTTTTTTTTCCTCACTCAACCTGTTGGCTATTTTCAAACCATACAAGAAAACTTAGGCCTCGATTAGTATCGTTGCTATTTTCTCACTTTCACTCATTTACATGATTTTGATGCGTCGGAGATTTTTTTTTTTTTTTTTCAGTTACTATAGGTAGCAAGCTTATAAGCCAAGTGATAGATGATAATTTATTTAAAAAGAATTTGAAAGCAAATTTTTTTTCTTCAAGGTTTGCGAAGTAAACACCTTGATGAAAGAATTGCAAGTAATTCACTGTACTCTCCTACATTTTTCAATATACAAATTATATTAAATAAAAAATAGATCGTATACCAAACGAGGCCTTAGATTGCAGTTTAAATCTAATAATTTATTGTTGTCGAATTCGTACTAATGCCATTGAACAATATATACTCTTTACATAATTTTAAAGCAAATTGCAGAAAATGGACCACCACAACCAACAGAGAGTTCCAAAGAATTCCTGTTATAGATCGGTAACAGATTACAGAATAGTATGCTGCAACATGTCAGCTTTAATAATCGTTTATGATTTACGGAATCATAACAAGCCCATAGCTTGAAGGGAGATGCAAAACTTTTCCGACGAAAATCGTATGCGGTTGGACTTGAAATCCTGAATTGGAACAATGATGTAGGTCTAAAATGCAATGCTATGCCTGGATAACCCTCAAACTATTTACCCATCTTCAGCAGTCTAATAAGAGGTTGATTATCTCACTTATTCAGCAAGAAACCAATAATCAACACTATAAAACTTTACCCAGTCAAATGATGCTTCGGGTACTCTTCTTTGATTTAAAAATAAATGCCTTTGAATGGTAAATAGGAACCAAAATAAAACTATAAACATGTCGTTTGTTGAAGTAGTAGCTCTCAGGATACAGATAAGCACACATTGACTAAACCCACTAAACATCTGTAGCACACTTTCTCGTCGTAGCTTGAAAATACAGAGACAAGCGAAAGTGATTGCCTACAACGTACATGGCACTGGAAAAACCAAGGCAAAGTTCAATGCAAATAAGACCAATCCGTTTCCATTGATCAAAATTCCCATAATTTCTGCTGCATACATTAAAAGGCAAACATAGCCCAACATAATACATGCAATACGCACTGAGATCTTTGTTCTTATGGGGGAAAAAAGCCGCATAAAGCATGCCATTCTTCAATTTTTTTCAGCATTATAACTACAAATCCAGCATAAATATGACCATCTTTCTACTAAAGTAATTTCCATTTAGATAATCAATAATCCAAAGGAGACTGAAGGTGAGTCTTCATATATCTTGCTAAAGTCACAGAATTGTACAAATTTAACTGTAAGTCAAGTTATTAGAGATCATTAGGTTTCCACGCGGAGAAGGCGTAGAGGATGCGCCCCTTCCACCCATGCAGTAGCCACCTATTATCCTCATCCACAATGAAATCCTTATGATGGCATGCCCTCATCTTCTCCCTCGCTTTCTTCATGAACTCCGCATTTAGCGGCAACTGCTTGAACCCTGCCCTGAGGCTCCGCACCTGCCACCGCTTATAAGTCTCGGGCCTACACACCCTTTCTGACCCCTCGCATGATACAACATTATGAATCTCCCGTCCAAATAGATCCCTCTCGATCAACAGCCTCTGCTCGTGCTCACGTGGAACGTTGGCTTCAATCATATCAAAAATTGCTGAGTAATGGAAAAATGCTTCGCGAAAACGTGTCACAAAAAAGGGGGCACTATATGAGCCGTTGACAATCTCGTGAATGAATACTGCTGGGTTCATCTTTCTAATTGTATTCAGGAAAATGTCTCTTGGGCTATCCACCACCACGGTCTCATCCATTAGAATTTTAGACCGGTAGAGACAATTTACAATTAGAACCTCATCATTGTTGATATGAAGATCCTCCACAAGGATTGTCTCATATCTGGCTGCAATGGCTTGAAATTCAAAAGGAATATTAAATGTTTTAGCATAATCAGCTAAACGGCACCCTGTCTCCTCAATGAGCTCCGCTGGGCGGAAGCCTGGCCGAGGCAAATCGATACCAGTGATTCGGAGCCTAGGGGGGCCACCTGGCCTACAAGAAAGCTCTTGCATAAAGCACGGCCATTGGAAGCCGTAATATATTCCATAGTCCACAATATGCACGCTCTTTGCCTCTTCAATGGCGTCGAAGATGGGGTGGTTGGAGAAGTAGTAGGATAGCCCCGTGAAAGGGCAGGCGGCTGCGTAGAGCATGAACGCTTTTAAAATGTCGACAGTAGGGGTTCGCCTTGCCAGATTTGATTGGTGCTTCTTGCTCCCCGTGCCAACTAAGCGGGCCTGGAGCCCGTCAGCGAAGTAGTGGGCTAGCCTCTGGGTAGCATCCCCCATGGGCGAAGAATGCTGTTTTATTTGCTTTAATAGCTCGTTTGCAACCCGGTGGTCATTACTAGCCACAGCTTGGGCGCAGTGAGTAAGAAGAGTTCTAAGATCCACCACCTCCTTTTTCGGTTGCTTCTTTCCTCCCCGGCCACCCTTTCCATTCCCTGCGCCCTTCGACTGACTGCTTTGAGAATGTCTTGTTGCTTTTTCACTCTGCTTTGCTTCTTGTAGTTCTTTGGAACTATTTAAGCATGCCTCGCTGTTGAACAGCAAGATCTTATCCAGCATTTTGCGAACGTTCTCAGTCTCCTCGGTGTAAACAGCTGCTTGTTTGTTACTCCTTCCCTCTTCCAAGTATGAATCTTCACTATATGGGTTCTTCTGCCCCCGATAAACTTGATGTTCCTCCTCTTCCACTTCCGGCAGTAAAGAGAACCCATTGGCCTCCGAATCAATAACCAACTTGTCCTCACCAGGAAGGAAATTTTTTGCCTCCTCAACCCCCCTAGCAAATTGCAAAGCAGGTTGGCTTTGGACAAGTTGATTTCCTAACCATTCAAAAAGATTCTTACTATTTGAAGAGGAAACCGATGACTGAGAAGACGAATCAACAAATAAAGGCCGAGTCTTTAGTTGATAGTATTCGACAGGATCGTAAGGCCAGCTATTCTCTATGACCACAACCTCGCCAATGTTACCATTATCATTCCGAAAGTTACCGGAGATACTCTCATCAGGGCGATCCGAACTATGATTGGAATCTAAAGGAGGTTGATTGGGTGGAGCCGGGGACTTCTCTAAGATCGCGAGGAAAGGTTTCTCTGCAGCTAAAAGAAGTGGGTCTTCCGGATACAGATCGAACTTCGCGTCTATGTCATCCTCCATAAGTATATGGCTTATGTAGGTTAGCATCATATTGGAGAACACCTCAGAATCTTTCCAAGACTCTGCCTCTGTGGTGGAGACCACAGTAGTTGTACTAGAAGAAGATGACGATGAAGAAGACGACGCAAAGGAACCATTGAGATTTTGGGTATTTATAACAGGGCTAGGATCGGGGGGGGGGGGGGGGGGGGGGGGGGGGGGGGGGGGGGGGGGGGGGGGGGGGGGGGGGGGGGGGGGGGGGGGGGGGGGGGGGGGGGGGGGGGGGGGGGGGGGGGGGGGGGGGGGGGGGGGGGGGGGGGGTGGGGGGGGGGGGGGGGGGGGGGGGGGGGGGGGGGGGGGGGGTGGGGGGGGGGGGGGGGGGGGGGGGGGGGGGGGGGGGGGGGGGGGGGGGGGGGGGGGGGGGGGGGGGGATTATTGAAACGTCAAAAATGTTATTTTGAGATAAATTAGAAGAATTATTCATGGTGGTCAGATCATCGAACACCTTATCGTATGCTAATTTGGAGCTGACGCTACTCAGATAATATTTACACTGCCCATTCTCAATTAATTTCTCCCACTCTTTTTCGATCTTAAACTTCCTTATAGAATAACAACTCACTGCTATCGCTTAGATTAATCCAAGTATGGCGATTTCGGTGATTTCTACTAGAATAACTAAGATATGATCACATAGTAAGAAGCTGATGATTGATATATATAACACGAAAAAGCGATCTGAAATCGGCGAAATTAAACCCTAGAAGATGATACAAGAGTAGGAAATTACTGCGAATGAGACGTGAACGAGATCGAAGAGGTTCGAAGAATTATCAATTGGGAACTCAAAAGATCAGAGAACCGAGGAGGAGGAGGACGAGGGCGAAGGACACGGAGAGAGCTTTGTCGCTCCTCTTAGGAGGAGGAGGCGCGATACAAAATATGAAACAGGGGTAAACGTCTAAGAAGAAAATGTATTGGATGCACCGGGCGCACCGTGGACCGCATTCTCCAAAATACTACTATTAACTACGTGATATGCACCGATCGTTCCTAGCGCAAGTGGCAAAGGACTTGATGGTTGGTACCCGAGGTCTCAAGTTTGAATCCTAGTTGATTCACATTTTCAGCTAAGTTTATTTTTCTCTCAAAAAAAAAAAAAAAACTACGTGATATGCAGGTGACAACTTTTCAAAGTTTCCAAATTTTTTATATAAATGTGATTAAATAGTAATAATTTAAGTATTGATTTTACTTGCGGTGCATGAGTTGTACGAATACATCCGGTGCACAAGCAACAATATCTCTTTCCGAAGAGAAGCTTCGTGGAACCTGTTCTCGTCGAGGAAATCATCGCCGTCCGTTTTGCCGCCACCGACGGTCGTTATGGCTCTGACCGGAAGAGAGCCCGGATCGTGCGTCCGGAAAGTCCGAGCGATGCATTTCTCTCGTTAGTTAAGCACAAGCGTGACTCTTGTTCCAGGGTACATGGAATATACTTTGGACGTACTTTTTAAACGGATGTTACCATTGAGAAGTTTTCAAGGGACAAAAATTATATGGGCATTGTTCCCAAACTAGAAGTTTGGGGACGTTGCGGACCATCCTCGCCCTCCCTTCCTCTCCATCAGCTTCTTTCTCTCTCTCTCTCTCTAAAAATTGATCCCCACATTTTTTTCTTTTTTTTTTCGTTTCCGAGGGCGACGATGGGCTCGCGGGGCCACGCGGCGCCTATCGGCATCATCCCCAAACTAATAGTTTTGGGACGATGCCCACAAAATTTACGCCCGTTTTTAAGCTACACATTACTATCGAGCATAAAATGCCGCTTTTATAAGTTATTGATAATGTGCTATTTTATATGTATATAAAGAGAGAGAGAGAGTGAGAGTACGTCTTCTATGTTTTTGAAAGTACGAAGGTCTCCGTATTTATAAGTTATTTTCGATGATAGAACATTCGATTCGACGATCGGCTCCATTAGGCATGATCTACGCTATCAGAATTATTTGGAAACCAAAATTCATAATTTTTGGATATTATTTACCAAGTGATCAAAGGGTCTCAAAAATGACTATTTCAATGGCCGATGTGGTACGTTTGTAAGTTCAACGGTATAGAACAATTCAAATTAAATAAAATTTTAATAGAATATTCTACTTAATATCAAGAGCAAGATCAATATTTCCGATTCGAAATTTGAATCTTTTATCACTATTTTTTTGTGAGATTTTTATTTTCAGCCGTTCATTTTAAGACTAGTCGTTCATTAGGCAAACAAAGTCAAAAAATTATGAAATTTGATTTCTAAATAGTTCTAATAACGTAGATCATGTTTAACAAAATCAATCGTCGAATCGGATGTCCCATCATTAAAAAATAACTTACAAGTATAGAGGTCTTCGTACTTTCGAAAGCGTAGGAGCCTAGCGCTCTCTCTCTCTCTCTCTCTCTCTCTATATATATATATATATATATTAATATATATATATATATATAGTTGAGCTACAATACTTCTAAGAGTATCAAGGAGGTGGTGCTTGTGGGTTTATAATCTTTGGATTGAGATTTGGAGGGTTAGGATGATGGAGGTAGGTGGTGGTAGGTGGTGGTAGGTGGAATAATGTTTGATCTAAAGACTATTAGTAATCAAAAAGTAGATCCAATGGTTAAAAATATGGAAGCACCAAGGGATTGGTGCTTCCAAAAGTATTCTAACTCAACTCTACATATATATATATATATATAATTAAGCTCCTATACTTTTAAAAGTACCAAGATATTGGTGCTTGTAGATTTTTGATCATTGGATTAAAAAATATACGGTTAGAATGATGTGAGCCCCCTAGGGTTGAATGGGTGGTTGGTTGAATAGTATGATCTAATGGGTGAAAATGATTCAAGGAATAGATCTAACGGTAAAAAATTTACAAGCACCAAGTGCTTCATACTTTTACAAGTACTATAGCCGGACTCTCTCTCTCTCTCTCTCTCTCTCTATATATATATATATAGAATGAGGCTACTATACTATCTATAGTACCGGGGCTCCGGTACTATAGTTGCTTTTTAGATCTTAGGGTGTTCAAATCAACGATCCACACCGTTGAAACTGATCTAGGGTATGTGAAGTTCTTAGGAGTAAAATTTTAGTTTTTTTCGATATCGTTTACTTGGTAAATAAATTATGTCAAAATGAACGGTGAAAATTGAATAATCCTTAAAATTTGAGTATAGGAGTTTAGAATTCAAGATCAAGGATGTTGACCTTCATCTATATAGTTTAAAGTATTTTCTATCAAAATTTGAATAAATTTAGATTCTTCTTCACCGTTAAACTACAAACTCGCCATAATAACCATTGAAATTTGACAATTTTGAAACGGTTTGATCACAAAGTAAACTACGTCGAAAAATTATAAAATTTTATTCCTAAGAACTTCAAATATCCTAGATAAGTTTCAACGGTATGGATCGTTGATTTGAGCACCCTAAGATCGAAAAAGCGACTATAGTACCGGAGCTCCGGTACTATAGATAGTATAGGAGACTAGCTCTATATATATATATATATATATATATAATATAATCTTAAAAAGTAATATAAGTTTGAGAGTTCCTCATCTCAAGGAATCATTGGCATGCACCTGATGTATATATAATCTGGGGTCGTCAACACAGCAACACGCATAACCAAAGTAGCCTCAAAGATGCAGATAGCGTACATTAATCTAATCCATTAAACAGTTGTAGCATAATTTATGGGAAGAGATGTGTTTGGGCCTACTATAATATATTACTTTCATGTTAGAAACCTGCAAGGTAGGTTGAACAGTGTCATAAACTTTCATCAAAACTCTTATTAATAATATATGCTAATAAATCAACAACATATGAGGACCAATTATAATAGCCAATGTTCAAAGCAAATAGACCAAATATTTTGCCATTAATTAATATTTCTATAATTGCAGCTGCATACATTATAAAGCACACATAGCCAACAAATTACATAACATTAAGTTGTGAGGTAGGTCTCTGCTCTGAAGAAAAAAAGCTACATAAAGCAGTGAAATTATACATATTTTCTAGCATTACAACACTAACTACAACACAGAAACTACAGTGCTGACCACTAGATGGTCCAAAAGAAAGTGAAGTGTAGTCTTCACATAGCTGGAAATCCCACAAAATTATACAGATTAACCTATATATCAAGTTATTGGGCATCATTAGGTTTCCACGTCGAAAGCGCGTAGAGGATACGACCCTTCCACCCTTGCAACAGCCATTTATTATTTTCATCCATGATAAAATCCTTGTGGTAATGCAACTTTACCTTCTCCCTCATCTTCACCATTAAGTCTGCGTTTAACTTGAGCTGCTTGAATCCAGCTCTAAGATTTCGTACCTGCCACTGCTTATATGTTTCGGGCCTACTCACTCTATCCGACCCCTCGCACGAAATAACATTGTGTAGCTCCCGTCCAAGGAGACAATCCTCAATCGGCAGCCTCTGCTCATGCTCACGCGGGATGTTTGCGTCTATCATATCAAAGATTGCAGAGAAATGGAATAGTGCTTCACGGAATCGAGTGACGAAAAACGGTGCGCCATATGAGCCATTCACGGCACCATGAATGAACACAGCTGGATTCATCTTTTTTATTGTATTAAGGACAATGTCTCTTGGGCTATCCGCCACAACAGTCTCATCCATCAATTGCCGAAATTGATAAAGAGAATTCACGATGACCACCTCATCTTTATCGATACTGAGATCTTCGACCTGTATGGTCTCCCATTTTGCCGCGATTGCTCGATATTCAAAAGGTATGCTGAAGCTTCGAGCGTAGTCAGCTAAACGGCGCCCGGTCTCCTCAATGAGCTCTGCCGGACGGAAACCAGGCCGAGGTAAATCGATGCCGGTGATTCGAAGAGCCGGAGCCCCACCAGGCCTATCAGAAAGCCGTTTCAGAAGGCACGGCCATTGGAAACCATAGCCGATGCCGTAATCTATGATATGCACCCTTTTTGCCCCCTCAACAGTGTCGAAGATGGTTTGGTTAGAGAAGAAGTAGGAGAGCTTCTTGAAAGGGGATGCCGCCAAAAAGACTTGGTAAGATTTCAATATACTGACCGTGGAAGTCCGTTTTGCTACAAGGGAGCGGTATATCTCGCTCCCCGTGCCAGCTAGGCGAGCCTGAAGGCCGTCAGCAAAGCAATGCGCCATCCTCTGGGTAGCGTCCCCTGTAGGAGAAGAGTGTTGTCTTATCTGCTTCAACAGCTCATTTGCACTCCTATAATCATCACTGGCAACGGCTTGCGCACAATGGATGAGAAGGGTTCTAAGATCCACCACCTCCTGCTTAGGCTGCTTCTTACCACGACCCTTTCCATTGGCCGACCCTTTAGAATGGCCGCTTTGAGAATGTCTCGTCGCATCACTCTGCATTGCTTCTCGTAGTTCATTCATTTTTTTAACGTATGTCTCAACATCATATAGCAAGACCTTATCAAACATCTCGCGAACAGCCTCCGTCTCAATCTCCTCACTGTAAAGAGCTGTTTGCTTGTTGCTCCTTCCCTCTTCCAAGGACAAATCTTCGCTGTATCGGTTCTTACGCCCCCAACGCCCCCCGTGTACTTGATTTTCCTCCTCCCTCTCTTCTTTCACTTCTGATGGTAAAGAAAAGCCATTGGCCTCCAAATTAATTACCAACTTGTCATCACTAGGAAGAAACTTTTGCGCCTCTTCATATCCCCTAGCAAAATGCCAAGCTGGTTGGTTTTGAACAAGATCTCCTAACCCTTCGAAAATATTTCCACCACTATTTGCCGAGGAAAAGGAAAACTGGGACGATTGATCTACAAATGAAGGAGGATTTTGTAGTTGGTAGTATTCGATTGGATCGTAAGGCCAACTATTCTCTACCGTCACAACTCCATTAGGGCTATCATTAGAGTTCATATAGTAGTTACGGATGCTCTCATTAGGGCTGTCGGAACTATGATTGGAATCTAATGGAGGTTGGTCGGGTGAAGTCGGCGACTTCTCTAGAATCTCAAGGAAGGGTTTTTCTGCAGCTAAAAGGGCTGGGTCATCCGGGTACTGATCGAACTTTGTGTCTATATCTTCCTCCATGAGGATGCGGTTTATGTAGGTAAAAAGTATGTCGGAGGACATCTCCGAATCATCTGAGAACTCCGCCTCCGCGGCAGGCGCCGCAGTAGAAGAAGATGAAGAAAAAGAAGAAGAGGAAGAAACATTAATATTTGGGGTGTTTAAAAAAGGGGAAGGATCAGTGGAAACTGCTGAGGGGTCAAAAAAGCTATTTTGATCAAAATTAGAAGAATTAGGCAGCGCCGGCATATCATAGAACACCTGATCGTATGTTAATTCGGACATGATGCTACTCAAATCACGGATCCCAGAGCCCATTTTCGACTAATTTTTCCCACTCCTTACAATCTTAAAACTGCTTTAGAGAACAACAAGGTACTAGTCTCTCCTAGATTGAACCCTATTATGGTGATTTCTACTTCAACAACTACTCATCTCGATAAATAGAACAATGGGCAGGACGATTTTTACGAACTAAGGATCATGAAAGATGAAACCTGCGAGCATAACAGATCTGAAACCGGCGAAATCAAACCCTAACCCCACAAGACGACAAAGGAGTAGGAATTATACAAATTGAGACCTCAAATCGAGAGTAATCGAGTAGAAAAGGGGGGAAATCGCACCTTAACGAAACCCTAGAGAGGAGATAGAGGAGGAAGACGAGGGCGAAGGGCGCGGAGAGAGCTGTGTCGCTCCTCTTTAGGCGATCGTGCTCGATCACTTATTAATAAGCTTCGAAGTGTTGGATAAAATAACTTAATTATAAAGGTCAAAAAAGGTTAACAGGTAACAGAGGCGAGAACCTTCGTGGAACCTGCCCGGTTTGAGAAAATCCCCGCCGTTCGTTGAAACTGCCACCGGCTATCGCCAGTGGATTCAACGGTTTACCGGTCACTCCCCCGCGGTCTCCGGGCGTCGGTTCGTGGTCCCGGTGCATTCCTACTGTTCGTGCACCGGGGGTGGGAACACTAATTATTAGCGGTAAAGAGCACGAGGTGCATGGGATGTATCCATGCAGCGGGAGCACGTAATTATTCCCCGCGGCTTGCTCCTCAAGCTTGTCCTAGACACGTGACGCGAAATCATCGGACGGTCAATGTGTGTCCGCATGACAAGAGACGTAATCAAGCGGGCTACTATTATCCACGTGTCATGCTTTTGGAGGGAAATTGTGACTTACTCCGGATGTATGATGTATCTTTCCTAAAAATCAAACTTAATCTTTATTATTATTTTTTTAAGAAAAAGATAGCACAATACCCGCTTCGTTTATTTTTAAAAAAAATATACTTAACTTGAAATATGAATCAATTAGGATTCAAACTCGGGACCTCGGATACCAACCACCAAGCCCTTTGCCACTTGCGCTTTTTAATGAGGTTGATTTTTTAATTTAACCTAAGATCGTAGATTAATTTAATTATATTTGGTGATATTATTCGTTTAATCCGAAACAAGTAGTTTTTTGAGAAATAAAATAGAAAATATCTGTATATTATTATAATTAATTAAGAAGTATGGTATCATGAAAGCTACATAAATATTATAAAAGGAGAGAGAGAGAGAGCAATTAATAAACATGGGATAATGGTGAATATATTCTAATAATCATCTCCACTATGACCAATTTTTTTTTTTAAAAATGTTTCAATGCAAAGTCACCATCATGTGTGCTCACCCTGGGAGTGGTAGAAATAATGCTCTTGCTTTTTGTCCAAGGAATGGACAGGGAGTGGGTACAGTGTTACCTCGGACTATCTCTAAAATTGTTGGAGTATAATTAGTGTCCGTTGATCAAAATAATGACTTTTTTTCCTTTTAAGTGAAGGGAAAAAAAAAAGGAAAACTAAAGCCAACTTTTTTATTAGGGTTAATTACATACAGGTCCCCGCAAACATGATGAATTGCGGATATATTCCTGCAAAGTTCAACTTGCATTAGTTATTCCTGCAAAAGTTCTAAAGTATTCAAATATGTCCCTATGGTTTGGATCTGTT
This sequence comes from Puya raimondii, assembly GCA_016920855.1. Lineage (NCBI taxonomy): Eukaryota > Viridiplantae > Streptophyta > Magnoliopsida > Poales > Bromeliaceae > Puya > Puya raimondii. The sequence continues at coordinate 68,109,099 of JABWPP010000049.1, forward strand.
AGAGAGCTGTTAATTTTTTAACAGAAGTGTTGTGAAATGACATTTTTGCCCTTACCCCCTTCCTCTTCCTCTTCCTCTTCCTCTTCCTCTCCCTCTTCCTTTTTGTGCTGCGGGAGTAGACGGCGGCGGCAACGTCCGCGGCGGCGGCAACGTCGCAGACGGCAGCGGCGGCGACGACAAAGAAGAAGATGGAGGTCCGCGGCGGCGGCAAAGTCGCAGACGGCGGCGGCGGCGACGACAAAGAAGAAGAAGGAGATGAAAAAGATGAGAAAAATAAGGATATGAAGAAGAAGAAGAAGGAGGTGATGAGAAAGATGGAGAAGATGGGGAAGATGGAGAGGGTGAGGAAGATGGAGAGGGGCAAAAATGTCATTTCAACTTATTAATTAATCATGGTTAAGCATTTTAACTGTGGTTAACTAAAATTCTCTAACGGTGATTGACGGTAGGGACATATCTGAATACATTAGGACTTTTGCAGGAATAACTAATGCAAATTGAACTTTGCAGGGATATATCCGTAATTCATCATGTTTATGGGGACCTGTATGAAATTAACCCAATTTATTAAAAAAAAGAGAGAGAGAAGACCTGTATGAAATTAACCCAATTTATTAAAAAAAAGAGAGAGAGAAAAATATTGCTATCAATAGCTTATCTACTCTCTCTCTCTCTCTTTTCCACTCTCTTTTCTTATCATCTCCTCATTCAAAGAGAACTTAAAGTGAGTAAACATTTAGTCTGATTAGTTGACATTTTCGATCGGATAAAACATATTGTTGGATCCAATAAACTATATAAACCTAGCCCAAAACCAATTGCACTATCAAAATTCTTTTGTATTTGGATCTTTGGAAACTAAATGACACAGTATCTGTTTTTTATTTGGCCAAATTTGGATGAGTAGTGTTACCTATAGGTTTCAATGTGGGCCCTAAATTTGATTTGTGGGACTCACTAGGAGAATCATAGAGCTTTCTTGTTCTTGTCCAATGCATATACAAGTGGATGTTTCCTTTTCACTTAATTCACTTTGTAATTCCAAGAGGATGTATGTCTATGCAAAAATATCTATAGAGGTATAGCTTTTTTTATTAGATATTTGTTAAACGAGGTTAGATCAATAGATTATTGGTCTGGGCATATGTGCTCAAAATCACCAAAAAGGTAGATATAATTTGGAGTTTCAAATATTGGTTCTTTAAATATTTGAAAATTGCATGTGCATGTGTAAGTTTTAAATGTCCATTATCTATATGACAAACTTTCAAATCATAATTCTATATTCTAGTGAGGCTACAAGAATTATATTTTAGCAGAATATTTTTTTATCATACTTTTTTTATTATGCAAAGTTCGTGTGGCCTGTAACTCCAATTACAAAGCCTTACAAAAACTAAAAGAATACTAATATAGTATGCGTGCATGCGCATGATTGAGTTAAAATTTAAAGTTTTTTATTTTATTTTTTAGGGGTAATTTTGAAAACAAAAATATATTAGAGCTAGGGCACCGGAAAACCCTAAATAGTTCTGGGGGGTTTTGATCTCTCAGTTTTTTTTTTAGACTTTTGTTTTCTTTGGAGCTCTCTGTTTTTTATGAAATTGAGGCTTAGATAAATTACTGTGATTTCTTTCAATTTTTGGTGGAATTCATATTCCGAAGGTGTAGTAGACGTGATCTAGCCTCTTCTCTATTGCTTCGTGCTGCATCAAATATGTTTTTTTTTTTTCATTCACACTTTCTAACCACTCACAAAAACGCTCTCCTCGCGACCCTAAACGAAACCTAAAATATTAGCATATGTTTAATTTCAAGAATTAAAAAGTTAGTAAAATAATAAGAAAAAGACTTCAAAGCCTATCAATATAATTTACCCTATTCTACGATGACTCAACACCAAGACTACGTCTAAGGTTCAAAAACCTCTCTTGACTATGGTGGAGCCCTACACCAAACAATTAAAATAGCTATGCACTCTCACTTTTGATAAATAGAAAAAACTTCAGCGAGGAGCCCTTCAATGATGTCTCGTTAAAAGAGTCTCAGTCTGTTGTCATATATTAGTTCTATCTCTAAATGAATGGTGATAAAATTAATACGTAACAGTGAATCAACGATTTTCTAACAAGTCGTCGTTGTAGAGCTTCTCACTAAAATTTTATTTGCAGAAGCAGAACCGACGTGTCACCTGGAAAAGAAAAATGACCGGCTACAACCCGTAGCCGCCAGCTGCCCACGAGGAAGTCTACACTGTCACGTTTGCACCACGTCATCAATAACAAGCCAATCACATCTCTTCTTTTTAAAAAAAAGTATAATAATTTTTTTTTATAATCATGATGGGATATATATATATATATATATTTAAAAGGAGGTTTTTGATTGATTTGTGACGCCACGTCACTAATACACCCGTTGCATTTTAGAATTTTTCGTTGCCCACGACGTTAGTCAATCCCAAGTATCTCTCTATTCCCCTTACATTATCTTCTTAACCTTGTTGTCTACATACAATTTATCTCGTGAAGCATTTCCAGGTCTTAAAACTTTTCCCCCTCTCTCAAACTGCCAATGATTTTCTTACAGTGGATATGTTTTGCCGTAGGTGGGTAGGGCAGTAGTTGTTATCTCAAGTACTGTTTAAGATCTTGACGGTTTGATTCCTACATGTGCGTTTTAAAAAATAAGGATCAATTACTCCAGCTCATCGAATTTGTTGTCGTAGCTCTGTTTGGATGTCGAAATAATTTGTTCAGTAAAATCTTATTCCGCTTAGATTTTCACTTATTAAAATATTTAGGATAGCAAATTTGGCAGCTGAATATAATATACCTTTTCAGACATTTGATCTCACTTTTTATCAATTAAAAACTACAAAATTTTGAGTAAATTAAAAAACTATGTTATGATATTCATACGAAGCCCCCAATGTAAGAATGTACCTTTCTTGGTGTTACTATACAACCAAGTTCTTGCTTTTGAAACTCAAATTGTCATTTCGTGCTGTAAGAAAAGAATGCATGATAGCTACTTCTCCGGAAAAAAAAAAGAAAAATTGTACTAAAAGTTTGGTAGGAAAAGAATAAAAAGAAAAAGAGAATGCAAGTAAAAAAATAAAAAAAAAGAAAATGGATAAACTAATACTTACAGTCATTATGTGGAATTCAAACCTTACGTATGGCTACTTGCTACGTTTTACTGAGTAAAAGTTATATTATTTTACTTTTATTATCTTCTTAATGCTAACTTAAAAGTCTTAGAAAAGCCCATAGACAGGAAGCTTCAGGAATTCCTAAAGTTGTATATTTAATTTTTAATATCCAATTAGCCACGTGCTACCAAATGCTTGTCTTTTATTAGAATATAATTAATGCATGGAAGAAGCGACACAAGATGGTGCAATTATTAAAGTATTAAGGCTTTTCTTAGATCGTTTTCTACTTTATTATATTTTAGAATAACATATCAAGAGGCATTAAATTTGATTTCTAAGTTATGATGAGCAAGTTTGTCTCTTCTTTTGTTATGTTTCTTCTTCTTCTTTTTTGCGATATATTTTTAATTATCTGAGCAGTTTTCTATCAGAAAGCCACATGCAGAGTAAAAGGCGTAAATTTTAGGTAAAACTGTTAATACTCCCACAACCAAATTTGAAGTATCCCCCTCAGCTTCTCTTTTTTTTTTTTTTTTAAGCGACACTTTTTAACTGTAGTTATATATATATATATATATATATATATATATATATATATATAGTTGAGCTAGAATACTATCGATAGTAAACCGGTACTTTTGCCACTCATTTATTTTAGATGATGGAGCTTCCAAATGGACGATCGGCACCGTTGAATATGATCTAAAGCATTTAAAGTATGTAGAAACTAAATTTCATACTTTTTCGACATCATTGGCATAATGATCGGTTTCAAATTTTATAATTTTAATGGTCGATATGATACGTTTTCTTGTTTAACGGTGTAAAGATATCCAAATCAATTAAATTTTTGTTAGAAAATTCTTTAAACTATTTAAAACAAGATCTATACTCTTGATCTTGATTACAAAACTCCTATCATCACTTTTTAAAGGATATTTATTTTCAACCATTCATTTTTGCGTCCAGTTGATGGACAAGAAAATAATATCGAAAAAGCATGAAATTTGATTTCTAGATACTTTAAATGCTCTAGATCATGTTCAACGGTACCGATCGTCAATTTGGAAGCTCCATCATCGAAAATAAATGTGTGGCAAAAATGTTCGTTTGCTATCGATAGTATTCTAGCTCAACTCTCTCTCTCTCTCTATATATATATATATTTTGAGTAATTTTAGTTAATCAATTAGTGATTTCGTCAAATTTAACAATTTGAATTACATTTCAGTCGATAAAATTGGAGCAGTTAATGACTAACAGCTAATAAAACTGTTAAATTAATAAAAAAATTAATTTAACTCACTAAAATAATTCAAATTAGATGAGGGAGAGAGAGGAGAGAGAGTCAAGCAATCAAGCTTGACTGAAATGGGAGCTCTGGCTCTCTGCTGCCCAACTAAGACGAAAATGGGCAGTTTCCAGGCCACGAGGAGAAAAGTCTTTGACACCTTTTCCAGCCTGCTAACATCATCACTCCTTTGGACAAACATGGAAGACCCCAGCAAACAACAACTTTCATACGCAGGGAACCTGGACAGGCACCCTGATTTCGGCGTAAAACAGGATTCGAACCGCAGACTCATTACCCTGGATTAGAGGTTAATGCCATCCCATGACGTTATCCCACACACGTGCTCACAAAATTTAAAGCTTTCGCTGTGGTTAAACATCTACGCTTCTGCTGCAATGCGAAGATCCTGAACGGACATTTTTTTTAAAAAAAATCTATTAGAAATTCTTACGCAAAAGCTACAACAAAGCCGAATAAAACCTATTGTTTAAGAACTTTGTTACAACTTATTCGACCGGTTAAGGGTGTGTTTGGTTTTACGTAAAAGTTGCAGAAAAAAAATTGTCGGGTTGAAAATAAATTTTTGAGTGTTTGATTTGGCGTAAAATAATCTTTCATGAAAAATTATTTTACGAATTTGAAGGAAAATAGAGATTTTCGTTTCCCGCCCCTTCTCACCGAAAACGAAAGTCACCATGGAAAAAAGGCGGCTCATGGCTCCATTGCACGCAGTCCACGAGCTCATGTGAGAGCTCGTGGACCCCGTGAGTGGTCCACGTTGGACCATTCACCCACTCTCTTAGATATATATATATATATATATAAAAGAGAGGGTGAAAAATTATTATATTATAAGCTTATCGATTTATCTTAATGATATATCGCTAATATATAATATATAGAATAGAAAAAAGAATATATAATAATTTTTTTATTTATCTTTATCTTTCTTTTTCTTTCAACCAAGCAATCGTAATTGAAAATTATTTTTTTCTCTACAAGCCAAACACTAAAACGTGCAAAAAAAAATTTCCTTCAAAATTTTTTTTTTCCACAATTTTACGTCGAATAAGCCCAAAAGGTACCTTTCTTGGTCATAACTTCTTAAGAACAGCAACATATTGCGAAACATCAAATAGGTGGACTATTATTACCCAACACTGGCACGAACAAAGTGCTTTATCACATGCATGGCCCATGAGTGAGAAGGATTCAAAATTTATTGACATCAAAGAGGTGCGTATTTCAAACAATGCGTGAATAGTGCCACCAACTTAAGTTTTCAACATTTATTATCCGAGAGAGAGGTAAAATCGTTTTCAATTTAATCAACCTAATGGACTAAGACAACTGTGCAGGCACTTCAAGCTTTCTACCATCTTTTCTAGTTATTTTTTATTAGTGATATAGTTAGGCTACATAGATCTAATAATAGCAATAAGCTACAAAAAAAAAAAGAGAAAAAAAACAAGAGAAACAATTGTTATCAATATGATAATCCTCTATTTCGATTGGTTAGATTGCCGGCGTAGTGCGAGAAAAGTCGAGCGCGAGAGCCACCTGCAGAATCAGCTTGTTAAATTTAACTACAATTTCGGTAATCAGACAAAGTCGAAAGAAGCATCCCATAAATTTTACCCTATGAGGAAATCTATAAAATATATATGTGGACAAAATTCCTTAGTTACATGAGTGGCATCAAAGCTCTTTCTTAGGGAATCATTTTTTTTCTGAAAGCAAGTGTAGGAGTGGATATTGGCACATTATACAGTTATGAATCACCGTCACAATCCTGTAGACTTCAAAAGATGGAATTCAACTCCAAAAACGAAGTCCATATGCAGGTAAATTTGAAGTAGAAAAGTAAAACGACCGACGTATCTCAAACCTTGTTCGCGTGAAGTCGGTCCATCTTACACTAGAGCTCAGATGGTTGAGCCTCCTTCTCAATTAGCTTTTGCACTCTCTGTAGAGAAAGGAACTGCGGTATTAATAAGTAAATAAATGACACAACGACATGATTTTCATAGCTATTTCCGATTACAGGCCATCATTTATCCCCAAGGCCGTAAGCAGAACTAAAGCAAGAAAGAGGGAGTGGCGACGGAAAATCCTTATGCGTGCTTAAAGTGGAAAGATTGGGAAATGAAAACAAATTAACCGAACTATTCTCACCTTCACTGAACTTTCAACCACCTCAAGCTTCTCTAAAATCAACGCTCCAGGAGGGGGCATCTGCAATTTCCGCAGAAGGTTAGAATAGGAAATATCATGCTTAGTAGAGAATAATAGCCTGAAGGGAAGAACAGCAAAAACGGTTTAATAACGCTTTATTCATATAAATCATTAACTTGAAGATTAAATTAAATGATAGTGCAAGCTTAAAGAGTTACTAATGTCATTAATTTTCTAAACAAGGAGGCAGCGTGCAGAACAATACTCCCAATACACTAAAACTATTCATCTCTAAGTACAAAACTTGCTGATTGGTGTTAACTACTCTGCATGACAAGAAGGAGATTTAACATTGTAGAGTAAAACAAGAAGAAGAACAAATCTGATAATACCGAGGCACTGGGTAGGGAACCAGAAGCTGTAATGCGTAGATCTTCATTTATGGAAGCTTGCCGACTGAAACCCTCGCTCTTCATACTTGAAAGGCGTATTAGAACAGCCTATACAGGCATTGCAATAGCGCAAGCTATTAACAAGTAGAAATGATGACAGAGAATGCCTATAATGGAAATTAAAATACCTTTCGAAAATCCCTCGGATGAGCAATTCCATGTATCTTAACATCATCACTGGCAGGCCTTCTCACGCCGGTGTTTTCAATTCTGATCGAGTATATACCAAATAAAGATTGCAGATAACCTGTAGAAAGAGAAAAGTTTTAAGAATCATATCTGATGAAGGAACTAGATAAAAACCATTTTTTTTTTATCAAATAAAAGCAACTCTTCACAAAGTTGCTGTATAAAGATAATGTTGATTTCAGAACTCGATGTCAACAAACAAGAACAATTATTAGAAACTGTTAAAATCCCAGCAAATCTCTAAAGGATGTCAATTGGAAATTAACAATATTCTTTTTTCCCCCTTCTGTCTAATGTTTAAATTGATGAACTCAATGAAGCCTAGAAGATAAGAGGACTCGTGTGAGATAAAATCATTTCTCCTGTTCATTTAAGACATAATTTTCTCAAAAGGTCTCATATGCTAACTCTTGGTTTACCTTGTTCAACTACAACATCAGCCACTGAAGGAAGTATCACATGCTTCTCTTTCTTCAAAACCCCAAAACAAGGAAAAGCTACAGGTTTTGTGACCTGCAACACGATTAGAAATAGTTTATGAATGAGCAAAAGACCAACAAGAAATCTATGAAGAAACTGTCCAAAATAAGTATATCAGACATCCCATAGAGAACCATCGTCATCGAAGATAACAAATTAAAAAGAGGCCAACCTAGTTTACGTCATGCAACGTGTTTGTTTCCAATAGTAAAAGCAGTCGTGCAGATGAAACTTGAGCAGTTACTTTGGTCTCAACAGTCAAACAGTCTTTTAAAGCTAAAAGCGATCATAAAAATTATTTTAAAGGCAACTATTGGATCATCATCTTCCTACTAGACTAAAAGCTTGAAGAATCACAAAAAGATGAAAAAAATAATTATTTTATGTTTTATATATAAACAATAGCCAAAAAGAGCTGCACTGACATCCAACACTGACAGATAAAAAAAGATAACGCGCTAGTCGATTTACCTTGTAAACGATAGCATTAGAAGTCAAATACAGCTTCCTCGACCGGAAATCCTTACGACAAACATATATTCGAATTGGCAGATAAAGCAGCATGAGTATTCCTATTCCCCATGCCAAAATCAGAAGTATGGAATAAAGAATCCACTGAGCTGTTTGATATTTCACAAAGTTATCTTCCATCTCTTCAAAAGACCCATGATAAAGAACTGTATCATCATCAGTTTCATTATACTCATTTGAAACTGCATCCGACAGTAAGCGCCTCTCCAAGACATCTATCTCTACTGCTTCATCTGCTGATGCCATCTACACAAATCAATCCTGAATCTGTCATATTAGCAATTCTTAGCAGATGACTATGAAACAGAACAAAAAAAATGAAGGCAAGAAATATGAGAATGTCATGATTTAGCAACTTAATGCGTAGGGAATATCACAACAAATTAAGCACTCCCAAATGAAGGACAAAATCGACCAAAAGTCCTACTTGTTGCTAAAATTTGTCCATATTAACGGAACAGTATAATGTGTTATTGCAAAAAATGCAAGAGATTCAAATAAAAGCACAGGAAACCGAAGTGATATCACCCGCCTCACAGGCTAAAATCATGTCACTGTCATTAGTTAATTTAAATATTATAAGAAACTAAATTTTCTCTCCTTTGAACTATATACCAGCTCCACTACCATTCCAGAAACATTATATAGATTCTAGTTGCTAAATCTAAGCTCTTTTTTGATTAATCACGAGCATCGGTTTTGCTCGTAATGAAATATCTTGCGTAGAATTGAGTATTCTTTGAAAACTCATATTCCTAGTTGCATCAAGAGAAGTTCAATGCCGAAATACTAAGCAGGCACAAAAAATTTCAATAATTTACACAGCTTGAGACCAAAAATCCTCCTTTTTAACGAAATATTTCGCTAGGGATCACCTCCTAATTTATTTAATCACCAAAAATCCTCCTTTTTCGTATAACGATCAAAAATTCGCCTCAGTATACGCTTTCAATCGACTATTTATCAAACAATTTTTTTTAAAAAAAAATCATTCTCCTCACACTCGCTCCACTTCTAACAATGTTGCGGATTATATACCGGAAAGTAATTACTAAAAAAATATCCGAATTAACTGGGAGAATATAATAGCGAGGAAAAAGCTAAAACAGTACGATTACTCCATTATTGCATAAAAAAAAGGAAAAATATCGCTAAAAATACATATATGCTTCAACGAAACAGCTATCACGCTAAAATCAAATTAAAACATCATAATTTAGCAATTAAAAACATGAAGAGAAAGGAGAAATCGACGGAGAAAAATAGTACCGAATAGAAATCGATTGATCGAGATTCTCCGAAGAAGGGGAAAGAGGCTTCGCGTCGGATTCGTTTCTCGTTTTATTTTGCGATACTTGGAGTTTTCTTTTCTTTTCTTTTTTGTGACAATTAAAATGGAATGATCTGAGCCGCTCGATTAGTTGGTGCGGGACGGGATAAGTTTGGGTGTACGAGCCGTTGCGGAACACGGGGGATTAATGGTCCGATGGTTAGTGCAACGAAACATTTTTTAACCTCTCCTGATTTGGTGTATATATTATTAGTCGCGAGTTTATGTCGTATGCGAACTCGTCGTTCTCATGAGACTAATCGACCATGCGGACTGCGTAACCCCACAAAAGTTCAAGTTCGTCGCTACGTCTAAACACTGACGATATATAATTTCAGGATTTTTTTTGCAATTGACCCCCTAAAAATATTTTATTTTAAAAATAGTTCGGACAAATTTATAATTGTAAAAATAGTCCTACCCTTGCCACACAGGCGCCACGTCAGCGCCACGCGGGCGGGTGGGCACCGGGCTGACAAGTTGAACACGGTGAATCATTCACCGTGTTCAAACACGATAAATGGTTCACCGTATTCAGTTACTTATACTGCCCTAAAAATATAGTATAGATCAATTCGCACGAATAATAAAAGAAACACGGTAAATGGTTCACCGTATTCAGTTACTTATACTGTTCCGAAAAGATAGTATAGATCAATCCGTGTGAATAATAAAAGAAACACGGTGAACCATTCACCGTGTTTGAACACGATGAATGGTTCACCGTGTTCAACTTGCCACCCTACCTCCCAGCCCGCCTGCGTGGCGCCTGCATGGCGCCTACATGGCAGGAGTAGGATCATTTTTGCAATTTTAAATATTTTGGGGTTATTTTTTAAATAAATTTTTTTCAGGGAGCCATTTGTAAAAAAAACCCATAATTTCATGAACGATCAGGAATTTTAAAATTTTAAATTTAAAGTCTAATTTCTTTATATTTCTAGTTACATTCTCTCTAAAAAAAAATAAAAAAATAGAATTAATATGATCATTCTTCACCCAGCGATCCTCATTAGTACGCTTGATTCGACGATTGTGCGGCTGACACGTGGGACCAGCAAAGCGCGGGGCCCACATGTCATCGTGAAGCGTGACAATTTTATCTGTAATGGACTAGGTTCACCACGCCAGTATGAACCGCGCACTCATCTCGTTCCTCTGTCAAATCACAACCGCCCAAAAAGTTTCTGATTAGTATTTCGGCCGGAGATCTGGGGATGACGTGGTGAACCACGTCCACGAAATAAAAGTTTCCCTTCGCAAGACGACAATAACCGACCCTTCCCTCGCAAGCCAACGTCGCAGTTCATTCAAATCCCGCTTCTATAAATGGCAATGGCGGGCGAACACCTTACCCACTCTCTGTCCCCTCAGTTTCCCTCAGAGCGCTACTTACTCCTCGGAGCTCCCCTCCTCTTCCCCCCTGCGATCGCCCATTCCCCTCCGTTCGAGAAACCCTAGCTGCTCCTCTCCTTCTCCTCAGCGAGAAGAGCCTCCTCTCTCACTGGGTTTCTCCATCGTTCTCATCGTTCCTCCCCAGTACCGGACGTGATCGGTTCCTCACGAAGCTAGGGTTTCTCATAGCGGAAGAGGTCATACAAATCCTCGTTCGCGCTCGCCTATATTCGGATTTTCGGTTAGTTTTGGTTGATACATCTACTGTTATGTGGTTATCGTCAATTCCTCTTCGTGCTTTCGCATTTTTCTATGATCTCTTTCGGACATTTTGGGATTTGATGATGAAATCCGCCACGATCTACGCTTTTAATCGAGATCTCTTTCAGAATTTGTTGATTCGAAGTAGATTTCTACAATTTGATCATTATTTTTCTAGAGCAGGGTTTTAATCTGAGTTTACGTTGCTTGTGTGAGTAATTTCTTAGAGTAGCTTGTATGCGATGGATGAGTACAAGTGTTCTATGGATCTGGCTTCGGGACGCTTCTCTAGAAGCGATCACAGTAATTTCCTATTTGACGAAGACAAGCTTCAGGAGACGCACGATGAGGAAGGATCTGATTGGATTAACAACAAGATGAGGGATCTCGCCAAGGCCATTCGAGATGACAATCCCACTCTCTTAGTCTCATTGTACAAAAGAGTTCAAGTGGAGGCTCTAATCGGAGCAGATCCGAAGGACAAGGAGACTGGAGATCTCAAATCCCTAGATCCAGGAACCCTAGTGCGTCTCCTCCATCTAGCTTGCAAGATGGATTCAGCAGAGTGCGCAAAGGTTTTGATCGAAGGAGGAATTGGAGTAGTAGCCCGCGTCAATGAGAGGGACAGGTTGGGGCGGACTCTGCTGCATGTTGCGGCAGAGATGCACTCATCGAAGTGCATCAACCTGCTCCTACAGAAGAATGCCCGAACAGATCTAAGGTCAAATGATGGGAGATCGCTTCTCGCTCTTGAGATCGCCTTGTCAAGTGCAAGGTATACTGGTTAACCTCTGTTTTTTCCCTATAAATCCGGCCAAATTACTTATCCAGGTTGTCTTACATAGCTTTTTGTAATAAATTTCTCTTTCCTGCGCCTCCATGTTATGCGCATGCTTTTAGGATGCAGGTCGATTGGTCACCAAACCAGCCAATTGAAGAGTTGCTGACTATTCTGAGAGAACTGGTTTGCTCTGTCACAAATTGAGTTGGGATATTTTTTTCTCTTTATCGCTGTTTTACTCTTTTTTTTTTTTGAATCATATATTGCTTCTAAGCCAGTTTTATCGCAGGACATGAATGCAATCAGATTGCTAGCCGAGAAAACCAGAGATGTTGCAGAGGTTGCCTATACAAATGCTATGGAAGGGCGAGTTGTTGCACTGGCTGCATTGCTTCTGGTGACCAAGGAGAAGGTCACGGCGCCAGTATCCATAACCAGCCGAAGGGAAGGCATGAAGAAGAATACAACATTATATGGTTCACTGTTTGATGAGGCTCTGGCGCTGGGTGAGGGAGCAATTCAGGTTAGACTTAGACAATGCAGTGGGGATAGCTCAAGTGATAGCAGTGAGCGGAGAAAAGCTTTACTACGTGAGATTGAGCTACTCCAGTTATTTGGCGCTGTGTCATACGGCGACTCAAAGGACAAGAAAAGCATGCCACCTCTCCTTCGGGCTTCCCAGGTAACTGTGGTATTCTTCTTCTCCTTTTCAACAGCTATTTGCTATGTGGAAGTTCACTGATGTAGTTGCGCCATCCTCATCCGCCTCTTATTGTACTTGCTTCTTTCTGATTGATAGAACATTTTCGATCATAATAGGAAACTTCTTACCAAAGATAAAAAAATAGATGAAATTTAATTGATCAAGTTCACTGATGAAATTGTGGACCCACATTTCCTATGCTTGCTGGACTTCCTGACATGAAAGTTTGTCGAGTTTATTTATTCAAGTAGATGTTTCCCCTTTTTTCCTTTTAAGCAGATTGTTTTTTTCCCCGAGTTGTACTTTCTTCTCTATCTGCTTAAGCTTTTAGAGAATAACAGTTGTTTTATATTATTTAACATAGTATCAAAGCAGGAGATCCTGATTCGAGTCACGCCAGGCTCCTAGCATTATTAATTTTCTTCCATTTAATTCAAGTCCACGTCATGGACCTAGTAAAAAGTTTCGAGCCCAGACGTGAGGGGGGGTGTTAAATGTAAAAATATATAAACATGCTTTTAGAGAATAACGGTTGTTTCATATTATTTAACAGTTGGGATTAAAGGCAGATAAAAAAAAACTTGAAAGAATTGAAAGCAAAATGCTTTAACTTCTCTTTTTCTCTAGGCGCACGACGAGCCTGTCATAAAGCTGCTACTGAAGGGTGGTGCCAACACGAATGAAACCGATTCTGATAGGAACTCCTCACTTCATTGGTGCCTCACTGGTAGCTCTAGTTCGCAGGATCTCAGGTGGTTTTGGGCTTTTTGGCTAACTGTAATCCTTCTCTTTCCCCTCCATCGCTTTAGTGCTTATATCTTGTACTTTATTTCAGGATTATGTTGCTCCTGCTGAAGAATGGTGCTGCAGTGTCCCATAAGAACAGATTAGGGCTCACGCCAGTACATGTGGCTGCAGCTAAAGGCAAATCTGAGGCACTTCAAGTACTGCTTTTTATTCCAAGTCTAGTAGTTAAAAACATACGTACCCTTCAATTTTCTTTTCTAACCCATAACATTTGCATTCTTTGTTAACCCATACTGCTTGTCTCTGCTGAAAAAAAGTTGCTGCTTCTTCATTCCCCTGAGTGCGTAGACATTGTGTCTGAGAGAAAGGAAACTCCGCTATTTTTTGCTGTGAAGAGTGATTCTCTTGCCTGTGCACAGTTCCTCTTGCACTTTGGAGCTAACAGCCATGTTCTCAACCTCCGGTAAGCCAAATGCTCATTAATCAACTCTACTTTTTTCTATTACAGTAATTTTCGTATTTAACTACAATAATTTTGCTATTTGCAGGAGGCAAAGACCAATTGATATGGCAAAATCACAGGACATGCGTTTCATTCTTAATCCAGCAAACCAGGGATTTTGTAAGAACCAATAACTAACTATTGAAAAAGAGAGAAGGATGTGGCCTTACAGAACTTTGACCATAATATTTTCTTTCTTTTTCTCAGGTAGCCGTTTTAGCCCTTCTAAAGAAGATCTGCTACTTTCGTTATCTAAAGATGAGTTCACTGAGGACATATATGAAGAACTTCTTGAGTTGGGTGAAGCTGCAGTTAGTGGAAGGTGAGAAAGTTCAATACATATAGTTCTGCACTTCGTAATTGGACAATAAAAATCTTAGCTTGTCTGTGAAATTTTACTTCTCATAAGCCTGTACTTGGATGAAACTGAATTGCAGCAACCTTCAGTTGAAAACACCAGTGTGCCGCTACTACGAATCCCGGAGTGGGTGCGTGAGAGGCGCCAAATGCTTCTATGCCCACGGGGAAGGTGATAAAAAAGGAAGCAAGGTCTGTTCTGTTGAACTCAAGCAGACCCCAAAGTGTGTAACCAAGGTAAGCTATATTTGTATCAGTCTCCAACACCATTCCTCAGATCATTCTAATTATCTGTTTGCAAATGTTATGCTAGTATCCTCTCAAGTTGAAGGGAGACTTAAATCGGAAGGTTTTCGTGGGGGGTCTCCCACCTTCGGTTGACTCTGGTCAGTTGTTGTCATCACCTTACTTTTATCCTTCTACTATTCTCAGTTGAAGTTTGTTGACTTGTGTTTCTTTCCTAACAGACTACCTCAAGGAGTTCTTCGAAGCAGAATTCGGACCAGTAAGGGAAGCTGTTGTCATCGGGACGCAAGCTGGCAACCATATGCAGTCCCGAGGTTTTGGCTTCGTCACCTTTGAACACGAGGAGATGGTGGCAACCGCAATACAAGCCCACTTTGTCAACATCTTTGGTAAGAAAGTGGAGATCAAAAGTGCTGTGGCAAAACCAGCCGAAGCTTTGAAAACAGCGGCTTTGCAGCAACAGCTCATTCTGAAGGAACCGAACCTGCACAATGACCCTCTCAATGAATCACCTGAAACGCTTGATGAGCAGAGCCTTCCTGTTTGGTTCTTTAAATTCAGGAAGTGGCTACCAGCTTTTCTCAAGGCAGCAACACAACGCCTCGGAGGAGAATGGTATCCTCTTTCTTCTCTTAAAGGCGACTTCAGGGCCACGTGCGGGACGGAGCTTGATCATGTCTCTCTGGGCTTCCTCAAGCTTAGTGACTTCATGCGAGCCCTTCCTGGTATATGCAGAATGCAGATCGTTCCTGTGGGAGCTGGCCCTGCGACTCACATGGTCCTTTCCCCATTGCTCTTCCCACACAAGCATGTAAAACTGCTTCCACCATCATCACAGCAACAACAGCAGCTACAGCAGCCACCAGACTTGGATGCTGACCTACACTTGACCGAGCTTATAGAAAGCCAGCTTGTTGACAGCTATGCTGTGAAAAATAGCTTAATAGAGGGTGGTAGTTCGAAGGTTTTAGACTTTGATTTGCTTGGTTTAGGATACACAAATCAAACTAATACATGCTATGGAGATCAGCCAGAAGAAAGGGGAAATATAAGCACTGGATCGAGCTTTTCTTTGTTCCAGACACAGTGGGATCGCTATGTGGTAAGCAATCATTCTTGTAAGAGTGTTAAAGTATTCGGCTCAATATGTTGCTGAATCTACTTAATGTTTCATTGACTTAGCAGGGAATGTGCATAATATGTCACTTCCGGGAAGCTTCATTGCAGCTCATCCCATGCTCTCATAAGGTGTGTGGTGTCTGCATGGTGAGGCGCACCTTCACGACGTGTATGATTTGTGCTTCTGCTGTCTACGGAGTCAAGCCTTCGCCCCCATCTTCAGAGCCAGAATGCTCAGAGATGGTATAGTTTTCCTGCATTTGCATTTGCATTTGCAACTTGAACAGCTTATATTGAAAGAGATGCATTTGTTTGTTGTCTGAAAAATTATTCATCTGTTCTCTTTCAAGATGATGTTCTACTAATTAATGAATTGCCTATCATGCAGGGAACCAATGGAGAGCAATCTCTTTGCATCCAGAGATCCTTGTCCCCTTTCCCAAGCATTGAAGTAGGAAAAGGTCCTGTGGAGCCTAAGTGCCGACTGAGAGTTGCTTGCCAAGGGGCTAGGGCAACAGTGAGCTGTTTACCCTGCGCGCACAGCATTGCCTGCCGCCGATGCATACTCTCATTTGCTAGGATGCCTCAAATATGTGTTGTATGTGGTCTCGAGGTGGAGCTCTTCCAGTTTTCTGATGCTTAGAATGATCTATAGTTTTTCTTTTATTTCTACATGTTTGTAATTTGTTACATTAGTGAGGATGGTATAACGACCTTGTAAGCTACTGGAGGGGAGTCCTTCTCTTCAATTTTGCCATGCTTGCAAGGTCTGCCGACTGTAAGTATATTGCCTTAGACTTTAATCTACTAACCTCACTCCTGTAAGCTTGTGGAGGAGAACCCAATCCCTCCAATTTTGGTACACTTGCAGGAGCATGTATGTAAAGGTATACAACTTGTACAGGATTTAATTGAGGAAGTTCATTAAAAGCAGTATACTGTTCTGTGATTAATTTGTTTGTCTAATCCATTGATACATCCCTCAATCAGAGGAATATTTGCATAGAAAATTTCTCTCTTTCAAGAGGTGGAAGGAAAGTAGGCCTAGTGAGATTAATTCTCTGGAGAAGCTCAGATACTTGGGAGTTCTAATCTGGAATCTCTACTATTCGCCTTTACTTGTTGATGGCATATGCTTTGGACTTGTCTATGTATGTCTCGTCCAGTCCTTTCTGGCAGGTACATCTTTGTTGCACCGCGTCCTGTCACAAAGAGCTTCATTTTCTCTCATTTATGGCATCTAAAATTAGTTATCACATCATAGCCTGGATTTGTCCAACACAGTTCTTACAGTGTATACCTCTCTCATGACAGATCTAGTATATGTATTTCTGCAGCTTTGGCTTATAGTGCGGATGGACACAAAGCTGCAGCGGCTCAAGGAACCACAAAAGAATGATATCAGAGCAGAACTGCGGAGGTACTCAACAGCTACTTCATCATGTCTAGCAAGTAAGTTGTTCTCATGTGAGTAGACTTAACTTTTTATAAAGTTCTAATTCCCCTAAGTGTTGAAAGCACCCTCGGATAACTTTCTTTTTCTCATATTATTTTCTGGAGCACCAGGATGGTAATTGCTTGTCTATGACCTTTTTTTTTTTACCTCTTTATATTCATGCATAGTGATTATAACAAGTTATTCGATGTTTGCTTTGCTCATGTTGAAAATGGTAATACTAAGCCCCAGTTAGCTTGTTGTTCAATATCACCAAGAACACTCGATAGGTAGATAAGATCTGAGAGGCAGGCAAAAATGTAAAGACAGTTGTCAGACACTGTTTCCTTACTATCTTCTAGCACCCCATTATACTTTTGGCCTGCATACTTTGACCAAAACTTGTACTAAACACAGTATATAAAGTGACATTTGGCGGAGCGTTAGGTTACTCAAAAAGCCAATATCTTAACTAGTAGATTTGTTGTTGTGCTGCTGCATATTTTAAGGCATCTAATAAAGAAGAAAGCAAGCTCTTTCAACGTAGGGCCTGTTCTAGTCATCCATGTACCCAATATTTCAATTGCATCGCTTTTTAAGTCATCCATGAAACGGAAATGACAAGGTCTAGGAGATTTTTCTTTCCATCATTACGTTCATTTAGGTTGATCATATGTCTAACAGACCATGTGTATGCATTTCAACGCTGAAAGCAAATCACTTGGAAAAAAATCAACCTCCTGGTTAAGGATTCTGCAGCAGCTAGCAATAAAATTGTCTGGTTGAGTAGTTGACTAGCCATTTGTTAGCCAGTTATCTCATCGAAAAAATATGAAGACTTTTAGAAAAATGAGGGATACGTGTACATATCCTATTACCTTAGAACAAAGCTAATTATAATGATTCATTTTGGTTGTGTTATCTTAATAAGGTTTTCGTTTTCAGCCAACCGAGTCAGGATTTACACTTGAATTATGGACGCTCCAAGATAGAGTGTGAAAGGTGCATTAATCTTTAGGTCTTTTTAGTAAAGAGACTGGATCGGGGAATAGGTCATCTTTTAACTATGTAAAAATTAGGTAATTGTTCAGTTTTGAGAAAACTCGGACCAGAACCAATTCCATATTTTTTTTTTGTCTCTTTTATGTTGGTAACTGGTAAAAATTTAATGTAGGATATCACATACTGTACATATCTCTTAAAAGAGCATTTTTCTCTCTGAGCGATACTTTACTTCATGTTAATTATTGAAACAGTGCACCTCGTGCTTTCCAATTAAGGTGCGAATTTTCTAAAAATAGCCGAAGAACAATTTGCTATTCTGGAAAATCCCTTCAGGGTCTGTTTAGATCATAGTAAAAATAATAAGTTGAAAATATATCTCGATTCAGAAAACTATTTTTCTTGTGTTTGAATCTTTGTAAAAGTATTTTTCTGTAAAACCATTTTACATATTTCTTGAAAACTGTCTTTCCATTTTCTGCTCTACGTTGCTTACGCGGTGGACCAACTCATTCGTGTCTTCAACTGTTGGGAAATAAAGGTTTTTGCTTCAAGGAATTCATGTGTCCTTTGTAAGCAATAAATGGAGCAATGGATTCCATGTTACGTAAGGCATACCCGCGGGCCCGTTTGCAGTTGGCACTGTTTCCTGATTCCGTACGAAATACGAAACCCAAACTAGGCCGACCATAGTTAAATCCAAAATTCTAAATTCCAAAAGCACTAATCAACTACTCGGATTACAGTGTGGTATTATTATTATTATTATTATTATTATTATTATTATTATTATTATTATTATTACTACTATTTTTTTCTTAATTGTTTTGTTCCTGCAGCATCGGGCTGTAACCATATATATATAGCTGAAAATAAGTTTTACGAGTGCTTGGTTCCACGTAAAATATTTTTTAGTAAAAAATAGTTTTACATATTGCAGAGGAAAAAAATATTTTTATTTTTATTTTTCTATTTTTTCTAGTAGAAAATGCAAACTGAAAGCTAAAAAATACGTCTCTCTATCCCTCGCTTTTATTCTCTTTGTTCCTTTTTTAAAAATTTTAAAATCGGCCATAATTTCAGCAACAGGATGGATACAGGATGAATTACAAAGTATATATATGGGTTGAAAATCAGTTTAACCCAGCCACGAACTTGACCAAGTAATAGGATACCTAGTCCTTAACTAACAGTTGGGTACGTGTTCGAGTCCGAGTTGGTGGCTTAACCCACTTGTCGCATGTAGGTCTCGCGGAGGAAACAAGGGATCCGGCTCAATTACTCCTGCTGCGTGGGCAAAACTCCATTTAGGTGTTTTTGGCACGTCACAAACTGAGAAAATATTAATTGTGATGACTCAAAAGTTAGTTTGGAATAATTTATAGTTGCACCATTGCACGTTGATGTTCCACATACCTATCCTTTCAACTAATAAGCTTTGTAGTTTAGTTCTCTGAGCACCCTCCTGGTGGGCACTGTGATGCTGAAGTACTCCCATGGTTACTTATAGGTTGATGTTCAAGTAAATTAGCTTTAAATTGTGCCTTGTATGGGAGTACTATGCACTTTCCAACAGAGGTTCTCTACTTCTGAAGCTTCATTTTTGATTATTTAGTGCAGTATATATGTTTTTTTAATATATTTTTTTCCTTTTTTGATCTTATCCTTATCCTCTTATTCCGTAAAATTGTCTAATATCTATATTACATGCACAGGGGTACTGGGGATTGAAACCACTGGGGACTAGGCTCTACTATAAAATTTAATCTATTGTAATTTTATGCTTTAAAATTCAATTATTCTGTGTTGATCAGGTCACTGTGTGAAATGGTCATCACCAACTCAACTCGTGCATTGAAAAGGTAAGCAAGCACACCTCTACAATTCAGCCTTCAAACAGAGAAATTACTGATTGGACCTGGTACGCGACGGCAGTGGTACACCACTCGTTAAACAGCCCTATTTTATTTATTTTATTTATACATTCAATCACAACCATTCATTAACTCTTTTATATAATTGAAGATTTGTTTTATAGCTGTAAATTGGGCACTTACGAGACAGGAGCCAGGTGCATGGATGACGTGGCGAACCAGGACCATGCCTTTAAATTCGCCGCGTTACTCCCATGTTGGAGAAAAACTCGTATCGTACGTGGTTTAGGTACAACCGTACACCAAATCCAGCGAGAGAGCTTCACCCACCTCCCCTCCCCTCCCCTCCCCTCCTATCTATCTCTTTCCCCCGCTTCGCACAAAAAACGTTTCCGAACTCTCACTACACGTTTCCGAATCCCCCACTTCTCCCGAACACGAAGCAATCCTTCGTACTTCTCATACACCCTCTTTTTCCTTCCCTTTCACTCCCAAAACTCTCAACCTCTCTCATCCCGCCCCCTCCCCAATTTACTTCTAACTATTGTAGCGGCGGCGTGAGTGACTCTTCTGTAATTAGGCGAAATTTGGGGGATGAGGAAGCAAAATGGCGGGGAGGTCGAGATTAGGGTTCAGCCGCGGTTCGGGGACAATGCCGTGCGCCCGCTCGAGGTGAGCCCGACCGCGGCAACGGCGGCGGCGGTGGCGGCGCCGCCCCCTCGGAGGCCGCCGCCGCGGAGGCCGCGGCGGAGGTGGGCGCCGTGGCTGGTGCCGGCGATCGTGGCGGCGAACGTGGTGGTGTTCGCGGTGACCATGTCCGTGAACGATTGCCCCAAGCGGAGCTCCTCCTGCGTCGTCCGCTTCCTCGGGAGGTTCTCGTTCCAGCCCCTCAAGGAGAACCCCCTCCTCGGCCCCTCCTCCTCCACGTAAATCCCTCTCTCTCTCTCTCTCTCTCTCTATAGCCCTCTCAATTTGATTTTTGTTTTCTTCTTTTTCCGCTGACGCTTTCATATCTGTTGAATTTCATGAAATTCAAATGTTTGACTTAACTCTTTAGAATTATTCAATTTAAAGATATTAGAGGTTGAGGGGGTATTTAATCATGGATCACTTCAAAATGGTTTACTCCCATTTTCTTTGGGGCTAACTAGTTCCCGTTGCAGTCTCGTTTTTATGTTGATTGTATTCAAGCTAGCAACTTTGGTGGGGGTGCATTTTAATGGACAGTTAAAACTGCTAAAAACTAGATTTTTTTTTTAAAAAAAAAGTCTTTGGGGTCAAGTGCGCGATAAGGGCTTGTTTGGATGCCTAAACATCTTGTTCGAGTAATTGGTAGATACAGAGTTTGAGTAGATGTCTACAAAGGTGTGATATTTGCAGGCTCTAAGCCATCTTCTCGGAGTGAGATAAATTACTTCGTAGGGGAAACAAATATATATTGAAAAAATAATGAGTAGACTAAAAGCGAACTCTTCGGTTGCAATCACAATAGAGAATCCCTATAATGTGTAAGTTAGCACTAGATAACTTGTTTCCACTTTTAACATCCAATTAGGCACTTAATGTTAGTGGATATTTTGGAGCTAAGACAGAGTTTTGATCCATGATTATCTCCTAATTCATTTTGGCATATGTGGTTCAGTTTAGAGCATATATGGGAGTGGATTATCTTTTGAAGAGCAATAACAAAGTGTTAGTTATCTGATTTGTTCATTGAAGACCGATAAAAATAATGGTTATTTATGCTCTGTCCAGCAAATCCTACTTGCAATTATTTTCTCAAGTAGTCTTTTTTCCTATTGAATTTCAAATGTATTGTTTAGCTGTAATAGTAGCATATAATCGTAATATGAACGTTCTCCTTGATTGTCTAATGTATTGTTTAAGGAATGTTGATGTTCTTGCTCTTTAAATTTTGCAATCTCACTGACTGAGAAAATGGGACTTCACCCTAAAGCAGCCTCTGCATGTCAATTATGTTTCTTACTCATGATGCTTTACACATCTATACACAAACTTATATGTGACAAGGATTACTAATTAGAAAGATCTGTTATTTAATAATCATCAGGTTGGAGAAGATGGGGGCTCTAGATGTGAATAAGGTGGTTAAGGAGCACCAAGGATGGCGTCTGATCACTTGCATTTGGCTACATGCTGGGGTTGTTCACATACTTGCCAATATGATAAGCCTTCTCCTTATTGGAATTCGACTAGAACAAGAATTTGGGTTTGGTATGTAGCTAAACTAAGTCGCGACACAGTTAGATTTTGATATCTTTCTCCGAATATGTTTCCTTTCCATGGGTGCTTTTCATATTTGACATTTTTCGAACTTTGTTTCTTTGTATATGTTTGTCAATCTCTCTTTTCTCTCTTTCTCTTGTCTATGGTACACACGGCTATACATCATTTATTGATGCGTACTATCTTTTTATATAGTTTTTTCTATAGCCACTGGATGCCATATGAAATAACATTAAATGGCAATTTTGAGCCTCTACTCTGGCTTACTTACAAATTTATGCCGAGTTAAGGAGATATCTAAAATTATCCCTTTTTTCCCTTTATGCAGTGAAAATTGGTCTTTTATATGTCATTTCTGGGTTTGGTGGGAGCTTGTTGTCTGCTCTCTTCATCCAATCAAATATATCTGTTGGTGCCTCCGGTGCTGTTTTTGGTTTACTTGGAGCCATGCTTTCCGAACTAATAATGAATTGGACTATTTATGCAAATAAGGTATCCTTTTTTTAAATCTACTGTCAAGAAAAGTAGTAATGACTATGGACTTTTAGGTTCTTGCTGTTGGTTTCATTATCTGATATTTATCACTTTTTCTTCAGGTTGCTGCACTGGTGTCCCTATTGTTCATAGTAGTAATAAACTTGGCTGTCGGAATACTCCCACATGTCGACAACTTTGCTCATATTGGAGGGTTTCTTTCTGGGTTTCTTCTTGGTTTTGTTTTTCTTATTCGCCCTCAGTTTGGGTGGATCAGCCAAAAGAATGATGCTCCTGGACATCAAACAGGCCTAGTTCGACGCAAACACAAGGTCTATCAATATGTATTGTGGGCAATTGCTTCCATCTGTTTAATTGTTGGGTAAGCCACTTTCTATTGCAAACATTTCGTGTTTAGTATGCTCTTATTACCTAAAGAATCATTACTTAAAAGGAAATAGCTTTGTGGTCTATCATTTGATTGCAAACTTTTGCTCCTAAAACGTAAGAGGATTCAATATCTATTTTCGTTCTTCCTTGTCATTTGTTGTTTGAATCATATGCGTTCGATCATTTGCTTCTCTTTAACAAAAAGGTATACGTAAAAACGTATAGGTTCACTGTTGGTCTCGTTATGCTATTTCGAGGGGTCAATGGAAATGATCATTGTTCCTGGTGCCATTATCTAAGCTGTGTTCCTACTAAAAAATGGAGCTGCAATACATCACCAACCTATTGCACGGTGAGTTGCTTTAACTCTGACACCTCTGCACCCTTCCCCCATTTTTTTCATGGTTTATTTGTCAGCATACAGGCCTTGCCTGAACTACAAAACATTTAGAAATAGGTACCCTAACTTTAAATATTTTGATTTTTACTGTATAACCTTACAGTATGTTTGAGTTTAGAAAAGTTACAAATAACATTAAGTCTGATACGGAAGTGTTCAGATTATACGCATTGCAAGGTTATGACTGAGATTGTTGACTCTTCCATGTCTTTCATACAGTCATCTCAAAATGGTAACACCCTGGACTTAACATGCGAAGGCAATGGAAGAAGCAATAGCTACTTGTTGCCTAATGCAACTGAAGCTCGAATTAAAGACTTGTGCACACAGCTCTGCAGCTGAGAGTGGTAAATTGGTTGTTCCTAATTTCCCTTTGTGGGTTCTTCATATACATGGAAATTATATGCTTGAAAGCTTTTGATAACTGAATTGTCTTTTGGATAGAATTGGTTTTGCTTGTAAAGGCACATTCATACAGCTCATATAATGAGAAATATGGTCAAATATCTGACAACAAATCTTTGAAAGAAATTTTTTTAACATATTGCTGTGATGTTACTAATATTATGAGGCTATTCATCATTAATGCATAGAACTTGAATCACCTGATTTAGAGGCATAGTAGAGACATCATATTCCTTTTTTATCCTTGCAGTAAAGCAGATCAGAGCTCAGGTTTTTGAGCTCACAATTGCAATATTTTGAGTTAATATTTTGTTTCTTTGTTATTCGGGTGATTGGATTGTAGTTCTTCCTTCGTATATGAAGGCTTAATGGCTAAACCCGGCATTAAAAACTTAAGACATTAACTGCGCATGTGCGTAAGTATTTGTTTAGAAATGACTGGAATCTAAGCATGAACAATTGAAATTTTCTTTTTTGGGTTAAATGATGAGATAATTTACTTAATCATTTTGATCTTCATCTAGTAGCAGCTGTACACAATTTTTACACAGGCTAAGAACAGCAAACTTTGCTGCAGCCATGCTGAGACTGTAAAAATAAGCAGTAACATCCTCATTCATTCTTTCTCTTTTATTCTTCTTCTTCTATTCTTTTTTTTGTTTTGTTTTGGGAAAAGTAAATGGCACATAGTTCCACGAGAGACATCCTCATTCTTTCTCTATTAATATAATTCAACTTACAGCTACAAGGACATAGCATTATGCACCATTCAGATCTTTCCTTTTTCGCTTTGTTTCTTCTTTGTTTTTTTTTTGTTTTTTTTTTTAGAATCATTCATATCATTATTAGTATGCCTTCTCTCTTACACCTTAATGAAACACACTTTTTCTTTCATTCTTTTAATTACCAAGTTTCTTTCAGTAAAGCTAACCTGTTATTTGATGGATTGCCTGTGCATGTCCTTGCCATCATTTTCCTAAAGGCGTGAGAATTTAACAATACAAATGTAGGATTTGGAGTAATTAGTATGATCTATATATCATCATGGTAGCTTTTGTTATTGTTTACACTTCAACTTGAAGTGATCTTCAGTTTCAACTCTTATATCTCGCCATCGCGTCTACTGCAGTAATTTAGAAACTTCGAATGCTCTAATTAATGAAATTCCAATTGTACGTGATAGTAGAATCCCGATTGCAACAATATTTACTTTGGACGTTGCGTGGGATTTACTATTCTGTAATTTCGTATAATTTTTCTAATTATATAAGTTTTATTGTTCAGATCTACTCATAAATCTCTCAACACATAATACTTAGCAAGCTAAGAATGAGTGCTCCTTTTTTTATTCTTTTTCCTAAGAAAAGCTCCGTAGTTAAGTGCTAAACATATAAATATAGTGACAGTTATTATATTATACTATGTAAGATAATGTAATGGGCCCTTACTGCTGCAAAACCCTGCATACAGTTATAATTACTGTTGAATCCGCGTGCCCATTCGTTCTTAAACTATACTTATGGCATTTTACTGTTATTATATTGTTTTTTTATTATTTTTTTCTGAAAATATTTTTGGACTAGTATATAATAATAATTTTTTCACTTCGAGCTATGTCAATCCTTGTCACGTATGGCGTCGCTTGCAATGTTCAAGGCATTCCCTCTTGGTACTATTCCAGAGTAACTAATAGATAAATTTCTTTTCTTTTTTTTTGCCTTCTTTTTTTAATTTATTTTTAACAAAGTCAATGGGGTAGAAGAGGGTAGGAACATGGCTAAATGTTAGTGGTAGATGATATATGGTCCATAAAAGTGAGAATCCAAGGTCTCACTGTTTCTTTAGCTTTTAGTTTTCGTCTGTTTTTAAGAGTGGGAGAGCACACTCACTATCCATTATAAAGTACTTTGGTGGTTTATGTGGTTGTTATTATTCTCATAATTCTCTGATAGCTTTTTTATTTTTTTTAAAATAGTAAAATATTTTTCTTTGTTGCAAATTTATAAGTTATAAATTGGAACTATATATATATATATATATATATATATATATATATATATATATATATAGTTTGGCTATGGTGCTTTTAAAAGCACCAAGCACTCGGTACTTGTAAATTTTCGGTCCTTAGATTAAGGGATATGCGGTTAGGATGATAGTGATTCTCTAAGGTTGAGTGGGTGGTTGGTTGAATAGTATGATCTAACGAATGAAAATAGTCAAATGGATAGATCTAACGGCAGAAAGCTTACAAGCACCAAGTGCTTGGTGCTTTTAAAAGCACTATAGCCGGACTCTCTCTCTCTCCCTCTATATATATATATATAGAGTTGAGCTAGAATACTTCTAAGAGTATCAAGGAGGTGGTGCTTGTGAGTTTATAGCCTTTGGATTGAGATTTGGAAGGTTGGGATGATGGAGGTAGGTGGTGGTAGATGGTGGTAGGTGGAATAGTGTTTGATCTAAAGGCTATTAGTAATTAAAAAGTAGATTCAATGGCTAAAAATATGGAAGCACCAAGGGGTTGGTGCTTCCAAAAATATTCTAGCTCAACTATATATATATATATATATATATATATATATATATATATATATATATATATATATAAACACAGTTCAATTTTGTTGGGGACGAACCAGATTTTTTAATATTGTACTCTCATCTGGAAGGGTTAAAAACTGGGGGAGGAAAAGTTGAAGTTACCCTATAAAATCTCTGTTTTTTTTTTTTTTTTGTGAAGTCTTGGACTAGGTCAAGAAGTAAAATTGGATGTATATTGATCCAAATATATATTATATATGTGGTGAGAATAAGAGTTTTGTGCCCTAGGGTGGTAAGGCAACAAGTCCATCTTATCTACTATTATTATTATTATCATGACAATTTGGGGAATTGCTTTTCCCAAGAATCGTACAAGAAGACAAGTCAGAGGTGACAAATTTATCTATCCCTCATCCTCCAACCAGTGAAAAAAAAAAAAAAAAAAAACTCTGTTCTGATCAATTGGTTATGTGGGTTGACTCACCCACAGTGAAATTCCACATACATTTAGTTCGACAACAAAATTTACAAAATCCCCGTTGACTCTGAAACGGAGATCCTCTATCCAAGTGCTAGTGCAACTCGAGCTGGTTGAACCGGATCGAACTAATTCAAAGATTTATTTGTAAGTTTCGAGTCTAATCCAATTCTGCTCACTGAATCAAGTTGAAGTGGAGTTACAACAAAGCTGAGACATGTTAAAAATTAAGCTAGTCTGAGTTCAGCTCGGCCAAATTAATTAACGCATAACACGATATTGGAATTCGCAGCGATAATGTATCAAAGGAGAAGAATGAGGTTGATTGCCAAAGAAGAAGAAGAAGAAGAAGAAGTGTAAAAGCAGGTGTATGATGCTAAAATTACTCATTTTACTGTAATATAAATTGTGTTTATCAGAATATATATTCGGTGCTAAAATTACTGATTCTAATTGTTTATTTTTATTCTGAGAATCAAACGATACATTTGATAAATAATAAATTTGACGATCTCACGATGGTGTCTTTTTATCTGGGGTGAGAGACGCTCTCATTTCTCTTCCCTCTTTTCGAAAGAAAGTTGAAACACAGTTTGAATCCATTGGGTTATTTTTGCCGGCACACGAAAGTAAAAGACTCGAATCTGAGCCGTCGGTGGCGGGCACAACTTGCGATGGAAGCAAAGCGAGCGCAGCGTGTTTTTTCACCATGGCAGTATGGCACCCCCACCCTTTCCCAACAAACCCCCCGCATTTCCTCCTAATTACAAAACCGCCCCTACCCGCTCATCCCAACCGTTGGTGGAGAATCGAACGGCGCAGGAGACGATCCTACGGACGAAACCATCATGATGCGGTGCCCCCTCCAATCGAAAACCCTATTCCCCTCCCCCCCCACAGGCCCACACCCATCCTTAACACAAACGCTTCCTTGTATATTTATTTATGGAGGTACCCTTTTTCCCTTTTTCACTCCCACTCAAACGCATTAATTTTACTCCACATTGCCATTATTCTACTATTCTCCCATTCACACCACTCCATAAATACCCCCCAACAACACTCCACACTCTACCACTCCACACTCTCTCTGTGTATGTGTATCTGTGCTGTGTGGGTAAGAAGAAATGGCCCTAGTAATCCCCTGCTTATTCACTCTGCTCTTCCTCCCCGCACTTCTTGCCCCTGCGGACGCCCGCATCCCGGGCGTCTACTCCGCCGGCCCGTGGCAGAGCGCGCATGCGACCTTCTACGGCGGGAGCGACGCCTCCGGAACCATGGGTACGTACATTCCCTTCCCTTCCCTTCCTCCGACATTATATTCCTTTCGGATTCTTTAATTAATTAATATTAATAATTATTATTATTATTGTGATAGGGGGTGCGTGCGGGTACGGGAACCTGTACAGCGAGGGGTACGGGGTGGAGACGGCGGCGCTGAGCACGGCGCTGTTCAACGAGGGGCAGAGCTGCGGGGCGTGCTTCGAGCTGAAGTGCGGCGACGACCCGCAGTGGTGCCTGCAGTCCTCCTCCATCCTGGTCACGGCCACCAACTTCTGCCCCCCCAACTACGCCCTCCCCTCCGACGACGGCGGCTGGTGCAACCCCCCGCGCCCCCACTTCGACCTCGCCATGCCCATGTTCCTCAAGATCGCCCACTACCGCGCCGGCATCGTCCCCGTCTCCTACCGCAGGTATCACTTACATTCATCATCATCCTCTTTTTTTTTTTCTTTTTTTTTTCAGACCAATTTAATTTTCCGGTACCTTTCATTTGATTTGGTTTGATTTTGGTGGGTTTTCATAATATATATATATAGGAATATACAATTTCATTTTTGGTAGAATCAATCACATGGCACATATTATAATATTTTTTAATTCTAAACAAAAGCCCGAAAAGAAAAATTTTCTGAATTCTTAAATTTATTCTTTCCGTTCTTCATTTTCTTTTCTTTTTCACATCTCTAATTAAGCAGCAAAAAAAATATATATATTTTTCTTTTGGAAAAAAAAAATTCTTTTTCTTTTCCCTTCCCTCGACGCAACTCGTGAACATTCCGTTTTCCGTGTAACGTTTTGCGTGTATCCGCCGCTACAAGGCTGATGAAACGTGGGCCGCGCCTCACGTCCCAGTGGCAAAGTTGTGATTGTACCAAAACCCGGGGGGGCATTTCCTTCGTCACCGACCCGTCTTTTCCACCGTCTCCGTACCGCAATGACCGAAATACCCTTCCCTGACGAGTTGGGGACAATAACGTAATTTAACACGACCTAGCCCCACCTCGGTGAACGCGACAGCGGAAAACGCGTGAACCCGGGCCGTAAACGGCCATGGCACGTGACCCGATGCGCTCCCCTTATTCCCTGGCGGAAAACACTTATGCCCCATTTTTTATTCTTCTTTTTCTTTTTAATCCCTCTCCTTTTTCGTTATTACAAAATTCCCCCCGAATTTTGTAAGAAAAAAAAAAGAGTGATGAACTACGGGATGATACTGTCAAAAATTTCAGGTTTAAATTTTTAATCTTTGAGATTGTATTAATCCGTGTGGTCAGGGTGCCGTGCAAGAAATCCGGGGGGATCCGGTTCACGATCAACGGGTTCAAGTACTTCAACCTGGTGCTGATCACGAACGTGGCCGGGGCCGGCGACATCGTGCGCGCGAGCGTGAAGGGTTCGCAGACCGGCTGGATGCCGATGAGCCGCAACTGGGGCCAGAACTGGCAATCCAACGCCGTCCTCGTCGGGCAGTCCCTCTCCTTCCGCGTCACCGGCAGCGACCGCCGCACCTCCACCTCCTGGAACGTCGCCCCCGCCGACTGGCAGTTCGGCCAGACCTTCGCCGGAAAGAATTTTCGCGTCTAATTTAAAATGCAGTTGATGAATCAGCTTTATATTATATTGTCAGAGCATCTATAGCTATAGCAATGTAGTGGTAAACTAGTAATAGGTGTGAAAAGAGCGGGGTGTTTTGAAAATGTTCCCGCCCTTTTCGTGTTGTTTTGTTTGGAGTTTTGGGTGACCATTTCGCGCCAGTTTTTTTCTGTTGCGCGGGTGGTGCCGTGGTGTGGTATCCAATGGGGGCGGAGTGAGACTGAGTGAGTGTGCTCTTTTTGGGTACTCGTGAAAGGTAAAAGGAGGGGTTTGTGGGAGTGGTGGCTATTTTTGTTTTTGATTGACTAGGGATAGTGGTGATGTGTTGTTTTAGATTAGTGTGGGGGACATTGCAGGGTGTGTGTGTGTGTGTGTAAAAAGCAGGGGCTGAAGTGGCTGCAGAACTCGAAGAGAAGGGAGTGTGGCCCGCAGCTGCTGCTTATCTTATCTTTGTTGTTGTTGTTGTTCTTTTGTGTCTCTTTGGAAAGAACCTTACAGTGTTATGTTATAATATGAGGTAGTTGTTTGATGTTTGGTGTTTAAATGTTTTGATCATATTTTGCTCCTTCTAAATGTTTCTATGGTGTTGAATTTCAATGACTTATTTATTTCCACGATCTTCTGTAACTTGTTTAGTTAAATGGCTACAGCTCTCGCTTAATCTTGTCATTCATGTTTATATATGCTGATAAGATGCGGTAACAGTATGTTGAATAGGCGTGCTGAATCATGTGCTATTGCATCTGCACTCTGGAATCGGCTCTATCCAGGGATGTCAATGGGTATGAGTACCCGAAAAATTATCCGAATTCGAACCCGAACGGGTCAGGTTTATCCGAACTAAATGAATATGGATTCGGGTATGGGTATAGAAAATAAAAATCCGACGGGTATAGGTACGGGTATGAATTTGTATGTACCCGAACCCGAACCCGAATCCGAACCCAAATAAATTATATATATTTTATTTATTTATTTATTTAATATATAAAATATATAATAATTTTTATCTATTGGATCTTCATCCAATGGTACACTCAAAGGCTCAAAAATTTTAATTTTACTATAATATATTTTCAAATATAGTACTTCGGATTTGGGTTTCGGGTTCGGGTTCGGATTCGGGTTTCGGGTATTTGGTCGGGTCGGGTATGGGTATGAATTTTTAAAACCCGTCGGGTTCGGGTCCGGGTTCGGGTTCAAATTTGGGGGTCGGGTTCGGGTTCGAACTTTTTAAAACCTGATCCAAACCCGACCCATTGACATCCCTAGAGCCTCTATCTCAACTCGGGAATTGCCATGATTCAGTGTGCCTATTCGATATATCGAATGCTGCAGAAGCAGACTTGTTCTCTAAATCAAGTCGTAAAGTTTAGATGAATTGTTGTTTATTGGATAAAAGAATGGCCATGCCTAATTTTGGCTTTCGTTCTTATAAGCTTTTCGCCTGTGTGCCGTATTATTGGTTCTACTATATGTTACCAAAAGGATTCATCCATAAAAAACAGGCTCAGAAATATATATTAATACTCACACTCGTATGCACGATAAACATGAAAGGCATGTGGAAGTGATCAGACATGATCGGAATGGATCAAATAGAATAAGACGGAGAAATGATATTCGAGAAGAAACAGGTTTTTG
Organism: Puya raimondii; assembly: GCA_016920855.1. Lineage (NCBI taxonomy): Eukaryota > Viridiplantae > Streptophyta > Magnoliopsida > Poales > Bromeliaceae > Puya > Puya raimondii. Next base: position 68,140,588 of record JABWPP010000049.1, read on the forward strand.
TAGATTTGAAGTTTTGGCATTCGTGAAGTGGGCGCTGCGAGATATGGCAGAATCTTTGAATACAACCTTGTTCAACTCAAAGTTTAAATCTCTTCCTTCTACGTCCCGACATTATTTTCTTGCATCATTCTATTAAATCTAATCTTTGGTGCTAATCAATCCACATTAATATGCACTTCGATATGTACTATTATTGGTTTGTGTGGATAATTGGATTGGCAAAGGTACGGAATTTTGAATCTCAATTATGCCTCAAAATGGGCTCGAACTGGTATGGGCCTGTTTGGGCTGGATTATGTTTGTTTTCGTAAATTACGCCCACACATCGTGGTTGGCTGTATCACTTCGCTGGGCCTAAATTGAGCCTACACTCCATTAAATCCTTAATAGGAAGTTGTTACTGTCTAACAAAATGGTAATCACGGAATTGTTAAGCATGACAAATAGAAACCAAACTGTCTCAAGGCTCAGTTTGAAATTGCAGAGAAAATACGTTATATGCAGTACAAAATGCGATAGAAAAATATTTTATTTATTCTCATAAAATATATAGTGTTTTGTAAATCGCAATAATTTGATTACAATATAATTTGTACGATTCGGCCAAAAAATAAAAAAAATATATTACTATTTTTTTCTCTCTAACTCTTTTTAGATCAATATGGTTGGCTCCCTCTCTCTCTTTTTAATCTTTAACATTAACTTGGCTACCTTTAGGGGTAATATCCAAAGTTTTTAGGGGCTACTGTGCAAAATAATTAGTATTTACTTGCTAGTTTATTTGGTTCGGTTTCGCACCGGGTCGTACTAACCGAGGCCCCCACGTTAAAATATAATAATAATAAAATAATAATATAAATCGAAAAAGGCCTATAGATCTAAGGCGAGACGCTTCTCCCCGACTCGTGGGTCGTCGCTTACTCCGCTAGGGTTTGCTCGATCGAAATCGAGATCGAGCTCCTCACTTTCCCACCTCACATCCCTCGTCCTCGCTAGGGTTTTTTGTTTCCCCTCCGAGATCGGAAGCGTTTTCGCTCTCCTCTTCATCGCAGGTCCGTCTTAAACTACCGGAGAATTCCTTTAACTGTTATTTACTCCCCTCTTTTTCCCGTTAAAATCAAGCTTTTTCCCCTTTTTTTCGAGTTAACCTTCTATTTTTGCTTTTTTTGAATTGTTTTGTCTAATAATTTTGTTTTTCCCTGGTCTTGGAAGTAAATTAGGGGATTTTGCTGCTTGGGGAATCATTTTATGTTTGAGGTGACTTTGGTGTGCACATTCGCAAGGAAGTGACCGGAAAAAGCTATTGTTTAGCTAATTATGTTAGAGTTGTTGTGTTATTTGTCTAGGGTTTACCCTCGTAATCATAGGTATTATCTATTGTGTAGGTTTGCTCTCTTTTGAGAGGCTGAAAGAGTTTGCGGCTATAATTGTTGCAACTTAGGAAGGATACTTAGGGTAATCTTGTTACGCTTCCTTATATTCTGAAAAGAGATTTAGTAATATACAAGCAGGAATGGGTTCTGTGCATTGATAGTTCAATATTAGAGTATAGGTTGGTGTATTTATAAGCAAGTTCTAGATGCATCTAGATCTCCTTGTCCAAATTTAAAGTATTTCTGACCAAAAAAAAAAAGGCTTATAAATCTAATGCAGTTTCCACCAATGGAAAGAATAATACATAAGTATCGTTCCAAAAGAGTCGACAGCTTACCAAATTAGGATCTTTGCATAATACATAAGTGTGTAAGCTGGTAACTTAATGATTGTTCATGTATTAATTTCCATGGGCTCTTGGGGATTTCTACGAATGCTGATGACCTTTTATTGTTTTAGTATGAAAATCCATACATGTAGCCTTTTTCTTTTCATGCCTGATACTGCATGTAAGATTGTAACATTGCAGATCTAATTTGTATTATTGGCATTAAGTAGGCATTTATTCACAATGAACTGTTTGTGCTCTTTTTAATGCAGATTTATGATGAGGAGGTACAGCCCACCTTATCGTAGTCCTCCAAGGAGGAGCTATGGTGGTCGGGGAAGAAGTCCACCAAGGAGGGGTTATGGTGGGTATGGTGGGCGAAAGGAACCAAGCCACGGAAGCCTTTTGGTCCGAAACATTCCGTTAAGTTACCGGTAATTGATCAGTTTTGTAATGAAAATTACATAATTCTGTTTCTAACAACAGTTTTTGCAACTAACGATTTTTTTTTGTGTGTGGCAGACCTGAGGATATTCGTATTCCTTTTGAAAGATTTGGACCCGTCAGGGATGTTTATTTGCCAAGGGACTACTACACTGGGTGAGATTTTCTGATTTGATTTCAGTTTTATGTTTTGTTGCTGTAATGTTGCTGAGATTTGAACAATTCCTTCTCTATCATCTCTTGCCTGGAAAGAGTAATTATGTCACTAGTTACACTTTTTTTTTGGGGGGGGGGGGGGGACAAAGTTGGTTCTTCAACAATGATTAGCGTCTTGTGATCTGTTAGTTCATTTCACTTATTTATTCAATTTGTAGTTTTACTGGGGCTATCAACTTGCACGATTAGTTCAATTATATCATACACTTTTTTATTCCCCTGATCTATCGAGTGCTTCCACTGAATTTTAGAAGGCTTTTGTAGAGGAGTATTCCATTTTCTTTATATATGCAATTTGCTTTTATATGCCTTCACCATGAGTTATTTATTCGAATTATTCTCAGGGGTGGTATTGGTTTGAAGTAAGTACAAGCACTGCATTTATTGGAGACCACTCTTTATTATTTCTAACTTATTCGTTTGATTGGTGGGATAGAGTCTTGTCCAATCAAAGAAGTTCCTCTCTCAAGAGAAGTTCTGATTCGCCAACGAAAATAATTTCTTGAAGAGAAGATAGAACTGACTTGTCAGAGAGTTGCATGAGAAGATGATTTGGAGATTGAAGTTGATTTCAAGTGGTTCGTAGTTTTTTAGTGTTTCAAGACGTTCAAGTCAAGGACTTTATGAAGATGCTGTACATAGTGATTATAGAAGAAATATGAAGATACTAGAGACTGGACTGCTAACTGCTTTTTGTGACACTTGACTACACTTTTGAGGGAAATTTTAGTAAGTCGTTGTCTGTGCTCCATCAAGAACTAAGACTGCATGAAATGATTTTCTCGTGAGAGCAAGCTTATCAGGCACATATATATATATATATTTAATTATTATCTAGTATCTTTCTCATGATGTACGATGCAGGGACCCTCGAGGTTTTGCGTTCGTGGAGTTTGTTGACCCATATGATGCATCAGAAGCACAATATCACATGAATCGTCAGCTTTTTGGCGGTAGAGAGATTACCGTTGTTGTTGCTGCTGAGACAAGGAAAAGACCTGAGGAGATGCGCAGTAGAGCAAGAATTAGGTATTTTGCTACTCTTCGAACAATGAACCACTTGTTAATGTAAAGTTATTAGAAATTTACTTAGGATATGCTCACCTTTGGGAAATGCCTCTTTTACAGAGGACCTTCTGGTGATGGCCGTGGTGATGGCCGTGGTGATGGCCGTCGTTCTTCCTATTATGGTAATCCCTTTTTTGCACTTGTTGTCATTGATTTTTTTTTTTTTTCCTAAGTTATATCTTCGAAAATATTTTAGTTAGCCTGTAGAACAAGCCTTTTCTTTGTCAAGTCCAGTGATTTGATGTTTAGAAAGGTAGTTGCAGAACCTTCAATTAACTTGTTGCCTCAAATTCTCGTCACAGTTGTGCATTGGAGCATCAGTTGGCTCTTCACAAGTGTTATTTAAATTCTTGAACGCAGCATTGTATTTAAATTTCATTGCCTTTTCTGCTTATACTGGCACATGTTAGTCCTATTGGGATTGTGCACTCAAGCTTTTTCCTGCTTATTGCCATTCTTCATTTCTTGATACGCTTTCTTTACTAGCTCTGTAGATGTCGACTCTTAACCGTCTATTTTTTGCACCACTCCTTTTTATTTTACCACTAATTTTTGTAGCCTTCGGTATGTTTTCTGAGCATATTTGAGTTCGATTTTGGCAGGACGATCTCGTTCTCGTTCAGTATCTCGTTCACGTTCTCCTCGTTACTCCTCTAGGGCTCGTCCTCGCTCAAGGTATGTAGGCAAGGACTTAATATTAGTGTTTTTACGAGCAGAAATTCAAAAGCAACAAAAAACTTGGTTTTTATGGGATACAAGCTCTAATGATCAATTTCATATTTTTGTATTAAATAAAAAAAAGCAGATCCAACTCTCCTGGGCCGAGACGCCGGGGTGACTACTCTGCTTCTCCACAGAGAAAAGAGTCGCATCATGCAAGATCACCAAGGCATCATGAGCCGAAAGAGCATGATGAGGATAGAAATCGCAGGTCATATTCTCCCAGAGACAAGAATGGTCACCGACGTGAATCTGACAACGGTTATGATGAGTACGTTGGTGCACTATTTTTGAATCTCGACTTCTTTATGTTTCTATGTATAAAAATGCACATGCAGGCGTAGAGTTATTCTGAAAATAAAAGACCTCAATATACGATTTTCTCATGTATTTACATGTAAGCTTCACATGATCGTGAGTATTTGCGTTCCAACAGGAGATTGCCGCGGCATAACTCTGGCTCGCCTCCTGGATCTCGCTCTAGGTCTGCCGACTTGTCCCCTGGCCCTAGCATTTAATGCAAGGTAACGACGATGCTTGTGTTTTGCTAGTAATGAAATTTATGTGCCGGCAACATTTTACATGCAAGTAAAATCTATTGGACTGATTAGCAGAAAGGTGGCATAGGATCCACCGCTCCTAGTTTTCCATGCAGCACCAGCTTGCTAGTATAAGTAATTTCTGCTGGCGAACAACTATAGTAAATTCTTGTTTATTCATGTGTCGTGCAGCTGTTGAAGCTTTTATTGCCTTTTTCGTGGGGCGTCTGCTGATATATGTCGAGCGAGGAGACTCTTAATTTGGTGTTTTCTTCATGAACAGCCGAGTTTGTAGTAGTTAGTTACGCGCAACGTCGAAAAAGTTATGTATGACATGTATTCTGCGCTTTTGTGTGTTTAGTTTCTGAGTGTTTTGGTTGCTTGCACACTCGGAAAGTGGAGGGTTTGAATCTTTGGTAATCATGCTTAAGTAAATTTGGGGATCCTGCTTTATTAATCGCACACTTTAAATGGTGCTGTGGCACTTCGCTTGCTTTATGAGATGGCTAAGTAATCAATACAGGAGATGAGCGGGTGGTTAAATAATTATTGTATTCTCCCTTTTTCTCCAGGGAAAAAGAGAGGAGGATTTGGATGTTGTAGGAGAGTATATAGCATGTTACTCGAAACCCCTTTCCCAGGTTTTGTAGGATGAGCCCAAATTACTTGTTACGTGAAGAATGCTTTGCCAATTTTGTCTAATTTAATTGCTTACAAGCCATAAATCTGTTTAGATCGCAGTAGTATTTTTCTCGAAGCATGTTCTAGTTAGTAATGGCTACAGATAAACTTTTCTCTGTACTCGGGGAAGAAACAAAACATAACCCTTCTTCGAAAAAAAGTAAAATAAAATTGTAAACGAATAGGGTCACCTCAGGTACCACACAGCAGAGCCATCCTTAGAACAAGGCTTGGTTTCGCTTTCAGAGAGCTTGGTTTCTTAGTTTGTGACATCCTGCAGATTCTGCAAAAGTTAAAACAGGCTAATTTGTAGTATTGATGATCCGGCGAAACAAAAGGGAGATCGATATATAACGAAGGATTATACGCGCAAGCAGCTATACACTATGCTACTTAAAAGTATATATATTTGAGCGATTACGTAAAACCCACGTATGGGGTCCTATCCTGGGTGTTTCTGCACGACTAGGAACAAGCAGAAGCAGTTCTCAGATAGCCAGCTTTTGCATCCCGAGCATCTTCCAAGTTTTTTCTCCGCGACTTATCGCCACTGTTACCAAGGCTTTGAGAGCTCAGCTTCGTTTCCGGCGGAGGCTTCTTCTCCACCTCTTTGAAGACTTGAAGCTGTTCCAACGCGGAGACCACTTCATCCATCGCGGGCCTTAGCTTAGCTTCGGTGGAGAGGCACTGCACTGCGAGGGATGCGACCTTCTCTGCCCCGCTTAGCGAGTATTGCCCTTCTAGTCTGGTGTCGAGCACGCGGAATATCTTGCGCTTGTGCGTGAGGTAAGGCCTCGCCCATTCCACCAGATTGTGCTCCCCATGCGGGCGGTTCTTGTCGATGGCGCGGCGCCCGGATAGCATTTCCAGCAGAACCACACCGAAGCTATACGCGTCACTCTTTGACGTTAAATGACCTGCAAACATTGAAACAAATCAGCATTATGTGTGACATATAGAGCGGTAAATTCGTAACAGCAGCACCATGGAACTTCAACCTGGTACCAGACTGATCTAGATCAGTGTACTCTTCTGAATCCATTTAATTGTAGAATTGTGCAGTTCTATCACATAGGAGTTAGAATAGAACTTTTATTCCCTTTAATTTTATATAATTAAACTCTGTCGAATCTTACAAGAACAAACACCAGGTGCCGTAGATTGGGAAAATTACCTGTTGCGAGATACTCGGGAGCAGCATACCCATATGTGCCCATGACCCTCGTCGAAACATGACTCTTATCACCGGTCGGGCCATCTTTTGCCAATCCAAAATCCGACAGCTTTGCATTGTAGTTCTATATATTAACAGAAACAATTTATTAATTAAAAAATAATCTTCCTAAGAAAAAGATATAATGCCAGCAAAAAATAGCAAACTTATGGAGGGTGAAGCTTTATACATACTGAATCGAGGAGCACATTGGAGGTCTTAAAATCGCGATATATAACTTTTGCCTCATCGCTATGAAGATAAGCCAGCCCCTTAGCAGCTCCAAGGGCAACTTGCATTCGGAAGTTCCATGACAGAGGTTGAAAGTACGAACCCCCTACAACACCAATATATTACATAGCAATTAGAACCTACAAGCATATAAAAACTGCTGCTGGTGAAAAGTCTCGCTCCAAGAATGCAGTAGCTTAATTTTCTGTCCACCCATCACCGACTACATGAACCGAAAGCACCTGCTTTGAAGAAAGACCAAAGGGGGAGCAAGTAGAATTCAAACTTACTCCTGAAGAGATGATTCTCCAAGCTACCACGAGGCATGAACTCATAGACCAGGAGGCGATGGTCGTCCTCTAAGCAGTATCCGATTAGTCTTACAAGATTCGGATGGTACAATTGTCCCAAGTAATTAACTTCTGCCTGTTGGTTGCACAAAATTTCATCCAAGTTATTTTATATACATATTTAGTCCACGGAGAAAAGAAGTTTAGTCTGAACTATAGCGATAAGAAAAAGTCGATTGATCTATGTACAGTAAGGAGCTATACGGAGAAAAATACCCCACCGAGAACAAGTCAGAAGGTAATGGATCCGGTTTGTAGAATAAGGCATCTAAAGAACTACATAAATTTCAACATACACCTAACTCCTGAAGACCAACACCATTTCTAAAAGGAACTTTTGACTGAAACAAATTCTATACAATCATCCGCGCGAATTAACTTAAGTATGAGAACCAAAAAGCTACGAATCAAAACATATATAGAATAAACACACATAAGTCTGATAAACACTCACCAACCATTCCTTGTGGCCTTGATAGCTTTCATGGTTGAGCCTTTTCACCGCAATAACTGTCCCGGTACCGGGTTTGGATGCGGTCAGCGCATGCTCATCGATCCAACCTTTGAAAACGGAACCAAAACCACCCTCCCCTAACACACTATCGGGGCGGAAATTTCTAGTAGCAGTCTTCAGGTCACTGAAGTTGAAGCTCTTCAAGTTGGTCGACTGCAAAATCTCACCCTCGGTTCGAATTATCGGAGGTACGGACGTGGTCGAAGTCCTGCTGCTACAACCACTGTATTTATTTCCATCCTTGCTGCAATTCTTAGAGCTCACACCTACATATATCCAAACATGTTATACGCCTAAACAGGCTTCACTGGGCTAAAAATAAAGAAAAATTATGCAGTCTACAAAAGTTAGCGGTTAGCGAGCAAAAGTTGCAAAATCAGCATCTTTTTTTTTTCAGATGTAGATAAATAGATCTCTCACCAAAAATAAGAGAGTAGAAACTTACACACTCCAAAAGCACTGGGAGAAAAAGGTCACTAACAAACAGTGTCTCAAAGCACTAGTAAAGGAAGATACTAGTTGATTCCAAGTAAAAGCTTAAAGTGGGCCTTCAATTTTTACAATAAACACTGACAAAATCAAAAAATTCTCGCCAAAGCTAAGTGAATCAAGTAGAAAACTACTACTGAAACAACTAGAAATGCGCAAAGATTCAGCTTTTTGAAAGAGCTCACCAACAAACAGGTAAATCAAAGCTCTAGTAAAGGAAGATACTACTTGATTCGTAGAAAAAGCTCGAGGTGCGCATTAGATTTCTCATAAGACCCTAAAAAAAGGGGAAGTTCCCGCTACAGTCACTAAATGCACAAAGATTCAACTTTTACAAGAAATAAGCTTCGAAAATCACAAAAATGCTCAGAGAATCACCCGAAGCGGACACACTCTCCGCCTTGATCTTCGCGCTCCAGCAAATCCCCATCAACACCGCTCAAAATCGAGATCGCTTCTACCTCTGTCCCCTCCCCGCCCCCAATCCCGCTCCCTTGGCCCCCTCCTTATAAGGGAGAATTAGGGTTTCCGACGCATCGACCGAGGCGAAGCCGCGGCCGAATCCTTCGGACGGAGATCGCCCATTCCGAGCGGGTCGGCGCCGACTCCGCTCCCCATTTCGGGGCGCATCCACCGACCAATGCGACGCGGAATCGCCCCGAATCGGGAAATCGATTCGATTCGACGAGGAGAGAGAGGAGATCGGGAGGAGGGAGATCGAGATCGAGATCGAGATCGAGATCGAATCAGGGGAGATACGGATCGGTGGGAGGCGCAGCGGAAGAAGAAGAAGAGGATAAGGGTTTCGCCCTTTACCGAATTTGGTGTAATTTGGAGAGCGTCGTCGCCGACTTTGACCTTTCCATTTCTACTCCCCTTTGGGTTTGGTACGAAAGAGAGAGAGAGAGTGTCCGAAGAAGAAGCGGTTCTTTTTCCGTGCACCCGGTGTATCCGTACAACTTATGCACCTCACTACCATTGTCCATTGAATGATGATTAATATTACATATGAATGGTTTCAAATTCTCCTGTAGCCTCCGGTGTAGGATATTCCTGTGGTACGAGACCATCCAATCATGGCTTACGCTTCTCCCTATTATTAAATGATTAATACTTATGTTTTAAGAAAATTCTTATACACGAGGCGATTTTGTCACGCAATTACAGCAAAATAAATTTAAAGTATTCGCATCGGACAATTCTGATGTGAATGATCATTCACATCTGAATCACCTGACGTGGATACTTCAAATTTATTTTACAATAAATATATAGCAAAATCATCTCATGCATAAGAATTTTCGAAAGTTGTACCATTAATTATTTAGGGTTAATTACATATAGGTTCCCATAAATATAGTAAATTACAGATATATTTCTGCAAAGTTCAACTTTCATAAGTTATCCCTGCAAAAATTTTAATGTTTTCAGATATGTTTCTGCCATTAGAATCCGTTAGAAAAATTTAGTTAACCATAGATTAAATACTTAACCTTGGTTAGTTTTTGACATTTTTATTCTTCTTATATTATACTGTTATGGTTTTTGGATGAACATATTTGTGATGACAAAATTAGAAATATAAACAGTTCTCTAACGATAACAAACCAGATGGACATATCTGAAAATATTAGGACTTTTGCAGGAATAACTTATGAAAGTTAAACTTTGCTGGAATATATCTACAATTCACTATATTTGCGGGAACTTGTATACAATAAATCCTATTATTTAATATTAGCCAGATGTGAATGATTTAGAAAGAAATGTTGTTTGATTCATGGATAAAAAATATCTAATGCAAACCTATGATCTATGATACGCAGCCACGCAGGTCTTTTATAAAAAAATTGTCAATTAATGTGCAAATGCATGACAATAATTTCAACCGTATATGAGTGAGAAAAATAATCTTAAAAAAAGGGCATTAATGGCAGCTGATAGGTACCCTCTTTTATTTAATGAGCTTATCCTACAATAATAATCTACCTAAGTAAGTACCCAAAAGACACGAGTTATTGAGTTCAACAAAGTTTGACTAGAATTAAGGCACGAATTTGGGAGAGTATTATAAAGTGGAATAAGATACGTACTATAAACATTTATTCAGAGTCAAATGTGCTTTAATTTTTATATTTAATTGAGCATCATAAGCTTCTTTCAATATATATATATATATATATTTTTAGTATCATAAGCTAATACTTTAACGTAGATGAACTATTAATCTAACGTGAGTTGTAATTAATTAATGCTAATAATAAAATAACGTGTATAAAATAATGGAAAATCCCTAGATTTTCCGTTTTGGGTAAATTTTTTGTTTGGTACGTCTATTTCTATTTCACTCCTGATGCTTAATTAACAAAATTAGAACAAAAAATTAATTCTTTTATATTTTTAAATTATATAAAATTATGTGCAAAATATGTGCTTAAACTGCTCTTCAGTTAGTAACTTCATTCAAGCAGAGCGGCCTATTAATTTATTTGATTAAATTAAGAAATCTAACGGCCAAAATTAAAAGTTCAAACATCTATTTGCGAAAATGCTAAAGTTCCGGAGGCCTTTCTACATTTTTCCCATAAATTAATAAGATCATAGACTGATTTGTTTAAGTGAAAAATTTATGGACCAAATTATAAATAGCAGAAATTTCAAGATCTAGCCATACATTTAAACCCCAAAAAAGGGCAACTCTGAGACCAGATGAACTTCTGAAGCTCTTATTCACCTATGAAGTTTCTAAACACTGTTCTAAGAAGGCCTTATGTACAAGGGTCACAATTTTGACACAGTTGACATTCTTTTATTGAAAATTGGCACTACCACCTAAGAGATTTTGATCGATAAAATTCAACAAATGGAAGATACTATAGTTTCCGACTGCTTTTTAATGCGAAAACCGTGTTCTGTATCGCGGTAGTCAATCTGGTTTGCTTGAATTCTGCTAATTCGGAGCTCAGTGTTGCTGAGGGAAAAAGCCATCTCATGTCTTCGATACTTGATTACGATCTGGGACTCCAAATCCTGGTTCGAAACATAGAGAAAGTATAAATAACACCACTGCATCTGTTTCGTGACGCTAATATAATTATCAAATCGAAGGAAATAAAGCCAACAATTGGATTTCATATATTAGAATGTGGTTGCAGAAATGAAGAGGCAGCAAAAGAAGTGGAAGATTCGAGAGAACAGTCAAAGGTATTATTATCAAGACCCAAATCTGATGAAGTTTCTAGAAATGGCAATCGATCTGTTAAAAAATATTGGTTGGCCATGCATATTAGATATTTCCACTACACTTAAAAAGATGAGCCACAAAAGAAACAACATTAATCTCTAGAATTTTCATAAACGCCTCTGCTGTGCAAAAGATCTTCAGAATGTTAATCATCCTGATTGCGAGGCTGAAAACATTGCTAACATTGCACATAGTTAACTTAAACAAAGAGCCTAGTGTTACTTATCAACATACTTTCCATGCTTAGCTGAGATAGAAGTAATGCATGTAAAAAGATGTGTTTCTATATGTGTTTCTCTACGCATTTGCAACATACAAAACTGACTTAGAAATTTTTTACTATTGATGACTTTTTTTTGCCCAGAAGAATAGTCTATGATTCGATATCTGACTTGTCGTTAACGGATGCGTGCGGGTAAGTTATAGTCATACATAATGAGAAGATAATAGTACTCAGTATAAATGTCAAATCTAACTCAGTTTATGCCACAGGTAGAAAAGCTAACAAGCCGGAACATTGAAACCTAATATAGCAAAACCAAAAAGAACAAGCAGAATAAACACAAATCATATCATGCATTAGACGTTTGTCTACAGCTGTATATGTCAACTAGAGGAGAAAGAAAAAAAAAGATGTAATTATATTCCAACAAAAGGTTCCATAGCATACCTTTAGTTTGTGCATTAGGCCACTCCCAAATTAGTTGTAAGCGCAAAGTCCTTTGCCAAATCTTCTAATCCAACCGGATGCTCGTTCAATGCCATCCCTTGCATGCTTGAAAAATCAGTGCTAGAAATATTGATTGCAGAGCTGTTTTGGGAAGCCAAGCTCTGGAATTTGGCACTACCATCAAAATCATCCTTCAAATTAAAATCCAGTTGCTTCTCCACAGATTTGATTATCAAAGTTCTTTTCGATCTCAACCTATACGGAGGGGTAATATTAAAGCTTTTTCCCTCACTAGAATGACTTGTCGATTCTTTGAACACCTCCTGGTTACTTCCACTTTCTTGTCCTATTGGAGTACAAGCACTATCTTGATCCTTCCGCTCATTTGTTTGTGTATTGCTATCAAGAGGGAGAGGCGTCTGTGTTTCCCTTTTTCTCCTCCGCATTATAGATGGTGTATTTGGATAGCTCATAGCTGCGCTCTTCAGTATGGATTCAGCACTCAGCTGAACCGAACCCTTTTTGAACCCGCATGAAGGGGTGAGATAACCAGCGGGCGATCGAACCACGTCCGAGCTGTAAGCATGAAGTATAGGACTGTATGCTTTAAAGAGAGAACCAAAATCTTCTAATTGAGGCGGCTCATAGTGAAGAGAGCCAAATGGAGAGTCCTCACTAAACAACATCCCTCTAGTTCTTTTGCTGGCTTGATCGGTTTCAGCCGTGTTGCTAATTTCCGCTAAATCATCTACTGAATCACCCTTACTAGACGTATGATCAGTTTCATGAGGCAGAATTCTGCAATTAATAGAAGAATCGTCAAGTCCTCTCGCCGATTCACCTGTTGAATTACTTGGAGAAAAAAGTTGTAACTCTTCCTTGTAATTTTCCATAGTAGCCAATTCTGTAGGTGGACTAAAATGTGCAGAACCAGAACCAGCAGTTCCTAGTAAAGATTTGGTATTTTTGGGATAAACTTGTTCATTAACTAGTTTTGGTACATCCTTGGTACCATTATTCACAGCAGGCTTCGGAACTGGTGGGAGCCTACCAGTTTGCGAGTAAAATTCTAACTTTTTCTTCAACGAACTGTTCCAATGGTTCTTAATGGAATTATCAGTCCTGGATAGCAGAAAAGGATAAAAAAGATCAAATTAAATCAGTATAGTGATATGCAAGCTGAGGCAATTAGTGCAGTCTAAAGAATATAAGAAATAACTTAGCACCTAGTATTTGTTCACATAAAATAAGTAGAAGATTAGCAAAAAAGTTATTACCACAAACAGAACTTGCCAAGAAGAATGACAATGCAACATGAAGGAAGCAGAGCAAAGTATACCTATGGTATAAGATAGAAATCAGGGGTAAATTAAGATAGGGATGGTTTTATATCATTGTGATATATTTGGAAGGATGATTAACATTGCCAAACTTCAATGGGTGACAAAAAGATATCTGGCAATATATAACATGACATGTTAGTATGGATAGTAGAGTAGAAAGGAATTGCAAATTAGCTAATGAATTTTTCGGAGTTTTGGAAGTGTTTTGAAGGGCCAAAAGTTCGTTCATCATAATGAATTCAGGAGAAAACACATCTACATGCATACAATACAAGACAACTACAAACGATGGAGACATACGTATAAATCAATGCTTTTAAGTATTTACTCTGTCATTCTGTATTTAGAGAGACATCTATATCAATGTTCAGGAAATATGAGATCCTTCTGATATCCAGTAAACATTACCATGATAACGACAAGTTATAGATAGGAATAGTGTTTTCTCCACAAAAGACTTGCACAAATAGGCAAAGAAGCACATGAAAACACGTTCCATGAAAACCAGTACCTTCCAGGTAGGACCTTTGCGATTTCTGCCCATTTGTTTCCGTGCACACAATGAGCATTGATGAGTGCAATCTCTTCGTCCACAGTCCAAGCATCTTTCTTTATTTTAGGGTTCAAATGATTATGCCACCTAAGAGATGTTAAAAATATCAATTAATTAAGTTCAGCATATCAAGTAGAACTGATTTATAATGTGAATGGAACGTAAAATTCGCGATTCATGTAAGATCTTCTTGAATGAACTTTAAGCCTCTAAGAGTAGGCTGGCATCTGAATTCTTTCACTTAAATGTATGAAGGAGAGTAATTAACAAAAGTGGTCACAACGTGAAGACTTGGTACAGAAAACATTGATGTGAGCAAACTGACAATGGAGCTATTAGATAGATTAACTCAAATAGAGGAGAAAGACAAAGAGAGCAATGAGCAGCCTCTTTTTAAACTCAACCAGCTACACTAACACTCTTTCCTCTTTTAAAAAGTAACAGTAGTAGTCAAATAATAGTAAGATCATAACAATAAAGTACCTCTCTCGGCATTGTTTGCCAATGCGACCAGGTAGTGACCTTGCAATAACGGACCATTTTGCCGGTCCATACTTCTTTACAAGTTCGACGATTATTTCATCTTCCTGTCAAACCCAAAGAAGCATATTGTAACTAAAGATAGTAATGTGCTAAACTATCTATTAATAGGATGTTATGTCACCAACAAACCTCTGGAGTCCAAGGACCTTTAATAAGTTCAGGATTGAGAACCTTTTGCCATCTATGAAGACATTGCACTTCTGTTCTATCCGGGAAAAATTCAGCTGCATAAGGAAGAGACATCTCTTCAACTTTCCAAATCTTCTAATTTGAGTATCGAAATCTATGATAACTAGTTGATTTTGCAAAAACGAAATAGAGATAAATAAAAAAGAATGAGGACAAAACACCATGTCAAAATTATGCAACTACGCAACAATCAATATACACATAAATGGTTTTACTTGTCAAGAAATTGAAATCCAATTTTCATACTCTCCCAATCCAAATTCACTTGAGAAGATGGAAAACATAATTGGAAAGCAATTTCCCTAGTGATGGTAAAAGTTTCTACCATTTCTCTTTGTTGTATTAGAATTGAAGACCTACAGATAGGTTTCAGTAAGTAGAAGACATGAAATCAGATTATAAAGGAGAAAAACTGACCTATTTTCTTCCAACATCTTCCTTTGTAAGCTTCAACTGCTTTCCTCAACGTCTCATCCTGTGACATGTAGTAAGCAGGGAAAGTTTGCTAAGTAGCGATTATGAGAAACAAGACATATATGATAAAATAGTTGCTATTTGAGCAGTAAATAGCTTCAATTCTGAACAAAATACTATAGTTAGACAGAACTTAAGTAAAAAGTCCAATCTACACTAATACAAAAAAAAAGAAAGTAAAAGAGTCGAGCTAAAAGAATGGATATAGAATACTGACCTCTTGGGGGGTCCAGCCGCCCTTAGCTCGCCTTATGGGGCCAGTAGTCCTCCTAGATATGAATAGGAATAGATAATTACTCACCATAAAAGAGAATAAGAAATGGATATTAAACCCAAATTCCAAAGTTCTGCACAAACAACAAAATGTCCAGGCATGAACCATAGCCAATGCGATACAAACTCAGATTATCAGAATCAACTGAAAAAAAAAAACAGGAACACTAACAACTAGTATGTTCAAAGCTCTAATGAGACATAGCAGCTATACAATTAGCAGATCTTCAAGATGAGGAAATGCAATTACTACTTCATAGCAGTGAGGTAGGAATTTTGATCTATGTACAAGTGATTACCTTTTCTAACAGTTCTATAGCAAAGACAAAAGTCATAACCAATGAACAATGTTAGTAATTCTACTCGAAAAAGGGAAAGAAAGAACCTTTCTACTACGTCCTTGCAGCTTTCAAGCTTAGCAACTTTTCACAACACATTAAAAGATAAGTGCGACTACAATACCAGCTCGAACTAAGTTAGTAGAATCTCATTATGAGTGAGGCACCCTTAAATACTTTTCAACTAGAAATTAGGTTACTTCTTTGAGTTCAGTAATTTTAAAATTCCATGGTTGATGTAGCTCTTCCTTTTGAGCTTGAAGACTAATGTTCTACTCCCATTACCTTCAAGTTAAAGAATTGAGATAAGCAGCAAATGAAAGGATAAATCTTTCCAAAGGACTAGGTAAAACATGAGAGCAGAACAAAATAATTTCCCAACACGTAAGTTACAGAGTCCTACATCACTTATGTAAGAAAACAGTAACAACAGTGAATCAGTACATACTGCTCTTCCAAACTATGAACACCCTAAATCTGCATTTATACTAATTCACCTTTCAACTGGATGAGAAAAGAGAACAACAACCCTAGCAATCATAGTTTTATAACAGAATTCACCACTATAGTAACACTATCATGCTTAAAAATTGAAACTTTACTCAACAAACGAACCTATTCCAATCAACAGTGCAAATTTAGCTGGAAATGGTTAGGCTGTAGAACTAGAGCAAGACATAAACACGATCCAAATCCAAATTCAGCAAATTGAGCATTACTTATGGGACGGTGAAGCCGTAGGCGGGCTCGAAACAGCAGGGGACATGCTCGAAAACCCACAGCTCCCATCGGATAGTGACGGGCTCGATGCGGCCGTCAATTGCTTGTTCTCCACGCAGCTCTGCTCAATCTTCACAGCCGCCATCACCTCCATCTATCATCTCCCCAACTCCATAGCCTCAAATATCAACAGATAACCCCCCAAAACCCTACCTTTACGCCAAAACCGAGATCCCAACGTTCGAATCCCAATTCAAAGGCCAAAAAAGCCCCCCAATCCAAACCAAACCATCTAGAAACAAAACCGAAACGGAGCTCACGATTCCTAGGGTTTCAGATCGATAAAACCGGAGGAATCGAAGCGGCAGGGGATCGAAACCGCTGCGGCGGCGCGATCCGCGGAGGTCGGTAGGGATTCAAAGCTTAGTATCAATCGCCCGAGAGGGGAAGCCCCCTCAGAGGAATCGAGGAGCTCCGTGCGTGGGGAGGTGGCGCGAGGGCGAAGCTAAAGAGGTTCGAAACCCTCGAATCCACGAAACCTCGCCTCGCCCCTTCTCTCTCTCTCTCCTCTCTCTCTCTCTCTAACGACTCGAAGAAGCCTTTCAAAAAACCTCGCCCGTTGAAGGAAAGAGGAGAGAAGGGAAAATTAAAAAAAAAAAATATTGCGCAGAATTTACATATAGTCCCTGTATTATCATTCCGTGACAACTTGGTCTCTATTTAACAAAAGATCAAAACATTTCATGAGAAGACCATTATTTTTTACTGTTATATTCCATTCGGAATGAACAAGATAGGGACCAGAGTGTAATACATAAATGTTTTAATTAAAAGTAAGGGATACAGTTGCAATATCGTTATAGTACAGGGGCTTTTCATACATTGTATCCAAAATATTTTTTTTTTTTTTTTACTGGAAGGAATTAAACAAATAAAGGAAAGGGATCCGTGACGGAGACTTAACGGAGCCGTTAAATTAACCACGAGGGTAAGAGCGAAAGGCGGGTAACGGCTACTAACGGCGTCCGGTGCCGTTGCGTGGAGAGTTTTGAGTGTTTGAAACCTCAAACGGCACTCTCCCCGACTTTTATGGTGGGGGAAGTTAGGGGGCCGTTGGGAGCCGTTCGATCCTTCGCGGGCTCATTTGAGCCGTTGGATCGAAACTGCGGATGCGAGATTCTGTATTAAATTACTAAGGGGGGCGTTTTTTTATTAAAATAAAATATTATTAAGGGGTTATGAGAATTGAGAGGGACGGCTTAACTGTAATGGTTTTAATGCGATAATTAAGGATTAAGAAGTTGGGATTTTAATTAGGGAAGATACATTTATTTTCATTTTTATAATTTCATTATTATTATTATTATTATTTTGAACTAGCATGCAAATCTTAATTCATTTCATCCATAATAATTTTTGAAATAAATTAAATTTAAGGCCAGAAACACGTCTCTAATTTAAGTGCGCAAAAGGTTTAAATCTCTGAACCTCTTGGTCGGCTTCAGAATATCTAATTTAACTGAGAATTTTATTTTATGTTCTTCGTGTACGGAGAATTTAGTGGTTGAATTAATTGATCACATTTAAAAATATAGATAGATTTACAAATATAATTTGGAATTATGGTTGGACCTAACATCATTAACAAAACTCTTGCATGATACATAAGTGCATAATATAAGCTCATTGGCTCAAATTTCTATATAATTGTCATAATAAAAAGGATTAGTTTACGTATGTACAGAGCTTCATAAATTATCTTTGTATATATATATTCTTTGTAAAATCTAAACTTTTGTATTCGTACTCTTTAGAACCCAAATTCTATGTAGAAATACACCCTTTGCAATTAGAAAGCCTTCATGTTGATAAAACTTACTTTTAGCTACCTCTAATGGGTGCCAAGCTACAACTAGTGTAACAGCTAGATACTCAGATATCAATCTTGAAGTTGAAGGTTCTGACCGCTATGTGGTCAGTGGTCTTAAATTTGGGACTCATGCAATTGGTTACAACTAGTGTAACAGCTAGATACTCGGATATCAATCTTGAAGTTGAAGGTTCTGACCGCTATGTGGCCAGTGGTCTTAAATTTGGGACTCGTGCAATTGGTTACAACTAGTGTAATAGCTAGATACTCAGATATCAATCTTGAAGTTAAAGGTTCTGACCGTTATGTGGCCAGTAGTCTTAAATTTGGGACTCGTGCAATTGGTTCACGATTTATCTAAGACTAGATATCAGCCAGAGTACAGTACATAACCACACACACACATATATATATATATATATATATATATATATATATATATATATATATATATATATATAAACAAGCTTGAAAACTAGTCTTACCCAATTTAGTTATAGATTTGTATGTTCTTTTTTCGCTAAGCATTCTCTTTGTTGACACCTTACACTTTGACTAAAGTTTTGTATACGAAATTTAGGAAGATTAGAAGTGTTGTAAGACAAAAATATTTAAAAGTTCCTTAATGATACAACGTTATGATATAGGTTTAATTTAGAAGTCATCTAAGGTCTAAGTCTTAATTAGGCCTGCACCCTTTTTAGTTTCAACCGGACCATACCAACTTATCCCATAACTTCCATTAGTCTCGCGCGCCTGCGTGCGCACACATGCACATAAGTGAACGTAAAAAAAAATAATAATAATAAAAAAAAATTGCTATACCATGTCTCTCCTGACTCTACATTTCTAAAATCAGATCTGAATTCTCAATTTTCCTGTGCGCAGAATTCTTTTATATTAGGAATCAAAATATACCTTTATACACTTTTGAGCATAGCTAAAAAATACCACCTGATTATTATTAAAAGCGACAAACAAGACACTCAAAACATACATAAAACACGGTTCTATGTGGAGATATTAAGATATTTATTTACGATTCAATCAATTTTGTGCTATTTTGAACGTTTAAATGGTAAATTTAAATTACTTTAAAATGAAGACAATGTTTTGAAACCACCTCAGCAGCCAGCACGTGGGCGGTGGAGTGAGAGAAATCCAAACAAACACCCGAGAGTCAAAATATCTTCAAAATTGAGATGTGTCATTGTCCCCAACATTCATTATATACTCCAATATGTATTAGCTAAGCAGGTCAAGGTAAAAGCAGAGTAATTAACGAATAACAACGCAACCAATTAACTAACAAAAGTTACAACATTACACCACAACAACTCGCTATTTAGATCTACACCTTTTAACCCCGATTAGCGAGCGAGTCTAATCCACACCCTTTTTTTTTTGTACTTTTTTAAACTTAATTTTAATTTAATAGTCTACGAACTCAAAGTTACAAAAGCGTTGTCGAAAAGCGCTTCCCAGCAAAAGGGTGAGGGAAAAGAAAAAGGCAACGAATCCCCCCGTCATCGCCTTTATGTAATTTAATTCCTCACGAGGTGTACTTGCAATTCCCATAGCCTGTAACATAGCCAAATCAAACATTGCTGCTTTGATTAATAACGAGCAATAATAAGATGTATAGGCTATAAAATTCAGAAAACCATAAATCATTATTTGCAATTAATATCTCTCGAAAGTTAATATTACTGTGTATAATAATATTCAGAAACTTATATTTTGTGAGACCTTAAGTAGTCCTATATATAAAATATAATAAGACTAAAATTTTTAACCCGACTTAAGTATTTTGGGTGGTGGCTAGACCCAAGAAATTAAGAAAGTTAAGCGTGTTAGGACGGGAGTAGTTCTAGGATGGGTGATCCTCTGAAAAATTAGGACGTCACAGTTAGTATTAGAGTCAATTACCAGCCGAAAGTGTGAGATGAGTTTTGATTGAGTTAGGGTCGAATTGACAAGACTAGCAAGACGTCTCACATCGCCTGGTACTTGTGAGTTTGAGATTGACGAGAACGTCAGGACTTAAAGGGAGAGAGATTGTGAGACCCAAAGTAGTCCTATATATAAAATATAATATGACTAAAACTCTTAACCCAGCTAAATATTTTAAGTGGTGGCTAGGCCCAAGAGGTTAAGAGAGTTAAGCATGTTAGGACGGGAGTAGTCCCAGGATGGATGACCTTTGAAACTTTGAAAAATTGTGACGTCACATATTTCTTATTATTTTTTAAATCGCTAACTAATCTTATCGTATGAGCTCAATGATATGAGAAAGAAGGTAATGGTGAGGAAAAGGGTGGTTACTGGGGTCGGTGGTGGTGAGGACGCCGGTGCCGGAGAAGTAGCAGTCGAAGTCGTTGCGGCCGTTGGCCTGGAAGAAGGCGTTCATGGCGAAG
Organism: Puya raimondii; assembly: GCA_016920855.1. Taxonomy (NCBI): domain Eukaryota; kingdom Viridiplantae; phylum Streptophyta; class Magnoliopsida; order Poales; family Bromeliaceae; genus Puya; species Puya raimondii. The sequence goes on from JABWPP010000049.1 coordinate 68,161,389, forward strand.
GTGGCGTGGGCCAGCGGGGTGTTGGGGAGGAAGCAGGCCCCGCTGTCCTGGATGGGGCTGCAGTCCACGCCGCCGCCGCCGCTGCTGCACGCGTAGTTTATGTTGTTCTGCAGCGCGTCCCCGCTCGCGTTCGACTGCGCCACGCACCACTTCCCGCTCCCCGACGGCTCCGACCCCGACGGCGACGGGTTCGGCTCCGCGGCCTAAAATTTTTTTAAAAAATATTCAGAAGAATTGTTATTACGAATAATGATATGGACGGTAAATAATAAATGAAAAAAAGTGAAGGTGAAGGTTAAGGAACAAATATATGGTACTAATTAATGGATTGTTCTGAGCCCACGTGGTTATGTGGGGTAGGGAGGAGGAAATCTCATGGAACACGCGTTCCCAGCTTAGATTCGCGCGCGCACAAGAGGCGTAAAGGACGAGGACGCGCATCAAGCAACGATGGCGCGGGGCCGCCCAGGCCACACGAATAAAGAAGCTTTGATGCTCGCCATGATGTATGTACCCGAGAATGCGCCCCCCCCACATTGACTAAAAGCTCATGGGTAAAACGGACAATTCCACCCAATAAACACCATGAAAATACCAAAATCCTTAAAAAAAGGAATAATGCCTTTTCATAGAAAACTCCTAGCATTAAGAGCTTTTATAAAAGTTATAACATCCCTATACACGTACGGGTTTAAGCCGCTTTACTCGCTGCTACTGCTGCGTCTATCCATTTGATAAACACGCAATCGCTTTTACGGAGAGAATTTCAAAGCTCAGGAGCGCGAAATGTGCACCCCATCTCGCTTTCGGCTAATTAGTAATTACCCAATTATTAACCACGACAAATAGTGGACTCCCGTGAATAAATACGCCCCTAGTTTCCCCCGATATTTACGAAAGTGCCCCTCAAGAGCCCCGTAAATTTCCCACTTAACGGAGCAGAGCACTAACGGAGCGGGTTAAAAAAAAAAAAAAAAAAAAGGAAAAAGGTTGAGGAGGAGTACTCCACTCACCGGGTCGCGAAGAACGCCGGCGTCGTAGACGGCGGTGAGGTCGGGGCGGAAGAGGCCGAAGTTGCGCTCGGCCGTGGGCCCGGGCTTGAGGTCCTCGTTGAAGAGCGAGAACACGTACGTCTCGAACGTCCGATTCGGCATCAACGGCGTGCCTTTCCCCGAGTTCACCAGCCGGATCAGGTTCCCGTTGTACGCCGCCGCGTCCGCCGCGCTCACCCCGACCTGCCCCGCGTCCCCCGCCGACGGCCACCCCGTCTCCCCCACCGCGATCGCCACGTCGCCGTACCCGAGCCGGTTCATCGCCGAGTACACCGCGTCCAGCTGCGCCTCGAACATGTTCGTGTACGTTATCCCCGTCGCCGGGTCCTGCACCCCCGCGTTCGGCCTGAACAGCGCGTAGTCTAGGGTTTTGGGAGTGTACCCGAAGTAGGGGTAGGGGTTCACGACGAAGGGGCTCTTCGTCTTGCGGTGGAAGTCGAGCATCGGGGCGAAGATGACGCGGTCGTAGCCGCGGCGGAACCGGCCCGTTGAGGGGGGCTCGGAGGCGGAGAGGATCCCGAGGGAGTGCGGGGTCGACACGCGGATCTCCGGGAACCCCGCCGCGGCGAGCGCCGCGGAGAGGGCGCGCATGGCGGGGACGAGGCGGGCGATCAGGGTCCGGTCCGCGGTCGCGAGGATCTCGTTGCCCACGGCGACGAGGGTGATGTTCGTGGCCGGGTGGAAGGGGGCGACGTTCGCGGCGACCCACGCGGAGGCCCCGGAGGGGCTCGCGAGCGAGGGGATGGCGCCGTTGGGGGCGGTGATCATCACGGAGATCCCCGTCCCCGCGAAGGCGCGGATGAAGTCCGGGTTGGAGTCGAAGAGCTTCACCCGGTCCACGAACGTGTGGTCGCGGAGGAACGCCGCCACCTGCGGCGGCGGGGGGAGGTTGTCGCCGAGGGCGCCGTAGTTGACGCCGATCGACAGCGCCGCCGCCGTACGAGCCGGCGCCGAGAGCAGCGCGAGGAGCCCGAACACGGCGGCGAACCGGAGGAGCGCTAGGGTTAGGGTTTGCGGCGGAGAAGGCGACGCCATTGGAGAGGGATTGGGCGAGGAATTTGCGTGGAGTGTGGCAGAAGCAGAGATACAGCGGGGGTTCAAAACATTATTCCTCTTTTAATTCCGCGTTATGATAAATACACCCCCTTTTTCACCTTTTCCCCATCCGGGAAAAGGAATATAAAAAGGGGGCGCTTTCACTGAAAGGGGTAAGTATATCGAAATTACAATTAAGCAACATTTGAGGTCGTAATACGTTGACCGGTTTGACCCCTGGGCGGTGCCACGTGGCGATGTGGACGATGTCGGTTCACATCTCGGTAAGCTTACCTCCCTCCGTTATTTTCGTGCAGCTAAAGTAATGGTGGCGTGATTGTGGGGTACGTGGGGGGGCGTACGTGGCTCGTCGTGTTCGAGCCTAAGAATTATCCAATTGCATGATTAGGCTCGCCAAAAGTGACGAGTCCAAAGTCCAAGCCGTGCTTAGAATGGGTTCGGGGCGGCGATGTGTCATGTGTGTGAAGTGTTTGACCAAATCGAGTGTCCGGAGACGTGATGTGGTTGCTCATTTGGAGTTGTCACAGCAACAGCTTTTTCATCCAGTGGGAGTCCGACACGTGGACCATTCTCTTCTCCGAGGCAAAAATGGCCCAAATAGATTGAAGCTCACCCGTTCGACGAAATATCTCAGAGAGCGGTTAATTTACTTAGCATCAGGTATTTTTCCCTTCCCTTTGTTAATTGCGTATTTGATTCAATTTTTTTTCGGGTGATTTTGTTGATATCTTATAGCAATTGAATCATCTAATTGTTTGTTGATATGTCCTACTATGCATTGTCTTATGATTAAATGAAATTATTGAACCTTTGTTTTTTCGTTTTTGTGAATCAAAGGTAGTGGAGTTATCATTAGTGATGAGATCCCTAAGGTCAAACAACTTTAATTAAAAGGATGGATGAAAAAACAGGATTAGAGAAAGGAAGAGATGAAAAAGTGTGGTTTTAAAAGCTATATGCTTTTCGCCTTTTGTGTCTAAAGCTTTGATAAAATGAAAAAGGAAACCAAGAGATGCAAAGCTGAGTATTCTTCGCTTTTGTGCATTTGGTGTCTCAATTTATGATCCTCTGTAATTTGAGTATATTTGGCGCTGCTGTAATGAAAAGAATCACCTGAATTAGGATCTTGTTCATGTCATAAAATTGTGAGAAAATATGTAGCAAGACAATCTGAATTAAAAGTTTGTCCATGTCGAGTCTTAATCGCCTTAGCTTCTATCATAGCCTTTTTTCATGTTTTTCTTTTCTCTTTGCGAAAATGCGAATATCGAAATTCACTGACCTGAGCATGTACAATAAGCACGCTAATCAACTTCGTTTTAATCCAAATCCTATCAATATTTTATAACCAGTAGGTTGTATTGTAGAAAGAGCTGAATTTCATGGTTCAATTCGCAGTATAAGAAGGAAATATTGGACAAACAAATGAGGATGCAGTAAAGAGTAATCTATGTTTAATTTCAAGAAAAGAATAATCTATATCCGACTTAGATCTGTAAGGGGGTTAACCATTTGCATTGCTTTTTGGTATTTTTCACCGATTCCAGATGAAGCACCTGAACATCCCAGTTTCGTTTGGTGAACTAGAAGGAGAGTATAACATACATAGTCACTCAAATCGATAGCTATGTTCTAAGTAGAATTAAAAGATTTTTGTTTTGAACTGAGAAATACTTGACCAAACCATTAACCTTTAATGGTGAGGCAAGTGCTCAGACCTTTACTTTGAAATAAAAGGAGAGGAAACTCAAGACTCATAATGTAAATCTTTTTTGACCGCTTTTCGCTAAAGTGGGTACAATTAACTCTTCATGGACTTCCCTTATAGAAGGGAAAATCAGATTTTATGTGGATTTGCACGAGTATGTGATGTCTTAAGAAAGAATGTTTTATCTTCTTAACTATTTACAGCAATCATTAGAGGAAGAAGAATCTCTCGAAGTAGGAGTTAACTTTGGCATTGTGGTCCTGTTGCACGTATAAAGATCAAGGATATCTTATAGAGATTTTATCATAGAGTCATCTACATATCTAAGCAAATTTGCATAATTGAGTAAGAAACTGCTGTTAGTCGGTAAGTTTACTCATTAGAATTTTGTGAATTTTGACAAAATATTCTCGAAACATTAGAACGGAATGGGATAAGTAGTTCAATTCCCCTTTAATTATTGTTTATTCAAGAAATTTGAGTTTCGTGAGACACAGTTCCATTTTGTAGAGATGGATGCCATCTCTAAAGGCCCGCAGGCATACATTGTTTTCTTACCTCACATTCGCAGTCTCTCAACGCAAAAGAGCTTCTGCTCAAATGAAAAATTCAGACACAAACCTTAGCTTATGCAGCTTCTGTTTCTGCTGTATAAGTTATCGACTGCTTGTTATGCCAGCAAAAGAAGTTCAGAAAACTGGGTTGCACTGGAATTTAAGAAAGCTATACGGGACAAGTATGTTTGCGAAATTTCTCACTATGTATAGTTGTGTATATTTCAGATTCAAACCACCATTGATTTATCAGCAACAGGACAAAATGAGAAGCTTCACCTACACTGAGAATGCATATACATGTTGCAAATCTATCTATTATCAATATTAAGCAAATTTAGTTATCAATATTAAATTGTTTAACAGAGCCATTGCCAGGTGTAAACTGTAGATTATTCTCTACTTGAGCATAGAATACTTACATAGGTGCCATTCCTGGCCTGTACCTACTTGCATTAAGTACTATACCTCTTCCTAATAACAGCAGTATGTGTTCTTACTTTTCATGTTCAGGAAAAATGATGCACAATGAAGAACCAAAATCGCGGCTATCAATCAAAGACTATTATTGCTCGGAACTAGAATGATTCGCCAACACGCAACCTAATTAAGTTTTATGTACTAATTCCGGTCAGAAGGTATGTTTTACTTTTTCTAAGTAAGCTTTCATCATCATCATCATCATCATCATCATCATCATCATCATCATCATTCATTATTCCATCTGGTACGTTTTGCAAGCTATATAATTAGTGAACCCTCTTTCCCCTGGGTGGAGCATCCACAGAATTACTAATTCGTGATAAATAATAGCTTTAAATTAAAGTTTCTAATTTCCAAGTTTTAGAAGCTCAGTACGTTAAGCTCGCTGTCACGACAAAAGCAACACAATTTTTTGCTTCTTAGAAATGAGAGATTGTTGGGAATTGCTTCTCCCTACTAGTTAGATGCTGAACTTTTTTTTTTTTTTTTTTTTTTTTTTCGACTGAACCCTCGAGGCCTAAGCTGTCTTATTTTTATAGCCTAGTTCATCAATCTAATGAATAAAACTGGTAGCGTGCTATTTTTTTTCTCAAAAAAAAGAAATGAGAGATTGTTCTAGATTATAGCTCAACAAATAAACTGTTGGACAACCAACAAAATGTAAAAAAAAGAAAAAGAAAAAGAAAAAAGAAGAGATGTTCCAACATTCCGACCCAACTTTTTCCACCACCATGTGGTAAAGAAAGCGACAATATTCTAACTTAATACGAACTTACCAACAAGAGTGAAGTGTACAAATAATCCCCAATATAATTCTGGTACTGCAAATTGGTTCTTATTCTTATTTTTATTTTATTCTAAATTTTTTATATATACCGTACTTCTGTTCTAACTGTAAGAAAACTTGGAACTTTTATTGTAAACTAGTGGTTTGAAGTAGGAAGAGGTAAGATGGTTGTTTCATACGAAAAATTATGAATTTTTAGGACCATGAAAGCTAAATGCAATATTTATGTATAAAACTTTGTAAACTAAAACATTTAATTAAAGTGAAAAACATGAGTTATTATCCATTCATTTGCATCCTAATAAAAATTACAGAAACGCGCATGTCCTTTTCCTTTGACCATTTTCTGTTTTTCTCCTTTTTATGTCACCAGGCAAAAAAAAAAAAAAAAAAAACATTAAAATAATAAACCAGCGAGAAAACATTAAAATAATAATAATAATAATAATAATAATAATAATAAGAAGGGTTAATAATAAATAAAAGAAAAGTTGGGCCTAAGTACCAGCAACCTCCCTTGCCCCTTAAACACCCCTGAATCTGATCCCCCCACCCTCCACCAACTATTCCAATTTAATTAAAAAAATTTAAAAAAAAAAACAAAGAAAAAGAGCTGCGGCTTAACCCACCATTTTCATGGCCGAGGAGGAGGAGAAGAAGAAGAAGAAGAAGAAGAAGCATAATCACCATCCCCATCCCCAAAACCCTAATCCTAGCCCCCAATTCCCCTCCTCCTTCTTGTCCTCGGCGTCCTCCGGCGGCGCGACCGCGGGGGCCTCGGCGGGGGCACCGGACGCGCACTTCAAGGCGAGCTCGGAGGTGAAGGGGCTGCGGTTCGGGGGCCAGTTCGTGGTGCGGTCGTTGACGGTGCGGCGGGCGTCGCCGCTGGAGCTGCTGCGGCTGCTGGACATCCCGGCGTCGTTCGTGGCGCGGTGCCCGAGCCTCCCCTTCCCGTCGACGACGACGTACCTGCCCACCAACTTCACCATCCTCGCCCACCACGCGTGGCGCACGCTCACGCTCGGCCTGGGGACCAACAAGTCCAAGGCGCTGCTCTTCGTCTTCGAGTCCGAGGCCATGAAGGCGGCGGTGGACCAGCTCTGGCCCGCGCTCGTCCCCCTCGGCGACGTCAACAGGAAGCTCATCCGCGGCCTCACCGGCGCCGACATGGCCCGCTTCAAGTTCCGCAAGGGCTGCCTCACCCTCTACGTCTACGCCGTCCGCCGCTCCGGCGCCGTCGGCTTCGCCTGCGCCGACGATCTCCGCCGCGTCCTCGAGGCCGTCGTCGCGCTCAAGGACTTCCTCGACCACACCGCCATGCTCGCCCTCCCCACCCAGCGCTCCATCGCCTTCGCCCCCCCCACCGCCGTCGCCATGGCCCACTGATCCCCCCCACCAGGTTCCAAACTCATTTCTCTACAAAAGTTCTCTTCTTCTTCTTCTTCTTCTTCTTCTTCTTCTTCTTCTTCTTCTTCGATTTTTGCGGAGCATCCTCAACTACAGGCCAAGTTAAAATTAGGCGCCCGCCCTTAACTTTGTTATTATTTTCATTTTTAATATTGACACTTTTTTTCCCCTTTTTTTTGGGTTTTGAGTTTTTTTTTTGTCTACTTGTTAAGCTTGAAATTTTATTGAAGTTGGTAAAAATATCAATGAACGTAATAAAGTTTGTAATTTTATTCTACTAGAACTAGAATAGCTTAATTTTGATAGAAGATCTCAAAGAGTGAAGTTAAGAAGGGTCCATCCTATGGTTGAGAGGGTCTCTGTACATCTTTTTTCACTTTATGTGGAGTAGTAACAACTTTATCTTTTGAATAGTATTTTTTTTTTTTTTTTTTTACTACTTTGATTTTAATGAGCAGTGAGGTAATGCTGCTCAGATTTGTTTTTTTTGTTTTTTTGTGAAGTTCTGTTTGTAGAGAATTTAGTCCCCTTGTATTAGGATTTGCTCATTGAGTGTGCATAGAGCTGTGCTGTTCAGTCCAATTTGTATAATTTGTGTGTCATGAGACAATTCTTTGTTCATTTTGTTGTTCAAACCTCAGTTCTCCATGTGTATGTAATATTATGCTTCAAAAATTCTCCTCTCTTTTTTTCTCTTTTTTTTTAATGGGAGAAAAAATTATTATTTAGTGAGGAATAGTACAACGGGGGTTTGAACCCAAGAAGGATTTGTATCCACCTTACAAAGTGGTTAAGTGATGGGAACAGCATTCCAGTAGGGGAAAGTGACCTGGTGCAGAATCTTTTAAGAAAAGTGGATGCTTTTGGTGGGTAGCAGTCAGTCACCCTGGAAACAGAGAGAGAGGGTGTGGGATGGTGCTGCTGCTTCCTTTGTTTGGAAGGATAGTGAGTAGTGCTCAATAAATGAATCTCTAATAAAAGAGGGAGGGGAGAACCGAGAACCTGACTTGTAAGTAAGTGTAGACGTATATGAACTGCAACTGTGAAACTACTGGTGTTTCAAAAAATTACTCGCTTATGCTATGGGAGGGGGGCTAGGAGGCCCTGAATTCAATATCCACCAAACATATATCCATTACTGATCCCAACAAGAAAAGCAATTTCAGGTGTTAAATTTAGAACCGTCCTGCAGTAAAATATGAGGGGATAAAACTGCTCACCACTGCTACCATTGCAGGTATCCACAGCATTATTATTATTATTATTTTTTGTGAAATAAGATATCTAGAAAGGTTTCCCTTCTTTTATAGAACAATTGAGTAGCGGCGACATCAACAGAGAGCAAAAACAATACTGGTTTACAGATGATCGATCCCACGTATTTAATCTCGAATAAACGGCGTTTCAGGGCGTTTGGCAGACGGAATCTTAGACACTCAGTCATATGGGAGGAGGAAAGGGAAGGGAACATGCTCGGCAGGAGCATCATGCTCGGCAGTTGATGGGGGTGATGATGGGAGAAGGTGGCCTACCAATACCATTACTGTCAAAGTTGAGAGAGAGAGAGAGAGAGAGGGATCAAAGAAAGGAAATGAGGAGGTGTGTCTGGGGCCCGAAGAGGCAGGCCCAACAATCCACCTTTTGGTCTACCAAAGCGAGGACACGGACATTGCTTACCTCTCACTCTCTCCTAGGGCTGGCAAACGAGCTAGCCGGCTCGCGTTCGGCTCGATATTCGGCTCGCTCGAGCTCGGCTCGAAATTAAATGAGCCGAGCTTGAACAGAAAAAAAAGCTCGGAATTTATTTCAAGCCGAGCTTGAGTATTACTGGACTCGCTCGAATTAGGCTCGAAAAACTCGAATATATATATATATATATATATATATATATATATATAGTCCGACTACTATATTATCGATAATATCAAGTGCTTCGTACTATCAAATTTTCTGCCGTTAAATCTATTCCTTTGATCATTTCCACCCTTAGATTATACTATTCAATCAACCACCCACTCAACCTTAGGGGATCACTATCATCCTAACCGCACATCCATTTATCTATATATATATATATATATATATATGATTAATTACATATAGATCCCCACAAATATAATGAATTGCAAATATATCCCTGCAAAATTCAACTTTCATAATTTATTCCTACAAAAGTCCTAATGTTTTCAGATATGTCCATACTGTTAGGATCCGTTAGAGAAATTTAGTTAACCATAGGTTAAATACTTAACCTTGGTTAGTTTTTGACATTTTTACCCCTCTTATATTATACTGTTACGGCTTTTGGAGGGACATATTTGTGATGGCAAAATTGAAAATATAAATAGTTCTCTAACGGTTCTCTAACGGTAACAAATTAGAGGGACATGTCTGAAAACATTAGGACTTTTGCAGGAAAAACTTATGAAAGTTGAACTTTGCAGGAATATATTTGCAATTCACTATGTTTGCGGGAACCTATATGCAATCAACCCATATATATATATATATATATATATATATATATAATTAGAATTGGGCTGGAATACTATTAATAGTATTTGAGCTCTTTTGCTATCGAGTTTTTAACCATTAGATAAAAAATTGTAGGATTAGGATGATAGTGATCCCCTAGGATTTAGTGGTGGTCCCCCTAGGGTTGAATGGGTGGTTGGTTGAATAATATGATCTAAAGGGTATGATTCATTAAAGTGTACATCTAACGACTAAAAAATAGATAGCAAATGAACCCAAATACTATCGATAGTATTCCAGTCGGACTCAATATAATTATATATAATATATATTTTAATTATATATAAAAATATATATTATGTATTTTAATTATATGTATATAGAGTTTAGGTTATAGGGCATATTTACTGGCCCACAAAATTAAATCAGCAAAATCTTACTCTAATTGCTCTCTTTCTTTTTCACTTGCTCGCCGAGTCGCTTCCCCTATTTTTTTTAATATTATAATATCGTATTTCATACATTCATTTTATATGTTGAATTATTAGATATTCTTTATATCAAATTTTTGATGATATTTTATAAAAATTAAACTATAAATTGTATGAAGTTAAGAATTTCAAGCGGCTCGTTTAAGGCTCGGCTCGAATTAATTTCAAGCCGAGCTTGAGCCTAAATTTAGGCTCGAAATTAATTTCAAGCCAAGCTTGAGCCGAGGTAAGCTCGCTCAAGCTCGGCTCGTTTCCACCCCTAGTACTCTCTCCCCACTCCCCCTTCCGATCTCTTAATAAAGCTATTGCTTTTACTCCATGCCATGGCTGCTGCTTTGTGAGCACAATCATGGCGCAGATGGGGCTCCTGCCATGTGCAGAGAGATAAGAGGTGTTATTTTGTGTCCTCCCCCGCATGCTCCTCTCCAACAACCCTACCAATAGACACAGTATTTACATGGACTCTATATAAATTTCTGATGTTCTACTTACTATGATTTTATGTACAAAGAAAAACGAGTCCAATAATTTACATGCCACAAAACTTCATATAAAATCTCTGTTGTAAGGTAAACATCAAAATGAGAAGTTCCTGAGCAGATCGAATTTTGATTGGAAAACGAAATGAATTGGCCCGAGTTGAACTACTTTCACACCGCTACTAATCTCGTAGATAGAAGTTGTCCATGATGCTAAATGTATGCGCAAAAATTATCATTACCAACTCAGTTTGGTTATCACTCCAATGGACTCGTCCGGTCCACTCCGGCAGGGTTTAACGATACCGGAAGAAGGTGAACGTAAATGTGCGAGTAACTAGAAGCAGCAGCTAATGAGAGTTGATCAGTAAGCCTGCATGTGCAAGAAATCAGAAGCAGCATCTGCGGAGAAAAGAAAACACTAGCGCTGCTGCAAGAACCGATCATTTTCTCGTGCTCAAAATTGACTTGAATTCCACAACCAATGGAGCTAAAGCATGGAGTAGAGGCTACTAAACAGAGAGTGATGCGAAACGTAAGACCAATTCACTTAATGCAAACTGATCAAACAGATCCCCGCAATTGTAAGTGCACAACATCACAACATCAGAGTAATGCTATTGTCTCCGACGAGCTAAGTCTTAAAAGAGAAAGGATATGATACATCGATCTTCCAACAAGCCCTAGGTAAAGTATAAATATTTTTCAAGGAATTGAATAGTTTTGAGGTTAGAACTGTAAAAGTTTGACCGATACACAATAGATGATGAGTTCAAGATCCTAGAAGCACGTTTTCACATACTAATGATAAATCAATACAGGTTCCTCAACTCAAACATGCCATACAACCATCCGAACTCATTAAAATAAATCAAATTTCTTGAACTAGGGACAGAATAAGGTGCTAATAATTCGAAAAATAAAAAAAAATTTGCCTTCAAACAAGCCAGAGAATCTAAATACATACTATTCATGTTGAAGTAATGGATATTATGCCGACCACAAAATCCATTGCATTTTTTAAAGTTCAATTGGAGTACAACACACCACTCTTCTTGCCATATATTTTGTGAGCAAAAGTAGGTGTTCCTATTAATTAAGAAAGCTACCTGAAAACCAGACTTAAAAAAAAAAAATCTCAATACTCTCACTATTCAATGAAAACAAAGCAAGTTTCATCAACGTAGTACTTTGGAAGCCCCATGGTCATTCCATTATGACCAGATAAATGAAGTTGCAAAGCAAGAGAGGGGCAAGGTTTCAAATTCTACTTGTAAGAGAGATGTTTTGATGAAGGCACACTATCTAGATAAGTATGTTCATATTTTCCTGATATGTTCACATTCTCCCTAACGCAAACAGCTCATCAAAGAGACAGAGTGATCCATGCTATCTAATTAGTGAAAGTTGATCGGCGGATGAGCTGATGAGCATTTAAAATGCAACAACCAACAACAAGAAATACCAGGAATTCTGTATAAACTAGTTTCCTAATATATCACCCACAACTTTTACCGAGCGAATCACAAATGGAAAATACACAAACTAGCAACAACATCAAGAATCCTGATTCACAGTACGAAAACGACATATCATAAGAACTTCTTTACTACGAGAGTTAATCTCTTATACTTTGATTACTATATTCATAAAAATTCATCAAACATGACGGTGCTCAAATGCAAGTACCTCAAAATAAAATAAGCACTCAATGCATTATCAAATTAGTCAATATCAATACACTTCAAGCACAGCTTACTAGCGAATGACCTCCTTACTATGAAAGGCCAATAACATGGTGCAGACTAAGAGCTTCATTTTTTAAAATGAACAGAACATACGGCTAGACGAACACAATAATATCAACTATGGCAATCAAATTACCAGAGATATATAATAGCACAGGATTTGCATAATACTAATATCCAATTAAAGCTTTACCAGCAAATGACAGAAAGACGAGCAAGTTACCATCCAGCCAATCAATTCTTCTCGTGCCTTCTATGCTTCCTGCTCCTCTCCTCGGATCGCTTCTTCCCCTTCCTGCCTCGCAGCTCTTCTTCAGAATCCGATCCACTGATTTCAGAGTCGCTCAATGAAGCCGCTCTCCTCTTCCTCCGGCGCTCATTATGCCTCCTGGACCTCTTACGATCATCCGAGGACTCATCACTTTTATCAGAATCACTCTCCGATGCATCCTTCCGCCTGTTCGTTCGTTTATGGCGTGAACGCCTATCTGATTCTCCTTCCGAATCATCCTCATCAGAGTCCTTCCTCTTATGATGGCTCCGCCCCCTCTTCTTTTCCCTCCTGCTCTTCCTATGCTTCTTCTCATAATTGTAGTCGTCGTCATCATCATCTGAATCCCTACGCCTTCTCCTCTTCTCCTTTCTCCTCTCTTCTTCCTCGCTATCGATCTCATCATCGCTCTTGTTTGAGCTCTTCCCGCTCCTCCGGTGCCTCGATCGGCCCTTCCTCCTACGGCTCCCCTCCTTCTCATCATCGGATCTCTCCTCTCTCCCCCTCGCCGCCGAAGCGGAGCTCCTCTTGCTCTTCTTACCGTAGCGAGCGGCGATGATCTTCTCCATCTCCGGATCCACATCCGAATCCGAGCTCTCGCTCTCTTCCTCCTCCTCGTCGCTCTCCCCCGCCTCCTTCAACCCGCCCGCCTTCTTGATCCTGTCGAAGGCGGCGTTCGCGGCCTGGATCGCGGCGCCCTCGTCGTCTAGTTGGTCCTTCACGCTGAGGAAGTTGCGGCACTGGAAGGTGAGGTGGCCGACGCGGCCGCACTTCTTGCAGGCGCCACGGGCCTCGTCGGCGGCGCTGGAGCCGGTGATGCGGGCGAGGGCGAGGAGGCCCTGGAAGCTGGCGTAGGCGTTCTCGCCGTCGTCCCCGCCACCACCGCCGCCGCCACCGCCGCCGCCGCCGCCGCCGACGCTGCCGCGGGGGGCGGAGGAGGGCATGGAGGGGTCGGGCTTGTCCTTGTTGGTGGGGGCGTAGGGGTCGTAGCCGATCGCGCTCTGCCATATGCCGTGCGTCTGGAGCGCCGCGCTGCTGTGGACGCGGTTGTTCGCGGGCATGCGAACCCTCCCCGCCGTCGCCGGCATCTTCGCTCGAGATCGTCGGAGAAGAAGAAGACGCAGAAGAAGAAGGGGATCGCTAGGGTTTCTTCGAGAGAACAAGGGGGAAGAGGCAGAGAGATCGTTCGAATCGATCGAGGAAACCCTCGATCGGTTTCTTTCTTTTTATTATTATTTTGATGGCGGTGTGGATGAGACGCGGAATTATTGGGTCGATCGATCTCAACCGTCCGTTTTCGACTGTTACGATCCGCAGCGTCCCTTGGGGTCACGTGCGTTGCACGTGATCGAAGCTTCGGGGCGAATTTGGATCCCCACAAACCAATTCACAATCCATCACAATATTAAAATCAGTATGACTTCAATTGATTTATAAAAGTTTTAAATTAATCTTAATAAATATAAACAAATTTGTTAATTCGGATTTCCCATTATTTGTATTTTCCATGCATATCTATCTATCCACACAAAACGAGAAAGAAAAAAAAAAAAAAAAAAAACCTTGCTAATCTATTTGATGAGTGACCAACAAAATTCAATCCAACGGATCAAGCCCTAAAGATTCACGAAATTACTTAGATTCACATTATCCCATCAAATCCTTATCTTATTCTAGTATTCAAAACATTCATCCGGATGAATGGAACACTTCTTTCATCCACTCTCATAAGAAATTGTCTATAATTCACCAAAGAAACAGGAATAGCTGCTTAAAAAAAAAGCCCAAAAGTGGTTTTTGCTCAAAATAGCAGTTAAGAAACAGGGTTTTGCAGAAGCTACTGGGATTTTTCTTAATCAGGCGTAGCGGCGCCCTGATTGAGCTCCGCAAATCTCATGCCGACCCTCATGGAGTGCTTTAAGAACTTCTCGGCACATCGGCGAACACACGTCTCCTCTTGCTTGTCGAGAGTCTTACGCCTAAAGGTCTCCACGCAGTCGGTGAAGCATCTCTCCACCAGCGAATTGTACATTCTTAAACTGCAATAAGAACAAGCGAGAGGAAACGTAAAACAGCTGTTCTCAGAAGCTATGCGTAGATTGTCATGAGATCATCCTATTAATAACACTAGAAATCGACCTAGATATTGATCCAAATTATGCCGTCGGTGGGTGTTGCTACTGTAAAATTAAAGCGTGCCGTTACTGCTACTCTCTATCCGTACTTGTACCTAAAGACGATATTATCTCCAAACCAAGCACATCAAACCGAGTAGCAAGATTATGGAGTACTATTAATGTAAGTATTAATAATACATGAAATCAAGGAGAGAGAAAATTCATCATTTATAACATGCGCATACAAAAAGTATGTTTTGAGCTTTGACACGCGATTTGGGACCAAATTGGAGAGCCAAATAAGATAATTTTCCAGACACAACAATAATATAATGTTCTAGAGATAGAAGGCCACCAGAGATAGCTTCAACTCATAAGACAGGAAATTTCAGGGTTTAATAATCTCTATAAAATACTAGTTCTAGTTGAGGCGGATTGTTCATCTTCTGTTTAACCGTCCAAGATTTCCATTCTACTTATCTTAAGAGTCCAGTTGTTGCTGTAACTACTTGTAGGAGTCAACCAATTCCAAATTGACCCGCAAGAGTCGGAAAATCTAGCATTCTATAAATAGATTGTGTACAAAGTCTATATGAAACCTTGTAGCTTCCCATTAATGATGATATCATTGATAATAGGATCCAGCAACCTAGTACTTTATAGCCCAAATCACTCCCAAATGAACTTCAAGTTTAAACAAAAGAAAAGGCATACATCTTCCCACCAAAGTCCATTTACAATATCTTCAATCAACTCACACAGTTTGGAAGCTGTCGGTGAACCTAAAAAACCAGTTAACTAAAATTTGATTTGACTTTTGTAGACCCCAATTTAGCCAATCACAAGAATATACTCCAAAAGTCTAATTAACTCTTATATTTGCAAAATAAACTAAATTCACTGCCGTGAACATGTTTTGACTAAAAACCAATGTCCTCGTCAATCTCACTCGCCCACCCAACCTCTTATTCTTTCTTGTGAATCTCCAACAGAATAGAAACAATAACCATTAGAGTTAATTGATTAGCCAGGGTAACAATCTAAGTTACTGCTATGAGAAAAAAGGGGTGGGTATATCCAGCGAATTGAGAAACAAAGCTCATCCTCCAACACCAGAAATTAAGAACCCAATATGAGTGGCTAAGCCCTTGAGTTTGAGGATCATTTCACCATACACACCTTAATCTTCAATACATTCTATGTAATTACTTTGCTTCAATCAGATTCTCCTTGTACTTAAACACCTCCATTGAACATAAAACTCATATGCTTGACTCTGATTACTGCCAACTACTTCAAAACATAACAATCCTACGCTTCTACAACAACATAAAGCAACAATCAAGTGCAAAAGTATATACTTTACTTTCCAAATACCTAAGAATCAGTAATAAAATCCAAAAATTAAGAGCTTACCATCAACTTCTACTACTAACATTTGGTCCATTTCTCAATCAAGTAATACACTTCAACTCATCAAATCTACATAGATCACAAGCTATTCAAATGCTTCATAGCTTTCATCAATCGATTCAAAACAACAATGAAACAGAACACTAATCCAAGGAAATAATGGAGAAGAAGAGGGGAGTGGGAGGAGACCTGTCGCGGATCTGGAGCTGGTCGATCATGGCGGACATCCGGACCTTGTCCTCCTCGGGGAGCGAATCCAAATCTCCGAGCATGCTCTTGTCCATCTTCGCCTCCTCCCTCGTATTCTCCTCCGCCTCAGCTGCTCCGGACCTCTAGGGTTTTGGTGGGGACGACGAAGGAGATGGTGTAGAAGAAGAGGCCGCGACCGCGAAATCTAAAACCCTAGTCGAGGCGTTAAGAGTTGGTCAAAGAACGATGTGATCCGTCCATTCGTCGAACTTGCCACACGTACGGTTGATATGAGATCCGGCATTTTTCTTGTAACAGCGCCGATTTTATGTTAATTTACCGACTTTTTCATATGAGTTTGGGCTCAATTCGGTAATCCCTCTATTTGGCTCATGGCCCAGATGCCGAAATCAGTTATAAATCAGGTCTAACACTAACTCTTTTTTTTTTTTCTTTTTTTCTTTTTTGTAGATTTATGTTTGCTGAGAATAGAGCATATTCACCAAATCTCGTCACATTCACTCAGTTAATAATGACCAGATTCAGTAAATTTATTCAATATTACCGTATTAACCTTTTTCCCACGAAAGATGGGGATAGGTGAGATCCTATTCAGATCGTATTTAATTGATCAAATATGTGGGAGCGTAAGTGGGTTAGCTTAGACCAATTATAAAATTGGATTGTTTTTTTATTTTTCTAATTGGATGCTCATCTTAATTCAAGTTCGAATCATTTGTTAACAGTCGAGATGAAATTAAAGCCCAAATCGTCGGTTGGCTTGAAATAGTAATTGTAAACTGAGACGACAAATAGCGCGTCCCACATTGAGCTAGCTGCAACTTCTTAGTTCATATTTCACAGCTAGAAGAAAATTATAATACTTTTTACTTGAATCTAAAGTCTCAAAATTCTGGTTAGAAAGAGAGAGAGAGAGCGCGTATCTTATGAACTTAAATCTACATATAAAAAGCATCACCGACGGTTTGGCAAACAACAGTCCCAAGCTTTTCTTCTGACAGAAAGTTGAGATGAATCGTTAGCTTGAAAGTAGAAGTTCCGACTACTTGAAGCTTCTCTGCTTCTGTTTCAGTAAGAAGCTATTTAGAGGGTCAATCAAGCTATCAGTACTTTTTCAAACAACTTTACTCAAATAGCACTGTTATAATAGTTAGATGAAACAGAGTTGAAAACTCTCTTATCTGATAACAACTTGAGTTCTATGTCATAATGGAAATTAAAAGGCAAAGAAAAATCCTCTCTCAAGCTTTTCGTATAAGCTGGTTTCTTTGTTACAGTTACTTTCAAGAGAAGTTGAATTATTGAGTGAATACACCAATTAGCTTGACTCCACCATTAACACAAATCAAATAGAAACACACTAAATTTCCAAACCTTTATTCAACACCAAAAGCGCACAAAAGCACACAAAGATATATGGTAGGAGTTTAATATGCACCCAACTTCACCAGCCATGGTTACAACTATTACACTCCCAATCCATCATTCATCCACACCAAGAAGTATTATTAGTTGGTACACACATCCATGGCCTATTTATTTGTTATAGAACTATTCCAAAACATAAGACAAATTACATAGATATATCACACCCCACACATGTCCATCCCCAGGAGGTGTTATATGAAGCTGATGCTTCATAATTTAGCACCGGCAGGGGTTGCACCGGCAGCTGGATCCGCACGAGCAGCTGCAGCTCCCCTCGGTGGTCTCAGAAACCTTCTCGAGTCCTTTGAATTTCCTGCGAAAACCATTAACAGCAAATTGCAGTAAGTAACAGGGACCTGTGACAGTTTCTCAGCAGCAACATCTAAGTTTTGTGTGGTAGAGGAACATACCCCTTCTCAGGAGCAACCCCAAGGATCACAGTTTCAGAGGTGGTGCTCTTCTCAGCCATCTCAGGGTACATCTTGCATCTGCAACAAAATAAAGGAATAAAACAAAATTACAAGGTTTATGCAGATAAGTACTATATGCTGAAACATAGTAGAGAAAAAATCAGAAACATATCTACTTCCAATTCCAGAATCAGAAGAAATCAGATTAAGAATATATATATATAAAAAGAAATCTTCAGCAGAAGCAACAATCATTATATTAATTACAGTTGACCAAACTGAATTTCAGGGATGCATATAAAAGTTTAACATCGAATTTTGAGTTTTCTAAAGTAAAAAAGTTCTCTGAAAGTATATAATCATGCATGTAGCCAAATCCCATGCAGTGTTCATCACAACAAAAAGCAGCAAACTCCTTACAAACAAGATGATGAATTAAAGTCATAACAGAAATCTTTTGAAACATGTAATAATCTTCGTACCCTCCGCAGCTGCCGCCGCAGCCGCACCCAGAACCGCACCCGCACTTTCCGCTGCAGCAAGACATCTTCTTTCTGTTCTTCTCAAGGAAACTCTCAAAAAACCAACTATGAATCAAAATAGCAGTGCCTCATTGCTTTATATAGAGAGGAGGGGAAGAGTATATAGATATCGACCGTCCACGTGTCGTCCTCCTATTCGTAGACTAGCTAGAAAAACAATAAGTTATGCAATGACTTTTTAAATGATGATTTTTTTATAACTATGTGTCTGAAAAACAGTAACTTGGTGAGGAGTAAGGAACTTAGTATTTGGTTTCTTGTAAGAAAAATAATGCTGTTTCTTGTTTCACATTGGTTTATGGCTTAATTTTAGTGCAAGAAAGGTAAAGTAAATTGTTCCTTATTCTTTTGTTTTGTTTTCTTTTTATAAATTATTGAAACCCAGAAGTAAAAATTAGCAAAATAGGTAATGCCAATTGTAATATAATAGAAGGACATCCACATCAAATACCTACCTTAGTTTAATTCAACTAAGCAACCATCAATGTCAAGAACACCTCACATCACCAATAATATAATTCTTCTATTCTCTTAAGATAACACATTTGTTTATTTAAACATAGAAAAATCGCATTATGACTAGTAATTAATCAAGATTTAGTTAGATTGGTTCGATCGGACATAAAGTATTTGAGATTAAGGTTTCATTAGCTTGTGTGAGTGTTTTATGTGCATAAAGAATCCCAAACCAATTTGACTAACTATTGCATGATCAATTAATGCCTCCCTTGGTTTAGTTTATTTCTAAAGATATGGATTACACATCGCATCGAACAAGTCAACGTTTACAATTAGAAAATGATACAAAATTAAAATATTAAATGTGTCATAAAATACCAAGAAAAAAAAATATTATCTCATTTCATTACGTATAAAGAAGTGTTATGCACGTAAACTCGACAAGGAGACTTTCTACATTGAAATTTTAACATTTGATCATTTCAAACAAGTTTTGTTCGTACAATGCATGAATTAGATATAGATTGCACACCGAAGCAAGCGAGATTCAACGGCTATGCAAAATTAGTATTATATATTATGTGCGTCGAAAAATTGTAAATTTATGTGCTCAAAATTGGAACTTGAGCTACAAGAATACACAAATTAATGAGACAATTAGCCGTAAACTCTACCTATCCAATTAACTTTGAGTTTTAATAGATAATGAACATTTTTAAATTTTGAGTTAACAGCAGATAATGAACATTGGACCTTGTTTTTTTTGTTCTTGCTTTTTTCTTCCCCCCCATCATGCCATTTTATTCTTGAGGCTGTGTTGATGATCAGGTGGGGTAGAGTCAAGTGTGATCTAACACATTGAGAATTTGAGATAAATGCATTTGAGGTGAAATACGATCAGAGTATCTAGAAGCATGATCTAACAAAGATTTGGTCATCTAATCAAATAAGACTAATATAAGAACAAGGCTATTGATTTTTTTTCTTTTTTTTTCCCTATATATATTCATTTGTTGTGTGTGTGTGTTTGCCGAATCATGACTTTTTGTTAGTTAATTATATACTGAAAATAATTTCATGAGATACATATGATAGTTTTCAAGTATTAAGATTCGAATTAAGTGTTATCTGATGATCAAAAATGTGTCTCGGTGGGATGCATTTTTACTGGAATTCCTTTTATATCTCGTCATTTTTCTCTGTCTTGTCATTTTTATTACTTTGGACTAAAGATGAAAGTAAATATAAGTTGCAAAAAAGAAAATTAAGCCATTCAAAAGCAAAACAAAATGAGTATCTATCTCATTACTTTATGCACCCCAAGAAGATACAATAATTTTCAAGTCAAAAAAATTAAGCACTATTCGCCATTTATAACAACTAAATATACTGATTGCACATAACATTTATTGCACCATAAAAATAATTATACAACATCCATCTCTCTACTCCAAAAAGCATGACAATGGGGTATGTGATGGCTTCACCAGCAGCTTCTTAAAAATTACACCCTCAAGTGCATGTCTTTATATCCTCAATGCAAGTCCTGCTAAGGTAGTGTTCAACTGAATCAACAAATAATTAAGTTCCGCCGAGTCACTGCCTCTTCTCTTCAGATTTCCATCTCGCGTGTGTGTACTTCTTTCCTCTTGTTTGTTTCCTCTATTGGCCCAGTAGAACCAGAAGGTTTCGATGCTGAAACAATAGGAGCAACATTGTTATCTAAACCGAGCACGTGACATAGTAAACAAACAATATCTCCGAAATTTGCAGATATAAGAACTAAATTTTGTAGATTATACGTAAAACACCAAAAGTAAACCTGTATCATAAGAGCTTCTTTTTCTGGTCTTTATAGCTTGCCGTTTGACTCGCATAAGATGAAATTGCATATCATTACCTTGTGTACTAGAAAGATTGTGCTACCCATGCTAGTTCCAAAGGAATTTCAAAACTGTTTCGTAATAAAAAGTCATCTCATGCAAAATAGCAATTGCGGGATAAAGGTCTCGACACCAAGACTACATGCATACATCTTTGTGGAAATGATTGGGGTAGTCATGGGTCGACTTGTCATACAGGATTGCCAAGTCTACCATCGCAAAGTGATAAGGATTTACGGTTGTATTGCTCAATAGGATACTGCTTTAATTCAAAAAATATATATTAAATACAAAACAATACACATAACAGCCAACTTACTTGTACGATTCGGCGTTGCAGCAACGCCTTGCCGTTTAAGACCAGGTAACTGCGTTAATTTAATCATAACCTTTTGAGAATGTATCTCCAGAACATAAGATTAATCAACAATAATTTTACTCAGATCAAGACTCCGTGTTTCATTTCCATCTATCAGTCTTCTGAGTCCAGTTTTCAGTTCAGGAACACCCTCCTGTAAAATAGCACATACGGGAAATATTGGAACATCTCGAACCCTCCTCTGTAATTCTTCACACACTTTCTCAGCACCGTCTTCATCGATTTTATTGGCAACTATCAAAGAAGGCCGACTCGACAACCCTTCCTGATGATACTCGAGCTCCAAAACCAAATCCCTCAACTGTTCCCATGGTGAAATTCCCTTTCTACCGTTCAAAGCTGCAGCTAAGTCGACAACATATGCCAAGACTTTTGTTCTCTCTATATGCCTCAAAAAAGCATGTCCTAACCCTCGATTCTGATGAGCTCCTTTAATTAGCCCTGGAATGTCCGCCACCTTTACAGAAAAAAAGTCCTCGTAATTCAAGTTTCCTATATTGGGTCTTAGAGTGGTGAAAGCATAATGGCCCACAACAGGTTGGGCGCGTGAAAGGGCCCCTAGCAAGGTGCTTTTACCAGCATTTGGCATGCCAACAAGGCCGACATCTGCAATGCTCTTTAATTCTAGGATAAGCACACTTTCAGATCCGGGCTTTCCAGTATGTAACAAAGACTCATCTTCATCATCAACGTATGCCATATTGGAAGAATTATCTTTGATCTTTTTGCGGGAATTGTGATCTTTCCTTACAGAAGCATTACCAAGACCACCCTCCCCACCTCGAGCAATTATTAGGCGTTGGCCCGGCTCAGTCAATTCTGCAACAGCATATTGCACCTCCTCCTCCTCCTCCTCCTCCTCCTCTTCCTCCTCCCCATCATCGTAATCAAAATCATCATCATTATGATCTTCTTCTTCATTTTCTGGTTCAGTTCCATATGAATGATCATTACTTACTCCATCTTCAATCAATGGAAATGCTTTTTCAGAGAAAGTACTAATGTGTGGTTTCAGATTCCCTTTTCCTACTATCTCCTTACTGCTATTGTTACAAGAATATGAAGTTGAAGCACGACGATCTTCTTTTACCATTGAGTGTGAAGCATTCTCATTGTTTTGAACAGATTTTGCATGGAAATCCTCCGAACCGTCTGGAATATCCCATGGATCCGCAGATCTCACAGAATTGTTCTCAACGAAAGAAGGTAATTCACCCTCGACTAAATGCATTACAGTGCCAACCGGTACTTGCACAACCTGCGAGACATTTAAGTACTGTGCTATCATTAATTTGCAAATAAAAATGCAAAAAGGAGATGTTACAAAAATGTCAGAGGATCATCATATTGTTTAGGAACATTAACCTTGTCAGATCCTCGAGTACCTATCTGATTTTTCGAAACTCCATGCCCTCCCCGTTTCGCGTTCTGACAAAGAATAACTAGTGTTCATACATTCGAAGATAAAAAGATATCTATGATTACATTACATATAGTTAAACAACTCTATAGCATCACAAAAACAAAAAAAAACAAAATAACAAATTTCCAGAACCAACCAAATGGTGTTGCAGGTTACTGAAATCCCAAACAGCCGCCGAGCATTCGAGAATAACATCACCTCCTCTACCGCCATTGCCACCTACACTAGCCCAAAAAATATCACATATTCAAAAAAGTAACCATTTCCCCTAAACCCCTTAACTAAAACCCTTCAACACTACAAAGCTATTCATTCAGGAAATAACACAAACAGGTGGTGGCACCAACAAAACTGGAGCTAACCAAAGCGAAGAAACCATAAAACGCACCATCAGGTTTCCCGTGGCGATCGGATCTGCTGCGGCGGAGGCTGCAGCAACCGTTCCCGCCCTCCCCGCTCTTCGCCCATAGCCTGAACCTATCCACCATTCTCCTCTCCTACATCAAATTACACACATAACCCATTTCAAATTCAAACCCTAGGATGATTCCGAAGATAATCGAATACACAGAACGCATCAACAGCCACAAAGGAGGCACTTTTACCTGTAAAGGCGCCACCTTTCCCTTTTTGGAGGGTGCATCGGAGTAGGAAAAGGAGGAAGCGAACCACGAAGGGTTAGGGGAAGAGGAGAGAGGTGGTATTCGTCCATGGCGAAGTACTACGCAACGCCGCCACATCCCTCGCTCTGCTACGATCACACACGGAGGAGACGCTCGTCTCTCAAATGTTCATCGTTGTGGGCCAAGGCCCAGTAAGGGCCCAACAAATGTTAATGTTGATCAGTTGAAATCACAAAGATGGTGTTTTTTTAATTTAAAAAAAAGGCTAAATTACAGAAAACTCCCCAGTAAATACTTACTTTTCAACTTCCCTCATTGACTTTCAAAAATCTACATTTTGCCCCCTTAAAATTTGTGCCCCCTTAAAATTTGAAAAATATTTTCAGGGGGATACGGCGTTAATGGAGAGGGCAAAATGACCAAATTACTCTTACTTTTTTTATAAGAAAAAAAAATAAATTCTCAATATATTTCTGTCATTTTGAAAGTTATTTTCGGTATAAATGATAAAAATTGATGAAATAATGATGGAACACTGACGGAGGGAGGCTAAATACAACAACTTGAAATATTGAAGGGATAAAATATAAATTTTTGAAAGTTAAGGAAAAAAATAAAAAAGCAGGTATTCATAAGGATTTTTTTATAATTTAGCCAAAAAAAAATTACCTTTAGTTGATAGTTTATATTTATATATTATTAACTCATCAAATGAAATGGCACAAACATAATTCGGTTTTTCGAAGCAACACACACAATTTTTTTTTTGTTATCATATTTTATTTTCAAAGTTACTTTCATGTAATTTACCTATTCTTTCTACTAACTATACAAGTTTGTCACTATTTTTTCATCATCACACATGTAATTACAACAAGGTAATGGCAAAGTTACAGAGGAAAGAACGAAAAATACTACATGCTCATGTACACTTGGCAAGTGATATGTCATCTAAATCAAAAACAACATCGTCTATAAGATCATCTAGTATAAGATCCCCCAATTCCAAACCCACATACTCGGAATCGAATTGAAGGTTCATCCACCCATCATTCCTCACAAAATCTTGGGCCACAACATCCTCCACTGCTTGATCTATCTGCAGCTGAGAGCTAAGATACCGACTGATGTTGGCCCATACTTCCTCGAGAACCTGATAGCCCGTCGGCATAGGTCGAATACGAGAACAGAAGCCAGAGAATCGAGGAAAAGTGACAAAGGAAGAGTCGTAAATTTCCAATAAGATTTCATTTATCCGATCGAATAAAAGCATGTGATTGAGAAGGGAGTCGTGATCGTCGACATAGTTATCGTGTTCTCGAGGTGAGTCCTCGGCTTCTTCGAAGAGTAGAGGGTCGACCGGCTGGTCGGGGGAGTACCAATCTCCGAGAATCTCACTAGTGGTGAACCCGGATATTTTCAATATACTTTTCACGTACTGAAAGTCGGCCTCGTCCTTCTCGTTGACTTGAATGTGTACAGAATTAATATCGTCTAGTTCCTCCGAAATGTCTTCTTTACTGAAGTCTTCTTCTATTAACTCACCGTATCCATCATTCACTTCTCTCGGTCTATGTGACTCGGTTAATAACTCAAGCTTGTTGAGATGAACTTTTGTAGATTTCAGCTCTAGACCTGCTAAATTCGGTTAACGATAAGCAAGTTACTCAACGTAGTTTATAAAACTTAGTCTATGAAGGCCAGCTATATCATTTCACAGCGTCTTTTTTAACATATTGCATGTTTGATCTATGTTAAAGAAGATTATAAGAAGTGATCAGATCAAAATTTGAAATTTAAACAATATGAATTTGTATTAATCTTGTAATAAAACACTCACCGGTTGTTCTAGATAGTTCACCTGAAACAGAATGCTTTGCAGAATAAGTTCCATCATCCTGGAACAATTCGCTTGTAACAGATATAGCACTCGAGTTTGCAGGGATGTCTCTAATATCCACATGCAATGGACCATCTGTACTATCTTCTGTTGTCACATTATCTGAAATATTGATTGTTAGATGTTCATCTTTCTCACTAATCAGTGCTGAATGTTCCATACTTTCATTAGTCATACCGCTGAAAGTACTCTCTGCAGCTTGTTCTACCTGACCATCTGAATTCATGATTCCATCGGTACTTATAAGAGTATCAAACGACTCGAACTGTGTAGGAATACATTGGTCAGATGCTTCATTGTTATTGGATACTTCATTTTGGACATCTCTACTTACGAAGTTCGACTTGACATCAGGAAGAGAAAAAATTCTTTTCAAGGCTTTTGGGGATTTATTTTCCATGAACTTTGGTCTTTCAGAATGCCTTTTGGAATCCCTGCTTGAAATAGACTCGAATAAACTGGAGTACCTATCTAATGATTCATTAAGAGAAGAAGATCTTCTTATACGTTTTGGTACATTTTTACTGTTTGGTGAAGGAAACCCTTCTCTCCCATATTTATATCTCAAGGTTGTGTCCTTCTTTGGCAAATCCGTCACCTTTTGTCCATATGGGATTTTATGAAGAATGCCATCCATGGAAGTTCGAATAAGCTCCTTCTTATTCTCCTTGATTACATCTTTTATCTTCCTTTTAATTGATCTAAAATGATTTGAAACAGTTCGACCTTCCCTTGAGCCTTTTGATTCATACAGAGGATCAGTTATTCTGGTATTGCTGATTCCTGTACTATCTGTTGCAAGAATATCACCGTTCTCCTCGTCTTGTTCATTTTGGGGCTCAAGACTCTGGCTTGCATTACTTTTTCCCAACAATTCTTCTGTGTGAGATGTTTCAAATGTGGTAGATGCTATCTCTTCGGTTGGCAGTAGCGAAGATGGATTCTGGAGGATTTTAAGAAACAAATCCCTATTTGCATTGAATAGCTGAAGCAAATCCAAGAACTCTTTTGAATGATGAAGAGAAGCAGTGTTTCCTATTTCTTTAATTACTCCCTCCTCCTGAATCAATGAATTTTTCCCAAAATCATCAAGCTGGTCGTGATCCAATCTTTCAACTGTGTTAGTGCTCCCACACATTTCAGATAGTTTTTCAAGAGAAGGCTTATTAGGGGCTTCAAGCAAACATGATTGGCTGCTGGAAGAAGCAGTTCCATGTGAAGTGAGCTCGGTTGTTGAGGTCTCATAGTTAGAACTTGATTCTACAGGAAGGACATAATCGTTGCATTTTAAGTGATGAATAGAAGTTGTGCGCAGTAGACGGGACGAAGCTGGAGAGATCTTTATTTTCGGGTCCTTCTCCCTAAATTTTCTTTTTGATACAAAAGTTCTCAATAAAGCCGTGCGATGACTTCTGCTTGTAGCATTAACTCCATTTTCCATCTAGAAATAAACAGTAATAATCACTTATAACAAACACATATAAAAGTAAGTGCAAAGAATTACATTCCCCCCAGCCTAAAGGAAAAGCGCAAAGAAAATCAATACTTTCAACCATAATGGATAATTGGGTTAACTACTAGCATAGGTTTGAAAGTTATATTTGGTATAATCCTATTAGAAAAGAATAGATAATTTGTTTAAACTAAATTCTATTAAACAGTTATTATAAGAAGGTTGTTTGAACTCACCTCGGATTTTCCATCTCCTTCTGGACAGCAATGTTCCTCACTTGTCGAAGGTTCATTTCTTCTCATCCTTGGGAGTTTTATCCCTACAATAAGAAATATTTTAACAGTCCCAAGAGCAAGTCTATGATGAATCAAAATAACAACTTTTCCACGCGAAGCAAAACAAAGAGCTCTGTAACAGAAGCAAAAGCTCCAAATTATTACTCTCACTTGCCACCATCGCAGAGCTCTAATTTAGATATTCTACATTTGGGGCTCAAATGCTTGTAGAGAGCAAAAGCAAAAGCTATGCCGAATGGGCACTTACTCCTTCGTTTCGTACTTACTGAAAAAATAAAGCATCATTTTATTAAAATCTGATCTTTGAGCATTAGGCGATGATAACTGGTGATCGATTAACAGGTGCTACCGCAACTTATAGTATTTCACAAGATGGAAAGATCACAAAACCAACTATAAGAACATTAATTCTTACTTCCGGTTCGACTCCCATCGCCATGCCTTCTGTAAGCTAGTGTCTTCCTTATTCGAAGACGGTGGTGCAGGTCAAGGAAGTGTAGCAGGCTCTCCATGCACCCCGGGTGGCGCGTCTCGAACGGTAGTTCCGACCTCCCTTGTTGCAAATTCTCCGCCATTTATAATACCAAATCTAGAAAACATGCAACCTCTGTTACACTCTACCACAATAAAATAAAATAACAAATCAGCAATCCATGAAATTCTAATAGCAGGGATTCAATGAACAATACAATCAACATTACATTTAAAAATGGATAAAAATTATAGGCATTTGACAAACAGATGGTGTGCAATAACCCTTCTCCCAAAAACATGGTTAATAAAAGTGACCTTTTTATATCTGAAAAGGGTGAAAATAGCAATTTTTGGTGCCGAAACGATAAAATTGATGAAATAATACTGAAATTAAAGTTCACAAAATTACAAAGCATCATAACATTGTGATAAAAAGGGCTTATACCGAGACGCGGAGATGATTCTGGGCATGCAAAAGGAGGAGCTTTTCTCCTCCAAAATATTATATAAATATGAAAAACTAAAGGAGAAGAGATTAGGGTTTGAATCGGAAATAGTATGAGGTAGAGGAAGGATTAATCCTTCGTTTCGATGGGATTTGTCGAGAGGATTCCGCTCATCCGCTCCCTTTCTCTCCATTTCCCCTCTTTTTTAACTCCTTTTTTTTTTTTCTTTAATTTCGGGTATTTATTTTTAGTTCCATTTGATCTTTATATATCCCCCTTTTCCCGCTAACAACGTCCACATGAAACAGAAACTGTGGACATGGCCCACCACGTCATCTATAAACCGCTCAATTTGAATATGAAATTAAGTTAAAAATAGTCATTGGTCTATGGATGACGTGGTGCGCGTTGTCCACATAAAATTTTAAATCTTGAGGCCCACGAGAGCTTCTTCTTGGGCTATATTTGAAGGGCCATCATAATCACAGCTCGGCTCAATGAACCCAATATTGGGCCTGGCCCATTAGTATGATCGCAGTTCAACGAGTAAGGCTCTAGTTAGGATTGCGGGAAAAAAACCATTACATACGGTGAGAATGTATGATTGAAAAATACTCTGTCTGTTTCTATATGTAATATCGAATTCTGTATATTGCAATGAGTCTGCTACGAAATATCTTTTCTGGTTCCACCAAACGAAAAAGAAGCATATTTTGTATACTTTCGTCCCAACTCTGTCTTGCCTACTAGCTTTAAATCGGCCTAATTACTAAACGGACCGTAAGTATCTTTTTAAATTTTTAAGATCATCTACCTAATGGCCCTTTACAAAGCACATCATTGGGACTTTGCTCTTTTTTTAAACTAAATAAAAAGAAACTCACTTATTGCACTTAAGATACAAATAATCTTAAATTGAGGGAAGGACAAGAAGTATGTATGTTAGTCCTGCATGATTCCAATGGTCCCAATAATAATAAATATAAAGCTTAGGTTAGCAGTACAACAAGAACACTTGGCCTATGATTATGTCATAAGAATATCTAAAGGAAAGACCCACAAATACCTTTGAGTAATCCAACAAGTTTTCCAAGAAGATGATATCAAATGCTAAGTAGACATCGAGTTTGGAAAGTTGAAGTGTAAAAATAAATTCATTTATTACACTTGAAGGATTATACCAGAATGCAACAGATTAGTTAGTAGCTTAGCTTTTCAAAATTTAGTTAGGAATGAAACTTGTGCTAAACATTGTGTCTAAACGACAAATTAAACACTAATAAATCATAAAGTATATGCTTAAACTGACATAGAAACTGTTACATCTTTTTCTCCAATCCCAGGGAGGTGATAGTGGGAGAGATATGTGACCATGATGATGCTTAATTTGTAATGGAAGCATACTCATAGTCATGGAATAGAAAAAGCCATGAATTGCAATGATACCACCAAGGTGGTGGCGAAGTGGATGTGTGAGGAGTGGGGGAGTTTGATCTTTTTTCTCTGTTGTTGTGCCTTCTAAAGTTGCAACCAAACTCTTATCTAAATGAGGATAAAAGCCATGCAACTCCTTAGACAATGTTCCCCCACCATTGTGACCCATTTAAGGACATTGTACTCCTTTTCTTTTTGCTTTTAATTTCCTAACAGTATGACTTCGGACTTGTTTGGTATTGACCTGTATATCGTAACTGACTTATTAGAATATATACAAAATTTTATATTACGCACAGAAACAAACATGCTATCATATGTAATATTATCTTTTCGCAATCTAACACGGAGCCTTCACGATCTGCACAATGAGCGGTGAAGGATTCTTTTGCGTATAACCAGCTGGCGGGAAATATATGCACCTTGTACCATATCATTTTATGGAGTACTATGATAATATATGTGCACCTTGTATGTACCATTTCATTTTACGGAGTACATCATAGTAGAGTGTTTTATGTGACCTTACTTATAAGAAAAAAGAAAGTAATTATGTACTCTCATCATGTAGCCTAATTATGAGGGCGGATGTTCTTTTTAATCATTCAAACTATCCAGTCACAATCAATTTATACAAATTTTATTTGTTGAGTTTGTCAAAAGCAACTAAATGACCTAGTACTACTATTTGATACTTAATTAGCAAATGGATTCCAAATGCTTATGATTTTTTTGGTACATAGACCTTTTCAATATTGTAAAACTCATATAATTGTTTACATTTCGATCTTAAAATCTCTGTCGTTGAATTTTACACTTGCGTAACATGTGCTTAAAGTTAAATTGTGTCAACAACTCCTACTTTAGATTGCTAATGCAGATTAATTATTTGCTCATGTTAAACGATCTCTCAGCATATGAACACGACTCGCAAACTAGCTAGGCTTAGATCGCGTCAGGCTACATTATATAGGGTGGCAATCTTGATCTGAATCCGATAGTTCCATCTCATCACCCAACTAGGTTTTGATCAATTCTGTGAACCTAATGAATTTTCAGGGTCGAATTGGTCCAGATTGACGGGTTGATGGGTACCCATTATTTTATGTTTGGCTAATTAACCCAACGGGTCGGGTTGGTTCGGGTCACGATCGGTTATTCTCTCACCCGAAACAGGTTTGGTTCAAGTTTGTGCATATTGTTAATTACCTTACGTACGTTAGAATCCTCTCAAACAAATCCAAAGCCATATATAAAGAACACAATAAAAACTACCATATATACAATATACAGTATATATAGATGAGAGAGATCTACTAAGAAATATCCTTATTCCTCATCTCTCATGCATCTCTTTCTTCGTTTACTTGTCACCAGCCTCCCTTTGTTTACAATTGTATTATGCTTTCCCGGATTACTATTCCATGCATGAATATATAGAAAAAGCTTAGAATCCTAACTTGATCATGGATAAGAAGAATAGCAACCAAGGAATGGAAACCCAAGAAAGAGAAAGGAGAGAAAGAAGCCCCTCCCCATTTCCTACCTCTTCTTCTTCCTCGTCTTCATCTACTTATTCTTGTTCCAAAGAGAAGGGTGAGAAAGGAGGAGGAGAAGAAGAAAAGAAGGATAAAGATGACCAACATGGTGAGTATGATGGTGATAACAAGGAAGAGATTGGAACTTCTTGTTCTGCGTCGAGTACGAAGGAAGAAGCAAAGAAGGATAAAGATGAGCGACAAGATGTCGACGACAGCATGCGAGAAAGAAGCCCTCCCTCCTCCTCTTATTCTTGTTCTATGAAGGAGGATGCTGTAGCGGTCGCTTCGAGTGCGAAAGAGGGAGAGAATGAGGGTGAGAAAGAAGAGGAAGCAGCGAAGGAGGATAAAGATGGCCAACATGTTGTTGTTGTTGTTGTTGATGGTGATGATGATGATGATGGGTACCACACGCCGACATCGCCGCGGCACCGAATTCAGACGCGTCCCGATATCCCGCCTCCAGCACCGAAAAGGAGTAGAGTTTTGGTCCTGGAGAGTGAGGATACTGGTCATTCTCGACGTTTACGTTGCCGTCCTATAAAGTTAGAATTTAGCTCTCTATAGCTCCTTCGAAAGAAATTCGATGGTCGATGACGACGAAGAAGGCCCGAGAGGAGGCTACTGCAGCCAAATGATGAGTCCCTTCAAGCACTGTCATGATATGGAAATATTTATATAGAAATTACATAAGCAGTATTTGGATTGTTTCTTTGGTTGGATTTGGTGTGTTTTTTGTGTGCTTGTGGAGTCATATTATTACTCCACATTAGTTCACAGGAGAGGATTCTTTTTTTCTTTTTTTTTCTTGGTTTTTGTTTTTGTTTTTTTGTTTTTTTTGAATTTTTTTTGTGAGTTTGGATTTGAGATTGTGAAGAAGGGTGCCTATGACCCTACATTAATATTTACAGTCAAAAGGTGAAAGCTTCTATGTTCATAGAAGGCAAAAAGAGAGTGGTAAGGCACTCTTTTCTCTACTTTGAGTGCATAGGATTCTTTTTTGTGATGATGATGATGTATTATTTCTTATACAAGCTCTCCTATATATCTTTGTTTTACACCTCTTTTGCAATTTGTTCCTCTTTTAGTATATGAACTGAGACTCCAAACACCTGAAGAGACCACTTCATTTTCAGAACCTAGAATATATAGAAAATTCTTTAGAACATAGCTTCATGTTCACAAAAGAAAGAAGCAGTTAACATCATAGCCTTTTTGAATAGGTTAGTTACTGCTTTGGATTTTTTCTTTTCTTTTCTTTTTTTTTAATGTCAGATAAGCACTTTTTTGATCTTTAGGTATATACAGACAATTAATGCCTTTGATACTCCTTAAGTAGGACCCAAAGGAGGAGAAAATGAAACACATCACAAAAAAAGGAAAAAAAAAGAAAGAAAAAATGGTAGGGAATATTGCTCTTTTGCTTTATGAATGTACTGAATTCATGTCTCTCTGTTCACTTTTAATAATAGTGTTTGGGATGTGAGAACCACTTCTTTTACTTTATAAAATCTATGCTAGCCCTTAACAAAGGGAATGAGGTATAAATTTCATTGAACTAATACCTTGTCTAACCTCCTTAGAAAAAAAAATTTCTCATCTAGCCTTCTTTTAAAAAATATTCCAAACCTAGCCTCATTTTTATAGATTAAAAAAAAAAAATAAGTTATATTGGATTATATGTTAATTGGGTGAGATTATATTTTTCTCTTTCCTCTTCCAATTTTCAAGACCTTTCTCTCACTCTCTTTTCTTAGAAAATTTCAGAGAATCACAAGTGGTCTTCACAAATCCGATTTAGAGCAACTGGTATTTTTGGAACCCTTTAGATTATATAAATAAGATATGTAGTGAAAACTAAAGAAGTGGAAGAGAAAAATTAAATAAGATATGTATTTTTGGAACCCTTTTTATTGGTACGTTATTTTACTGGAATTTTCTAAGCAGATTAGGAAAAGAGAGTAAGAAAAAGGTCTTGAAAATTGTGAGAGGAGAGAGAAAAACATAATCTCACCCAATTAACATATAATCCTATATAACTTACATCTTTTTTTCTAATGTATAAAAATGAGGCTAGATTTGGAATATTTTTTAAAAGAAGGCTAGATGGGAAATTTTTTTTTCAAAGAAGGCTAGACAAAGCATTAGTTCAATTTCATTTTTCTATGTTTGCTGAATATGATGGTTATAGTACAGAAGCAGATCATTTCCTTTTTGGAGGATATATAGAATATAATTTTATTATACATTTCTAAAGAGCTACTGTGTAGCCAAGCTTACATCTTGTGACTCAGATAAAAGAATTATTTGTTTTTCAGTTGCAAATCTCACATTCCAAGAAAATTTAGGTAATAGAGTTGACATAAATTCGTTATTGGACCATATTATCGATCGAGCAGGAAACAGATTTAAAAATATATTGATGCTCCTACTCGCATTAAATGTTGAGGATATATATTGAATCCACAACCTCACAGAATATTTCCAAACATGAAATGAGTCCTCCATTCACTTTCATCCTGAAGTTCAGTCACATCAATAAGGTGTATATAAATGCATACACAGACATTACAGATACACATACATACACACATCGAGTTGGCGCATGCAAAAAAAGCAAACTGACTGTTTATTTGTTCTCACATCTTCCAAATCTTACAATGTCTACATTTGAAAAAAAAACGAAAAGAAAAGAAAAGAAAAAAACTCTCACAATGCCGAACTCTACACAAACTACACAAGTCTAACATACATCAATCAGGTGTACCACAATATCAACAGCCATCCGATGAACCCCGAGTTCTCAAAGCTTGTCCGTGACACTGCAACCACTATCATCAACCTTCAACTTACCGCGTCCGCTGATCCTCCCAAATGAGCTTATGGCCGAAGACAAGCCTTTCAAGCTGCTACACCCTTCATTTAAATTCCGAGTCCTCTTCGATATCCTTTCCCTTAAGAAGTTCTCGTCTCCCTCCGCATTATTTTTAACATTGGCCACCACCAACTGGGTTATGAGGCTCCGGCAGAAGGGGCAGGATGGCGCGGGTAAGTGTGATGTCACGGGATTGGGCTTGCTGTGGCAGCAAAGGGATAGCGTGCAGGAAGCGCACATTTGGTGACCGCAGTCTCGGACTTCAATGGTGCATGCTTGGTCGAAGCAGATGCAGCAGAGCTCCGCATCGCTCGTCTACAAGAGAGAGATTGAATCTCACAGTTACTCTGCTTCAGGAAAATATTTACCTGGGGAAACTTTTCTTATCCCTGGGTTTTCCCGCAATCCCATTTCCCGAGAAAAACATATATAAGGATAATTTTCTGTCCGCAAAATAACATATGTACACCTCCAAGTACATAATCTAGTTCATCGACGCCCTTCAAAAATTGGAAATATCGCGAATGACCCTTTTGTGTGTGTGTGTGTATTTGATTTTTATATATGCTCCCCAGGAATCACGTTTTTTATTATTTATGTATATTTACATACAGAATATGAGGGATAATTTGAGTAATCACCATACCGTCCTCAAAATAAATGAGGCCTTACTTAATCTTCTAATATGGCTTGTTCTATACAATCAAGCAAGTATATCTCCGAAATCCGATGCTGTTCGAAGTGAAGCACACGAGAAATTACAAAACCAACGGAGAGAACAAAAGCAATTTGTGCTTAATATTCCAATTAGCGGAACCATACGTAAAGAAATGGAATACCTCAGAGGCGTCGTCAGCGCCAACATCAATTCCAGCATCTGAATGGATAGGTGACGGCAAGGAATATGCTGTCCCTTTCAAAATGTTCTTCTCTCTTTTCCCGTTGGCATCAATTAGAGCTCTCTCTAGTAGAGCCTTTGCATCTAGATTGAGTTCCCTGATGCACTTCAGCGGAGAAGGCCACACAAGAGGATCTGCTGAGGATGGGTTCAATAGAGCTGCACAAGTTCCGTGCTTTCTCTTCAGCGCAACAGCATAGGGTATTCTTCTGCATTTAACATCCTAAACACCATATTAGTCTCATATAACTCTTCGAAAAAAGTTTCATACAATGTTTTTGGACTTATTTTTCAGACACAAGTTCTAAATAGTCATCCATGATGTAGGACTTAAAAAGGATTTCTCATCAATAACAGAGGAACAGCTTATCCCAAACAAATAGCAGCACGAAAAATAGAAGCATTTTGGAAACCAATCTGAGTCTGATGAGCATATGGTAATATGACAATCTTTATAAGCTAGTTAACGAAACCTAAAATAGGGATATAATTACATCTAAATAGTTAATTGAGTTCTCGGTGTCCAACGCCAACCTCAAATAGGTGCTTTTTTGCAGTTCAAAAGATAATCAGCGGCACCGAAATGCTTACCCAGATGAATCCTTTTGTTTCCGATCCGCTCCCCACGCGAGGAGATTCCTAAGACAATCTAGACACCCTTTTCTAGCTGCCAGGTGAAGAGGTGTACTTCCAGGGTAGCTGTAATTTGTTTATTTTGGTCAATCTAATGGAAAAAATCACCTAAGGACTGAAAAAAGAAAAAAAGAAAAAAAGAAGAAAGGAATCGAGTACTGCTCTGGATTTACCTATAACCATCTGTCAAAGCACATACAAGAGCCCCATTGTCCAATAGTATACGAACGCAATCCGGTCGCCCTAGTCGAGCAGCAAGGTGTAACGGCGTAGCCCCACTGCCATCTCTAACATTCACGAAACGGGTGAATCCCCTATAATTTGACAAAAATAATCAAATAAAACATATAAGCGAATCTATCAAAATGGAAGATCTTAAAGATCGCACAAAATATACCCACCAAGAATCGGCAACTGAGCTCAATCGTGCAGCCATAAGAATCGCTTGCAAGCAATCCGAATGGCCATAATATGCAGCATAATGCAAGCAAGTCCTCGCATGTGATGAATCAAACAACAAAATCTAGTCCGATTAAGGAAACAAAACTTGTTAATTAGTTTGGGAACACAATATATAGATCAGAAACAAGAATAGTGAAAAACAGAAGTGAACAAGTAAACATCACACATTTGCGCCAGCTTGAAGGAGCTTCTGTGCACAGGCGATTTTCCCATGCATTACAGCTAACATCAGCGGGCTCTTAGACCAACATAATTCCAATACTAAATTTATCAACAAAGCTAAATAAGAGTCTAAAAATCATAAAAACGATACTTTTATGCAATGAACCTACTTGCTTACGCCGGTTGAGCGAATCAGGGTGGACAGACATATCCAGAATCATTGACAGAACCTGAAACCAGCCCAACCCAGAAAACCCAAATCCCCAAACTGAGTCAGTTGCAAGAAAACTGTTGCATAAAAGATCAGTTTTATAACAAACAGTCCAATAATTAGTATTCAAGACCCCCTATTTGGCCCTTCTCTGAGTAATGATGCTATTAGCAGAAATGCTACAATACAACTACCTTAGTAGATTATTTCTGCACCAGAATCGAAAACGCTCAAATTAAAGATTCTATTTTAAAGCTCAGAATCTCATTGCTGATTGTCAGTACAGCAGAAGCTTCTCTTCACTGAATGCTCTACTAGAGTCTGCTAAGTACCAAAACAAGTTAAAAATTAAAATTTAACCCCTTAAATTAGTGAGCGTACTTATGACCTGTTCTGATATTATGTTACTTAAAAAAGTGATCTTTACAGTAAACAATTCAGAAATAGCCTTAGACAGAAGAAACACTGGAACAAATAAAAGATAAAAATTTAATCCACTAAATAGTGAGTGTTCTTATGACCTGTTCTGATACTATATTACTTAAAAAAGTGATCTTTACAGTAAACAAGTTCAGAAATAGTCTTAACACGAAAAGAAAGCGAAGGAGCTTAACAACCTCGAGGCGCCCATTGGCGGCGGCGATGTGGAGGGGGGATTGGCGATTGAAGAAGGTGGTGCTGTGGATGGCGAAGGGTGTTCTCCGCAGAGAAGACGCCGCCGCGTCCGAGTCCCCGGCGCGAACGGCTCGGAAGAGCTCGCGCTCCGAGCCGCCGCGGCTCGCGCCCCGGCCCATGTTAGCGCGCTCCTGCGTGCGCCGCTGCGGCGCACGTTAGCCCCTGTCGAGCTCCGGTGGCGCGGCTATGGCGAGGAGAGAGAGAGAGAGAGAGAGAGAGAGAGAGAGGTGTGGTGGTGAGCTCACAAGGGAAGGTGAGCGGTTGTTAAGCAAGTGGTGAAGAGTATGGATGCAAATGGATCCGGGTTGACGGAGCTCCGTCTCAATCCCGATCCGTTTCAAATAAAGTTGTAAGCATAAGTCAAAAATAAAAAAATAAAAAAATTTTACTCCTATGTCGACTCGACCAGAATAAAATAATAAGTAAAAATAAAAAATATAATAAAAAATAATTTATCACGGATCCGTTCCGGAGAACCCTCCTCGTCTCGAAACCCGCCCTGTTTGCATTGGTAAAGAGTAGTTAGTTTCCACTCTCCAGTTTGTGGTAGTGGATCGGGTTACCCATTCGGGTACACTTACCGCAATCACTGAATGAACGCGGACGCCAACAGGATTATACAAACTTCGTTACTTATAATTTTAGATAAAAATAATATAATAAAAGCTTTCAATCAATCTGTATTATAGACTCATTTTGTATTTTTATCCAATCTGATCAATGCTTTTACTTAAATTATTATATTATATCCAAAATAATAGATTGTTAATATTTACATAAAAATTGAGGAAAAAATAATTTAGTAATTTTTTTATTAAAAGTATAAAAGTAAAATATGAAAAATAAATCTAAAATATAGTATAGAAATTAATAAAAAAGAATAGTTGAGTGTAATTAATCCATTGATTAAGAAGGGGATTAGGTACTGCTATCAACACGGGGGAGCAGGTTCCCTATTGCATCGCACACATTCGCGGTGGGATTACTTTGGAGCATTCGATATGGACGATTCAGGCTGATTTTTGCCGAGGTTGTACTTGTACGACAATATATCCAACCTGTAGAGAATATATATATATATATATATATATATATATATATATATATATATATATATATATATATATATATATATATATATATATATGAGCAGGACTGTTGTGCTCTCAGGAGTACGAAGCCTTCGTGCTTCTAAGCCGTTTTCGATGATGGAGCTCTCAAATCGACGATCGACTTCGTTAGACTTGATCTAGCATATTTGAAGTATCTAGAAAATAAATTTTGTAATTTTTCGATATCGTTTACTTAGTGATCGAAAAGGTTCAAAATCAACGGCTGAAAAATAAAAATCTCATAAAAATTAGTGATATAGTACTAAATTTTTTTATCAGAGATATTGAACTTGTTATAGATAGTATAAAGAATTTTATATCAAATTTTTATATGATTTATATACTTTTACACCATTAAACTTGAAACGACAGATATCAACCATTAAAAGTTATTAATTTTGAACTCTTTAATTTGCTATGTAAATGATATCAAAAAATCGCAACATTTATTTTCTACATATTTCAAATATGCTAGATTAAGTCTAACGGAGTCGATCGTCGATTCGAGAGTCCCATTATCGAAAACGGCTCAGGAGCACGAAGACCTCCGTGCTCCTGAGCACACAAGACCTTCTCTCTCTCTCTCTCTCTCTCTATATATATATATATATATATATATTTAAAACTTCAATTTATGTTCACATGATTTAGTGCATATTTATTTTGTCGCTTTATAATTTAAAAAATTATATTTAACTATCTTACAAAAATTTTTCTATCTTCTATTATTAAACAGTATAGTAAAGTACTATTTTTTGAGAAATACAGATCGATAAATATCATATTATACTATTTTATGATTTGCAAAAATATGGCATAGTTCTTTGAGATATTGCATTTCACACTAGACACTAAACAGAAACCACGTGAACTGTAGTACTCTAACGACGTAGTGAAGCTATTTAGAGGACCAAAGCCAAGCAGAAGCGGCAAAATCTATAATTGGGCACTGGGGTCTACTATTAACAGTTGGTAACATGGTGACATGCACCGTGCTTTTGCGACACAAGGGCCCATAAATTATATGGGGGCTCGCGAGAATGGTCCTCCTGCGTTAGCATCTGAAGGGACGTTATCTTGCGGGCTCACGAATTCACTAATGCAATGCATAGCATCAGAAGTAGATTAGAGTAGAATTTGAGCTGCAACAACTGATTTATTTTCATGCGGACTCGAATCTCTGGCTTCTTGGATGTTAGATTAGTCTTAAACCAAAAAAAAATACCGACTACAGCTACGGAAACTGCGACTAGAGCTAAAAGGCTATGAAGTGACTGATGTATGGCCCACTACTGAATCCACTCTGGTGCCTGGCACCTGAACTTTAGTTTTCGTGTGCGTCTATTCGACGTCCAGATCCTTCAAGAAAAAGGGCTCGACTAAACGTTGGATTAAATAGTGCATCATCCTGCTCGTGCAGAGTCACAGTTGAAATATATATATATATATATATATATATATATATATACACTTTAAATGTGATAGGTACGCCACTTTTATCAGCTCATACCACTTTCGATCCACACTAATTGATATTTTATGGGGACGGCCCAAACAAAAACTGCAGCTGGGGCTTAGATGCGGCCCATTATTGCATGCAGTCCGATGTTCGACACCTGGACTTTACTATTCGTGCGAATGATGCCCAGGTCCATTTTGGATTTTGGAAAGCGGCGTAGAAACTACAAATGGGCCTTAAAGGTCCAATAAGCCCATAGCCTCAAGGATCCTTTCGGCCCATTATCGCATGTAGTCCGATTCCTGACACCTGGACTTTAATTGTCGTGCCCCTGAATGCATCTGCAGCGTCGTCAAACGCACTATTTAGGGTTTTGCTCTGCTCATTACGGCTCTGGTCGACGGACGTCCTCGTCTAGGGTTCTCTTCGGCTCCTCCAAGGTAAGAAGCGTCTCTCTTCGATCCTCTTCTTCCTCCTCTTCCTCCACTGTCCCCAAATTCTAACTTGAATCCTCAATGCTACTCGTTGTTTGATATTTGGAAGTGATTTAGTTGGTGATTTGAGTTCATTTTTGAAGTGATTCAGTAGGCGCTTCTTCGGTTTCGAAGCATTTTTTTTTGTTGATTTATTGATGATGATGATGATGTTGATGGACTTTGGATTTGTTCAATTTTCATGAATCTCATCTAATTTCTGTTGTTTGTGAACTAGAGTGCTATTGCGATGGCTCCTTCGCAGCCGAATAGTGGTCTCTTCGTTGGGCTCAACAAAGGGCACATTGTCACCAAGAGGGAGATCCCTCCTCGCCCTTCGAGTAGAAAAGGGGTATGATCTGAATCCACTTATGGAAATCGATCACCTTTCTGTATTATGATGTAGATAACTCGAATACTTCATGCTTATTTGATCTGTTCTTTTGTTTAGCCAACATATCTCTCTATTTTATAATTCAGTATAAGGTTCATTGTGTTGCTATATGATCGCGATAATCTAATTTGTAGATTTTTTTTTCCTATTTTCTATTTTAACCACAATGACGCATTCATTGTCTCTATACTGTGCTTGTGTTTACTGAGAAATGTGGACTGTGAATAACCGCAAATTATTTTTTGGTGTAACAAGTTCGTATGGTAGTGTTTTTTTTTGACAATTTGTGTCATATTTGGTAAAAGGTATGCTTAGATATCTAAATGTTTTAGTCTGGTGTCATCAGATATGTAGTTCATCCCGTATTTGTTCAATCATTAGAAGCTTGCATATTATTTTAATGGGATAGTGATTGCCAATATGATGCCCTGTCTCTCTCTTTCTCTCAATGACGTCGTGGATATCTTGCATAAAGCTGCAAGAACTTTGATTCGGAAGAAGCTAGTTCTGTTTCTAATGGAATGAGCTTATTTGGTAGTCAAGGATATGTTGTTTGTTGTGAACATTTCTTGCAGAGTTCATCAGATATTTGATGGGAATTGTTACTTTGTGAATTATTTCTGAAGCTATAATCTATTTTTTTAGGGACTTGCACTGTAGTTTTACCACCTTTAAAACTTGGGTTTTTTTTTTTTTTTTTTTCATTTGAAGTATTCAAGTTATACATTTCCATTGTTATTTAGTTACCTCACTTTATGTGCTCTTTAGACTTTACATTTTGGAAGTATTATTTACATTGTGAAAGAGAACATGTAACTTTTCTTGTCATAACCTAGTTAGTAGTGTACTACTCATGTCCTTTGCTTGGTTGGTCTAAACTTGAAGTGTAATAGGTGAGATGTTATATTTCAGAAAACTAGCAAGAGAGTGCACTTTGTCAGGAGCTTGATCAGAGAAGTAGCTGGGTTTGCTCCCTATGAGAAGCGGATTACTGAGCTTCTGAAAGTTGGAAAGGACAAGCGCGCACTAAAGGTGGCAAAAAGAAAGCTCGGCACTCATAAGAGAGCAAAGAAGAAGCGTGAGGAGATGGCTAATGTTCTTAGGAAGATGAGGTGAGTTTTATTTATTTATGTTTGCTTTCTCATTTTGGTTCCTGCAACATATATGGTATGACTATTTCTTACTTATAGCAATTTGATGGTCTCTGATGATTGACGAGGCACATATAGTACTACTTATAAGATTATACGTGGTTGACTAATCGATTATTGAGTTAAAATGATGAGTCAATGTTCAACAAGGAAGTTCTATGCCTTGCTATTTTTACTTGAGATTTGTGACTAAATTTTCCTCGTGGTTAGAACATAAGATATATCTAGTAATAATCGTTTGACTGTGACTGACTAGTTGAGGTTTGCTGATGGGTCGGGAATCGGAGTTTAGTTACAAACTTCTTCATTACATGTTAGATGAGCCTAACAAAAGCTTTTTTTA
The DNA here is from genome assembly GCA_016920855.1 of Puya raimondii. Taxonomy (NCBI): domain Eukaryota; kingdom Viridiplantae; phylum Streptophyta; class Magnoliopsida; order Poales; family Bromeliaceae; genus Puya; species Puya raimondii. The sequence continues at coordinate 68,203,176 of JABWPP010000049.1, forward strand.
TTTTCAACAGGTCTGGTGGGGTGTCTGAGAAGAAGAAATGAAACCAAGCAAGCGGCAGGAGGAAGCTTAGATTACACAATTCTGATTAATCTTTGAGACATTTATGATTTTGCTTTCCAAGGAGAAACTTGGGTTTTTGATGTTATTTAGCGAATTTCACTTTTGGCACTCTGCCTGTTCTTTTGTCGGTGTAGTTCTGCATTATGTGATGCACAAAGAGTCACGAAAAAGAAATTGAGAAAGTTGTTCTTCCTTATTGTCATCTTCAACAACAGCAGTAATGTGATTCTTTTACTTATTATTCTGTTTTTGCACTGTGCTCTCAAGTTCTCAACTACCAATTGTGAACAAGAGTTGAACAAGAGTTAATAATATTTCCCAAACTACAGGTCTGAACGAATTGGCAACTGCTCAGTGAAGCATGTTCCTTGCTTCAAAGCTCCATTGATCTATTCTGTTTGTAAATTGTAGGAAAAATTCGTGAAGTAGAACTATCTGGAAAGAGAGAAAAGTGGTGTAGATTTTCACAGGGAAAGGAAGAACATATTCTGATAATCTAAAATCTACTTGTCAGTGTGAGAAACTGAGACGAATAAAATGATTTGGTGTTGTTTGATGAGGATCTTGTTGGAGCTAATGAAATACCAATTATTATTATGTATGATGGGGCCTAACAAACAAAGACATATTAACTAACGCATTGACTAAATCCACTATTCTATTTAGCATTCATTTTGACCACATTTACTAAGTCAACATCTTAGCATCATTATCATGACAAGCTTACTTCATTATTACGCATTAATCTAAGATCTATGCTTTGAGTTTTCCATGTTTGACGAATTCAAACCATAATGTTATAGCAAAGTCCAATATTCATACCTATCGAAATTTCATGGCATTTCTCATATATTCCACATATCAGAGAACTCGAGTACAAAGTTTTTCTTACTGAAATTAAAAGATCTTTAGAGTTGAGCCAAATAAGTTAAACAAGAATTACTTTTAATTTTTCTTTGTTTTATATCATTTCGTTACAACATTTGATTAGTTCTCCATGTTTATTAAACAAATTTGACAAAAAAATTATCAATACTAAGTTGGTCAGCAACTCCTTTTCAGGAGATTAGCTAATATTAATTTATCATATTATAAATATTGTAGTCGCAAGTCATATCAAACCTGTTTCTTGTATCACCATTTTTCATTTTTCTTTTATTTTTTGAAAGACTAGCACCAGTTATTTTTCAACCTTTTCTTTGTCTCACAACATAAAGAGACATTAAAAAAATGTAAAAAAAATTGTTTTGATTTCCAGTACAAAAAGAATTACTACAAATTACGAAATAAAATGTAAAAAAAATTGTTTTGATTTCCAGTACAAAAAAAAATAACTATAAATTACGAAATTATAGAGGTTAATGTATGAGAGAATGAAGGAGATATGGTCACAAGATACAGCAATAAAAGTTATATCTTATAATAAAATTATCGATATTTATTTTTATAAATATTTTTTATATATATTCTCACAAAAAAAAAAAAGCAAAAAAAAAGAGAAAAATTTGACGCCAAACGCGGTGGCGACCAAACCCACCGCAAACAACCTTTCAGAAGAAACCATAATAAGAGAGAGAAAGAGAAACAATTCTACTGCATTTACTACCTCCACTACTCCCAATTTGAGCACCAATTTCCTATTTTTTAAAAAAAAATCGAAAAAAGTTTAAATTTCGAATACAAAGATCACCTCTTACTTAGTTTAGTTCGATCCATGGAGGGAGAGGATAAGAAACCCTCGCCCTCGTCGTCGTCGGCGGCGGCGGAGGCGGTGGTGGGGAGGGCGGCGGCGGCGGCGGAGGACGTCGCCGCGTTCTCCGAGTACCGGAGCCCTTACCGGAAGCAGCTGTTCGGGCTCTCGCGCCGCGTCCGGCTCCTCGCCCCGATGCTCGACGAGCTCGTCGATCGCCCCCGCCCGATCCCCGCCGCGGCGGCGGCGGCGGCCGGAACCCTAGAGCCGCTCGCGGAGGCGCTCGACGCGGCGAGGGAGCTCATGGGGTTCTGCGGCGAGGGGAGCAAGATCTTTTTGGTATGGTAAAGCTCGCGTTTTGGTTGGTTTTGTGGTAAAGCTCGCGTTTTGGTTGGTCTTGTTTCGATCTTTTGTTCGAATTTTTGGGGTTAGTTTCATTTGATAGTGAAGTCGCAGCTCTGGTTCACTTTGATTTCCTTTTGTTGCCGTGATCTCAGTTGAATTAGAAGCAACTTTACTGATAGTGATGATTTAGGTTTTCTAATTTATTCACTAATTTTGCTGTGTTTTGCATATTTTTGCAATTCTGATAACTAGTGTAGTTGAATTCGAAGTTTCGAACTATCCATGGTTTGTTGCACGCTATATGTAACAGCCCACGCCGGAGGAGATCGGCAGAGCGTAGGAGTAGGGGAGGGGAGTTGTGGTTAAGAGTATGTAACGACAGGATCTAGGGCAACCGAACTATAAGAGATCTGGGGAAATTCGGATTGGGTGGTCGGACGGCGGTTCCGGGTGAAGTGCAAGCGGATATGGATCCAACCCGTGATGCTAGTTGGGTATGAACGGCCCAAGAGAGCACGGCCCAAACCGGGAAGAGCGAACCCAGACTCAGCCCACGTACCAAGTAGGATTACTATAGTTTAATATAGTAATGAGAGAGTCATATTAGCTCTAGTAGGTCATTAGAGGCAGGCTATATAAGCCGAAAATGTAATTACAGGAGTATGCAATTTTAATACCAAGAATTTCTTCTTCCCCAAGCTCTCTTCTTCCCCAAACTCTCTATCTCTATCTCTATCTCTATCTCTATCTCTATCTCTATCTCTATCTCTATCTCTATCTTTATCCTCCAAACTCCCTCTTCCTCTCTCCTAATCTGTCACTAAACCCGCTCTATCCTTCCCTTATCTTACTCCCTTCGATCGGAAACGCTCAATTGGAATTACCATCATCCTTCTCGCCATCCGGCCTCAGAGAATTCTCATCCTCGGCGGTTGCGAGTCGTCCGGATATAACAATTTGGTATCAGAGCGGATCGATCCCAGGGCGATAAGCAGTCCAGTCGCAAGGCTGATTCCGATCCCTCGGATCGTAGAATTAGCAACGCGATAGAGGCCCGAGCTGCGGAGGCCGATCTGAGTCGGCATCCGACAAAGGGCCTCGCTGCAAGTCACAACGGGGCGCCTTGAGAAGAGAGAGAGTTGGCGGATCAACATCGAGAAAGAGCTGAGCCTAGCATCGAACACACGAGGGGCAACTGAGGAGTCAGCTCAAGATAGGGGCGAAGAAGAAGAATCGATTCAAATTCAATAGTAAGGCGTACCTGGAGGAGAGAGACATGGCTGAGGGCACTAGACTGAGGGATTTGAGTGAGCACATCAACTCCCTAGATGAAAGGCTACAACAGCTTACCACGGAATGCAACAATCGGATAGAGGAGAAACTGCAGCAACTCACTGTGAACTGCAACAAGCAGATTGGGAACCTCGCACAGCAGATAGACGAAATACAGCATGAAGGACAGCAGAGATACGAATCCCTCCAAATCGAAGCTGCCAGACGACACGAAATTATGCAACAAGAAGGAGCCAGACGTCACCAGCAATTGGTAGAGCTATTGGCAGCTCAGGCTACCAACCCCAGAGTGTCCAGTGGGCCTGCTCTAGAGCTCAGGGAGGGACTACCACCCGCATACACTAAGCCAAGCAGCAGCATACCTCGAAGACCGGACCGGGGGGGGATAGAGGGAAGGGCATATTACCGACCCCCCAGAGGGGATATGAAGAATCGGATGAGAGCCCAGTTCTAGCCAACCAACGAACACAGTATCGTATCCCGTTCCCTAAGCTTGAGTTTCCTGTTTTTAATGGAGAAGAATCAAGAGAGTGGGTGGATAAGTGTGAACAATACTTTAGTATTCATCAAATCCCAAACCAGCATTGGGTGGAAATTGCCACCATGCACTTCACGGGCAAGGCCCATAGATGGAAGCAGGGGTACTTGGTGGATAAACCTAACATCGCCTGGGAGGAACTGGTGGAGGCAGTATACAGGAGGTATGACGACACGGGAATGAGAAGACTGGTGAGAGAGTTCAACAAATTAGTACAAAACTAGTACAGTAGAGAAATATCAGGAGAGATTCGAGGACTTGAAGGCGAGAATGTTGTACCTCAACCCAACCTTAAGCGAGGATCACTTTATACAAAGCTACATTAGTGGACTCAAAGAGGAACTGGTGCCTTTCATAGATTTGTCGAATCCCACGACGCTCGAGGAAGTATATGAGCAAGCGAAGCTGCACGAGCAGGCCATCTCCATTATGTGGAGGAAGAGTAGAATGGGCAGTAGAACTATTGTCGGGCAGCAACCAGGATACAACACTCCTAAGACTCAGGGCCCAGGGCTCACTGCCTACAAGGAATCCAACTGGCAACCGAGCATCAGTCGACAAGTGTTCGAGCAAAGGAAGGCAGCCGGACTGTGCTACAAATGCGGTGAAAAGTTTCAGCCAGGGCACAAGTGTCAGATAAAGGCATTAAACTACCTAACGGCGGTCACGGATGCAGACGAGATTTTCGATGAATACCGCCTAAAAATAGAAGAGGACGAGACACAGGAGTACAAGCAAGAATCAGACACAGAGGTAGGAGAGGTGGGGATGTCTGTGCATGCCTTGAGTGGAGAGAACAAGTATGAAACCATAAAAATACAAGGCGAGGTAGGCAATAAAACTGTGGTGGTGTTGGTAGACACTGGGAGTACGCATAGTTTCATTGATTTTCAAGTGGCGAGGGAGGTGAAGGCTAACATTACGGCGGCATCCCCGCTGATTGTTACAGTGGCAAATGGCCACAAGATACTCAGTAAGCTGAAGTGCACCGACTTCAAGTGGACTATGCAAGGAGAGCCCTACCAAGCTGAGCTACGGGTAATCAGACTAGATGGGTCGAGCATTATCTTGGGAATCGATTGGCTGCGAACCTACGGAAAAGTCACCTTTGACTTTAGTGACAATTCGGTATCCATTGACAAGGAAGGCAAGTACACGACCCTTAAGGGAATTGTAGAGGGGTCCAGATTGAAGACAAGTAATGCGGAGCTCAAGGCCACTACTGCTATACAGTGGTACAAGGCAAGTGTAGAAGGGAATTGTTGTGCCATTGGCCATTACGTACCACCCGAGCTCAGAGAGGAAGAGACCACTGTACCAGCCGTGGTTCAAGGGGTGCTGGAACAGTACAGGGACGTCTTCAAGAAGCCCCAGGGAATGCCTCCGAGCCGATCGCAAGATCACAAAATTCCCTTGCTTTCCGGAGCCAACCCTGTCAACATCAGGCCTTACCGTTATACGCAGGAGCAGAAGGATGAGATGGAAAGGCAAATAAAAGAGATGCTACAAACCTCAATCATTCAGCCCACAACTAGCCCCTACGCATCTCCAGTCCTGCTGGTGAAGAAGAAGGATAACAGTTGGCGGTTTTGCGTGGACTACCGCCAGCTGAACAAGGCAACGGTGAAAGATAAATATCCGATACCTCTGATTGATGATTTACTCGACGAGCTCGAAGGGGCACACTACTTCTCAAAGATCGACCTGAGATCGGGCTACCATCAAGTAAGGATGTACCCTGAGGATGTGCACAAAACAGCGTTCCGAACTCACTCGGGCCACTACGAGTTCCTGGTGATGCCCTTCGGGCTAACCAACGCACCGGCGACGTTCCAGGCTATCATGAATGACATCTTTACACCCTACTTGCGAAGGTTTGTACTCGTATTTTTTGATGACATACTCATATACAGTGAAGGGTTGAAGGAGCATGCAGAGCATGTAAGGAAGGTCCTCGAGGTGCTACGGAAGAACCAACTGTATGCCAAAGAATCCAAATGCTACTTTGGGCAAGAGAAGGTGGAATATTTAGGGCACATCATTTCCAAGGAAGGGGTGGCCACGGATCCGAGCAAAATCGAGGCAATGAAAAGATGGCCCTTGCCGACCAGCTTGAAGGAGCTGAGGGGGTTCTTGGGATTGACAGGGTATTATCGGAAGTTTATTAAAGGATACGGGGGCATAAGCAAACCCCTCACAGAGTTACTAAAGAAGGACAAACTTTGGCTGGAATGAGCAAGCTATGGAGGCTTTTGAGAAGTTGAAGGAAGTAATGTCGACCGCTCCAGTTCTAGCTATGCCCAACTACTCGAAGCCCTTTACTATTGAGGTCGACGCTTGCGGATATGGAATAGGAGCTGTGCTTTCCCAGGAGGGGCGACCCATAGCCTATCTTAGCAAGGCAATTAGCCAAAGGAACCTAGGCCTGTCCACCTACGAAAAGGAGTTCTTGGCGATACTCCTAGCCGTGTCCAAGTGGAAGCACTACCTCAGCCCGAGACCGTTCATCATCAAGACGGACCACGAGAGTTTAAAATACTTGTTGGAACAACGGATAACTACGGCCATTCAGCAAAAAGGTATGCTCAAACTCATGGGGTTAGACTATAGCATCCAATACAAAAAGGGGAGGGAACACTTAGCAGCAGATGCCTTATCTAGGGTCAAGTTGGAAGAAGGGAGTGGCTGTGCGATCACCACCGCTGTACCGACTTGGGTCCAGGAGTTAACAGAGAGCTATGAGGGAGACGAACGCACCCAACAAATTATAGCAGAACTACTGCTGCACCCTGCGTCCCATCCCAACTACAGCTATCAACAAGGGGTACTTAAATGCAAAGGGAGGCTATGGGTGGGAGAGCGAGGCGAGTTAAGAAGAAGACTCGTAGACTTAATGCATGCATCATCACTAGGGGGACACTCTGGAATGAACCATACTTACAAGAGAACCAAGCAACTCTTTTTCTGGCCTGGAATGAAACAAGAGATAGAAGATCTGGTCAAGAATTGTGAGGTCTGCATCAAGAACAAGGTGGATGGAACTCCCTATGCTGGATTATTACAACCCTTAGCGATTCCGACACAAGCCTGGCAGGAAGTAAGTCTAGACTTCATTGAAGCCCTACCCAAATCAGAAGGCAAGGACACAATCCTGGTGATGGTGGATCGATTAACAAAGTATTCTCACTTTGTGGCGCTTACCCACCCCTATACCGCACAAGGAGTAGCAAGGATATTCTTCGATACAGTGTACAAGTTACATGGACTGCCCAAGGGGATCGTGTCGGATAGAGACAAAATCTTCACGAGCGAGGTATGGCAAGGCATATTCAAGTTGTTGGGTACTAAATTACAAATGAGTACTGCTTATCACCCCCAGACGGACGGGCAAACAGAGAGGGTTAATCGATGCCTGGAAACATATCTCCGTTGTATGTGTTTCCAGTACCCACACAAGTGGCATAGGTGGTTATCCCTGGCTGAGTGGTGGTACAATACTAACCACCACTCCTCCATCGGGATGACCCCTTTCCAGGCACTCTACGGCTATCCACCACCTGCTTACCCGTTGACCAATCTGGGAACTACAACCAACCCGACAGTGGAGGAGTGGAAGCAAGGCAGAGAGAAGCTGACCGGAATCTTAAGGGAGCGGCTCAAGGAGGCCCAGAATCGTATGAAGCAAAATGCGGATAGGCACAGAGTGGATAAGGAATACCAGGTGGGGGAGATGGTGTACCTAAAGTTGCAACCTTATCGGCAGAGTAGCGTAGCGGTTCGCCGACATCTTAAACTCACCTCGAAGTATTACGGACCATTCAAAATCCTGGAAAAGGTGGGGCCGGTGGCGTACAGGCTACAACTTCCGGAGGGATCCAAAGTCCACCCGGTGTTCCATGTGTCCTTATTGAAGAAAGGGATACCTGACAGCCAGCGAGCCATGCCATCTGTACCCCTCGCCGACGACGACGGGCGGCTGCTCGCTCAACCGGAAACAATCAAGGACAGACGCCTAATCAAGCGGGGCGACAAGGCGATAGCCCAGGTGCTAGTTAAATGGAGCAACTTGACCGACGAAGAAGCTACCTGGGAGGATTACTGGGCGGTCAAAGCTCAGTTTCCGGAGTTCGACCCTTGAGGACAAGGGTCTTTCCAAGGGGTGGGGAGTGTAACAGCCCACGCCGGAGGAGATCGGCAGAGCGTAGGAGTAGGGGAGGGGAGTTGTGGTTAAGAGTATGTAACGACAGGATCTAGGGCAACCGAACTATAAGAGATCTGGGGAAATTCGGATCGGGTGGTCGGACGGCGGTTCCGGGTGAAGTGCAAGCGGATATGGATCCAACCCGTGATGCTAGTTGGGTATGAACGGCCCAAGAGAGCACGGCCCAAACCGGGAAGAGCGAACCCAGACTCAGCCCACGTACCAAGTAGGATTACTATAGTTTAATATAGTAATGAGAGAGTCATATTAGCTCTAGTAGGTCATTAGAGGCAGGCTATATAAGCCGAAAATGTAATTACAGGAGTATGCAATTTTAATACCAAGAATTTCTTCTTCCCCAAGCTCTCTTCTTCCCCAAACTCTCTATCTCTATCTCTATCTCTATCTCTATCTCTATCTCTATCTTTATCCTCCAAACTCCCTCTTCCTCTCTCCTAATCTGTCACTAAACCCGCTCTATCCTTCCCTTATCTTACTCCCTTCGATCGGAAACGCTCAATTGGAATTACCATCATCCTTCTCGCCATCCGGCCTCAGAGAATTCTCATCCTCGGCGGTTGCGAGTCGTCCGGATATAACACTATACTGTATTTTGCTCAGATTTTTTTTGAATTAAGTGTATTGGTTATGTGAATTCTCAGAAGCTGGTAGATTCTGGTTAATGTCCATTTACACGGATAAACTATTGTTGTAATTTTGTTTGTGCATCTATGTGCAGAGGAAAATGAATATTCCGAAGTATCTAACTTGAGTTATTGACTCGTTCTCTTTCGAATAAATTGTAGAGATGTAGGCTTAAGAATAGTACATCAGGGTTTATTTGTTTACACTTTAAGATTAAGATAATCAGGGATCTTAAGTAATGACTTTTCCTTAACAATATTAGGATCAAATTCTGAAAATTTTCTGTCGCCAACCAAGACAATTGTCCTCCGGTAACTGCTTGGAAGAAAATTTATTTGTACCTGGAGGTCCTGGATTTTATTATGGTTGCTTTTCGCGTAAATGTCATCAAAGTATGTGACTTGCTCTAACTGTAAGTTTGCAAGCAAATGATCGGAACATTGTGGCAATCAAGTAGCAGTTCATTGTACTGCCCGTTCCAACTTCTTTCTTTCTATCTATCTCTCTCTGTTTCCACTCTTTAATCTTTAGTGCCCTGGTATGATAATGGAGATACTTTATTTTACGTGTGGAACAATATGGCAAAAGGGATTCATCTGCTAACTTTTGCACACTCGCTTGTAAGAATGCACCCAATGTAGTGTTCATCCAGAAGATAGGGAAAGGATCTCTTTCTCTTTCCTTTTGTGTAACTCAATATTTGTTTCCAATGGAGAAAACTTATCGTTATATTTTTGACTGATGATGATACTTTGATGGTATTTGTTCATAGACAGTTTTCTGAATCCCTTCAGATTTGTGAACCTCTTAATATCCGTTTCATTTGAAAATTTTGAAGATTCTGAATGTTAACCTGAATATAAGAGAAATAAAAATGCCATAGCATTTCGTAATGTTTTCCACGCTTGATTCGGCTTGTTGATGCTTTTGTGTCTACTTCTTTTATCATTTCCTTGGGCTTAATATGTTGAATGACTATCATTTCTTTTGGTTTCTTAAACAACCTAGAAGTACTCTTAGATCACCAAGCATGGCGTAATGTCATATTCTTTGGTTTAAACTATTCACACTTGCAGTGTATGCAGTCTCAAACTCAACGTATGTCACTTATTATACTTTAATATATCATCTTCCTCTTTATCACCTTTTGTACTCTTAATGAGTGACTAGATTCACTCTCAGAGAAAAATAACATGGCTATTTGTACAAAATTTTTGAAATTACAGTTTGCTTTGATGTGTCGGCTTGACTTAGGGAAGTGCAATTTTATTTTCCTTCCCTAATCTTTTCCTCTTATCATTTGCAGGTCCTTGAGAAAGACACCGTAATGAAAAGGTTTCAGGAAGTATCTTCTCAGATAGAACAAGCTTTGGGTGGAATTTCTTTTGACAATCTTGACATATCAGATGAAGTTAGAGAACAGGTAAGTAACTTACGACTATCTCTTTAAAGTCTCTATAGACATTACTCTTCCTTAAATTTAGATCATTAATCTCTTTTGGCACATTCTCAAAAGTACTTCATCATTCTTTTCTTTTCTTGAAGATAAGAGTTCTCTGTTAATTCCTTGATATGTCAGTATCTAACTGAGAGATGTTTTAACAGGTTGAGCTTGTGCACGCTCAACTAAAGAGAGCCAAAGAACGAACTGATATGCCAGATTCAGAGCTTCATACTGAGTTATTGTCCCTATATAACAGGACCAAGGAGGTCAACATAGACCCGTTGATCCTTGAAAGATTATCAGAAAAGCTACACCTGACTACAATTGCTGATCTCAAACAAGAATCGCTAGCTTTGCATGAGATGGTAATTGCCAGTGGTGGCGGTGATCCGGGAGAGCAGATTGAGAAGATGTCGATGCTGCTAAAAAAGATCAAGGATTTCGTCCAGACACAAGACCCTGAAATGGGCAGTGTAGCAAATCCGAGATCTCTGCTTCTTGATAGGAAGCAAAAAACTTCAGTAATTCCAGATGACTTCCGCTGTCCAATATCCCTGGATTTGATGAAAGATCCAGTAATTGTGGCCACTGGTCAGGTAACTTTTAATTTAAATAAAAGCATAAAGACCTTACCTGAAGTATAGCTGATTTTGATAGGGCATCTACACATTTAAAGCTTTGATTCTACTACCTAACCTTACAAGTTGACAATTTGTTTGATTTATCTGGTTCACCATCAAAACTTAATAGTATTCTTAAATTTTTTTTTAGCAGAATATTGTAAAACCTAATCACGTATTCTGTCACTTATGGAAGTTTTTATCTCTATTTTGACGGAAACCGTTAAGTTCCAACAAAATTTGCCGGGAATTTTGGAAATCAAAAGTAATGGAAGTTGAGGTAGTAAACTCAGTACTTATGAAAGTTTAGGTATCCATGTTACTATACACTGTAAATTCACGTAAATTCTATAAGTTTTTTACCTTCTATTTATGGTAATCTTGGTATTTAGAGGTATTAAGCAGTGTACTATGATTCATCTTTCAAATTTTTTAGCTATTTTTTTGTCCACCCAGACATATGAGAGAGCATGCATTGACAAGTGGCTAGCTTCAGGGCACAACACATGCCCAACCACGCAACAAAAGCTTGTTCACACATCATTGACTCCAAACTATGTTTTAAGAAGTCTCATCGCTCAATGGTGTGAAGCGAATGGTATTGAACCGCCCAAGCGACCTTGCCAACCTAGTAATCCTACCTCTTCATCATGCTCCTCAAAAGAACATGCTAATATACATGCCCTTCTCCGTAAGTTATCTTCTCCGAGCCCCGACGACCAGCGATCAGCTTCTGGGGAGCTGCGTCTCCTGGCGAAGCGCAACGCCGACAACCGCATCTGTATAGCCGAGGCTGGTGCAATCCCCTTTCTGATAAATCTACTCTACACCACCGACTTACGGATCCAGGTGTGAAAGAATTTTCTTTCTTTTACGAATGTAAGCTGCTAGAAGACATTGTTTTAATATTTTATGTACTAAACACCAGGAACATGCTGTTACTGCCCTTTTGAATCTCTCTATCCATGAAGACAACAAGGCGGGCATAGTTTCTTCAGGGGCCGTGCCAGGCATTGTCAACGTATTGAAAAGCGGCAGTATGGAAGCACGGGAGAATGCCGCTGCCACTCTCTTTAGCCTTTCAGTGGTGGATGAATATAAGATAAGAATCGGGGAATTGGGGGCCATACCGGCCCTCGTGTCGTTACTAAGCGAAGGCACTCAGCGTGGGAAAAAGGATGCAGCAACTGCCCTTTTTAACTTGTCCATATATCAAGGGAATAAGGGGAAAGCGGTTCGAGCTGGTGTTGTCCCACTAATAATGGGGCTATTGACTGATCCATTGGGTGGCATGGTGGAAGAGGCTGCGGCACTGCTGGCAGTGCTGGCAAGCCACCCAGAGGGGAAGACGGCAATTGGGGAGGCTGAGGCCGTGCCAGTGCTTGTAGAGATGATTGGAATGGGGTCAGCAAGGAGTAGAGAGAATGCGGCTGCTGTTCTTTTACATCTTTGCTCTGGGGAGCAGCAACTCAATTATTTAACTCAGGCACAGGAGTGTGGGGTGATGGGATCACTAAGGGAGCTAGCAGTGAATGGCACGGCGAGGGGAAAGAGGAAGGCGGTGCAGTTGCTTGAACGAGTGAGCCGGTTCGTGATACAGCAGCAAGAGGAACAGGCTCAAATTTTGGCTTTGGCTCAAGCTGCGGCTCAGTTCGATGTCCATGATCAAGTTGAACATGCAGAGCATCCATCTTCAGCAGTTCTTATTGATCGGTAACATTTGTTTCGTCGCATTGTTTGTACACATTCTTCCTTGTGGTTAGGAGGTTTGATCTCAAGATAAGGTGATAACCTACCTGCTCTTTAAGATGTACTTTTCCTCTGTGTTCAAGTTGGAATGTGCTATATGCATTCTTGAATAGAGGTGCCAATGGTTGTCCATCGGCTGGGTTTGGAGTGTAACGTACACAAGTTGTGGTGGCGTATATTTAGTTGGGAGTACTATATGTTTATTGAACGGTTATGTAGCTAGAATTGTTAAACATCTTTGTGAAAGCAATTATTTGTGTTCTGTTATGTGAGTTGGATAGAATCCCTTTGGGATGTGGCTAATGTGGATAATTCTACTGTTAATTGAATTACAACAAATTAGATTCTATCACAGGGTCAGTAGACACATGTACCGGCACTCTTTTCTGAGGGATTAACTTAAGCAATCTTCTAGGTATTTTCTTATTAGACTGATCGTTTAACACACCGCATACGATGTCTCTTCAGGTAAATTTAAAATCACAGCCTTTTCCTTTTTCCCTTTTCCATTGCATATTCTTTGTTCCTCAATTGCATTAATTGGTCCTTCAATGTTGACGCAAGCGGGCTACTAATGTGATATTATCTTAGGTACTGTTCACTTACCGGAGATTCATATTGGCTTGTTGAAGTAAGGTTGCTAGCAACGGGTGGCAGATCTATCAGTGGAATAGCAATGCAGATTTTACAGATTTTCAGGTAAAATCTGTAACTTTGAGTTTGGTTTTACTCCTCTCTTTTTTTGTGAACTTTTTTCTGTTTCGAAGAATGTAATTACAATTGTGTATGCTGCTGTTTTGAAATATATATGTGTAGTAATTGCTATATATCCTCGTTAAATGGTAGCACAACTTAAGGGGCATTCTCCTACTTTAACGAGACCCAGCAGCCGAATTGTTTTTCTCCAGCTCATGAAACCAATTAGATAGCGAAATAAACAAAACAATAAATAAAGATAGATTAAAAAATAATAAAAGCCAGTACATACATAGTCTTTCTAAATGGTTTGTGACCAATAGCAATCATAATCTCTAGGGTTCTTTCTTTTTTTTTTTCTGTGAAAGATTTGGTTAGTATCAGTAGGAAGTGACGGTACGAGGTGGATAATGAGTATAACAGAAGTGTGGCTTTTTGACTCAGGTGACCGAGGCTTCTTAGAGAGAAAAAGAGAGCTCCATTATCCATTTAAGCAGCTTCATTTTCCATGTAAGTAGTCGAAACCTCTCCCTTTTTTATTAAAAATGCTATTGTATACTAAAAAGTTGGGTGTAAATCTTACCTCCACTTCTTTTGGATTTTTAATATTAACAAAAAAGATGGATAAGATTAAAGTGAAAAACATGACAGCGTGTAAGATTTACATTCACTTTTTGAAAGTACAAATAGTATTTCTCTTTATGTATAATGATATACTACTTGGTCTTATTATAATTGTGAAATCTAACTAGGTAGTGACTCTCCTTTGTAAGGTTTTATTATTATGATATTGTATTATGATATTTCTTCTTTTTTCTCATACTGAGATCTCTGTAGTGAGGATTAACTAAAAGTTGATGAATATTACGAGTGAGTAGAAATGCTTACGTATAAAGTTACTCGAGGAATATGCTTTGAAATTTATCAGGAATGCAATATAATTCTGAAAATTCCCAACATAAAGTTTGAACAGATTCAATCTTAGGTAACATCCAAGTTTCAATTCTGTTATCTAAGTGTGCTTTTCTGCAGCTATTCTGTGTTCCAGTGCCTACTCTGATGCCTATGGAATATAGATAGGGATCATTTATTCTTAGGACTTGTCGGTTTTGAGCTTTTCCTTAAGCACTGTTTGATTAGTGCTGCTCAAAAATCACTTTAATGGTTATTAAAATACATTCAATTATTTCTCACCTTTTTTGACGAACGACTAATTGTCATTCTTAACGTGGAAATGCTATTTCAGAAGCTAGGCTAAGCTATTTTTCCTGTCGACAATGTGTAGGTCCCAATACCTTGGAACTCCTCTTCTTCCCTAATAACCAGTATATATTAAATTCAAGGGTTAAATGCATATAGGTCCTTGTAAATATAGTGAATATCAAATATATTCCTGCAAAGTTTAACTTTTGCAAAATATTTCTACAAAAGTCCTAACCATTGCAGATGTGTCCCTGTGGTTTGTTGCTGTTAGAGAACTGTTTATTTTTTAACAGTGAATGTGTGAAATGACGTTTTTGCCCTCACAAAAATGTCCCTCCAAAAGTACGAAGAAGAAGAAGAACAAGAAGGGGGCGGCGGCCGGCGGCCGGCGGCGGTGCTCCCCCCCTCGTGGCGGCTTCCCTCCATCCCTCAACGAAATGGAGGAGGTGTGGTCGTGGATCGCCTCGCTCCTCTCGTCCCCGTCGTGGCCTTCGTCCCACGTCCTCGCCGCCTCCGACCACCATTCCATCCTTCTCCTCGCCGAGCGCGCCATCCCCACCACCACCACCACCACCACCCTCCCCGCATCCTCTGGGCGGCAGAGTGCGGCAGCAGGTGGACGAGGAGGCCGATCGCTGATGGGCGGCGGTGGGCGGTGGGCGGCGGTGGGCGGTGGCTCCTCCTGCAGATGGGCCTCGCAGGCAACGACGTCGACGCGAAGGACGCCGTCGACGGCAACGACGACGCCGCCGCCGTTCCGATCAGCCCGCGCCGTTCCGATCGAGGGAAAAGAAAGAGAAAGAGCAAGAGGAAGGGGATGAGGGCAAAATCGTCAATTCACCTTATTGGTTAACCATGATTAAGTATTTTAACTGTGGTTAACTTAGTTTTTCTAACAGAGTATAACGGTAGGGATGTTTTTGCAGACGGCAGGACTTTTGCAGGAATATTTTTACAAAGTTGAAATTTGAAAGGATATATTTGCTATTCAGTATATTTGTGGGGACATATATGCAATTAACCCTAAATTCAAACCTGGGAGTTTGAGGCCCAAATTTGGAGACACACACCTACAGGATGGTATATATCTATTTCTATTTCTAAATCAATTTCATTAAGTTGAATCAAACACTATAAATTTGCTAGTTGTGAACATCACAATCATCAGATATATATCCTCCAACTCCCCATGTCATAGTGTTTGAAGGAGTAGAGTAACAAAAATATCTTCACTGAGAAAGTACCACTACTATACTACTGGTACAAAAAGCTTGCACATTCCTAGTTAAAAACCAACTCTGGTGAAAGGGGCTCATCAGAGTCCCCCAGTATGTGATGTGAGGGAGCTTAGCAATCATCCCCATCACCAAAGATTCCACAGTCAAATCTGCTGCGACATGTCTAGGACAGCAGCATCAAAGCCTATCTAATCCCATCCATTTCCCTAAAGCCTGAGAGAGCTCTAGAAGTACTCAAAAAGCACAAAAAAAACACACACACACACAAACTTTAGAAAAAATAAAATAAAAATCTGAATCTATTATATATATAACAAATATGAGGAAGATGTAAAGATATAAGAAGTTTAATTAGTATTCTCCCAGATCCATTAAAGTTTGAAAGGTTACCAAGTAGGAGTAGAGTAAAATGATTGATGCATGATTCCAATCAAGTGTGTAATTAACCATTGGAACCTTTTTATCTTTCATGGGAATTGTGCTTCAACTAGCTGTACTAGACACCCCCAAAAAAAAAAAAAAAAAAAAAAAAAAACATTGTGTTAATTTCGTTCTTTGCTAAGTCGAGAGAAATCAAAGAAGAAAATTATTATTTATAAGCCTCAATCCGATAGAAATAAGATTAAAACGTAACTTAAGTACGAGACATGCATGCTTTTATAAGAATTGTGTCTGTTTGCGCTGAGTTGCTCTGTTAAGTATTAATCGTATCATAACATTCTAAGCGCTTCTAAATCACATCTTATCCTGTCAAGAGCAGTAATAAATTAGTTTAAAGAACAGTACTGCATGCTAACTTAGAAACTGATCAATCTGGGTATCATGTACAGAATTGGTGCAGAGATTGATCTGCATGTATTTACAAACGACAACATTGTACTTGCTAACCAAGTACACAGAAACTGAGCAGCATGGAATTTCTGCTCCTTGGTGCGAAAAGAATAAGAATCCAGTAAGTTGCTGGAGAACACAAACCCTAGGGAGTGTGGACAAACAAGATTTACTGTAGAGATATTGTGAAAGGACATTGAAGAGGGAAGGGGTAGGGGTGTGTGATTGTGCTACTAATTAGACCCTCCCACAGATCCCCTCAGTTGTTTGTCTTGTGTTAGTACTACTCTCGCCTCAATCATTGGGATCCAGCCCAAATTCCATAACGAAAGAAAACAAAAGGTTGTGCCAAGTTTTGGAACCATGAAACTTATAATCGAATTAGATCAAAAGAGAAAAAAAAAAAAAAAAAAAAAAAAACTTATAGTACATTGTTATCTTGTTAACATAAAAGGGTTTTTTTTCTTTTCTTTTCAAGCTTGATACGTCGCCGATCTATTTACTGATAAAGATACTCAACATTCATACGAACAAAACCTATCGTATCTAGCACAGTTGGCTAAGTATTTGATGGTTGGTACGTACCCGAGGTTCAAAGTAAGTTCAAAGCCTAGTTGCTTCATATTTAAAATCGAGTTCATTTTTTTTTTTAAAAAAATGAACGAAATAGTTAGCTTTGCTAACTTTCTGCCTAAAAAAAAGGTTTAAAACATTAATTCATATGAGGAAACGGGCAAGGAAAAGATTTATAGATTACTGGCCTAACCTAACCATGCACATAATATATAACAAAGACAAATATAGATTGAGTTCTCCTAATTACATAAGGTTCCGAGAAGAAAATGATCAAGTTGTTAACACTAAACTCATTATATTATAGTGATTTATAACTTAAGAATAATATATATATAGTTTGTTACCTATAAACCTGTTTCACTCTATCACAAATTATAAATTTCCTACCTTTTTCTTGGGAACAATATTGATTAATTAACTCGACATGTACACTACATACTTTGGTGCAGCAGTTGAAAGAATAATTCTACATTACTGTTACCTATTCCCTAATTACCTCTTTTAAAAAGAAAAAGATTATTAATTAAGTTGGGAGTAACCTCACCAATAGCCTACATGTAATTAAGATAACAAGATTTGAGCAGCTTGCAAGTGCAAATTCCGCGCGATTGAATCAAACTAAGCAAATAATTTGTAGTTGCACCAATCTCAACTATACAATCAAATAGAATATTCACAGATTAGCATTTACATACTTAACTGCATGTATTTCTAGTTATTCAAGTCAATTGCATTCCAGCCAAACAATTAAACCCTTTAGTTGATATTATTTTTCTCAACTTACTAATGGAGCTAGTCCTACTAAAATTAAACCCCAAAAAAGGGCAAAAGAGAAAGAGTAATTCCCATTGCCAAACTTGTAGTTGGTCATGAAATTTTGATGTAGATTACTTCATTAAACTAACCACTAGTGAGATACTAATCATGGAGAACCCCATCTATGTATCATAATTAAGCTACCTTTTTTGGACGTTCTTATGTACGTTGTTAACTATAT
This sequence comes from Puya raimondii, assembly GCA_016920855.1. Classification (NCBI taxonomy): domain Eukaryota; kingdom Viridiplantae; phylum Streptophyta; class Magnoliopsida; order Poales; family Bromeliaceae; genus Puya; species Puya raimondii. The sequence goes on from JABWPP010000049.1 coordinate 68,221,302, forward strand.
TTAACATGACGAGCTCAATTCACATTATGGAGACCATAGTTTAAAAAGGGTGAGAGAGAGAGAGAGATCCCTCTCACTAAGCATTAACATAGTATATGGAACATGCCATAGCATCTTGGGTTCTAATATATTGGTGAGGTGTGAATATATAGATCACATACGCACTCATACACACACACGGTTATGGCCATGATTGAGCTCATGTGATGCAACGTGACCGAGCCCCAGCATGGAATCTCTTGTTACAGGGCCCATCTCACCATCTTTTTCCTGTTTCAGCTCTGTGTGTGTGTGTGTGTGTGTGTGTGAGAGAGAGAGAGAGAGAGAGAGAGAGAGAGAGAGAGAGAGAGAGAGAGAGAGAGAGAGAGAGAGAAGGCCCCCAACACAAATGACTCCTCCGACCCCATTCAAATAAAGTTAAAGCTGCTCTCTCTCTCTCTCTCTCTCTCTCTCTCTCTTCTTGAGCTAGGGTGGCAAATGGATATTAGATATTAGGGTTTTTTATTGAGTAGAATAAAAACTATAGTAAGTTTTTGGGGCCCAGATGGACCTGTTGTTTAGAGCGAATCTGATTCCCTGACCCCGAGTTGATGATCTCGAGATTGGGTCCCAAAAAGGACTAGCCCGTAATTTAGTGGGTCGGATTTGTGTCCACGTACAAAAGTCTTTCTCTCTCCCTCTCTCACATAAAAAAAAAGTTTAGAATACAGCAGTTATATTGCTGATGTGATGTCCCAAATCAATCAAATAACCCCCCCTCCCCGTAGGTCACCCATTCCATCATAATTTTTAAAAAAATATTTTTATTATATTTTTCTCTCAAAAAAAGAGATGTGATTAGCTGGATATAGACGATGTGGTGTAACTGCTACATATTAGACTTTCTCCTCTCTCTCTCTCTCTCACACACTCGAGAGAAATAATTAAATGGACATGGTCCACCATGTAAACCATGAATTGCCTTGTAGAGATGGGTCATGAGTACCTACTTTTAAATAATTTGACCTTCTAACAGGCCTAAGAAGTGAGATTTGAATTTATCTTAATGAGCCAAGCATGCATGATTCAATTTTGGATCCATACTTAATATGATGTCATGCATGTGAGATAACTATTTTTTTGTTGTTGAAAGTTTAGCTAATTGATAATGATGTTTTTATTGTCATATCTTTAACATTCCATCCATAACTCTTACAAATTTTTTAAAAAATATTACTTTAAATGACAAGAACTAAAAGTAAAAGAAAAATTAATAGCAAATCACTAGAAGTTCACAACTAATGTGGTGGACCATGTGCACAAAATCTCCACACAATCCTTCTCTCACAGCCTCTCTCTCTCTCTCTCTCTCTAACTCTCATTTCCCTGCATGCATCCCCACAATTTAACTTCTAATAACCATGCGCACTTCCCCAGTAACCTCCCCTCCTTTCAAGGAACATCCTATGGATTGAACCCATCTCCAGTACTAGTGTAGTACTATTTACTAGATCTCTCTCTCTCTCTCTACTAGGCTTCTATTTCTATATATAATAACATATATATATATATATATCTTAATAATAAAAAACATATGGCATTTTTTTTATTTGATCATCATCTGCTAAGGGATAACAGTACCAGAAGGGGTTCTCACACTACTCTCTCTCTCTCTCTCTCTTTTTACGTGGGCTGAGGCTGTGGTTGCTTTATTCTCCTCCAGGAGGGGGGGGGGTAGGGAGACTGCATTGGACTTTGAGAAAGCAGACGAAAACCTAGATTCCCTCAGACAGGGACAGGTAAACCAACAGGGACCTTCTGGGGATTTCACCTTTTCCTTTCCCTCACTGTGTTCTCATTCATTTGCTTCACTACCCCTCCTCTCTCCCTCTCTCTCTCTCTCTACCTCTCTCTCTCTCTCTCTCTCTCTCTCTCTCTCACACACACCCTTTTGCTTTTTTCCTTGTTTGTCTCAGTGCATGTGTGTCCTTGCACATCACTGTGGCATTAGTCTTAGGTTTTATTCTAACCAACTGGGTTTTTTCCTTTTTCTTTCTTTTTTATTTTCTTTTGCGCGGGATAGAGAGAGAGAGATATACGCGTGCATAGATTTTAGTGAGATCTTGGACTCACTCACTCACTCTCTCTCTCTCTCTCTCTCTCTCTCTCTCTCTCTCTCTCTCTCTCTCTCTCTCTCTCTCTCTCTCTCTCTCTCTCTCTCTACTTCTTTTCTTCTTCTTCTTCTTCTTCTTCTTCTTCTTCTTCTTCTTCTTCTTCTTCTTCTTATTAAGTTATTACATAGAAATGTGAGCTTGTTGAAGCTAGCCCTATGGGTTAATAGAGATAAAAATATTATTAACCATAGAGGATTCATCTGATTCGAGGCATAAATTGCAGCAAATCTCTAACAGAATATGCCCATATAAAGTGCATGTCTCTTTGTCTCTCACATGTATGTGTGTTTGGGTGGAATGTGGTCATTACATTTGTGAAGCTATGGGAATTGTTATAGAGAATTATATATTGAGGGAGTAGAGCATTACCATTACGTACGTAGTCGAACAATTAATTAGTAACTAACTGGCTTGGTAACTTTTTTACGGGATATATATATATATATATTATAATTAACTTCGTCTTTTGGTTCAAAAGATTATGATTTTTAATAATATCAATTAAATAACACATTCAAGATTAGAAGAATCTGATGATGTATAAACTATTTACTATAGGCGTCGTACAGCTTAGATCTAAACCAAATTAAAATCCAAGTGAAAATTGAAACTTCCATGTGACAGTCAATGACAGTTCTCAAAACCCTAGAAAATTAAAAGGCAGCTTCGATACAAGTGAAAAAAAAAAAAAAAACCCTTCGAGTAAAACTAAGGAGATTGCTATTCCTGTGACTTCCCTTGAGATCTATGCTACTCAACATTCAATGTGGATAAAACATGGTAGATAAGATAACAAAAGGAAACCTTTGAATGTTGATATAAGTGCATAAGAAACCTAGTTAAAATACCCTACACATGAACTATATGAATAGAAAATTGGATCATTATGATTGTTCTATCATACTATCTCTGACAAGAGAAGCAATAATTCTCTAGAGCTTATGCTGCATTAATGATAGTTCAAGTAAATGCTCTACTACATATAAGACCCATGCAAATCTATGCAACTGTTCCTATTTTAAACTAATACTAGTGTTTAAATTAAATAATCGATTTACGGGTACATGCATAAACCTACAGAGAGAGGAGAGAGAGTATATGAATACAAATAGCTATTCTTACACCATGAAATTGAGAAGATCATGCAATCAAGTACCTAAAGCTAGCTAGCTAGACCTCTATATCTACTAAGTATTCCAAGTACACCAGCTACTCATATTCTTATCTTCTCGGTGAAGCTAAATGAAGCATCATGATTCCAATATAATTATTGATGTTATGTATATATATTCCCAAAGATATAGAATAGTTGACCACCCATATGAATGTTGTGTTGTATTTCCTCACACTCAAGAAAAGAATGTAGTTGATTTCCTTTATATGGAGATACTGATGCTTGGACCAAGCACAGCACACTTGAACTGATCGAGCAGCTGCTTTAAACCAAAAGAAGAAAACAGTGACACATATTCGTATCAGGTGTTTCAATGCTCAAATTTATGCAAAGATGAATGTGAAATGAATATACCACGATTACAACTAATTTGAAGGACAAATTCTTTACATACGTAGTGCTCGAGGTTAACTTAGTTATAAGATGATACTCATTGCAAATGAAGTAGAAATACATGCATTGTTCTTGTTCGTTGCTAACAACTAACTCTTCAAGTCAGAGACTCATCACCCATTAACTCATGAACCATTGCCATCACCATACTATAGCATACAAAAATAAAAATAAAAATAAAAGAAGAAGAAGAAGAAGAAGAAGAAGAAGAAGAAGAAGAAGAAGAAGAAGAAGAAGAAGAAGAAGAAGAAGAAGAAGAAGAAGATAAGACACTAGATTGCCAATAAATCTAAGAAAAGAAACTTGCCTACAATTTCTATCATCGTTTTCGGTAGCCCTTCACCAGTAGATTAAAGGTGTTGCAGTAACCAAGTTCGTGCTTCTTCCTCTTCTACTTAAGTAGTTAAATTCCTTGAATTCCTTCCCTTTGAAGCCATAGCAAAAATTGAGCTTCGTAGCGTGAGGCTACTGCATGTGAAAACTATCGAACATGGTGAAACTAGATCACAAGATATTCCCCGACGACGAAGAGTTGAATCCGGAGAGATCTGATGTCCACCCGCCACCGCCACCACTACCGCCACTACCGCCGCCGCCGCCGCCGCCGCCGCCACCTCCTCCCCAGTATTGGTCATTTCCCGGAACACCCAAGTATTGTCGCTGTAAGCTTAGTCCATGCGAGTTATCTTCCATTTTCACTGAAGCCAGTTGCGAGGCAAGGCCGGAGCTTGATATCTTCGGAAGCACGTGAGTGCCGAAACCGTCATTCCCGCCTTCTCCGTCGAAAGGATAAAGTCCCGGAATTGTGAGGGACGGCGGGGCCGGCGGAGGCGGCGGCGGCTCCACTCCTCCGAAGAAAGGGAACTGCTGGATTTGCTGCAGCCTCCAGTGCTCTAACCCGACAGCCGAGCTGCTTCCGATGTGATAATCTACGGGTTCGAGCTGTTGGATTCCGCTAAAGGCGAGCCCTAAGTTCGATGCGCCGCCGGTGTACTCAGCTAGCGAGTGCAAAGAGGCCATGAAGGGCAGTTGTGTCGGCGGCGGCGGCATGGTGGTTGGGATGTTTGCACCGCCACCGCCTGCAGCTGTGGAGGAAGAGGAGGACGTGCCGCCGATATGGCGGTCGGCAGCGGACGCCGAGGCGGATTTCGAGGAGCCTCCGGAGGAGGACTTGCTCCGCTTGTTGCGTCGGCAGCCGCCGCCAACGGGGACGTTGCGGAGGGTGCCGCCGCGGGTCCAGTAGCGGCGGCAGGTCTTGCAGAAGTAGCGCGGCTGCGAGAGGGAGTAGTTGTTGAAGTAGCAGAACTTGGTGTTGGTCGAATCGCACCGCGGGCACTTGAGCGCCGGCTCCGGCTGGGGGATCTTCGCGAGACGAGCGCGGTCCGCCATCGAACCGGGCCGGGCAGGGCCCCCGGCCGCAGCCGCCATGCTCGCGGCCTCAGGGCGTGGCGCGGCCTGCAGACCCGGCGGAAGCTGGTGAGCTACGTCAGAAAGGCTGCCACCGCCGCCGACGCCGCCGCTTGCGCTCTGGTGCTGCTGGTGTGATTGTTGCTGTATTAGCAAAAATATTCCACCAAAAAAAAAAGAGGATTGAAATTAATGGTATATTCAAGAAGATTTAGGAAAAAGGGTAAGAATATCTTCTTTTTTTTTCCACCTCTCCTTCCTTTAAATTTGCTTTTTTGGTGAATAAGATAAATATAGGAGAAGAAGAGGAAAGGGAAGAAGTGGAAGAGGAGGAGGAGGAGGAGGAGAAGAGACTCACCTGGTTCCAGTTTGGTGGATCTAAGTAAACTGGAACTGAAGAAAAAACCATAGTGTTTTTCTTTTCTTTTCCCCCCTTAGCTTCTTCCTCTTTCTGATTAGATTCTTTAAGGGTTATGGTGGAGAGATGGTGGAGAATCACATCCAGAAGCAGTTCCTTTGAGAGAGAGAGAGAGAGAGAAGAGGAAAGGAGGGAGGGATTTCTTCTTTTTAGCTCTTGGTGGCTTTTATATAATAAATGGTAGGGTTGGCTAAATAGGTGGTGAGTGGAAGAAATTCCTTAGCCTGGAAGGCTTTAACTATTTAAGCTTCTAAATAGTGTTGCTGAGAGAGAAGCACCCCAGGAGCTTTAGTGGCCTCTCATGAACTGGAAAAGTTGGAGAATAGAAGAGAGGCCGGGGCATGCATGGAAACCCTAGCTAATGTATTATTATGTGAAGGGAAAGGGAAAATACATGATAGTACAGAAATAATTAAAGCAAGGTTTACATGTAGGTAAAGAAGGGGAAAAGTTGGTTTTGTTGTCTATATATATGTCAATTATTTATTTGTTTTGCATGGAATAACATTAATGGAGAGTACATGCAATCCTGTGTAGTTTTTAATTGATAACTTAATCATTTCTCTGTTTAAATTAAAGTTTATTTTCTACATGACGGTTTTTATCATAGTTAAAAAATATTTTTTCACTAAAATAGTCTCACATAATTTACTTTCGACAAGTAATGTGGCAAGTTTTACTGGTTTTATTTGATTAAATAAGTACCTTTATACTAGTTTTATTTGATTAAATAAAGTGCCTTTATGCTTATGACTTGCATCAATTTTTTTAATAGAGAATTGCATCATTTGTGCGCCAAGCATCTAATTGAAGCTTTTATTTCAGAATATTAAGAAACATTTATAGAATGCATAAGCAAAGTATTTCTTTTAATAGCTGTCAATTTTCTGTGAACAAATTAATTATCTTTTTTGTGGATTATCGCACTAACTATTTATTATTTTTTTTTTGTATCAGAATGTTAATTAGAAATTGTAGAGTGTACATATAAGCAAGTATATATGTAAAACAATACTCTAATTCACGATTTTCTATATATATATATATATATATATATATATATATATATATATATATATATATATATATATATATATATTTTAATCTGATGGTCACTACTCTTTCTAGACTCTTTGGAAGATGAGATGATTCACTAGGATAATGCCTATAAAAGTGGGGAGTATTGTATTGGTAGGTCACGATCCTGGAATGGAATAGTTTGCAACAGCAGCTTTATATATTAATTTAGTTCATGGATTTGTCCAAAGGATCGAAAAATAATCTTAATTGGATTTTTAAATTATGCTTTCACAAACTGTACATATAACACCAAAGGACAGGATACAAAGTACAAATGGCTCAAGCTAGGTTATGATTAAGTAGGGTTCTCTGATCCAAGGGTTGCTCCTTAATTGAGAAGCAAGTTGGATTTGAAAAAGGGTTCTAATTAATTACTAGCTAGCTTTCAACAAAACATTTCTTTATTTACTTTTATTACTTCTAAACACTAAATGATAACTATACATTGAGATCATAAAATCTTTTGTTTCTTGAGAACGCATTTTATCATCCGATTGTACATGAACTCATTAGTCTTTATTGTTTGGTCATCTTTAATGAGTTAAAAAATGATGATGAGTACGAATATAACAAAATGTAGTACACTGTTAATTTACTTCAATCAAGAAATTGATATGATAGTTATTAATTTATACGCATTAAAAAGCTAAAATGTACATAGCAGGTATAATGTGCATCCAAAAATACACTAAATTACAAGACTGCATGATAATGACAGGGGTGGCAATTCCGGATTCAAACAAGGCACGAAATCACCGAGTGTAATCCCAAATCATCTTTAATTTTCAAAACAAGAAAAAAGAATTAATCAAAGAAAAATCCGAATCAACATAGTACAAATTAACTTATTTATCCAAACATATAACACAATATGACACAACCATAGAGTAATATAGTAGTTGTTTTGAGTATCTAAGTTAAGTTACAAAAGCTTTACGCGCGCATAGTCTTCGATTTTAAAGACAAATACACAATGCTGAATTGCCACCCCTAGACAGCGCCAAAATTGATGCATAATATAAATTAAGGTTTCTAGCATTATATTCAGTTTCTACATGTAAAACTTGTCAGTGTTTTTTTTTATTTCAAAATTACTTATCACATGTATTATCTGCTAGAAATTCACATCTTAGAATAATCCCACAGGGAGTAATAGCAAGAGGATTAGAGGGGTGACATAGACTACAAGCCATTTCAAACCTATACTATATATTATATTAATTTGAGCTTCTGTGTTGAATGTATTAATATTCTAATATATATTTGTCATATTCTTTGGCTTGTATCAGTCCCTAAGTAACAACTAGTGTAAAAACCATCTAGCTAGGGTCATAGGTTTTGGGTATATATGTCTCGAATAGTAATTTGGTGTAATACGGAGAGATTATTACAAATTCACATATAAAAATAGTTTTCTGAATAATAACTAAATGATTAGAGAGTTGATATAGAGTACTACTCGATCTTAACCTATCGAGACTCGAGCTTTTGGGATGAACAAGTTCCAGTACATAAAATCTCTGAAAGATAATCTCTTGTAAGCCTATGTAAAGTCGGTAGAGGTTGGGAAATGCCATATATCAAATTCCTTAATTATTAGCCTATTTCTTCTTATTTTATTTTTATTTTTTCCTATGTTTCTGCTGTGATTTTTTTTTTTTTGAGGGGAAGGTAGCACGCTACCCGCTTCATTCATAGAGGAAGTGAATTAGGCTACAGGGGTGAGGCATCCAAGGCCTCGACAGAGCGACCGGGAAAAAAAAAAAAAAAAAAAAAAAACTATGAGTTGTGATGGAGCTGATTTGCAGGGAGAAGATGTTCCCAAAACTTCGCCCAGTGACTTCAACTTGTGTGCAGCTAGCAGGGAATCCGACTGGACATTTCTAAAGATCGTCCCATTTCTGGCCTCTCAAATAACCCACCAGCAGGCTACTAGATCTGGTAGCCTGTTGCTCATTGACTGCGGTCCTTTCTTGCTCGTCCACCTGTGCCAGACCGACATAACATCGTCTCCCAAATCCTGGGCTGGACATCTTCCAGACCGAAATGCTTCTGCTGTGATTAGTATGGATTGTGAAGCTTCTGGTAAAATGAACCCCAACTAGGTTTGAAATTAGGCTTTGATATTTGAAAATGCCTAAGTACATATATATAAATTTCTCCACTAAAACCCCAATTAAATGCGTGTGAGCATGTTACATATGGTACATACACAGTTCTTTTTTTGAGAAATACGTACACGATTTCTAAAAAGCAAGTAGTAACAAACTTGTTCACGATCTTGACTCGCGAGCGACCTGGTGCATGCATGAAGGGTCAAGTTAATCAAACGGGTCCAATCCAAGTTCGGTTAGGTTGGACTGTTCTGTCGATCGGATTCGGTCGAGATTGCGACCCCTATTTATATTTAATGATCTAAGCTCGACTTCAAGGAATATATTCGGTCGGTGATGCTCCTGATCACCTATCTGATTCGATTCGACCACATCTTTGATGTTACTCTCATGACATATATATCTATCCAATACATAACTAAACCTCACTCCCATCACACAAATTTGTTAATTAGACTTCTTAACTATCATTAACTTGAGCCCCACCAAAGATTAAGTTTCATATTGCGCATGTTAAGGCCAATTAAATTGAATAATTGATACATACGTTGCTATGCATGTACATATATATGGTTCTAAATTTGTGCTAAGGGATTAGTAAGGAAGTGGACCACAATTGAGAGTGACGCAGGTGTAGTGAATCATCTCTTCTGGGCTAACCCAAAAAGCTAAGGAGACACATTGGAGGACCACAATTGCAACAGTCACTGTCAATATCGGCTGTAAAGGATGGGAATCATATGTATCATCATGTTCATCGTGACAGTAAATTATATCAGATAATACAAAAACTTTTTAACACATAGTTTTCTTTTTGGGTATGTTAGGGTAGTAAAACAAGTTATCTAGTAATAGGGCTGTCAACGAGCCGAACACGAGCGAACTGTGTTAGTTTTAATATTTAAAACTATGATTTAAACTTCAATTTCAGTCCATGGGCTTTCTGGGCAGCCCACTCTCTATGGGCCTTGCCTGGGAGCCCGTGCTGAGATTTTCACATGTGAGGTTTAGTCCCACATTAAAAATCAAAGGCTTGTTACTCCTATATATATACTCCTTTACTCCCTAGTTATTTACTTGGGAGAAAATGAGAGTTATTCTCTCGACTAAACACACGCACGGCACGAGCACGAGCCGGGCCAGGTCGCGTGAACCCGGTTCACTTACACCTTTTCTTTTATTTTATTTTTTTGGGATTTATTATATAAACTTAATGATTACAACATTGGTAAAGGGCTAATATGGATTTTGTCCTGATTTGGTCCAACCTCGGTAAGAGCCTAACCAGATCTTATCCAGATCTGGTCTTACCTCGGTAAGGGCCAACGGCTTGCCCGAGATAGAGCCGTTGGACCCTACCGTTGGACCTTACCAATATAAGAGGGGAGAGGGTGCAGGAGCAGGGTAGCCTGAGAAACTCAGCTGAGACTTCATCCTCTTCCTCCTCTACTTCTTCACAAAGCTTCATCTCCTCTTATAGTTTTCTACACTGAGCTTTAACTTGTTTTACACTGAGCTTTTCTTTCGCTGGATCTTCTAAAGTCTGTTGGGTTCGTATTGCGCCACCCCGGAGACGTGCCGATGGGTGGACGGTGGTCGTTGTATCGCTAAGAGTGATTGCCGGAAGCCTCACACGTGGAGGGGCAATCTCACTTCTAGGACAGTGCTCTCGCACGCCTCGACTCACAGGCCTCATCTACTCTCTACATCTCTATAGTACTATTAAACTCTTGCTTGCGATTTTTCAAAACTGAAGTTTAATTATTTTTTGTTTGAAATTGTTTAAAAGGATATTTTACTAAAAAATTTAGAAAGGAATTTTTGACAACAAACTGCTGGAGCCAATTAACTCGTGCTCGGCTGGAGTCCTTAACGAGCCAAACACGAGCTAGCTTGAATAAATTGCGAGCCCATCCCAAGTTGCGCTTTTCGAGCTCGTAAGGAGCTCAAGCCAAATACAAGCGATTGTGCTTCCAACCTTTTGGCACTTGGATTCAAGCTTTTGGTTCTTAAGTCAAAGTGCTTCAAAAGTCAACAGTATTGGTTTAATGTGGCCCCCTATTATGCATCATCCAAGCCGCAAAAAAATTGATCTGAAGGTCAAAAAAGTTGGAAACACCGAGAAGTTGGTGCTTCCGGAAGCAATATATACATATAAATATATAATGTAATATACATAAAATATATAAGTATAAAATAAATATATTCGAGTTATATCGAGTCGAACACGAGTGAGCGGAGCCAAGCTTGTGTTTGGCTTGTTTATTAAACTAGCCATTCGATTTTGAACCGTTTTGAATCGATCGCAAGCTAGTTCACGAACAGCGCGCGAGCTGGATTGCCAACCCTATCTACTAATAATCTATACGATAGAAGCATATAATATTTGGAACAATGGTTTTTATCTTATTTTTTAAAAGGAACACATAAAAACTACTACATAATTTTTCACGCTCTTCAATTTAAATATCACATGCATGAAATGCCGAAAAAAAATATCCATGCATATATGCTAGCTCCAACCACGCTCTTAACATACATATCTTATTTTTTGGAAAAAAAAAACATACATATCTCATGAAACTAAAAGATTACTGTTTATTCAATTTTATATAATGATATTAAAACACGTTTGATTGATGTGTGATATATAGCTTTCAGATGTAGTGCACAAGATTGCAGCACATTATTGAAGATTTTCTTGTCGTGAAGTGGTATTAATTTTGAATCTCTCTTTAGTTTTCAGTAGTTTTATCAGTTGTGCTATTTAACCTTACTTAGCTTTTACCAACCGTTCCTAGTGCAAGTGGTAAAGGACTTGATGGTTGGTACCCGAGGTCTCATGTTCGAATTCTAGTTGATTCACATTTTCAACTATTTTTATTTTAAAAAAATAAAAATAAAGCAGATAGCATGCTAGGAATAATATTGGAAATTAAATTGTATATTAATCTGTGTAGAATGTAGAGGGTATTTTCATCTTCTTCTGTGTATAATGTAGAGGGTATATTTTCATCTTTTGTGTATAATGTAGAGGGTATTTTCATCTTCTTCTGTGTATAATGTAGAGGGTATTTTCATCTTCTTCAGTTTTTGGATTGGGACTGAGCCATTTAACTGTAAATATCTATATATATATATATACACACAGTAGGACTACTATGCTATTAGGAGTACAGCAGCCCTTATGCTCCTAACTTTCTAACCATCCATCAATTTGATGGATGGTTAGCGTGAGAGAGAGAAGAGAAATTGAGAAAAAAATTCAAAGATAAGAGAAATTGAGACAACCAATTTCTCCCCAATTTTTCTCTTCTTTCTCATCCTAACCACTCATCAAAATTGATGAATGGTTAGAAAATTAAGAGTACAAGGGCTATTGTGCTCTTAATAGTAGCCCTTGAGCTATTAAGAAAAATTGGGAAGAAATTGGATGTCTCAATTTCTCTTTTTTTTGAATTACTCAAAATTTTTCGCTCACGCTCTTTCTTACGCACTTGTCAAGCGGAAGCTCCTTCTATCTGACAAATGTATACGGCCCCCCTTCTTGGGAAGGTAAAGATGTTTTTTGTAGCGAACTCGCCTCTCTTAAGGAGATTTGCAACGGAAAATGGGTTTTATGTGGTGATTTCAATTTTACCCGTTCCCAAAATGAACGAAAAGGCAAAATCTGGAGTAGAAAAGCTTCGCAATTATTCGTCGATCTTATAAACGAACTGGAGCTGATTGATCTCCTGATGTCGAACCAAGCTTATACCTGGTCTAATATGCAATGAGAGCCTACCCTGGCCAAGCTCGATAGGTTTCTTGTGTCGACTGATTGGGATCTCACCTTTCCCCTATGCAAAGTGAAAGCACTGCCCAGGATCACATCTGATCATTGCCCGATTCTCCTCTCTATAGGAGAAAAGAGTAGATCTCGAATTTTTCGATTTGAAGAGGTTTGGCTAACCAAGGAGGACTTCCTACAAATCGTACCTAAGTGGTGGGGTGAAGTGGCACCCAAAGCCTCGGCTACACTTACTATTTCTGCAAAGTTGAGGCACTGTAGGAAGAGAATCAAAGATTGGTGCAAGACTAGTTTCTACAGCATATCTAGAAGTAAGTCGAAGTTTACCGCGAAAATTCAGGAAATCGATGAATTGGAGGAACGACAAGAAATCTCACATGCCTTGAGAGAAGAAAGAGCTTCACTCAAAAAAGAACTAGAAAATATTATTTTAGAAGAAGAGTTACTTTGGAAGACCAGAGCCAAACAACACTGGCTCAGAGAAGAGGACAACAACACTAAATATTTTCACGCAATGGCAAATGGAAGAAAGCGATCCAACTTCATTGATCATATTGTGGATGATGGTATAAGGATCAGCAGAGAGGAAGATAAGCGCGGATATTTTTTTGACAAATTCCGTCAAGTTTACTCTCAACAGGTTGACGATTCAATATTACATGGCGACTGGAGCAGTCTTTTCCAGACCAATAGATTAGAGGATCCTGACCGCCTAATCTGTCCCTTCACTGAGGCTGAAATCAAGAAGGCTGTGTTCCAACTTGGAGGCGATAAGGCTCCTGGTCCTGATGGATTTTCGCTTATCTTTTTTCAGACTTTCTGGGAAACTGTCAAGGAAGATGTCTCTAATATCTTCCTCGAACTTTTTGAAAATTGACTCTCTACCAACCCGATCGACTACTCCTTCGTCTGTCTTATACCAAAGAAAGAAGGAGCAAATTGTGCAAACGACTTTCGTCTTATCAGCCTTATTAACAGTATTCAAAAAATTATCTCCAAAGCCCTCGCCAACAGACTGGAAGCAGTGATGCCTCTTATAATATCTAAGTCTCAGTCCGCTTTCCTCAAGGGTCGTCTTATTTTCGACTCCTATACAACAGCCTCTGAGCTTGTAGCTTGGTGCTCGAGGGTCGGTGTCGAGGGAGTAGGAGTTAAAGCAGATTTTGAGAAAGCATTTGATAAGGTCAAGTGGTGTTTTCTTAAGAGCATCATGTCGTGGCTGGGTTTTGGTGACAAGTGGTGGAACTGGATTGAACAATGCATCTCTAACGCCAAAGTGGCTATCTTAGTTAACGGAATGCCAACCAGATGGATCCAAATAAAGAGAGGATTGAGACAAGGAGACCCTCTATCTCCTTTCCTTTTCATTTTGGTAGCCGAATGCCTCTCTAGGCTGACTGACTCAGCTATGCGAAATAACATGATTCGAGGTCTAGGACCTAAGGAAGAATGTCGTGTTGCTCTCATTCAGTATGCTGATGACACTATCTTTTTCTGTGAAGCAAAGAAACGTTTCATGCGTAACCTCCGGTTCATTTGGGACATCTTCGATTGGGCTTCTGGACTTAAAATTAATAAAGACAAATCTGAGCTTTTCTACATGGGCCGAAAGCAGCTCAAAGACGTGCATTTAGCGTCCATCCTAAACTGCAAAGTCGGAACTCTACCTACTCGCTATTTAGGGCTCCCGCTCTCTAACAAGTGCTTATTGAAAGAGGACTGGATAAAGGTTATCAATAAATTAGAGATACGAATTCAAGGATGGCAATCCAAACTCCTATCTCAAGGAGGTAGACTTACTCTTATAAATTCAGTCCTCTCTAATCTACCCTTGTATTTCTTCTCCATTTTTAAAGCGCCAAAATGGGTCCTTAGTCGCATCGAAGCTCTTCGGAGATCCTTCTTTTGGAAAGGATGCCCTAGCACTAGCGGTGGAACTTGCCTGGTGAACTGGAAAAGCGTATGCAAGAGTAAAAAAGAAGGAGGACTTGGGATCAAAGACATGGAGGCAATGAATACGGCACTCTTAATGAAGTGGTGGTGGAGATTATTTACGGAGGATGATACACATTGGACCAAACTAATTAGAGCCTTATATTACAGCAGGAGAATGCCCCTCAAGGAAGGTAGCAACTTCAAGCCTTACTCCTATTGGTGGAGAAGCGTCCTACGATGTAGGGATAGCTTCAGATGTGGTTTAACTCATGTTTTGAGAGACGGTAAAAGCATCCAATTTTAGGTCAGATAGTTGGGTTGGAGATGCCCCCCTCAGAACTTTGTTCCTCGATATCTTCAACTGGATACGAAACAAGAATTTACGAATTTTCAATTGCTGGGGAAGAAGAGGTTGGAGATGGCGTGTGATTCTCCGAGGCTTTGAAATTTCTACAACCTACAATAGACAAAAGCTCCACCAATTAATAGAATTACTTGGGAATGAGCGCCCGTTGAGCGATCGGGATGAGGTGCGCTGGAGGTGGACTGCTAATCACCTCTTCTCAGTCAAGTCATCTTACAACTTTATCACTGACGGTGGGATCAGAGATCATCTTAGTTTCCGAATTTGAAAGCTCAAAATGCCACTTAAAATGAAAGTCTTTGTTTGGCTGGTATTAAGAAAAAGAGTCCTCACTGCGGACATTCTTCATAAACGCGGTTGGATAGACGAACAACTATGCGTGTTCTGTGCAAATGAACTTGAAACGTGTGATCATCTCTTCTCTGGATGCGTATTCGTTAGATATTTGATCTTTTGCTTAAACGACGGGCTCCCAAACTTTCAAGCTTCGTTGGACAGTAGAGGAATGTGGGCAGAGTTTCTAGATCTCCAAGACAAGCAGATGCGTCTCAAAGGAGTTACACTTCTGTCTGCTCTCTGGTGGTCGATCTGGATTGAACGGAATAACATAATCTTCCGAGACAATGTTAACAATCCGGCTTTCCTGCTTCAGAGTATCAATCAACTTTTGAGCTCGTGGGAGGTGCTTCGTTGACTTGCTATTTTTCTTTTTTTTAGTTGTCGTTTATTTTTTATTTTATTTTACTTTTACTTTAATTTTATTTTTATTTTTATTTTTATTCTTATTTTTATCTTTATTTTTATTTTTATTTTTCGGAGGCCCTGGCTGCCTTCATTACCGATACTAAATTTATTTTCTCTTAATGAATGAAGCGGATAGTTTACTACCTTTTTTCTCAAAAAAAGAAAAAGAAAAATTTAACGAATCATTCAATATGTACAAACCTGTAATAGTATTATGTTACTTAAAAAGTCAATCTGATTATAGAAAACGAGATAAGAATATATTAAGAAAAAAAACTATAAGATTTGCACAAAACAAATAAAAGTTCGACTATTCGTGGACTAAACTAAGAACTCCACCCAATCTGTCTAACTTACTACGCATCCAAAAAGATATAAATAGATTCATTCCATCAACATCAACCAACACTGTTCATTGATCGCTGCGTCAAGAATTGTGCAGGTCCACATCAAACGCGTCGCGATCGCTAAATTCCAAAAACATTCCACAGAGTCAGAGACCTGTGAAATAAAAACAAAAAAAAACAAAGAACAAAGCACTCCGAGGAATCGCAATCGCCAAAATTAAATGCACGTACGTGTTGGGCCAATAAATATATTAGAGAATATATATTATACATATACATATGCATATTGGTGACGAAGCGTAACTGTAAAAGATAATCCTCAACCGCAATAATTGTAATTAATTAATCATTGTTTAGAGATGCATTTTTAGTTAAACTGTTTATGATTAGACTAAAAGGTTCGCTTTAAAAAGTAGCTAGGTTTGAAATGTCTAAGAAAAGTTATGGAGAAATTGTTATACCGCTGTAGCCCTCGAGCTTTCAAAGCGTTACAATTTGGTCCATGAGTTCGTTGTTGGGCCCGTATTAGTGTGGACCGCTTCGTTCGCATTTGGAGAGCCCAAATTGTTAAGATATTGTAACCTAATGAGTTTTGGCTAAACAGTAATTATTGTATCCTCAAAAGTTCATAAATAAGGTTCAAATTGCAATTTCCATGGAACAAGGGGATATTACCGAACTTATATCTAAACCAGTGGTAGATCTATAGCCACGTCAGTGGAATAGACCCTGCTGACGTAGCCAAAGAACAATCTTTTTGACCTTTTTATGTCATGTTGACCCAAAGTTGACTCCAAAGCGGGGTCAACAAGTAGGATGATTTATTTACTATTTAATTTTTTTTAATATGAATTTTTTTATTTATAAATAGTAGTTGTTTTGAGTTATTATAGTATACAAAAATATAATTTGTATATTAGTTATTTTTAATTAGTTGTACTTGGTTATCACTGGCGTTTGCGATTAATAATTATTGATTTATTTTTTCTATTTTTGTTGGCTACGACTTTATCATAATTTATCGATCAGCATTAAACAGAAAAATATATTAAAAAAAAAAAGAATTTGAATTGATGTATTTCCACGCATTGATTGACGACTGATTTTGAAATTCATATCTTTTTCAATTTCATTTTAAAGTTTGGTTAATTTTATACATTCTATAAGTAAGTTTTTTTTTCAGGCTTTGTTAGTAGTCACTTAGTTGGTCTTCGTTTTAAAGGGCATTTGTTGGGCTTGCATCAAACGTTAGTAGGCCTAAGTGAATTGGGCCCGACCCGCCCAACCCGTCTTGTAACCTGATCTTGTTATTTCATGGGTCAGATCATGCCTGATCCGGTCCACTGAATCGGATCGTGTCTCCAAAATAAAGATCTAACACAAGCCGCATACGTGCTTATCGTTTAGTTGGTTGACCTGTTATAAATGGGCCGTGCCGGACTGAAACACGCAGATATCAAACTACAAAAGCCGCTGGCGAAACACTTACAGCGAGCGGTCCCAAGTTCGAATCCTAGTTGATTCACATTTCCAGCTAAGTTTATTTCTAAAAAGAAATAAACGAAGCGGGTAGCGTGCTACTTTTCTCTCAAAAAAAAAAGAAAAAAAAGAAACACTTACAGCCGCCAAATTTGGTGCACTACATTGTTTTATAAGAGATGGAAATCTGAGTAAAAAAAAAGAAAAGAAAGGAAAGAGAGAAAATCATAGGTATCTCCAACTATACCATCAGGTATAGTTTCAAAAAAGTTCTCCATATCTTTTACAATCTACATCCACATCTGTCCCCTGATGACATTTTCCATTTAGTGCCATGAAATCATCATAATTTTACTGTTTTTTTTTTTGGTCATAAATCATAATCTAATGCACAAATAATGAGCTTGAAAGTGAATACACCTTTTCTTTCCTAAAGTTCAAACTTTAGTGGACCTGATGCCAATACAGAACATTTCAGATAATACGTACCTTTATTACGAAAGCTTATACTTGTCCAAATTATCTCTTTCATAATCTTCAATTTCTAACTTATTTAACACTCTGTTTTTTGTTGAAACAAGGGGAGTTTGGTCCTTTTCTCGATATGCAAGAGCAGGTGAGATGTTCTTGTCATAACAGTGCAAGTTATTCTCAGCATCTGAAACAAAAATTAGTTTTCCTGTGCTCAAATTTATTAGTGTGATAGGGATTGAACACATACACACACAATTATGAAAGACATTCACATACTTATCCATGAATTTGATTGCTGTCATTCATCCTATTCTTTGACTCTACTGGTCCTTAATTTGCTACAGATATATATTACAGATTACCTGTGGATGATAAGTAGTTTGTTCTACAGAACATGTAGTTCGCCTGCATACTGACATGGAAAGGAGTTAAAAAGATATCCTAACCTACTATTCAAAACTATATATATATAATTATCTAAGATTTCACAAGGTCATAGATGAAAAATTAATTAGCATCCTCCAATATAAATTATCAGTTTATAACTTATTTTAACATCCAGGTAGGCCTTTCTATTAGGAGGTTAGGAAAGTTAAGGCAAAGTAAAAGGTAAAGGTGAGCATGAGGGGAAGATATATATATATATATACTTTTTTTTACAGCAGTTTCTGACTTGGAAGGACAATCTGCTACTAGCTGGTGGGATTCAAATTGTCCTATAATAGATTAGGTCCAAAAGCAAAGATGCTTGTTGTGTTTACAGAGGCCATGGCTTCACATGAGTCCAACTACAAAACTGTACTAAAAGAATCCCAAAATTTTATGCATTTCCTCCTTGACATTGTATTATACTCTCAGCTCCTTAAATCATGGTTGGCACATAAGATTGCCCAAAAAGAAGTGCAGGGGTTATTGTGAAAAGTGGGTTCTATCTTTCCGGGCTTGTTTGGATGTCAAAATGAGTTATTTGTCTATAACTTGTGCAGTACGACGGCTTTTTTTGTGATAGAACGCTAGAGTTTTGCATTTATCATATCCCGATAAAATTGATTTAAAGAACTTATACTGTTGTAGATGTCTTTTAGTATCTCCATCAGCTGATTACCACATACCCAGTAGACGGAGAGATGCTGAGTAAGATATCCATGCGTGAAGATAGGCCGACAGTATGATATTAGTGTCAGTTTATAGACGCCATTTAATATTTGTCAATTAGGGAAAAGATTAAGTAATCATCATTCAAATCCACTAATTTTGTGCTTGTCTTATTGCTATTTGTTACTCCATTTGGCCATAATCAGACCTATAAACCCACAATATCTTGTTTGGTTTGGGGCCAATGATGACTCATACCCTTATTTGCCTTTTTTTCCTTCATATTTTGCTAAGCTTTCAAAAGAACTACTTCTGTGAAGGAAAACAATCAAATTTTGAACTCAAACTACCAAACACTACAAAAAAGGTTACATTTAAGGACGATTTTTTTTTTATAGTTAACGATGCTTAAAAGCGTCGCAATATAATTTAGTGTCGCATTTGAAAGCATCGGTCAAAACGTCGGTAAATGAAGAGTCGCGAGGTATATACCGACGCTTATGCTAAGCGTCGGTAAAATATATTTTGACGCTTTAAAGCGTCGGAACATTAAAAACAATAGTAAAGTTTATCATTTAATAAATTAGTTTAATATAATATAGGGTTCATACGACGACGCTTTGTGAAGCGTCGGTATTTGCTAAATTTTAGGGACGCTTACCCCAAGCGTCGTCGAAAAAACGTCCTTATATTGAGATTTTCTTGTAGTGAAAGATGTAAGAATATGGACAGTGTCGCATTCGTTACCGAAAATTCAGATACAAAATTGAATTATCTTTAAGTCCAAATATTGAAGCCACATAAATTTAATAAGGAAGTGCAATTCACAATTAAATTGAAGTGATTCTACTAGATTTGGACCCATTTAACAACACTTAATCATCTCCACATTTAATAGACTTTCTTTAATTGGCCTGTCTTATGCTTAAAGCATTGTGTTTATGGAGCATATCTTTTCACTAATGAAGCAATTATTGTGGGTAGGAGAGAGCATCATCAATATGTTATGCATGAGGTACTCACCTACCATCCCATGAACATACTTTGAAATATTTGGTTAGGACAAGCATGCAATAAAAATATTTATCAAACTATATAAACTAATTAATGCTCTTATTGTAAGCATATAACTAAGCATCATCAAATTCCAATTGAATATAAGTGGATTTATTTAGAATTGGGCCCACCATTGATTCATATTTTAGGGTTATATTTTAGCGTGTTTAATCCGTCATTAGATGTGCATGTAATTTGAAAACTATCTTATGATTGATCTTGTTAGTAATAGAACTCATTTGGTTACCACAAATTATCACTAGAAAAACACTTTTATAATCTCCTTTTCATCAAGGTAAATATATCGAACCGGATATGAAGTTTTTTTTTTTTTTTGGGGTCATTTGTGGGCTCACAAATTAATTGCCTCCCTAATTTTACACCAAATATGGAGATAATTGGAGGAGAAATTTTGACTAGGCAAGCAAAGTATTGCCTACATAGCAAGTTGCTTATTAATATCACATCCTAGTATTGGCCTACCACATTGTGTATAACAAAGTTCACTACCAATTCCTTCTATTTCCTTTTTCCAAAATAATATGATCTCTTGATTCCAAACAATGTTTTTTGTTGATCTATGCTTGCAAATTACGATGATTTTGTGGTATAAACTTTATAATAAGAAGCACAAGTCAAACATTCGACAACGAGAAAGTGCGAAACTAACTACTACAGAAGTAAGCCTAAACAAATTTCTGAACCCCAAAAGCAGTACCTTCAAAGCTGTGTGTTTTCATATATTGCTTTAGAACGAAGCTGTTGCAAGAATTGTTGAAACCAAAATTTTTAAAAAATAATAATAATAGTTATACTCCAATAATGCATGTGGAAGCGCTCGCCAGGTGGAATAGGGCAAGACCCTCCATTTTCCTCTTGCACAGGACTATTGGTACAAACAGTGCTATTTTTTTTTTTGCTTATAGCGCCACGAATTTATTGAATCTGGTCAAAATCAGCGGTAAATAATTCTAAGATTAAGCATGCCTAAACAAGAACACATCATAGATTCATACGGGCTTTTATTTTATTTTATTTCATTTTTGTGGCAAAGCATGAATACACCTTGTTTAGCAGTAATATGATTAAGTATAATAAATCAAAAATGGGGGAAATGATTAACTTGTGGTTAAAAGAAGAGGGAAAGCAATGGGCTTTGATGAACTGTGTCTCAAAGTGATGGAAAGAGTGGTGCAAATGCCCTGCTCCCAAAAAGAACACATTGCCACATCTTTTGACAAATGGGGGGATGCATCACTCACATGAATAATTACAGCCTCAGGCACTCAAAGACAAAGCAAGCTGGGAAAAGGATACAGCTTTTTCCTGATAATTTAGCAGTAGACACCACCCCCCACCCCCCTCTTAATTAAAAGAGTAAAAAAAAAGAAAAATTACAAATCAGGACAATCTCCTCTGATAAAAAGGAATGATGGTTTGCAGTTCCTCACAGCATATGTACATCAGAGCTGCCTCTTTTTTTCTTTTCTTTTTTCAAATTCCCTCTTTTTGAAACAGGAAAAAAATTTAAAAAAAAAATACTGGAAAAGCTCAAGATGGTTTCTAAATTAACTTGAAGTGACTAAAAACTCCAGAGATGCCCACATCTTCAATCCTTTGAGCTGGTGTGGGAAATGGATTTTCCCATATGTGTGGTTGTTCTAATCTTGGATGGTGAAGAAGATAAAGGGAGCACCTGTGAGGAGCCTGAATGGTGGTAGTGGTGTTGGTGCGCTCTCTCTCTGTTTTTCCCAATAACTATAGTGATAAAAGAAGCATCTTCCTCCTCTCTCCCCTGCGGCGAGGAGAGAGAGACCACGGAGGAGGCCTCTTGCTTCAAGGCTTGCTCCATTAATGTCCTCCTGTAGAGCTTCTCCTCTGCATCCTTCAAAAACTGGAACTTTGGAGGGGGAGAGGAGGACTCGAAGAGTGGGTTGAGCCCGTGCTGTTTGTAGGAGTCCAAGGGGGTTAATGGCGGGGTGAAGAAGGGCGGGGAGGAGAGAGGGGTCAAAAATGGCGTATCCGCGGAGTGGAGAAGCTCGCTCAGGCTCTTCCCTCCGGACCCCTTGCGGCTTCTCCCTCCTCTGGATCTCCCATCCTCGCTCTCCAAATCCTCCTTGGTCTCCTCCTTGATGGTGAAGAGGAACCTCGGCGGCCCCGCGAGGCTATGGAGCCTCATGAGCTCTGCTTCCACACTCTCCTCCCCTGCTCCGCCGTATGATTTTAGAGCGAGGTGGAGTTGGGCTTCGTCAGAGTGCTCTGTTCCGTTCGCTGATGCGTGGTGGATCTCTTGAGGGTTGAGAGCCGTGGAGGTTAAAGACGAGGGCTTTTTCCAGAAGCAGAGGTGGAGAAGCGCTTCCGCGGAGGTAGTGGTGTGGGTGTCCTCCGCGTCTCTATTGCATCTCCGCTTCTTCCACCAGAACAAGTAGTAGAGCTCCGCCATGAGCGCTAAGAAGAGGAAGCTCGATACGAGAGTTAACCCAACTCCCAAACTGCTTAAAGATCCCATCTTTATCTCCTTCCCAGATCAAAATTGCAAAAAAAAAACAACAAAAACCCACCAACTTTTCTGGGAAAATAACTAGGAGAAAAAAAGAAGTGAAATTACACCTGGTGGGATAAAAATCTCATCTTTGAGAACAAAACACCATGGGTGTGAGAGCTTGCATCGGCTTGTGGCTTCTGCTGCAGGAAGAAGCGCTTCTGGAATGAGTGGTGGGTATTAAGGGGGGAAGCTAGAAGACCCTCGTGGGCATCGATCTATCTATCTATCTATCTAATCTATCTATCTAATCTATCTAATCCCCCGAGAGTGTTTTGGTTTTGTGTTTTTCGTATGGTTGACAAGGTTGTGTCGCTCGAGAGCGGCTCACATGGGCGTGGAAAGAGAGAGAGAGAGAAAGAGAGAGAGAGAGAGAGATTGAAAGGGGTGGCGTCGTTTCTAACGAAGCCAATGAACCCAAGAACTCAACTACCCTCCAATACTAACTCTCGTACTACACAAGTCGTAAAAATTTTAAGAATGTTTAATATCTGAGCTTTCAAATTTAAAATTTAGTTATTTCATATTTTTAATTAAAAGGATATTTGGTTGTACGTAAAATCGTAAAATAATAAATTTTTATAAAAAAATTCGATGAAAACTTTTTTTTACGTTTTGTATTATTTGGTTTCTCAAGAAAAAAAAATAATTTTTTCATCAACATATTTTAGTTTTTAAAAAAATCCACTTTTTTCGGTTCGGTGGAAAAAATGAATGAATTTTTTTTTACGCAGCATGAATTTTCGTTTTCCACCAAAAATCGGCAAAAAACGAAAGCACTCTATTTTCCTCAAATCTATAAAAATTATTTTTGAAAAACTTTTTACGACTAAACAACCACAGAAAAATATTTCAAGCCAAAAAATAATTTTTTGTACATTTTACGGCCAAGAAAACATATAAATAAAATATAAGTACTATTTAAAGTATAAGTAAAATATATAAATAGGACATATTTTTTATCGTGTTCTTTTACCATACTTAACTCAATCTTTCCCTAATCCAACACGGAGCCTTGGGCTTGTTTTGAGATTACAGACAAAATACATTACATACATAAAAATAAAAGCTGATAACACATCACCATCTTACCCGACGAGCAAA
This sequence comes from Puya raimondii, assembly GCA_016920855.1. Classification (NCBI taxonomy): domain Eukaryota; kingdom Viridiplantae; phylum Streptophyta; class Magnoliopsida; order Poales; family Bromeliaceae; genus Puya; species Puya raimondii. The sequence goes on from JABWPP010000049.1 coordinate 68,244,971, forward strand.
GAGCAACTTGAGCCGACGGCGAGCTGGGAGGTGCTTCCGGTGTCTAGCCTCGGATCACTGGGCTGCAGAGTGCCGCGACCCCGTCAAGTGCGTCAGGTGCCGTAAATCCGGACATCGAGCATCCAACTGCTCGGAGGTTGGCAACGGGATTACCGATAGGATGAACAGGGTCCTTCGCCAAAGGGAACGTACACCGCGGATTTACGTTCCGTACACGGAGGAATTCCTGCGAAGGAGGGAACTTCGCTGGAACGCGGTGCTAGCTGACGTGATCCCGTCGGCGAACCTAGGCCCCGATCCGATCCTCACCATCGCGAGCGCGATGGCTCGACGCTTTGGGGGCTATACACAGGATTTCTCGGTGGCTCGCTATCGGGATCGGGACTTTGCGATATTCCTACCGGAATGGGTATCGGCGGAGGTGCTCGTAAGGAGGGAAGTACTCACCTTGGATGGTTTCTGGATCAGATGCTACGCCTGGGGTCAATACCGGAACGCGCGTCCGCACAGAATGGGCTTCAGGGCGTGGATTAGATTAATCAACTTACCGTTTGAATGCTGGACTGTTGCTCGAGTCGCGGCAATGGTGTGTGGGTTCGGAAGGTTTGTCAAGGCTGACGAGGCGACGAAGGCGATGACGGACCTTCGGGCATTCCGGTGTCAAATTATCCTAGACAATTTGAACGACATCCCTCAGAACTTGTCTATTGTGCTGGGGGAGGAGTGTTTTGCAGTTATGATCCAGCTGGAAAGTTGGCAGCAGGCTGTGGAGGATGAAGGTGGCGAACCACCAGCACCAGCACCCCCCCCGGATGGCCACGACATTGGCAACCAACAGAGGGGAGACAGACAGAACGACAGGCATGGCACTGGAGACCACGGGGTGGTCGAGGAGGTGGGTGAGGACGCGGGGGGGCTGGATGAGGTCGGATCGACGAGAGCCGCGAGCCGGGCGCCTCGCGCGTCGGTGGCCCAACGTGCGCCGGCGGGGAGGACAGGCCGGACGGCGAACTACGGGCGGCGGGGCCACACAACGGACTTGGCTGGTGCGACGTTCGAGACAGGGCAACGACGGGAGCGACGGCAGGGGGTGTGGATCGAAAAACCCACCTCGAAACCGGCGGCTTTCATGAATACGAAGGGGGCTTTGGTGGGAGCGAAGCCGCGCCCATGTTCTAATTGCCTGAACAAGCTTGTTCCCTTTAAGGCGTTGTCAGGGGGGGCGGTTCGAGACGTCGTTCGAAGGAAGGGAGCTGCGGTGACGTGTCCCGAGGTTTGGAGAGGGGTGGGTCAACCGTCGGGATTCCCCCCCATCTTGATGGCTATGGGTGGGTTGGGACAGCCTTTATTGGCATTTATGGGCGAGCACGTGATGCTGTGGGTGGATGGGGGATATTCCAAGATTCTATTGGGCTCCTGTCTAAGGGCCCATGGGTTACTTTGGGATTGGAGCTTTGCTGTGGGGCTTATGGGGGATGTATTGACACATGGAGGGTTGGGGGAAGGAGCAGCTACACTCGGTTTACCCTTCGGTGCCGGTGCGCGGACCGCGATTACTGGCGTTGAGCCTCCTGCCCAGCATGGGGTGCTTGAGTCTGAATCATGCGCTGATGCAAGGGCGGTCGACTCGGGTGCGTTAATTCTTGAGCCTTTGGTGGATTGGCCTCCTGCAGGTGACTTCCCTAGCGAGCATGATTCGGGTCGGGGAGCGGCGGGCGTGGTCGGGGACGGGACCCGGGCCACGTTGGCTAAGGCGGCTGGTAAGGTGCTGATGAGGACCGGCCATTCCCCTACACGAGTCAGCGCGCGACTCGCAAGAGCCGACAATACCTTGATCTTAAGCAACGCAATGGCTAGAAAGACGAGACAGCGAGAGGGAGGGGGCGGCAAAACATCAGAGTCCGAGGTAAAGAAGCTCATCCACAAAAGTCGTTGCTGTGGGGTGAGCCTGGAGAGCGCGGAGGCGTTGGAGTTCGCCGCGTTTGTGAACAAGTGAATGCTTAGCGGGAGAGCGATCGGGATAGTAGACACTTTTTGGCGGTTTTTTGGGGGGGTGGTGTCTATCTTGTTATGATGTTTCGGGCTTGTAGTTGGAATGTTAGAGGACTTAACAACCCTTCTAAACGTTTTGTGGTACGGGATGTAATCTCTAGGATTCGAAATGTAGTAGTGTGCATCCAAGAATCTAAAGTCGGTCACATTTCGGGGTCCTTCCTTCGTAGTTTTGTTGGGCCTTTCATTGACAAATGTGTTTTTGTTGAATCTAATGGCGCATCTGGAGGTTTGATCACTTGCTGGAGTTCCCGCGTTTTTACCTGCAAAGAAGTGATCGTTAGACGATACTCCATCACTGTTCTTCTGATTCTCGTTAACTGCGGAACACAGGTCTATGTTACGAATGTATACGGACCTGCCTCTTGGGATGGTAAGGAGGAGTTCTATTCGGAGCTGTTTCTTTTGAAGGATTGCTGTAGGGGGAAGTGGATTATGTGTGGGGACTTCAATAGCACTAGAGGGCAGCAGGAGCGGAATGGAAAGTCTTGGAGCTCCAGGGCGACTGATCTATTTAACAATCTCATTATGGATCTCCAATTAATTGACCTCCCTATGTCTAATCAATCATTTACGTGGTCTAACTTACAGAGGATCCCTACCCTTGCTAGACTAGACCGGTTCCTTGTCTCGACTGATTGGGAACTTGAATTTCCCCTTTCTAAGGTGACCGTTTTACCCCGAATAACTTCGGATCACTGTCCCATCCTACTTTCGGTTGAGAAAAAGTTAACGAGGCCGACGATGGCCTTCCGGTTTGAAGCCGCTTGGTTAAATCACGAGGATCTGATTTCCAAGCTACCTGGTTGGTGGCAAGAGGGGTGTAATCAAAACTCGACAGTACTTTCGTTCACGGTAAAATTAAGACATTGCCGAATCAGAATTAAAGAGTGGTGCACCAATGCATTCTACAGTATTCGGGGTGTAAAGAATAAATACATGGAGGAAATCCAAGATATCGACAAAGAGGAAGAAAAGAACCATCTGTCTCAAGAAACAGTATCGAAAAGGGAGGAGCTTAAAAGCAAACTACTTGGGGTGCTTAAGGATGAGGAAGCGTTGTGGAGAACCCGAGCGAAGCAACACTGGCTACGGGAGGGTGATGGAAACACTAAATTCTTCCATGCTGTAGCCAATGGCCGTAGGAGAATGAACAGAATTGACACGATTGAAGAGGGAGGAGTGGTGTATCATTCTGAAGGGGATAAACAGAACTTCTTATTTCAAGATTTCAAAAAGCTCTTCACCCCGGATGATCTGGCTCCGACGTCCTTCGGGGACTGGAGCGGGGTCTTCAGGACGGCGCGGGTTGACGATACCAACCTAGCGCTTATTACGAGACCCTTCAGCCTTGATGAAATTAAACAAGCGGTTTTCCAGCTAGGGAGTGATAAGGCGCCGGGGCCGGATGGGTTTCCGTTATGCTTCTACCAAACTTTCTGGGACACACTTAAGGGGGATATCATGAGCATTTTTCAGGAAATGTTCGAGGGGAGACTAGTCACCAATCCTATTGACTATGCTTACATATGTCTAATACCGAAGAAAGACGGAGCCAAACGTGCGGATGATTATCGCCCTATTAGCCTTTTGAACGGGATACAGAAGATTCTATCTAAGGTGTTAGCCAATCGACTGGAGCTTGTTATGGGCGACTTGATATCTCCCTCTCAATCGGCCTTCTTGAAAGGGAGAAATATCACTGATGCTTTTGTAACGGTACGTGAGTTGCTCGGTTGGGGGAGTAAGCAGGGGATTGAGGGAGTCAGGGCTAAGGTGGACTTTGAAAAGGCCTACGACAGAATCTACTGGCCTTTCATGTTCCGTATTTTAGAATGGTGGGGTTTTGATGATAAGTGGTGCAACTGGATCAAGTTATGTGTTTGCAATGCCAAGGTCGCTGTACTGGTCAACGGCGTACCAACCAAATGGATTAAGACGAAGAGGGGAGTTCGGCAGGGTGACCCACTCTCCCCCTTCATTTCCTTACTTGTCGCGGAATGCCTTACCCGTCTAACGAATGAGGCGATTGCTAACAATCTTATATGTGGCATTGGCCCGTCCGAGGCATCTAGAGTTTCCATTATCCAATTTGCTGATGACACCTTTTTCTTCTGCGAAGCCAAAAATAAAAGCATGAGAAATCTAAAATTTCTTTGGCAGTTATTCGAATGGGCGTCTAGTATGAAGATCAATAGGGAGAAGTTAGAGCTTTACTATACGGGCCAGGTAGAGGGAAAAGCGAGCAGCCTTGCGCATATACTGGGATGTAAGCTCGGTAGTTTACCCACTAGGTATTTAAGTCTGCCGCTGGCGACCAGACCCCCTTCCAAGGAGGACTGGAGGGGGATCATCCGTAAAGTACAATGCAGAATTGATGGCTGGCAAGCGAAACTCCTATCGCGAGGAGGTAGACTCGTCCTAGTAAACGTTGTCCTCACCAACTTACCCCTGTACTTTCTCGCTGTGTTTAAGATACCCAAATGGGTTATTAAGCGATTTGAAGCTTTACGACGAGATTTCTTTTGGAAAGGTGGAATCACTGCACCTGGTAAGGGGTGCCTAGTCTCTTGGAAGAGCGTCTGCAGGAGCAAGAAAGAGGGAGGACTCGGCATCCTTGATATTGAAGTAATGAATCAAGCCCTCCTCGTTAAATGGTGGTGGAAGTTTCATACGGCGCCCCAGCTACATTGGAAGAAGATAATCAGTCAACTGTTCTATACTAGAAGAAGACCCTTGAAGGAGGGCAGACTCTTTAGACCGTCCTCCTTTTGGTGGAAGGGAGTCCTAAGCCAGAAAGATATTTTTAAATGGGGAGTGCACTATAAACTGGGCAATGGGTGTCGAATAGACTTTTGGTCCGATCGGTGGTGCGGAGAAACCTCTTTACTCTCGTCCCCCTGAGGTGTACCGCTTAGCGGCCCGCAAAAACTTGATAATCAGTGACTGCTTTAACAGTAACGGATGGTGCTGGCACAAGATTCTAAGCAACGTCAACTCTGCAGACCAAAGGGTAAACTTGAGCATTGCGGATCTTAAGGCGAGGGTATCCAACTTCAGACCTGGGCAGGAAACGGACTGTGTACAGTGGCGGTGGACCAATGACGGGCGTTTTACCGTGAAATCAACGTACGCTGCATTGGGCGACGGGGGAACGAGGGATGCACGTATCTACACGATTTGGAGGCTTCGCATTCCTCTAAAAGTGAAAGTGTTCTGTTGGCTCGTCCTCAAGAAAAGGCACCTTACTACAGATAATTTGTTAAAAAGAGGATGGATGGGCAGCACAACCTGTGTGCTGTGTGGGTCTGAAGCGAAAACTGTTGACCATCTTTTTTCGAGATGCGTGTTTACCAGATTTCTCATGGTGATGTCCCTAGAGGATGTACAACTAACTGATTTGGGAGAAGATGTGCATCTCGTTTGGGATCGATGGAAAGGCCGTATAGGGACGCAACCAATGCGCAACGGTCTAATTGGTATAATAGCCTGTTGGTGGGTCATATGGGAGACCATGAATGGTGTGATCTTTAGGAAGACTCAGACAGATCCATTACGCGGAATCTCCAAGATCAGCCAACTGAGGTCGCTGTGGGGGAAACTAGGTCACGTCGAGAGACCCCGTTAGGAAGGGTGTGATTTTTTTATTTTTTTTATTTTTTTATTTTTTTATTTTTTTTTTCGCCTACCTTGAGGCCCTGTTGCCTCACCCATGTAGCCTAGTTCACCGTCTGAATGAATGAAGCGGGTAGCGTGCTACCTTTTTCTCAAAAAAAAAATAAGTATCTTATTTTTATAAGTGATAATATGTCGCGCAAATAATATTAGTTTTTGTAAAATATGAAATTTATAATCTTTGCAGAAAAATAAAGTAGCAACCCTTAATTTTTTTGGCTTAATAAACGGTATACAATCATCAATATCAAACGGGTTTTTAGATAATGAAACCTTTTTGAACTCTTAATATTGTTGGAGATGAATCAAGATTAAATGAGTAGAATTCAACAATGTGGAAAACAAATTTTGATAAAATTTGTAATTAATGATGTCATTTATCCTAACCCATGTAAATTTTGATATTATTGCAAGTTACTAGTTAAAATATAAAAATGTAAAATTTATTATAAAATTTTTGAATTATTTTCATATTAATTCTAGGCGAAGAGTTAAAGTTTTAAATATCTTCTTAATGAAGTTTAAAAAACTTAATAATTAGAAAAATTAGATTAAACGATTGATTTCATAAAAAATTTAGTTACTAAATGCTATATTCGAATGACAAATTGTAATTGGATCAAATCTAGGTGAATCTTATTTATTTATTATTTAATTTTAAAAAAAATATTCACTCTTTAACTAATAAGTGTAGCTTTTTAAAGTTTAGAATATATAGAATAAAATATTATAAAGTGTTTACTGCAATGAAGCTTCTGTTACATTGTCCCGCGAGTAATTTTATCTATCAATTCCCATTATATTTTTACTCGATCTCCACCGTCCAATAATAAGAATCTGCTTCGATCAGCCGTTAATTCGATAAGAATCATTTACTCGATGAGTGGACTTTGAGATTCCCACGGAATGGATACCGCTTGCGCGTTATAAACGCACTGCACTGAACCAATTAAAGATTGACACGTGTTTTCTGTATTTTAAATTTAACGGTCAATAATTGCAGTTGTTGTGCATGGCCGTTTGACGTCCGATGAAAAGTGGAGATCGAACGGATAGTGATTCTAGTCAACAATTTTTTCATTAGAGCAATATATCCTTGTTTCAAGGTACAAAATAAAAAGAACAAAAAAACGAGAAACCACACGATCATGAAGAATTTCAGAGCAATGAAAGAGCCGTGAGTCATGTGGAGAGACTAGTAAAGTGTCAGGAAGTTTCGACCGGAGGAAGACCACCGTAACGAGTGGCACAAGAAAAGACAGATATACCGAGCTCATCTTGGCTCACCGATCTCGAAGCGCTGGTTCATGATAAAAAGGAACAACGACAGAGGATAGAGAACAGCGATAATAAACAAAAAGGGAGAGAGGAGGAGACGCCCCCTCCCCGGCTAGCTGTGGCCGCAGGCAAAGGAGTGGAAAAAAAAAGAGATGAGAAGGTGTCAGGTTCTAGTCTACAATTAGATTCAGAATATTAGATAAGGATAATAAATATAAGCAATAATTAAAAATTTATACTGAGATATTTTGAAAGGGCTAGTAATTAAAGGAATCAAATTTAATAAAATTATCGATAAATTCATAAAATTTTTCTCTATTTGACTAAATTACTTAAATTTTAAATTTTAAAAAATTAAACAGTTATCAATAAAAAAGAATTAAAGGTGAGGTGGCCAACATTTCAAAATAGCCTATTTATATAGTTAAGGGGTTTAATTGTCAAACGGGCGCATTTGGATCCCTATGCATTCAAAATTTAAACATGGGCACAGCATTTCGTTACCATGGCATTGTCACTTTTCAATATTTGGGGGGCAAATTTGTCAAAGTGAAGGAACACTTGTTTGGATCTTAGTGGGAGGAAAGAAACTAGTCAAAAAGAGCCATAAATTAATTACTCTACCTGATCTTCAACACTTCTCTAATTGTTTATCCATGGTGGTTCTCGTATTCCAATATAGCTCTTTGGATGAGTTGTAGACTCTATATTTAGCATGGTTTGAATATTGGGACATGTTCATATTGGTTGTTGATCAATTTTCTCAAGTAGTTGGGAACATTGACTTGGTTAATTAGCATATCGGCTTCGCGCGTTCTTATTCTTTTCTCCAAGTGGACCATAAAATTTATTATCTGTTTAGTCTGATTTCTGTTTCTGTATTCAACAACAGTTATATCAAAGTAAAACATCTGACAGGTAGAAAATTCTGATATTTTTTTGTTAGATATGTCTCGAATTTTAGAACCGCAACATTTTATATAACCGTATTCTATTTTGATTATCCTATTAAGTTAAGTTTAGATTATGCCTAATCTTATTAAGATTATTCCTAATTTTAGTGGGTTTATATTTCTAACTGTATTAGGATTTAGCTATTATTATGAATATACTCTTTATTTCATTAATTTGCTATGGCAAATGTGAGAGAATATGGATATATTTTTTAGGACTAGAATTTTATAAGAGAGGCATATTTTATACACCAGTTTAATTATAATGAAAGTCTCGGCTCCATTTTCGCCCGTGGATGTAGGCCAGTGGCCGAACCACGTAAATATTGTGTATTTTTTTTTCTTCTTTCTTTCTCGATTCTGTTTTGATATTTTTCACGCACGACGAATTAGGTCTTTTCCGCTTTTGTCATAACATTTTTCTATAGTAAGAATTAAAAGTAAGATTTTGAGGTTTATAAACAAAAGTTTTGATTTGATTCTTCTATCTCTACTACACAAAATATTTGATGGGAAGATTCCACCCATAGCATTACACTGAACAATAGTAATCGAGGATTTCTTTTGGAAAGATTACCGCTTTGGCTGAGACGAAGCTTCTACAGAATCGCTGGTTCGTGCATATGCTTTTCAAGAAGCCAATACTATTAAAAGACTAGGAATTTATTTTTGATAATTAAAACGTTTAACTTCTATCTCTCGAGCAAACAAGAGGAATTATATTGAAGGGTGAATCTAAAGTACACTGGAGCGACACGCTTAGAAGAAACATCAGACAAAATGCTACAACACTGGGGCAATTTGGTGGGTGACACTACAGAGTCCATACATATAAAGGTGGCATCATGTGAGGTTGGACTCACAAACAGGGCAAAAACCCTCATGTGAGGTTGATTGGGCCCAAGATAGTAACAGCTACATTAGGACCACACGCACACAGAAAAATAAATGGCTAAATAAGACACACACCCCAGAGAATAAATGTTTCCAGGTCACACTTGAGAAGGACCTTGTTCTGTGCAAACCAATGCTACAGTTATAGGAAAATCTGCGTATCTGTCGGGTGCCGAACAGTAAGAAGAATCGAGAAAGAGAGAAGAAAGTAAAGCACGTAAGCAATTCATACAGTTCGAATGCCGACCCGCATTAACAGGCAAAAATCGAGCAAAAAATTTCAATATAAATTGCTTATTTTTGTTGAGATCTACAAAGGCCCTTTGGGGGTTCTCTTTAATAAAAGTTTAAAAGCATACTGTTTCCTTGATCATTACTCAATTCATCATATCTCACACTGAGTCATTTAATATGGTGCATTACAGGTAGGTGGGGCCTGAGCTCACCAAACTACATACAAACATCATAAGGACTTCATGCATAAGATAGATTCAAGAGCAATGAGCACAATAAATGATACCATCATTGAAACTTGTATTATTAGTATATATGTAAGCCTCATTTAGCTCCCAATATTGCATCACATGTGCAATTTCCAACTAGTTTATTAGCATAATTAAATGGCTTAAAATCACATAAATATATACAAGAAAGAACGAAAAGATTTTACTTCTCGGGGTAAAAACTCCTTATTACCCTGGTCTATCTATATAAAGATCTGAAATTTGTGATGCGCATTTAAGCTATAGGTAAAATGAAATTATATTTCTTGCAATGTCAACCCTGAGTTTATTTTTATCATCTAATATCTCTCTTGTATATTATATAATTCTTTTTGAATGAGAATTGTTTCCAGGGAGGACATTACAAGAAATTATATTTCATAAAATTTTTAAATAAGTCTAACCAAAATATAAAGGACCGAGTTGCGAATCCTCAAAAGTTCAAGGATTGCCTATCATTAAAAAGGGACCAATGGACCTTAAATCCGAATGTGGCCCATAGGGCCCAAACCATCTTGGACCCAAATCATTGTGGATCGGGTCCATCCCGGCCCATAGACCCAAAGGAGTTTTACGAGCCTAAACCCGGCCCAAGCCAATCATTAGTGGAACTCGTTGTCATCATAACACGTTAGGGGAGGGGTCGAAGCGATCGATCGAAGCAAACCTTTTTTCCGCGGAAAAAAAAAAGTAAATAAAAAAGGATTAGGGCGACGAAGAAGAAGAGCATCTCTCTTCGATCTTTTCGATCTCTTCGATTCAATTCCCCCCTGATCGAATCCCTCCGTGTGAGATCGCCACGATGAGTTTCCTCTTCGGGAAGAAGAAGACCCCTGCAGGTACCAATTTCTCCCCTTAATCCTCTTCCATTTTGGATCTAATTCGAATTTTTTTCACCAATTTCTAACGAATCGGTTCGTGTTCTTCGATTATTCATGTGTTTTTTGTTGAAATCATGCTAAAAAAGATGCATTTTTTGTGTGAATTTTGTGTCGTGGCTATGGAGACCCCCCTCGAATTATTTGCCAATTTTGAGTAGATCTCCTCAAGTATTTAATTTTTGATCGATATCCCCTAGATTTTTTTTTATTTTAATTTCGAAATTTTATACCGTTGGCGATGATCATGTTAAATTTAACTGATATGAACACTTTTTTAGCTGATAAATCTGTGGATTTTATCAACTGTTAACTGTTGATAGCTATCAGATCAGTTAATTCTAATGAATCGCCAATTCAATTTAGGAAGATAATTCAAATCAAAGCAATTAAAAGTTGAGGAGTGTCGATCAAAAGAAGTAAATTTGAAGAGTCTATTTCAAAATTTACTACAGTTGAGGGTGTCTTCAACTCTTCATATATTTTTACCTAATTTTTCTGACTATTTGTAGCATATATTGTGAATTTTATGCGGATGTTGTGTTTATTCGCAGAGTTACTGAGAGAGAACAAGAGAATGTTGGATAAATCTATCAGGGAAATAGAAAGGGAGAGGCAAGGGCTTCAAGCCCAGGAAAAGAAGCTTATTGCTGAGATTAAGAAAACTGCTAAGCAGGGCCAGATGGTATATATGCTAATCATTAAAATTTTCGATGATTTATATGATAATATTGATAATTTGGGTACTGGATTTGTTGCTTAACTATCAATCTCAGCATTTCTATGGTGCATTTGGCATTTGCTATTCATTTTATGCTTCCTTGTGTTATTAATTTTGTCATCTGACGTGCTGAATAGTTCTGATTAAGCTTTATCCTTTGATTTATGTTACGATTTTATAATTTTACGTTTGTTTTATTCATGATTGTACAATTCAGATGCTAATGATCTATAAAGTTGGATTGAATTGCCTAGATTTAACATTTCTAGGTGTATTTTGGGAGTGTATATATTCAATAATTGGTTACCAAACAAGGCTGATTTAGGCTACATACTTCCATTCCTATTATTTGCATTTTAGTATAAATGAAAAAATTGTGTGACCGAGTACAAATGCAGATAAGTAGCTAAGTAGTTGCATTCTGTTACTTGGATTAGTTATTTATTGACACGTAATCCATACAGCAACCTTTCTGTTGATTTATGTGCCTTGCTACTTTTTGAGCGTGATAAGAGGATCTGAGCAGCATAATTGAATAGTCTTTAACATCTTATTGTTGACAGTTTAGTCTCATGTTACAGAGAATGAGCCCTTGAAGAAACCTAAAAGCCTCGAAATAATCTAGGAGAAGAAGAGTGACTCTTAGTGTTCTTAATGCTCTGATAATCCAAAGAACCTCGTCTTCGAATTTCTACTGCAGTGTACTTTGTTGCTTCATTATGACAGACAGTTAGGAACTTATTTCAGTAACACTGGAAATTTCCATCCTAGATCGAAAGATTCAAATAATGGATTTTAGTTTGCATTTTGGATGTGTTTGTTTATGGCATCCATAGGTAGCATCAGTCGTATGCCTATCTCGTTTTGCAGATTTATTGCCTTTTGAGTATGGTTTATCTTTTTTGGATGTTATTTTTCCGTTGCAGGGAGCTGTAAAAGTAATGGCAAAAGATCTTATTCGTACCAGGCATCAGATTACAAAGTTTTATGCTCTCAAGTCACAGCTACAAGGAGTCTCTCTTCGAATTCAGGTAGATATCTGTTTATTATTTCTGGTGTAGTGTAACTGTTGTCGAAGTTGGGTTAGCCTCTAGATGATTTTGCAGGGGTATATGTGTGCAAAAGCTCATATTGTTTTAGACAATCAAGAACAGATGAAACTGTGAGAGATTTTCTCAGGAGACCAAATTTTCCAATTTTCATCAAACTCAGCAACTAATTAGTATTTCTCGCAGACTTTGAAATCGACCCAAGCGATGGGAGAAGCCATGAAAGGAGTCACTAAGGCGATGGCCCAGATGAACAGGCAGCTGAATCTGCCTGCACTGCAGAAGATAATGCAGGAATTTGAACGACAAAATGAGAGAATGGAAATGGTCAGCGAGGTGATGGGAGATGCTATAGACGATGCCTTGGAAGGAGACGAGGAAGAAGAAGAAACGGAAGAACTCGTGAGCCAGGTGCTCGATGAAATTGGGATCGACATTAATGCAGAGGTACATTTTTCTAAGATAAATTTAATCACCTTCCTGTTTGCTATCAAACAGTTTGGTCGGGGACGATGAGGGGCTTGTATATTCCCCTTATTTGCAAAATGCGATGAAAGAAAAGTTTCAGATGCCCCATGCATAAAAATTAGTTATTCCCGCAGAATTCGTCCCCTAACCAAACAGCGCTGGAACTACGTGCTTTGTTTTTACTATTATGCATCAGAGAATTGAGACCCTTTCATTTTCTGTGCTAATAAAACACGCAGCTTGTCAAGGCCCCTTCGTCGGCGGTGGCTAAACCAGTTGCAGCTGGAAAGGTTGCTCAAGCGGAAGGAGCCGCGGGTGAAGACACCGGAATTGACGATGATTTACAGGCAAGGCTAGATAATTTGAGGAAAATGTAATTTTTATGTGCTCATCTGACTCGTCTGATGAAACAAAACAATAAACTTAGCTTCATGTACCATAGTCATCACGAATTATTTCTCATAATATTACTCTGATGCTTGCTATTTCAAGATGCATGTGCGAAGTTTTCACTTGGACTTCTCTCATTGTTCGCATTTTCCTTTTTATTTGTCTCTCGTGAGGGATATTCTATTCAGTTTTGACATACAGGGTACAGTTTGAAGGCATGTTCATTAGTGTGTGAACCAGTTGTAATATGTACAATAGCATGCTCATAGAATAGATTCTTGCTTTAGATACAACTAAGGCACCTAAATATAACTTCCCCTCTCTCTCTCTCTCTCTCTAGAAGTTCAACTGAAACGCTTGCGATCGGCTCGCGTAGTAAAACTGCCCCCCCTGACCCCGTGCCTCCAAATCTCGATGGCGACTCGATGCTGCTGCTCCGGTCGAGGAGCAGTTCCGAGCCACCGGGTAGACAGGAGCTCGACAAAGCGGGCAATTCGTGTGAGAGAAGAGCCACATGTCGATACAAGCTGCATGGAACAAGTGCTTACACCGCGGCATCTGCCTGACATCTTCTCCATCTGCAAAAGCCGACAGGCAAACCGAGCACTCGCCGTTCGAGTCATTATCGCAGCGAACCTAGCACTCGCCGGCGCCGCCGTTTGAGTCATTATCGCGGGGCCTATCAATCCGATACTTCACTGCAGGAATTCCATGCATGATTTCGATCTCACGCGCTTCGCCAGTCGAGCTGTCGGCAAACCCCAGGCGACGTCGGAGGCTTTGCATCGTGGGATGAGAGGCGGAGCAGCAAGCGAATGCGACGATGTTCGACAGTATGAGGAGGACGGCTACCACGCAGATTGTGATCGTGAAGTAGTAGTAGATGGGGGATGAGTCCCCTGAAGAAGTTGGAGAGGCCATTAGAATGTTGCTTTTACAGAGAGAGAGAGAGAGAGATGGAGAGTGTTGGGATATATGTAGGTAAGGAGAGAAGGGGGGGAGTAAGAAAAACGTGAAGGGTACGTTGATTGCAACTGAGCATTGGGGACAAAGAACAGTAGATTGATACGGTTTCTTACTGTGTTTATGTCGCATTTTTTGACGAGTACTTATCCGTGCTATAAGCCTATAACAATTGTGTGAGAATCACGGGGCCCTTGAATTAGGGCCATTTATTCACACGCAAAATTTGCTGGTGTAAGTAGAAATGGGCTATCCATAACAAAAAATATTTAGAGCTTTTACTGTAACAGAAATAGTAAAATGTACGTTACGTACCTACGTTAAGTCACCTACGCTATAGATTTGATGAAAAAACTATTTATAAGGGAGTCCTTAAGTTGCTACGCTTATTTTTTATTAATCTATTGGCGTATATAGTGTAAAAGCTTTTTATTCATTCTATAAATATTATTTAAAATATAATATGTATTTGTCTACACATCAATAACTTGTAAGGGAGTCTTTGTGGGAGCTCCCAAAAAAAAAAATTATTATTACAGCGTGGAACAAAAATGTGGATGCTTAAATGGTTTACCTATTTTCAAATTCACCATATATGCGCATACACGGCACATATGTATATACACCGTTCACATTGTTTTTATGTTCCTATTAGAGCGTTGGAATGGAAGCTAATTATGCAGATCTCTTACCTTAACTTTTCCTCAAATGCATGTAATATTTTATTGGCAAATAACATCCTTCGAAATGTAAAAAAGCTCTCTAATGCACATAGCATGTGGAAGATATGAAGACGAAAAAAAAAAAAGAAAAAAAAGAATTGTGTGTTGGAAGGGCATGCATTGGATTTTGTACGTACGTACGTACGTAGGTTGCGTTGAAACTAATTAAGGAAAGTCGAAGGAGTTTCGTGCATGTAATATTTTAATGTCCTTAATTCATAAATTATACTGCTTCTTCTGTAAGTAGTACATATGTCGGTGATTGAAATTGAGAAACGGGTAAAATGCATGTAATTAAGGACGGCCTTTTTACATTTTTTATGTATAGCAAGTTGAATTTCTTGTTATCATTGATTACTTTTTAAATAGAAAGAACAATTAATAATAATAATATAGGACTACTATGCAGACCTTAGAAATTAATGCATTGGATCCTTAGAAATAGATTCCTTTATGAGTTGAGGAGGTGACGGATTGATAAATTCGTATAGCATTTTTTGCATAAATATTGACGTGTACTTTTGTATTTGCATGTTGAATTAATTCCTACTAAATAAAAGTTGAGATTACATGTACAACAACCAAACTATGAAATAAAAAAGAAATTCATCAAAAATAGGAGAACTAAAAGACAAAGTTAATTAATTAAGTTTGTCCCTAATAAGCTAATTATATCCTACATCACTTAAACCAAATTAATTAAGAATACTACTAGTTACCATATATAGATATATATATATAGAGAGAGAGAATTATGTTACTATATTATTAATAGTATCAAGCGCTTTGTGCCATTAAATTTTCAGTTCTTGATTGGTTGGTTGAAATTGAATAGTATAATCTAACGATTTAGCGGCAGAAAATTTAATAGCACGAAACGTTTGGTACTATCGATAGTATAATAGTCGGACTATATAACCAAAATTGAGCGTGCTATAGGATGGCGGCGAGAGGCGGCGGGCGGTGCGGCAGCGAATCGCCGGGGGCCACGTGGCAGGCGCGCAGCGGGGGAGGGGCCATCTCGGCGCGGCACACGGGGCAGCTGGTGCGCGCGCGGAGCCACGCGTCGATGCACGCCACGTGGAAGCAGTGCGCGCACTCCGGGAGCACGCGCACGGCCTGGCCCTCCTCGAAGTCCGCGAGGCACACCGCGCACGTCGGCTCCTCCTCCCCGTCCCCGCCGCCGCTCTTCTCGTACGACACCGCCGCCGCGGGAATCAGCTGCGCGGCGCTGCAGCTGCACGGGATCTGCTGCTGCTGCATGGGACGCTGCGCGGGGGCGGGAACGCGGCTGCGGCTGCGGCTGCGGCTGCGTCGGCCGTTGGGGCAGCAGGTGGCGAGGAGGCATTGGCAGAGGGCGAGGACGGCGCCGACGGACATGAAGCAGAGGAAGGTGATCAACACGGGGGCCACGTACCTGTCGTTCGGTCGGTGGTCGCGATCTCCGCGGTGGTGATCCATTTCGGTCGCAACGCCGGAACGCAGAAACGGAGATTGATGTATCAGAGCTAGCTGTCTATCTATCTATCTATCTATCTATCCATGAACTAATATTAATTTTCTGTTAATTAAGAGAGGACGATATTTTCTTTTTTAATTTCTCTGAGGTAACTTTGTATATATTTTGTCTCCTTCTATTAGGGATGTTTCCGAAATAAAAAACAAACAAGAAACAGAGGCCGAGACAAAGAATAAAACGTTGTTTGCGAGGTTTTTGGGGTTTTCAAACCGTGTTTTGTGTTGGAACGCTTTGCCTTGGCTTTTGCGTGAGCTTCATGTGAAGTATTTTATTTATTTTAATTTTTTTTTTTTGAGAGAAATGTAGCACTTTTCCCGTCTTATTTATCTCTTTTATAAATAAACTTAGCTTGAAATATGAATCAACTAGGATTCAGGACTTCAGATACCAACCATCAAGTCCTTTGTCACTTGCGCTAGAATTGTATAGCTCTTTCAAATCAAGCAAAAACAAAATGCATTTAACATTGCTTAGTTAAATTGAAAAGTGTATGATCATATGTCTACATAAACGGAGACTCATAAGATTTTGGCCTCTTTAATTATGTAGAGTTGAGCTCTTACAGTTTTATGACAAGAAAAACTTTACAGATTTATTGGTTGATTTGCTTACTAATTAGTTTTTATTTTCTTAGGTAGGAGGGCTATATACTACTTTACTTACTGGGCTTCACCATATTAATCTAATATAGTTCTATTTAAATTTTTTTTTTTTTTTTTGGATTATATATGAATGGTGGCCCAAGATCACCATTATATATCATGCTCTATTAGGTGGTGGCATGTCTATTTTGTTTGCGCATTATTCACTTGTGATGAACTCAATCTTACGTCTATATAAAAGCTTCTAAATATTTTAGATATGAAAAGTAATATCGATAGAGTAATGAATGATGAGCAAACTCAATACACTAGTTTTTTTTTAAATTTTTTTAAATTTTTTACCTCTTATGCGAATTTGACATTTTCTTTTATATACTTAATTAATATAATGGAGCGTGCATGCTTATGCATCCATAATCTTTTAGTGCAATATTTTAGGGTTAATAATGCCTCATAACATATTCACTTTTACTATGAGGGGTGGTGTGGTTAATGGAAGAGGCAATTATAAGCCTATTTAATGAATAAAATTCATGGACCATTATGTCTTTATTTAGGAGTGGAGGGTGTGTCATGATATCTAATCGCATTTTGGATTATTATTAGAAAAATCAAAAAGAATTTTTTTTATAACAGTTATTTTATATAATTTTATATAAAATTAAATTAATTTTATATTTAATTTAATTATATGAGAATATTATTTAATATCAAATTATTATATCATTCTTAATTGAGCTTATCTTTTTGGCTTTCTTGTCTTATAGACATAATATAAAATATAAAATGTATAATATTTCACCAATGGTGGCACATGTCATGGTACAATTTGTCATTACGTGCCCCATCTTAATTATTAAATTCTCACATAATTCACTAGGCCTTTGCATCCTAAAATGTTTAGATTTTATAATGATAAGTGAATAATAATTATTGGTACAGTTACAAAGAATAAAAATTAGAATAGTATCAATAGTAAATAAATAGTATTTATTATATTTAATTTATAATATTTGGATGTTTTGAATTTAGCGAAGATGGATTGAACAGTAAATAATTTAAAGGCTAAAAACTACGTGGAATAGTTTGAAAATTTTCAATATGTATTTTTTTTTGTCAATATTAAAAACAGCAAGATTTTATATATTTTTTATTTTTTAGCTAGAACATCTTGCGTAACCCAGTTGCCGTCCTGTCGCCGTTAACTAACGGCGAAGTTAGTCTAATTGCGCATTTCTTAAATTGACGCCGTTGTCGTTCGTTCCCCTCCTTTCCCCCACCTCTCTCTCTCTCTCTCTCTCTCTCTCTCGTCCTCATTGTGGATGGGTGGAGAAGCCATAGTCGAAGCTCACGAAGCACAATTCCCTTCTCCTTTTTGATCCTGCTTCGAAAGGTAATCCCCCTAATTAGCACCAATTCGTTTCTTAACAATCACTAGTTTTTTATCTTTCCCACCTTTTTAGCTTCCGAGTTTGATTAGGGTTACTGGTTTTGATCTATCCGTCCCTTGTTAATTTAACCCCCTTTTAGCGGATTGGAGATATTTCGGAGGTTTCTATTGATACAACGATCTTGTCCCTTTGTAATCGGTTGAGAAATCGAGGGTTTTCAGGGGTTGTTGGATCACTTTTTTGGTGTTTGTTTTGGGGTTAATTTGGGCTGGGAACAATTGGGTTTCTTCTGTTTGTATCATCAATCTTGCCCTTTTCTAGACAGTTGAGAAAAGTAGGGTTCCAGGGTTTGCTGTGCTATTTTTAGGGTTTATTTGACCTGGGATCCACTGGGTTTCTTCTAGTTGTCACAATTTGGTTGATTGATTGATGAATTTGATCTGTGAATGTTGGTTCTAGGGTTTTGGTAGTCGGAAAAAAAAGGTACGTTTCTGCTGGGTTTGATTTGGGGACTCGGTTGGATTTGGGGGTTATTGGGGTTTTCCATTGATCTGTTGGAAATTTGATGGTTGGATTTATGGAATGGGCCTGTGAGTGCTTCCTGTGGGATGCGTTCATCGAATGCGGCGGCATCCGAAACCCGCCGATTAGATAGCGCAAAGAGAAAGGAGGCGGAGGAGGAGGAGGAGGTGAATAGAGAGTTCGCGCTGTTTCGAGACGGAGTGATGGGAGAAGATCTCCTCACCACTCTATCCATGGACAACCACCACCATCCCTCCACCCTGCTCTCCATAGAACCTTCCGGAAACCCGTCATCGTCTTCCTCCCACGAGGATGTCGACCACCGTGAACCCATGATCCACCACCGCCCCCTTGCGACTCTATCTGGCCCCCCTGACATTAACCTTCCATTTTCGGATGAAATCTCTCCGCCGCACCACTCATGGAACTCGGATGCTTGCGATAATATATTCGACATCGGCACAGGCCCCCAGCTTTATGACCCAGATTCTATGCTCAACCTCCCAAAGATTACCAACCGCAAATTTGCCAAAAGAGGAGATAGCATTTGGGGTGCGTGGTTCTTCTTCAATAACTATTTCAAGCCCACATTAACCGATAAATCGAAGAATAAGGCTGGTGTTAGGGATGCGAACTTCGATAAGTCGGATTTGAGGCTCGATGTGTTCTTTGTCCAGCACGACATGGAGAACATGTACATGTGGGTTTTCAAGGAGAGGCCCGAGAATGCCCTAGGCAAGATGCAGTTAAGGAGCTTCATGAATGGCCATTCGCGGCTTGGCGAACCGCAGTTCCCGTTCAGCGCCGATAAGGGTTTTGTCCGGTCCCACCGAATGCAGCGCAAGCAGTACCGTGGTCTGTCCAACCCTCAGTGTATCCATGGAATTGAGATCGTGAGATCGCCTAATCTTGCCCTAATTCCTGAAAGTGACCTCAAGAAATGGGTGGAATTAACAGGAAGGGAGCTTAATTTCTCAATCCTACCTGAAGCTAGTGATTTTTGTTCATGGAGGAATCTTAATTCTGCTGATTTCGAGCTTGAAAGGCCAAAGCTGTTGAATGGGTCGGGCTTAAATCTATCGTCGCAAGTAAATCATTCTATTGGTAATGGATTGGATCATTCTTCCCTATGCAGTAAACGCAGAATCGATGAGGAGTGCTTCTTGCCACTAAATTCTACTTCAGAGAGAGCCCAAGATGTGGAGATGAATAACCCAATTGAACCTTCGTGGGCAAATGAATTTAACGGTGTAATGAGACATGCAAGTGGGCCCGTGACCGCATCGAAAACTATTTATGAGGATGAGGGGGGGTATCTGATATTGGTTAGCTTACCTTTTGTGGATCGTCAAAGGGTGAAAGTTTCGTGGAGGAATACTCTCACTCGTGGGATAGTTAAAATACTTTGTGTTAGTACTGCGAGGATGCCGAATATAAAGAGGCATGGTAGGACCTTTAAGTTAATGGATCCTTTTCCTGAACATTGCCCGATGGGGGAATTCACGAGGGAGATACCGCTTGCTACAAGGATTCCAGAAGATGCTAAGCTTGAAGCCTATTATGACGAGAGTGGTGCAGTACTCGAGATTATGGTCCCAAAACATAGTTCCGGGCCAGAAGAGCACGAAGTTAGGGTCTGCATGCGGCCCTCTCAACTTGGAGGTAGTGATCTTATGCTAACATAAGTATATTGATTGTAGTGTGGAATTAAGATGGTTTGGTTGCTTAGTGTCTGTCGAAGAATGTGCCCTTTTCTTAGTATAGTTGGGTTATTAGTAGAACTACTGCGAATTTGCTTGTTAGAAGGTTTTGGAGAGATGGTGGTCATGTCTAAATATCTATTTGAGTCGAATAAAATCTTGCTTGTGTTTGTGTTGGCTCTTTTAAATAACATAGGTAATGGAATTGTAGTTTTTGAGAACATCTTTTGTAGGCTTATGTTATTTGAAATGTAGTTTTTGAGAACATCTTTTGTGCATTTTGTAGCTCATACGTGCAATGACTCGGCCTTTTCTCTTTAAAGTTACTGTAATTTCTTATGTTCCTTTTTCATTATTTTCATTGTGGTGAAAAATTGTCATTGAATGTGGGATCTGCATCATCTCATTTGCGTGTCTTTAGCACTCTCGTATGTTTCTTTAGCAAGATCTCGTATGACTCGGAGAAAAGGACAGGTTCTTTATCAAAAGTTAAAACAAATTATTATGCTCCATTTCAATCCTTTCTTTTCCTGGGGGGTAATAAGTTTTCTATCTCTTGACAACGACTACACCATTTTGATTGTAGTTGTCATGCCCCAATAATGAAGGATATTAAATCCATTCCACATAATCTTCTTACATATGATAGGCTTCCGTGTTAGTGCCTGATTTTATTTAATTTTAGAACGATTTATTTATTCGAGTATGTTTCTTGTGGATGGGTTTTGTTCTTTTAGCTACGACAAGACATATATTTCAATTTTAGATGAAAAATAGCTGTTATGAAATGCCTATCTGGTTTAGCTTTTAGTACGACTTCTCTAGGGATGATTTTTCGCCTTTTGTTTTTAACTCAACTGTAATTGGAAGTTAAGGGAGGAGCTTGGTGAAGCTTCTAGTTGCTATGTTTGGGTAAATTTTAAACAAAAGTTGTTATGAGTTTCAACATGTACAAATTGCGGATGCTTTTCGTCTGGCGCAGCTTAACAAGAAATTCATGTTTAGGCAGGTAGAAAACTTGAAGAAATGGTTTGTAAATAGATGTTTTGATATGTTTACTTTGAAATTGCTTGACCTATGATACTATTTAGTTTATTATTCCTCTGCTGCTTAGATAGCCGTTTCTCGTAATGAAACTGAGCAGGATTTTGAACTTATTTATCTATTTTCGTGAAGTGTAGGATAAAATCTTATATTTGAACAAATATAGTACTATCACCGCACCTCGGTGAAACTAGGCTCTGAATTGTTTGATCCTTTTGAGGCCAAAATCCTTTGAGGCCCAATTTTGGCCCAGCCCAAGAAAAGGCCCAGAACATTGGATGGACCTGTACCAGCCTTTGTTGACCTCTGTTCATTAAATCTCAAGTTGGGCCATGGGCCAGGCCCAAAAATAGAGTGAGATTAGTCCTGGTTTCAAAATTCAGTGTTCGAATTCAAAAGTGCTCTGAAATTTTACTCCTCTTCTGATTATTATTATTTTATAATATTAAAGGAGAATTAGTCTAAAGCTTGTTTTATAATATGGAAGGAGAAGCATTGAAACATAATTACAAACCAGCCTCTTTTTTTTCTTTTTTCTTTTTTTTTTCAATTTGGCTTGTTTACTTCTCCCACAATGTTATACAAATCAAAACCAAATGTAAGTAGCTTCAATTCGTATTTCAAATATATATATATATATATATATTCAAAAGTTTGAATAGGTTATGACGTACGTATATATCCGTATGAAAACGTGAGACACACCCATGTGGAGGAGAATCAAAGAGTGGGTACCTTTTTGGAATTTTAACTGACACACCCTCGTGGATGTGATATGTGAGTATACGACCCACCAGTCCTTATCCTCTGCCACTATAGCCAATAGACGTTTTTTAAAATTTTCTTTTTTCGTGAATAATAAAAGCCCAATTACTTTTACAATTCTCACTGTTCTTGGTACTTTCGCTGTTAATTTTAATTCATCAATTACCTTTCCTCTTAAGTCTTAACGGTGCGTTTGTTTTCATTCCATGGGATCACATGCAAACTCTCAACTTTGTTCCCTCCCTCTCCCCCAAATTCTTAATCTTTAAGAAACAACATAACCCAATATTTAATAGCCAATAACATTTTGTCTATTTTACCTTGAATTTGAACTCATATTTGCACAAGGAGTATTATTTTAAATTTATATATGTCTAGACCAACTTCTCTATAGCTTATGAAGATGTGTTGTTGAGCGTAGTGCGAGAGTTAGAGATTGATCTGGAACAGATCAAAGCCAAATGTAATCTTATTCTCGCATTTCAAGTATAAGCAATGCAATCCGGTTTAAGCATAGCGTAAGATATTTCGACTTGAAATGGACTTCTAAAGTAGATCTAAGACACGTAACAGAACTAAAAATGAGCTGAGTTTTGAGTAAAAGCTCAGTTGGAGCCTAAATTGAAACCTACTATTCAAACTTAAATTCAAAATGAAGTTCATTAGCCCGTCATCGTTAACTGACACATATTGTAAACTCACTTTGCTAGCCACTGTGGATCTTTAAACTTTGGGTTACTCTGGAAACATCTAGAGATACTGTAACACACAGAGAACCCAAAAAGGACAACCAATGGCGGAGCTCCAGAACCCAAATGGGCAACCACTGGACCAATTAAAAAGGATCACTGGATGTTAAAAGAAATAATAAAAAAATAAAAATTTACAGCATCTATCTGAACTATATATAAAATAAAAATTTACAGTAAAATTAAATTTTTCAAAAAATAGATAGCTCATGTCAAAGATCATAGTTTAGATAAATTTGATATAACTTTATAAAAAATTATAACAAAAATATATATATATATATATATTTTTTGAGAAAAAGATAGCACGCTACCCGCTTCGTTTATTTTTTATAGAAATAAACTTAGCTAGAAATGTGAATCAACTAGAATTCGAACTCGGAACCTCGGGTATCAACCACCAAGCCTTTTGCCACTTGCGCTAGGAACGATCGGTAATTATAACAAAAATATTAACCGAGTAAAGGAAACGTTCTACCGTGATAAAACGACAACACACCCCACCTACCTCAAAATTCGAGCCCAAGTCGCCACGCTCATCCTCTTCCTTTCCTACCTACACTCTAAAAAAGAGTAAAAGTTGAAGAATTGTACTATTAGGCCCTGTAAGTTTAGTAAATTTTCAATCGGTCCTTAGATTCTAAAATTTAACATACTGGCTTAACTTATGATACTCCGTATCTAAGTGAAAATTTTTAAAAAAACCAATTGTCTGCAATCATTCGTCTCATATTTTTAGTCAAATAACTTAACTTTTATTAAAAAATTATAACTTAATAAATAATATGCATGATATACAAGATAAGATTAATGATCTATTATTTTATAATACAATAACTATAAAAATACAATACCAAACAAAGAGAAAAAAAAAGTTTAACTAAAATATATATAGGCAAATGTTCATACTACCACTAGCCAGTGAGGTTGGATAATATTTCAGTTGCTAATCGAGAGATAGAAACTTTGATCTTTCGAATGCTGATATATTTAAATGAACAATTTAATCTCTAATTATTTTCTTGTTCAGAAAAAAAAAAAACTTTCAAAATTAACGGACCAAAAAGACCCACCGAACTAGTCCAGTGGTGTCTACCAAAAATGAGTATATATAAGAAAAGGGGGATGAGTCCCCGTTGCGCATTTCACTAGCAAGATTTTATACCCCATTCTACTGAAGGAAGTCTACTGTATAATACTCACACCACATTATTTATTTCCGTCCAATCTTAACTCTTCTTTTGAGAGAAAAATAGAATAAAAATATTTTTTTAAATTATGATGAAATGGATGAATTCTTAAAAAAAATTTTGATTGATTGGAAACACGGTATCAACAAAATAAGTATTATATTCTAAAAAATTTCCTTCTGTCGCGGGCACTTGTGTGGGTGGGTTGGCCTACTGCGTGGGCCTCCTGATCGAGAGCCCCCTCAGAAAACAAAAAAAAGAGAGATTAAAGGACCAAGTAAAAGTGTTCAAAAGGCTGGGGACTTCCAAGCAATTTTTACCCAGAACAAGCATGAAGCATCTCAACCATCTCGCTGCCACGTAGGCGGGATGCCTAAACATTAACCTCCTCCGCAGTAGCAAGTAACAAGTAACAACACTCCAAACCCAACACAAAAACACTCCCCCTCCTCTATAAAGAGAGAGAGAGAGTGAAACCCCCACCCCTCACACCATTGTTAACGAGTAACAACTAACAACCACTCCGTCACCCTCCAAAACCATGATCATGGCCTCTAAATCTGCCGAGCATGCTAAGCTCTTCTTCTGCGCCGCGGTGGCGCTGGCGGTGGCTGCAGGCGCGCGCGCGGAGTACGCGGCGATGACGCTGACGGTGGTGAACAACTGCCCGTTCACGGTGTGGCCGGCGGTGGCGCCGAGCTCCGGCGGGGAGGTGGTGGCGGGCGGGGGGTTCGAGCTGCCCGCGCTCTCGCACCGCTCCTTCCCCGCGCCCGCCCGCCCCTGGAGCGGCCGCATCTGGGCCCGCACCGCCTGCTACCCCGCCCCCAACGGCGCCCTCCACTGCGCCACCGGCGACTGCGCCGGCCGCCTCCAGTGCGCCGGACTCTCCGGCAAACCCCCCGCCACCCTCATCCAGGTTAGTTAGTTTACGCCAATTTTTAATGAGATAGTTGAACCTAATCATTAATTTCAAAAGCTCGGACCATCTAATAATTTACTTAAAATATATATATATATATATATTCATACAGCGTTTTCGGGTCTCGATTTGTGATTCGGTTTAAAAACTCGAGCTACACTGCAGAAAAATATGTTGTAACTGAATTAACTCATTATAGATTTTTTTATTTTTTTAATCGTACTTTCTATTTACGAGTAAGGTAATCTATCTGTAATTTCAAACAAAACCTAAAATTTTGGTTTTATTTTTAATGCCATGTAAAATGTGTGACTAGTCATTACCATAACAAATATTGCACCTTGGTTCTTATAATGTTTTTTTTATATTTTATTCCTGAAGTTTGATATGACATCAACAATCAACAACAAAATGCATAAATAATTTAGAGACGATCCTACAACGATGATGCATGGGAGCTGATGAACCCTGAGATTTTTGTGTTTTATATTTATTTCATATTCATATAATATGAGCAGCAGAGGATATTCTGAATTCGAGTTTTAACCTGCCTTAATCTAATTTCATTTAATTTAACTTTTAAGTTTTTTTTTGTTTGGGGGTATTATGCACAATTTAAGTAAGTTGACGGACGATATATTTGGATGATGTTGTATTAAATTAAAAAGAATTTGCTGAGGTGGTGTAATTAAAAATGAAGGTGACGCTGCACCACGGGGGGGAGCGGGACCAGACGTCGTACGGGGTGAGCGTGGTGGACGGGTTCAACGTGGGGGCGAGCGTGACGCCGCACGAGGGGCGCGGGGTGTGCCCCGTGCTGGGGTGCCGCGAGAACCTGACGGCGACGTGCCCGGGCGAGCTGCAGCTGCGGGCGGCGCAGGGCGTGCTCGGGTGCAAGAGCGGCTGCGAGGCCTTCGGCACCGACGAGCTCTGCTGCCGCAACATGTACGCCTCCCCGCGCACCTGCCGCGCCTCCAACTACTCCCAGTTCTTCAAGCGCGCCTGCCCCCAGGCCTTCACCTACGCCCACGACACACCCTCCCTCCCCCACGACTGCGCCGCCCCCCGCGAGCTCAAAGTCATCTTCTGCCACTAACCTTCCTTCCTTCCTCTCTGTCTCTCACTCGGACGCCGGACTCTCTCTCAAGTCTCAAACTCGAAATATAATAATTAATGTAGTAGTTAATTAATTACTTATCAGGACAGACAGACTGCGTAAGTAACTAGGGTTTGGTTTCTCTTTTTCACTCTTTTGTGCCTTTTCTGTTTTATATTTCTCGAGTGTGCTGGTGTTTTAGCAGGTTTGTTTTACTGTTTTACTTTATTGTGGCGTGGCTTTGTGTTGCTGCAGCTCCTAATGCTTCTGTGATAGTTCCAGAGATCTCTATAAAAAAAAAGGAGGTGTTTCTAGCCAAAGGGTTCTCTTTTTTTTATTTTTTTTTGGAATTCTTCTTCTGGTTATCTCAAACTCGTAAGCTGGTTTAAATACGATACTTTAAAAGTTATTACTGTGGATTGTTAGCGCTAACCAATTATTCCAAAAGCACGTGTTGATAGGAAGGGCGTATTCATCGCATTTAAGGGCTCAGCCACAGCGCTCGCGGGTTTCGACCTGACTCAATCCACCTGGACGTTGGATTTATTGTTGGGCCTCTTGTCGTTAGGTCTCTTGTGAACCACATCCCCACTCAATTTATTAGGTTCACCCAATTCAACTTATTAGTCTTCTGGGTCTATTGTCACGGGGCAGAAAGTTAGACCTATTTTAGCTCAATAATAAATAGCCAACAATTACTTACTAGGACGGACTGCATAATTAACTAAGGTTTAGTTTCTCTTTTTCACTTTTGTGCTTTTTTTTTTTTTTAGCTGGGTGCTGGTGTTTTACTAGGCTTTGTTTTACTTTATTGTAATGTTTATTCTGTGCGTGGCTTTGTGCTGTTGTAACTCGTAATGCTTATGTGATAGTTCCAGTAATCTTTATAAATAGAGAAGGTGCTTCTAGCCAAAGGGTTCTCTTTTTTGCATTCCTTTTGGGATTCTTCTCCTCGCCACCTCTGATCTGAACTCAGGAATCTCTCAAACTCGGAGTTGGTTTATCGAGGAAAATAATATAATACTTTAGGAGTCATTGCTTATTAGGATGGATCGTGGAATTAACTAAGGTTTAATTTCTCTTTTTCACTTTTGTGCTTTTTCTTTTTTATCTCGAGTGCCCGTGTTTTAGTAGGCTTTATTTTACTTTATTGTAATGTTTACTTTGTGCGTGGCTTTGTGTAGTTGTAACTCGTAATGATTCTGTGATAGTTCCAGTGATCTTTATAAGAAGAGAAGGTGTGTCTAGCCAAAGGGTTCTCTTTTTTGCAATTTTTTTTGGGATTCTTATCGTGGCAATCTGACTCGAACTCGGAATTTTCTCAAATTCGAAAGCTGGTTTATCGAAGAATATAATAATTTAATAGTTATTGCTTATTAGGACGAACCGTGGAATTAATTTTTCACTTTCGTGCTTTTTTTTTATATATATCTTGAGTGTTGGTATTTTACTAGGCTTTGTTTTACTTTATTCTAATGTTTACTTTGTGCGTGGCTTTTGTTGCTGCATGGAACTCGTAATGCTTCTGTGATAGTTCTAGCGATCTCTATAAAAGAAAGAGTTTCTGGCCAAAGTGTCTTCTTTTTTGTATTTTTTGGGATTCTTCTCGTGGGCAAGGATATGTGATCAAAATATCTGGTCGATTAGTAACTTTGTTTGCGAAAAAAGATCTATTACATTATTTAATAAAATTTTAAAAAATTAATTATCAAACTTAAAAGTTTAGATTCTATTAATTAGTTTTAAAAATTATATATTTTTTCTATATGTATATATAGAACTTCAATATAAGAATAGCTAGATATTTTGCCGCTAGACGGCAAAATATTTTACTATTGATCAATGCTAGTTTATTTTATTAATCTTATTAATTGTTTTATTATCAAAATTTTTAAAAAAAAGTTAACTTCTTAAAAATAAAATTAAAACTCTTAAATTAAAAAAAGTTGTAATCCTGTGGACCTGTGGTTCGACTGTGGGGGACAGGTATTCGGTTTCATCATGGATTGCAGGAAAGGTGCCGTATACGTGGAAAGAAGAGAAAGGTTGCGTGGTGTGGACGAGCAAAAGCTAAAAAAGTTAAGGAAAAAAGGTTTACAAAAATTAATAAGTACTGGAAAAGTTAAAAAAAGTTACCAAAACGGAAAGTTAAAGTTTTTTTTTTTTTTTTTTTTTAAGTTAAATTGTTACAGTCCCAAGTAGCCCATCGAAATTAGGGATAAAACCAACATTAAGCTTAAACTATGCTGCAATTTGATCTAAAAAAAGAGTTTATTATAGAAAAGCAGGAGTCTACTGTAAATAGAAGTTGGTGTAAACTAATATTAGACCCAAACGCAAGACACGTGATGTCACTGATTTAAGTTCTCGGATTCCACCAACTCAGGCTTAGAGTAGCATATTCTTATATTTACTTAGATCCTATCAAATTATCCTATCAATTTGTTTTTAACTGTTTCTGAATAGTGAGTAATTAATGGTTGATTTTAAACTGTATAATTATTATACAAGCAATACTAACCCTTACATCCCACTTTTAGGTATACATTTTACGCTCAAGAAATTTTTTCCTTATTATAATGCATACATTTAATCGAACAATAATAAATTGAGATAAATGTATAAAAACATGCTTTTTACCCAGCCGCGCACCCATACAGAACCCTAGATTTTGTGGATTAGTTTGATATTTGACGCAAATGACTCTAGATATATAAAGCATTAGTTTATAAAAAAAATTGCTGTAGTCCACTGGAGTGCACACATGGGTGAGATAAAAAAAATGGGCTGAGGCATGCTAAATAACGATGTGAAACATGGTGTGTGTATAATATAAATGCTCACTATTCCCCATTAGAAAGGATTTTTATACATTGGGGAATGCAAGGATTTGATTTTTGAATTTTTTTTTTCAAATTCTTCATCGAAGAATTCTAATTTCTAAACTATTTTTTCTATATTTTTTTTTTCTTCCATTTTGTCTTGGGCAGCAATAAATTTTTATAAAAAAAATAGCATACTATCCACTTCGTTTATTTAAATAAAAAATACTAACTATCGAGTCTTTCCTTACTTGCTCTAGGGACGGTCAGTTGTGCAGCAGCATCGTCAATGTGGTTTATGGGTGTCAAAGCCTTGGGCTGGTCAGAGTTGGCCCACAAAAACTTTGTTGGGCTTGTTTCACTCTAAGTTTGTTAAACCCCAAAGTTAGTCAGGTTCGGTTCAGGCTAAGTTTTGCTAAGAAAATTAGTTCCAAGTTGGACTAAATTTTTTGTCAGCTACTTTAGACCTTGTCTGGCTCAGTTCAAGTTCTGCAGATGTGTTATTTGAATGTAACATTTTACAGAAACTAAATGACATTTCATTACTTTCCAGGCTTTTTAATTAGTATCATAATTATACATTGATATTTATAATAGTAATCGATTATCTTAGAAATAATGATTTTGTATGCCACGATAAATTTTTTTTTTTACACTACAAGAGACAAAAAAAACCGACAGTAGGATTAGTATTAAATGAAAGCGTAGGGACCAAAAATGAAACTCTCATAGTTTAGAAACTAACGAAATCACGAAATTAGATTTAAGAGGCATTTGATTCCATTTCTCCTTCAATCTTTTCTCCTTTAATATCAACAAAACTCAAATAATTTAAGCCAGAATATAAGAGATAACAAAAGATGAAAAAAGAACAAAATTTGGGTGTTTGATTGGACAGGTAATGAATAAAAAGATCTGAATCATTCGCGTGTTGTTCACAACTCATTCGTGCTTTGAGAGGGACCCAACATGATTGGGCCCATACTATTTAAGGGAAATTAATGAACCCCAAAGCAGTTAAAGTTGAACAGGGACATTTTAGGGAAAGCAAAGGTGGATCATGGGTGGGGAATGGTGTTTACAAATTACAACTTGGAGGGGAAAAGTAAAAACAAGGTGTGATTTGGGTGATCCTCAAAGTGGTATAATTGTGCTCGATTTTTTTTCAATATAACATCAGAGTTGGATCTAATACCAAAATTTCGTAATTCCAAAAAAAAATACCGACCAACTGGACTACTGATTATAAACAAATAGATGTTTGATATGTCTTTACAATCTACTTCAAGCCGGGCTATTTCCCCTTCTATCGGTTTGTCAGAGAAGTTTTTCAATTCTACTGATATATAAGTGCAACAAATTAAAACTTCTAATTTTCGGATTCAAACTTTATTTCCACTTTCCAATTATATATTTTTTTTTATAATGATTTACTAGTTTTTTTTTTCACCAATCCATGAGCCTATGGATTAAAATACACAATTTTAGAAATTAGGCCCAACAAGCACTAAGATCCATCGGCCCAACCTCCGAAAGAAGTGGTGGTATTGGGCCCTCCTCCTAAAATAAAAAAAGTTTTCTCATGGACCGGGTTCACCAGGTAATCCACGAACATATTGGTGATCGAGGATGGACGATGTACGGTCCACTAATTTGTGGTGCACCAGGTTCATTATTATACTGCTAATACGAAGCGCATTATTATCGTTCGTCGCTTCCATAGTTACATCCTGTCACCCACTTCCACCCCCCATATGTATATAAATAAATATAAATATAAATAAATATAAATGAATTCCTCAAATTAATTTGTGCAATTAAACTCCTATTTTAAATCCCCTTCCCCTTCTCCTTCCTCTGCCCACAATTCCCTTCCCCAATCTCCTCTTCCTCCTCTACTTCGCCGTTAATGGCGGCGACGAGCCAAGCGAGCCTACTGCTCCAGAAGCAGCTCAAAGGTAACGGATCCGATCTCGCCTTTGCGGCCGCAATTAGGGGCTTTTTCGATATCTCTCAATCGATTTGTTTGGGGGATTGTTATTATTAGATTAGTTGTGGTGGATCGTTTGGTGGTTGCGATGATCTTTGTTGTTGCTGTTGTTGCTTTTTGGATTTAGATCTGACGAGGAATCCCGTGGATGGATTCTCGGCTGGGTTGGTCGATGATAGTAATGTGTTCGAGTGGAACGTGACGATCATCGGGCCTCCTGATACGCTCTAGTGAGAATTCACATCTCCCGATCGCGTAATATTTGTCTAATTTGTTGGCGATTCATGGATTTCTCTATAATTACCTTCTTTTTTGCTTATTTCATGTTGGATTGTGGAATTGCTGTATTTAGATTGATTTAATTCGTAGTGTTTTGCATATGTCATGCATGGTTTAGGATTTGTAGTTGGAGAGGTAATAATGTACAGGGACACTCCCTCAACGTTTAATTTTTTTTGTTTTTGTTTTCTTTTTCTGATTTCAGTTATTTTCAGTAATTAAATTGGAAACTTTGTTAAATTTAATGGTGAATCTGAGAAATTGAACTGTTGTGAATGCCTTTTTAACTGATGGAATTGCGGATATAGTTAAGTTTTGATGATGGAATTACAGATATGTGAGTTGTGCTACATTCACGAATGAAACATTGTGTCGAATTGTTCTTCTACAAGTTCGTGCGGAGTTCTTAACTTTTATATGTTTGGCTGTAGCTAATCTAATTTCGATTTGCATCAAATCACTGCAGTGAAGGTGGCTATTTTAATGCAATTATGAGCTTTCCACCCAACTATCCTAATAGTCCTCCAACTGTCAGATTTACATCAGAGATGTGGCACCCGAATGGTCAGCTATCAATTTTTTTTTATTTCATTTAATGTTGTCGTTAAATCTACCTTGTGGAAAAGCATCTTGAACTATCTTCTCTATTATATCATATTCAGTATATCCTGATGGGCGTGTTTGCATTTCGATTCTTCATCCGCCTGGCGATGACCCTAATGGCTATGAACTTGCAAGTGAGCGGTGGACGCCTGTTCATACGGTGCAGCTTTTACACACATTTTATACCTTTTCTCATTCTAGTTTAGGGCCTGATTTTGCTACTTAATTGACGCTATTTATTTTGATTGGAATTTCTATTGGTTTTCTTGTGTCTCTCTTGATTTTTGCTATTGTGTTGATAAACTGACTCATCTAAGTCCCATACGAGCCAGAATTTTATCAAGTATACTTTTCAGATGGGCTAACTATACAGTTGATCTTCTTTTATGTTAGAAACTTAATAGGAACTTTAACTATTCGAGGAATATTGCTCATGAGACCTCCTTTACTCCTTGTTTGGGCTGTTACTGTATAGTTTTGCTCTTTACGTGCTTTATTTTCATCAAAACGTCTGAGGGATTCACATGTCTGTTGTTTACATGATTGGGGCATCATATATTTTATCATATTCGACTTTCTAAAAGAGACCAAAATGGTGAATAGGTTCATCTGCACCAGTGTCTATATCTGTGTTATGTGGTTACAATGTAGGTCTGTAGATACTTGTTAAATGGTCGCAAATACTATTATGTCTTAAGAGCTCTTTTGTAGTTGTCTCTCGAATGGTATTGGTATGACATTCATTCTTTGGACATCGACATAACTTTCTAACTCTAGGGAGAGAGTAGGGTACAGTTCTAGAATATTATTGGCATCGAGGCCTTTGTCTATCACTGAGCTATTATCTATGCATGCAGTATTTAGCTAAATTATTTAGTAGTAAAACTGATTGTCTGGAAAGGGCTAGTCATGAGTTTGCTATGCGTAAGAACATAAATACTCTGTTAGTTTTCAATAACAATGATTAAACGTGGTTGCTAAAATTTGCAGGTCGAGAGTATTGTTTTGAGTATAATATCTATGCTTTCAAGTCCCAACGATGAATCCCCAGCAAATGTTGAAGCAGCTGTAAGTAAAGAATGGCAAATACTATCCACTATTGTTTGTTTGGAACCTACTTTTTTATTCTAGTTTTAATTTTCTTTCATTTACCTTTTATTGTACTTTGTCTCCATGGAATACCAAGATTAGTAATTCAGGGTGTTAAATGGTGATTTATGCATTGAATGTTAAACTTTGTTGTTGTGTTTGGCCTGCTACTTAGATGTCCTTCTGTCATACTTTGATGAAGTGCAATATTTCCTTATGCTCATCTTCACTCATCTATCTTCAAGGCAAGGCCCACAAAAAAAAAAAAAAAAAAAAAAAAAAAACATATGTAAACAATCCAATATTGAAATACTTCATTTTATTTATTGTGCTTTCCAAGAGTCAAATTTATGCTAAAATTAGAGGTTTGATGATCTATTAATACTTGCACTAGTAGCAAAATAGTACATTTTTCTACAAAAGTAAATCAATTGCACAATTATTAGAACTTTTGTGGACGGAATATGCCTACGTCTTGTCTTCTGTGATTTATCTTCATCATTATTATGTTCTATAACAAGCGACCAAGTGTGAAGAAACTCTTCTTGTGTTAATTAACTTCGGTAACAGTAGATCAGTTCTTTTTTCTGTAATCTGTACAATTTTAGTACAATCGAAAATCTGTTCTGCTAATATAGTATGCACATTAACTTAGCCTTTAGCATAACCTAGTTTTACTTACTCTTATTCTGTTGCAACCTCTTAATGCTAATCAACCTTAGTTTCGATAATGCCACTTATCGATAGAGCATCTTCATAATTATTTCATGTTAAGTAATGAACTTTCGGCACTCTTTGCTGGATCTAACCTGATGTGAAGCAACAAACCTCTACTTTGCTGCAGAAGGATTGGAGAGATAGGAGAGAAGAATTCAAGAAGAAAGTACGCCGCATCGTGAGAAAATCCCAAGAAATGCTGTGAAAATCCTCGAAAAGCTTGTAGCCGAGCAAATGTTTGCTTCTTTCTGTAACAGTATGGGGGATTTTAATTGTTTGCTGGTTATCTCATACCGATCACTTTCACAGCCTGTACATATTTCCCGTTGTGTGTCTCGCAACAGTTGTCGGTGGTCTCCTTTCCATTTTCTTCATTTTTTTTTTCTCGGGGTCTGAAGAACGGTATTCGGACATTTTGCTTATTTTGGATGTGGGTGTGTTGAGTGGCTTGAACTGTTGATCGTTGAGGTCAAAGCTTGCTACTTCAACCCTATATTTATCACAATGTGTGTGCGATCATAGTAATTTTTGAGCTTTTGAAAAATATAGACCTAGTCTGATAATATAGTGGCTGAAAGTATTATTTTAGTATTTTTATACTTTGGATGAATCAATAAATTTAAAAGTGCTTTTAATCTTCCTTATACTACAAAATTGCGGTTGGTCCTTTTCATACTATTCGGTAGCAGTTGCCGGCACAATTTTATAGCATTGGATTAGGAATGATTGGAAGTGCTTCTAGATTTAGATTTAGATTTAGATTTAGAGTTTTTTTTTTTTTTTTTTTTTTTTTTTTTGAGCCTTTGAAAGATTTAGTGGTGCTTTTAGCCTTTCCATCACCAAACTATGCCTTATGAGGCAAATATGATCTGTTTTCATCGATTATCCATATGTGTTCCGAGGATCTGTTGGGTTTTTTGTTTTTTTTAGCTAGATTTTGCTGCACTTGTTTTAAAAATTGGCAGGCAAAATATTTTTGACATGATCACATTGGACCAATTTATGTGCATCGACATTGACATCAAGTTTCATTCAACTTTTCATCTGTCTTTATTTTAGGTTGAATTGTGTCTTAAGAAAGAGAGAAATTTGCATATGCGCCGTAAAAAGCATTATATTTAAGGCTAGGGCTACTATATTCTTATGAGTATAGACCACTTTCTACTCATAAATTTTGGACCGTTGGATGAAGGAATGTGCGGTTATGATGATAATAGTTCTCTATTAGAATGATAGTGGTTCTCTAGAGTTGAGTGAGTGGTTGGTTAAATAGTATAATCTAACGGATGAAAAATGGTCAAAAGAATAGATCTAATGGTCGAAAATTTATGAGTATAAAGGGATCTATACTCATAGAATATAGTAGCCGGACTCTATTTTTAATATCTGCTTTATCCAAAAGAATAAAACTTTATCTTTCTAGTACCTCGTAGAAAGGTAAGTTCAACATCAACAGCAGAGTCAATAAATCTCCTCGGTCAGAGGCCCGAGTCGATCTTCACGATCGGTCTTTCCCCGCCCTATATGAATGAAGAAGATCCTGGCTTACTTAAGTCGAAAGATGACCACGAGTCCATTCGGTCAATGACTAACCATCTCTGAAAATACGAGACTAGTCATGGTAAATATAAGACTTATTTGGTTGAGGTAGTGGTGGAATTATGATCTCACCACGGATTACCACCACCAACAAAAATATAGTGAAAAGAACACTTAAAATTATGCATCTCCATACTAACTACTAATTTTACTCATTTTGGTAAAGCAATTCCCCGGTACTTAAAACTAGAAACTAGTGAATGTCAACTTTTTTTTTGATTTATGGTTTCCTTACCGTATGAAGCTAACTAAGCTTGGTCACAAACTCACAGTCCACCATTTTCTAGAATTGCTGTAAGATTCGTGCCCTCAAAAGTTGAAAGCACCAGGAAAAGGTGAGTCAATTCGCAGGCGTGGGTCGAATCCACACCAGGTAAAGTTCGTGTGAGGTTCGTCTCAAAGTTCCGTGGTATAAAGGCCATATAGAAAAAGAAACAATTAAAAAGTTGACATGCTATACAAAGGCAACTATCAGCTTCCTCTTTTGGCATAAATATTATTACCTAGTCATAGACTCGGTCGTCTTTTTGAGTCGCCTATGGACACACAAACCATATAAAATTCCTTAAAGAAATATATAAAGCACAAAATTGCGCTCCATTACTTCGGAAATATCTTAAGATATCTGATACATTAGTGAATTTGGTAGGTATAGTTTAGAAATATCTTAATCTTATATTTCCATGCAGTAATAAAGGCTTTCTTTCAAAGTTGGTTTTCCTCGAATGTTTTTGAAACTACAGGAATGCGTTTCCAATTTTAATATTGCAAAAAAAAATGTTGTACCTTGTCTTTTTCCCAATGGAGAGTGAAAAGGAAAGAAGTGTCTTGCTCTAATTTGATTAATTGTAAGGGTATCTGTGAGAATTTTCCTATTTTGTGCACTTCCTTCCTTCCAGGAGCTTCTCAAGAAATTTAGGTTCTGATTGGGCTTTTCCTACTCTAAACTTTCCTCTATCCGGTTTGCACTAAGTTACAAGTGGTAGGCCAAATAAGGAAAAACGTAGATGGTGACGTTACAATTTTTTCTAGGTAAATATTACTTGTACCAGTCATATAGTGTGTACATCTCACACACTTTTTAATGTCTTAGGATTTAGAAAAATTTTACTGAGTTTCTAGCTAAATTTTTTTGATAAAACAAATTAGGACATCCTAGCCATGAAAAGACTAAAATATAAGATTTACACTTAGCATTACTCTTTTTTCTATATTATTTTTAATTCAAGATCCGAGTAATATTACCAAGAATGATCCATATATCCTCTACGTGAAGCACTAAAAGGTCATGGTTTAATGTCTCACATGCATCATTTTTTTCATTAATTCTCAATATATATAACGTGATTTATCTGATACTCACTGAATATATAAATAAACGTGTTACGAGCTTATAGATTGGAGTGCATAGATTGTTTGAATGCACATGATATTATAATTTCTTAACCAATAGCTTCTTTTTTTTTTAGCTAATTTATAATTTTGGTCCTCAAATATAGGTGGATGACACTTTAGTTTTCAAATTGTAAATAATTATAATTTATTGTCCAAACTTTTTATATTATTACAACTATGTCTTATAAGCTAATTTGGTTGAGTAATAATATAGTTGTGATGTGACATCCTAACTATTGCTATATTATTAGCCAACTAAATTGTACCATATAGTAATTAAGGCTAATTTTTTATTTGTTTGGCCTCATAATTTGATGATAAAAAAGTGTAATCTACCTTTTTCTCTTTTTTTTTTTTTCTATATTAAGTGAGAAATGGACGTTACCAGCTCCCTCCCTTAGTCCCTTGGCTCTCCCTCCCCCTTTTCACTAAAGTGGCATAATAACCCAAAAGGCCCCCACCCCATCCCCTCGCCCCGTCTCGTGATTCCAACGGCTCTCCTTAAATCAAAAGGACTCTCTCTCTCTCTCTCTTAAACCCCTCTTAAAAATCGACTCTTCTCACCCCACCGTCTCTATCTCTTCTCTCTCTTCTCTCTCTCTATGACTCGTTCCCTTCTCCCCACACCATGCCCTCACCTTTCCCCAATGGCGCCGAACCCTCGCCGCACCACCACCGCTTCCACTCCACCGTGTCGGAGACGAAGCTCCGCCGCCTCAACTCCCTCATCCTCCTCCTCCGCCTCGCCTCCTTCTGCTTCTCCCTCGCCGCAGCCGTGTTCATGGTCACCAACTCCTCCCGCTCCCCCGGCTCCCCCTCCTGGATCGACTCCGAACCCTTCAGGTTTTACCCTTAAACCCTAACCCTAACCCTAACCCTAACCCTAGGCCCGCTAACGATCCGCGATGAAATCCCCCTAACAGGTTCGTGTTCGCGGCGAACGCGATCGTCGCCGTGTACTCCCTCTTCGAGATGGGCGCGTCGATCTGGGAGATCCTGAAGGGGTCCACGCCCCTCCCCGAGTCGATGCAGCTGTGGTTCGACTTCGCGCACGATCAGGTGCGATCCCCCGATCTCCAAACCGAAACCCTAGCTAGCTAGTTCTCGTTTTCTACAGAGATCGTGAGGGTTTCTAGGGTTTGTAGGTGTTCGCG
Source organism: Puya raimondii (assembly GCA_016920855.1). NCBI lineage: Eukaryota > Viridiplantae > Streptophyta > Magnoliopsida > Poales > Bromeliaceae > Puya > Puya raimondii. The sequence continues at coordinate 68,282,662 of JABWPP010000049.1, forward strand.
TACCTCGCGGCGGCGGCGGGCGCGGCTGGCGCGGCGGAGGCAAGGGTCATGCGGGGCTCGCGCGCGTGCGCCTCCGAGAGCGCCTTCTGCGTCCAGGGCGACATCGCCGTGGCGCTAGGGTTCGCCGCGTTCGCCTTCGTCGCCCTCGCCGCGCTCGCCTCCGGGTTCCGCCTCGTCTCCTTCCTCGTCACGGGCTCTCGCTTCCCCCTCTCTTAAATAGTACCCATCTCTCTCTCTCTCTCTCTCTCTCTCTCTCTCTCTCTCTCTCTCTCTCTCTATTCGATATTTAAAATGTTTAGGATTATGTGATTTTTGTAGAGTTTGTGTGTGTGATATGTATACTTATGCTTGCTTTTGATCCTGTGGTTTACAAAGAAAAACCAGAGGACGAGTAATTTTGAGGTTGTATGAATAAATGTTTCTTAGTTTATTTTACTAGCTTGGCTCTTAAAATTTCGTTTTTAGTTTATTGATCCTCTCGTTTCTTGAGTTGAAGAACGAGAGAGAGAGAGAGAGAGAGAGAGAGAGATATCTGGGTTAGTTTAGTGGCTAATTAACTGTGGATTCATTACAGAATTTTGTATTATTCAAAATTATTTAATATTTATCCGGTTCAATGTTGGAACATAGAAATATCCATTAAATTTTATAGTTTACATGTGTGATTGATAAATAAAATGTTTTGAAGCTTATTTGGTTAAGGATGAGGCTAAAACACTCTGCTGTAATCACCACTTGAGAGCCACAGGTGATGCCAAAGGAAGCATCAATTTAGTGCTAGCTCGGAATAATTGTTAGTTTTTTTTTTTTTTTCCCCATCTATGGTTGTTTAATAGAAAGTTAATTAAATATAAATATTTAAGAGGAGGGAAAAAAAAAGTTACAATATTTAATTTTTTAATTATCTTTTCTATCACTTTGTTTTCATTGTTGATTTTGTTACTATTCAATTCAAAGCCAATAATGTTTTTTTTGGAAAAATAAAGTTACAGACAAATTTAATCCATAATTTATGGATTGATCAAACAGTAGGAAGGCATATAAGATCTAAAACGATTTCAACACTTTTGGTAAAACAAATATGCTTTTGCCAAACACTTTATTGTAACGGTGATTCCTGCAAAATTACTTTTGTGCATCAAAAGCACGAATAAATAAAATTACTTTTGTGCATCAAAAGCACAAATAAATGAGCACTTATTAGTTGAAAGTTAAAATGAGCTATAAGATAATTTTATTTTCTTACTTCTCTATTAAATTTTGGGCTTTTTTTACATTTAACCCATTAACAAATTTTTTTTTTGCAGATAGCCCTATAAAATTTTAATTTACAAAATTGGCCCTATCTCTACCACGTGAGCGCCACGTAAGAAGTTTAAGTTGAACACGGTGAATCATTTATCGTGTTCAAATACGGTGAATGATTCACCGTATTCCCCTTCTATCCCTAGGTTGCCGTGATGATGATGATGAAGAAGGAGGAGGGAGGGGAGGAGGAGGGAGGAGAGGGATGCGGCGGAGGAGGGAGGGAAGGAGGAGGGAGGAGGAGAGGGGATGCGGTGGCGGCGGGCGACGGCGGAGAGCTCGAGGAGGGAACCGAGAGAGAAATAGGGAAAGCTCGGGGGAGAGAGAGGAAGAGAGATCGTGCGGGGCATTGAACACGGGGAATCATTCACCGTGTTTGAACACGGTGAATGATTCACCGTGTTCAACCTAAACATTCATTCCAACATGACGCTTATGTGGCGCTTGCGTGACGGGTATAGGGCTAATTTTGTAATTATAAATTTGGTAGGGCTATTTATGAAATTTTTTATTTTGAAGGGGCCAAATGTAAAAAAAGCCCTTAAATTTTCGTATCTCTCATATACCAATATTTTATGCGCTTTTTATTCTCTTTATCGAAAGCGTACCGCAAATTCGCGACACCCACACAAGGACAACGATTCGGTCTCACTCGAACCCAACGTAAAACTCGGCCGAGTGTTTTCCGTGCGCTCGTGCCCGGGTCCGTTCCGCATCGGGAACCAAACAACGGGCGCGGGTGGGGTCGAGCCCGCTTAATTTAAACGGGTTTGCGTACCCGCACCTGTACGGATGTTGGGCTCCACCCGAACACGGTTTGAGTCCGAGAGGAGCTCCCCCGCACGGCAACTCCTTTTTGTGGCTTTTAAAGCCCTGTGGGCCCCACGAGACAGCTCATCATATGGCTTTACCACACCCCCCTCCTGGTTATTGTTTGTTATTCTGGAAGATCGAGGGTAGTTAAATTGTTTGGTTGGAGACTAATTAAGACCCAATCTTAGAGCATGAACAATTTAATATATGTTTAAATGTATGAGTATTTTATTGTATATATTTTTTAAAATTTATTGAAGAAGTATATAATATTTAGTAGATGAATGAACAGCATATATAAGTGCTCAAATTAGTTTTTGCAGAATAAAATAAGTTATCTAATTAAGGCTTTTAAAAAGTAAAATTAAAACCTTCACGCTTTCAATAATAAAAAAAATTTCATACAGAATAAGTTATTTCAAAGATAAATTTATTCCAACACCTAAAGAGGATCTAATATTGCTAGTAGTAGCAAAGACAATGACGTGCAAGAAGAACATTCCGGATAACGCAGACCATTGTTCATTAGAAAATTAAAAAGTATTATTTAAATAATTAGATTTATTAAATTTAGTCAATGCTCGCATAATTTTGTTGATCGTATTAGTTAAATATCACAACCTACTAATATAAGTCTCAAAAATTTATGCTTTTGAGGTTGAGAAACTTGTTCTAACTTTTCTTTAAAGTGTTTTTGAAAGTAAAGAAATTGTTCCATACCTTGATGCAAATGTGCACTAATTTTTGAAAAAATTTAAGCTGATTCGCAATACTTGATGTTTCTTTTGAACAAAGAGAAACGGAGAAAACTATCTGTGTTAGGTACGGATCACTGTTGTTAATCAGTTCATCAGTTCAAATGTGAAAGCAACTTATCTTTCCCACTTATGAGGTGCTTTTTTTAATTTTTAATTTTTTTTTTTTAAATGATGTGAGGAGAACTGGTCATTGTTTAGGTACAGAGTTAACCACCCTTGAAGTGTATGTAGGATTGCATGTAGGCCCCATAATCCAAGTCTCCCCCAGAATCCGAGATCTTTCCCTCGCTTTCCAAATATTCCTACAGTTAATGCAGTCCAAGTTGACTCAACCGTAGCTTGAGTGGCTAAAACGGGACTCGAACTCGACCAAATTACCCAAGCCAACCACAATACTCTTTTGCAAATCAGTGTGCGCCAACAACCCGACCCAATAGAAAGAAACTTGGGCCGTGGGCCCGGCCCAGTTACGTCCCTTGTCGTTGTGTGGGCCGTTCACTGGGTCTTTCGCGTGTCCGTGTAGGATTCGGCGGTTAGGGAAAGCCGCGGGACTCTCGTGGGCTTTGGAGGTGCGTCGACTACGAAAGCGACACGTGCCGAACTAGCGGGGCCCACCACGCCCTGTATCACGTGCAACTCAGGCCCCACGGTTCCCCACCATGCTGGCACAGCTGGAGGTGGTTCCGTGTCTTGTGCGAAGAAATTATTGCATGGACCGGGTGCTCTATAGACCGGTCTCATAGACCTAAATGTTGAAGATATTTATTTTACATTGTTTTCTACCGGAACAGTAGGAGCTTGGTTCCACAATTTTTTATATTTTCAACTCAGTTTTTTTTGTTTTAATAAGGTTTGGCTACAATTTGACTAGCTCAATTATACCTATTTAATTTCAACTACTTCTCCACCAACATTGTTAAGTTTTTTTAATCTCATATTTTTTATATAATTATGTTGTGTTCGTATTGCATATGAATGAAACCAACAGATGTTAAGAAAGTATGATAAAAATATTAATCTCATACTCAATAAAAAATAAAACTTTATACTTTATATAATTTTAAACGTGATCTAAAGTGTTTTTCCATCTAGTAGCTAAGATTTAAATAAGTTTCGAACATTTTAACATAACATAAGAGTCTATCAAACTTTTACTGTTTTAAGATATTTTCTAGTGATTCTTATTTTTGAAGTTTCTCATTATATTCTTGTGAGATAGATCTTTTACATGATTTTATTTTATACTTAAATTAAAAAAAATTATTACTGTAAAACGTATTCTAACCATAACCAAAATTTTTGAACATTTATTATGCCTAGGACATATATTAGTGACCGGCAAATAGATTTACTAAAACTTAAAACGGTTTTTCGTGACTGGTACTAAAAATTGAACCTGGTCCAATCTGACGTGGTGCACCAGGTCCAGTAATATTTCCCCTGAGAATGGGCCAAATGTTTGCCCTCAACATGGTGACTTGGTGAGCGGCAAAAATCTCCCGCCGTCCGTTAATTTCTATTAATTAATTAATTAATATTTCCTCTCGCACTTAATTGTTGGCCTTCTTCCTCTCGCCAGATCCAACGCTCTGCAAGCTTCTGGAGGAATCGATCTCTCTCGCTCTTCGCGACAGGTACGTAGAGCGAAACCCTAGAAACTCTAATCCCTCTCCATTTCAATTCTATGCGATGGTTGGTGTAATCGATCAATCGATCTCTTACTGAACTGTTAGATTGAGATGATCGCCTAAGGATTTGTTGTTGAATCCGTGTTTCTCTTGTTTAATTTCTCTTTGATCCGTATATTAGTCGTAGTTTGATGCGAAATGGGAAGCGGAGTGAAGTTCCTGGTGCGAAAACTAGGGTTTAGATGCTTCGGATGGAGTTGCCTTTTAGTGGCCTTTTTGTGGAGCTACGGAAATTTTCTGGAGAAGTAAAGCAATTGTAAAATAATTTTGAGGAGGAAATGTTTGATTGCTGAGTAATCAAGAGTTTGGCATCAGAGAGAGAGAGAGAGTTCGATTGAATAGTTTGTAGGTATAGAAAGTGAGCTAAATAAATGCAATAATTTTTAATGGATGATTGAGAGGAAGATGTTTTACATTGTTCACTTTACATGAAAAAGTCTTGATGAGATGAAATTGAAGGAACTTCATCGAACTCATAATTTCCTGAAGTATAAATGCGATATAACATGCTGAAACGATAATTCCTTTGTGAAAATGAGACGCTAGTTTATGTCCATTTCATTTTGATTATGGTATAGGTTATTGCAGATGATTTTTTTTCCTCTCTTTTTTTCTTTTTTTCGCCTAGTTATTCGTGTGCGTAGTTACTTGGTTAATATGTTTAATACTTTTATCCATCCCTGTCGGGTTCAATACTCTGAAGTTTATTTATATGGTTATTTAGACTATACTGTTTTAGACTAGAAACTTCTAACTCTTTTTCTTAGTAGGCAGAGGGAGGTGAAGGTGATCTCTGACAAACTTTTTATTGATAAATGAGTTGGTTATTTATGAGAGATGGCTTGATTAAGGATATCACTGCACCTGTAGCAAGAGCAAATCTTATAGGGTGAACCAATGAATGATAGCTTTTGGTGAAAGTATTTTATTTTTATGGTATATAGTGTCGTCTTACTTTTAGTTCTGTCTTTTGGCTTGTTTTACATTGACTTCAATACAATGAAGAATACTAGTTTCTTGTCCCTCATATTACAGGTAATTGGTTCAAGCTAACTTTACTTGCTTTACTTAGCTATATATTGGGGAGATGGCGACCGTATCCTTCGGGGGCCTATGAAGTTGATAGTCCAAAATGATTATCAGTATGCAGCTTGCTTCATGATATCTGCTGTGAAATGCTGGAACCTGAGGATTGGACCTGAAATCCATGCTTTCAGCTGACAGTAGACGTGAATCTTAAAGCTTTTCATTGACGTCTGTTCATTCTGACCTCTATAAAAATGTCTGATTCAAACAAGAACGTTCATTCGGTGAGCACTCTTTCTGGTGGAAAGACAAGCAAAAACACTCTAGTGGCTTCTTCCCCAGGAAGCATTTCACCAAAGACCTTGAAGCACATGATACCTTCAAAGCATATAATAAGGCTGAGAAGGGGATCAGCAAGTCATACAATATCTTTTCTACTCAAAGTTGTGGCTCTAGAGGCGGTAAGAAGAATCTCGAAAGCGAGGTGTCCGTTTGTATGGCGTGCCGTTCAAGCATTGCAAGTTTTTGGATATCCTCCATTCAAATGGATTCAACGATGGGAGCCTCTCAAATTTATTGTCAAAGGTGTTCAGGTTGTAATCTTTTATGTCATTTCTCCTTTCGATTCATATGGCAATTTTTAATGATTCGACATCTAGAGATCCAGTGCCTGCCTTTTCAAATAATCAGTGGCATTGGCAAGTAAAACTAGCTCATTTTAACTTCAAATCATTTATATAGCTTACATTCGCTATTTCTCATCACTGTGCAAGATATCCAAGCTATCACTTAATTTCGTCACTGCTTGCGTGGTTTCTAGATTGTAGCTTCTTACAACTTAGTTCTCATGCCATTTTATATTTATATATGCAGAATTTTTCGCGACCATTATTATTTCTCTCAGTCACCACAGCGTTATCTGAGCACTTTGAAAGTTGTAATAAAACCGACGATACTTCAGATGATTCTCAACCACATCCCGAATCACCTAGAAGGTCATCAACTTCTGAAATAAGGTAGGTAAATCACTCTGAAGAAATACGCCTGTTGTCATACTTGAAAGATCTCATAATGTCTGTTTCTGTTTTAGTTATGCCATATTCTTCTCTGCCAAATATACATGATTTTGGATATCATTTTTGAGTTGTACTTCTAGCTTGAAACCACGTTTATTTTAGTTCCTTCATTTAATCCTCAGTCATTAATAGATTTTCCCTCATATAATACAAAGAATTTTGTTTGCAGCCTGCATCAATTTAGTTTCTCTCTTGCAGAACCAATTCTTTTGGGTTTTGACTGTAAAATATGGAAAAACAAGTTGATGTACTTTGGACACTACCGAAACTTTCAGTATGAGTAAAATATTTATTGCAGATTAACGGAGAAGAGAAGTTAAAAGACTAGAGAACTGGCTGTCAAAATATCTTGAAGTGGTCCTAAGATTGTTTTTTTAGTGATAATCTATCCTCTATGTAAGTTTTTGAAAGCAGACTCCAAATAATAAAGCCTTTGCTTTTAGGCTAGTTCTACCGTTTGTGCATTAGTTATTCAGGTGTGTTGAGGATCTACATTTCCTGTTGGAATGGTAACTTGTCAACATTCTTTTGTAGAAACGTTAATAGTAAATGTATCAAAAGCAAAGTGAAATTGACTCTTTCTATCTTGAAAAATCAGATTCTTTTCTAGGCAAATAACATGACGTTTGATCTGTTAAATATTGTGGCCCTATTGATAATTATTTATTTCTTTTCTCCAGGTGTTCTGATGAGATTGTTAAGGATACCGCAACAGAAAATTGGTTGGTGCAACTTTTCGGGGAACTGGAGAAACAGGGAATCAATTTGCCTGAGAGGTACCTTTTTGATACTCCAAAGAAGCTTTTCTTTTATATTTTGTGGCTGTTTACGTAAATTTCCACAGTTATGTTCCTAATAACTTTATGATTTTATTTTATGAGACTAATAAATGATTTCAATCTGACTTCAACCATTTAGAAGATGCCAAGTGAAGGCAATTGGGAAGGTAGAGTTAATCTTTAAACTGTGGTGAATCAACTTAAGTAACAGTGCACATTCCCCCCACCCCCCCCCCCCCCCCCCCCCCCCCACCCCCCCCCCCCCCCCCCCCCCCTCAAACAACACACACACACAAAAGAAAAAAGAAAAAAAAAATTAACACTGCCACTTTGAGGTATTCTTTTATGTTCGTGATTGTTAAGTTGTTTCAAATAGGTTACTGTAGTATAGAATACAACGTTGCTGAACTCCGCACTCTCTAACTCTCTATTATGAATTTCATACGTTTTATTGGTAAACCCTTGTCTTTCTTGTACTTGATTTTTGGGGTTCCAATGTATACATGCAGGATCAATGAGGATGAACTTCGCAGATTCTATGGTGCAGCGAATGGCGATCTTTCGTGCTTGCTCTCATCACTTAAGAAGACCATTCGTTGGAGGGAAACTTTTCATATACTTACATTGCAAGAGCTCGAGACATGGTCCCATTTAGTGTTTTGGCATGGATTTGATGTGATGCTTCGTCCTTGTCTAGTCATCCGCTTTGGACTTGCGTGCTCTCATCTAGTTCCTCATGATAGACCTCGATTTACTCAGGCAATTGGTATAACTTTGTATAATTTGTCTTTTTAACTAATATATATGTTTTCCATCCAAAATTGGCAATTAATATTCAGGTGGCAGTCTTTGCCAACAATTCAAAGGATGAAAAACCTGCAAAGAATTTGCAAGGGGCTCTTATTATCATGGCAGTGGTGTCAAATTCATCTCATACTTATGATCATAATGCTGCTCTTAACACCTAAAGATGTATTTCAACCTTGCAGTCAGGATCCATTTCATGTGAATAAAAATGTTTTTCAGATAAATATTGTTGAAGTTGATTAATATGCATCCAATATGTAGAAATCAATCTAATCATGATGTCATTGTATTTTATAGTAGAATTAAACGCATCATTTTGGATCTAATTTACACAGTGCTAAATGTTTTATCTGATTTTGGATTCGAACTTGGACTACTCCATGCCTTATCTGGTGTATAGTAATGTAATGGTCAGTTTACCCTTCATTTCAAAATGCATTTAACTATTATTGTTGAATGTGTATGTTTGGCTATGTTTGGATTTTGTTGAACTGCAAATTGGTAAGAGAGAAGAATCATCAAACCTTTTCTTATGCGTTATTTGCTGATAATTGATTTTTTTTACTATTTGACGAAAGCATGAGCTTTTTGGTTTCTAAGTAGGACTTTTGAGAACAAAGGGTTGTTTCATAACTTATCTGTTGAAAAGCCAGTGAACTAAATGCCACCATTATTTTGGTATTATTGCAGTTTCTCAAATTGAACACGGTGTCCTGCATTTGGTCAATGAAGAGGACCCACGTATTACGGTTTTGATGGATTGTCAAGGACTCTCTCCGTTCAGATTTCCCATGCAAATGATGAGGTCATTCTCTGCTCTTGTTCAAGATCATTATCCGAATCGTTTAGGTACTCTATTCGTCGTACGTCTTCCACCGCTTGTCAGAGTTATTGCCCAAACATTTATTCAAGTAAGACTTCGGTTTTGAATGTTCCATATACTCATTCTCTTACTATGAATTTCTTTGTTTCAGATTTTTTAAATTGCTAGTGGGCTCTTCGTATCATTTCCATCCTTCATGAGCCATTTAAATTGGTCCCCCTTTTCTTCCCTTACTTTTGAGAGGTCTCATTGAGATAGTTTGACAGTGTTTGCTTTTATGATCAGTATTTGAGATACATGCTATTATTGTTGATTACTATGTATCTAATTTTGATAACACTAAGGGCCAATAGCACTAGATAAGTTTCTCTAAAGCTGCTGTTTGATTAGAAGTGCTCGAAGAAGCACTAACAACTTTGTCTCTTCAATATCCTGCAACAACTTAGTGCTACGGCAGAAGCAGAAGATCCAAATTAAAGCTTCTGCCTTTGGGCTTAAAAAGATCGTTTCATATTTCCAACCTTCACACTTTTTATTGAGCCAAATAATCGCCAACAGTTCACTGCATTTTCATGCATCCATCACTCAAATGGAATGTGCAAATCATTTTATTCCTCATTCAAAATATTAAAATTTTGTGATGTGAGCATCCATTCAGTGCTCCATGCCATTTATGCTAAGAAATTCAAAACCAACCGTTTACCATGCCATGTTTATGACTTTTAGCACTGTATAGTTATGGTAGTTACTCAAATTTCAAAAACTGAACTCTGAGAACTTTGAATCACTAGGTTCTGAAGCCAACAACAAAGCAAAAACTGCGTTTCGAGGGGGAAGCATATCAAAAGGCATTAAATGATTTCCTCCAGATTGTTCCAGCTTTTCTCGGTGGTAAATGCAGTTGCTCGCAATGCAGTGAGATTCTTTCTGCCAAAGTAAAAATTCAGGTTAGTGAGACCAGCAAAACCCAGCATGGCCAGAATGTTGACATGGATGAGGAGTCAGCAGGTACTAGTCTGGCTCAACCTGATTTTCCCTTGAATAATACCTGCGAAAATGTATTAAGGGCTGCCATCGTAGCTTTCCTCATGCTGTGGATATTCATTGCATTTCTTCTTGGGATGAGTGATGGAGAATCTCTTTCATCTCAGTAGTAATGTTAAGATTTTCCGCAATTAGTTCATGTTATGAGGCATCTTACTTTATCGTATGTGTTGTTGCTTAGCTGTTCATAGGTTAAGTGTTCACATCGGATGTCATGTTAGTTGTGGCTAGGGTTCGTAAGTGCTTTTGCATCGACTGGATCATGCATGTAAATGCTGGTTTTTTCCTCTCGTTTTTCATTTGATATTTTGGTCCTCTTATCCCATAGATGTATTTATGTGTCTTATTTGGTTAGTTACAGCTATATTTTCACAATATGCTGAAATTCCCTGTACTTCATGTTATGATATCTGCTGAACCATGCTTTGCATTAATGGCATCGGAAGCATCAAAACTACATAGTGTACTTTCAGTGAGGTAAAATGAAAGGGAAGCCCAGTACTATCTCATTATTCAACTTCAGCGCCAAAACACTAATGTTTACATATATTGCACTTTAGTGCCTAGCCATGAAAAAAAAAAAAAAATCTAAACTCTCTTCTTAAGTAACCTTTTCATCAGGAATTAGAGTGTAATACATGTGAAAGTTTTAGACCTTGAGCATTCGAGTAGAGTGAGCAATGTGCAACAGTGTGGGCTAGTACAGGAATGATCTACACATTTTACCCTTTCCAATGAGCTGATTTCTGCAGAGAGGTATATTTGATCTGTTCCTGAGCTCAACAATCTGTCTGACAATCTCTCTATTCTGTTATGATACTTTTTTAAGTTCTTAGATCAGTGTGTCACAATATTTTATTTTTCCTTGGGGAAGAAAATGTTAGCAAGAAATTCTCTGTTTTTAGTGAACCAACCCACCTTGATTCAGAGAATCTGTTCGGAAACTTTACCCAACTTTCAACTTGTCTCGCTGGTTGTCGGGAGTGCAGAGTGCCTGAACTGCCAACAGCTGTTTTCGACTCAAAGCCTACCAATGAGTAGTCACAAGTCTAGGGTAAATGTATGGATAGTTTCTTTACTATTGTGATATTGTGACTTGTTCCACGCACTTTCCACTTCGATACTTCAGGTTTTGAACTTTCACTTGTGTTGCGCTCTAGTCCATGGCTGGTAAGGAAATGCGATTATTGTCGTAAAATAATCTTGTAACCATGTTTCATGTTACTGAAACAAGTCATTTTATAGGTAAAAGATCTAAAATGGCTATTTGAGAGAGTTTTTTGACAGTTAGGGAATGCAATACAATGTATATGTAAAAGTTTGCGGACTTGGGTGTTTAAGTAAAGAGTACAATAATCGTTGCATTTTGGAGGCAATGGCCGATCCGCGTGCTCAAACTCAGCAAGGACCAAGTTGCTTCAGGGTCTGGTTGAGGCCAGGTGGGAAGTGAACCTGCGCAACCCACTTAAGTTCCCAACTTGCACTCTAGGGTTCATTGGTGCTATTACTTTGTAATGTCCTTTCCTTGTATTTGGCACCTTGTTTTCATGATTTTGGACCAGTACCACTCACCTAAGAAGCAGCGGTGCTTTGTATCCGGCCCAAACTGAGTCACCCAACAAACCATACATTGGGACCGTGCTGTAGGTCCATCATTTGAATGTACTTGGGATAAGGTGTAGGCGTGTAGCACCATATGAATCGACGTGGTGCCTGATATTATGCTTGAAATCTTCTGCAGATGGTAATGTGATCCGAAGATTCATTTCGGATCTTGTAATAGTGGTATTTTTTGTTAAGACGTTGATAACGATGCAAAATAACTAAAAAGCAAATGCTAACATTTGGACTTGTTACTGGTTGCTTTAGTGCAAGTGTCAAAGAGTTTGATGGTTGATACTTAATATCTCAGGTTCGAAATTTAATCGTTTATGTTTTTAGATAACTTAAAAAAAATTAAAAAATGAAGTAGCATATTATTTTTCTCAAAACAAAAAAACAATATTAGAATTTGTTTGGCTAGGTCAGCCGTCTTTAGAAGTGCTTTTCGTTGATAGGCTAGGCTTTCGCTTGCTTTTAGGGCTAGGTGTTGGTTGTGTGGAGCTGTTGAAGAAGTTGTAACACTTCCTTTTTAGTTTAGATTTGCCGGTTACTTAAAATTAGAACTACTTCCGACGGGTCTAGAAACTCAGCTCGGCGTCGAAATAAACGAGTTAGATGTGCAACAAACAGGTCTAGACCCAAACAGAGCTCAAGACAAATGAAGCAAGAGGACTTTCTTGTGCTAGAACTAGAAGCCGTTCCTTGCTTTTTACGAAAGAGTACTGTTCAATTCCTCTACTTACAAAATAAGATGTTCTTTTGTAGCAATTAATATTTTTTTTTGAAAAAAATGTAGCAAGCTATCTGCTTCATTTATTAAGTAAAATGAACTAAGCGTACAGAATGGAAGCAGCCAGGGTCTCCGGGTAAGGAAGGAAAACAGAGAGAGAGAAAGGGTGGAGGAGAGAAAGGGGAAGGGAGAAGTCGCTCAAACTAGCTCGTTCCAAGCGGTCGCTAGAAGTTTAGTTCTACTCAATGCTCTGGTAGCGTTAGGCGGAATTTTCTGGAAAATGGAGTTGTTTCGATCAGTCCAGACAACCCACCAGATTGCGGACAAAGTGGTTAAGCATTTTGCCCGCGCCGCGGAGTTTGGGATGTTGCCGATGTTCTGCCAAAGTCCTCGAGGATCTCCAAAAGTGCCATTCAGAGCGTCTAAACCATCCGCACAAAACAGTAGGAATCGGGTGTAGACGCAATTCCTGTAGCAAATATGTAGCAATTAATATTGGCCAAGATCACCATCATCCCCTATGTCCTAAGAACATTGCCCATGGGGCACCAAAATTCTGACCTTAACCCCTATCAACTCCTGCTCGTGCAGAAACAGAAGTGCTTCTCCCAGTAGAATTTTCCCAAACAAGGTTAGCTTCTCCCTAACACGCAAAGGTTTTGTCTCTTTACTCGGTGCAACTTGATCTCATCAGGCATATTACTTTTATCCATCAGCCTATGTGGCCGCTTTACCCACCTGTCCACTCTGTTTGGCGATGCCAAACGTAATGTAAGCTCGATCGGCCATACATCTAATCACTATCTTAAAAAATGATTTATCCTAACTATGATCAGATAAGTAAGCATATTATTAAGCATATTTGAGATACGTTGGAACATGAATAGAATTCGTAATCAAACTGTTACTGGCTTTGGGTGGATTCAAATACTTCAATTGGCCTTTTTTTCTCCTAAGTGGCATTAGTGAGAATTCTAAGAGCTTAGGATTTGTCCATGAGGTGCAAAATCAACCTACATTAGATTTTGGCAGTGAAAAATCAATGCCCATTTGACCCTTCTTTCGCTTTTGCTTTTAGTCGTGGGCATCTCTATCAAAACATTTCGTAACTAGGAAATTTAAAATTTCTATTGGGATGTAAAGTTAAAATGAGATTTTGAACTATAAAAGTGAACAACAAAGACTTGAAGCCTTCGTTTTGTTAGAGATAATTGTTAGAGAGATTATAGTATAGCAAATCTCCGGCGCCACTCTCACAATACTAAGGCCTAATTTGATAATATGGTGGCTAAAAATACTAATTTTTTTTTACTATATAAAGTCTAAAAATTTTAAAGCACTTTCAATCTTTCATTTCTTTATACTATAAAATTGCGGTTGCAACCACCACGCACTAAAGAAGCATGTGATTGCATGTTTTTCCGGTGACAATTATAATTGAAATTTTAAAGTATTGGAGGAGAAAATATTATAAACGTTTTAATTTTTTTTTTTGGGTCTTCTATAATATGAAAATAGTACTTTTACCAAACTAGGCCTAAAAAAGTAAGACTATATCTTATAGCTGTGCCAAACAGGTTCACAGTACGAAGGCAATTAGCTAAATTCTATAATTAAGTTATTACTGAAGGAAGGGTTGATACTTAGAGCATTATGCTAAAACAAAAGAGTTGATAAGATATATAATAATAGATTAATTAGGGTACAAGATTACATATGTGTGGTTTTGTTTTTAGTTAAGGAAGAGGAATTTGAGGGAATGCTCTTCTTTCCAAATGTAGTGTTCTAGAATAATCTAATAAGCTAGGCCATGGGGATGGCCCACCACAAAATATGTACCAACTTGGAAATCTTGCATTGGAGCGCACTGTTGTAGTAGATGGTGACAAAGAGGGTGATCGAGGAGGGGGTTTGGTGTGCATCATATATAGATCCTCCAAAGGATGTGACTCTTTAATTGCTTTTGCTCCTCATAGTCCTAATTCTTTGCCTATCCACTCATTAATGTAGAAAAAGTTCTTTGTAGTAAGGCCACTACTCCCACACCAATCAAACCTTTTCCTTTTCTTTTTTTTTTTTTTTTTTTAGCTAAAATAGAGTAAAAGTTTGAGAGGTGGTGTGGATATACAAGCTACTAGAAAAGCAAATTTATGTAGTGCCTGTTTGGCTTGGTTCGTATAGCAGATTTTACGTGCGTATGAACTATGTTTGCTAATTTTAAACAACAAAATGACATGAGAAGAAGTTGGGTTTAATCATTACTAATGTTACTTGAAACCAATGCAGTATATGGGTAGCAATATGATTAATAAGAACAATATAGGATCGACATATACAGAAAATAAAAAACTTCAAATATTATCTCTGTGGTTCAGCACTTTCTCACTTTAGTACTTTGTGGTTTACACTGTATCACTTTAGTATCATGTAATTTCGTTTTTCTCCTTCCGTTATTTCTTCCGTTATTTGTTAAATCAGTGAGAAAGTTAAAACCATAAAAATTTCATAAACCATAAGGTACTAAAGTAAAAATTCGATAAACTATAGGGGGTATCTAAAGTTTTTTCTATGTGTTTTAACGGAGAGTTAAGAGAGGTGCTGACGGAAAGAAAAAAAAATAAAACTGCATGATACTAAAGCGATACACTTTAAACCACAGAATACTAAAATGAAAAAGCGCTAAAACACAGAAAAATATTTGAAATTTTTTCTATAGAAAATCAGTAACTTTTCTTTTGCTTCTTATCGACTATTCCCGATTTCACTTTCGAACGTCATTAAGGACAGTAACCTTTACTTAGAAAATAGTAGTTACTTGTACAAATAAAAGAGATAAAGAAAAAGAATAAAAAAAAAAATTAAAATGTATTAGAGTGAGAGGGGGACAAGGTCTAGAGGTGCCACTTTAATGCTCGTGCGAGGAAACACGGCGCTCGTCTTTAACGAACTTGGGCACAATCGCGAATTAGGTACGAGCGTCATCAACATATACCCATTTTGACTCTTCCATGTCTCAAGGAGCAAAAGCATTCATGCATATTTTATATAAATATTTTATACAGGGATAAATAAAATTATTACCTATGCCCCGTACGTGTATGCATGGATATATAGATCTCCTACACCACACTGCACTCATTATTTAATGATTAATATGTTTAAATTTAAATTAGTTTTTTTTTTTAAAAGGCTATACAAAAAAATTATAAATTTATTATTATTAAGAAAAAGATGTATAAAATTTATAATTTTTTTGAACGTAGGCCTTCTGAGTGCTGCAAAATAAATATTATAAGTTTAATTCTATTTTTTTTTAAGGCGTTTATATACAGTAGGGTTTTAGGGTGCGGCGTGTAGTGGTCAGTGTGCATGAAATAAATTTATAATGAGAGAGGGAGACTTTATTATGTCATCGGGCATTTTATTTGCTGCATAGTTGCCCGTACATTTTTTTTATACTCTACTAGGTTTAGCTTTTACATCTTAATTTGCATCATGTTTCTTATTGGAAAGATAAATAAGCTTTATAAGGCTTTATAAAGCTAAGAGAGGCGTCAAATGGATAAGTACCTGAATGCCGACACACATATGGCGGTGTGCGTGCCATATTATATCGATATGTACCAGCCACGTAAATACATGTATGCTGACATGTTTACTTTAATATAAAAGTATTTTTTTGACTATGATATATTCTAATTGCTTAATATATATTTTTATTAATTTTTTTATATTTTATGGAAGTAACTATTTACTTTTTTTAAAAAGAAAATAATTTTTTGAGCTATGCATGCTTTTAGTACGAGAGTCGTATCATGCCGATATCTTGTCGGCACAGTACGGTATTATAGGCACGATCCGCCTCAATGAGCATTTAAATCTTTTACTTTGCATCCAAAATATTTGTTTGAAAATAGAAAAATAAAAATATAAGAATAAGTTTTTTTTTGCTTCCAAATGTTTGGGAAAGAAGTTGTCATCTATTATTTAGTTGATCAGGTGCATTACAAATTAACCGATAATGATAATAAAATTAAAATCATTCCAATGATATATTAAATTATGTAGAAATAGTACTTAAAAGGTAAATAAAATTACAATGACGCTAAACGAAACCTAAATCTTTGCCTATAAGATTCCCAATTTTGTGACCATCTTACTTATGGGAGGAACAAAAAAGAAACTAAAAAAATAAGAGAACAAACTTATAGTTACATTTATCTGTAGTGAGAAGATATAAACAACACATTAACGAAACAAATGTTATTGAGAGCTTCTTCAAGCAGTTCTACTCAAATATAGGAATGTAGATATATAGGGCAGTTTCGGGAGCAGAAGGGGTCTCCCACCTCACTTTATTTCTTGTCGGATCAGGACAGATTCGGGACAGGTTAATCATATTTTTGCTCCTCACTTACCATTTCATTCGGAGCAGATTGGAACATGAGTGGATTATTGCGGATCGAGACGGCTCAAAAGAAGAAAGGGGCGATCTTCCGTCTCCGGCTCCATTTACTTGGCAGATCGAGGTGTATTCCGAACGGGTCATATATATTTTTATTTATTTTTGATTTTCGCTTCCCGTCCCATTCGGGGCGGGTGCTCAATTTCAGCTGAACTAAAAAAGCTCTCGGATATTAGTTTAAGTGTAACATTTTGTTTCTCCAAAGAAACTAAGGAAAAGGGTTACTTAGGCGTAATCCTCTTCCTAACTGATATGAGTTTCCAAGTGATGAAAAGCCAAGAATGTAATATCATATATATACTTTGTGCATGACCCAATTCGCGTTGAAAAAGACTTTTTTAGTGTTGCTCTATGACTTTATATATCTTTCACACTACCTCTAAATTGTCATGTGTCACAGTGCTAATAATAGACTATGAGACATTTTAATTAGGGCCTTTTTTGGACACTGTAAAAAGTTAAAGTTGGAATACTTTAGATTGAGCACCAAGCATGCAATATAAAAAATAAAAAAAGGGAGGAAAAAGATAGGAAAAAAAAATTGTTGGGTACTGGACATGCGACCACATGCATGCTTATCTAGAAATCTTAGGGCACCCTAATGAGGCATTAGAGATTATTTCATTTGTTTTAGAACTTAACTAAGATGTGAAGAGCCAAAAGTTAAAGGGATAATGCACCTAATTGAGGCATGATTCTTTCAATGCCATATTAATTTCGCATAACTAGGAAACAACTTATTCTCATATGATTCAAATTAACCTATATACGATTCATAACCTATGACTAAGTTAAGATAAAGTTGTCATAATCTAGTCTTAATACGAAGTTAATTATCGTGAGAGTTTTGAATAAGAGATTTGTTAACTTTTCTTTTGGAAATAGCTCCATAGGAATAATATTTCTACATAAACTCTAATAAAACCAAACATATCCTTTACTGTGGCAACATTAGTTCATTCCATTTGCTTTTAAAGATCCCTCCATTTTATTTCGTTTTATTTGCAAAGCAACCTACAAAAACTGTTCAAATTGCTAGGCTTATCAATTGCATGGGCCCATGAAACCCACGAAACAAACCACAATAACTTTATAGACACAGCATACCAATTCGAACTTTGCATCGAAATTGGCTCATCTCATACAATTTTTTTTAATTAAAGATTAAAAATTAAAACCAAACATAAACTAAGCAACTCAATCAGATACTTCACATGGAATTGACTAGTACTAGAATTAATCACACGTCAATTGATATCAAATCTTTATCTCTCTCCATAATGGGAGTGGCATCTAAAGAATGGCCACCAATGCCCCAGAATATATATGTCTCTGATCCCTACCGACTAGATTGCTCTTACAAGGGTGGTCCCTCTACTTTCCTATTTTACACCTTAGTCCTTATTTACTCTTTACTCTCTGTGACGCCCCAACTTTTTAGGGGTCACCCATTCTAGGACTACTCCCGTCCTAGCACGCTTAACTCTCTTAACCTCTTGGGCCTAGCCACCGCCCAAAATGTTTAAGCCGGGTTAAAAATTTAGCCCTATTATATCTTATATATAGGACTACCTGGGGTCTCACAATCTCCCTCCCTTTAAGCCTGACGTTCTCGTCAGGCTCAGACTCACAAGTACCAGGCGATGTGAGACTCGTCTCGCTAGCCTTGTCATTCCGACCCTGGCTCAGCCGAGACTCATCGCACACTTCCGACTGGTAATTGGCTCTGATACTAATTGTGACGCCCCAACTTTTCAGGGGGTCATCCATCCTAGGACTACTCCCGTCCTAGCACGCTTAACTCTCTTAACCTCTTGGGCCTAGCCACCGCCCAAAATGCTTAAGCCGGGTTAAGAGTTTAGCCCTATTATATTTTATATATAGAACTATCTGGGGTCTCACAATCTCCCCCCCTTTAAGCCCTGACGTTCTCGTCAGGCTCAGACTCACAAGTATCAGGCGATGTGAGACTCGTCTCGCTAGCCTTGTCATTCCGACCCTGGTTCAGCCGAGACTCATCGCACACTTCCGACTGGTAATTGGCTCTGGTACCAACTGTGACGCCCCAACATTTCAGGAGGTCACCCATCCTAGGACTACTCTCGTCCTAACACGCTTAACTCTCTTAACCTCTTGGGCCTAGCCACCGCCCAAAATACTTAAGCCGGGTTAAGAGTTTAGTCCTATTATATCTTATATATAGGACTATCTGGGGTCTCACACTCTCCATTCAAACATTATAGCCCTTGAGCTTCTACACAATTTATCTAATTAATTTGTCATTAAGAAAATATATCTTTTATTCTAATATTATTTTCCAACTTTATCTCAAGTAAATCAAAATAATTTAACTTAATAATACTGTAGGCTTTACCTTCAAATCTCTTAATAAGAAATTCAGATACTAAGCAACTGTACTGAAAAATAATAAATAGTTTTCTTTCTTAAGTGCTAAAATACAAACGGTAACAAATACATGCACCTAAAAAGTATAGCAATAGAAAAAAATTTAGAAACTATAGTACTGCAATGCGGATATCCAGTTGCAATACTAGAACTTTCCGCTGCCTTATCTCTTCCCTCTCCTGCCCTTTTTCCGGCGACCACGGCTAGCCAGGAAGGGGACGTCCTCCTTCTCCTCTCTTTTTTTTGTTTCTCATTGCTGTTTTCTATCCTCTGTTGCTGTCTCTTTTTACGGTGCATCGTCCCTTCGAAATTGGTGAGTAGATATGAGCTCAGTATGTTTGTCTTTTTCTATGACACTTGTTATGGTGTTCTTCCTCTTGTCGAAGTTCCGTGACGT
Organism: Puya raimondii; assembly: GCA_016920855.1. Lineage (NCBI taxonomy): Eukaryota > Viridiplantae > Streptophyta > Magnoliopsida > Poales > Bromeliaceae > Puya > Puya raimondii. The sequence goes on from JABWPP010000049.1 coordinate 68,302,381, forward strand.
CCTACTGGTCTCTTCGCGCGACTCCCGACTCTTATAGTTCTCTGAAATTGTTTGTAATCACCTGGGTCCCTTTCGATTGGTCGGCATACTTCTGAATCACTAGTTTTCTTACTCAACCGAAATTAATTGGTCATGCTTTTATTGGAGTCTCATTCTGGATTAATAGAACTGTGTATCCAAATCTATATATCTCTCCAACTTTTAGAACATTCTTCTCCACAATTTACTTTCTGTCAATAGTTTATTTTCATCCCTCTATTTTTTTTAATTGGTACCTTTGAATACTGATCAATTAATACAACCTTATAATAGTTTTCTTTAAAAAAAAAAAAATTGGCTCGAATCTTAAAGCATGATTGTCGTGCCTCGCCCGCAAGGTGCATCCAACAAAATCTTTATATATATATATATATATATATATATATATATATATAGAAAAAAGCAAAAAAAAAAAATCTGTGGGCCCCAATGTGTGGGTCAACGTGTCGTCTTCTTCCCGGCCACCCCTCGAGCTCCCTATTTAAACACCCCCTCCCTCTCACCTCCTCTCCCATGCTCGTATCTCACAACATCACCGTGTGATTACTACCCTCCCCTCTCTCTCTCTCTCTCTCTCTCTCTCTCTCTCTCTCTCTCTCTCTCTCTCTCTCTCTCTCTCACCATGAGTAGTGGTATTAGCACTAGTCCCAGTAACAACACTGCACCACCACCACCACCACCTTTACCACCCAACCATGGCATCTCGCTGTGGCGCTCCCGCCTCGGCCCCGCGCTGCGCACGGCGCTCGCCTGCGCCCTCGTCGGCGCCGCCACCGTGTACGGGCCCGCCGCGGCGCGGCGCCACGTCGCGTTCCCGGCGTTCTCGTACGTGACCACCGTGCTCGTCGTCGGCGACGCGCGCTCCCTCGGCGACCCCCTCCGCGGCGCCGCGTGCGCGCTCTACGGGACGCTCCTCGGCGCCCTCCCCGCCGCGCTCGCGCTCCTCCTCATCCGCCCCGCCGCGCTCTCCGCGCTCGGCGCCTCGCTCGCCGTCGCGCTCGGCGCCTTCGTCGTGGCGCTCCCCGCCGAGCCCGCCTCCGCCGCGTCGACCCTCGTCGCCAAGCGCGTCGCGCTCGGCCAAATAGTGATCATCTACGTGGCCACGTTCACGCAGGATGATACGGCGCATGGGCACGCCATACTGCGCCCCGTTCACGTGGCAGCGAGCATGGCTCTCGGGGCCGCGGCCTCCGTTCTCGCGTTGGTGCTCCCTTATCCTAAGCTTGCGACTCGCGAGGTAACTACATACAAAGCTCGCTAACATTTGAAATGCATGCATAGCTTCAGTGGTGTTATTAACACAGCTCGTTTTTACTAAAATTGAAAATATATTAGATGTTTTTTTTTTCATAGTGTAAAAATCGTGTTATTAATATTGTTTTCCGCCTTAATTTTGGACCAGCTTTTTTTATTAATAGAATTCATGGCGTGCAAACAAAATATCTAAAATTTTTGTTGTGGTAGAAAATTAAAATGATGAGTTTTAACTCAAAACAAAAGCTACACACAGTACGGATCTTCTGTTGTAAGAAAATATATTTTTCAAAATTTTAATAAAAATGCTATCGATTTATTTTTTTAGTATATTTTACGTTAAAGCTTCAGCTAAGCCGACGAGCCCTTAATAAGATAGCTACACTTATGATCGAATTTATATATATAGCATTAAAACTTTCAAAGAGAAATTATAACAAGTAATGGCCTTTACACAAATCCAGAATCTTTGACCTATGAAAAGAAGTCTCAAGACCCGATCCTAAAGAGAATATTTCACTATAAAATATATTTCAACTTATATTATTCTCTACGAACTCAAGTTTTAATTAGAAAACAAATATTATATATGTTACATGATGATTACTAAATATATATTTTTTGATAGTTAATATTATATGCTCATTAATTTGATCATAATTTTCTATGTATTTTTTTGGTGGTGGTGGTGTACATGTAGGTAAGAGAGAAGAGTAGGCTATACACTGAGATTGCGACGGAAAGAGTGAGGCTTTTGGTGGAAGCTTTTTGTGCGGAGAACATCTCTCGCGTGGCTTCATTAATCTCCCAAGCTAGATGCTTTGGTGCATCAAGCACTAAGCTCCTCCATAATATTAAGCTCCACCAAGTAAGATTTAGTTTGTTCTCACCTTTTTTATTATTTCTAAACAAAGATTAGTTAGTTCTCAGAATAGCTTTAGTTCAGCTCAGATAAAGAGTGCATAAGTAACAATTAATCTATTCATGTGTTACTATATTATTACTAATTGATAATTGTAATATCATTCAGGAATTGGGCTGAAATACTATTAATAGTATTTGAGCTCTTTTGCTATCGAGTTTTTAACTTTTTTGATGAAAAACTATACGGTTAGGATGATAGTGGTCTCCTAGGATTTAGTAGTGGTCCCCCTAGGATTGAGTGTGTGGTTGGTTTAATAGTATAATCTAAATGATGGAATTAATTAAAGTGTAGATCTAACAGCTAAAAATTCGATAGCAAAAAAGCTCAAATACTATTAATAGTATTTCAGCTCAACTCATATTATCAGTTATAGATTATACAGGGCTCAGTTGAATTTTTTACAATATAATTTGTTAACGTATCTTTTACCCGGCCAAAAAGCTAAAAATTAGATACATAAAGCTCCATATATGGCACAGGTGAATATAAAAAAATAAAAAATAAAAAATATGATTGATAATAAAAAATATGATTGATCCCTCAGTTGAATCAATTAAAAATTGGTGGAAAGAAATTAATTGCAAGGGACTCATCCAGTAGAAACTAATTCGTACGATCCATTAAGTATGGCTATGAGTAGAGGTTATAAGTAGAATAAATTTATATGGCATAAGTTGCATCACAATTATCCAATATAAAAAGGTGAAATGGATCCACATCACGTGGGACCCATTAAGGAGGAATCCGGAACGTACGAAACCGGAATCCTCGTCAGCTTCGAGCTGATGTTGACCAATTTAGTACTCTTAAGTATTTATTTAATCATTTATTTATTTATAAAGTGTACTACTACTTAGTTTTGCTCCCACTACAAAGTGGGAGGAATATATATATAGGAATGTAATAGAAAATAACTTGTACCTACTTAATGATTTGGCAACGCAAATTAAATTCACAAAAAGTAAAACTATGATGAACAATTGTAGTAGCATTAATTATGAATAAGTATATGTCTTTTAATGTTTAGTACATGATCTCTCTTTTAATCTTTCTCATGTTTGTATCCTCTCTCCATTTTGTTGCAGGGGAATTTAAACTGGGAGAGGCCACCATTCAAATTCTTACCATCTAATATAGTAAGGAACCCATTTGATAGATTACAAGACATAGAAATGCCCTTGAAAGGAATGGAAATTGCTATAAATTCCACAGCATCAGTTCCTACTAAATCATTTGATCAAATTCTCAAACCCAATCTCCTCACTCTAAGAGACCAAATAAGCCTTAGACTACTAATGCAAAGCAACTTCACAAGCAAAAAGGAGCTTGGAGATAGAGCCCTTCAATTATCATTAAGTGCTTTTCCTGAAAGTAGCAAGGACCTTCCTTCATTCTTCTTCCTTTTCTGCATGAACCTGCTTCATAATGAACCTTCAAACAAGCCACTACTAGATTCTGCAAAGGAGAAGAAGGTTACGCCGACTACCGAACAATCCGAAGAATCATGCACAGAAGAGCCCCAGCAAAGAGCACAAAGGAAGCCCAAAGCCACATTTTCTTTGAACTTGACTAGCGAAAGGCTCACCGCCGCGCTAAAGTGTTCCCTCTCCTTAGCCCTTGCAGTTTTGTTCGGGGTTCTCTTCAGCCGAGAAAACGGGTACTGGTCCGGACTAACCGTGGCCATCACCATGACACCACATAGAGAATCAACATTCAAGTTGGCGAATCTACGGGCTCAAGGAACGGCTTTAGGATCGGTTTTCGGAGTTCTGGGCGTGATCATATCGCAAAATTTAATGGAGCTGAGGTTCTTGGCTCTCCTACCTTGGATCATCTTCACAGGCTTTCTACGGAGTAGTCGAATGTACGGGCAAGCGGGAGGCACGGCGGCGATAATCTCCGCGCTGATAATACTGGGAAGGAGAGACTATGGTTCGCCGACGGCTTTTGCTATCACTAGACTCACCGAGACCTTCATCGGGTTTTCCTGTTCCATCTTCGTCGAGGTAATCGTGCAGCCGACGCGGGCATCGACTTTGGCTAGAAACCAACTTCATCAAAGCCTCAAAACAGTAAGGGAATGCATGGATTGTGTACTAAATCCTGGAGCATTAAAAGAGAAGGAGAGGAGGCTTAAAGGACAAGTGAATAAACTAAAGAAGTACATAAATGAAGCTGAGGCTGAGCCAAACCTCTGGTTTGCACCTTTCCCCACTGCTTGTTATTACAAACTCAATGGCTCACTGAACAAGATTGTGGAGATGGTATACTTTGTAACTCAATCCATGGAGCTTCTCTTAGAAGTGTCACATGGACCTGCTTGTGAAAAGCTCATTCAAGAGAGCATAAGTGGAGATGTGGAGCAGTTCAAGAAGCTGGTGGCTTCTTCACTGAAGTGCTTTGAGGAGGTCACTCAGCTGAGGAAGCCATTTACAAAATTGGAAAAGGAACTACAGAGGAAGTGCACTTCACATGGTGATATTGAGCTTGGGAAACAGCAAGAAGTATGTGGACATGGTAACATATGTGCTAGTGAAGAGGAGTGTGATAAGATTATAACATCTTATGTTAATAATGCAAAGGAAGTGATAGAAAAGCTTGATGGGGACAATGATAATAATATAGGTGGGGAAATAAAAAGCCAAGTTATTCTTTGCATGGCCTCATTTGGGTTTTGTATTAAAAGTTGGATGAAAGAGGTTAGAGAGATGGAGAGAGGGATCCTGGAGCTGGTCCAGTGGGAGAACCCTGGAAAACACATTGATTTGAATGAGATTTATTGTAAAGCTAAAAAGATATCTACTTCATAGATCTAGCTTTTGTACATTTTGTTATTAATGGCAAGTGCTAGACAAATGAGGTTGTATTTTGCTCTGATTTAAGGATTAAAAGAATGTATTTTTCATGATTCAATAAAATGTCGAATTAATTAGACAAGCCATGTTATTACATAGAATAAATATTTACGCAAAATGCTTTTAAGTTTATGAAAGCTTTTATTAGAAAAATATATATAATAATAAAGGTAGCACAGTAACTCAATGTCACTAATTTTTCATGTCAACATTATTGGAGGCATTCACTGAATCACAAGGCAAGAGCAAACTTTGGTCTCAAAAGAAAATATAAAAAGATTTCTACACCTGCTACTGTAGAAACCCCTGATATATTGAGCATTATTTCATAAATTCATGTTCAAACAAAATTAATTAATGTTGATCTATCCTTTTAAGGAAAAAAAAACATAATTGAATTGAACATGGTCCAGAATAACCCTGATTTTCCATTTATTTTTTTTCCTATTTAAGAAAGAGACTACTACTTATTGTCAGAAAAAGAGAGCAAAAAAAAGAAGAAAAATATGTCACAATGAGACTACTACTTATTCATCAGGGCGCCAGAATCTATTATAGATCCACGCAGAATCGCCAACTTCTTTAATTCCATCACTATTGCGGTGCCACGAGTAATACGCGTGAGTCCTGTTCTTTATTTCAAGAGTTGCGTGCCCGAAGCTTGCTTCTCTGTATGCTGAGTAGTTCGGTTGTGGCTCGGTGAAGCTGCGAAGTTGAATTTAAGTTAAAAGTATTAAAATAGTTACAAGAATAATTCAGTAAATCCTCTAGATAATTTGATAGAACAATAATGTGTCTTACTTATTCGCCAGTCCTTCGATGTTTCCTCCGTCGCCTATTGTTATGTAGACTGGTGCTGACGAATCCGGAACTGGAGTGCACTCCTTGTTAGTTATGTTGTATGCTATGTTCGAGATGCGCTCCTAAAGCAAGAATAAAGACATATCACTAAAGAACAAAAAGAGACGAAAAGAAAAGATAACAATTTTGGAATGATACAATACCGATCTTTCGTAAGCGTGGACATGACCAGAAAAGACGAGATCAACTTTGTTCTGCACAAACCATGACTCGAAAATGACCCTCATGGTCTCGCCTTCCATGTAGTGGTAGTTGTTGCTGTTGTACCACGGCGAATGAACCAAAACAATCAACCATGGTGTCTCAGATCGGTTCACCTTAGTAAATTCATTCTGAAGCCATTCATACTGCAGGGTGTATTTCGCTGTCAATGAACCAAAAAAAAGTTATAATTCTTACTATTATCTACCGGAAATTTTGTAGGACTAGTATAAGCAATCAGAAGCAAGTCTCACCGTACGCGGAGTATGAAGAGAGTACAATGATGTGTGCTGATGCGCGCTTTATCGAGTACCAAAGAGGGGAGGTGCTACCGGAAGCTTTGAATGGCGCATGGTACCGGTGGATGTAAGGCTTGAACGGCGTAGTCTCTCGCTGCGAACATATGTGTCAAGGACATATTTAGGAGAGAGGAGAGAACAACTCAACTATACGGATGGTTTGGCATAAGAGGGAAAATTGTGATGAGATAACTACAAAAAGTTGTACAGATTCCCTTGTTGTCAGAAAAAAATCTGGTTCAATCAGAACTAAATATCCCTCTCTAAATTTGTGCATATTCCTTGAAACAATAACAACCTAAGAATAAAATCGACGACTGCCGCAACTTTATCATCGATTAGCTCTTCATTTGAGTGTGCACGACATTTTGCTTCAGACCAACTTAAAAACTGTGCCTCTTTCTTTTTCCATTGAGTATTGTAAATAATGTTTTGAACTTACAATTTCAGGAACGGTGTCGATCTCGTGATTTCCAGCCGTCAGAATCCAAGGCTGGTAAGCAGCAACTCTTTCTACGAACCGACCCCATGAATCCCACCTCCTGTTATCGTGGAGGGGGTAATTGTCTGCGTAAGACAGGTCTCCCACAAAAAGCACTGCTTTCGCAAGCTCATTCGACGCATAATGGCCGATTGTTTGATTCGAGTCAAATGTCTGCCCAAGATCCCCTGCAGCAAAAGTAAAAAAAAAGCACATTACAGCTAGATATTATCAGGTATATATATGATTATAATCTGTAGCTTATATACCTATAATGCCGAATGTGTATGGAACATCTGGGCCAACTTCTGGAGGAGTAGTGAAGGAGAACTCGCGGCTGGAGTTCCCGATCCCGACTCTGTAGTAGTACAAGGTGTTGTACTGCATGGAATCAAGAAAAGTTATCAATACATACGAAACTTTGCGAGAGATTTAAATTCAGAGAAACCTGCTGCAAAACTATTTTTTCGAGTCAATGTAAAATGCTTACATTACTTGATCAGCAGTATGATGTTCTTATTAGGTCAAATCAAAGCTTTGTTGAAAGCTAATGCTGTAAAACCATACTATAGACGATGAAAACGCCACAGCACAATTCAGTTATAGTTTTCACAAGGATGAATAAATCCAAATGCGAAGAATTACTATCGATGCATATAATATCTAATAATTAGAATGTAAGTTGTATAGATTAAGTGTCTTACTTTTAGATATTGAATCTATGATCAGAAACAACTATCACCAGCTTTTGTTTCTTTTTCGAGTACGCTTAAAACAACACTTGTTAGAACACATATTTTTAGATGAAGAGATACGAGAATCATGCATGCTTACATCCAAGTTTTTGAGCTTGCAATGGTGGATGTAACCCGAAGTGTAGTTTCCGAACTTGTAGGTGGTGAGCCTGGCATGAGCCTGGTACTTGCTCTTGTCGGATGCCGGACCGTAGAGAACCAGATCGGAGCCCGGTTCGACCGGAGTAACCCACGACACTATCACGCCCCTTCCTACGTAATCTCCTTGCGTAATGTGAACCTGAATTGCAGTAACCATAAGGTATCATACTTCAAATGATTCACAGAACAAGTTTTTGAGACCATAATATGATCTTCCATGAAACTTACTCCCTTTTTGTGCATTATATTAAAATATTAGATAAAGGTTAGAAGATCTACAATTATATATTGAAATTTTGGAGATGGAAAAGAAACCGACCTGCTCCGGTGCGTTATAACCGGGCGGACGACGAAAAACATCGCTATCGAGAGGCATGTCGACGGAGGCTTCGAGCTTTCGCTGATACGAACTTGTGACGCCGCCGCGGCATCCCGACACCAAGTTCAAGATCACCAAAGCTAAGGCAAGCATCATGGTGACTTTTCTCATTATCAGAAACCTTAATTTACTCCCCTCTGTAACCTATCACAAAGGAATCAATAGATAAAGCTATGATATTGAATGTTCATAAAACGTCCATAAAATAAAATTTAAAAGTACGTGCGTGGAGCAACATGCTAACTTGGAATTCCTTTTTTTTCTTTTACAATATTTATTTATACTATAAAGTACGTGAAGCAACAAGCTAAGTTGGAATACCCCTTTTTTTTTTTTTTTACAATATTTATACTATAAAGTTTATTAGAGAAATCGAAAGAGAGATCACCTATTCTTAATTATTTACTCAACCAAAAAAAAAGAAATCACCTATAAGAAGAGGAACGAACACTAAATCTCTACAGGAGGTAATATCGTAGAAACAAAAATCTTTTTTTTCTTTTGAAAGGGAACAAAAATATTAATATCATTCGTATCGATCTTAACAAGAATATTTTCAAAAAAATCGTTTAGAACTTTTAACTATTATTCCGAAAAAAAATCTATATCTTAACAACCAAAATCTCGATACCTGTTATTATTTATATTCGTCTCTATCCACACGTTCCTTTTTTTTTTCTTTTTTTTTTTTTTTTTTTTTTTTTTTTTTTTTTCAAAAGAGGCAAAAATATCTCACCCATGGGATTTAAACCACCAACCACCCGCGAAACCTCTGAGTAGGCGCGTTCGTCTCCGCCCAGATCGGAGCAAATCACAGTTTAATGTTACATCGGAAAATACAGATAAATAAATAATTTAGATCGTGTAAATTTTAATAATTTTATTTTAATTAAACTAAGTATATCTCATTTAAATTTCTATCAACACATGAATAATAATACACGACAGACGAAGAAAAAATGTACCAATAGGTTTCGAAATTTTAATTTTAATTTGTATTTTAAGTACTATAAAAATTTTAAAATTATTTTATTATATATGATAGTGTGCCAATGGTTATTAGATATAAGACGGAGATTTGGCCCAGTGATTGATTTTAGGCTCAATTATACTCTACCATACTGAACTTTAGTGTTATTTTAATTTACTATGTTGTATTTTTCTTTTCAAAGACACTATTATATTATTATATTTTATCAAACTGTATGTTAAATTTATTTTTTCTTTTCTATGTTGTACGACTTCTTTTTATATATGTCACTAATCTTTTTTATATATATACTTATCGGTATCTATATTACTGTTAGCAAATTTATTATTTTCATATAAATATCACTAAATTATGGTCCGGGCGCCGCGTGTAGCCCGATCCGAAACGGCCCATTTTAAGCCCAATTTGTTCGAATTTCTCTAGGCTAAGCAAGGGTAAATTGGTCATTTAAATAAAGGCCCAGCTAAAAGCCTATGAAGCCTAAAACAGAATGGGCCGGGCCCGATGGAATGCAAGCGTAATCAAGCCCAACTCTGAAAATAATAAAGGCCAGGGTAAAATGGTCATTTCGCATGCCAATATATTAATCCCGTTCTCTACGGCTTCTCATCTCCGTCCATTTCCGTAATCGAGCGTGTAAGTAACCGTCGTCTTCTTCCTCCCGACCCGCAGCGTAGGGCTTGGGCGGCGAAGGAGGAGGAGGAGGAGATCTCGGCCATGGCGGCGAAGCGCGACCGCGCCAAAGCCTTCGCCTCCACGGCCGCGTCGGGAAACCCTAACCCTTCGACCGAGTCGAAAGAGGACAAATCCCGCGAGGAGGGGGAGATCTCCTCCGGTGACGAAGACGCGGTGGGTTTTCTCCCCCATCACTTCGTAATTTGGAGCTCCTTGATGCTTTAATCGCCTGAGTAACTGCTTTTCGATTCGTTTTGTTCCGATTATCTCTTTCCCTCGATTTGCCACCTTCGATTTGGTTTGCTGTTGATCGATATTAGTTCGAATCTTCCTTTTGATTCCTGTTTTTGACCAATTCATTAGGTTTAGATTACTGAGGAAATAGGTATATGTATTTTATCAACGTCTCTGTTGTCTTTTATGCACTGTAGGTTTAGCTCGAATGCGAGTGAAGCATGGACATGTAGATGGAATCACATTAAAAACTCTAGTCGAATGTAATATATAGACAATATATGTGAAATTTCAGGCCAAAATTTTGTTTCTTATTTTTTACTTTTATGTTTGGTTATTGTATTGGTCTCTTTTAGGGATGTGTCCTCGTTCTCTTTACTTAGGTATTAACAGTGGATTGGTTACTGTTTGTTATATATTTCGTCAAAACTTGTTCGTAGCTAATCGCCGTCTAGAATTTCTCAAGAAGAGATTTGAATGCAATTTAAGGTAATAATGTGAGCGTTTGATATGATGAGATCTAAGTACTTGTTCAGCAGCCACTATTATGTATGAGCATGAATTACTCTTGCTGTTGAATTTAATTTATATATTAGCATGAAGTCAATGCCAACTTTATGAAGTCAAACAAGTGAAATGGAATTTTATTTTCAAAATCTGCGGTCGAAAGGTATTCTGTAGAAGAAAGAACAAAACATGTCTTGTTTTAAGTAGCTCTAGATTTTTTTTTTCTTTTTCTTTAAAGGTTGAAAAACAATCAGCTTAGTCACAGTAGTTATAGCTGTAGCTTGCTTTATAAGGAATACATTTCTTTCCCTTTGTTTTTTTGGCAATTTTATCCTTTTCTCCTTCGGTAAGAGTGCCATGAAGCCAATAACTTTGCATGATGGATACCTCTGCTTCCTTTAGTTGTTTACATATGAAAGTGCTTTACATATGACGTTCTGCTCTTTTTTTTTCCATAGCTTCTGAATTTTCTTGCTGTCGTTTGCAATAGGTGCTGATTGGTTCGCATGGTCCCAGTGTTAGCACAACATCCACAGAACCCAGTCGTATCACCTTGGGCTCCAGCTTTTCTAAAACTATCAAGATAGGTTGGCTCATGGCTGCTCTCTTATCAGGATATCATATTTTGTTTGATGCACAATCAAGTACTTCATGATGAAAATTATTGCCATTTGCTGTGGTTAATTTATATGCTTTTTCATTATGGCTGTAACATGTTGATAGCTTGCAATTTCTTATTATTTGTTTCATCCTTTGCTCAATTCGGTGTTCTTATTTGTTTCTTTTTCCAGGAAATAATTCCACCCTTGGTAATGCGCCTCTTCAGAAGCAGAGCTACAGTAAAAACTTTAGAATGAAGCAAACCCCATTTAAGGGTACCAACAATCGAAGTCTTTGTTGGCGGAAGAAAAGCACAGATAATGACCTTGTAATTAGTTTTTCAGATGATGACAGTGGGAGTGACTCTGGAAAATTGAAGTCTAAGACGGAGCCAACCATACAAAGTAAAGACATTGCGACCAGGGCAGGTACACACATCTTTCCTATGATATCAGCACAGGAGAAAACCAAGGTAGCAACACAAGAAGCTGGTCATAACATAAGTCAGATATCAAAAAGTGGTTTTGCAAGCCAAGCATACATTTCATCTATCCCTAGAAATGCAGGGACCAATACTGTGGGAACTTCAAAGGATCCTCATATTATTAAAAAGAATACTGCTGCCTTAAAGACATCAACGAACCAAGTAAATGGGAATGCTTGCCATGCAAATTCTGCAGAAAACAGATTGGAAAGTTTGCGCCATGAAATTGCTCAACGAGAAAATGAATTGAGAGTTCAGAAGAAATCTATGGCAACTAGTACGGAAAGGAGTACATATTCACCTACTGAGCTGTCAGGGCAGCGTATAGATAAGGCTGTAGAATTGCCACCTAATGGTCAACCAATGAAACGCCAAAAGCTTGAGCAGCATCATAACAATATTCAAAGCTTAAAAGTGACTTCGACCAGTTCTGTATCCAAGAACAGCGAACAACATATGCGAAAAAGTAGCTATCTTGAGGACGATGGGTGCTTAGTGAGAACAAACTCAAAAAGTGACTGCCAAGGTAATGAAGCAACTAAAAATCATACAGTATTATCCAAAGTGCAGCATGCAGGAGAAGGTAATGGCACTTGGCTGCCTACCAAAGATTTTGTCTCTTCTGTACCTGATGCTTTGCTGTCTAAGCAGCAGAATAGTAGTGTGGTTGCTGGCAAATGTGTTCATTCCAGGAACGATGTTGTGCTACCTGATTCTTCCAAGCTGTTAAATCAGAGTCAATGCTCGATGAAAATGGCATCTGGTTTGGAGGTTGGTTCCTTTTAGTTCTTCCGAAAACTATGTGTTTTGATTTTTTGATTTTTTATTTTTGGTTGCCATGCGTTATTTTATAAAACTGATTTCATTCTCAGTTTTTAGAGGTTTGAATTTTGATACCTGGTTATACTATTCTTTTCACAAATGGCTGATTAATATATACAAAAGTAAGATAGTAGTAAGTTTAGCTTGAAGACGTGGAAGCTATAGTCTCTCTAGATGTGTTTATATTATGGAACAATTTCTCCTCACAAAAGGCCATTCATGACAGTTATGTTCAGATAGGTGATTTACCTCATATTCTTAGCTTATGACTTACCAAAGTAATATGGTCGAAAGTCAAATAATGCAAGGGCCAGTTGATTAATCAATACTTCAGATGCTAAAATTTTAGCAGTTCATGGTGTTAAGGCAACTTGGTTAGAGTAGTGAATTCATTTATGCTTCACCATATTTATCATCAATCGCACATTCATTTATCGTGACCAAAAAAAAAAAGATTTAAACTTAAAGTGCTTCTATGATTTAACAATATCAATTGGAGCTTTTTGCTTTGCTGGCTCAAAGTTTCATTTCAGCTTCCCGCAGTAGCAAAAGCTTTAGATATTTTTGTTTGCCAAATGCTGTACAAGAGGTGGCTGTAGCTGAGTAACAGGGCCAAACAAGCACTTAGGGGCCGTTTGGTTCAAGGTTTGTAATATCCTAGGAATGTTGTATATTTTATATTTGGAATGGCAAGCTTGTTACTAACTTATCAAGCCACTTGGGTTGGGAGATTGTTAAGAACTAGTTTATTCTTATTAATAGACTACTAATGATTCCCATCAAGCATAGAAATGAGAAAACCTCCTAACCCATGATAATCTAATATGCCTACCACCAAAGAATCTACAATGATTCCACTACTTCACTAACACTTTTTACAATTACCCAACTTGAGTTGCATGATAATATTTTGAATTATTTTCAATAGAAAATATGGAGGATTACTGGAATATTACAAACCATGAACCAAACGGGCTCTGAGTATAGTTGGCATTACCTCTCCAGCATGTCTTTAATTTGTGCAAGGATTGCTACAGAGTGCAAATTTCTTGACTTGTACTGATCAGGGAGACATCCCGCTTGAGGGGACTATACAATCTTTAATGGACTTGGAGGAACTTCAAGACAGGGAGTTGGAAGAGGCTCAGGAGCATCGGCGCAGGTGCGAACTTGAAGAAAGACGAGCACTTAAAGCTTATCGTAATGCGCAAAGAGCTTTAATCAAAGCCAGTGAGAGATGTGCCATTCTCTATAGGAATAGAGAACTATTTTCCGGCAGGCTTCATGGCTTAATAATGGAGAACTTTTGGCAGAACCACAGAGAAACTATGTTGGAACCCTTAAAGTATGTTCCCAAAGATAGCCATGATTTTCTATCTATGTTGGATGAAAAGATAACTGGGGAGCAAATGTTAGAACAGTTGAGTAAAAAGTCTAACATTCATTGCTCTGATACGCTTCCTCAACAACAGAACGGACATGAGTCTACATCTGACCAGTGCTGTGAGCCTGATGCTAGTACATCAGATCCTAAGGATGATGAAGAAAACTTTACTTCGGATAGAATTGAATCAAGAACGACCAGTCATGGCAATTTTGAAAATCATGTAGAAGAAATTGTGGATGTGGCTTGTGAAGAAAATGAGCTTCTGGAAGCTGTCTTGAGGTCCAAACTAGTAGCACGGATGGGCAACAGAAAATCATCTGAAGTTACTAATGTAAGCAACATCGAATGCCCTAGTGATAAAGCAACAGGGACCGAACAGGAAAGGCCTGCTGCTTTGCTTGAACAGCAGTTACTGGGGGAAGAGGAAAATGACATGACAGCATGTGAAGGTACTTCTAAATTCCCATTTCAGAACTTTCTTTTGAGAATACTCACCGTAGTTTGATCAGTGAAAGTTTATGCTGCCATTGGTTTTAGTTCTGGTCATGTCTGCTGGTCAGAACTAAAGGGATTTTTTTTCTTCTTTCTCTTCTAGTATGGCCTCACGATTTTGTGTACTGGAAAGGCTTGTGGATGAAGGATCATGCGATTTTACTAGTAAGTCATAGTATAACACTTGAATTTACAGTAGAATCTTGGACTCCCACCCTAGATAATTCCTGACAAAGTGCTTCTAACTCTACATTCACATTATTGAAAGCAAAAGATCTGTATATCTTGAATTTAAGTTCCTCACCAAGTATTATGAGACAAATAAAAAAAAGCTAAAATTCCTTTTGAAGTACCCTTATGTTGGTCAGTTAGCCAGCATCGGCAAACTTTTGTTGGTCGTTTGAGAGGAAGATAATCACTTGGGAGGAAGGTTTTCTTTTTCTTTTCTTTGCACATGAACCCCACTTTATAGGTTGCTTTATGAACTTCCAGTTGAGCTCTTTTGGGTCTATGAAACTTAGAACCAAATTTTTTTTATTTCCTTTATCATGTGTGTACGCCTGTGTACTGCTCAAGAATCTTTGTGTTTGCCTTCCGAAGTTCAATGAAATTCTCTGCTTCTGCACCCCTTCTTTCTTTGCAGAATAAAGCAAGCATTCTTCTGTTTCAGCATTTTGTGTACACAGCTTTCTGTTTCATCTTCTTCTCACATTGCAATTTAAGCTGTTGATTTTTTCGCTCCTATATGTAAAATTACACAAGATTTTTTCTGCAATATTGTCTAGGTACATCAATGCCTGTAAGAACCATTAACCAGATATCTGCACAGCTACATAGCCATTCTCCTGGCAATGTTCCCTCCTGTAATGACGTCAATAAAGTTATAGAACCTGAAGATAATAGCTCCTCTGTGAAAGGTATTTGCAAGAACTGTTTCATATTAACTTCTTTAGTTGTACAAAATGTCTGTGGCCATATATATCCAACCTTTCCAATCTAAAAGAAACAATCAACATGCTTCCTGGATTTTGCAATAGATATTCCACATCTAACAGTAAATTTTACATTTTACCAGATGTGCCTGATGTTACACAAGATCGTACAAGAGCATTTAACACAAGATGCTCTCTAAAAACTCAAATGGATTGTAATACATTTGACCCTAAAATTGATCCCTTCTGGCCCTTCTGCATTTATGAACTTCGAGGAAAATGTTATGATGAAGAATGTCCTTGGCAGCATGCCAAAAGCTATTCTTGGAGAAAGTCAAAAACAGAAGGTAATTTTAATCCCCTCTTGTTCAATTTTGTTTTTTTTGCAACCTTTAAGCTTGTGTATTAACTGCTGGAAGATCTAATAATGCAGGCCAGATTTCTTGTGGTCTATTTCAGCATCTTATGCCTGTACCTATATATCATGTTGGTTCAAATCTTATAAAAGATGATTCATACTTATCATGCTCCATGCTGGCTCGCAGTATCTGGCAATATTGGCAAAGGGGGTTTTGCGCTTCCTTTCCTTTACCCTTTTCTGTTCTAAGAATTCTTCCACCAGATGCACCATTCTTACCAATTGGTGATGGTTCCATTGCAGATTATGATAGAAACAGGCATTTGTTCAATATCCGAGGTCAGGGTGGTAATATGGTATGTTGAGATTAGAAATACACACTCCTATCTCGATCAACAGTTTACAGGTTTTTCTTTTCGCAATGCTATATGATATATTAGTCATGATGTGCCCCATGAAAGTCTATGCTCCTATTGTGCATTGCTGGTTGGAGATATAATATATATCTTATTCCATGTACGTAGTTGAGACACTTTGGATTTTACGTAGGAGTTCCTTTTTGTATTCCATTGCGTTTTATCAGTTTCCTGGCTCTTCTCATGGTTGATACCTTATGCCATCAATAAGTGCAAGCTTTTCTCCATATGTTCTTTTGCATTCTTGTCTCACTGTTATAAAATAGATGATTATCCCTGACTGAATATTGTAATTTCCTTCCCGTAGAAGAAACCCACACAAGGGTTACCTGATTCTGAACAATCCTTGGAGTTGGCACTTGATTTTTCTTGTGGAAAGGTCTATAAAGCAGACAGGAAGAAGGTGATGTTTTGATTACTTTCTTGTCAGTGTATGGGGAAGCTTTAACTTTCTAGTTTTTTTAAATAAAAATCAATCTTGCAGGCTCTTTCGCAGTTATCACGAGCTATTGAGGCTGATCCTCATTCTGTTGTTCTGTGGATTGTCTATCTGCACATTTACTATCGAAAAGAGAAAGAAATTGGGAATGATGACATGTTTCTGCATGCGGTACCGTACTGTTATTTCTCCTATGATTGTTGCATAATGAACATTGAAATTTTTATATATTAGTTTTTTTGTTGCTTTAACTGCACTAGATAACATATCTTGTTCCCAATTTTATTGCTTTGGTACCTTTAGGTGGGCTGAGTTTGTTGAATTGAACCAAAAATTACCATCTGCTATGAATCTACTGCTACTTCCTGATGATAGATTCCAGCTTTATTGGGAATATAAATGATAGTTTGAACATCATTGAAATTTCGTTTGTTCTTGTCGATTTCTTGAATTGGCGGTTTAAGTAGGATCGTATAAGAAAATTGATAATCTAGTGATGAGGTACTGCAAAAAATAAATAAATAAAAGCTATTTTACTAAAGAGAGAATGCCACCACAGCTCACAGGTCATGATATTCTCTAAGCTATTATGAGGCTCTTGCCTGGTCGAAAGATATGGCTAGCTGGATTTTCTGCATCTCTTTAACTTGTCATTCACTTTTACTAAATATTTTAGAAACAAGCTTCTTTTCCCCCCTGAAACTTAAACATTTCTCCCTAAACCTTGAACCCTCAAATTCTTATATTCATCATATCCTATTCCTGTTGTATTTTCTCTTTATTTTTTTTTAAAAAAATTGTTATTTTGTTTGATGAGTGTGTCATGGAGTCTCTGGGACTGGTGGTTGTGGTTTGCTTTGGAGTCGCAAGACTATATTTTCTTTTGATTGCATATACATTGAATTCCAGCCTTGTTCATTAGCCTGTTAGTTCATGCATTATCCTTGGAATATATGCAAAAGGCACTTATGTTTTCTTCATTGAATGAGGTAACTGTTTCTATATTTTGCTTTTAGGTGCAAAACTGTGGAACTTCCTACGAGCTGTGGCTTATGTATATAAACAGTCGGGTGAATCTTGATGACCGTCTGAATGCTTATAATGATGCTTTGACTGCACTCTGTTCTATGAAAGTGACCTGCAACACAGAAATCAAAGATAGGAGTGCTGTCGTCTTAGACATTTTCTTGCAGATGGTTGATTTCTTATGCATGAGCGGCAGAGTAGAGAAAGCCATTTCTCGAATCCACAGATTTATTCCAGTGAAAAATTCGGAATATTCTGGTGAGAAATTTCTAACAGATTTCCTCTCTTGCTTGCTAATCTCTGACAAGTGTATATTCTGGGTTTGTTATATATACCTATTGATATACCAGAAACTTCCAGAAACAGTTTTAGAACAGCTTGAGTTAGAGAAAGAATTGCCTTTCAAGATAGAATGGCCTTCTGCTGAAATAGCGACAGATAAGATAGACCAGGCGATAGAACTGTTCAGACATGCATTTGATCAGGTAGCTTTAGAAATTGATTCGAATTCATCCAAAGAAGCACCATCTTCTGTGGGAGCATTTCATTTTCTTGCTATTAGTCACATTAATTGTGTAGCCGCACTTCAAGGTATGTCCTCTGCAGCTGGTTTGTTGGTTAACTACATGAGATTGTACCCAAACTCTGCTGAAATTTTTCTGCTTTCAGTTCAATTTGGGGAGAATTATAGAGGAGATGTGGTGTTGGGAGGATTTGAAGAGGTTATCTCTAATTGGCCTAAAGAAGTACAAGGCATTCAATGTCTTTGGAATCAATATGCTGAACATGCTTTGGCAAACAAGGGAATTGATTTTGCCCAAAAGTTGATGACAGAGTGGTTTCGGTTATTTGGAGAAGTTTCAAATCCTCGATATAGGAGCGCAGGAAGTGCAGAAGATAGCTTAGTAGAGTCTAAAAATGATTATCCGACCATTGCTGGAGATGATTTCTTTTGGTTTCTTAATCTTTTTCTGTACAAAAGCCTGCAGAAGAATTCATCAGAAGCTGAACTTGCTATCGATAAAGCCCTTAGTATGGCAGGTCAGAAATATTATAAACACTGTTTAAGAGAGCATGCTGCATTATATTTTCTGAAAGAAAAAGAATCCCCAAACCCTGATTCAGCTTGCGCCGTATTGAATCTTCTTAGTGGATACCTCAGAGATCGACGAACTTTGCCTGTAAAAGAACCACTGTCAAGAAGATTCTACCAAAATATCAAGAAGCTTAGGGTAAAGCAGTTGATGGATGCCACTCTGGGTCCAGTTTCGCCAGATTGTTCTTTGATAAACACTGTTCTAGAAGCATGTCATGGCCCATCACTCCTCCCGCAGAAGTTTAATGAGCCAAAGGACCTGGTCGATTTTGTTGAGTCAATCATGGAAGTTACTCCATCAAACTATAAATTAGCTTTGTCAGTGTACAGATTCACAGCTAGAAATTTCACTGGTGAGGGCCTTATGTTTTGGGCGAGCTCTGTTTTGGTTAATTCGATATTTCAGGTTGTGCCAGTAGCTCCAGAATCAGTGTGGTTACAAGCAGCTAATTTGTTAGGAAATCTAGGGGTTCCAGAGATTTCTGGAAGGTTTCATCAGCAGGCGACGTCAGTCTATCCTTTCTCTCGCAAGTTGTGGCAGTCATATTTGAATCTCTCTAAGACTACCAGAAGTGGAGATAGTATTATGGAAGCAGCAAGAGAAAGAGGGGTTGAACTCTTAACCTAATGCCATCCTAAGTTACGCAATATCGGTATAAAATTTTTAGCTCAAACTGATTTATGTTGTATTAGGAGAAGCTTAGAGATATCCAGACAGTAGTTTTCATCATAATAACTAGTAATTACACAGTTTTGGGTGTACAGCATTGGTGACTCTCAAGTGGACGGCTGTGAAACAGGGAATTTGTACAGGAAGCAAACGTCAGGTAGTAATTACAATCTTCATAGATCACACAGACATTTATACACATCTTGCAGCAAGTATTTGTAGTGAATCGGTTGCCCCATTGTATTTTCCTTTTTTGGAGCAATGTAGATGTTAAACTTCGTTGTATGTTTCATTTTCAGAAAAGAGATTGCTACTCAATTATGACAGAAAGTAAAAACACCAGCAGATTGTGTTGTTATAAGCCTGTTCATGAATCTATTCTTATGTAATTAGATTAAGGGATTGCTTATCTGGTTTGAGTTTGATATCTGAATTGACGTTTAGTTCATGAGTGTATTTTCACGCGCTTAGTTTGGAACTGTTCGTTGCTGTGTGGTAATGCGGCTGACTAGGGCCTCATGTGTAAAAGTAGTATTGGATTGAATATGTTATTTGTTATAGTTTTTGTAACTTGTTTTAAAAAGTACTTTTTACTGCAGGAAAACCCACGCGTGCCAGTTTCAAGCTCTACGCAATGCCACGTTGTCGAACTCAGGTAGCGCCCTTGCTCCATCTTCTTGCGGCTTTTGGGTTGGGCCGTTAAGTACGGTGGCCCAACCCATTGTCCGAGATAGACGAAGTTCCACATCTATCTGGGGTGTGAGATCCGCACCCCACGATAACCCCCGTAACCGCGAAGTACAAAGCTTCCACTTTGGGTTTACGAGAAAGTCCATTATGAAGGGCGTGCCACGAAAAGCCCAGCCCAAAGTTCCACGGCCTAATAAAACGTAGGAATCGGCCTGGTCCTAACTAAACAGCAGCCCAAACTCATGTACGGGCCTTTAGTAGGCCCAAATAGGCCTAGGATCGGCCCATGCCCGACTCCTCATGTCTATTTTTGGAGTATTTCATTTGTCCTTTGTTCAGTTTCGATATGGCGAATCCTCGAGGAGAATGAATGGGCCTTAAGAATCAACAGGAGAGTAATTAATACTGGCGCGACAAGTTCTTTATCTTCTTCGTTTTCTGATTCCTATTATTTATTTATTAAACAAAAGAGTAATGCTACCCATGCATCTTCACAGTGGGCGTAATCATACACACCTTTACCCCCCAAAGAGAATTTATGGATAGCATTTTCCTTAACAAAATGAAATTTTAACTTGCCTAAATTTTCAATCCAATTAGTTGCAAAAAAATTTATTTGACATAAATGGCTTTCATATAAAGCATTAATAGCTTGCTATACCTGGGGAAAAAGCCCAAATGAAGGTAGCTAGCTTTTACATCATGGCTGCAATTCTCCACTTTCTCTGTTTCTTATACAAAAATAATAGCTAATCCCAGAAACAGCATTTTGTATTACAGATTTCTATAGCAACAGAACCAAATAAACAATGCGAAACTTTTAGATCTACCTCTCCAGGTGAAGAAGAGATACTGAACAAATCATCCTAAACACCAAAAAAAAAGTATCAAGTATCAACATGAGAAAGAAAGGAACACTTCACATGCTCCAAATCAATAAAAGCAAAATGGAAGAAAGAAAAGAACTAACCTTCTCAAAGAAAACCACTGTCGGACCAAGCCGAGTCGGATTTTCGACTGTGGTCGGCATGCTTGTTCTATGAGTTTTGGTAGTTCTCGTAGCCATCATCTTTTGCGATATCCCATCCGCCCCAACTGTCTCTGCCTTGGATCCCTTCCTCTTCCTTTTTGTCGCTCGAATCCCAATCATCCCATGAATCTCGAGATGACGAATGCTGTCCGGGGGAGTCCGAACTCTTATTCTCCGGGCCGAGCTCTTTGCTATGGCATCCATTTCTCTCGCTCTCATTTCGCGGCCAGTCTTCCTCCTTCCAGCTTACGCCTTCTCTAGCGTACTCCTCGACCTTTTGCGAAGCCATTGCCACGACTCCCTTCATCATGTCCCACGTCTTCTGACCTATTTCGGTAGTTTTTGTGGCGACCACATTCACTGTTTCATTCACCCTATGTTCGTAGTCTCCCTCTAACACCTGCAGAAGCGGTCTACTTAGCTGATGAAACTAATATCCCATGACTAATTTATTCCTCTCAATCAATTCATAGGTTTCTTAACAGGTAGCAAGTAACAGGACAGCAACAATAGCAAAGAACATTAGAAACATGTCTTCTTACTTCTGAAGCTCAGTCTTACATAGAGGACATAACGTCAGTTCTGATAGCGACTAAGATGTTCCAAATAAGAGTGAAGAGATGAGGATATCATTAGCTGGGATTAGTTGCATCTTTTAATCTGGCTTATGACTAGCTGAATGCTGATAAAGAAAAATATAGGTACCTTCGAAGTAAGCTCTTTTGTTCCTGCTTGGACCACATTAGCAGCAGATTGTGCCGCAGAAGCTGCAACCATGGAGAGTAGGCCAAAACCCTAACACAAAAGAAGGGAATATTATGTCTGACTAAGATAGTCTATGAAAAGCTTAAAATAATAAAGTGTATGAAAGTTATGCAACTACATATGAAATGCTAATAAAATGGTATTTTTAAAGCTCAACCTTTTAAAAGCTGCTTCAGTAATCAATATAAATCAAACAAACAGAGCACTACATTTTCTATTTTTACCACATAATACTGGTTGTATACTATGCAAAAGCATTTAAAAAATTTAGAAGGAAAAAATAAATTGAATGAGATCCAACATCTCATTTAATAAATTAGAAGCAAGTAAGCAACTCATTTCAAAGGCCTAGCATAAGATGGAAAGGTCTATGATGCACAGCAACTCAGAGGCCTAGACCAATTTTCTTTCGAGTAGTGGTCCTGGGCCAATTATCATAAAATAATCGCGAAGAATGGAGCATAGATTAGGTGATTTAGTTGTTTACAGCAGAGAATGGCTAGCAAACTGCCTACTACTTCTAGTTAACTTCCGAATTGATCAACAAAGATCTTTCCAAAAGCAATCGGCATATACCTCAACATCACCCAATTTTTTCTTCTTAATAAAAGATTGGAAGCTCCACCATCTGAATGAAAACAACCTTAGTAGCTTAACCAAGAAACAATTAAATACAAAGTAAAGGTTATCATCCAACTATGATCCCAACAAAATACTGTCTTAGGAGAAAGAATTTTTAAGATGCTTTCATACTAGTTACTTCTAACATGGAGTTGAATAATGTTATTACCCACAAACAATTTACGAACAATCTACAACCACACGGATTTTGACAATGACGTGGGCCGCGCTATCCACGAGTTTATGGGTGTAATGTTTTCCTATCAACTAAACCCTATAGTTAACACCAATGAAACAGATTAAAAAGATTATTATTGGGGATTGTTCCTTTCTCCATTCAAATGATTTTAGTGCAACTTCCTCAAACATTAGGAATGTTAATATGTCCATTTATCTGCAGCAACTTCAAAGACGACATAGAATGTACCGATTATTAATTAAATACAGCATAAATGAAGCATCACAACAACAATAAGGATCAGGAAAAAACCAACACATTCGTAGAGGAGTAATCCATTTATTACCTGAGAAACGGCCGAAACCGTCTCTCTGAGCACGTCCCCCTGCGAACTGCTTCGCGGAATCGCAGGGCTCGACCCAAACCCTACGTACCTCCCCCCCTGAGAGGGCGGGATCCCTTCCGGCCTCGCCGCGTTCTCGGTTACCCTCGTCGCGAAGAAGCCCTCCTTGTTCGCCGCCGATGCCTCGATCCGAGCCCTAGCGTGGAGATCCTCCGTCGATCTCGACCTCGACCCGATCCCCATCCCTCCTCCCCCTCCCCCTCCCCCTCCCCCTCCCCCTGCTTTAAGATTCCCCACCGATTGATGCCGCCTCAGATCCGCGGCCGATCGGGAGTTCGCGTCATCGTCCCAGCCCCCCCAACACTCGGTCCCTAGGGTTTCCTCCGCGATCGGAGGCGGATCTCGCCATTGGCGACCATCGGCTAGGGTTTGGACGCGGTCGCGGTAGAGGGCGGCGGCGGCGGAGTTGTACTTGGCCGGAATGGGGGTTTCCTTGGGGACGCCGCGGGCGGCGAGGAAGGCGTTGAAGGGGTCGTTCCCCCCACCGGCCTCCATCTTCCGGATCTGGAGCTCGGACCACGAGTCCATGGTGACGGAGCGGACGAAGCTCACGTGGACGCCGAGGCCGCGGTGCTTGCCGGAGCACTCGAGGCACATGAAGACGCCGTGGGATACGGAGGCCCACTGGGGGTTCTTCTGGGCGCAGTCGACGCACGTCCTGTTTCCGGGGAGGGATTGGAGCTCGCGAAGCCGCTGAGAGGCAGCGGCGGAGGAGGACGCCATTAATGGCGGCGGAGAAGGAGCCCTAGATGAGGAGGGATCAGCGAGGAGAGAGAGAGAGAGAGAGAGAGAGAGAGAGAGAGAGAGAGAGAGAGAGAGATGGGAAAGGGTTTGGAGAGGAGAATGAGGGGAGGGGGGGGGGGAGTCTCTGCTTCGTTCTCGCGCGCTCGCTCGTCGCACCGATCTCTCCGGGGGTGTCAGGAGGGAACGAACGAGGCGAAATGATGTTGTATTTATAGCACCGCATGGGTTTCGGGTGAAAGAGTTGTTATGGATCCGATAATTTGGGCTGGTTTTGGATTATCGGGTTATCGGGTTATCGGGTATAATTGGGACTCTAGATACACGAAAATTTCGGAAGGTGTTGATATATTATATAGGAATCTATTGAGTGATTGTACTTTGTGTGGCGAACATAAAGGCAAGTGCATGATGCATTGCACGTAGAACACATTCTATAAATGAATATATCATGAATCAAATTATTAATGTTTTAGCAAATTAACATAATAATTCTGTGCATGAATCAACTAAATTTCTTCACATCAATGAGTATTGATATATTAAAAATTCATAAAAATAGCATTATGAGAGACTTAGCGGCAGCATCCAAAGAGTCTCTCCTAGTGCTACAACAACAAAAAAAAAGATGCAAAATTATTCTCATTAATAATATTTAAGAATACATCTTATGTAAAGTACATTTGAGGATGCATCCAAATCTTCACAACTAGACTCCCATTGAGATTTTTTTTTTTTGAGAGAAAGGTAGCATGCTGCCCGCTTCGTTTATTTTTTTTTTAGAAATAAACTTAGTTGGAAATGTGAAGCAAACTAGGCTTCGAACCTGAAACCTCGGGTACCAACCACCAAGCCCTTTGCCACCAAACATTGGGAAATTTCATTATCCAGTTTTCAAAGCCTTACTAGTTTCAAATATGTGTAAAGTGATCACCAATCTCAACGCATACGCCCCGGCAAAAGTACTGGGCCTTAGTGGGCCTACGTACTCTCAGGCATCGTTTGGTTCGGGGATAAGCAAAAAGTGACTATTCCAGGAATAGGTATAAATTGAGGTATAAGCGAGGATTAAATCAATTTTGCGTTTGGATGAAAAGTAGATTTTTTTCGGGAAGAAGAAAAATAGTGTTTGGGATGTTTGATTGGAATTGCGAGGATAAGAATAATTATAATTTTAAATAATAATAATTTATCTAATTAATTAAGACAAAATATTAATTAAGTAATAATTTAACTTATTTAATATACTAATTAATTATGAATATTGCTAAAAACCCTTAATATTAATAAATAAATAAATTGGTAATTAATAATTTAATTAATTACAAATAATTTAATAAAATAATAAATTAGTTAATAATAATCAGATGATTAATTAAGAAAATAATTAAATTACTCAAAATATTAATTAATTAAAACAATATAATTAATTATTTAATTAGTAAATTAATTACTCAAAAAATTAATTAAATATTTATTAAAGTAATAAATTAAATAGTTAATTAATTATCTAGTTAATTAGTAAATAAATTAATATATTAAATAATATTTTATTATAAATCTAGTTTGGATATTTTATTATTTTATTATTAATTAAATATATTATGTTTATATAATTTATTTTTAACTAAATTTATAATTTTAATTAAATTTAGAATTAAGCTTGGAATAACGCTATTCCGTCAAAACGATGGAATAGTTTATCCCAGCTATTCCGGAATAACCGAGAATAACGAAGTTTGACCGGGATAAAATATCCCGGCCAAAATTCGTTTCGTTTGGCGGAATAGCGGGGATAACTAATGTTATCCCCGCTTATCCCGCCAACCAAACATAGCCTCAGAGCTTTATTGCTAAACCATCTACTGAAACCACAAGAGTTAGGCCCAAAATGGCCCATGTAAATTATTGGGCTTACGAAAGCACCAGCACTAACCTGGGCCCAAACCCAAATCGCATATCAGGTCCAGCACTTTGCTACAGATAATGGTACATCCATTCCCAATAAATCTGAGTATATATACAAGTAATTCAGAAACTATTTGCAAATTTTCTCACATTCCACCAAAAGCACAAATATAGTATCACAGTAAAAAGCTCACACTTCCCTATATTTTAATTAGGATAAAATGAATTTATCGTGCCCTTGTAACATCCGATATTCCAACTCAAACACTTTATACTCTGATCATACATAAACAGCAATTTCATTCCCCTCAATTAAGATCACTATTTAATTGTTTCCAAACAAGACTAATTTTGTAAAACAACTATATAGTTTAGTTTTTTTCGGAACAAGCTCCAAAGATCATTTTGCAATAAAAATCAGAATATTTGTAATATTCCAAGGACTAACATGTAATATCAGGATAATCCAGGACATTTTCGTACATTTTAAACGTATCCGTCTTCTTATCCCATTCTATTGTAACACTACGATTCCATTTCTTTCTTTTACCTTTCTCTTTTTGTTCACAATAACAATTTATTTATATGCAACTCCGTTCGAACCTCGACGGACCTTCATATAGAGTTCACTCGAAGACGCTCTCCTCGTACTCCCACAAGGCCATGGCGCGGACGAAGAACGCGGAGGCGCCCACCACGAGCGCGGCGAAGAGCGGGGGCATAAGCGCGTCGACCCTCGACCTGCCGAAGAGCCGCGCCGGGACGCACACCACCTCCCCCGCGGGCCCCTCCGTCGGAACCCTAACCCTAGCCCCGCCGCCTCTTCCGCCGCCGCCGCCGCACCCGCGCGAGAACGCCGAGGCCGGGGACACGGCCCACACGAACGCGACCTCGGGCGCGAACGACGCCACGGCCACGGACGTCGTGAGGAGCGCCGTCCACGCGGCGGCGTGGAGGAGGAGCGGCCGCGGGTGGAGGAGCGCCGCGCGGATCGCCGCGGGGACGAAGAAGAGGTTCATGAGTTGGTTGGCGACAATGGTGACGAGAAATTAGGGTTAATAGGGGTTTGAGATTGGGTGAGAAAGCGTTGGGAGATTGAGATGCACTTATATAAGGAGGGAGTGAGCGATGGCCGATGAGTAGGTGAGCGACGGCTAGAAGAAGCGAAAGAGCGTCGATTATAAGGGTTTGAAAATAGGACGCTGTTCGAGTTACGGTACGAAATGACGAAAATGCCCTTGCGGAGGAGTACACGTGGCAGATGTATAGTGGGTTCGAGCTTTCGTGTCTTAATAAAGCACACATGAAAGAACGTTTGCGGGGGTTGACGAGTTGGGCGAAGGTTGGAGCATGGGGATTGGTGCTCGACCGAAGGAGAAAGGAAATGTCTGATATGCCCCTCGTGTGCATTGTGCAGCGATTAGCTCTGTTAGTGGAGACTATCTTAACTTAATTTGAACATTTTCGTTTAAATAGTTTTTAGTTCGACATAAGATTTGCGTTTCCATTTGGGCTATTAAAAATATCTATTTACATGACTTATTCTGACAAAAATGATATTTTCTGATCCTTTTTTAAGAATTGAAATACACTCTTAATAATTAAGAAAAATAATTGAAATAAGAAAGTTATTTTACGGGAAGAAGAATAAATTGGTTATTTTGCAGGAAAACATTTAAGTTTCTTTGATAGTTAGAAACAGAATTGCAAAAGTCTAGAAACTATTTAGATATTAAGCCACAACATTGGGCCAATATATAGTGTGTCCACATAATTTTACCACAGAAAGGATCGTACATTATATGTTACACCTCAATAGTTCTACATGGAATAATATGAAAGAGTAGAAAAAATTTATATATATGATGAACATACTAATAATAGTAATTAAACTTAAGTATTTTAAACCGACAGTTTGAATCCAATAAATTATTAATGCTAGTGGACTAAGTTGTTACATTATATTTTACCTATTATCGTGATACAATCTCTCGCATTCAAGCAGATAACAAAACAAAAAATTAAAAAGATAAAGAAATTAGAAGAAAATTAATAATCCAACAAGTGTGAGAAATTTTAAATTCAGGACTATGTAAAATAATACAAAACAATCATTTTTGTTCGAAAAAACTGAAGTCGCTAGAAATTTTTCTCACAAGCAAATTATCAGATCCCAAACTCAAATCCAAATTCGAACTGGTTTTAAGATCAAACTCCAATAAATTCTAGTTGTAGAACTGCGCAGTTATCAGAATCTGCAGATACCAAGACACGCCTATATAGGTAGGTGAATAGGTGGACAAACTATAAGATTCACAAGGAGAGATCATAGGTAGGCGTATAATTAATAACTACATTATTAAAAAACAAACACTTACCTAGATGTTCAACTAGAAAACTACCTACTAACAAAGCCATTGCCACTAATAATATCTAAGTAATTGTCCTCTGTAAGATCATTGTGTCAAATCTCATATACCTTGATTATAGTTTCCGAGCCTTCCTTAATGGAGTGTAAAAATAAGGGGAAAGAGAATAAATTTGGCAAGTTTTAGAAGCTTAAACATGTTGATGCTCTATAATCTCACACAGCAACTATAAGATATTAAACATAAGTTACTATACATTGACATTTGAAAAGGTTTAATCAAACAACATGTTCCTTTTTTTTTTTGGGAAGAGCAATCGGTGACCAAATTGGAGAGTTTTGTGTTGAATGGCTTCACCAGGCACCGGTCAAGATTTAGGAGCGAAGGACCTCTCGACCACGATAGTGAGAAAGAGAAACCCAGCAACCGAAACGCAGAGCACGGCGACCATCAGAATCAGCATAGCTTGTAATGTGATGTACGGACTGAGGAAGAAAATGACTGCGATAGAAGCCGATTGCCACACCTTCAGTTGCGCAAAAGCTGCTTCCTGTTGAATGTTTCATGGCAAGCTTTCAATAGGCATGGTTCTAAATGATTTCTTTTTATTAACACTGTTCTTATATATAGAAAGCACCAAAACAGCAATATAAACTAGCAAGGGAAATCAAATTAAATGCCAATATTTGTCATCGATGGACTTACCTTGTCATTCTTGAATAGCAGTCCTAATAAAGCACTCAGCTGTGTGTTCAACACTCCGTCGCCAATACCCAATATGGCACCCATAAGCAGTGGATATACAGAGCCAAGCACTCCGGTACTTGTACTGGATGTTGGAGGAACAAAATACAAGCATATTACAGAAGTCAATTCTAACAAACAATAAGGATAAATTAGTAAAACAAAAAATGATTAATAATTAGAAAAATGAAAAGAAAATTGAACCTATAGCCCAGAAGAAGCCAAAACAGGACAAGAGCCTGAAGAAAAACTCCCCCGGAGACGATGAAAGTGATGGACTGGACTCCAGATGTGAACCGTCCAGCAAACAGCGAACACTACAAAGAATGATAACACGAAAATAGAAGAATCAAGTAACAAAACAACTATCTTACTAAATATTGCTTTTTCAGAAGCCAGCAAGAGAGGGGAATGGATGTTTCATGCTAATATAGACAGAAAATGAAAATCAACATCTACTTTTCAAGTCACATTCACACAATATATCATGAGGAGCAGTGGTACTCAACATTAAAAAAATGAGCGATTTCATAAAAAAGAAAAGATGAATAAATAACAAGAGTTCATATTTATCAAGTAACATACAACTGCATCAGCAGCCCCATATACGGCCATTGCACCACCAACGCCCGAAATACCTAGTGCAGGTGTTACAATCTCCTTCGTATATTCAGCCCTGAGTTGAACAATCATTGCATCATATTTAATATCTCAATATCTGCTAATGGAATGTTTATTAGCTAAACTGCAAAAAACTCCCTGAAGAAAGTATTATTTGCATGTTGGCCCCCTGGAATATACAAACGTACATTTAATCCACTAAATATTCAGAGCGCGTCAGCACTTAACCGCCTTCATGATACATTTTTCTTTAAGGAATTGCTAGGCAGTCAAACTATGATTTGACATACCATTAAACCCTTTTACAATTAATTAGATCAGTTTTTAGGACTACCTAACAGTTTCTAAATGGAAAATGTGACAACAGGGCGGTTAAATTGTTAATAGTTTAAATATTCAGGGGAATAAATGTAGGTCTTTTACATTCAAGAGAGCGCTATTTTTCGGGAGAGCTTCTGCATTTCAGCCATGTTAATTTGTTTATGAAACACTGTTCTTACCACACAAATGCTTGTTGTAGACCTGAGTATGCAATTAGAGGGATAATAAGGAGCATCCTAATGTCCAACAAAGGAGAAATAATATACTTCAACAAAGATTCCAGTGAGGAGTGCTTTGGATTATCGTCTGCCTTCTCATTTCTTTCAGATAAGAAACACATAAGAATTATACCAATAACCATGCACCCAAGGAACACAGTGAATAAGAGAGTTTTTCCTGTCACACTATCCCCTTCCTGCAATTACGTAATAACGTATTATTATGCAAGCTGATTAAACTACATAAATTCATCTATTTCATTGCATATATCTAGCTGAAATTGCAGGAAAAGTTTGAAATTCAACTGGTAGTGTCGAAAGTGCCCTATATCATCACCAGTCAACATATCAAAGATTACATGTATCCAGTTATAAACTTGTAGTGCTCTAACTAAGCAGTACGCAACTAGGATAAGGGCTTTTTCAACAAAATGAGAACAGAATAGAAGAAATAAAATAGTAAAGTCAAAAAAAGTCAACAAATATTGCTGCACGGAATAGAAGAAATAAAATAGTAAAGTCAAAAAAAGTTAACAAATATTGCTTCTAACAATGATCAGTCAAGTTACTATTACAAGTTCATAAAAGTGAACACATGCACAACAGAGTTATGAGATTATGATGCAAGAAACCTCACTTTTCCATCTCTCAACAAGGCAAGTGATATCAAATTTCCAATGACCTGTGTAGAAGAAATTTGGATTAGTCAATATCATCTACACAGCTACTAATGCATGAGCGAGTAAGTGGATACTACATGCAAGGAAAAGTACTCATATAATAGAAAAGACGGAATAAGTAAGTAAATCATCTTCTGCTAACAGAAGCTACTTCTGGTGACATAAGAAAAAAGGGAAAGAAATTTTATACCTGGTGACTAGCAAACATTCCCCAAAATTCCCCATTGAAGTTCCCTATAACCGTCCCTTCATGCAAACTATTATCTTTTGCATGGCTGAGTGCAGCAACAGTGAGGTAAGTACCCTAGAAAGGTAGTGTACATAGATAAGGTTCTCATAAATTTGGAAGAAGATGATTCATCATGTATGAATTCTCACCTGCCCAACCCAGATGATAGATGCAGTAAAGCCTAGATAGAGTGAAGCAGGTACCATTGTATACCTACAATGATGGCTCCATCATATAACCACATACAGATAAAAAGCATAAGTGAATTCTAAAAGAGAAGAACAAGTCAATACCACTATACACTAAGCACATCTCACACAGCAGCATATTTTGTTGGATTACAGAGTGTCTCGTCAAAAATGTTATTATGAATCCCATCAAGTTCAAATCAAATACAATGTAAAATTACATAGTAAAATCAAAATTCTCAAAGTACATATGCGCTAAACTTTAGGAACGGATGTACTCGAACTAAACTCTTTTTTTAACTAAATTACATGAAGTTCATCGATTTTGAGCCAGTGAACCAATCAACTGATGACACTCAATAAGCAAGTGATGAGCAATCATAGAGCAAGACACTAAACCAAAGTCACAAGGTATATGCGAAAGGAAATTAGGATATCAATCAAAATACTCACCAAGATGGTTTCAAATTGGACGCGATGAACAACAAGTAGCCACTGGTGCCAAGCACGAGCGCTCTCTTCGATCCCAAAACCCTAACCACAGCAGAGGCCACAACCGAGAACAGAGTAAACGAGAGGTACAGAATCCCAAGAGAAATCGTTCCCAAATCCTCCTCCTACAAAAGACACCCAACTACACACATCAACAACAACACGAATCCATTTGGAAACCCTAAGAGAGGCGAGAGCGCCTCACAGTGTTCACGGTGGTCTCCAGATTCTGGGCGGCGCCATAGGCGGAGAAGACGAAGAGGAAAGCGGAGCTGAGTATGTGCACATCCCGGGCGTGGTTCCGTCGAATTGTCGCCCTAGACGAGGATCCCGCCTCGTTCTCCACGTCGACGACCAAGGGCGCGGCCTCCTCCGCCATGGCTCCACCTCGGAGAGCTCCCTCTCTCTCCCCCTCAAGCTTCCTCCTCCTTGGGTTCTCAGAGATGGAGAGGCGAGGAGAGAGGAGGAGGGGAAAGAGATGGAAATGGAATCTGGAGGGATCTCATGGGAGTTGTTAATTTAGCGGGGAAATGGAGAAGCGATTGAGACATTGGAGAGATCGTCGTATCGACGTCTCTCTCTCTCTCTCTCTCTCTCTATCTGAAAGAAAGAAAAAATTAAAAACTGAAAAATGAGGTTCAATGGAGTAAGCCAATGAAAAACGACAAGCTACAGGATACAGACACAGCCGCTCACTTAAAATTAGTAATTAAAATAATTTAAAAAAAATCAAAATAACATGTAATGAAGAAGATTCTGTTTACTGTGCTTACTGCCAACTCAGCATTCCAAAAAAAAAAAGCCACAATTTTATAAACAAATTTTTATTAACTTCTCAACTGCTGTAACTTATTATTTAATTTATATATTGATTATCACGTTTATTTACAAGGTGCCTAGCTACATATATAGCATTATTTTTATAAACTAAATTATTGTTCATGTATGTATATACTCAATTTAAATACTCCATGATATTACATTCATAAAATATTGCAAAAAGCATAAATAAATATAGCATTACTTTATTCGATTCAGTACCGTTATTTTTCCTTTCTTATTTTATTTAAATATACTTTTTCAGTGATATAGTGCATTAACAAACGACTATATTTGTATATCTAAAAGATTTATTTAGCAGCTTAAAAGTTCTAAAATAGGTGCGGTTTAAAACAGAACAATGTGAAAAAGAAAATGTCCAAAAATCTTCTTAATCAGAAAAGTACCTCCAACTTCCAATAGAGCCGAAGTGAACAACTCACTTCTCACTCCGGCCAAAAACACCAATAAAAAATATTTAAAAGACGGAACAAACAAGCACTATCCGATAAATACTAAACAAAAAACCCATCCTTGTGAAATAATTGTACTCAATATAATAATTGTACTCAATATGGTATTAGATGCGAGCATATGAAAACCCAATTAGTTTTACTAGTTAATAAAACTACACCAATTCACACTTGATTAAAGGATTCACCAAAGGATAAAACTGAAAAACACTAATTAAAGCAATAAAATATCCCGGAAATATGACAAACCATCAACTAAATGCACAAAACCAAGTTTTTTTAAAAAAAATGTTTGGCTTCAGAGGTGCTGTAAATCATACTAGTAGCCAAAAAGAAGCCACAACAATGCAATTATCTAAAGAAAAGATCCACCAGAAACAATTAGAGCGATAGAAGAGGCTCCAGATGTAAAGCGCCCAGCAACCAACGAACACTAGAAAACATAGGATAAATCATAAAACATAGAAAATTAGCACCAACCCAGCAACAATTGCACCATATAAAATCATGACGGTTTTGTCTTTCAGGTTATCAAAGAATATTTCACAAGTTATAACATAGTAGAGAACAATAGAATGCAAACAAGAATAGAGTAATTCAACAATAAAAGGTTGTATATTAAGGACATTTATGCAGGAGCCCGACCTACAATTGCACCTGCAGCACCATATACAGCCATTGCACCACCAACAGTCGAGACACCAAGCGCAGGTGATACTACGTGCTTCATGAATTCAGCCCTGAGTTAAAGATCCAAAAAACAAAAAGAAATTATGGTTAATACCAGCTATAAATCTGAGAACAAAATCTCGACTTTAAAAAGAAATAAGCTTACGATGATATGTTTATTTACCATACAAATGCTTGTTGTAAACCTGAATATGCCAAAAGAGGAAACCATCTGCTCCCTGTAGTTATGTGACAGTTCATCCAAGTGAGTTAACAGAGGAATACAATCACCATAGGAAAAAAAATTATGGAAACTAGAATAGAAGTACAACAGGATGAAATTGAAATCCTGACGAAAACTTAAAAAACACTAGTAGGAATAGTTAAAAAACAGGAAAAAGAGGGAAAGACGGCTAACTTTTCCACCTCTCAAGAAGACAAGTGAGATCAAATTGCCAATAACCTGCAAATTTATGGGACCACAGAGAACATTATGGGACCATTAATTTGATGCAATTGTAAATGTTGTGTAATTCAAGATATACACAGTTGGAATTGTTTCAATGACAGGTGCTCTTATCTTGTTTGGCTATGGGCCATTGATACTAATGCAACTATATTTTTCCCGCTTGGTAGCATGCATCTGAAGCTGTATTTGTTAGATCCTATTACTTCATATGAAGGGTGGTGAGATGAAGGTAGATGAGTGAATTTATATCCAATGTTAAATTACTCCTCCTTACTAATGCATTCCCACCCCGACCCACATCAAATCTATACATAGATACAACTATAACTATAAACCAACAAGATATGTAGGCTCTTACAGAGTCAAACATGCAATGCAGTCGAAGTTGCAGCGTACCATACAGCCCGTATATAATGCAAACACGCATTGTAGAATGATGCAATCCAGTGGTTCTGTAATAAAGTTCCTATGACTAAAAACACAGTGACTGATATTAACAGAAATTTTTTGAAGAGAACAGAAAGACAGATCTCAATTTGATCGTAAAAATTCTGATATGCTGTCAACACAGTGAGCTGCCTCATTGAGTAAACAGTAATCCAAGAAGCACTTTCAAACTGAGTTAAAGATGTATTATATTGAATAAAAAATGATTCACCATATGATTGCCCAAAGATGAGACAAGTGACACCCTAATTCAACAATCTAATCTTTTACCAACCATCTAAAGATCTAGAAATTATATAGTAGAAGAACATCTTAAGAGAAAGTTACTAACTCAGAGAACAAAACTGATCTTAGTCAACCCAGAGATTGCTTCTTTATAACAAAAAGCAAGCAAGAGCTTAGATGAAGAAAAATTGAGAAATTAAAATAACTCAAAAATTACTATTCTAAGAAGTTTAAAAAAGAGAATAATCACATAATTGAGAGCTCATGAACCACATACTAGACTCAATGCCGCAATGTCCCTTTCAATACCATCATTTATAAACATTATAAAAAAAAATATTGCAAGGCTATAGTACTTTGAAA
Organism: Puya raimondii; assembly: GCA_016920855.1. NCBI lineage: Eukaryota > Viridiplantae > Streptophyta > Magnoliopsida > Poales > Bromeliaceae > Puya > Puya raimondii. The sequence continues at coordinate 68,337,363 of JABWPP010000049.1, forward strand.
CAGTCACATTCTTATACTTATTAATCATAATTAGTGCTACAAAAAGCATAATTTAAAACTAATACTTGTTAATTCAGGATAAACTTAGAGATATATTACATCAAAAACCAAAATAGAGCCCTTCTAAACTAAAAGGACGACCGAGAGATTAGACTAGGAATATCCACAAATCCAAAACCCTAACCCTACTCTCCGATCGCTTCAAGAGCTAGTGAACTTGGTCACTGCCTTGGTGCCCTCGGAGACGGCGTGTTTGGCGAGCTCGCCGGGGAGTACGAGGCGCACCGAGGTCTGGATCTCGCGGGAGGTGATGGTGGGCTTCTTGTTGTAGCGGGCGAGTCGAGAAGCTTCTTGCGCGAGCTTCTCGAAGATGTCGTTGATGAAGGAGTTCATGATGCTCATCGCCTTGCTCGAGATCCCGATGTCGGGGTGAACCTGCTTCATAACCTTGAAGATGTAGATCTTATACGTCTCGGAGCTCCTCTTCGCCTTCTTCTTCTTCCTGGTGCTCGCCTTGTCCCCGTCCTTGGACGCGGGGAGACGCTTCTCGGCCCTCGGCTTCTTCTCCGCCGCCGCGGCGGAGGGCTTCTTCTCCTTCTCCTCCGGCGCCTTCTCCGCCGCCTCCGGCGAGGGCTTCTTCTCCGCCGGGGGCTTCTTCTCCGCCTTGGGCGCCATTGGAGAGCGAAAATGGAGCTTGGGGACGAGGGTTTTGAAGCGCAGCGAAAGGAGGGAGCGATTTGGTCGATGATCGTGGTGACGGGAAAAGGTGGCGAAAGAAAAAAATATATTTATATATAGGGAGGAAAGGGGGAAGATGATTGGTTGACGTTTGGTCCCGCGGATCGATGAGTTGGGTGCCGATTTGGCCGTGGGATATGGGAACCGGTTAAATATATTGAACGGTGCGGATTCAGCGGGTTAAAATTGTAACAAGCAATTGGTGACGTGGCAATACGATGGCGGAATAAGTAGTTGGGCCTGAACGAAGGCCCAAGTTAGATCCTCTTATAATTTGGGCCGAGTTTTACTTGAATAAAAGTTTTTTAAAATTAATTAATATTTTAAAAAATCTACCAGACAATTGTCCAATTTGGATTGGTTTAAATTTTACTTTTGTGGAGCTTTGTCTTTTTTCTTTTTTAAAAAAATTCCTCAGATCAATGCAGAAATTTATAACACTGCTACAATTGTTAATTCGTTTTATCTACAACTAAATTTCAACAGTATAATAAATTTTAATAATGCGGAAACTACTTCATCCACCACCATTCATCACGTGAATAGTATAGTAAATTTTAATTTTACAGTTGCATGAACAGCAAAGTTCGGAGACGACCAAAATTTTCTTTGAATCCATATCAACTTATTCAAAGGAGATAAGATTAAACAACATTCATTCTTATCGACAAATATTCCCTGCTTCAAAAACCTTAATATATCATTTAGATGAATAAAACTCTTTTGATATACTACAAAAAAAAATTTATTCCTCGAATTAGTAGTGGATCGCAATATACGATAAAATAAGATACGTTCATGGAGTGGTTCAAAAGAAGAGGGGGTACCCAGGTACACGAGTCCAAGACCCCCGTATTCACCGTATCCACGCCATCGACGCCCGAACTCGGCATCGACTTCCAAACCCCGCCGACTCCTTCGCGCTTCCGCTCCCTCGTTGGAGCATTTCGTCGAACACGTCGAGCGCACCCCCGCGCCGCCCAACCCCAACCCTCCTCCCTCGGCTCCATCGTGGTCGCCACCGTGTTCGGCCTCCGCCGCCCCGGCGCCCGCATCCACCTCGCGATCCAACCCCACCCCAGATCCCCGCCCCTCGCCGTGATCGAGCTCGCCACCACCACGGGCGCGTTCATGGCCGACATCGCGTCCGGGCCCCTCAACTTCGTGCTCCAGTGCGCCGCGCGCGGCGGCGACGGCGGCGGCGGCGGCAGGGACGCGCCGCCGCTGTGGGAGGAGGCGCGGTGGGCGCAGTTCTGCAACGGGCGCGTGTGCGGCTCGGCGCGGCGGCGCGGCGGCGGGGACGCGGACGCGGACGCGGTGGATCTGAGGGTGATCGAGATGCTCGAGCACGTCTCGTTCGGGGCCGGGATACTCCCCGATTACTACGTGGGGAGGGGGACGGGGACGGTGGATCTCGTTTACATGCGCGCGCGGTACGAGCGCGTGGTTCGATCCAAGGACGCGGAGGCGCTCTCCATGTTGGGTTCCGAGGTAAAGGGTTATCCCGAGATTAGCTTTAACTTTATTAGGGTTTAGTATGGAGAGATTACTAATTTTTTTTTTCATTTTTTTAAACCTATACCACGGAGTCCAAAAGTAAATGGATTATATGATTTCGCTTATTCAATTTTACGTAAGTTTATTTAATATTTTGACTCTGTATTGTGTTAACTTTGCATAGAGAGTGTGGATAAATTTTAGGGATAACTTCAAATATCATTCATTTGGTTTCGTGCTTTCTCACTTTAGTATCATGTGATTTAAAACGTATCATTTTAGTACCCTGTGGTTTAGTTATTTTTTTTTTTGTTATCTTTTGTTAATTTTTTTTGTTAAATTATACAAAAAAATTTCAAATATCTCACCTATAATTTATCGAATATTCACTTTACTATCCTATAGTTTTAACTTTCTTATTAATTTAACAAAAAATTAACGAAAAGATAACAAAAAAAGAATAACCAAATCACAGAATACTAAAGTAATACGTTTTAAACCACATGACACCAAAGTGAGAAATCACGAAACCACAGAAGTGGTATTTAAAGATATCCCTAAATTTTAATGCGTGCAATAATACGGAAGTTTGTTATGACTATATTTAAGAAACGGTTTTAAGTGCTAAAAGTTGTTATGTTAATATATATCAAATGGAAAAAGTTAATGCGAGAATTAATAATTGGAACTTAAAACCCTCTGTTATTATACAACTTGTTTCTGATGAACATTTTGTTATCTTTCTTTTCTGAGTTTGGCATTAGATTTGTACCAAAGAACTTGAAGCAAACTGCATAAATATGTTTTTTTTTTTTCTTCCATTTTTCATTTTCTGATGTATGGTAATAATCATATCTTAACCAACTCATTTCATTTTCAGTTTTCAATGGAATCAAAATAATCGTATCTTAACTATTTTCCAAACAATAATCATAACTTAACAGACCCAATAATCATAGACTGATATTATTTACAAAAACAAAATATATAGCTTAACTGACTTTAATAAGATTCGGACGGTATGCAATAAAAATATACCTTGCTTTCAATTTACGCAGATACCATTGGGCTCAGCACATGTTTGATTTTTTAGCCTCATACTTAAGGCCCTGCAATTTTCCTCGAAAATAGACTTTGAATTAAGGTGATCTTGGCCTTGAAGTCGCGACTTTATATAAAAATTACATTTTTTTTTGTTGTTTGTTATTATAACTATGAAAGTAACTTTCTCCAAACTTACTATTTACTTGGTAAAAAAACTGAATAATGTAAAAAACTATAATTTATAAATTAAATGGGTAGGACTACTATACTCTTATGAGTATAGGACCCTTCGTACTCATAAGTCGTTTTCGATAATGGAGCTTCCGAATCGACGATCCACACCGTTAAATATGATCTAGAGTATTTAAAACTTTTAGAAAATAAATTTCGTAATTTTTCGAAATCGTTATAAAGTCCATCAAGTGGGCATAAAATGAACGGTCAAAATCGAACGACGTCCTAAAAATAGATGATCAGATTCTTCAATTTAAGATCCGAGTTATTGATCTTTATCTACATAGTAAATAGAATTTTCTATCAAAAAATCAACCGATTCTGATTCTTTTACACCGTTAAACGAGCAAGTATCCCATACCGGCCGTTAAAAATTGTCAACTTTGAGATCTTTTGATCATAGGGCAAATGATGTCAAAAAATTATGAAATTTAATTTCTAGAAGTTTTAAATGCTCTAGATAATATTTAACGGTATGGATCGTCAATTCGAAAGCTCCATCATCGAGAAAAACTTATGAGTACGAATGCGATCATACTCATAAGAGTATAGTAGCCGGACCCAAATTAAATAATCAATAACTTGATAAATAATAAATTATAATATAATAAATTAAAACATAAGATTAAAACATGTAATCTAAAACAACTAAATTTATTTTTTTTATACGTAAGTTATAATAATAAACCAATAAAATTATAAAGTAAACAAATTATTAATATTCAACTAATCAATTTTTGTTATACTATAAATGTGCAAACTAAATGAAAGAGATATTAAAACTTAACTAATCAATTTCTATCGCATTTTAAAAATATCAACTAAATAAAAAATAATTAATACCACAATCAAATATATTTAAATATAGCTAACATTACTCATTATATTATTTTATTATTATATTTTTAAAAAAACATATCAATTATGCTATTTTGAATAACTCCAATTTCGACTGTGTTCTTATGACGATGAATTCAACAGCGAAACTAACTATTTACGGCCGAAAACGACTTCGCCCCTCAGCACTATTTACGGCCGAAAACGACTTCGCCCCTCAGCACTTTCACTCAATCAAACAAGCTCTAGTTCTGGCTCAAGTTTTGAGCTCAGTCAGGCCAAACGGAGGTCATGTTTACTGCTAAAATAGTAAAGTACAACTCTGAAATGAGATATGCGAATATGGATATTGGAGATAATATTTGGTCATTTTAACATGGATATTTAACATTAAAAATTTAGTTTTTCAAAAATTTCAGCATAACAATTATAGTAAACTCCACATACTAGATAAATTAGGCTTTTGTTTGAATGAAAATTTTATTCAATATATATTTCTTTTATTTACTTTAAAAATACGTATTATATTTGAAAAATGAGAAGTGTGATCAGATAATATAAAATGGATATCACTTTCGCACTTCAAGTTAATACATGTAGAGGATCATAATAAATTGTGCAATTATAGTTGAGACCTTGAAATCCACCTTAACCACATACCAATTATGTAGAAAACCATGCCTTCTCTTTTCAATCCTTGGCTCGGAAATGAATTAGGATTCATGATAATTATATCATCAAAGCAACCAATTTAGCTTCAGGAGAAGATTTAAAAAAAAAAAAAAAGGTTAAGTTAAATTTATTCATCAGAGAAAAGAAAAGGCAAAAGGGGGAAAAAAAAGAAAAGAAAAGAAGCATCTTGATCACATCTACAAGGAGAGAAGCTCTCCTTCCCCCCTCCACCTCCGCTTCCACCTCCACCCACGAGATCGAAGCAGAGAATTAGAAACCCTAATTAAGCGCCAAATTACATACAAAATACATAACAACAACAACAACACAGTAGAAGCAGAAGCAGTAGAAGCAGTAGAAGCAGTACCAGTGAACAACAACAACAACAACAACAACATGGGGGGGTGAGGGGTCGCGTACATTACGCCTTTTTGGGCGATTTGGTGGGCTTGGGAGTCGGCGATTTGGGCTCCTTGCTCGCCGACTTCTTGGGGAGGAGCACGGGGTTGATGTTGGGGAGCACCCCACCGTGCGCGATCGTGACCCCGGCGAGGAGCTTCCCCAGCTCCTCGTCGTTCCGCACCGCGAGCAACACGTGCCGCGGTATGATCCGGTTCTTCTTGTTGTCCCTCGCCGCGTTCCCCGCGAGCTCCAGCACCTGGATCGCACGGATCCCCTAGGGTTAGGGTTTGTGTGCTCGAGGCTTCGGGGCTAGGGTTAGGGCTTACCTCGGCGGCGAGGTACTCGAGGACGGCGGCGAGGTAGACGGGGGCGCCGGTGCCGACGCGCTGGGAGTAGCGGCCCTTCTTGAGGTAGCGCCCGATCCGGCCCACGGGGAACTGGAGCCCCGCTTTCACGGATCTCGACACCGGCTTCTTCTTCGGCCCGCCCCCCTTTCGCCCCGCCGCCCCCTTCTTCACCTTCCCTCCCCCGTCCATGGCGATCTCCCTCTCTCTCTCTAGCTCCCTCTCTCTCTCTCTCTCTCTCTCTCTAGCTCTCTACTTTTCTCTCTCTATGGTTGGGGACGACGACGATTGGGGAAAAGGGGTGGGAGAGGAGATTGGTTGTGTTTTTGGGATAGGGGAGTCTGGGCCGTTGGATCGAGGTTGATCTACGGAAGAGGGGGTGAGGAGATGGTGATCCGTGGGATTCGGAATTGACCAGTGAGGAGAAGGCGCGGGGACTTAAGTTCGGTTGCACGCGAGGAGAAGTTGACTCCAAATGTGACTCGAGTTGAACTTAGCTGTTGGACGATTGAAGCATTTTATTGCATGGACCGGGTGTATATGTATATCTTATATAAATATAATATAGTTGTTAAAAAAATGTGATTAAGGTATCAAATAATAGCTTATTATATTATTTAATAACATTGGACAAACTTACATACAGAGAATATAAATTTTGGTTACTCATCTCTTACAAATCAAATAATAATTTTGCTCAACTCTTAATTACTGAGTATACATTTTAGGCTGCATGTGGAGATCATTCCATATTGTACGAAACAGATTTATACTTTGCTTAGGGCCGTTTGGATTGACGAATTTCTAGTTCCAACGTAACTCGAGTGCAGAGGTGTTTGAATTTTTCTGAAGTGTGATTATTTTTCTGTTGTTTGTTTTGACGTAACTTGTATAGTCTGAAAGTTAAATTCAGTCACTTCTTTTGTTTGTTTTGGGTAACTTGATGCTGGTGAAATTAATTTTTTGAGTTCCATTGTTTGTTTTGATGTAAGTAAGTGGATCCCGTTATCTCCTGAATATAATAGTAAATTTATTCTATAAAATTCAACATATTAAATAATTAAAAAATTTAGTATTTTTTAAAGATAATGCTAATTTATTATAAATAAGGTAATTTTAACTCATTGTAAAGGAAGTAGAGTTTAGGTTATACTATTTAATAAATTTTTTAGAGAAGGTTGAATGTGGTGGAAGTGGAGTTCGGTATTCTAGAGGGGGAAGTCGAAAGTAGGTGAAGTGGAGGTCTAACGTAACTTGAGTTACACTATTTTTTTGACTTACATTAAAATAAACATCGAAAGTGACGGAACTTGACTTCCACTCTCCCACTTACACCAATCCAGACATGCCCTTAGATGAACAAAAATGAAGAGAAAGAAAGAAAAATAATTTCCTCCCTTAATTGTTGGGATTTAGAGAAGAAAAAAAATCCAAAAGAACTTTCTCTTCTTTCTCTCTTCCTCCCTAGTTTTGAAAAAATTATACACATTTATCACTAGAATGCTATTTTTTTCCGCTTCTCTTATTTTTTAAAATTTAATCCTCAAGCGTTTATTTGAACGAGAAAAAATAAATCTCTTATAATTTTTTTTCGATTTCTCTTTATTAAAATGGAATTAATATAAAGTAGCCAATATGATTTCGAAACAAAAGAGTATTCACTTAATAAAGCAGTACAAGTTGCTTCTATCAAAGCATTCCGTAAAATATTTCTTTTCACTTCTATATTCGTTTTTATTATGCCACAACACACTGCTCCATCATGTATAATCAAACGATATTTGTTTTTATTATGCCATAATACACTGCTCCATCATGTATAATCAAACGAAATTTGAAATGGCACGATATCTCACTTATAAGTTTTTTTAAATCATATGATTTATTTTATACATAAGCCCATTATATAGTATAAAATATATTTGTTGTTTAACTGTAAGTTTTTTTTTTCTTTTAGAGAAAGATAGCATGTTATTCGCTTCGTTTATTTAGAAATAAACTTAGTTGGAAATGTGAAACAACTAGACTTTCAATCTCCTTAAAAAGAATTGGTCAGGGAATAATGGGTGTGTTCTGTGTGGAGCTGATCTAGAAACAGTAGACCACTTGCTGGTGGGATGTGTCATTTCTAAGTTTCTATTTATTTCGATTCTTGATAGCCCTCACATCTTCTCCACCACTGACGATGTCAACATCGTCTGGCAGGAGGTGTCAGGGAGGGGATCACAGGCAGACACTTCGAAGATTATGTTACCGGTGGCGGTCATGTGATGGACAATATGGAGTGAAAGGAACAACATTATTTTTCGGAACATTCCATCGAACGCCATCTCTGCGGTTCATCGTATCTGCGCTCTGGCGAAAGAGTGGGACATCTTTTGTAAGCCGGGGTGATGCTGACGCTTAACTAACTCTGTCGACGTGTACTCTTTTTCTTTTTTTCACCATGTTAACCTTTTGTCGTGTTTCTTTCTCTTCCCGAGACCCTGGCTGCCTCACATTATGTAGCTAAATTCATCTACCTAATGAATGAAGCAGGTAGCGTGCTACCATTCTCTAAAAAAAAACTAGGCTTCGAACTTGGGGCTTCGAGTATCAACCACCAAGGCATTTGTCACTTGCGTTAGGAACGGTCGATTTTTACTGTAAGATATTAATCAAGAAAATTAGGAGCGGTACATGAGGCGTACAGGTACACCAGGTGCAAGCACAAGCTTCTCCTGGTGGAAAAATTCTAAAATGCAACGGGTGCATATGCTGACGTGGCGTCCCAAACCAATCAAATCTTTTCTTTTAGGTATATATGTCCCATCATAATTATAAAAAAATATTTATTATACTTTTTTTTAAAAATGAGAGATGTAATTGGCTTGTTATTGATGACGTGGTGCAAGCGTGACACAGTAGACTTCCTCCTCCCGGTGAGGTCATGAGGTGGAGGGTTGGTCACAAGTTGGGTGTACTTTGTGGGTGCACTTTGTTAATCAGTGTACACACGGTTGTCGAGGAAAAGCTAGTGGATTAGCGTGCGTGCGTTTTGCACGTTTCCCCTTCCAATCTTTCAATATTTGCGAACAATCCTCTCATCGGTAGATTTGGATAATCCGTGACACTATTTGAATAACTAATAATCGAATTTTATTATTTTTAAAAAATTATTTATCTAATTATTAAAATATTTTAAAATAGATAATATTAGATAGTCTCTAGACTAAATAAGACGTTTGTTAGTTAATAGTCTTTGACAATTCGAAACAACATTAATATCAATATTGCCTAATTTGAATTTTTTTTTCAAATTTCTATCGTAAAATAGGAATAATAAAATTATTAAATTTGACTAATTAAAAATTTAAGCACCGTAGATCAAGTTTAACAATATCGATCGTCGAATCAAATGTTTTATTATTAGAGACATAATAGTGTCTAATTCGATTGTATGAAAGTAATAGAAAATAAAATTAATATTTTCGAATATGACACATTTATGTTTAACTTCTCCATATTAAATGCTAATTCTTTATTAAAAAGAAAGAAAAATAACATTATATTGGATACAAATGATCAAAAGAAATAAACTAATTAAGAAAGAAAAAAAAATAAAGCATATAAACAATTACTAGATTCGACTTACACCCCCTGAAATAAACAAAATGAAACTTTTTCTACAATAGAATACGATAAAAATGTTTTTTGGAAAGAAATTTTAACTACGAGGACATTAGATGCTCTCTTCATATTTTATTAATAGGCTTGTCAGATTGGCAAAAATTTTACCCAATTTTATTATTCAGCGAGTCTATTTGGCTTGTCGAATTAGCAAAAAGAAGTAAAGAACATGATTCAAAATAATTAAGGGATAGTAATAACTTATGTGTGATGTTCATATCATCTTCAGCATTATTGCACTTGCATAAATTAACACTGGATCTTAAGAGATAGTAACAACGAGTGAGAGGCTGGTATGAGCTTCCAAGTTGTTTTCGATGTTGGGACTTTCGAATCGACGATCGGCTCCGTTAGACTTGATCTAGAGTATTTGAAGTACCTAGAAAATAAATTTCACAATTTTTCGATATCATTTACCTAGTGATCGAAAGTGCTCAAAATCAACGGCTGAAAATAAAAATCTTACAAAATATGATGATATGACATTAAAATTTTAGACCAAAGATATTGATCTTGTTTTATATAGTATAAAAAAATTTCTATCAAAATTTCACGTGATTTGGATATTTCTATACCGTTAAACTTGCAAACGACTCACCACGGCCATTAAAATTATTGATTTTGAGCCCCTTCGATCACTAGGCAAATAATATCGAAAAATCGAAAAATTTATTTTCTAGGTACTTCAAATACTCTATATCAAGTCTAACGGAGCCGATCGTCGATTCGAAAATTCCAACATCGAAAACGACTTGGAAGCACGGAGGGCTCCATGCTTTCAGAAGTATACCGGCCTCACTCTAGTAACAACTGCATTTCACCAGATAACACTGGATCTTAATTATTCGTCAATTACATGAATATTAAAAGATGATATATTTGACAAATGAGGTGAAGTAAACTGGCATTAGTTATTGCCTTATCTTGTTATTAGTCAACATTATATACATATATAATGTAGTCATTAATGTTAAAGCACATTTTCCAATGCAGAAGCAGAAACCATACAACAGTCAATGGTTTCATTATGCAGGAATCATATGCCATAGCCACATGATTAGATCCAACATTATCGTAACACATTGAATTAATTAGAAAAAAAATATTTACTAGATTTGTTACATGATTGGTCATGGAACTTACGACAAAATATATATTAATAGGATCTGATCACGGTAGGCGTTATATCATCAAAAAATTTACACAAATCATATGATAACCATTTATTTTAAACGAAGCAAACACAGTATTATCTTTTGCGAATATTTTATGATAATTTTTTTTTTTTTGAGAGAAAGATAGCACGCTACCCGCTTCGTTTATTTTTTTTTAGAAATAAATTTAGCTGAAAATGTGAATTGATTAGGATTCGAACTCGGGATCTCGGGTACCAACCACCAAGTCCTTTGCCACTTGCTCTAGGGACAGTCGGTTGATGGTAACTGACCGTCCCTAGCGCAAGTGGCAAAGGACTTGATGGTTGGTACCCGAGGTTCCGAGTTCGAATCCTAATTAATTCACATTTCTAGCCAAATTTATTTCTATACGAAATAAACGAAGCGGATAGCGTGCTACTTTTCTCTCAAAAAAATATATATATATATTTTATGGTAATATTGATAATTATAAGCATCCCGTTGACACGAGGAAACAGTGAGGAACAAGCAAAGGCTCCAATTCAACTCTCAGTGCATGTGAAATAAATACTGTAACCGGAGAATCTCCCAAAAAAAATAATCCTAGATTTGGAGTTGGTGGGGAAAAAAAACTCCAAAACATTATATATATATAAATATTAGGGGCAATTGCTTATATACTCCTGAAAAATTTTCAACTTTCTTATTTATCTCTCTTAGAAGACTAATATTAAAAATACCTTCTTAAGGTTCTAAAGTCTTTCAAATATATTCCTACTAGAGTTAAATTTTATTAGTAAACTGTTAGAAACCGCCGTTATCTATGTAAAATTAACATTTTGCCCTTTCAAATATTTTCTTCTACCATTACCAATTTTTTTATTTACTCTTAAATTAGAGGCAAAAGAAGTATTTTGACTTTTTACCTTTTCAAATATACCTTCTACCGTTATTAACTTTTCTTATTTGTCCTTAAGTTAGGGACAAAATAGGTATTTTTATTTTTTAATTATGATAAAATTTTAACTCAAATTTAATTCGAGTTGACTTAACGGGCACTAACAGCAGAGGTATTTTTGGATAACGGAGGAATATATGAGGGGTATATTTTAAACAAAAAAAAGTAAGAATAAATGAGATATTTCAAAAATTTTGAGAAATATATAGACAATTATCCCTAAATATTTATTAGTATATTAATATTAGGATGCAAAATGTGGGTAACCAGCACATTAATAGCTTATAAAATGATACTTTTAAAATATATGCATTGCTCAGAGCAAGAAATGGACGGTCCAAATGCATTTCAACTCAAATAAATAAGAAATTTGTCAACATGTTAATTTTTTTTAAAAAATTAAACTTATATTTCTGAGTCTATTATTTTGGAGATCTAAAAATATTTTTCGAAAAAAAAAAACAACGAGGGAATTAAACAAGTAAACAACGTTGAACACAACACACAATGAATGAGAGGATAAGGGCCCCACACGACCCATTACCTCCCCACAACTCTTTTAATGCTCTCACGTGGAACGGGCTCCCTCCCACGCGTTACTTCATTTTCCGTGTACTCCTCTTTTGAGACAAAGCCAAAATTTATAATTTTATTTCTTTTATTTTTAAATTTAAAATAATTTTTTAATTATTTGATTGTCAGTAAAGTCAACTTGGTCATTCACCAGCTAATTTGCCTAAAACACCCCTCGAACGTAAAAATATACGACCCTTATTATGTTTAATTTAATCTCTCTTTATGTTAAAAAATTATTTACAGAAATAATATTTCTGCATATGTTTTAGCCAAGCCAAAAAAACTGTAATTGTCACACTAAATTTTTTGATAAAATAGGCCATGTTATAATCTTATAAATATGATACAAATTAGTATCACATGTGCAATTAAATTAATGACTTATGATCTGCAACTTATCACAATTCTTATATAATTGTCTCGTTGGGCATTTTGGTAAATTTACTATCAGTAAACAAAAGGATGTAACCAATGTAGTAGCAAATGAGATATGCTAATTTAAAATCACTTCAATTATTATGTATCTTTCCCCTCCACGTTCTCAATAATTTAACTGGTAAACACTTTGGTTAATCCATCTATAAAGGTAAAAATGTTTGATGACCCTTCGATTATACTAAAGTCACCAGTAATTTTATCAAATTTAATAGTTTTAATAGCATTTCTAGTAAATTAAAAACAAAAAATTAAACATCTAATTGCTACTAGATTCATTAAATTTAATAAAATTTTTAATTTAACTTAGTAAGATCTCAAATAAGAAATTTAAAAGTTAAGACCTCGCGTGGCATTGTTGCATTCTTTTTATTTTTAAAAAAATAAATTTAGTGGAAATATATTTTTTAGTATTATCATGATTAGTTAACTTATAATATACCTCTGACAAGTGATAGATAATAATTTTTTTAAAAAAAATTAAAAACTAAAAAATACTTTTAATTTTTATTTTTGTTATCAGATAAAATATATTAAATATAAAGATTACAGGTATTTCATTATTCTAGCTTATGCTATTTTATATAATTTTGTTAAAATTAAAAAATTATAGAGATACCAAACGAGACCAAAAATTATTTCAATCATAAAATTAAAAGGTTGAGGGACCTGGTCCATAAATAGCCTATAGTTGAGGAAATCTCCATACATTTTAACCATCTATTTATGAAACTTGTTACTTATACTGTTATACACATCAACAGAGAGTATATTATTTACACCTCTTCATTCAGAATTTATAAAAAAAATTTAAATTTTTTTTATATAAAAATAATAATAAGATAAACAATAATTTTGGGGTTAATTGCATACAGGTCCCCGCAAACATGGTGAATTACAAATATATCCTTGCAAAGCTCAACTTTCATAAGTTATTCCTCCAAAAGTCCTAATGTTTGCAGATATGTCCCTCTGGTTAAGATCCGTTAGAGAACCGTTTATTTTTTAACAGTAAGCTCGTGAAATGATATTTTTGTCCTTACAAATATGTCACTCCAAAAGCTGGATACGAAGAAGAAGAAGAAGAAGAAGAAGAAGAAGAAGAAGAAGAAGAAGAAGGAGGCGGCGGAGGCGATCGCCCATCAAGGACGCCGTCGACGCCGCCGATGATGCCGCCCGCGCGGCCGATGCCGTCGGAGGCGCCCGTGACGATGGCCCACGCGGGCACGACGACGACGAGGAAGAGGAAGGGAAAGAAGAAGAGGAAGAGGAAGAGGAAGAAGAGTAAAATTGTCAATTCTGATCATGATTAAGTGTTTTAACTGTGGTTAACTAAAATTTTCTAACGGATCCTAACGGCAGAGACATATCTGATAACATTAGGATTTTTGCAGGAATAACTTATGATAATTGAATTTTGCAGGAATATATCTGCAATTCATCATATTCGCGGGGGCCTGTATGCAATTAATCCATAATTTTTTGGTGCTTGGACACCCCTTTTGAAGAAAATTCTAGAATGCAACGGGTGTATTGGTGACGTGGCGTCACAAACCAATCAAAAACTTCCTTTTAGATATATATATGTCTCATCATTATTATAAAAAAAATTATTATACTTTAAAAACAGAAGAAGATATAATTGACTTGTTATTGATGACGTGGTGCAAGAATGACAGTGTAGACTTCCTCCCTTTTGAGGTATACCAGTAGTAGCACTGCTCACTATTTATTACCATCCATTTATAGTTGAAGGGTCTCCATACATTTTCCATATTATTCTCTCCTCTCTCTCTCTATCTCTCTTACTCCCTCTTCCTCTCATTTCCCCCACTTTCTCTCTTGTTCTTAAGCTTAATTTTTGGTAGAGATCCAAAAAAAAAAAAGAAAAAAAAAATGTCGCAGAGGCCGAATAGACACCAACGAAGAGCGTCGCAAAGCGTCTTCGTTCTCCCCGACAACTTCGCCGCCTCCGAATCCCCTCCGCTAGAAGAAGTCGGCGTCCAGCAGAAAACGGCGCCGAGTTCAACCCAACCCCCGCAGGAGATCCCCCACCCTTTGCATCCGTCGACGACTTTGCCCGAGCAGGAGATCAAGGTCGAAGGTTCCGGAAAGAAGATCCAAGTTTAATACTCTTTTCTTTTTCCCCCTTTTTTTAATCTCTCTCTCTCTCTCTCTCTCTCTCTCTCTCTCTCTCTCTCGCATTTTAGAAGTTAATTAGTGTTGGCATTTTGATGGGAAATAAATGAGAGACGTTGGATGGTAATGTGGCATTAATGTTTGTTATATTTTGTAGTACTTTTTTGTTGTTGCTGTTAAATGCATGGTAAAAGATGTTCTCCAGAATCTAAGATGCTTTAGTTATCTTTTTTACCAGGCTCCCTTTAAATCTATCATCTGGTAGTATGGTACGTGGTTAAGATTCGAACTTAAAACTTTTAAATCAAAACATATTAAATTCAGATGCAGGATAAGTCACATCGTTGGTCACTAGCTACCCTATATTTACGAGATCTTGCTCAGAAGAGATTCTAATATGTATCAGTTATACCGCATCATTTATTAACTGCCAATTATATTTTTTTTTGAATAAAAAATATAATGATAGTTTTCTATTAACCATGATAGGACGGGTTAACCTAAGAAAATAATTTGATTGGTTGGTGACACCACATCAGCAATATAACTAATGCATTCTAGATTTTTTCCTTGCTGAGAGGCTCTTTAGCAAAGTGGCCTCCTTTGTGTGGGATGTTTTATCATCTCTATTACATTAAATAATCACAAAATTACCATGTGTAATTTTTATATTATGTTTTTTTTCATTTGTTCTTTTTATTATATTTTATTTTTTATTGTTTTGACTTTTCTCTCTTTCTTTTTTTGCTCTCTTTCTTTTGCTTGCTTTTACATAGCAAGAATATAACTTGAATTAAAGTGATCCATTAATTGTGATGCAAATGGGGTAGTCCACTTCCATTATAAATGGTTTGAACCATTTTAGATGTTTTCACACGGTATGATTATTATTTCTTCTGAAAACAAATGTAAAAAAAAAAAAAAAAAAACAGCTGATTATGGACTTGAAGCTTAGTCCATCAACAAATTGTTGTGAGTTCAAGCTGTAGTTTGATCAAGCTCGGTGAATTCAAACTTCAAAGAGAGCGTAAGTCGCATTTTTTCGGCCTCAGCTCATAAATAAAGAACTAGAGCATCTTTGCGTATCAGTTACAAATTAGCCAAACAACGCTTACATAAGATCGATTCGATCGAATCCTACTCGTCGACCGTTGATAGATCATCATCTCTCATCATAGAATCTACTAGACCTTCCCATGCACTATAAGAAGCTAAGATCCCATTCTCTATCATGAGGTTCAAGTACTTGTTCGATTCCTCGATCGCTCCATCCTCATATAACCTCCTCACAACGGCACTATGCAAACGAACATCTGCCCTAAATTTCTTCTTCGTCATTTCGTCGAGAAGAGCAATCGCGGCCTTAGTATCACCCTTATTCAGAAGACCGAAGATCATCAACTCGTAAGTTGAAGAATCAGGCCTAGCAAAATCGCCACATTTCCCGCACCTCAATTCATCGAACAGATTTTGCGCATCGTGCACTCTCCCTTCCTCCCAAAACCTCTCGAGGATCCGATTCCAAACCCTAGCGGTCGGAAAAAACCCGCCATCAACTATCTCATAAAGAAGTTGTAAGCCCTCATCCACTCTACCAACATTGCAAAGACCCATTACCAGTGCAACTGCAATTCCCTTACCATCTATTCCACCCTTATTTTTATGAGCTTCAAAAAACTTCATAGCATCTTCTACTCTATTCGCGCCGAACAGAGCTTCGACGAATGACGCATAAACACAAACATCCGGCACACTATTCTTCATAACCCTATCTTTTAAGAGCCTTTCGGCTTCGTCCACCCTCCCTGTGCCGCAGAGCGCTCGGAAGTAGGCCTCGAACGCCATTTTCTCGGAAACAGCGTGTGGCGAACCCAATTGGAAGATCACCCGCCTTCCGGGTTTCAACACAGGAACAGCATTTGCATTCACCGTAAAGCTCCGATCTTTCTTTGACATTTTGTCGAACAGTTTACGTGCTTCTCTCAGCTTCCCAGACTTGCATAGCCCATGCAGGAAATCTCCGTAGATCAAAACATCTGCTTTGTGCTTCTTCCTCTCTACCAGTATCCTCAGAATCGAATCGGCCTCCAATGGATTCCCAATTCGACAGAAGGATCGAAACAGAGTAATGTAGGTGAACTCATCGGCTTCGAAACCCTTCTCCTCCATCTCCCTCAAAACATGTCGCCCCAAAACAGGATTAGGGTTTTCTCCCCTACACAACGCACCGATCAAAGCCGAATAAGCTCGCGGGGTTAAACCCGATCGGGTCGACGAAACCCGGCGGAAGACCCCCTCGATCTCTGCGGCGTTCGCACCGCGGCGAGCGAGATGCACAACGAAATCAGAAGCATCGAAGGGTTTGTGGGGAGGATCTTTCACTACCTCGCTCCAGACGAGTTCGACGTCGCGGATTGGGCCGAGGGGGACGAGGCATTGGAGGACCAAGCTGTAGAGGAAGGGGACGGGGACGGCGGATCGCGCGGAGAGGGCGGAGAGGAGGGTTTTTGCGCGCACGAGCTTGCGCCATTGGGCGAGGCGGCGGAGGACGAGGAGGGAGGTGGCGGGGTCGAGGAGGTGGGACGCGCCGAGCATGGTGTCGAGGGCGCGGAGGAGCTCGGGGTTTCGCGGGGACCGGGCGAGGCGGCGCGAGAGCACCGAGAAGGCGCCGGCGAAGCCGAGGTTAGAGAATGGCGCCGCCGCCTCCGCCGCGGCGGCGGCGGCGGCGGCGGTGGCGAGGGAGGGGGAGAGGGAGAAGGGGAAGGGGAAGGGTTTCATCGTGTTATGTGAGTGGATCGCAGTGAGTGTTTGGTGTTCTTTGTGGTGGAGGGAGATTTGAATTCGGAGGGTTTATATAGGACTGGGCAGGGACTTAGTTGGGCCGGTTCGGGTTTGGTTATTAGACCGGGCCGGATCCGGCCCGGCCTTGGGGATTATATTTGGGCTCTATTATATCTTTGTCCTTTTTTGCATTTTTTTTGCATTTTTTTTTTCCCCATTCCCTTCACCACAAAGGCTATGGAAGTTACACGCCACTAGGTAGAGTGATGAAAGAATGTTCTGCATCTCTGCATAAGCGATCGTA
This sequence comes from Puya raimondii, assembly GCA_016920855.1. Taxonomy (NCBI): domain Eukaryota; kingdom Viridiplantae; phylum Streptophyta; class Magnoliopsida; order Poales; family Bromeliaceae; genus Puya; species Puya raimondii. Next base: position 68,355,129 of record JABWPP010000049.1, read on the forward strand.
CGTCTTATTGATCTGCTAATCCTCCTAAGATATAATGTTTACGATCTCACTGAAAATAGAGAATTAGTACAACCAACAAAATCTAAGCCCCAACTATTGCATCTTGGATGCTATAGTATTTTGGAATATGTTTATATGAAAACGCAGATTTGTAGGGGTTGATATATTCAAAGCAATTTTTGATATAGTCAAAGCAAATGCGCTGTGTTTAGCTGTGATTTGAACCTCTTTGTTCTGATAATAGTATAATTTTTTTTAGATATCAATTTCTAAATTTGTAATAAAATTAAAATCTGATATCCCACAAGGCACTTCATAGTTATACACACACCACCTCACCCTTTAAACCGCATCCAAATTGTTTAACCATGTGTTGTAGTAAACGACACTACAAGTTTGGTTTGCCACTTACTTTAATAATGTATCCCACTCAATCAATTGATGGATGCTAGGTGTCTGTTTTATAATTTTATAATTTTATAGATTATTATTGATATATTAAAACAAAGGATTTTAATTAATTCATATTTACATTTTAAATTATCGTACGAAGTACTCAATACATTGATAATAGGGATAACTTCAAATACCACCCCTATGATTTCGTAATTTCTCACTTTAGTGCCCTGTGGTTTAAAACGTATCACTTTAGTACCCTGTGGTTTGGTTATTCTTTTTTTTTGTTATCTTTTCGTTAATTTTTTCGTTAAATTATACAAAAAAAACTTCAAATATCCCACCTATAGTTTATCGAATATTCACTTTACTACCCTATAGTTTTAACTTTCTCATTAATTTAACGAAAAAATTAACGAAAAGATAACAAAAAGAGAATAACCAAACCACATGGTACTAAAATGATACGTTTTAAATCATAGGATACTAAAGTGAGAAAGTATGAAACCACATGGGTGGTATTTGAAGTTATCCCTTGATAATATGGACAGAAAAAAAAGACAAATTTGGAAAAATAAAAAAAGTGATTGATTTTTTATTATTCCTTTTTTTTTTGTCTACAGAACTAGGCGTCTCTAAAAATAAAGATTAAATCACAGAATAACTCACATTAAAAAAAAAAAAAAAACTCATTCATCTCAAATCTCTATTCATATCATCTCTCTACAACAATCTTTGTGAGACATCCACAACCATCTCTAAAAAGAGAGACCTAACTCCGAAGAATATAATTGCCAAAGATTTTAAGTTGCCCTTCACAGGCACCATGCATCAATCACCGCGCGTCTCGGCGACCTCCGCCACCGCCGTCGACGGCCATTACCGGAGAAGGCGAGCGAAGGTCTCCGAATTCCGATGAGGAGAGAGAGAAAGAGGACTCCCCACAAGAAGAGATGAGAAATTGAGTGCTAAGATTTAATGGCGGGGAGTGTCTTTTGTAGCCTAAGTTTGAAGGGATCTTCTCCGTATATGCTTCATGCACATCTTTTTTGCTTTTTCCATTTTAGCTTTTGCTGCATTATTGGCCTACTGGCAATTGTGCGATATGCATCAGCTTTTCTTTTCTTTTCTTTTCATAAAAAAATGTTAAATATAAAAATATTGTTTTTAAAAAAAATTGTTTTCTATCGGTTTAAGTTTCTAGAATACAATACCGACCGTCCCTAGCGCAAGTGGCAAAGGGCTTGGTGGTTGGTATCCGAGGTTCCGAGTTCGAATCCTAGTTGATTCATATTTCCAGCTAAGTTTATTTCTAAAACGAAATAAACGAAGCGGGTAGCGTGCTACCTTTCTCTCAAAAAAAAAATTCTAGAATACAATGATTGTTTTACATAATATCAGAGCAGGAGATCAAGAGTTCGAGTTACGCCAGGCTCCTATCATTATTAATTCTCTTCCATTTAATTCAAATCCACATCATAAGCCTACGAAAAGTCTCGAGTTCAGACGTGAGAAAAAGTGTTAAATATAAAAATATTTTTTTAAATAAATACCGTTTTCTATCGGCTTAAACTTTTAGAGTACAACGGTTGTTTCTCAGTAAGCTTTTTATTAATCTATTTATAAGTGGTTTGCACCTTTTTGATTGGTTGAGTGGAGTAATTAGCTTTGATGACTCAAGTAGCTAGTGATTAAAGCATTAAAACTACTGTTAATGTATTTTGGAAAATGTTGTACACACAAAAATTCTACCAAAATTGTTTTAAGACATTTACGCATATTGAATTTATTCCAACTTGTTATGTGCATATATAAATAACAATCTTAAATATCTATCGTCGGAAGTGTGTCATTAAGATAATCACGACTTATGATAATCTCAAAAGCCAATCTAATCGATCGGTGAGAGAAACTTGAGGCGCCAATTATTGCTCCTTTAAGAGTATTTTAGCTCAACTAATTAATTAGTTTCCGAGTGAAAAAAAAAATCATTTGAAATTTCCAAAGGCATTTTAAAATATGATGCATTCAACTTTTTCCTTAATGAGGTTTACATAGGATTATTATAAGTTATCATAAGTTGGAATACACATGCTATGAATATGATAACAACTGGATTAAGAAGCTCTTAAATATTGAAGCCCCACAATATTTATTTCCAGGAAGAAAGAACCAACAGAAAGAGTCAGAGGCAATGTGTTAAACCATGTTCTTGGTATCTTTGAACCCTTCTTTATTAATTCTTCCTACTAAATCATATGAAGAATAATTAAATTTTATGAAAGACCCTTAGATTTGATTAAAAAAAGAAAATGATTTAGCTTTTAGTACAGTAACTAGCTAGTTTTAATTACAAAGACTACAACAAATCTTGCATTTAAGGACACTTCAAATAATAACTAGCGACACTTTAAAGCGTCGGCAAAAATAATCCTGACGCTAGTTATATAGTGTCGAAAAAATTTTATTAGTATTTGATAAAAATATGTTTATTGACGACGCTTAATCATAGCGTCGCCTAAAAAGCGTCGTCTTAAACATATTTTGTTGTAGTAAAAGACCACGTTCAAGCTTATTTTTATATGTTTCTGATATATTCATTCCAACCTTTGAGTCACATTCTTATCACAAATAGGTCTAAAAGTTATTATATTTGAATGTTAGCTTCATAGAAAAATATCTATTTAAACTGCAATCTGAATATTAGTTTTTTAAAAATATAAATAGAAAAATTCGAATACCCATTTATATTGCTGCGATTCTGTTTCATTGGGTTTTTTGCATGTAATTTTATGGGGCATTTTGTGTGAATTATGGAAAGGTTGAGTTTATTACAAGTAAAGGAGCCAATCACAAATACATCACCAAGTTTAAAAATTGCTTAAATAAGTATTTGTACAGGTTGTATTCGGTGTAAGCTTTTCCATGGATAATAAATAAATAAACTAAGAATTAATATCTAATTAATTTGTCATTTGAATAATTAATGAATACAAAGTCAAATGTGAGTATCATTGCTGTATATCCTATTGTGCCTACGGCTAACATGGCCCATTCAAAGCGTAGGGAAAAAAAAGAAAAGAAATTAAATTATAAAAAAAACTCTTGTACTTTATAATTACCCTTTATATAAAAAGCATAAATAATACAGTAATTTACTATAATCTTAAGTAAGCGTTGAATTTGAAAAAAATTATAAAGCTTGGTAAAAGATTTTGCTGATATTGTACTAATTTCAATAGCCCCAGTGGATAGAAGATGATAATTTTACCTAATTTGAATTTAGTTATTTTGGAGAAAAAAAAGTGTTTAACTAGATACAGAACTTTTCAAATATGCAATTTCTACTTTTGTTTTTATTTATAATTAACAAATATTTTATTTATTTTTTATTATATTTAAGAGTATTTGTCTTATTTTTGACGATTAAATGTCTGAACCGACAAGTGACATAATTAATTAACTACTTAATTAATTTAAATTAAAATATATAAAATTTTTAATGTCATCTATTTAGCATTCGATTGCCCTTAAAAATAATAATTTTTAATAGTTAATAATAACTATAGGATGAATTTGAAAATGATTTGCGAAGCTGCGGTGCATGGATGACGTGGTGAACCAGGTGCATGAAATAATTTGATGGAGATTTGTGTTTAAGGTGAAAAAAGCGAAAAAAATCATAAGACCCCTTCCCTTTCTCTTTCTCTCTCTTCAAACACCTCAACGGCCGACCCCACGGCCTTAGAGAGAGAGAGAGAGAGAGAGAGAGAGAGAGCCTCTTCTCCCTCCTCCCCCCCTCCGCGATCCAGCGCACTAGATCCGCCTCTCCGCGTCGATCTCACCAAAATCCGGTATCGATTTCGCCCTCTCCATGTTTCGATCCCCATTTCCCCTCTCGATCTCTCGCTTAATTGCTCGTTTTTTATCTCTATTTTGTGGTCCGAGATTAGGGATTTGGGATCGACGATTTGGTTCTGTCGTCGTCGTTGTTGTTGTGGTTGTTGATCGGAGGCTTTTGCTATGGCTGCTCCACCTGCTAGGGCTCGGGCGGATTATGATTACCTCATAAAGCTCCTCCTGATCGGCGACAGCGGTGAGGGTTTCGATCCGTTTCTCTCTTCAAGTTGTGGATTTGATCTGTTTTTTTAGATGATTTGGGATTGAAACGTGTGTCGATTTGCTCCTACTTTTAATGTTTGATGTATTTGGGTGTTAAAATAGGCCTTTTGGCTGAGTAGGATCTGATTGGGCTCCTTTTATTATCTCGGGATCAAAAAGGGATCACTTTTAGATCTTGTGAAATGTGAACGATGCCCCTAATAGTAATTACTCTGTAGAACAAATTACAATCTTCTCTGATCGTTTTGTTCTTATGTAAAAAAGGCCAACTTTGACTATTATGTTACTGTCGGTGTCCTGTGTGTTGGGAAAAAGGAGCGGTGTGGTTTTGGATTTGATTGCTTGTCACATCTCTCATTGAGGGCAATTTTAATGTTTAATTGTGTTTAATCAGGTTTCCTATCCCTCATGCTTGGATATTAGTACACCTTCTTTTTGACCTGTTAATGTTCAGATATTAGTACACTTCCTGTTAACATGCTGGTGCCGTTAAATTTCATGAAATTGGCAAGCAATATAGTGCATTTGGAGTCTCAGAGGAGTATTTTGTCAGGGTATATTAGAATCTCATGATACTTGCTTCCCTCTCTTTCGGATCTAGCTTTTCAAGGTGCCCATCTCACTTTTGTTTCATCCATTTCTCTGTTCATTTTTGTTCTTTTTGAGTGCTCTTTGCGTTGCGAGTTCTAGACATCTTTTTTTTGGGTCAATTTCTTCGACCGGCCCTCTTGCTTATTTTTTTTTGTTAGCTTAAATGTCCAATATTGACATCATGTTATTGCTTGTAATAATTATACCTTTCAATGTAGAAGCAAGAAGAAATGAATTACATGAAAAGCGGAATATGAGTGACATTTTTGGTAAAGCTTTCTATGGTGACTGTGTTAATGTAGCAAAGGAAGTAACTTGTTATCCTCCGCAATGACTAGAAATTAGAATATACAGATTTTTTTGGGTGCACCCAGGAATTGGAGTCATATCTCTGCTTAATATTCTTCGAAACTTATGAGATAGTGTTTGACATTTGGTTGCTCAATCATGATTGTTTCTGTGCGATGCTGGGATACTTGCAAAGTCATCTGACAATTGGTTTAGTTCCGGGTTTATGAAGTAGATAGATTGGATCGTGTTTCAAAATTCAGGCTTGACCTGCTACATGCATGTCTTCTTGAACTTTTCCAATTTCAACATCTAATCTCGTAGAGCAATTTGACCATTTCCTGCTGGTTGAACTCGTAAGGGTCAATTTTTTGTTTTGCTTGAGAGTTGAGACATGATTGCTAGTGTGTGTTTGTTTGGGAGGGATGGAGAAGAGGCTTATATTTATGACGCATCTTTGTAGCCCTTGCCTATTAATTCAGCTCCCTCATCAGGAATTCCATTTGCCTGAGAAACAATCAGGAATCTCACTCCTTTTTTCGGTTGTCGGATCAGTGTTCATTTACTTGTTGGTAAGATGAGCATTGACTGGTACCCTGGCTGTTTGGCCGGTGCTCATTTGTTGATATTCTTTTCTCTTTTTGGATTCTTAAATTTTATTTCTAGATGAAATTTGAATAGGAAGCACATGTAACCTTGATCATGTGCTTCTTACTGAAGATTCCACTGACTGATTCCTAAATATGCGGGCCTACTTTCTCATCTATTGCCAATATTTAATTTCTCACCTGTAAGTTGTAGATTCTGGATCGACCTCAAAGTACCGAAGTAATATAAATAAATCAAGTTTCTCTCTATACTAGCATTTGGCCTTCATTGTCGCATCTGTCATTGGGACGATCTCTTACAGATTTGGTGTTTTATCATTGTTAAATTTTCAGTTAATCAAGATATAAAGTCTTCAACAAACCATGAATTACTTCACCAAGTTGCCTGAGCCCTCAACTGAAGCCCAACCCCAAGTTCGAGTCGTGTTGATAGGTCTAGACACAAGCCTGACAAGGTTTTGGGCCATGCCAAATCCTGTGAACTTTGTGTTAGGCTCAACCTATGAAAGTGCATGCCTATCGCTGGCATTATATCAAAAGTGAGCGTTCAGCCTCTTACATCCAGTTGCAGATAAGAGCTCTGTTGATTCTGTTTGTAATGGGAGAACTGCATACTTATTGAACTTATAAATGTTTTTTTCCCTTGATTCTGATGATTATACCTAAATTATATTTTTCTTGATTGTGATGACTAAATTTTTGATGTAGTGGCTGTGAATTAAGAGACAGTGTCTAATCTGTTCAGAATCTTCAGATAGTTTCTGGAGGGAATTTGATGATTGATATGCCACGTATAAGTTTTAACATAGTGAATTTGCCACACTTCAAGCAACTTAACATGAATATCTGCTTTCATAGGTGTTGGGAAGAGTTGTCTCCTCCTGAGGTTCTCTGATGGCTCCTTTACTACTAGTTTCATTACCACAATTGGGTGAGTAATGTTTCGCACGTCAGTTTTATTCCTAAGTTCTATTTTTCCCCAATTTTAGACATCCTATTGCTGTTTTTCTCAATTTGGTTTTTTTTCCGTAGTATTGACTTCAAGATCAGAACGATTGAGCTGGATGGTAAGCGGATCAAATTGCAAATTTGGGACACAGCTGGTCAGGAACGCTTTCGAACTATCACAACTGGTAGGGTTGGTCTTTCTTTAGGTGTTTTAACCAATGGGCTGATTTTTGGTATTATAATTTGCTGAAATGGATTTCCAACTCTCTCACTGCAGCGTACTATCGAGGAGCCATGGGCATTTTGCTTGTTTATGATGTCACCGATGAGTCGTCCTTCAATAGTATTTGCTTCTTGCTTTGTTTTCCTTCCTTAATATAACTTTATGTCTATTTTCCTATTTAATTATTGTTACTCTTGGTTCCTGCAACCTGTAGACATAAGGAACTGGATTAGGAATATCGAACAACATGCTTCCGATAATGTGAACAAGATTTTGGTGGGCAACAAAGCTGACATGGATGAGAGCAAAAGGGTATATATATTGCTCTTACTATTGTAAACTTTCTTGGCTTTATTTACTTCTGCCTCTTTGCTAATTTTTCTCCACTTTTTTTCCTGTTTAAATTGCATTCATCCAGGCTGTGCCTACAGCAAAGGGGCAAGCACTTGCTGATGAATATGGCATTAAGTTTTTCGAAACTGTGAGTATGAATTCCCTGTTTTTTGGCCCCCTTTTTGTTGAGGATTTATGTGAAAGGCTTTTTTTTTCCCCCTCTATTTTTTAACCAAATATCAACTACCCAGAGTGCAAAGACGAACCTAAATGTTGAACAAGTGTTCTTCTCAATAGCTCGAGATATCAAGCAAAGGCTTGCTGAAACCGATTCCAAACCGGAGGTAGAATTAGTCATTTTGCAGATAAACTACCTGTTTTCTTTTGCGAATAAAGCCTAACAGTTTGTTTTGCTTTTAGGACCGTACGATTAAGATCAACAAGCCGGACCAGGCGGCTTCCGTGAGTGCAGAAGCACCAAGATCAGCCTGCTGCGGTACCTCCTGAGTAAATAAACGGCTTTCTGGTGATGGCGGTAGCGATTCCATGGATGTTGACTGTTGTGGGAACTAATTCTCTTTTTATAGATGAATGCTTTCATGAAGAAGATGATGATCATGATGATGATATGGTGGTGCATGTATTATTACCTTTCCATTCTTTTGCAAACCCTTCTTTTTAGTGCACAATATAGTTATTGGAATTGTCCCAACTTTTTGTTCTTGTGCTTGGTTGGAATCAGTGGCACAGTTCACATGCTATATTACATGTGTAGCTACATTCGTAATGATTGTTTTGGATCGTTATCGCAGCTCGTAATTCTCTTATAAAATGTGCATAAATGTGGAACTAATGAATTGCCTGATTTTACTCTTTTCTCATGCTGGACCTTGTTTAATTTCCTATGGAGCGCAGATTTTAAAGTTTGGTATACAAGATCTATGTATGATGATTTTTTTTTTTTTTTTTTTTTTTTTTTCCCACTGATTATATCGAACTCGGTTTCTGAACAAAACTTTATAGTTGCTTGCTATATTTCGCCTTCTCCTGTGGCATGCTGCTTGGTTTTTTTATTCGAAGGTTGTTTTAAGTACTTCCAAAATGCACTTGTACATCCCAGTTATAGGTAACAGCTTTTAGAAAATTATTGGTGGTTTTTTTGTTTTTTCTCTAATCCAAAACACACGCATCCATTCATGTATGAGGCGAGATTCGAAGTCAACTGCTTTAATTACATAAATTACATAGCAGTGGTTGTTACGTAACATTGTTACATGAACTCTACCATATAACAAAAGATGTTATATATTAGGCTAAATTATAAAAAATTCTTCTGTCAAAATCTGATTTTTTATTTTTTTTCCTGTCATTTAAAAATCTATATTTTGCCTCCCTAAAAAATAAAAAATATGCACTTTGCCCCCGCCGTCAGTGTTCCGTTAAGGCTCTGTTTATATTTTATTATTATTATTTTTTAATACCCAAAATATCCTTGAAACCCTCTCCTCTCCCAGATGCCCCTTCTCCCTCCTCACCGACGCCGCTCGCCGCGTTGCTTCGCCCTCCTTTGCCGTCTCGCCATCGCCCACCGCCCGTCCGATCCCACGCAAGCGAGGAAGCAGCTGAAGAAAACAGAGTCGAATTTGGGGTTGAGGGAGGCGTGAATAATGAAGGAAAAAAACAAAAAACTGTAGGGTTGCAGGATTGAAAATAAGATGAACAGGGCAGAAAAATTTTCTAAATATTAATTTATGGCCTTTATCCTAAATTCTAGTTAAAGAATTTTGGGACAGGGACTAGCGGTGCAATTTACTTGAATTTTATTTATCACGCAAGTAGAAAATAACCACTGTAAACAAAGAATTTAAAAGGAAGCACATTAGCTACAACCCTATGCGCATGGAGCCATTCCGCCGTTCATTCGATTGATGGAGTACTATATCCTACTATCGATCTGGTGTGATCTAATAGATGAGTTACATCTTACCATCGGATTAATGATGAGACTTCCCTATGCAGAAAAATTTTGCGTACAATAACGTATGCACTCCCACTTTAAATTGAAAGCCTAGCAATAATTTCAAGATTTAGTTTGAAAGCCTAGCTCTGTTGGTTATAATATCAAAAGTTTAAACTAAATTACAAAACCTCCACTGCACTTTCATTTTATTTCTACATGTTAAGTATTCCCATATTTTTCTATTTCTTCTATTTGAATTTACATTTTACTCTTATTTCAAATTAGATCTTCGTGAAAGAAAAACTTAATGGAAATAAATCAGTAGATGATATATATATATATTTTAATTTATACTGAAAAAGAATCATATGTAGTGAATCAATTAATTATCCAACTAATGATAAATTTTGAAGCAGTTTAAAATATAGAGCAGTAATTTAGAAATTAAGAACAGAAAGTGTATACAGGGTTAGTTTTGTAATACATGACCCAAAAAGGTCATGGTTGAGAACGTACGACTTCAACAGGTTTTTTTTTTTTTTTTTTTTTTTTTTTATTCAAGCAAATTTATAACCAAAATTTAATTTCCACCCAGGAGAACTGCATGTATTGTAAAAATAATCTCTTATTTTTGCATGAAACTAATAGTAATAATATACAACACTGTTGAAAAGGAGAAATAATCTTTTATTATATTATGTACACCAAAAGCGAGCCAAAGAAAGGGGGAAAAAAGCCAAAAAGAGAGTGAATTATTGTCAGGAGATATAATTATGATCTCCATATTCCACCCAATATTACATATTGGTTCATAATAATTAGTGCCAAAGAAATGGTTTCCTATGGTTATTATTTGGCCCCAAAACATCATTAGCCATTCCCACAAAAAAGAGTAGGCCAAATTAAGCAATAAAAAAAAAGGCAAAAAATAATCATCAATTAGAAGATATAATTAGCATATATATATATATATATATATATATATATATATATACCCCTCTCCTCCTTCTCCCTAACTATGGTTATTATTTTTTAAAAAAATTAATAGAAAAAAAAGGCTTAATGCAAACAACCAACCATAGGAATGTTATCTACAATCTTAAGCCCCAAATTAATTTTCCTACACTCCACATCATTCTCCAGGGGAGTTAGGTTTAAGTCAACCCACAGCATCCTCCTCCCCCTCTCCGGCTTCTTCTCCGCCTCCGCCTCCGCCTCCGCCGCCGCCACCGCGCGGTGCCGCCGCATGTGGCCGCCGAGGGCCTGCCCGATGGCGAACTCGAGCCCGCAGACCGAGCACTCATGCACCCGCGCCTTCGCTGGCCCGTTGGGCCCGTTGGCGGGCCCGTTGGGCCCGATAGCGTCGGTCGCGGGCCGCGGCTTTTTGTGGCTGGCCCGGTGCCCGCCCAGGGCCTGGAAGGACGGAAATTTGCGGCTGCACGTCTTGCACTCGAACACCCGCGACGCCTGCGCAGCCGCCGCGGGCGAAAAAGCATCAGTTTCTTCGCCGCCGCCCCGCGAAAGGAGCATCAGCACGTCCACGGCCTCCACTTGCTCTTCTTCTCCGAACCTAATCCTCTTCATGTTCCCAACACAAATACAAATACGTTATGTTATTTGTATGTATATATTTTTTGCTCTTGATTATAAAAGATATACACGTCTAATGGAGAGGAAAAGAAACGCACGGGGGGTGTAATATATAGGCGTGAGGTGTTTGTATGTGTGGCAGCAGGCCGAACTACGTGACCCGGCTAGACCGTTGGACGTGCGTCAGCATGAGGGTACGATGACGTCAGCACTATGGATATCCATAAAGAGGAAACTGAGGACCACTATTGGCTGCACCCGGTGTACCCAAACGTATCATGCACCACACGCAACAACTAGAGTTCAAAATTTTATCTTTTAAATACGTCGCAGGCAATATTTATTTATAGATAGTAGAGATGCGGTGTGTATGAGATGTGCTTATACGCAGAGTGCACGCAATAATTTCTCCACAGAGGGAGTAGTGGGTTTCTAGAATTGGAAATTTTTGTTTATCTAGTCAAGGAGTTGAAGAGGAGAGAGAAAGATGAGAGAGAGAGAGAGAGAAGAGAGAGAAAGAGGGAGAGAGAGAGAGAGAGAGTCAAAATAAGGGTGTTGTGGTAGTTATTGATAGTGAGAGATAAGTAGTAGTAGCAGTAGTAGTAGTAGTTAATAAATGGTAGGAGATCGAGGACGTAGTGCAAGGGAAACGTGTAAGTGGTGGTGTCCAAGTTTTACTATAGTAAGTACTACTACTATTTTGTTGCCGCTCCAACCCTCTTAACTTATTTATTGGTTCACACTTAAGAGGAGGAGAAATTATTGCTTGCACCCTGTCTATTCGTACATCTGTGCACCGCCAATGCGTCGCCTCCCTAATACCATGCATTTAATTTTTAAATATAAAAAAGTATTATACTACTGTGTGGGACGTACGGTTCAGTAAGTAGTTGCCATCTCTATCTCTCACTCTCTCTTGTCTCTCTCTTGTGGTTGCGCTCAGTACTGCTCTTGCTAGCACAGTTGGAAAAATAATTGTCCTCTTGTGTGAGGTCGCAATTTTGAATTTTGTTCTCCACAATTATAGTGTTGTGCCCTTTTACATAGATCTTTAAAGTATATTATGTCCTTACAAAATGTAATAGAACAGGTGGGATAGTATATATTACTATCACTACAACAAAAAAAAATCTCAATATAAGGGCCAGACGACGCTTGAAGGAAGCGTCCCCAAACGTCCCTATAATATAACAAATATCGGCACTTCAAAAAATATCGTCATATGAACCCTTTATTATATTAAACCAATTTATTAAATAATAAATTTTACTATTATATTTAATTTTTCGACGCTTTAAAGCGTCAGGATTTCAAAAAATCCTGACAAATCCTGACGCTTTAAAGCTTTAGAATATATTTTATCGAAGCTTGGCATAAGCATCGGTATATACGTGGCGACTCTTCATTTGCCGACGCTTTCAAATGTGACGCTAAACTATATTGGAACGCTTTTAAGTATCGTTTAATATTAAAAAAAACGTCATTAAATGTTAATTTTCTTGTATTGTATAATGTTCTTGCATTGTATAATGTTGATAAAATTTTAAGAGTCCGGCTACTATACTTCTATGAGTATAGACCCCTTTATACTAATAAGTTTTCGACCGTTAGATCTACCTCTTTGACCATTTTCACCCATTAGATCACACTATTCAACCAACCAACCCACTCAACCCTAGGGGACCACTTCCATCATAACCGTACATTTCTTTATTGGACGGCCGAAAACTTATGAGTATAAAGTGGTCTATACTCATAGGAGTATAGTAGCCCTAGCCAAATTTTAAATGATCAATCCAACACTAGTTATAATAATGCAATAATTTATGCTTTAAATTTTTTTTGGGTTGAATTAGGGATATTCTAACTCAAAGTGTGTATGATTTTAACATATGGTTGTGAGCCTAACGTGTTCAAGTTTGGCTCGATTAGTCGTGATTTAATCTGAGCTAGATTGTGTTTAGTTCGATTGTGAGCTCAACTTGACTCGATATGAGAATCGTGTAATGACAATTTCTTTTTCTTTTTCTTTTTTTGTGCACTAATTTCCAATCAATTAATGTAACTACAATGAGTTAACTACACAAAACGTTCTTGATTGATCGATCAATTGGTGGATTTTCTAGCTTTAACTACCTAATCAAGGACAAATTAATTGATCATTTGGGAGGGACAATTAATCGATCGAGGAAAAACAACGTTTGGCTAGTGTTGATCCACGACTAGCTTTCTATTTGATTCATTGTGTTAGGTGTGGAAAATGTGCATGAATCTCATGCTCTAATAAAGCTTAACCTAACTTAAATTAACCACTCATGAAGTAATCTTAAATTGCACTTGACCTACTGTGGCATTGGCATATATTGCACTCTATTTAGCTTTTAGTGAGGTTTTCTCCTTCAAGTTTCGTACTTTGAAATCCAAAAGATCGATTTGAGAGAAAACAACTAATCAATCTATACTCGACGGGTCAGTACCCGATTAGCCATTAACATGAGGATGGAGAGTACAGGTTCTACGGCCATGGAACAGTGTCACAAATCTTTACGAACTAGCAGGCGCACCGAGACGTCGGGCATGACCCCTATCCTGCACAAGGCTATGACTAGAAAGGCGCGGATCCGTGAAGGCGGGGATGGTACCTTGATTGACTCGCGACTGAACAAGATCATCAAAAAGGGTCGGCGATGCGGGGTGATCTTGGACTGGGACGAGGCGAAGAAATTCGCCGAGTTCGGGACGAAATGAGCGGAAGACGGGTTGGCACTGCGAAGAGTAGACACTTTTTGGTGACTTTTTGGGGTTTGGTGTATAGGTCTTCGTAATGATACAGGTCTGTAGTTGGAATGTTCGAGGGCTCAATAACCCGTCGAAACGCCTAGTTGTAAGAGAGGTGATTTCTAAGATTCGTAATGGTGTTGTCTGTCTACAAGAATCAAAAGTCAGCCATGTATCAGGGTCTTTTCTGCATAGTTTTGCTGGATCCTTCCTTGATAAATGTGTGTTTATTGAATCTAAGGGTGCATCCGGGGGTTTGATCACTTGTTGGAGTTCTCGTAACTTTTCATGCCATGAAGTCATCGTGAGAAGTTATTCTATCACTGTGCTGCTCTCTCTAACTAAGAACGGATCAAGAATGTATGTTACAAATGTGTACGGCCCGGCCACCTGGGATGGGAAGGAGGATTTCTTTTCGGAGTTGAAGCAGTTAAAGGAGTGTTGCATGAACAAGTGGATAGTGTGTGGGGATTTTAATTGTACTAGAGACCAGGAAGAGCGAAGGGGAAAGAGTTGGAGCGCTAGAGCGACGACCTTGTTTAACAACGTTATCAATGAACTGGCGCTGATTGACGTACCCATGAGCAACCAATCCTTCACGTGGTCCAATATGCAGGGTAATCCAACACTAGCTAGACTTGATCGTTTCCTGGTGTCGACCGAATGGGATCAAGATTTTCCCTTCACAATAGTTGAGGGCCTTCCAAGAATAATTTCTGACCACTGCCCCATCCTTTTATCGGCTGAGAGGAAAGATAGAAAGAGAATGAAGGTTTTCCGGTTCGAAGACGCCTGGCTAAACCATGAGGACTTTACTGCCAAAGTTCCTGATTGGTGGAGTGAAGGTAACCAGAAAATGTCAGCTGTCTTAACTTTCACAGCAAAGTTGAGACATTGCCGGAAAAGAATCAAGGAGTGGTGTGCAACGAAATTCTATAGCATTAGGGCCGAAAAGGACAAATTAGTGAAGGAAATCTTAAAAATTGACAATGAGGAAGAACTGCACGACCTTCCACAGGAAGTACTTTTTAAAAGGTTGGAGATTCAGAAAAAATTATGTACAGTGCTCAAGGACGAGGAGTCACTGTGGAGAGGCAGGGCAAAGCAACATTGGTTACGTGAAGGCGATGGAAACACCAAATTCTTTCACACCATAGCCAACGGCAGAAAAAGGGCCAACGAGATCGGTACAATTGAGGATAACGGTGCTACTTACCGTTCGGAAGAGGAGAAACTGAATTATTTTTACCTCAAATTTGCGGAACTTTTCACGCCGGAGGAATCAGCCCCGTTATCCTTCGGCGAGTGGAGCGATTTATTCAAATCGAACAGAGTATCTGCCACATCGTCGGCTCTTCTAACCAGACCTTTTAGTTTAGACGAAATTAAACAGGCTGTTTTTCATCTCGGGAGGGATAAAGCGCCGGGCCCCGACGGTTTTCCATTGAGCTTCTATCAAACCTTCTGGGATACACTAAAGGGGGATATGCTTAATCTATTCCAAGAAATGTTTGAGGAAAAGATAAACACAAGTCACATCGATTATGCTTTCATTTGTCTAATTCCGAAGAAGGAAGGGGCTACGCGGGCGAACGATTTTAGACCAATTAGCTTACTGAACGGAATCCAAAATTTTTTATCAAAGGTCTTAGCCAATCGGCTAGAACTAGTCATGACTGATCTGATTTCCCCATCGCAATCAGCTTTTCTGAAGGGGAGGTGCATCACTGATGCTTTTGCAGCCGTCCGCGAACTCTTAGGCTGGGGATGCAAGCAAGCAGTAGAAGGAGTCGGGGTTAAGTTGGATTTCGAAAAGGCGTACGATAGAATTTATTGGCCTTTTCTTTTTCGTATTCTAGAGTGGTGGGGCTTTGATGAAAAGTGGCGCGACTGGATCAAGCTATGCGTCTGTAACGCCAAGGTAGCAGTCCTGGTTAACGGGGGGGTAACCAAATGGATTAAGACTAAGAGAGGGGTTCGGCAGGGGGATCCACTATCCCCCTTCCTTTTTCTTTTGGTGGCAGAGTGTCTAGCGCGGATGACGAATGAGGGAATTTCTAAGAACTTTATTAAAGGCCTCGGACCATCCGACTCCTCCAGAGTTACTATTATCCAATTTGCCGATGATACTTTCTTCTTCAGTAAGGCGAAGAATAGGTATATGAGAAACCTAAAGTTTGTATGGCAACTCTTTGAATGGGCTTCCGGTATGAAGGTTAATAGGGAGAAGTCCGAGCTTTTCTACACTGGTCGAGTCGAGGGAAAAGCTACTAGCCTAGCGAACTTACTTGGGTGTAGAGTCGGCAGCTTACCCACCAAGTACCTCGGTATGCCATTGTCAATTAGACCACCTTCGAAGGAAGACTGGATGGGAATCATTCGAAAAATGCAAAGGAAAATAGACGGATGGCAAGCCAAATTATTGTCGAGATGGGGTAGACTTATCCTGGTTAATGCAGTTCTGACCAACCTACCCTTGTATTTCCTGTCCGTGTTCAAGGCGCCCAAATGGGTAACCAAGCGTATGGAGGGTTTACGTAGAGACTTCTTTTGGAATGGTGGACGCAACTCCCCTGGCAGAGGCTGTCTGGTAGCATGGAAGAATGCGTGTAGGAGTAAGATAGAGGGAGGACTTGGTATTTTAGATTTAGCCACGATGAACCAAGCTCTCCTAACCAAATGGTGGTGGAAATTGCTCACCGCACCCTTACTCCTGTGGAACAAGATTATACATGCCTTATACTATCGCAGAAGAAAACCGTCTAAGGAGGGAAGGTCATTCCGACCCTCCTCGTTTTGGTGGAAAGGGATCCTGAGTATCAGCGAAATCTTCAAATGGGGAGTTTACTACAAGCTAGGTAACGGGTGTAATATTGACTTCTGGACGGACCGCTGGTGTGGCGATACAACACTACAATCATCATTCCCAGAACTATATCAATTTTCGAATTACAAAATTCTGAGAATCAATGACTGTCTAAGAAACAACGAATGGAACTGGAATCGAATCCTAGGAGGAAACGACAGCAGTGTTTATGGAGCAACCCACAGTTTTTTTGATCTTAGAGATAAGATCGCCGGCCTCACATTGGAACAGAGGCCAGATAGCGTGCATTGGCGTTGGAGTCATGACGGGTGCTTCTCGGTGAAATCGACATATAAAGTGTTGAGTGATGGGGGTACGAGGGATGCCCGAGCTAGCAAAATTTGGAAACTTAGCATTCCGCTCAAAGTGAAAGTGTTTTGCTGGCTCGTTCTTAGAAAAAGGACTCTAACAGCAGATAATCTGATTAAAAGAGGATGGACCGGCAACACGTCCTGTGTATTATGTGGAATCGAGGAGGAAACCACCGATCACTTATTCATACAGTGTGTTTTCTTCAGGTACCTCCTGGCAATGTCACAGAAGGACGTACTCCTTGGAGATTTCGGAGGTGATGTGAAGTATGTATGGGATAGGTGGATAGCTTGGCGTGGTTCGCAATCGGCGGACTCCAGGATAAACGGACTGATAGCCTGTTGGTGGGTCACTTGGAAGATAAGGAACGAAGCTATTTTTGGCAATATCACACCTGATCCCTCACTAGGTGTCATTCGGATTGTCCAACTGTCGAAGCTTTGGGATCACCTTATCCCTTCTTCTAGATTCTAATGTGTGCGTGTGTGGTTTTTTTTTTTTTTTTTTTTTTTTTTTTTTTTTTTTTTTTTTTTTTTTTTTTTTTTTTTTTTTATTTTTTTTTTTTTCGCGCCTTACCCAGAGGCCTTTGTTGCCTCACCCCTGTAGCCTAGTTCATCACTCTAATGAATGAAGCGGGTAGCAAGCTACCTTTTTCTCAAAAAAAACAATATACTTAACACTTTGAAGATGTTATTATTATTATTATTATTATTATTATTATTATTATTATTACTACTACTTTTTTGGTATTTTATAGTAGAGATGATGCCATATATGAATCCCCGGCCCTAATATGAGTGAGTGCAATCCAATGTGCATAAGTCACATATATAACACAGTAGCCAAAACTTTTGGCTTGATGAAGAAGCTAAAATAGGTTTTCACATGGATAAAAGGAGTTTTAATTTGTTAAGATATTACATACATATATAAGCACATAGCTTTTATAGAAAGTTAGAGACTCATTTTTTGTAATTGTGATAAAATTTTATATGAATAGTCCTGCAATCTGGATATTGCAACTTTTGCATATATTTATTGTTCTTATTTCTTACTATTAAGAAAAAGGTGACTTTAATGCACTTAATTTCCATGAAAATAAACTGAAAAAATGACTCATTTGAGATAGAATATTTTTGTTGGCTAGGGACTAGAGTAAATATATGTAAAATTTTAGAGACTAAAGTGTTTGAGTGAAGTGCATGAATCAAACTACAATAGCTGGATTGTATAACGTATGTTACTTATCCATATATTTTACCCTTTTTTAGAAAAGAATCTCTAACCATGTGAAACATGGACAAAAATGTTACTATTCTTTCATAGCTCAAGTTTTTAGAGACAATAATTTTTTCTCATTCGTTAATATAATATCATACTAGAAGGTCCTGAATGCGAGTCATGCTGAGTCCGTACATGAATTGAATTTTCCCTCGTTATCTCCATATATATACGTCATCAATAGTACTTCAAAATTAAGCCGCCACGTGTGCCCTTAATTATTTGATGGCCAGCAAAACTTGTTCTGGAATCTAAATAATTGCATGGCTAGCATTCCTGATCAGGTGGCAAATCTCTGTGACTCACCAGTGTGATTAATACAATGAAAGAGGTGCTGTGCTATTCATAATGAGAACGTAGTTTTGTATTTTTATTATTTTTTCCCTCTTGATATGCTGTACCTTAATTATACCAATCATTTTATATATATGTCTATCCTATTGGGTAGTTAGTGAAGAATTTTTTTTCACATACTTTGACTTTTGATAAGCTAAAATTACGCGAAATTATTAGGTTGGTGGCAAGTATTAGCCCGTCACAAAACCCATTCAAAGTTTACTACTATCTTTTAGAATATCCACATGATATATGTTTATTCATTATTTATATATTTTTGACTAGAATTACTAGGGGAAATTTTATACATGACGAGTCCACATATATAATGCAACAGTTATTTATGCTATATATATAATTAAAGATCACACTAATACATGGTCACTCCACAAATATATCTATTCGGTCCCCATCATTGGTGGCGCTCACACAGGGCACCTGGGATATATATACACAACACGTTGCCACGATTTAGGTTAAGTACGTAGATAGGTTGGTGGAATAGCTTAGCTCTATCCATTCTCTCTCTCTCTCTCTCTCTCTCTCTCTCTCTCTCTCTCTCTCTCTCTCTCTCTCTCTCTCTCTATACATCTCTTTGTTTACACATATGTGATCGAGTTTGTGACTAGTCTTAGTCTAAAGTGGAGATGTCAACCCATTATTCTAAGTTAGTTTCGTGTGGAGTTGTGGTATTCAGTTGTTCTGGCAAAAGAAAGACCAATATTGTTTTCTGACTCATGCTTCTCTAATACTTACGCTTTAGGAGAAATTATTGTTTAGACCTGGTCTATAGACCAGGCAACATAAATGGGCTTTGACCTCAATAACAATGGTTAATTATTAAGTAGCTATTAAGTAGCTACTTAATAGCTACTTATTAAGTAGCTATTAATTATTAAGTAGCTATTAATAACTTGTATTCAAACTATCGGCCCCACAAGCGGCAGGATGTTCCCACTTCCCACACCATATGAAATGATTGAACCCGCACTCTCATATTAGCAATCGATCTGCTAGGTCGGGTCTAAACCAGCGACTCAAAATATTTAACTCCAAGTTACTTGTACTATCAAAGTATCATTGTAGACATCATTGATGAATAGATAAGTTAAAGTATAAAGGTGTCTAATTTAGTAGTATGTATTGTATTTTATTTTCATATATATATATATATATATATATATATATATATATAGAGAGAGAGAGAGAGAGAGAGAGAGAGAGAGAGAGAGAGAGAGAGAGAGAGAGAGAGAGAGAGAGAGAGAGAGAGACTAGAGCTGTTGTGCTCTTAGGAGCACGGAGACCTCCGTGCTCCTAAGCCGTTTTCTATGATGGAATTTCCGAATCGATGATCGGCTCCAGTAGACTTGATCTAGCGTATTTGAAGTATCTAGAAAATAAATTTTGTGATTTTTTTATATCATTTACCTAAAGATCGAAATGATTCAAAATTAACAGCTGAAAATAAAAATCACACAAAAAGTGATGATATAGTAGTAAAATTTTTTATCAGAGATATTGATTTTGCTGTAGATAGTATAAAAAAATTTCTATTAAAATTTTATTTGATTTGGATACTTCTACACCGTTAAACTTAAAAACGGCAGACATCAACCATTAAAAATTATTGATTTTGAATCCTTTCGATCGCTAGGTAAATAATATCGAAAAATTGTAAAATTTATTTTCTAGATATTTCAAATATGCTAGATCAAGTTTAACGGAGCCGATCATCGATTTGAAAGTCCCATGCATCATCAAAAATGGCTTTAGAGCACGAGGCCTCCGTGCTCCTAAGAGCACAATAGCCCTGCTCTATATATAAATATAGATATATATACATAATGTGGTAGGCCACTTAATTTGGTAAGAGATCACCACACGTATGAGATTACTAGGGTTGGTTCCCATCCGTTTCAAAATATCTGTACACATCTCTCAGCATCAATAGGCTTTTCATAAGCTTTACACACACACCAGTTTTAGTTTTCTTTTCAAAAAGGTACATTCACACCTTTTGAACTAGAAACGAGTAAGTCGAATGCATACACAAGCTATTGCACTAACAAAGCTAGCTAGGAACTGCATAAAAAGTATGCACCAAAGTGGATGCATACACCATATATATATATATGTTCTCAATCTTCATCTAATTCTGTGTTTATTACCTAATTATGGGGAAAAGAAAACTGTTTGTTTTTTTAAAAAAAAATTACTACAAATTGTTGCTCGACATGATCACAACATTAATTCCTATTCACTGGATTACCATTTAGACACATCCTAAACGAGTCATTAGGTCCACTCTGTTTAGTGTTCTACAATGGCTTTCGACTGTATATAATTGAATTTTATTTTCACGGATTCAAATAATTTATATAGTTTAGTGGCAGTATATATATACATGTTGACTTTTAATTAAATGTAACCATATTTAAGTTCCACTTGGAGACTACAAAGTTTATGGAGGAGACATGCATTAAGTTACTACTCAAAGCTCACTACTTCAAATATTATAGTCTTTGTTCCTTTTAAATAAGAAAAAAAAGATCCAAATAGTACTTAATTGCTACGATAAAGCAAATAACGTCAGGGGTGACATAATTCAAATTAATTTTCTATTAATAACTACCAATTTGCACAAAAAAATTGTATTTGTTACATATATCCTTTTGGGCACGATGCTGTGATTCATGCATGATCATTAAAAATTATGTGAACGAATTTATACACGAAATTGAAATTAAACCATATTCTCGAAGCCATGGATTTTGCTTGTTTACTCATTGATGGAATTGAAATTTATAAATATTGTTCATTCATGCCAATTAATGGAATGAAAAAATTTATTTACTTTTGCCCCATAAACTGTTACCAAACCATTATAATCTCTGTTAAATTAATGTTTCTTAACAGGTACCATAAGAGCACTTGTTAGAAAAAAAAAAAAACCTTATGCTATATTAAGCAATTCACATCTATCAAACTAAGAATTGCGAATTCAAAGTTGGTGGTATTGATTTACTTTCTTAGATGTGTAACCATCATAGATTGTCCGATATCTTCGCCTTATTATGTCATTTAGCATGCGCTTATAATAAATTTGTTCACACCATATATAACACTACTAGACCAACTAGCACAAGTAAGCATTAAGAAAATGTTTTAATTAACTTAATTGAGTTAGGTGTTCCCTGTTCTAGAGTGCTTAATTACTTAAGGACTTAGATAACAGCTACTAGTTTTCGCAAGTTATTGCTTAATTCAGAAAATACTCTTCCACTAAAATTAGGAGACTTTGGATAATTAAATGGACGAAAGATTTTTCTTTCGGAATTTTTTAAGGGGAGAAAATGACCAAAAATATAAAAAAATAGAATTTGGGGTTGTTAATACATGGTTTGCAATAGTGCTCAGAAGAAATTAAAACTCAACCAAATTAAAGCAATCAACTGTTCAAAAAAACTTTTTGAATAAAAAAATGTTAATTATTTATTAGTGCTAAAAAGGAAACCAATAGGATCATTATTTTTGTGTCTTTTCCCTTTTTCTTTTCTAAATATCTCAGTTTTAGAAGCAAAAATCCAACTATTTTTGTGTGATAGAAAGCCAAAAATCTTTTTAATAAAAGATTTGTCCTCAGCAACACATATTCTTTTCTACTGTCGGATAACATCGATGATGCTCTGGACTTGAGAAAGCACTATCTTATAGTAGGAGAAGATGCATCAAACACTCAAAACTAGTTTGATAAACCTTTTTACCTTTTACTTTTTAGACGAAAAGTTATTCTTTTCCCTTTTCATTCGGTAGGAACAAGTATAAAACGCCTCATCTCAACAAGGAAGATATAGTGGATAAGCATTAAAGTCAAAAGATTGAGTAGTTACATGGCGAAGTCACAAACTATATCTAACGTGCTAAAACTGCACCAAAAGGGAGTTTAATTACAAGTTAGGTGTGGGAAGCTACTTGTAGAAGTCAAAATAATTAAAGGAGGTGGAGGGAGTTATATATATACTTAGCTTGCACACATCTTGTTCTACTTATCATCATCATCAACTCATCATCAATTCATCATTATCAACTCAATTGCTTGCTTGGTTTTGTTGCTTCAGGGGTGAGAATTGCTTACTCACTCTCCTTCTCCCAAAAGTGCTTTTCGCAATCACAGTGAAAGAGACCACAATTTTTGAGTAACTGGAGCTAGGAATCTCTTCCAAGGGGTACTTTAGTGAACTAGTTTCTGTTTTGCCGCCACGTGGAGCGCGTGCCGACCACTTTTTCCTTCCTTTTTCCAAATTTTATGTGCGTAAAGTTTTGTAGCTGATAGT
Source organism: Puya raimondii (assembly GCA_016920855.1). Lineage (NCBI taxonomy): Eukaryota > Viridiplantae > Streptophyta > Magnoliopsida > Poales > Bromeliaceae > Puya > Puya raimondii. The sequence continues at coordinate 68,378,095 of JABWPP010000049.1, forward strand.
TATTTTATGTAAGAACGAAATCAATTAAGTCAATTTTACTGTGAGAAATCAAAATGTAAATGTCACATCAATGTCTATAACAATTTTAAGAAAGTAGAAATTATAATAAAAAGATAGATTTTGATTGAAAAGATAATATATACTTGATTGAATTGTTATTGACTTTTTGATAGAATAATTATTACGATAAAAATTGTCTCCTCACACAAGTTTCTACTGCTGAGGTAATTGATTTCTCAACTCTTTTTGGAGAATTTCTATTTGGATCCCACGCCAGCAGTAAGTAGAAAATATTTTCTGCTCAATGGAGCCGTAGAAAATTTGATCATATGTCCCTTCAGCCAACTTCTCTAATACCGAAGCGCGAGATATTTTGTAAGATTGAAATTTAGGGTGAATTACACCAATAGTTCCCACTCATCTTTTTCCAATTTTTCAATTGAGTCTCCAGCTTATTTTTTTTGTCAGTTGAGTTTCTAAACTGTAGAAATTTTTTCAATTGATTTCCTACTGTCAATCTTCCGTTATAATTGATGGAAGTTGATATGTGGCGTGAGCATTGACATTGCACTGAGTTGGCATAATTTTTTGAGTTAGTAACACAATTGTTCCCCAACTTTTTCCCGACTTTTCAATCGAGTCTCTAATTTTATTCTTTTTTTTTTATCGATCTGAGTCCTCAACCTTTTTCCGATATTACTAACTACAACAGTACCATTCTCTACAAGTCTAAAGTGTCAAACTCAAACAATGTAAGAATATTTTTGTTCCACGTATTGATCTTGCCAAATTTCCCAACTGAGGAATATTATGACTTATGACTTTAGGTTTCAAAGGAAAAAAAGAAGAAAAAGAAAGAAAGAGGAACATTATGACTTTATGAAACAAGAGATCGAATTAGAGAGACACTTAACTGTGATGTAATACATACATCACTTTATAACTATACATCTCCACCGTATACTTGTTTTGCCTGAATTCGTGAATAGCTTTTCTATTCTGAACAGCAGTTTACAGAAACTTGAGAAACAAACATTGAAGTACTCAAAAAGTTGAAATGAATACGTTACTTTTTCGTACTCAACTTTTGTTCACCGTAAAATTTTTTGCTTTGTCTTCGCCCATGAATGGGCGTTGATGGTTGAATACTTAAGTTACTACATGTCTTATTTTTCCTTTTTTCTTTTCCCTCGATTCTCGCTGCCCCATCGTACTTGACAAATTAGGAACTTTTTTTTTTGAGAAAAAAATAGCACGCTACCTGCTTCATTCAATAAGTAAATAAATTTAGCTACATAGAGTGAGACAGTCAGAGCCTCAGAACAAATTAGGAACTTTTGTTCTCTTGTGGCAACATAGTGAAGAGTTATTTGAGAATTTTGTTACTAGTTATTGTTATTTTTAATAACTTCAGTTGAAAATACCAACCAGGAGAGCTGGCATCCAGGTGGGCTAAAGCCAGGAACTCACAGTCAGGGCTTTCCAAGACCCTATTTGATCTTTGCGTCGCTGCGACTAGCTGGAAACTTTGGAAGAAAAGAAACGCTAGAATCTTCGATAATCGGCTAACGCAAAGCGGGGATGTGAGCAAGAAGATTATTTCATCTGTCATCTTTTGGTTCTCTATCGCAAACAGATCTGCCCAATCATGTTATTATGTATTATGTAACTCCTCAAATAGGGATCTCCCTGTTTAATCAAAAAAAAAAATAACTTCAGTTGAAAATTAAGTAGATTTTTAAGAGCTCTACTTAGACCAAACAGGCCTTAATTCAAAGCAGTGAGGACCACTTTTAATTCAAAGCAATTCACAATTTGAATTTGAACTCAAAAAGCTATGAGAGAGTAGTACTACCCAATTCAAACCCAAAATAGAGGCTTAAAAGTTTTATATGATCACCTCTGCACATAAAACCAGGTCTATATAATTAGTATGACCGGAGCTGATTTAGTTTGAATTTTGATTTGACTTGGTTGGTTGGTTCATCCGTTGAATCCAAATTTTAAATAAAAACCTCTTTCGAAAACTGAAAAAAAAAAAACAAAGGAATTTTGCTACAACAAAACTTAATTTTTGTTTTAGTTATCTAAAAATACTTTTAATGCTAGAAAAAGCAACTTAAAATTTAAAAAGCCAGAAAAATTTCACTATGTAATAAAATTAAAGTAGTTGGCATGATAGCTAAATAAAAAAAAAATTAAAAAAAAACTCAAATCCAGTGACTTTGGTAGATTTATAAGTAAATGGATTTAAACAACTCAACCACCAATTAGTTGCGAAGCTTCTTCATCACACGCCAAGTCAAAGAAAAAAGGTACAAAACTTATTTTTAATTACTACGAAGTTAAAATAATAATAAAAAAACCATGTGCTTAGCCTTAGCCATTGAAATTGAATATTATGCTGAAACTTCCAATTCAAATGAATTCTCTCGTACTACCAAAAGCATCTCTAACGCATTAATTTGTTAGTTTACTTTTATTATTTTTCGTTTAAAAGGTCATTGATGACATCAAAATATATGATGAGATCGATAATGGAGTGTGAAATGGGTCTTAAACTCTTCAAAGTCCTATATTCTAAGTCTTGGTCTTTCTTTTACTCTTCTAGAAACACAAGTAACTAATTTTTAAATTGATGGTAAAAAAAAAGAGACTTTTCCACAAGTTTTTTTTTTTTGTCGACAGAATTTTGGTTGACATTGAGTTCAGATTTGATTTGATTCAAGCTTCTAAGTTTCGAATTTTGCGCGGATTCGGACCCGAAACAAACCCAATTTTCTAAAGGTTTGAATGGGCTAACACAATGACTGGGCCAACCCAGGCCTTTATTGGCCCAAATTAAGGGTTGGAATTTGCATGCAAATTTTGCATGCTAAGGTGAATTGTTACATTCAAGGTCCCAAAAAAAGAAAAAAAAAAAAGAAAAGAAAAAGGAGTGGCCATTTAGAAGATAATTACCCCATGAAAGCTATGTAGATGGTGAAAGTTCCCAGGAATAATTAAAGAAAGAAAAAATTATAAAAGCAATACAAGATGCATAAGATTCTACTATAGTGCTAGTTAAGAAACAGTTTCGAAAAATGCAAAATCTTTCAATTAGCTTAACAAATTTTGGCTAAAATTAGAAGTATAAACTCTAAATTGAAGCAACTGTGAACAATGGGGCTTAGCTCAGCTACAGTTAGCCATTATACAAACTCACATACAGCCCTTGTTTGGAAAACCGAACATGAATTATACCGATCTTACGATTTAAGAGTAATAAGATATGACAGTGCATTTCCCTCTCCATGAAGCAAAAACCTTGTTTATACTTCCACTACAATTTACTTCACCAAATCTAAAATCTATATTGAGAAAAATGAAAATGAGAGCAAAGAAGCTGAGTATCCATGTCTAAGTCGGCAAATTTTCGTTCAAGTACTGAGATAAGGCATCTCTCAATGTAACTCCTTTCTTATCCACCGAATCGCAGAACTGTTGGTTATAACTCACATCATGGTGTTGCGATAATGGCACTTCGTCCATCGCTTTATCCTCGATGTCTATTATTATATTATGCAGCAAACAGCAAACAAGAATTATTCTCGGCAATCGGTGCTTATCGGGCCGCCACATCTCCCCTTGAAGGAACTTCCACATTTCTTTGAATCTTGCCAACGCTTTTCGAGCCACCATTCCTGTCGCGTTAAGCCGCTCATTGAAACCGTGTTTGGCTTCTGAAGAAAGCTCTTTCCCTCTGTAGGGAGTCAGAAGCCAAGGAAGAAGTGGGTACTCTTCATCTCCAACAATGTACTCTCTTACTTCAGCTCCTGAGATTTCCATACTTTTTCCGTTAAGCCTCATACCTTTTTCGCATAGTTTATAAAAGCCCGAGCTTTTTAAAATCACCGGCTTATTCATGCTGCCAGGCCAGCCGGTTACTACGTCTCTGAACCTCATTGAGGGGTCCACAATGGCTTGCAAAATCATACTGTGGTTCTTTTCGTAATCGAGCCACACTTTACTATTGGGTTCTGCCGAAGGCAAGCACATTACTACGTGCGTGGTGTCTATGGCTCCGCAACAGTTTGGGAGGCCGCGGATTTTTTCGAATTCGGATTTTATGTTTTCCATTTCTTGAACATTGGGCCACTTGAGGTGGTGGAGACCGCGCTGCTCCATGGATTCGATGAACCGCCAGGTTAGTTGTGAGACGGTCGAGTGGTTCAAACCGAATGATGAGCCGACATTGACCAGCGATGAACCTGAGCTTAGCCTCGTTAGGGCAACGGCTACTTGGTCGCTTATTGAGAGGGGCTTACCATCGCCGAAGGTAAAGTGTGATGTTTTTGCGATTAAGTCCTCCTTTACGAGTGAGCATATGTAGTCAAAGGTCTTCCTCGAGAATCTGAAGAGACACTCAAAGCGTTGCTTGTCCTTTGATGAAAATAAGGGTCCTAGGCGTACAAGAGAAACAAGAGATTTAGTATTCAAGTATAATTCAAATATAGATTGCAATCATGTGTAGAAGAAATACACTGAAGATAGGAAAGAGACATGAAATAAAAGAGAAAAAGGTATGATTCTTTGTCATTCTAGAAGCTGATGGCTAGTGTCTACACTGAACTGCTATGAAGACAAACACGGATGGTTTGGATCCATAATTTGCATCTCTAGTGATTTCATGGTTAGATAATCAGAAAAATAAATTCATGGTTTCACATATTCAGAAGTAAAGTGTTCTTTTCAAGATATTCTTCACAGAAAGCTTGTGAAATTATTTGTTATCACAGACTACTGCACAGAAACAATGTACACCATAGGTCATTTTTTACTGCTAAAGATAGAAATATAGGACCAACTTTGAAATAATTGTACATTCAATCACCTCTCACCTTGCATTTTGTTGCATAGAAACAGTGTCCTAACAATGTATGCAAGTATTTCAGATTAGAAAAATGGAAACAGAAAATAGTCATATTAGTAAGGGAGACTTCATTTTCTCCTTCTGAATACAAAAATAAGCAGCAGCTGGCTAAGGGTTTGATGGTTAAGGAGAGTCATCCTACATGGAGAATAATCACCACCAGCCCACCTCTCAAAAACAAGGAAAAATTTATCTACATTGGAGATAATCTCATCACCCTATGTATAACATGACAACATCTGTAGATACATTGGAGATAATCTCATCGCCCAACATATAACATGATGAGATTTATAGATGCAACTTCCAGCTGCATCCAACCAAATAGAAAAATTATAGCTGCACCAGTCTCGACTACATATAACCACGCTAGAGGGTGTAATTGTAACTGCTGCATGTCCAGTATTATGCATCTCTAACTAGACAACATTTATAATTATATCTAACCGAACAACCCCTTGGTGATCATGGTATGAACATTCAGGCGGTAGAGATACCTCACGATCCAATACCTGTGCTGGAAAACAATATCATATAATAACAAGCATAATCTTGTTTAAACTCCTACAATGCCATCATATTTTCTACATGTTGGCTTATAACTATGCAAGTGCAATTGCAATACGCGATTGTTTACTCTTATAGGTTTGATTTTAACTTACAATCAGAACCTATAATAAGTGACACTAGTTTCCATTCGTCAGTCAAGTTATGCCGTCATCTGAGGGGTTTCTTTTTTGATTTAAATCATTGCAATTTTTTACAGTGGGCAAGAAGAAACACTTATGTACTCAGATCAGCAAAAGGATTATTCAATTGCACTCCAGCAGTTTTATGGAAAGTCAATTGTCTACTCTAAATGTGTGTTTGGCTTGGCTGGAGTTATGCTGTTTGAGTATAGCTGTTTGATGAAACACAAAAGAATTTTTCATTGGAAATTTCTCGGATTGCTTATTTAGCTTTCCACCGTGGAAAATTTTTGCACTGTGTTTGCCAAAGGCTTGGCTACTGCTTCTTTACATAGAGAAACCATTCCAGAAATTAGGCCAAACAGGTATTAAGTAATTATTGATCCCTAGGAGTCCACCTATAAAGTCTTAGATATCTCCAAGTGCACACCTGAAAAGCGAAAACTTCATCTACATGAACAATCAACACAACCTTTTGACGCAATGATCCTTCTGACTTGTGCTGAAACAAAATTTTCTGTTTGACTAAAGATTGGAAGACATTCACTTCGTCCTCAAGAAGGCAATTTGGTTCACCAAAAACAAAGAACAAAAACAACTAGGAGTACTACTATGAAGGTTCAATATGGGCTTACTTAGCTTGAAATAGCAGCAGTTTGATGATGTCAAAAATGGAATAATCAATTACAAAGGGCATAAGATGCACTTACAAAGCCACCACGGAACAAGGGCTTTGAGATCTAGTTTGACTGGAACAAAGCTATGGAGTAACTAATCGTAGATTAAGTGAGTCTCTTATTTTAGTGTTCCCTAGTTGGCTAATCTTTTTTATTTAATATATATATATATATATATATATATATATATATATATATATTCTCTGATTGCAGAGGCAGAAGTGTGCTAGCTAGTGTTTTCCTGACTAGATAAAAGCATAATAGTTTCAGATGTTCTGTAGTGAGATATAACATTACACATCATATACAGAGGACCAATCAACAGAATCACCATATCAACCAACTTTAGTATAAGAAGAAATTTACAACTTTGAGATGGAAGGAAAGAGATAATAGTGAATCACTGCTCACTAATAATAGAGAGCATTCAAAGAACCTTATCCATTTGGACATAGTTTAACCATTCTTATGGCAAAAAAAAAAAGGAAAAAAAACTGCTTTACTTTAAAATGTAGGATAAAAAATGGGTCTTGTTGTCAGTTTTTACAATTTCAGATTGAGCCATATAAGAGAATAGGCAGAATATCTGTTGATCAAGTTGGTCTGCTTTTACTATGATAAATTAAAGAGAGGCAAAGACCATCAGAGTTTAAGCCAAAATTTCAATAAACCAAATATAAACAAAGGTTCAAAATATTGGTTTTGGTTGTGGTTTCTGGTTTGGGTAATGAGTGCTTTAGTTGTAGTCTTGGGTTTCGATTCCAGATTTCGTTAGAAGTTTCAAATTCCCTAAGGACCAAAGAAATATAGAGAATTGGAATAAGCGTAACAAACATCTTTTCGCAGCATTTTGATATGCTAAAGGGATCAGTAATGCCTCTCTTACAAGTTATGGAGAACATAGCTAACTTGCATTCCGTTGTTTATTAAAATATCTTGTATGAAAAAAAATATAAGATATCTACTAATAAATAAAGACCGGCATGGCAAGCTACTTTTGGCCAATTATGGCCTACGTACAAAAAATTAAGCCTTCTTTAGAGTCATTTTCCTATTACTGATAGGCACCTCTTGAAACCAAAAGGTTTTGGTTTCAGAGTTTTGTTGGATAAACTTTGAACTGTAATTCAAACCAGGCTAAACTATTGTTTCTAGAAGCAATGGCAAATGAATTGAGGCAATCATAATGGTATCATCAGCAAAGGAAGTAAAAAATTGTAATACTAGAAAGGAACCACTATAAGAGTTTTATTATGAAAAGAAAACAGATCCCTCCATCAAATTGGAAGTAAGATTCCTCCATCAAATTGGAAGTAAATAAGGGCTAACGGTTGCTTCTCTAGGAATACATTGCTTCCGGGGAGTCAATAAAAACACCTACATGTTATCTATTTATACTTAAGAATTCCCTGGAGCATAAGAGCTACTCTATAGAAACCAAATTAATCCCATATAGTATCTACTAATCTATGTCATCTATAAGTGTTTTCCATTTTCAACCTGACAATTTATTGCTGATTAAAAAGATACAGATAGTGAGACTCGAATTCTTTTTATACCCGAAATTTTTGGCAAGAGTAGCATATTCAATACATTAAGTGAACTCGCAGAAGTCTCTAGTGTTTACATAGACAATGAGCAAACTTTTTAAAAATACATCGTTACGTCATGATCGACTAGCAATTTACTGATCACCTGTTCATACTAAATGATTATTGTAAACTTTAACAAATTTATATGCCACAAACTACGAAACACAAATCAGAAAGGAAAATAAAATTCTTCTTCTTTTTATCTTTCTCTTCTCATCAGGAAAGTCCAGCAATAGGACATTATCATGCAATCAAATGCACAGACAAAGCATTATAAGCAAGGCAAATTGTGGCACGAAATTTCCACAAGTTCACAGCTTTAATATGGAAAAATGATAGGCATCTCAATTGATTGTAATGCAACAAAATTAGCGCAAAATTAGCGGAAACTATCAGTTTGAAACAACTCATCGTTCACCGTAAAGACCTTAGAAACCCTATAAGTACATGTGATTGGCCATCTCAAACACACAAGTGACCCAAGACTTGCACTTTACTAATCTGCATAGGAATTATGCCCTAGATACCTCTCTTAATCACTAATACATGATCAGCTCCAATTAAACGTTCTCAACAACAGCGAAGCGCAAATGGCGCATGTAAACACAGACCCCATCCATTCTATAAAGGCGATTTCGGCAAAACGAAGCTACATTAAGTAAAGATCCGATTTTGATATATAAATTGGTAGTAGAAAAGGCAAAATCGTAGACGGTAATTTGTACTCTAGTTCGCAGATGTAAAACCAGTATCATTATGTTTCCAAACCAGTAAATTCTATTTAGCTTAATTTTCGACTCGAAGCCTTTATGATAATCATTATGCCCAATCCATCATATTTCCAACATACACAAAGTAACACAAATTACATTCTCACATGTAAACAAATGTAAGAAACTTGCTTATACCGACTAATTCCATTAACCCAAAGTAAACAGTAATGAAACAGAATCATACAACTCTAGAGAGAGAACATGAATCACAAGAGATGGAGATAGAGAGAGAGAGAGAGAGACCTGTGATCCTCTTCGAGAAGGAGTCCCACCAATCACCACTCTCCGGCCCCGACGACATCGGCGGGGCATCGGCCGCGGCGGAGGCGAAGGCGCTTCTCCTCTCGGGCTTCTTCTCCGCCCTCTTCCTCTTCTTGGAGCCTCTGACGGGCCCCATGATCGCAGCTCCCACCACCAACAACAACAGGAAGAAGCAAATGACCCGATTCAGAGCTCAAAGAGAGGAGAGATCGAAGAACACGACCCGGGAACGACAAGGCAAGGAGGAGGACCACGAGACCCAAAAGTCCCCTGCTTGGATTAGCATGTGTGAGGAGATGGTGTGTGGTGGGAAGAGGCATGCAAGAGTATGCTACCTGGGTAGAGAGAGAAACAAGAGAGAGAGAGAGGGAGGGGATGGGTTGGTAGAGAGAGAATGTTGTAGTGAGGAGGAGAGAGAGAGGGGGAGAGAGAGAGAGAGAGAATGCTTGTAGTATTATGATGAGCATGCAAGGAGGTGTTTTTTCATGGATGGATTGTGGATTTGAGATGGCTACAAAGGGAGGAGAGATGCAGCAAGAGAAGAGAGAGAGAGTGTTTGTTGTGTGTGTGTGTGTGTGTGTGTGTGTGTGTCTTTTAGGGGCAATTTAGCAAATAAAACGGAGTTTTGTGTATAATGGGAGACTTAACTGTTTGGCCCTGCTGCACAGTACAGCATTAGTTCACAAAATTTCATAAAAATTTAGTCTAATTATCAATATTATTAAAACTAATTATAAAATACTTGAAATTTTATATTGGCCAACTATCATACCACTGGACCACAGCGATTATAAGGACAGAGATTCGAATCTCAGTGTGTGTTAAAATTTGAGATTTGAGCCCTAACTTTATATTCAGCATACATTAAGGTTTAAGAAAGAGTTAAGGAATAATAGGATTAAGAACAACTTCAATATAAAAAAATAATTATTAAATAAAGTCAAATAGGTATTTAAAAGAGAGAAAGTCTTTTCTATCACAGTCATTTTATATGAGATTTAAAACATCTAATCAAATATCTTTATATTTGCGTAAAAGTGCACAAAAACGAAAACACCGTCTCAACGTATAATAAGCATAATGGCCCTATTTGGACTCCCTTTTATCTCATTTTGCACAATATCATTGTTTTGGGATAAGTCCTAAGTGGCGTACCTGCTATAACAAAACTTTTTTTTGTAAATTAAAAGAATTTGCATTCTACTTTGGTTTATATCATGGCATAGTTGGGTTACTGAGCAGAGAAGATTTATCTAAAACACCTTCATGATGATATGACAATAAGTAGATCAATGTCTCTATTTATGGATTTGTATATAATTTTCTCTATTTTCTTGATGCTTTCTTAAAGTTCTAAGTTTTATAAGAGTATATAGATATGATCTATCTAAGGTGACAACATATATTTTCCTTTTTGGTAATTTATGCCCTAAGTTGGTAATTTTCAGAGAATTGACCCTTAATGATTCCTATATGTAGACTTGAGGAATGTGGAAGGTGAGATAAAGTTGAACTAGTCCTCGGGTTGAACAACGGGTCAGAATGTATCAGTTTTGGATTATTAGTAGATTATTTTGCGCTCGAAGTTTCATCAGAATCAATTAAGTTCACCAAGTTTGAATTGAATTTAATTTCGTCTTAAAATCTCCAATTTCGCCAATTTAGCCTCACATGTTTTAGTCCTAATATTAATTTGGAAAAAGTACGTCGGGCTTTTCCGAACTTTAGTACGATTACACTTTATCATGTAAAAATTAAAAATGCTAAGAAAATTTACATAAGCACAGGAACTACACTGACAAAATCAAAATATGAGAATTTCAGCATTAAATATGCAATTAATCCTTCTAATGTTTACATGGTTATCACATGGGTGACATTGAGTGTTTTCAACGTAGTTGCTGTAGGCCACAAATCAACTTTTGATGCCATTTAATGTTAGAGATGTAAATACACTCAATGGATCAACTAGCAATCTGAATCTGACCCAAAGCATTGGGTCAGAACCCTAATAAGAGATTCTAAGCTTATCAATTTCATTGGATTTTAAATTTGATTTAATTTTTGCATTTATTTGTCCAAAAGCTCAACCATGTTAGATTTGTATCCATGACCAGCACCAGCCCACTGGGCCTCATTTCGACCGGAGTTTTGGACCCACAATTGGGTTGTTGGACTCGAGTTGGGCCTTCATGTATACGCCTTAAAAATTTTCATTACTGGCTCAGTTTAGCCTTACTGTACATTCCAAGGTTCTGTTTGTCTCCTTTATGGAGAGTGTAGTATTATTTGATGCAATTTTTTTTTTTTAAAGTTATTAAAAAAAGTGTTACGGCTCTGCTCCAGTTCTGCGTAAGAAAATGTATGTAGATAAAGGAGTTATATGAGAAACTATCTAACATGTGCGTTAAAAACAGGTAAAGGTGCGGAAACTATAGGCAACTTAAAACAGCAAAAAGATAAAAAGAAAAAAAAAGAAAAAATATTTGTACCATCACAGTATCGTATAAGGATTAAGGAACTCATCTTAAGTTTTTTAAATTTCTCATCTTACGAGGGGTTTTCCGTAAAGTTACAAATCAAACCAACTTGACCATGCATGTCACGTGCGAGCAGCTGGTAATCATCTTGGGCGGCTGTTTCGAAGTAGTTCAGCAACGGGGATTTAATGCAGGAGGGGGAATTAAAGTCATGGTCCATCCACTGTACAAGCAGATATACGAACGAAGAGTTAGCTGCCACGTGTCCCGATATTTCCATATCAGCCTATCAACTGCTCTTAAATCTGGTCCATGGTTGATGTGGTGGACCAGATTTAAGAGTACAATTGGGCCCAATTATGGGCCCGGCCCAACACATATGGTTGTCATGGTTTTGGGCTTTTCTCTCTGCTGCTGATGTGGAAAAAATAAAAATACTGATAATGGACATTAAGAATTAAAAATAATCCTCGTAACTGCACTTTCAATTCACCAGACGAATTAACTTAAAGAAAAGGCTACGACTTCTCCTTAAACTCGGATATTTTTTTGGGCTGGGGTCCGCCTAAGTCAATTTTCACTTGCTCGGACACATTTTCATATTATTTTAGTCTCAATTCAGATTCAAAATAAATACTACTGGATATTTCCTGGATGAAATAAGTAGAAAATGAGATTAGTTGGCTCGGGGTCGAGCCGGGTATATTATGCCCAAATAGACTCATTTAGAATTAACATATAAACAGTATACAAATTAGATAGAGCAAGAACGTTACTGTTAAGAAATGCTTTCTCAGTGAAGGATGGAATTGGAGGAAAATATTAAGGGGGATTGATTCAGTAAATCTGGTTAGTGACACGGTGGTACATGATGTAAAGCTTAAGCTTGTGGAGGTAAGAACCGCAAACAAACCAGATGAGATCTTATGGTGATGGACTGAGGGGCACAAGTTCTCGGTCAAATCCATACATAGAATGCTCAGCGATGGGGTATCATAAATGCTTTATCACCTAAGATCGGGGGGCTGAAAATTTTGCTGAAAGTGAAGCCCTTTTTATGGCTAGTATTTAAGAAAAGAACCGCCACAGTAGACAATCTACTTAAGGGGGGGTTGAATGTGGGGCGAGGTCTGTGTGCTCCGTGCCGACACTTGTGAGACAATTGACCATCTATTTGTCGGATGTGTATATAGCAAATTTTACCGGCCTCGATATTTGAGGGGCCACTAGAACTCGCGGATCTTGATGAAGTGCGGATTCTTTGGAAGAAACTGGTACAGAGAGAAAACTCTCTAACCCATGGATTGAACGTGTGCACGCTGGCGACAATCTGGTAGACAATCTGGCTGGAAAGGAACAATATAATTTTTAAAAATCTTTGCTCAGACCCTGTGGCGGTCATTGGGAGAATCAAGAACCTTGCGAGATCTTAGAAAATATTTTGCTGACCTTTAGTTTTTTCTATTTTTATTTTTAGAGGCCTAGTTGCCTCGTATCTGTAGCCAAGTTTATTATTTTTCAATGAGTAAAACGGGCAGCGTGCTAACTTATTCTTTAAAAAACTAAAGCGACATAACTTGGCGGTCCACGGGTGACGTGGCAGTTAGTCCTGGTTCACGTAAAAGTTTCTCTTTAACTACGCTCACCATACACGTCATTCTCCCGAGGTCAATAACTAGAAGCTTAGAGGTCAACAACGTAACGAACTGGATAGAGTCTATCCATATTTCTATATTTACGTGCGGCGCCGCGTGGGGAAAAAAAATCCCGTGCGCGGCACAGAACAAGCCACCCAAACGCCGCTTACGAACCTACCACGCGAATCTCCACGTAAATCCAACGGCCCTCTCGCATCCCACGCGTGCGACTCGCGACCGTTTCCCTGTGTCCGCGTTTCCTCTAGTGCTAAGCAATGAGTCATCCTCCGAAGGCCACGCGAAGCTTCACTATGAAACCGAAGAAGATGCATCAAATACCAACCAAGTTTCGTGTGGGCCCCACTGAATTATTTCTTACGTGTCACTCTCTGATTGGGCTTCGCCGTTTACTTCTTCTCCAAGTCGAGCTTGTTCGATACCTATAAAAGGGGAACATATGCACAGAGTGTGACACATATATACACTGCAAGATATTGAGCTCTAATGAAGCCTCATAACTACTTCAAAATAGAATTCGAAGAAGAAGAAGAGAAGAAGCATAAATATATGGATACAGTAAAAACGGCGAATCTCCTACTCTCGCTTTCATTCGGGTCGCATGCGATCGGAAAGCCGCGCAATAAGATCACAAAGAGATCCAGCGCTGCCGCCGCCGCCGACGGCGTCTTCGAGTGCAAGACCTGCAGCCGCCGCTTCGCGACGTTCCAGGCCCTCGGCGGCCACCGCACGAGCCACAACCGCGCTCGGTCCCGAGCCGACGGTTTGAGCCTGAGCCCGCGAGGCGCGTCCAAGGCGAGGGTCCACGCGTGCGGGATTTGCGGCGCCGGGTTCGCGATGGGGCAGGCGCTCGGCGGGCACATGCGCCGCCACCGCGCGGCCGAAGTCGCGGATTTTGTCGAAAAAAATAATACTATGGAGAAGGTTGCGAACTTGAATGAGAGTCCCTTAGAGGATGGTTATAGTGGGGGCTCCGAATATCGCTTGTTGGAGTTGTTCGTGTAGTAGAATAATTAGCTAGTGCTTTAGTTTCTGCATATATGAAACATATATAGAGATTTGTTGATTCTTTCTTCGTTATATGTGAACATATTTGAGCTTTTTAGTATTGATATATTATATGTAAATATTGATCTCATTATAGATGTTGATTAATAGTTATGAGCTTTTTTTAATATTGGTATATATATATATATATATATATATATATATATATGTGAACATATTTGAGTATAGTAATTAAAGCCAGCCTCTACGCATTGGCGTTACAGTAATCAGATTCGATAAATCTATTTAAATTAACTCTATTAAGTAGTAATATCAGCTATGTAATTACAGTTGATTCATAGCAAGCAAATTAACGTTGAACTCAATCTTGAGAATTGGCTTTTGCAGCAATGCTGACTGGCCTGGCAATGGACTAATCTGCTTTAATTACTTTAGATAGTGCTCTTAACTGCTCTGATAAGTGATAACTACTAAAATTTTACAATGAGAAACATTTGACAAAGTGTATTCTAAGTCCGTTAAACTTAACACTATTATCATAATTTGCACAAACTATATGTGAATTTCAGGCGCTTATATTTAACCAGCCACGTATGCAGTGCTATCACTGAATCTGGTCAATTATGTTATGTGAATGAAGAATATTTGGTGATTTGTACGTATTAGTGCATGTACATCACTTAAACACGCGTCTAGGTAACTAGTGGCCTCCAACGGCTTTTTCCTAGTCGACAGCTATGTGGATGATTCCTTAATTTCTAAGTCTTAAGCTCAAATTTAAGACCATATGAAAAGTCGGTCCCTTACAATTAATTTTTTTAAAAAAACTTTCGGAAAATCTTGCTGCTTAAGTTATTCACATCTTCAGAAATTTGTATGATTCTTATAATTAATCTCTCTCTCTCTCTCTCTCTCTCTATATATATATATAGACTAAGAATTTGTATATCATGTCTAATAATTTAAAGGATAAATTGCATGTTTGGTCCTCAAACTATGAGACAAATGACGCTTAGCCCTAAATTAATTTATCACTTGAACTTTTAGAAATGTTGTTATCAAGTCTTACAATATAATTTAGTTGACTAAATATTGACACATTGCTTATATAAAGATGATGTAGCATTATAACTAATTGGTGCATCATCAAATAATATAACACTGCTAAATCATTTCTCCGTTAGCCGTACATCAATAGTCAGTCAATTAAATTGGATTCTAAACATATAATTTACTCTAATTTAAATTTAGGTATCAGAATCTCTCTTTTGCTACCGCAAGCAAATTTCAAATTTAGGAATTCGAATATCAACCATCAAGCTCTTTAATTTGCCGCTTGCGTTAGGAATGTACGGTTAATATCAAAATATCTATGCTTGAAAAATTGTGGGGTGGTTCTTGGGTGAAGGTGTGGACCCGGTTCACCGAATAAAAACCCTCGTCGGCAATCGCGGCGCGAACCGCGTAACGCAATATTTCTGCGGTGTGAAAACGCTGAACCCGCGGAAAAAGACTACGAAGCAAATTAACCCACCCACACGTTTGGAACGTTCTTGTGGGCTCACATTACACCTACGTTAAATGTCTCGTCCTAATTAGACAAATTCTCCAACTTCCTCCCTAAGCCCGGTCTACAAACGGCGTGGCACGTCCTAATTGGTCGAGTTCCCTTGCTTCCTCCCCACGCCGGGTCCATACGTGACGTGAACGTGACTACAACATGCATGCAGCTACTAAGAACTGAGGAACCAAGTACAAACGTGTGTATATATATGTATATGTATATGTATATGTATATGTATATGTATATGTATATATGTATATGTATATGTATATGTATATGTATATATATATATATATAGAGCAGGATATACTGTGCTATTAAGAGCACAGCAGTCCCTGTGCTCTTAAGTTTCTAACCACCAAAAGAAAGACAAGAAAAATTGAGAAGCAATTGGGTATCTCAATTTCTCCTCTTCTTAAATTTTTTTCTAATATCTCTTCTCTTTTTCATTCTAATCATTCATCAAACTTAGGAGTATAGGGACTGTTGTACTTTTAATAGCACAGTAGTCCTGCTCTATATATATATATATATCAACCCTTTCTTTTTAGTAATAATAATAATATGTTTTGAGCTCGATTTGAAGCAACCAGAGGAGAAAAGGAAGAGAAAAGAGCAGTTTGAAACAAACATTTGTGAATATCGCTTGCTCGAGCAGTTTCTATATATAGGAGATTTGATGCGATGCAAAATCTTTTATAATTAATTAGATTTGTTGTTTTGATTCTTCTCTGTGTAAATTCGAAACTTTTGAATTTGTTTTGTCGCTTTAGTTTCTAAAAGTTTGACGTGATAAAACATGAACTCAAGGAATAGATATAGAAACCGTGAACTATGGCTTAAAATTAGCTTTACTATCGCGTCATTTCTATATATAAAAAAAGCAATTAATAGGATAGAAAATGGTGTAGAGAAAAATCTCAGAACAGGGTGCAAGAATATAAAAACAATTACCAAAAACATGTTAATTTGATGATGGATGTATAGCTATTAAAATCAACAAATTAAGGAATATATATATACACAGCATGAAATCGATTACTCTCGCCGATCTTCTTTTCGCGTTCCTTTTCAATTTCTTAAATATCATGAACACATCAACTGATTTAGCATATGAAATCTCAGATGATAATATTTCAGACAACATTGTAAAACTGCGAAAAAACATGAACTTATAGAATCTCACTAAAATTCAATTATGCACGGCTAAAAGAAGCATGCATCTGCTTCATACAAACAGTTAACTCATCCAACATTTCCAATCTAGTTAGTATTCGGTCTTGCGCTTTCACTCTCGAATAGCTCAATTTTCTTTATTGTTTCGCCTTTGCCTGTCATTGAAAATCTTTTAGCTACCTAGTGAATCTCTTGCTGACATTTGCGCTGCGCGCGATGGGAATGTACCCTTCTTTCGTCGTCCTCGGCTTTCGCGGCATGCATCCAGCATCTGCACCCTCAGTTCCTTTAAATGACTCAAATTTCACCCCACTGCTATGCAGAATTTTGTGAAGAAGGGGTCAGTTTGATTAACTTAAACAACAAAAACAGAAAAAGAATAGTTTTCGAGTACTCCATCATCTTATTCATGTAATTTTTGTTTCTCATTTCTAATCTCATCTTCTTCAAGTGTGTTGCTTTGAGAACAAACACACTGCAGATTCATCAAAAGTTAATTAAACGGCGAAACAAATGCCGAAAGAAACAAAGAGAGAACTCGAAGTTTACCTATCAACATTGCAAGAAGATGATCTCTTCAACAGTGAGAGTTCTCCTGCACCATTTTCTCCGACGCTCTTCGCCTCGATCGAGCTCCCACCGTAGTACTCTACAGAAGAAGCAGGAATGCTATTTACTGCTTCTTTCACCGACACCGAGCTGCAGGGGATCAGATTCATCAGGACCGTCGAAGCCCTGAACCTGCCGCTCAAGCAACCGCCTGCCGTCCGATCCCCGTCGACCCGTGCGGTCGACGAGGCCGTTTTGACGGGCGGCGGAAGCGTCTCCGGGCTCGACGACAAGCACGGCGGCGGCGAGATCTCCTCCTTCCGGAGCTCCGCTCGACAGTCAGAGTAGTCAGCAATGCAATCCTCTCGCGCTCTCCGCGGCAGTCTCTCCTCCGTCTGCGTCGATGCGTCGGCCGATCCGACGGCCGTCTCCGCGGTTAGCTCGCGAGAGTTCGACACTGTCTTGGTTTTTCGTGAATTGTGGAAGCCGAGATCGCCGCTGATGGATTTGGATGCGCCGAGAGGCTTCTCCGAGCTGGACGAAGAGGAAGCGGTCGCGGTGACCGAAGACGAGGCGGCGGCGGCGGGGACGAGCTCCGTCCCCTTGAGTACGTACTCGTTGCCGTGGATCGGAGGGATCAAATCGTCGTCGGAGAGGTCGTGCCACACATATCCGTTCTTGTAGGCACTGAATCAAACAGTTGGAGATCATCAACGAAGCAAGAGAGGTAACAGCTTCATGTATATAGATCTTCTCAAATATTTTTCTATTTTGACATGCCTCCTCAACTTCGATCTTTTTTTTAAATTTAATTAACATTTTCTATAGATATCGTTTTTAAATTGAGTTTTTAAAAAAAATTGAAGGATCCATTCCAAAATGCCAAATAGTTAATACTTTAAAGAGTATTGATTTTTATTAATTAATCAATCAATCAGTTAATTAAGCAATTAATTAATTAATGTTACCGTTTAGAAGACCAGGAGTACATTGCCCCCAACCCCTGTCCTCTGAGAACGTTGAGTCGGTTGATAAAATCTGAGGAGAGAAATGTAGTTAATTAAGGAATTAGTGACAAAAAAAATTAATAGCTAAAATTAAAAAAAATGGAATGTTTTTTTTTTTTGGTTCCAAATTTGGTGATTAATGTTTAATACCTCTGAGAAAGAGACCTTCGTCGGAGGAGAAGGTGACTTCCATGTAGTGGGGATGCTCCAAGTGGTTGTTCCTTGAGAGGTAATAGACGACGGCCGCTGCCGCCGCGGCTTTTTTCTTATCCGATGATCTCCGCGGCGGCTTCGGCTCGATCCACACCTTCGCCCTCTCCGGGCTCGTCTCCGCCCGCTCTCTCCGATCGCTGGGGAGCTCCGTGCTTCCTCGAGAAGCAGAAGCAGAAGCCATGGAGAGAGAGAGAGAGAGAGAGAGAGAGAGAGCAGGTTGTTAGTAGAAGAAGAATGAGTGAAATTAAGGGTTGGGGGAACATTCAAATGGGGAGGGGGCGGGACAAAGGGAAACTATTGCATGAACCCGGTGCGCCGTGCTCAGTACTTGTGAAATCTTATCGTAAAGATTTAGAACTTCATATTTAGTACCGACCATCCCTAGCGTAAGCGGCAAAGAGCTTGATAGTTGGTACATGAGATCTCAAGTTTGAAGCCTATATTTCATATTTTCAGCTAAATTTATTTCTACAAGAAATAAACGAAGCGGGTAGTCTGCTATCTTTCTCTCTAAAAAAAAGGAACTTCATATTTAGTTTATTTGATGTGTTGTCTGATATTCGAAAGATATATGTACCAGAAAAGTGTAAATTTTAAACATCATTTCTCATCCGACAAACAACTTTTCTTTTCATGTCGTTAATTTTCAAAACAATTTAATACCTGAGTGATACTCTTCTAAGATCCATATTTTCTTGTACGCATGTTCTTTAGATATAACAGTTTACATTTATCATATACTTTTTTCTTTTTTTTTGTGTATAGAACTTAGAGGTTGATCTCCTATAGACTTACCCAGAGTTCCCACTAGACAGGTGCCTTACTATTGGGATATTGATATTTTAACACTTTTAACTTATTTTAAGACACTTATTATCAAACATTGAGTGTGGTTTATGAATAATCATGGGTACACCTGGTGTTTTTATAACTTTCTATTATTCCGATAAAATAAAAAAAAGTAAAGTAAAAAAGGGTGAGAACGGAATGGATCAAATGATAGTGTTGCAGGGAACATGATATTTTTGTATGACTTTATCTCATCCTTAATACTTTTTAACTACTACTAACTCCAACGGTCGAGTAAGTTTGAGTTTGACTGAGGATAAAGAAGCGGAGGAGAAAAAGAGCGGGCGACATTTTCAAACAAATTATGCTTGTTTGGTAAAGTGGATTAGAGATGGAGTTGTACCTCACAACATTAGTTTGATTTTGGACATCAGTGTCAGTTCCTCGTTGTAAGAGCCCAAAAGTCAAAATGTACAGAAACCCAACTGCTCTAAAATTAGTACACCACACAGTATTGATCTCGAATGTCTAATAAAAAATTACTGATATGCTGGCATGCACGTAGAATGTACAATAGCTAAGCCAACATATCAAATGTCGTTAGAAAAGCATTAATCATATCGACAGCAGTGTCCATTTAGGGATAAGTTGGTGCGTCGTAACCAAATTTAATGAGTAGAAAGAGTAACGTTTCGAGCATTTAAACTAATATTATAGAGTATTGATAATAAATCAGCACTATGCACGTGACAAATATTAGCTAATTAGTGTTTGACTTTATCTCGTAACAAGTGTTTTAGTCGAAGTAAATAAAATGAAATAAAACACTAAACTAATCACTTGTTGATGTACGTAGACGGACAGACGAATACGTAACATTACGGGGTACCTTCTGAGGTGCATGTAGCAATTACTCAGCAACATAATGGGGACTGTGATTGTCATGGATTCGTTTGACTTGTATAGTATCCTACTATTTTTATCATAAGTGATTCTCTCGCACCCAGATTGAAAGAACCTTGCTCCAGATCCGGATCTGCACAAAATCCACTGAAGCAATTCCACTGATTCTACTGTTGAAGTGAAACACCACAATATACAAATGTAATCCTTTCTTTTTTTTTCTTTTGTCCTAACAAATGTAAGCTTTGAACCATAGTTATTGGTTTTTGAACTAGTTAAAAACACTTATTTGTTATTTCGATTTCACATAATAACCAATCTCCCTACGTCTTATTTACTAAGCAAATGATTGGTGTTCTTTTGTCGCAGAGAAGTTGTTACACAGATGCTGCTGTGAATATTTTAGATTCGGTCTGAAACTTATGATGAGGACCACGCGGAAATCATTCCATTTAATTCAAAATCGCCTCATTCAAGCCATTAAATATCAAGAGGAGTTAGGTGTTTGAAAGTCGCCATATGTAAGCCTTTGAATCTTTAATTTTGAAGCACTTTAAAAAAAGATTTGTAAAGAGTAAAGAGGGGAGGGGACAAGGAATCAGATGAGCATATAATGACAATGCTATTTATCAATAAAGGATTTGTAAATTCAAATGGTGCAAAAGATAACGATCTGAATCAATGAGAAACAACGATCTGAATCAATGAGAAACCTACTCCCATGATGCTTTAAATAAGTAGTTGCTGGACCTCATAAATGACTCTTCATATTACCATCAATAGTCCAAATAAGTCATTCCACCTATGCTTGATTTAAATTTACAAATTGAAATTTGACACCTCTAGAGTTAATTTGAAAATGTGATTTTCATGTAAAGCTGTTTGAGTAAAACATTAAGGCTCCTTCGCGATTAGGGGAAGAATGCGTTAGTCATGATTAGAAAGTGCGATGAAAAAAATATTTCAGTCACTTCTGTTAAAAATTTAGCATTTTGTGGATCGCAATGATTCAGTTATGATATACTTTTCGTAATTCTATCAAAAAATAAAAAAAGTATATTTATGTATGTTTACTCTTCAACTTCTTTAGGTTCAACAGAGAAAGGTATTTCTCAATACGAAACGGGCCTAAGACGGATCGTGGGACTTATTTTACGTATGTAACTATACATTATGAGCAGTAGTAAGTATTACCATATCTCAACTCATTTTATGAAATTTTACATTTTGATTCAAAAATTTCAAACCAATTTGAGATAGTGGTGAAGCATTAAGTGAGATTTTCTTTTTTGAGTAAAAACATTAAGGGGGCGTTTGGATTGACGAATCACTAGATCCAACGTAACTCAAGTGTAGTAGTGTTCGAGTTTTTCTGAAGTGTAGTTATTTTTTCGTTGTTTGTTTTGATATAACTCATACATCCTGAAAATTAAATTTAATCATTCTTTTTTGTTTGTTTTGGTGTAACTTGATACTAGTGTAATTATATTTTTTGAGTTCTGTTGTTTGTTTTGATGTAAGTAAATAAATCTCGTTACCTCTTAAATGTAGTGATAAACTTACTCCCACAAAATCCAACATATTAAATAATTAAATTCTCTATTATTATTTAAAGATAATAATCCTAACCCATTGTAAAGGAGGTAATTCTAATCCATTGTAAAGAAAGTAGAGTTTAGATTTTAATATTTAATTAATTTTTGAAAGAAGGTTGAGTTTGGTGGAACTTGAGTTCTGCACTCTAGAGGGAAAAGTCAAGAGTAGAGAAAGTGGAGGTCTAATATAACTTAAGTTACATTATTTTTTTGACTTATACCAAAATAAATAACGAAAGTAATGAAACTTGAGTTTCACTCTTCCACTTATTCCAAACCAAATGACCCATAAGTGAGAAATAATATAATTTTTTATGAAGAGATTAATTGAGACAGGCCAAAAATGCAGATTTTTTTTTTTTTTTTTTTTTTGGGTTACTTCCCATCTCTTTTATCTGTCACTGTCATTTCAAATGAGAAATACAATAGCATAATAATCGGCCGCGTTGCCTCAATCCATGTAGCTAATTTATCTGCTAAATGAATGAAGCGGATAGCGTGCTATCTTTTTCTCAAAAAAAAAATAGCATAATAATCGTGCAAAAGTCAGGGGGAAAAAAAAAAAACAGAAAAAAGCCAATGAAACCACACCGAAAACAATCTTCTTCTTAGTGAGCTCGACTCAAGATTACGTGATCCGGCTCGAGTTCGACTCGATTACATAACAAACTCGAGCTCGAGCCCATAATTTGCGATTCTGCTTAATAGTCCCACATCGACCACCAAACACCAATACAGAGTGAGCACACTATAAATAGAGGACACCCCACGACGCTTAGACTCATACCTTTCTCGGCCTTTTGGCTAAGATCAAGTGTAGTATCTGTTCTTATCAGTTTAATATCTGATACGTGGGCCATGTGCCCACCTCGATATTAAATTAATTTTTCATTGGGGGAGGGCCCATCCACAGTAGCTTGCTACTGGGGCCCTCGCGCGTCGCCCTCGCGTTGCACTACTGCGTGGGCCCGGCGCACCCCTACCAAAACTTAAACCACAAATCATTGGATGTTGTGTAGGACCTTAAATGGCCCAATGGGCTGGTTCTCCTGAATAATGAGGGCTTGTAATCTAATTTTACATGTAAACCCTAGCTTTTATTGAATTTACAGGAAATTTCCGAAGTTAGGGTGTGTTTGTTTCACCGTATGAGAGGAGGGGTGAAGTGGTTTTTAATTTACTTTTGTTGTTCGGTTCAAAATAACTATTTCTTTCGTTTTTTAATTTACTTTTGTTGTTTGGTTCAAAATAACTTTTTCTTTCGTTGAAACTGTAGTTTTTTTAAAAGGATAATCGCTTATATACCCTTCAAAAACTTCAAAAATATTTTATTTGTCCCTACTTTTTTTTTCTTTCTAATATACCTCTCATATGTTCCTCCCTCCGTTATTCAAAAATATACTTACAGTTACCACCCGTTAAGTTAACTTAGATTAAACGTGAATTAAATATCTATCAGAGTTAAAAAATTAAAATACCTTTTTTGTCCTTAACTTAAGTGCAAATAAGAAATGTTGATAATGGTAGAAGGATATATTTGAAAAAATCAAAAATCAAAATACTTCTTGTGCCCTTAATATAAGGGCAAATAAGAAAAGTCGGTGATGATAGAAGGGTATACTTGAAAGGGCAAAATAGTAATTTCACAGAGATAACAACTATTGCTAACCGAGTTCACTAACAGAATTTAACTCTAGAGGTATATTTGAAATAGGTAGGAACGTAAAAATGATATTTTTATTATTACCCTTCTAAGAGAGGTAAATTAGAAAGTCGAAAACTTTTCAAAGGTATATAAGCAATTTCCCCTTTTTTAAAATATCGTAATTGACTTTAGTCTACCTCAAGCTAAAGTCAATTACAAAAAAATAATATATTTTAATCTATTTATTGTACCTTCAATTTTTACATCATTATTTATTTTATATCGTACAAAAAAATACAATTACAGAGATTTTAATTCCACAATTATATAAACAAATAAGGAGCGAAATAATTTTTACGAAAATTCTACTTCACCCAGAATCTGAAGTGGTCGTTTTTGACGAAAACGAGTTCCCCCCTCTCCACTTTCACCCCACTTCCACCCAAACAAACATGCCCCAAAAGTCTATTTCAATATGAACTACACCTTTAGTGAAAACAACGAGGCTGAGGCGGGGTTTTAATTGGATTATTTTTGGGGTTAAATTTGTAGAGAATAACTGTAGGTTTTGTCCAATTGAAATTTAATTAACAGAAAAGCCACTAGCTTTTGTCTAATTTGTAGGAAAACCCTTGCCAATACTTTTAAGCCCATATTATTTTCCCTGTTGGGCCTTTATGGGCTAATCGGCTACCATTGGGCTTGGGACCTTTGGGCTCTATTTAGGTATTGACTAAATTTAGTTTAGGATTTAGTTTTAGTTAAATTATTTTTGGGTTGAATTTAGTCAATTTACAGAAAAACCATTAACTTTTGTTTAAATTAGTTTACTGTTACAATTATAACCCTCCATTTTTTTTGAGGGGTGAAAATGTATAAGATTTACTTAGACTTGTATATATTATTATCTCAATACCTAATGTTAAAAAATTTCGATTATGCTATCCAATCTTTTAATTAGACTCTTCTATTATGGAATTTGGAAGTAAGGCTCATTTAATTTGAAAACTAATAACATGAATAGCACATAACATCCAAAGGAAACGTGATTTCTAAAGTAAAAGAATCATCAAATGACACAATTTAAATGAATCAAAAAGTTAAATGGTAAAATTAAAACTTCTAAAAATTAGACTTTATATCTTTGTTTTTTTTGTTGTTGAGAAAAAGGTAGTATGCTACCCTCTTCATTCATAGGGGAGGTAAATTAGGCTACAGGGGTGAGGCATCCAAGGCTTCGAGAAAGAGTGAAAAAAAAAAAAAAACTACGAGTTGTGGTGGAGCTAATTTGCCGGTAGAAGAAGTTTCTAAAACTTCGTCAGTGACTTCAACTTGTGGGCAGCTAGCAGGGAATCCGGCTGAACATTTCGAAAGATCGTCTCATTTCTGGCCTCCCAAATGACCCACCAGCAGATTACTAGAACTGATAGTCTGCTGCTCATTAACTGTGATTTTTTCTTGCTCGTCCACCTGTCCCACTTTATATCTTTGTTAGGTAAGTGTAATATTCTACATCCTACATAGAGTAGGGATGTACAAATAGCAATTTTTTTCTTCAGGTTTCGTTTTTTTCATGTGACACTCTTTTAACGTCTCCACTTATTTCTTCTACTATGTCCACAAAAGTATGGCCATGCGATGCACGTGCGACGCCACGTTCTCGCCACGTGCACTGCTCGTGTTTGCTTAGGTTTTACACGAGTGGAGTGCCAAAGCCTAAGCTGAGGTGGAAATACAATGGAATGTGATCCATGCGCCCAAAATGTAGTAACACATAACACCATAAAAAAAACACTTATTATAAGGAAAAATATAGTAACACATAACACCATAAAAAAAGCTTATTATAAGAAACCCTTTCTTTTTACCACACTTAAGGTAAGCGCCTCCAAACAGCTCTACTATTACTATATAGTAAATACAGATGCTTAAAAAAATGCCGTCATATGATCTATTCAATTTGGTTGGACTGTAACATTAATCATGTGATGTTGAATTTCATGCACATGGAGTTTTCTGATTTATTATTATATAAAAAATACTATATGTATAACTATACATAAGCATAAATCTTACATTCTTTCAATCTTATAATTCACAAAAAAAAAAAAAAATCAAATAAAAACTTAACAAATAATAATAATAAGGGTTTTTTTGCATTTAACCCCTTAACAAAAAAAAATTCTGCAAATAGCCCCATAAAATTTTAATTTACAAAATTGGCCATATCTCTGCCACGTGAGCGCCACGTAAGCGCCAAGAAAAATTTAAGTTGAACACGGTTAGTCATTCACCGTGTTCAAACACGGTGAATGATTCACTGTGTTCCCCTTCTATCCCTAGATTGCCGTGAATGTGTGGTGATGAGGATGATGGAGGAGGAGGAGGAGGAGGAGGGAGGGGAGGGGAGGAGGAGGGAGGAGGAGAGGGGATGCGGCGGAGGAGGGAGGGAAGGAGGAGAGGGGATGCGGTGGCGGCGGGCGACGGCGGAGAGCTCGAGGAGGGAATCGAGAGAGAAATAGGCCGGAAAGCTCGGGGGAGAGAGAGGAAGAGAGATCGTGCGGGGCATTGAACACGGGGAATCATTCACCGTGTTTGAACACGGTGAATCATTCACCGTGTTCAACCTAAATATTCATTCCAACATGGCGCTTATGTGGCGCTTGCGTGGCGGGTATAGGGTCAATTTTGCAATTATAAATTTGGTGGGGCTATTTGTGAAAAAAAAAATTTGAAGGGGCCAAATGCAAAAAAAACCCTAATAATAATAAAACTAGAGAAAGAAAATGAATTTTTGGATTATTTTAGTGTGTACGTTACACCTTAGTCTGCATTATGTGCCCAGTGGAATAGCTAATATTTTATTTTTCCATTTTTATAGGATAAACCTATATGTACGGAGTCTACGGACTAAAGACCATCTTAGTTAAGGCCAACTGTTCTTCTGTTCATTATTTTGTCATGTCACGATAAGAGATTCCCTCGACTATTTCATCATTAGATATATTATTATTATTATTATTTAAAATAAAAATAAGTTTTTTTTATAAAAAATCTACTAATTTTAAGCTTTTGCAAAATTGGGTCGTTTTTTTTTATTTTGTAGATTCGGTCTGAATTTTCAGTAAACTGATCAAAATATCCCTATTACTTTTTCTCTCTCCTCTTTTTTTTTTTTTTTCTCTCGTTAAGAAGACAGGCGGAGGCGGAAACGGCGTGCCTCGCCTCTGCCCCTCACGCCCTCGCCTTCGCCCGCGCACCCCTCGCCCTCCTCGCCTCCGACCCGCTGAGGCCGCGTCGCGATTTTTTTTTTTTTCTTCTCTCCGACCCTCCTCCACCGCCTCCGCAGCCCACCACCGCCGTCGGCGACGAAGAGGAAGTGTTTCTCGGGGACGAGAAGCACATCGGTGAGAGGGGGGAGAAAACTTCGGCGAGGGCGGTGGCTGCAATAGAGGGCAAGGGAGAGATCGTGACAAAAAAAGAAAAGAAAAAACTTCAAATACCATCCCTGTGATTTCGCACTTTCTCACTTTAGTACCCTGTGGTTTAAAGCGTATTACTTTAGTACCCTATGATTTCGTTTTTCTCTTTTCGTTGTTCTTTTTGTTAATTTTTTTATTAAATCAGTGAGAAAGTTAAAACCACATGATATTAAAATTAATATTTGATAAACCAGATGTGGATTATTTGAAATTTTTTCTATATGATTTAACGAAAAAATTAATAAAAGAAATAAGAAAAAGAGAAAAACGAAGTACCATAGGGTACTAAAATGATACACTTTAAACCACATAGTACTTAAGTGAAAAAGTACGAAACCACAAGGATGATATTTGAAGTTTTTTCTTTGTTTTATTAAGTTTTTCATCATCTGTGCTATAAATAGTTGGTTGTATTAATTTAATTTAATTATTAACTATTACTGTTCGTAGTTCAATTGTAGAACGCATTGCTGGGTGTTTAGTTTTTCTGAAAATATTTTAAAAAATAATTTTTTGATTGAAAAAAATCTTTTTTGTTCATTCGATTTCTATGCAAATAATTATATAATTTTCTTTACAAACTTTATAAAAGAAATTTGTATTTTTCTTTTTTAAAACTTTTATCGGGAAAAACAAAACTATAAAAACAGGGTGTTTTTTCAAAAATCTATTTTTCAAAAAATAATTTTATACGCTTATTGGAAAAATCGAACACCCGCTTAACAGGCGAAAAAAAAGGCCAACACTTAACTCCGAACACTGACCGTCCCTAGCGCAAGTGGCAAAGGACTTGGTGATTGGTACCCGAGGTCCCGAGTTCGAATCCTAGTTGATTCACATTTTCAGCTAAGTTTATTTCTAAAAAAAAATAAGTTTATTTCTAAAAAGAAATAAACAAAACGGATAACGTGCTATATTTCTCTCAAAAAAAAAAAAAAAACACTTAACTCCGAACTGTCCGTCACTCTTTGAATAAAACATCAACTAATCCTTTGCATGAACTTTAAATTATCATCTGAGATGGAGCTTTTAGTTTTCATCATTTTTTCATCAAAGCGGTTTGGGATTAAAATGCTATAAGATTTGGACTTTGGAAAACATATATATACAAATATTCAGAGATTCGAAATCCACACCATTTTTGTGCTCATCAAGTCAAGCACATAAATTGGATAGAGCTGTGGATCTGTGGCCGATTTAAATTCCTTAGAAAAATCTAGTTTCGTACCAACTAATAAATGGACCCACAACGCTCACCAACCACAAACCAAATCACTCCCATCTCACTCCACAAGGGGCTTCTTTCCTAAAAATCATTTCCTGGACCTTGCCCACACTTCATCCGTAGACCGAAGAGCTCGGAAACACTGTATAGAGAAGTCGGTTGTTAACAACAAGGGTTATCTTAAAGATCGCGAGTTCGAATGCACTATTTATGCGTTTCAAGTAAGAAGGGTTTCAGATTTTTGCTCGTCGAATTATCTACAATATTTATTTTTAGAAACATGAGAACTTTAAGAAAAGATCAATTATCTGTGAAGATTATACAAGAAGAGCGAAGTTCGAATGCATAATTTGTGTTTCAAAAGAAAAGATTTGAGATCTTAGCTATTCAGGTTACCTATCGTATTTATTTTTACGAATATAAGAATTCAGAATATTATTATAAAAAATATAAATAAACTATTAAATATCACCAACAATCCATAATGGTTTTGTTATCTGAGCTATACAATCCATAATAATAATTTGTTATCTGAGCTGTATAATCCATAATGATTTGTTATCTGGGGGTGTTTATCTATAAGTCCCCCCACGACCAAAAAAAAGAAAAAAAAAAAAACATTAACATTTTCAGAATTTAGAAAAACTTTTTCACAATATCATGAGGATTCTCGGGAGTAGACAAAAATGCGGTGGACCGGATCTATGGATTCTCTCGAAACTGTGGAAAGCGCTTACGTGTCGACCAATCGGTATCCGACAAACCGCGGATGCGATCCCGACCATTAAGTGGCTCGTCGGTGGGCCCCGCCATTTGAAAGCGCCACGTGAAATCCGTTTCTCCACGGGATCCCGTAGGAATCAGGACCGTCCACGTGTTCCCTCACGATAACCGAGGCGATGCGCCACCCGCCACAAAAGGAACAAGAACCATTCGCTGCACCGTGGTCCACGATGGACCCATAGCTACTGTAAACAATTATAGAGTTAATATTCTCAAGTGTTGTCTCCTATATACACTGCAATTTAGAGAATGGACCTGATCACACATGACACAATATTTTTTGTAGAATTTAAAAATAACATAACATGACACCATATTTCAATACTAAAAAATATTTTATTATTTAATCATTTATAAATTATATTCTCAACTAATTTTAAATTTACACCACCAATATAGTTTTAAATATGAACATAATTTACAAACATGAGTTGACACGTATTCTAAATATATACAAAGCAGAAAAATTTTAATTTAAAATTTAAATTATTAACTTATGACCTATAATAGTTAATATTTTATTAAAATTATAAATTTTAATAATTATCCTTCCATAATAAATACTGATTTACAAATTTTTGCAGTTGTTTAACTCCAATGGGCAAGCTTTGAAAAACATTATATAATAATTTCTTGTCACTCAGTACCAGAGATTACACATGGCATCAAATAATTTTAAAGTTAGATCTTCGACACTCCTAAGGTTGATAACTGTGGACCGGTGTGGACCTGGTCCAACAAAATAATTCGCCCAAGCAGTCGCCGATCCAATCCCAAACTCCTCCTCGTTGGCTCTTTAATCGCGCCGCTGCGCCTTTAATAGCGCTCTTCTTCGCTCACACTCTTCTCCCTCTCTCTCTCTCTCTCTCTCTCTCTTCATCTTCTCCGATCTCGTCCTAGGGTTTTGGAGACCTCGGCGGCGGCGGCCATGGCGGAGCCGGCGAGGCCCGGCGTGGAGGCGGCAGACGAGGAGCTTCTCCTCCTCCCGGATTCCGGCGACCGCGAGCGCTCATGGCGCCTCAACTTCGACGGGTTCCGGCGATCGGAGCACCAGGAGAAACCCCCTCGCGGGCTCCATGATTGCCTCGGCGTGCGAGGTCTCTCTCTCTCTCTCTCTCTCTCGCGGAGATGTGTGATTCATTGTTTTTTTTTGTTGCGATTGGGGATTGCTACTTGTGTGTGGTGGTTTCTGATTTGGGTAAAGCTCCTGTTGCATCTAATTTTGAGATGGGAGTTTTCGTTTCAGTAAGGCCTTTTGCCTATGTTGGTGGGTTGTTTTCTTTGATGTTGATTCCCTTACCTAAAATGAGGGAACATATATTATATATATTTTTGTTCTAAAATATTGAAGAGTTGCAATTTTGGGTATGATTCTATATTTCGGTATATAAAACTTGGTTGATTGTGGCCAAGGTGAATTGTGGGAACAGGTGAATGAGTGTTTATATTTAGTAAAAAAGATTCTAGTATTTTAGCTTTGCTTTTTGTTTGTGAGGAATTAAATTGTTTTGATGTTTGATTCAAGTGGTTCATAGTTATATATATTTAAGGGTTCAACTTGGTAGGAATTTATGTACTAGAATGGGTTGTTTTGTTAGGATATTAAGGGAACTTGATTTGAAGTAAGAGACAGCACTGAGCCCCACTTATCAAAGCACTCATATCTACTTAATAGTGTCACCTGTGACTGATACTACTGCACTGAAACTTCTCTACCTGGTGAGTTTGCCGCAGTACCTTCAATTAACTTAGTGTTTTTCCATTTTTGAATCTGGTGAGCAATTAAGGCTCGTAACTCTGTCTTCGTGTTGATCTGCATGTGTTTTCCTGCAATTAGTTGCAAAAAGAAAAGAAATGAATATTCACTTACCTAGTCAAGAGACTGTCAAATTTTGGAAAATGAATAGAGTATTAGCAGACAAATTTGCAGGATCTTTAGTTGGAAAGAAAGGCTCCCATCTAAATGCACACACAAAACCAAACCAAATCAGTCCGTTTTCTTGAGGTATTCGATGTCGCATACAGTTTTAAGTGTTTTTTTTTTTTGGTCGATGAATTGACTCCTCTTTGTTCTCTACTGGTCCATACATTATGTGCTTTCTTGGCTGATTAAGTCATGGTGACTCTTCTACTCTGATTGCCTTTAATTGGTAAATCTTTGTAGGATGTTAATGATGGATATACACCTGATACTTTTCTTGATGGCTATAGGTCCTGGAGATGTTGTGGCCGAGTATTATCAGCAGCAGGTGGAAATGTTGGAGGGTTTTAATGAAATGGATGCCTTGACAGATCGGGGATTTCTGCCTGGAATGTCAAAGGTTGGCATTCTTACCCTCATTGCTAGCCTTCTCATTTATTTAGTTTTATGATGGTATGAAGAAACTTTTTACGTTTATATCTATCATTTTTTATACCTATCCTTAACTATAATGATTGTCACATTCAGGAAGAGCGTGAAAAAGTTGCTAAAAGTGAGACTCTGGCCATTCGATTATCAAATATTGCAAACATGGTTCTATTTGCTGCAAAAGTCTATGCTTCAATAAGGAGTGGTTCGTTAGCTATTATTGCGTCCACATTGGATTCTCTACTTGATCTGTTATCTGGGTTTATCCTGTGGTTTACTGCCTTCTCTATGCAAACTCCAAATCCCTACCAATACCCTATTGGGAAAAAACGCATGCAGCCGTTGGTAAGTTTCCTTCAGAATTGGATCTGACTGATCTTTCTGAAAAGCAATGCATTATTTTCCTTCAAGAAGTTCTTATTTGTTAATTTGTTACCTAATCCTGATGTTGTAGTAAAGTGCTTATATTTTACCTTTGTCACCAACATTATTGTTGACCCAAGTTGTGTGCTGATATTATCCTAATCCTTTTTTTTTGGTAATTACAACCATTTGTCTATGGCTTTCTTCTAATGTTTGAAATGTCATTTTTGCTGCCCAAAATGTATAGTCTTTTCAACTGTTGAGCTGTCTGTTATTTTGATTTCAAATTATGCTGGAAACTGTTTCCAAGTTTTCCAAAAGGATCTAAACAAATGTTCATAACTGAGACAACCATAATAACATTATTTTCACAACATTTTGATTTAACACGTGGTGTTTAATACTACTTTTATGAAGCTTATGTCTACTTTTCATCTATTGTGTATAGACGAGTCAAAACTTTAGACTTTATTGAAATTCTTTTTGGTTTTTTATGAAAATTTATTTATTTCTAGTATAAAATATAAATGTGTTACAATTTTTGTTCTCTTATTATCAACGTTTTAACTAGGACCAGAATTTCTCAGTTTGTTTTTCTAAGTCAAGATCATGTATCTTTCTAAGCTATTGAACAGCATCATGTGTTTCTCTAAGCTATTGAACAATCATGGTTATATTGGCCTGGAAGGGTTAGTTTAATGTGAGAAACATCATACTCATGGTTGTCGAAAGAGGACCCTGCTACTGGCCTCAAATTGGGTGAAAGACTTTTTTGGTTTTGCCTGTTTTCGAAGAATTTGAGGGCCTTACGTATCATTGATGCATCAGCCATGTTCTCAGTTTTGCCGGAAAATCAAACCAAGATGATCAAACTAAAACAGTTCCATTTTGGTTCAAAGCCTATGAAATCATGCTATTCTTTAGCGTCTAAACATTTCTTGTGCTTTCTTCTCAGCCCTCAGTAGAATCTTCTATAGAATGATTTTTTTTTTCTTTTATTTGATCTATAAATCCTAGTTCTAGGAATTTCATAGAAGCATCATTCTAATTCTCCCTTCTTTAATGTGAGGATGCTTTTTTTCCGCCAGTCCGAATGATTACTCAAAGCAAATATTTTGTGCAGGGGATTCTAGTTTTTGCCTCTGTTATGGCAACACTTGGTCTCCAAATAATCTTAGAGTCAGTGCGCTCTCTAGTATCCGATGTAAGTGTATATTCTTCCCCTTGCTTTTAAACAAACAATTTCTTCTTTGATGAGATATTTGGTTTTCATGCCTATGTTTTTATTTTGATAAGATTTTTTTTTTTTTAAATTTACCCTTTTCGAATGAGCAAAGTGCACCAGGGGTCCCCAATATTTTTAGGAGGCTTCAGTTTGGTCCCCAACTTCTCAATTGTCATGGAGTTCCTTATTTTTGCGCTTCATCACAATTTTGTTCATTTAAATTTCTTGGTTCAGTTGGTGGGAATTCGCAGTAACCACCATATGGGAAGTTAGGCTGAAATGCGAAGGTCAGGGGCCCAATAGTAACAATTAGAAGGGTTGGGATTAAACTGAATCTGTGAAAAGGTTGAGGACCTCTTTTGCAATTTACCCCTATTTAAGCAGGTGTACATGCTCTCAGACACGGAAAATCATGTCCAACTTCTACTTGCTGAAGAATTCATTATTATCATCTTGTGATCCTAATTTTCGCTCATCTTAGTTCATGCTTATTAACTAAAATGGTTGCATAAATGCAGGAAAATCAGTTCAGCTTGACGAATGAACAAGAGAAGTGGGTGGTAGACATCATGCTATCTGTGACATTGGTGAAGCTCGCGCTTGCCATATACTGTCGCTCATTCACAAATGAAATCGTTAAGGCTTATGCACAGGACCATTTCTTCGATGTGATCACCAATGTCATCGGCCTCGTCGCTGCACTTCTCGCCAATTATGTTAAATATTGGATCGACCCGGTTGGAGCTATCATTGTAAGTGGAAACCATCATTATCTCCTTTTTTATGTTGCACACATTTCTGGCAATTAATTTGGTATCCTCGCTTGATTAACTTATCTTCTTTTGAATATTCTTTTAGTCAAATCTATAATCCATGAAACCAACTTCGAAGAAATATGTGAATATACCACTTTTACCTGTGTTCTAGTGGTATCATCTGATTTTACTACGCTTTACCACGAGGCTTCGTCGTTATTGGCCATCACATTCTGCTAAAATTGAGCACCTACATTCATGCGTATTATGTCAATAATTTTGTAAATGAGGATTTAACTATTCAAAATCAGTAATCATCCTTATTTACTCTTTTTTTTTTGAAAAAAAAAAGTATAACAAGCCATGTGATTGTTAGGTGCTCAATTGTAAGTTCTAGTATGAACCATTGGTATTAAAGTAAGATCAGGGTATACTATGAGGAGGTGTCTAAAGTACTCGGTTTAAGATGCAAGCTACTTTATGAAGAGAGACTCGTACCATAAAATGCAAATGGATAGTGACCTGATTTTTTTTTTTTATCTCTGCAGCTGGCGTTGTACACGATCCGCACGTGGTCGGCGACTGTGCTCGAAAATGTGAACTCCTTGGTGGGCCGGTCTGCTGCGCCGGAGTTCCTGCAGAAGCTAACTTACCTCTGCTGGAACCACCATAAGGCTATTAGGCACATCGACACAGTGCGCGCCTACACCTTCGGCTCGCACTACTTTGTGGAAGTGGACATCGTCTTGCCCTCCGAGATGCCCCTCCGCGAGGCCCATGACATCGGGGAGTCACTGCAGGAGAAGCTGGAGCTGCTGCCCGAGATCGAGCGCGCGTTCGTCCACCTCGACTACGAGTTCACTCACCGGCCCGAGCACACCCAGGCCCACGATTCATAGGCCCGACGGGCTCACGAAAGCGATTTGGTTTCGCCGGTAGTTTTAATTTTGGTCTTATATTGATCTTGTTGCGATTTACGATGAAATTGTGTATATTTAAGCATGTTCTGTATGTCTACGATCAGAAATTTCGCTTCAGCTACTTTTCTTTATTGGTGCTGGTCTACCTTGGCCTCATCAACGACAACAATTAGTTACGTTGGTTGGACCTGGTCTACCGTGTTATCAGCGAACAACATCGGAGTAAATTATTGCCTGAACCTGGTTCACCAACTCTGCGAATTGCTGTGTGTGGAATTTCTCTCCATTCATGGGGGTAGTAATCTAGCAAAGAGTTATAGCAAGATGAAGCAACAAGAGGAAAAAAAAGGAAAAAAAAAAAGAAAATGAAATTTACGTCCACCAAAAAAATTTGAGCTCTTATATTTTTAAAAGTATCAAGTTATTGATGTTTGTGGGTTCTCGACTATTGGATTAAGCGATGTGCGGTTAGAATGATAGTAGTTTTATAGGATTGAGTAGTGGTTGGTCGAATAGTATAATATAACGGATGAAAATAATTAAAAAGATAGATCTACCGACGTCGAAAAGCATCATAGCCGGATTTCACAAAAAAAAAAAAATGGTAATCAATTACTTGAAGACGGATAGCTGTTATTCTCACTGTTTAGATGTGAGATGTGAGTTGCACCCTTTTATTTTTATTTTTATTTATTTTTTTGGTGGCGTAGAGATTGTATTGCTTCTAACTGGTCAATTTGTGATGGGAACTTCAATCAAGTTGGTTGAAAAAGCGTGCAAGTTTGTCCTTACCATTCATAACCCTGAGTAAATCATTAGTTCATAAAAAATTATTTTAACATAAATATTTTTCTGAAATTGATATTTACGCGCATATCTTTTAAAAGCTTGCTCGTGCGTGTATAACCAGTTAGGAGTATGTATGCAAAATTTAGAGACACACATGCAAATGTTTTTTTTTTTCTTTCGTAGATATCGGTAACAGCAACCCTGGAGCAACCACCCCTGCAAGTGAACCCTCTTATCAATTTGAAAATGACACAATATATGGTATTAACAAGAATAAAACATAATTATTTCTTCTTCTTTTTTTTCTTTTTTTTTTCCTCTCTATAGTTCTAGTGCATATATTTAGATATTCTTTAAAGCGACATGACTAAGACGGATGCCGAATACAAACATGAAAGATACAGTAAACCGCAGGACAAATATGGTTAGATGCTCAAAACCCCACACATCAAGCGTCGCCTCCTGACTCCTGAGTGCCTCGTCTATTGTGAATTAGGACGGCAGATCAAATTTATTAAATTTAGATAAATTTATTTAGAGCACGTTTGGTTGCTCATAAATTACTGAGGTAGAAAGAATCACTAAAAAAAAATCACTTCTAAAAAAGTAATTTTTAACTTTGGCTGTTTGGTTACTTCTAAAAAAGTAAATTTTAAAGTGAAAAAATAACTGTAATTAGTAGCTACTGTTGTTTGGTTGTACATAAGTCATAATTTTAAATTCGATTAAAAATATAAATTCAATTTTATCACCATTTGGATTCAAAACTTTGATTTGCTTTTGAAATTATATTTAAATTTAAAATTTGTAACTTAAATTGAAAATGTACAATTGAATTCTTAATGTAAATTTAAAGTTCAAATTAAAACTCTTAACTGAAATCAATTTCAGAAATCAAATTTCCATTTAATTTTAAAACTAAAATTTCAATTTCAATTGAAATTTAATTAAATTTATATTTCAACAA
The DNA here is from genome assembly GCA_016920855.1 of Puya raimondii. Classification (NCBI taxonomy): domain Eukaryota; kingdom Viridiplantae; phylum Streptophyta; class Magnoliopsida; order Poales; family Bromeliaceae; genus Puya; species Puya raimondii. The sequence continues at coordinate 68,414,442 of JABWPP010000049.1, forward strand.
GTTTAATTAATTTAAATTTCAAAATCTTAAAAGTACTAATTCAAACTTGAATTCATAATTCTAATGTAAACTCCGAATTTAAAGTTAGATTCAAAGTTTATGATTTCAGTTCATAATGTATGATTGAACTCACAATTTGATTGAAAGTGCAGGTTGCAACTCCTAATTAAATTAAACTTATAAATTGAATTAAAATTAAAATTAAAATTTAAACTTGAAAGTTAAAACTTGAATTCAAATTTGAATCAACAAAACAATTGAAATAAAAAAATTTATTATATGTGAATTTCTTAAACTTTAAATTTGAATTAGAATATAAGTTTAAAGTTGAATTTACGATTCAAATTTAAAACTTACAATTGGATTTTTAAACAAATTTAAATTTTCAGTTGAAAAACATAACTCAAAATATTTTTAAACTTAAATTCGTAGGTTGAAACTTAAATTCAAAATTAAACCCAAAATTAATAGTTGAAATAAAATTTGAATACACATGCTGTGTTCAAATCTAGTACTTTGAAATTAAAATAATAATTTGAATTTGAATTTAAATTTATAATTTAAAATTCAAAATACAGAATTGAATTTACTGTTCAAATTCAAATAACTTTGAGTAGACATTGAAAATCAACTATTAAGAACAAAATCTATTTACACCTCTTTACATGGGTTGTTAATTTTTGATAACTTCAAAATTTTTTAGTCGAAATTTTAAAAATAAAATTTAATTATAATTTACTTTCTCTATCCTATTTTTAAAAATGACTTATATATTCATTTCAAGAAACTAAACTATCAAAATAACCTCACTTTTTAAAAAATAAATGAATCTATATTTCAACTTTAATGTGTCACATGATGAAATAGTAGCACTGCTTTAATGGCCTTGGACTGGTGCAAACAGACATGGCCCATGCATTCGGAATATGGCCAACTTGTTACGCAATAGCATCCCCACAAATGGAGATAAAACTTCAGTAAAAAGTTCCAAATTATTTTTTTTTGGAAAATTCTTTTTTTGCTATGTATTAGTTTTTCTTTCATTCAATAATTTATTAATATTTTTTAATACTAAAATTTAAAAATAAAATTTTTAATTATTAGATAGAAAAATTAACATATCGTTACTGATCGGTGGCTCCTCAATAAGACGTATTTGTCTAAATGTCCGCATATCTCTAATATGCGGAGAGCGTAGACCTTATAAAAAATGGACCAATCATTCCTCTTACTTTTAAACTTAAATCCTAATCTTGTGCACAACGACACAAGCTAAGAATTCTAGTATTATTTATTCATTTTTAATATAATCGCATTTTCCAGGCCAGTTTCGTCAAAACGCAACAAGACGGGCTCCTAGTCCAGGTTCATCCCATTTTTCTAAACGCGGATGGCAACGAGGAGATATTACTACCGTGTCTAATTTGTGCATGTGAAATGTGCTACGCGTACCCCAGATAGTCCCCTGGTTAAAGTTTGCGTGGCTAGAGAGCCAAAAATTATGGTAAAAGGGCAATGTTAACGCTAGAGTTGTTTGTCGGCTTAGAACAGATTTAATAAAATTGATTTGTACTTAATTAAAAAAAGATCATGCAAATAGTATGTTTTCAATATTATAAATCAGATTTATTAAATCAATCAAATTTAATTAGTAATTCAAATTTTATCGAGTAACAACACTATCGAGGCATCGACTTGGGGTTGCTGGTCATTTGTCTAACTATAATTTTTTGAAAATTTTAGAAACCTTTTTATATAGTGTAATTATGATATAATAAAGTGCTATTTGCATAATATTACTGAAAGAATTTCAGATCAAAAATTTTGTCGAATTATTAAATTTTCAGCTCAAAGTTTTGTTTCTATTCTCTGCTGGAACGACTTAAAAAAGTGGTGGAGAGAGACCGACCGTCCCTAGCGCAAGTGACAAAGGGCTTGGTGGTTGGTACCCGAGATTCTAGATTCGAAGCCTAGTTACTTCACATTTCCAGTTAAGTTTATTTTTAAAAGAAATAAACGAAGCGGGCAGCATGCTACCTTTCTCTTTAAAGAAAAAAAGTGGCGGAGAGAGCCAAAACATATTGCGAAGTTCGAACTGGGTACATTTTGGGGTAGGTCAAGCAACTTCCCCCGATATATAAACGTGGTCGTAGTACGCAGCACACGGCTACGGGTCACACAAACGAACGATTGAGGCGCACGATATGACCCTGTGCGCGGGTTAGTTATTAATCTCCGAGTTTTGTTGTTATATACACACCTCTCCGTCTCGTGATTCGCGAGGAAGGAGAAAGAGGCGATTCGGAGTATTGGGAGGGGGGTGGGGGAGAGATTTTGATTCCCCCGCTCTACAAAATGCAGCGCTCGTCGTACGCCTCCTCCAGCGTCGGCGACATCGTCGCCGCCGCCTCCGCCTCCGCCTCCGCCGCGGGATCCGTCTCCGGCACCGGCGGCGGTGGTGGAGGGGCTAGGACGGTGCGGGTGATACCGCTCCAGCACCCGTCGCCCACGGCGCCGGCGACGCCGTCGCCGCCGCTGCACGCCCGGTGGGCGGCGAAGCTCCGCCGCATGGGCGCCGGCGAGTGGCTCGAGCTCGTCCTCCCCTGCTCCCGGTGGCTCCGCACCTACCGGTGGCGCGAGTGCCTCCAGGCCGACGTCATGGCCGGCGTCACCGTCGGCGTCATGCTCGTCCCCCAGGTGCGATCTCCCTCTCGCCGATCTCTCGATCTCCATCTCCATCTCGATCCCGATCCCGATCGAAGAGGAAGCTGGGGTAAATAGTTGATTAGATGTGTTATAATGGAATCGAGTAGTAGTTTCGATGCTTAATTTGGAATGCTAGGGTTTACGTAGTATGAAGTTAGAAGTATTGTGATTCGTCAGTTTTTTCTTTGGAATGGTGTGAATATAAGTTTTGATTGAAGCGAATCTTTGAGTGGAATGAGTGCGAAATTTTGATTCCTTTTTTACCTTTTTTTCCCCCCTTTAATATGCAAAATTTAGGCTATGTCCTACGCGAAGTTAGCTGGGCTTCATCCTATATATGGGCTTTGTGAGTATAATTCCTTTCGTTGTTACCATATTAAGATTCTTCTATTAAAGCATGATGACCTGCTTTTTTTTTGTTTTTGTTTTGTTTTGTTGCTGATGATCTTCTTTTATACTGCTTAAACAAACAGATTCAGGATTTATACCAGTATTTGTTTATGCGATTTTTGGATCCTCGCGTCAGCTAGCGATCGGTCCTGTTGCTCTAGTGTCTCTTTTGGTGTCGAATGTCCTCGGTAGCATTGTTGATTCCTCTAGTGAGCTTTACACGGAACTCGCAATACTGTTGGCGCTCATGGTTGGGGTATTGGAATGTCTCATGGGTTTGTTAAGGTACCAAATAGCAACTTCTTTTGTTTTACTGCTGTGTTTATCGACTCTTTGATGTGTTGAAATACAAAGAGATCAAGGAGATCGCAGTTCCAAATGTATTGACAGCAATCTCTTGAGCATTCAGTTTCCAGTTCTTGCAGATAGTTGGCATGTGCTATAGATAAGATTTCTAATTTCTGATGCACGGCCTGTTTGTCTTGGCTTGTGGAATAGTTTCTCTACCCTAGAAAGTAAAGATAACTAAAATTATCTTTTGACTCTGAAAGTAGAAGCTCCAATTTGGAGCTTCTGGTTTTGCTGTAGTGAGAAGCCGTTAAGGAGATTTTCAAAGCTTCTTTAAACTTCTTTACTCAAACAGCATTGTAGTGGAAGCGCCAAGCAAACTATTCTGTAGCCTATTTCTCTAGCTTTTATTGTAACTTGCCATATTAAGCTAAATACTGCTTCAAGTTAGAAATTTGTAGCAGTTTAAACTTTTGTAATGATTTAATCTAACTCATATCTTGCATCCTCTATAGGCTTGGGTGGCTTATCCGTTTCGTAAGCCATTCTGTAATATCCGGCTTCACGACTGCATCAGCTATCGTCATTGCCTTGTCTCAAGTGAAATACTTCCTGGGATACGATGTAGTGAGAAGCAGCAAAATTATCCCATTAGTCAGGAGTATCATTGCTGGAATTGGTGATGTATGCTTCTCGTGGTGATTATTTTGTTGCTTATTTTTGAGCAAATACCTATGTCTTGATAAGATCTTCTTCATGTCTGTATATATTGTTTTACGACTTCTCGAAGTAGTCTGGTTGTTGCGCTATCTACTTTAGGATGTACAATCTCATACTTCTAGTAGCTTGTGAGCTATTGATCAATCTGTCTATGCTCAAATTTCTGTTTAATATGCAGTAGAATAAAAAGAAACTGTATGTATTCCAATTGTTCCATAGTAAAGCAGAAACTTTATATGTGTGTTCCCCATCCAAGCTACCCGCTACATTTGTAAATTTTTCTAGAAAAGCTCAGCGAAACATTCTTGAAGAGATTTGTGTGAAGAATATGTGATTTTACGTTCATTTCACAGCCTGCTTCCTGAACAGTTCTTAGAAGTCAAAGCTTCAAGAAAATAGAGGAGAACAACAAGAAAGAATAGACGGATCCACTCTGACTATAGTGTTTAGTGAGATAAGCCTCATTATTCCACCTTTTTTTTTTTTTCCAGTGAGAAGGGCCTCTATACCCACAATTGCCGTAATGCTGTGACAGATAGACTCGACATAGGTGCTTGCCCTGCTTACGATAGTCCCTGACTGTTGAAGGAGATCCATTAAACTGATCCTATTAGTTCTTCTCTTGGAAAATTTTGAGTCAAGGATTATTGTATGAAGTTTGTATCCTTCTTGGGACTGAAATTGTCTCACAATTTTTTCAATCTTTTTAGACTACATGTGCTTTCTTTGTTTAGCTTATAAAAATTGATTGGTTGCATATATCCTGCTTGCTTATGAACTTTTTAATTGGGTTAATATCCCTCGTTATATTTCACCTCTATAATCTTATAAATATTCATGATGATATTCAATTTACTAATCTTATGCAGCAGTTTCATTTTTGTAGTTTTCCTGGCCCCCGTTTGTGCTGGGGTGTTCTTTTCTTGCAATTCTTCTTCTCATGAAGCACATGGTAAGAATTGTATTTCACTTCCGGTGAATTTAAATTCAAATCAATTTCCACCCAAAAATAATTAATACTCTCTTAACTAACGAACCATATGTGGTAGGGGAAATCAAGTAAGAGATTGCGGTACTTAAGAGCTGCTGGACCCCTTACAGCAGTTGTACTGGGAACACTCATTGTCAAGATATTTCATCCGTCTTCAATCTCAGTGGTAAAATGCGCTTCATTTGAAATATTATGCTATGTTTTACCATGGCTGTTATATCGAAATTTAGAGTAGATTATAAATTTAGTCTTGAAATTTGACTTGAAAACAATTTTGTTTTCAGATCTTCAACTGTGACAATTTGGTCCTTGAAATCTGACCTTGATTCTAATTTCATATTAAGAATTTCAATTTGGTCTTTGTGGTTTGATGTCTATTTCCATTTAATGACTGAAAATCTATCTTTATTTAGATTTCATCCACAGTTTCAATTTTAACTAGGGAATGCATGGCAGTGGTGCTACTTGGCACTTTTTTAGATGGTAGACTACCGCAAAACTTTATCATGCAAACTTCCTTCAGGGACTATAATTGTTACAATCGAAAACATGCGGATGAACTAATTTGTTCTTCTGCATGATTTGTGTGAAATGCGAAGTCCAAGTTGTATTACAGTATCTGACTTGTTACTGTTTTTAGGTAGGTGAAATTCCCCAAGGCCTTCCAAAGTTTTCTATTCCTCAAGGATTTCGGCATGCAAAGTCTCTCATTTCAACAGCACTTCTTATTACTGGTGTTGCTATATTGGTATAAACAATTTTCTTTTGATTGTGTTCTAACTTAGACGCTTTTTGCCATTTGTAGGTCTCACTGCCATACGCACTTATATATTTTTATTTTTGTGATTTAGGAGTCTGTGGGGATAGCTAAAGCCTTAGCTGCTAAGAATGGATATGATTTGGACTCGAACCAAGAGGTAATCATTTCATAAGCTTTAGCCCAAGTATAGCTGTTTGCAATCACTTTGTCGCAGTGTTCAACTATAGTTTTGATGTCTTTATTTTTTTGTGACATTTTTAATTATCTCAAACAGATCTTAAACAGGAGATACCCTAATATTGAAAATGATTATGGGCATGAAAGCCTTAATACTTTTTGAACGTATTATATGTTAACTTCGGAGATTCATAAACAATTCGACATACATAAATGCGTACATACATGCATATACACTGCAACTATGAATGTTTGTACACAGAAGAAAAGTTTGGAGCAGCAAAAATCCTTAGAAGTGTTTAAGAGATGACTGGATACCAAAAATGGCCAAGAACAACTTAGATGGTAATAATTTTTGGTCGGCATTCAGCAGTAGAAGTTTGAAAAGAATACAGCCTAGAAGATTTGCAAAAGTATATTTCTGGCATAACATTTAATTCTATGCATATCTGAATCAGTTTGTGTTATGTAACTAATGGAAAGTAGTCACGCCATGTTCTTTTACTTAAGGATTCTAATTTGAATTCAGATAGCCCAGTTTCACTTCATTTGATGAAATTCTTCCACTCATCATTTGCAGTTATTTGGTCTCGGTGTTGCAAACATATGTGGCTCATTCTTTGGTTCGTACCCTGCCACTGGTAAGATACTAATCCTGTGTATATTACAAGGTCTGACTAATGTTTACTTTTTATTCTTTGCATTACCAGATGAAAACAGTTAAGCCTAGGTTTGAGCTAGCATGAGTTAGTGAGATGGAGTCTCACTATTTTTTAATGCAGGTTCATTTTCCAGGTCAGCTGTAAATCATGAGAGTGGCGCACGGACTGGATTATCTGGAATCACTATGGGCATTATAATGTGTTGTGCCCTTATGTTTATGACACCATTATTTAGTGACATACCTCAGGTATAACTTTAAAACTGCATATCCAATAGTATTAGTTATGAATGTTTCATTCATACTATTACTATCATATTGAGGCCATCTTTTCAATAATAACAATATTTCTCTATTGATTAAGCAATAATATGATTGATTAGTAATATTGCTATCTTTACTCAAATTCATAGCGCAATGTTGCTAGTTTACCTCATCATATCTAATTGAATTCCTCTGTTAACATCATTCCGTAGTCAGGAACTAATTGTGAAATTGTAGCGGGGAAGAACTAATTAAATATTACTAGTTCTTTTGTTTTTTCCATGTAATCTCTTTCTTATATGCTTTCACAATCATGAAACATATCTGCTAACTGTTGATTTGCTTTTCTCTGTATTAGTGTGCCTTGGCTGCGATTGTGGTTTCTGCTGTCATGGGCCTTGTAAGGATCTCTCACGCCTAATTTTATTTTCTATGTAGTTTAGAATAATTTACAGATCTCTTATCTTGATCAATCAAATCTGGAATTCTTTTTATAAGAAAAGAAGTTTCTCATCATTATTGGTGTAATGTGCTATGTACTTTAGGGCAGCTAAATAACCGTAGTTTTTCAAAATCTGATTAGTCATAGTATATAGGCATTATATTGATGAACAGTCTTTGTTGATGGTTCGTTCTATTAAGTTGGGTAGTGTAATTCGTTCTCTAATCCAGCTCAGGCTTAATTCATTTGATTTGGCTTGACATAGGAGTATTTTCCAGTTTAGTTATTTAATTGGGCGGATCTGGTTGAAGTCGAGCCAAAATCAAGCAATTAACACAACTGGCTATATCTTATCAAGATCGAGTTTTGAGTAACCACTTAGTATTATTTGGATTTCTAGATGGCTTGTGAAATCACTCTTCCATTCTTTGAAGCCCGGTTCTCTTGTGATGGATTTCTAATTCTTTCACCTTATCAATATAAATTTCTGAAATGCGTTTTGTTGCCATGAATTATTATTGATAACGGTACTCTGTGGTCTTGATCATAAGAGCCTCAGAGGCGTCCTTGCATTGTAGAATTGCATCACCGTGTTATGTTACTTCATCCAAACAATTCACAATCAGCTGGCTATGTTTAAATGAAAGCCTCTTAGCTAACAAAATTGTAGCCCCAACATCCTCAAATAATTCTCCTAAACAGACCATTAAGTTAGTTACGGTGCTCTTGTTTTGAAACAAAAAACAAAAGAAAAAAAAAAGAAAAACTCAAACAACTTGAGCTTGAAACTAGATATGACTGTCTGACTGAGAGTTATACTAATAGGTAAAAGCTCATATTTAATTGTGACTTACAGTCTTTGTCTGCCTTTTGAAGATTTTGATTGTTTTGACTTGTAATATACATAATATCTATGATTTATAGGTTGATTACGAGGAAGCCATGTTTCTGTGGGGTATAGATAAGAAAGATTTCCTCCTCTGGACAATCACTTGCATCACAACTTTAATATTTGGTATTGAGATTGGCGTTCTTGTGGGGGTAAGTATTGAAGTTGCTCCATGTTCTCGGATGTCGTCCAATTGATGAGCATCTTTTTTGATCAAAATGTGTCCTCCAAAGTTTTAATATTATTAACTGATGTTTATATGGATCAGAGTACTAGCATGATTCTTTTTTAACTAGTTCAATGGTGCTTGATTTTCTCTTTTGAAAATAACATTGTATGATCATATAGTCAGATATATATGTTGACCCCTTAAAGAATAGGCCGTTTTGATGTAGATCCCCTATATCCAAAAAAAAATAATAAATAAATAAAGTCAGGTCTATTACAAAGCAGCCTATAGTTGAGGTGGTCTCTGCATTTTCACCTATCATCTGTTACATGTTTTGAGCCCAATATGCATCTGGAGGTTTTCGGTGTAACAGTGGAACCATGACACAGAAGGACGCGAGGACATTTGTACTCGGTATCATTTTATTGTGCGGTAATCATAATTATAATGTTGTGAGCTTGAACCGATTCTTTTGTAGGTTGGGTTCTCACTAGCATTCGTCATACATGAATCAGCAAATCCCCATATAGGTGAGTATCTACTGAGAATTCAGAAATCATAAGATTTCAGGATTACTAATAAGCAATATTCCAAGAATGAACTCAAGCACGATTATGAAAGCCTGTATTGATCATGTGCTAGTTATTATTTTTATTGATTTGCTGTAGCTGTTTTGGGGCGTCTTCCTGGAACTACCATCTATAGAAACACTCTGCAGTATCCTGAAGCATATACGTATGGCGGGATAGTTGTGGTTCGAGTTGATGCGCCAATTTACTTTGCAAACATAAGTTATATAAAGGACAGGTAGAATATCTGAAGCTCTAGATTTTTATCGTCTAATTATACATTGTTAGATGTGAGCTATTCATTGCGTACTGATATCACTGTTCCAACTTATGTATCAGGCTACGTGAATATGAACTCAACATTTCAACCACAAGTCGAGGGCCAAATGTTGGAAGGATTTATTTTGTTGTCCTCGAAATGTCACGTAAGTAATCGGAATTTTCTTCTATGTATAAGCCTTTTCTTTTAAAGAATGACACGCAAGTAATTAGGCTTGCTTGAGCTACCAAGTAATTAGGTGGGTGGTATTATCAACAAAGCAAATTTTACTATTCATAGAGAGAATTGAATTCAGTCACTATTAAGCCTCATAGGCATATATTACATGAAAGGGACTCTCTTGCATAATTGTTTTCACATCAAGCTCAGCCAAGTTTATTTTTTATGCTTTGTTTGGATGGAGAGAGAAGGAGAGCAAAGAAGAGAAAAGAAAAGGAGGGTAAAGAAAAGAAAGTAATTTTCTTTCCTGATGTTTGTAAACGGACGAAAAGAAGAGAAAACTTTTTCTCCGTTTCTCCCCTCATTTGGAGAGAAAAGAAAATGTCCATTATGGAAGGTCATTTTCTTTCCATTTCCTTTTTTTTTGTGCTCAAGTTTCGATCCAAAGAGGAAAAATGATTCTTTACTAATTTTCTTCTCTTTTCTCTCCTTTTCTCTCTCCATCCGAAGGGGTGTGTTAGTGACTGACTCAATAGTAGACTAACATGACCAGTCAAATTTCTGCAGCTGTTACATACATAGACTCTAGTGCCGTTCAAGCTCTGAAGGACTTGCATCAGGAATACAAAGCACGCGACATCCAGGTATCTTTCCAACCTTCAAGTTATAACTTTTATTACCGCGTATCCTATTTCAAACTAACAGGGCCTTTTATTACCTTTGGATCCATTCTTTCCACAGATTGCAATAGCCAACCCGAATCGGCAAGTTCATCTCTTACTATCAGGATCGGGCCTTATAGATCTGATTGGTAAGGAATGGTGCTTCGTGAGGGTGCATGACGCCGTGCAAGTTTGCCTTCAACATGTCGAGAACTTGAAAGGTAAAGCGCCAAGTGCAGGAGATCAAACCCCGAGGCGGCAGCTGAGCCTTCTCCAAACTATGTGGAAGCAAGATGGGAAAGATACTTTGGTTCCCGAAGCTGAGCCCCTCTTGCGCGCAAATGGCGTGTAAGTGCCATATCTTGCAGCGTGTATGTATATTGTTTAAAGATGCGAATGTTTTGTTTATGGGTTTCTTATAGACATTGCTAAACTTTGATCATGATTCTTTTCCATCTGTACCATGTCATTTTACACGTGATTGTAACAATATCACGATTGTTTTGAACAATAATATGTAAATATGATTTGACTTGTGAATCGGGATTGTTGTACGATTTGTGGGGCAGGCTAGTAAACTATCTGACGCATATTGGGAGTCTGTAACTTGTACGCGCGAAACAGTTAAACAAACACGACATCGTTAATATTGTTTTTGGGCTTGTAAATCTCTGATGTATTTTCTAGTTACATGGATCATTTTATTAATGAGCTATATGATGAAAAACAAAAATTTGATTTTCGCATATTAGAACCTTCCGAAGATGCACAATTAAAATTAAATAGGATAAAAGAAAACATCACCAGGGCTTCAACAAGCCCGAATGCAACGATATTAAAATTAAAAAGAGTGCAAAAATTTGGACATACCAGCTAGCTGTTCCACGAAGACTTAATGAAGTGATGCAATCAAAGCAACCATAGAGCACACACAAATCCCAACTACAAACTCTTTCTAGCAAACCAACGATGTAAAGAAAATGAGATTATACACGGGACAAAGAAGAACACCACATGAAAGGATGGAGGGCAATTATAGTGCGCGCCCATACAACTGGGGAGCTCAGAAACATTTCCTGTGGACGATCGATGGACCGGATTCATCATACTCTCCCTTAGAAATCCACATCTGCATAAAAAATAAAAAGACAAAGAAGAGAGAGAACGTGATATTTGTGTAAGAAAGTTGTGCAACGGTTAAAATGACCGGAACAAAATGGTGATTGACTCTACACAAACTACTCACAGATTTATATATGTAAAATCTGAAGTCTGCAGGGATTCATATGTAAAATATCAAAGAGGACAGATGTATTACCTGCTGGAAAGTGCTGAGGGAGGCAAGGATGGAGCCGCCGATCCAAACACTGTACTTCCTCTCGGGCGGAGCAACCACCTTAATCTTCATGCTGCTCGGGGCAAGAGCTGTTATCTCCTTGCTCATCCTATCAGCAATACCTGGGAACATTGTTGACCCGCCACTGAGTACAATATTCCCATACAAGTCCTTCCTGATGTCCACGTCGCACTTCATGATAGAGTTATACGTCGTCTCATGAATTCCAGCTGCTTCCATGCCGATCAATGACGGCTGGAAAAGCACTTCTGGGCACCTGAACCTCTCAGCTCCTATGGTGATCACCTGCCCGTCGGGCAGCTCGTAGCTTTTCTCAACAGCAGAACTGGTCTTGGCGGTTTCGAGCTCCTGCTCAAAGTCAACGGCAACATAGGCGAGTTTTTCCTTAATGTCCCTCACAATTTCGCGCTCTGCAGTTGTTGTGAAGGAGTAGCCCCTCTCAGTGAGGATCTTCATTAGGGCGTCAGTGAGGTCACGGCCAGCGAGGTCCAAACGAAGGATGGCATGAGGTAGGGCATATCCTTCGTAGATAGGGACGGTGTGGCTCACACCATCACCGGAATCGAGAACAATACCTGTGGACAATATGATGGCTTAGTTGAATAGATAAGCGCCAGATTGGTGTTGTTCGTTTTTTTAAGAAGCACTCAGAGATAGTATTCGTCAGATCATTAAAAAGCACTTAGTTGCACTTCCCTTTTTTTAAGCTCAAATTCTTCGCAGTTAGGTGCACCAGGGCATTTACCTTTTTTTGTGCTTAGTCTTATTTGTTAGCCTGCCAACTCATCTTCTTTTAGAAAAAACACAAAGAACAAGAAAAAGTTACCACTAATTTTTTTTAATTCCGTTGGCAAACAAGCCTCATGAATGCACATATTACATAAAATCCATTGTCATCCTGCACAAGCCATTCCGCAGAATTTGAGTGTAAAAAAGAAATGTTTCAACATAGAAAAGAATTCAGTAGTAACCTTTCTATTTCTTTATCTTTTTAGAAAGATGAGTTGGAAACCAAACTTTTAAAATAGGAAAAACTAGTGTATTTAATCATACAGAATTTGAGGAGAAGAAAAAACTACACACATAAGCAGCGACAACATGCATTAAGATAATTGATAATTTAAAGCGAATAGAGATGCCTAGACATACCAGTTGTACGACCACTGGCGTAGAGGGAAAGGACTGCCTGGATTGCCACATACATGGCAGGGACATTGAAAGTCTCAAACATGATTTGAGTCATTTTTTCTCTGTTCGCCTTAGGGTTTAGAGGGGCTTCAGTGAGAAGCACAGGATGTTCCTCAGGAGCGACACGTAGCTCATTGTAGAAAGTGTGGTGCCAGATCTTTTCCATATCATCCCAGTTGCTAACAATCCCATGTTCAATGGGATATTTAAGAGTGAGGATACCTCTCTTGGATTGGGCTTCATCACCTACATAAGCGTCCTTTTGGCCCATGCCGACCATTACGCCAGTGTGGCGGGGCCGGCCCACAATACTGGGAAATACTGCCCTTGGTGCATCGTCACCAGCAAATCCAGCCTTATTTAAAAAAAAGTAATATTAGCGGAGGCTAAGAAAAACATAAAACAGAGGAAAAATGAATGCCTAAAAATGACATGAACCAACCTTGACCATTCCCGTTCCATTGTCACAAACAAGAGGTTGGATATCCTCAGCATCTGCCATTTCCTGTTAATCTGCAGCAAACATGTATATACGATAATTTGATCTTTCTAACAGCAAAGTAGTACAGTTCTAGAATTGTTAGCTCAATGACAAATTGAAATGTTTCTGACTTTGAAGTACAAAGAAAAAAAAGGAAACGAGCATTAGTAACTACATTTCCAAATCTCAAAGGGAAGGCCAATACAGTAAACAAAGCAACTAAACATCCCACCTAAAACCAATTAAACAACAGGAGTGCCTAAACAACGAAAGAAGGAAAATATTCTCTGAGAAACTTATATTCTACTGTAAGACTCCTCTCCACATTATAAATAAATATAGAGCATAAGATTGTAGCTACATGTTGGCATACTAATTGTCTATCCTCAATCATGTGAAAAGTGTCCAATATCACGTACTTGCATATGCAACAAAAAATAAAAGCATCTGAACAATATACAACACAATTACTTCTAGAAAACTATTTATTACCTATAATTATTGGAATTTTTGCAGTAACTCAACGATATGAACAAAAAGCTGCATGGTAAATGATATTGTGTCAAATAAAAAGCTGCAGCATTAATTTTTCTCACATTAAGGCACCACTAGAATAACCAGTTAATCTCCCAGTTTGAAGGCATCAAACTCCGGAGACAGGAAGTGTTCTTAGACCACATGTAAGGTACATGATCAAAGCGACATATTCCCTAAAAATAATACAACATCTTACATTGAACTTGACACAGTTCCTTGCCACTTCATATCAGAAGTTCAGAAATCACCTAGATTGTAAACACATTTACGCAATGTTGAAAACATCCAAGTGACTCATTCTTAATTCACTCGATCATCTCCTTTTCACTCACATCTCATTCGAATGACAAACTTTGCCACACACACAAGTGAAAAAGCATTTTCAACACAAAGAACACACAATCCTCACAAATTAAAACTAGTAAACAAGCCATCGATCATCAAAGCACCATAAAGACACCTCCAATCTCACAATCACAATGTCATTGCCTCGATCAAGCATCAAAATGAAGCCTAAAACATTACCAAAAAGGGATTTGCCGATAAATTACTAATAACATAGCATCAAATTCCCTAATCGAACAATAAAACCCACGATTCATCACAAAGAGGACCCTAACAACCGATCTAGCAACGCATTTACTGAACTACACATGAAATCATCGGATGACACCATCCATGTGCTTCGAAATAAGTATCAACATCACAGAGAGAACCCTAACAACCGATCTAGCAACGCATTTACTAAATCAAACATGAAATCATCGCACAACACCATACATTTTCTTTTAAATGAGCATCAAATCACCAAATCCATCAGATCTATCAAAAACTAACTAGATCTACAACAATTTATTGAAAAAAGAAGAAGTAAAAGTAACGATTAAGAGAAGAAACGATCTCCGACCTCTTTGGAGGATCCGATTAGGGCACGATCAGTTGCTTTCGCCGACGAAGAAGGAGAAAGAGGAGCGCCTCCGCCGCCGAAACCAAGAGAAATGGAAATGGCGAAGAGGGAGAGAAATGGAAATGGCGAGTGGAGAGGCGCGTATTTATACCCCTGTAAAATTTCAGAGAGGCCACTGAACTATAATATATTTCGAAAACGAAATAGTCGGGTCCCTCAAATTAGTTGCCAAAGATCCTCAGCTAGATATTTTTATCACTTTTAATCAATTTTGTTAAATTATTTTTAATTAAATTAAAAATGCATCAAGTAAAATAAATGTAGTTGTATAAGCTGAAAAATGCTTAGAATTTTAAATTTAGCAAAGTTATCGTACAATATAATAAAATTACTAATTTACGAGAATCTCAACTAAAAGAAAGGAAAAATATCGATGGGTCGATCTCAACATTTCTATAGTTGAGGGGTTACCTGTACATTTTCACCTCACAAGACCGTAGAGGGACGGCAGATGAGGGCGACGTGCTAATGGGAGGGGGCTTCATCACCGTCCAAATTAAAAATCGCTTACTACACGACCGCACGCGTAAAATTATTATGCGGAGAAGCTTTTTTCTCCTTTAGTCCCACATCGGATAGTAGAAACGTAACCGAAGGTGTTGAGGGTATATAATAGAGATGCGCTCGTACGTTGAGACTTGCCTTAAACTAATGAGTAAGGAAAACAAAGCGAGCGGTGAGAGCTGCTCGCCGCGCACATAACAAATTTTATGCGCACGAATTTATGGAGGGGTGATAGGCTGGCCGGGCGTTGACACTGCTTACTTTGCAGGACTCACCCGCGCGGGCCTCCCAACCCACTAATCCTACAGCAAAATCTTTGCACAGATTATTTTTTGTCAAATTAATTTTAAATTGGCTTCGCTTATTAGTATCTTAATACTGTACAGGATATGTTGGAAAACTCGGAAGAAAATGCTCACATTAGACCAAACGAGTCCTAATAATGTTTCGTCAATCCCAAACTAGCTTTGGTGTTGTTATGGTTAAGTTTTTTTTTTTTTAACTTCTGCGTTAGCGTTAGTAAGTAAAGCTGTTAGCGTTAGTAAGTAAAGCTGTCCAAAATATTTGATATTTCGTAAAGCTGTCCAAAATATTTGATATTTCATATCCGACTCGGATCCTATCCGGATCCGAATCGGATCCGATAAAAAATAGATGGTATACGGATAAAAAAATATTATTCATTAAAATTTCGGGTATGGATTCGGATATTTTATATCCATATCTGACTTGGACCCGATCCGAACTCGACTATTAAATGGGTAGGATCTGAAATAGTTTTCAAATCTGAACCTGTACTCGGACCCGATGAAATATTCAATAGTAAATAAAAAATTAAACTTTTGAAGTTGAGGAATCAATTTTAATAGGACTTATAGATGAGGGGTCTCTACGTATTTTCATCATAGTGAAATTCTAGCCTCTCTTTTATTCCCTTCTTTTTTCTAACTTTTTTACTCTTTGTTTTTTACTCATTTTTTGTTTCATTTCTGCCTTAGGGTTTGTCTATAAACTACTCAATAAAGTCTATAAAAAAGATATATGTATAGGGGTACCCGTATCCGATCTAGATCCGATCCGTATTCGGTCTTGAACGTGTAGTATACGGGTAGTCACTATTCAGACCCGCTCAAATAGACCAAATGGGTATATTAGTAACTTAAGTATCCAGATCTGGACTCGACCCGAAGTTAAAGGGGCAGGGTATATATATCTTTTTCCTAACCACTTCTTTTTAAGGTACGGGTACAGTATATTAATTATCCAGATCCGACTCGATTCACGGACATTTTTATTAGTAAATGGGACTTATACAAAGATTGGGGTGTATATTTTACATCTCATCCATCTAATGGGTGGAATGATTTTACTAATCGCTTGATGTGATTAACGATTCACTCCTACCCATTAGGTGAATGGATTGTAATTTATACATTCAGATTGGGATGTACAAGTAGTATTTTTCCCTTATACAAAAGCGATCAGGGATATGGATAAAAACCAAGGACCAAACCGAAAAGGCCCAATTCGGAATCCTACGAGCCCACGCGATCAGGCCGGTAGGCGGTAGATCTAAACCTCGGCCCGAACCGGAACGGGTCGGGTCGAGTCAAACCCGGTCCACCGAAACTCAAGCGAAACTCATGCTCACTCACTTCCGCGAGGAGGGAGAACGGAGCTCCATGGCGGAGAACGACGAGCTCGGAATCGAACGCACCGCTTCCATTCAAAACCCTAGCAAACCCTCATCTTCTCTCGGCGCTAGGGTTCGCGCAACCCACGACGACGACGACGAAGATGAGGTTAGGGTTTCTCTTCGCCCCGTTCTCCCTCATTCCTCATCTGATTTAATCCATTAGTACGTGTCTGAATTTATACTAATTTGAGTACTTATTTCTCCATTGGAGGAGTCTGTGGTTGCTAATTCGTGCTGTTCATTTGCATTCTCTGTAGTTTGCTGCATAGGATTCAATCTCTTCGTTATCTATGTGCCCTTGAACCCCTTAAAGGGGCCTGTTAGGATGTTGAAACAATTCATCAACTGATAACATGTGCTGCATATTTTGTGATTGCAACATATATTGCGAGGTCCTTGTAATTATGATTACTTTGGGTAATGTATTATCTGGTAACAAACAAAATGACTAGAGGATCATGTAAAGTATGCCATTCTAATGTTGTACGCGGCTTGTCGTACTCTCCAAGGCCTTGAGTAAACTAGAGATATTAGCTGAACAAGATGTTCGCGCAGCTAAACAGACCCTAAACACCTGGAAAGTTAACACCTTGACCATGTCCCTTTCAATGTGAGCTGAGCATGTAAGTCTGAGTTTAGGTACCGTTGCATTCAAGTCACTGGAGGAAGTTAAGGGGAGTGGAATGCTAGCTATGTTAGGGAAGTTACACTCATATTGGATTTCAATTCAATGCAAAAGCTTAACCCATCAGTTTCGTTCCAGTAACATATATTAAGCCATTGCTGTTATTTCATGTTCGACTGAATTTTTCACCTGTGAAAGCCTATACACTAGATATGATCAATGATAATGCAACAAGAGAGCAGGAAGCAGAAAGGCACTATAGCCACCAAGCATGTTAAGGAAAAGTGAATTTCTTTCCATTTTTTTCTGTCTATGCAGAAAAACCGCAAATCAAACATGTGCTTTCCGTAATTTACTGCATTGTAACCTTTTGCGAAGATGTGGGGGAAAAGCTTAGATGCTTGATGTTCCCATAGTTATTAGCTTGTTTGTCTAATTTTATGATTTTTATTATTTAATTGCAAACTTTTGCCTACTTAAGTTCTATGTTGCCACAGACTCATATTACATGATACTAAATTTTTATAATGACAATAGGAGGCTACTCGAGCTCTATCAGTTATGGACAGTTTTCATCAGCCATGGTTGACTGGAGTGGAATTGCTTGACGATGCAAATCGGAATAAGCATGTTCTTCCCACCGGACTTGAAGGGTATTTTGAATGTAATTTGTTACCTGCAAATGAAATCTTTGTCTTACAACAACTTATAATGGAATTAGTTGCATTTACATTAAAGTTTTCAGTGATTTATCTGAAAATTATGACTTGCCAGAATCGATGTTCTTCTTGGAGGTGGGTTGCGTGAGGGTCAGTTGATAGAAATAGCTGGTCCATCTTCTTCTGGTAAAACCCAAGTAAGATTGCTCATGATTCTTTTTTATGCTGTGTCATTAATCCCCTAGCTGTCAATGCAAGCAGGACAGGTGATTTATAGTAAATTTGGTTCATTAAATCCACAGTCGTTGCAAATGCAGGTTTGCTTACATTCAGCTTCATGCATTGCAGACAAGGGTTCTGTTATGTTCTTGGATACTTGTAATTCCTTTTCCCCAAACAGAATAGCATGCATGGTTAACCAATTTTCTGGTCCCTTGTTTAAGGAGGTAGAATCCTTGTCTTTTTCAGTCTTGTTCTTTAATGTTGCACTAGTTCTCATAATTAACGTTAACATTAATCTTGGTTTGTTGTAAAATCAAGAATTAGCTAATAAGGATCATAGAAAAATGAAACTCTTTTTTTAATGTTTTGAGTAGTCTGCAATTTTCTTGTATTCTCTTGATTATTAGCTTTGGCTGTTAGGCAAAAGAAAGAAGGCTTGAGAGGATTATGAGCAGTATACTGTGTCAGCCAATATATGATATATTCGAGCTTTTGGATACACTGCATCAGCTAGAATCAACTTTAAAGAATAAGGTTTTTATCCAAAAAGAGTTGTGATTTACAAGTTTTACTATCTTCCACACATCTTTGAGAATTTGTTCTAATGATTCAGGTAAAAACTGGAGGCTATAAGATATGTTTGCTTATTATTGACTCAATCTCATCTTTAATCGCGCCAATTCTTGGAGGGAAGAGTCCACAAGGTATAAACCTTGTATGTTTTACTTGTAAAATGTTGTTCATCTTTTGATTATATCAGAACCTAATAAAGTTTCTACACCACATGAGTTTTTCTATCCTCAATAAAAAGCCTATTTTCCTTCATAACAGTAGTACATTATGGGATAACATGTGTTATATCTTTAGATGGTTTTTTGATCTTTGATTTGGCTGGACAAGTGCGCATTACAACTAATCCTGTCCCTGTTTCCTTAAATAAAAGTACAGGAAGGTTGTTGATGGTATCTACCGGAATTGTTCTAAAGAAGTTAGCGCATGAATTCAATCTAGCTGTACTGGTAAGTAAGTGCACAGAGGTATGAAATTTGAAGCTTAATATTACAAATTTAACATTTGTTCTTTTTTGCTTGGAAGCTTTATGTGAAAAAAACAAATTTCATGTTAGGTGTAGCACTGGTTAGTTGAAATTCAATTTAAGTAAATACTGTCCCATTTGATTATATTCCAAAAAAGAAACTCTGGCTAGCCAGGAAAAGCTTTCTTTACAAATTTACCTAAATCAAAGATGGTTATCCATTTCTCATGGAGAATATCATAGGAAGTGTCTAACCTGTTTCTCTTACTAAGGGCGGCTGGAACTTCTGTAACCATTTTTCAAGTAAAACTATCCAAAAAATTACTGTCTCTATATTTACATGTTCTCCAAAATCTTCCAGCAGTAGCAATAGCAGAAACTTTATGTTGGACCTCATGCTTTTGGGATTTGAAAGCTTGTTGAGCTTACATACCTTAGCAAAACCTCCAGAATTCTTGTTTGTTAGATGTGTAGTTACCGTTTTGCGTAGTAGAGAAGCTGTTTGAGAAGCCAAGCCAAATAGTAAGATGGTCGTCCCTACATTTTAATGGGAGAATTACTGCTACTGTTTTCCATGATTTAACCTGAGCATTATTTTCTTTTCAAAAGGATTGTACAAAAGCTTTCCTTTTGTCTAAGATGTCTTAATTAGTACCTCTTATTTGGTAACCTTTTGTCTAAGATGTCTTAATTAGTACCTCTTATTTGGTAACCTTTTGTCTAAGATGTCTTAATTAGTACCTCTTATTGGGTATATATTGGTGAAGTCAAACTCTCGTGCTACTTGTTATTTTCTGTACTTCCAGCTTTAAGACAAACAATTATGAGTGTATTTGTTCTTTCTCAACTCAGGTGACCAATCATATGGT
The DNA here is from genome assembly GCA_016920855.1 of Puya raimondii. Lineage (NCBI taxonomy): Eukaryota > Viridiplantae > Streptophyta > Magnoliopsida > Poales > Bromeliaceae > Puya > Puya raimondii. The sequence goes on from JABWPP010000049.1 coordinate 68,434,710, forward strand.
TGGTGGAGAGGGAGGAATCATAAAGCCTGCTCTTGGTGAGAGTTGGAAGAACATTCCCCATGTACGCCTTGTGGTCTCCCGTGATCAAGGGAGCAATGTTTGTACGGCAACTGCATCAAAACACACAATGAGGGTAGCGCACTATATTCATGTTTCAGAATTTACTTGTAACACGGATATAAATTTTAGCCAAATGAAGGACCGATCAAAGAATCATAGGATTATAAATATGCTGATATTGCACTTATATAATGTCCCCATTGCAGCATGTGATTGATTTCTAGTGTTGCAACTGTGGGAAAAAAAAAAAACCCCCCAAACTATGCTCGTATTTTCTTTGCAGACAATTTGCCATGTGTCAGGGTTTGCAAGGAAAAAAGTGCACAATGTTGACTACTGTTGGCTATCCTTAGTTTAACTTAAAGGAGCATCGGAAGATTAGAAGTTACGAATGTTTCCTTTCTCGATCATTTAGGGATCAGCTTTATTCTATTAACAAAGTCTCATAACAATTATCGATCATCAACTACAATTTCGGATATCATAACAATTATCGATCATCAACTATGAGTTTGGATCATTTAGGGATCGACTTTATTCTATTAACAAGTATCATAACAAGTTGTGGTTGTTATGCCCTATCTAAATATATTAGCCACCAATTTTTGGCCATCAGTTCACTTTATACTTGCCATCTCTTTGTTGTATTTTGTAATATACTTTGTCTAGCCTAAGTTCTCATCTTCTGGTAAAAATGTCCATGAGATTATCGTCAGGATATTCCTGTGATGAGTTGTGCAACTTCCTTTTGGAACTTTTCTTCCTTGCTGACTGTTCGCATCAATGTACAAGCTGGGCGATCGGTATATTACTTATCACATTTTAGCTCTATTCTGTGGTCAGAATTACTTATCTTATCTAGACCAAATTCACCGAGTATATGGCTTAGATCAACTCCGTTTCAAGGGCTTCTTCCGTATCAGATGCTTCCAATCTCTTGTAATCTCGTTGCTTATCTCAAGTGCATGCACTGGACCTTGTAGAAATAGATAACAAGATTGTAACACACTGAAGCATCCACTTGTTACTCTTGTCTTTTTCTCGAGTATTCCTTCCTTCTAATGCTCTCACTCTGTTATTTTATTTTATATTCTCAGGCTTCTGGTCGTACCGAAAAATTTGTGATCCACAATTGAACAGAGGCAAGCACTTCTCAGGATAGGGTGAGGAAGACGAGGTGGCAGGAAGGTGCTGCGATCCTCCTCAGCTTCTGATGAGGAGCACGAAATATCTCATGCGGGGTTCGCTAGCTGATTATTCTTTTCCTTTTGTTTGAATGCTAACTGTTTTTGCTTCTCTAGCTTTTGTTTTTTGCACAAATCGGGGGGCCACAAAGCTGGCAATTTCATGAACGACGTACGCAAGAATCACTGCTATGGATAAAGAGGAATCCTTTACTCGTCCTTCGAATGTCCATTATTGTATATGGTCTCGTGAAAAAACTGCGAGGAAAACATCAGGAGAGTATAGAGATTAAACAGGTTATTGTATTGAGATTACCCTTGTGTTGAGGAACCTTTGGCTTTGTCTTCGATGAGTGTCGGAATCTTTGTGATTGGACATTTTTTTTGTTCCTGTGTGATGGGGTGGCCAATTATTTGTCATTTGAGTGATAGCAGCCCAATAGGAATCTGCCATGTCAGACTCAGAGAGTTGTTGGATGATATGGTATGGATGTTACATCTATGAGCGTCTAGACCTTTGCATGATGGTCACTGATTGATCCGGGCATGTAATCCTGCTACTGTGACCGTCCATTTTTCGACGGTTGCGATCGCTTGCGCAAGAACTTTGGACGGTCTGATGTGGATTACCTTGTGCTTTGTATTTTGCTGGTACGATTCTAAACACCCGGAACATGTGTTCAGTGGTCCGGAGGGAACGTCGATAATGAACTCGTGTACTGGGAGGCAGTTACAAACAGATTAAGTGTTAGGATTTAGTTAGATTTGTAATTATTTTCTAGTTGGATAAGAATTAATATTTAAATCTATTAAAAATATATTAAAATTTAAATATTAATTAGAGTAGAAATCTAACTAGATTAGGATAAATATTTAGATCTATTGGAGATAATTAAATATAGATTTAAATATTTATTAGAGTAGGAATCATAATTATATTAGGATTGTGGTACGTTTTGGGTGGAGCTTTATATATAGCTCTTTAGAGTATCCTTTTGTATAGAGAGAAAAAGCGAGTACGGTGAGAGAGAAATTCTCTTGGGTAGAACCTTGCCAGGAGAGAGAGAGAGCCATGGTTGTATGCACCTAGTGCATAGGTGCATACACCGAGAGAAATCTTCTTTTGGGTTTATAGAAGACGAGAGAAGGGTAGGAGAGATTCAGAAAAAGAGCTCGGGTTGAAACTACTCTGTGTAGAAGAGAAGTCAGGTGTAATCTTCTCTTATTTAATGAATCTTATTTTACCCGCATATTTTTTGTTTGATTTTTCTTTCTTTTATGATTGTATCAGCTTTTGCTGAGAAGACGGGTTTACGGTAAAAATTCGATTTGAAGCTTCCGTTGCGGAATCCTAACAATCGATACCGGATCAACGACGGTCGGTATCGGAGCGGGCTGCGGATTCTCGAGATCCGGTATCGGGACGAGTACCGGATTTCCAACAAATTGGTATCAGAGCGAAGGTTACCGATCCGCGGGAGAGATCGACGGAGATGGCCACGAAATTCGAAATCGAGAAGTTCGACGGTAAGAACAATTTCGGTTTGTGGCAGATTAAAGTACGGGTGATTCTCGTACAACAAGAATTAGATGAAACGTTGAACGGGAAGGAGGCGAAACCGGCGGAGGTCACGGAGGCGGCATGGACGAAGATGGAGCGGAAGGCGTTGAGTACGCTTCATCTATCATTAGCAGATGAAGTTCTTTACAACGTAGCCAGCGAGACGACACCGGCGAAATTGTGGAAGAAACTGGAAGATCTGTACATGACCAAATTCCTGACGAACAGGTTGTATCTGAAGCAGCGACTGTTTACGCTGCAGATGCAAGAAGCGGCGAGCCTACATGAGTATCTTAACTAGTTCAACAAGGTGGTAGCCCAGTTGACCAGTATCAGAGTCAATCTGGATGACGAGAACAAGGCGCTGATTTTATTATCTTCGTTACCGGCGGCATACGAGCATCTGGTGACCACGTTGCTTTATGGTAAGGAGTCCATAAGTGTGGAGGCGGTCACGGCGGCGCTTCTCTAGAATGAGATGCGAAAGATGACTCAGGAGTCCGGCACGCAGAGCCGGGGTACTGCTCTGGTGGTGAGAGCGAAGAAGGAGGCGACAACATCGGCGATCGGAGATCGACAGAAGAAGCCATTATCCGAGGTGGAGTGCTTCTACTGTCACAAGAAAGGGCATATAAAGCGCAACTATCGGGAACTTCAGAATGATCTGAAGGAGTTGAAGCGACAGAAGGAGAAAATTGTCGTGAACCAGGACGAGGCGACATCAGCGATGGTGCAGGCGGCAGAGTCGGAGATGTTCGATTCTGATGTGCTGTATGCGGCGACCGGTGGTGCTAAAATTTCGGATGATGCGTGGGTACTCGATTCCGCGTGTTCCTTCCACGTCTGTCCGGAGAAAGTCTTTTGCTACCTATAAGGCGATTAAGGGTGGAAAGGCTCTGATGGGTAACGGGACAGCGTGCAAAGTTTTGCGAGTCGGCACGGTGAAGATCCGGATGCACGATGGGGTCGTGAGGACGCTGACAGGTGTACGACACGTTCCTGGTTTGAAGCGAAATTTGATCTCGCTAGGCGCGTTGGACTCGAAGGGTTGCGATTTTTCGGCTTCAGGTGGAGCTATGAGGGTCCGAAAGCGAGATTGGGTCGTATGCGAGGCGAACAAGCGCGGAAACCTATACGTTCTCGAGAGTACAGTCAGAGCGGGAGCGAAGGCGGTTTGGGTTCCAAAAGTTCGCGGAGGTGCAATCGCTCGAGGCGGAGCGGCGGATTCGGCGACATCGAGCGGAGGAGACAAGCTCAAGGTGGAGCTTGCATGGTGAACTCGACGCAGCGGTTGAAGATTACATCAAACCAAGGTGAATATTGTTAGGATTTGGTTAGATTTGTAATTATTTCCTAATTGGATAAGAATTAATATTTAAATCTATTGGAGGGGTAGGGCTACTATACTCTTATGAGTATAGGACCCTTCGTACTCATAAGTCGTTTTCGATGATGGAGCTTCCGAATCGACGATCCACACCGTTAAATATGATCTAGAGTATTTAAAACTTCTAGAAAATAAATTTCGTAATTTTTCGAAATCGTTATAAAGTCCATCAAGTGGGCATAAAATGAACGATCAAAATTGAACGACGTCCTAAAAATGGATGATCGGATTCTTCAATTTAAGATTCGAGTTATTGATCTTTATCTACATAGTAAATAGAATTTTCTATCAAAAATTCAACGGATTCCGATTCTTTTACACCGTTAAACGAGCAAGTATCCCATACCGGCCGTTAAAAATTGTCTACTTTGAGATCTTTTGATCATAGGGCAAATGATGTCAAAAAATTATGAAATTTAATTTCTAGAAGTTTTAAATGCTCTAGATAATATTTAACGGTATGGATCGTCGATTTGAAAGCTCCATCATCGAAAAAAATTTATGAGTACGAATACGATCATACTCATAAGAGTATAGTAGCCGGACCCCTATTGGAGATATATTAAGATTTAAATATTAATTAGAGTAGAAATCTAACTAGATTAGGATAAATATTTAGATCTATTGGAGATAATTACATATAGATTTAAATATTTATTGGAGTAGAAATCCTAATTATACTAGGATTGTGGTACGTTTTGGGTGGAACTTTATATATAGTTCTTTGGAGTACCTTTTTGTATAGAGAGAAAAAGTGAGTACGGTGAGAGAGAAACCCTCTTGGATAGAACCGTACCAGGAGAGAGAGAGAGCCATGGTTGTATGCACCTAGTGCATAGGTGCATACACCGATAGAAGTCTTCTTTTGGGTTTATAGAAGACGAGAGAAGGGTAGGAGAGATTTAGAAAAAGAGCTCGGGTTGAAACTACTCTGTGTAGAAAAGAAGTCAGGTGTAATCTTCTCTTATTTAATGAATCTTATTTTACCTGCATATTTTCTGTTTGATTTTTCTTTCTTTTATGATTGTATCAGCTTTTGCTGAGAAGACGGGTTTACGGTAAAAGTCCGATTTGAAGCTTCCGTTGCGGAATCCCAACAATCGATACCGGATCAACGGCGGTCGGTATCGGAGCGGGTTGCGGATTCTCGAGATCCGGTACCGGGGCGAGTACCGGATTTCCAACATTAAGAATATTTATGTAGTTTTCAAAACATAGATTACGAAAATAATAGCATATATAGCTAATTGTTTTTTATAGCATGATAAATTTTGATTAATTTGTCGTGGCTCTCATACAGATAGTGGTTACAAGGATGTATAGTATGCACATTGGCCGGTTCAGCAAGGTTACTGCGGATCTTCGTAAAATAAACCTAACCAGAGTATAGGTATGCACTGCGCAAACCCAAATTGAAGCATTTCGGTTCGGTTGGTTGGTTTATTCAGCTTTGGATGTAAAACTCAATTTGGTGTCATATACATCAAGGTAAATATGACGCATTCGCGAACACCACTCGACTTATCAAACTGTTACGGTGCGGTTACTTCCGCTCATTCAGTCGTCGACTCGTAGAATTGACTGAAGTTGCTAGTAAAAGTGAGCTGAACTGACAGAGATGAGTTGGCTCCATTCGGTACATCGGTTTCGTTCGGTCCGACAGTACGTTACGTGTCGTCCCAGCAGCTGTGAACTGACAGAAATGAGTTGGCTCCATTCGGTACATCGGTTTCGTTCGGTCCGACAGTAAATTACCTGTCGTCGCAGCAGCCGAGTACGCATACGCAGCACAACAAGAAACTTATTTGCGATTAAGAATGGTTGTCCTCTCCTAATATGAGTCTATTAGCCCTAACAGGACACTTAACCTACCCAGTGATTGATTGTGCTGTTCCTGTGGATCAAACTGAAAGATATTATTGTCTTGGAGTGGGCAGTCTACCCTCAATCTTATCATTACTTTCAATCCTCGCAACTGAAAGAAAAATAACTTTCAGATTTCAAAAAAGAATGACATTCAACTGAAGGTGCTGGGAGAAAGATTGGACGGCCGGATGATCCACAAAATGGTGAGGAAAGTCTGCAAAATCTTGTTAAATGATGGATTTTCAGAAGTACTACTTTCGTCGCTAAAATTGTTGTTCTTATAAACTAATAATTGTCAACTCAAATGATATAAATAAGTTTCTAATTGATTCATCATTTATGTCGGTTAACATAATAGTACCTTACATGAGGGCACATAATAATAGTTTATATGAGGGAAATGTCCGAGAGATCCCAAAGCCTTTCAGCATGTCCGAGAGATCCCATAGTTTATATGAGTGGTGGAATCATGGCAGAAAACTATTTTTCCGAAAAAGCAGAAAAAAGTTTTCATAAAAAACAATTTTTTTAATTCTTATTTTCTAATAAAAATTTTAAAAAATAAAAATATTTTTTATAAAATTTAATTTTTTTTAGAAAATATTATCTTCTAAAGTTAAACAGGTGAAAAATATTTTTTCCAGTAAAAAAAAATATTTCTAAAATATTCTGAGAAAAACCAAACACCCTTCAGATATTTGTCTTTTTTTTTTGAGAAAAAGATAGCACGCTATCCGCTTCATTCATTTAGCAGATGAATTTAGCTACATGGATTGAGGCAACGCGGCCTCGAAAAATATTGAAGGCAAAAAAAAAAAAAAGCAAATAAAAACAAAGAAGAAAAAAATGTAGAAAAATTAAAAATTCTACTCCTCACTCAAAACGAAATCACTAAGAGCTGCAAAACTCATCCCATTTCTTGCTCACGTCCCGGATTCGTCTAATAGTCAAAAAGGGTCAGGTGATTGGTTCCTAAAAATTATGTTATTTCTTTCCCGCCAGATCATCCACCAACAGGTTGCGACCCTGGTTAGATCCCTCGCTGTTGACCCTCGGCGGCGGTCCCCAGCCAGAAATTTTCAGACACCCCTGACCTCCATTCCAGACCTCGGAATGTGCCTACCTTTTAGAATATTGTACATAAAAAATCTGTTGATAACGCATCCGACAAGTAAATGATCAACAACAGTCTCTTTATGTTTTGAATACAACAATTAATGCTCTTATAGGTTTTCAAAAGCCACTATCAACATTTCCCGAAGTTATTATGGCACTAAAATCTAATAAAATCATAGTGAGAATGATGCTGAGAACGGCTTTGTACGGCCTATTTTGTGCCCATTTGCTGCGCCGTGTCAGATGGTCCACCATCACAGCTCTGGACCGCCTAATTTTCAAAAAAAATTTCTCAATTTTCTACTATTATTATTTATAAAAAATATTTGAAAAAAAAATACTTTTCACAAGTAAATTTTCTAAACTTTATTAAATAGTTCAGTATATTTTTCTCCTAAATTGAAGTTATTAATTGAATAGTTATTTTGATAAACACAAAAAAGTCTATTTTTCTTCTCTGTTATGATAATTAAGTATTTGAGTTTAAGAATAGAGTTAATACATTTTTCAGCTTTAATTGTTTCTTTTTGTGTGCTCGAATAAAAGAAATAGATTTTTTTTAAAATATATTTTGAAGCTTTACAAAATTATATGTAATGTAAGCGATCAAAACAACTGTATAATTAATAATTTCGATGAGAAAAATATTTTAATTGAACTATACGTTAAGATTTAGGAAACCTAATTGCCAAATTAAAAGTTTAATTTGAAAAACAAAAGATTGTCACTTATTGTATAGGTGGATTAAATGTTAAAATGAAATGGATAGTAGATCACTTTGGTCATGAACTCCCTAAAATTTGTGCTATTTTGGTTGAAGTGATAATTTTTATTTTTTCTCTAAATTACTAAACTGTGTGTTGAACAGTAAGGTTAGGGCGTCGATCTCTCATTCGCGAATTTATGAAATAGTAGCGGTTGAGCTCCGGCCTTTCAAAAAAAAAAAAAAAAAACTGTGAATATTAGAAGGGTTCTTAGAATGGAGTCCACAAACTTTTTTTGTTTTTACAAAAATTCTCTAAACTGTGCTTTTTTTAAAAAAAATAAAATGGAGAAGTGCGCTCCAGCGAACTATGCGATGAGAATAAAATTCAACTAAGCAGCCCTCCAATGAGGAGGGGCACACATATGTGCTTAACTTATTTTAAAATCAATATTAAAATAAAATTTAATGAGGATTTACGCATGCCCTAATTCTTATTATTTGCTGAATTTTTGTTTCTGCAAAGATTAATCTTTCCTGCGCCCGCGGTCATGGACAAAATGTGTACCTAGGCGTCACGGACACTGACACGGGACACAGGACACGACACGACTCGGACACGACGACTCGACAGCTTTCAAAAAATTAGGACACGGACACGGTATCGACACCGCTAATAAAATATAATATTATTAATATAATAATATATATTTATTATATATAAAATATTAATTTTGGTAAAATATTGTTATATTTCTCATACGAATGAAAGTTAGTAAAATTATCATTGATAGTTCATATATTTTAAGAAAAAAAATTCTCCACCGTACATAATTTATTTATTTTGTCAAAAAAAATTTGTATGCATTCATCAAAAAGCTAAAATATTTATCATCTTACATTATATATGCATAAAAAAAATAAAAAAAAAATATGTATATATCTTTTTTAATTGTTTGCGCTATGAATCGGCATTAAATGCGCGTCCAAGGAGTGTCCACATCGGACACGTGTCCGATACGGACACGCGAGTGTCCGACACGGACACGCGAGGCTTATAGAAGTGTCCGTGATACATAGATGTGTACACAACCGCTATATACAATTTCGGCAGCTACATGTGCGCAAAAAGTGGACAAAATATATATACGACCGCTACATACAATTCCGGCAACTACATGTGCGCAGAAAGTTTCTTCACACGGTGTAATTTTTGCTGACCAGAAAAGATGAGATTAATCTTAACCACTGGATCTCGTCTTTTATCAATGATTGAGATCAATTCTATATTTTACGGACAGGCACAATAATGCCTGTGCCTGGGCATTTTCTAGGTATCGTGTGCTCAACTGGCGGGCAAAACAAACAAAAAAGGCAAAAAAAAAGAAAAAAAAAAGAGTGTTCAAAGAAGAAACAAATGAGAAAAGTTTGTCGAAAGCGATGGCCCCGATGGTCCATGGCTGAAGCAGAAGCGCAGGACGAGCTTGGTTTGAACGGTTATGGGGTGCTGGAGAGCGACTTCGGCTAGAAGCGCTTCTGGACGTACGAGACATAAAACTTGTTTAGTACTAGTGAGTGCATGGTGGGCCGGGGCCATGTGGCCTGCCTCGTGTCGCATCCTCAAAGGCCGCTTGGTTCGATCGCAACCTCGATCAACGTTGAGGGTCTGTCAGTGCAGCTCGCTGTTCGCGAGTCAGCTCGTCTACAATTCAAAACTGGCTTGAACTCGTCCCGTCCTTTTAAGAGCCTATTTGCCCCCCGGCGGTGCGGCACAAGTGGGTCGCATCGCACAACTTTTTAAAACAACTCCGCGTGAAGAGCTTTATCAAAAGAATTATCTCACTTAAAACAAGTCAATCACAAAGTCACTTTTCTGGCTCGAAAAATAAATATGCTAAATACAAGCTCACTCTAGCCCGTTCGTGTTTGACTCAGTATAGCTCAAAAATAATAAATAATATAATACTATTTATAGAGTAGTATATATATAGGAAGTTTAAATATTTTTTTTAGTTTTAATTTTTTTGGGTTAGCAAGACTTTTAAATTTTAATAGTAATTAATAATACTAAAAGAAAAAGTAAGCTAAATAATAATAATAATTATAGTTAGTATTAATGTTTTATTTAAGTTTAAATTACGCTAGCTCGAGAGCTAGCTCAAGTTAGTTTCAAGTCGAAAACGAGCTGGATCATTTTAGGTCGTTTATTTCGACGCGAACTCGAGCCGGCTCGAGTTACTTTTGAGCCAATCTCGAGCTGGCCCAATTTGCTCATCTTTGGCTCATCGACGGCCCTACCTCAGCATACACAACAAAAAGAAAAACACAATTAAATGAGTAAATCCAATCACACCTTTACATATTGGCAAATTAATTAAGAGCTTAGGTATTATGTGGCTTATGTTTACCTACTTGTTTTATCGCAAAAAAAAAAAAAAAAAAAAAAAAAAAACTAAAATCAAAAGGTCTTTGTGAACCCCTGAATCTAAAGTGTAAAATTTACACTCACTATAAGGGATGTACCGATAGTATTTTCCATTAATTAAACACTCGCTAGCTACCTCTTTTTAAGCAACAAAATATTAAATCCTAGTTATCAGTGTATTTGTGCTCTTATTAAGCACAAATTAATAGCCTATGGGCTATGGCTACACGAAACCCTGCTTCTGCAAAAAGCTCATCCAAAGGCCACATTTGTGTTGTAGTTTCACAAAATAGTTATGCATTTGTTGCAAGTGATGTGCACAGTATCTTCACCCTAGAGACTCATTCATACAAAAGATTCTGCCAAGGCTAATCCATCAAATTATAAACGAGTCCAAGTAACAATTTGGGGGAGCCACAGCAAGTTGATCCAAGTTGATAATAATGAAACAAATATATACACAGTACGAGCCCTAGAATCAACTGTTTTAAATAGAACCTTTCGTTTTCAGATACCAAAAAAATTTGTTTTAATTTCGCTGATCAGTAATAAAAGCTTCTTTGTAGTACTTATAAGTTTGTTCTAAAAGATGGGAATTTTTTTCGATAAATTAGATTTGTACCTGCGCAATGCACGGGCGTGCTTATAATAGTTTAATTATATATGTTTTGTAATATGCAGTCCACAAAAAACAATCAATCAATGATGATTAAAGCAGAAGATATAAAGAAAATACATGGTTTACATAATATGAGCCGAAGAAAATGACTGAATAATTAAAAAAAAAGCAAAGGTAAAAAAAATAAAGGAAAAAAAATAGAGTTGATAATAGCTGGAGGAGAGAATCTTAAATTAACATTCATTGATAGTTAAAGAAAGTTGTTCTTTTTATGTAAAAAAAATTAGAATTTATGTAATCACGATCGATTTCTAATCTAAATTAGAGATAGAATACTAAAGTTATTTGATTCAAATAAATTTATTTGACTAGAGACATACTTTTATCTTATTTAGCATACATATCAACATAAATTTATTTACTTTAATCTAATTTCTATTTAGAGTCAAAATAAGACCAAAATATAATTTAGTTTTATCTAGTCTAATTTAAATAAAATACTAATATATCTTTATCTTATAGACTCAAAATTGAACTGATTATAAATTTTAATTTTTTGAAGAAATTTTCTGTAAGGGTGGTAATATAGTTTCACAAAATTTTCAAAAGAATTTTTAAAAAATATTGAATTAATTTTAAGAAAAAAAAAGTCTAGCTTTCAACTATATATAAAAAATGCAAAACCTAATTATTTGTATAGATATTTTTTATAAATGAGATGAAATAAAATTATATGAATATAAAAAGATATATATTGCATATTAATTAATATATCTCACCTATTTTTATCTGTAAATAATAATTAAATTTTTTTAATAATAAATAAAATTAATTCCCTTCAAATAAATTGGTAGATAACAATAATTCAGCCTGCGATTTGGCATAAGCAGAAGCTTCGGCTTCTATTTTTATATATTATTACATAGATTACTTAGATAGATTTATATTTCTCTATCAGCTTAAATTTTTAGAGTACAACGATTATTTCACATGGTATCAAAGTAGGAGGTCCTGAATTCGAGTTATGCCAGACTCCTAACATTATTAATTTTCTCTCATTTAATTCAAGTCCACGTTATGGACCAACGAGAAGTCTCGAGCCTAGACGCGAGGGGAAGTGTTAAATATAAAAATATTTAAACACCGTTCGCTATCAGCTTAAACTTTTAGAGTACAACGATTGTTTCACAATTTATAATTATATTGTTGTTAACTATATGCGAAATAAGAGTAATAATTAGACAACCAAAATAAGTAGAATCACTAGAGAAAAACCAATGAAGTGGACTTATCATGTAGCATGCATATCACAGCAATAACATTTGTAGCTTATAGCGACGTACTAATGTTATAGCCGAGTCCAGTTACAATGAATTAATAACCTATAATAATTAAAATAACCAATAATATTATTGTAAATTAACTATATAAAATAATTAAATGGAGTAATAAGACAAGACCCCTTTCGTAGGCCTTCTTGGCTCTAGCTAGTGGAGCACAAACGACACCAACCAAACTGTTACATTTCTTTTTCTCCCTCTTTTGATTATTAGCACGAAATATATAACATAACATATACATTATAATATAAAATAAAATCAACTAGATTTTTTGTGGTCCATTAAACTGTTGAGAGAGTTACATCACAAGGCATTTAAAACAGGGTTAAATATTGCATTGCTTTTTATTGTCATCATTATAATAATGTTCTCGGGACTCACAATGCATCTTAGGTAATCGATCGGAACTATTTTTATATGTATAGGACCCAAAAATAAAACGATAAAGCATATCAGTAGACCCTATATATTTGGAGTACTACAGAGTATTTAATAATAACTTGTGCAGTATAATTTTTTTATTTTATGTATAAACGATATGGACGAGAAACACTTCTCTTATCGTTATAAACAAATCTATGAGATTGATTTTAGTTTATTATTTTGGATTTCGTTTATGATTACACGTAAGCATGAAGATTCCTTTTTCTTTTCTTTTTTTCTCAATTTTAGTTCTTTAATTACCTTGGAGTGTTATTAATTACAATATAAAAATAAAGTAAAAAAAGATCCATGCACGTACAGAGGCACGGGTGGAGAGAGAGGAAGGGCGGGGGACGCAACTCGTTGAGCCGTTGTTAGCACGTGTCACATCCGCTCGGCACGTGCGGTGGATTTTCGTGGAAAATGTTTCGTTTGCGCTCTGCACATCCATATATCTCATGCACCGCACCTGAATATTTAATAATTAATATTTCAAAATAAAAAATATAATTTGAAATAATTAAAAGAAACTATAAATTATAAAAAAGCTATCATCGAGAACACATTTGGTGGATTAAATTTATATTTTGAGATTTTATTTCTTATATGTGTTTTTAAGGAGTTTGGTGCATGGTGCATCGGGTCTATGGAGATAACTTCTCTGTTGCGTGCGGGTCTCGAGGACCTTCATGCAACCAGCGACTACTACGAGACATGCGGGGGCCACGTGTCACGTGGACGGTGGGTTTTGGTAAGAGAGGTGGTGGGCCCTCTCAAATCTCCCTCATCTCCTCTCCTCCAATCACCTCGCTCCATCCCACGTGACACCCATGCGGCCCACCGCCACGTAGGCACGTACGTCTCTCTCTCTCTTCTCGTCTCTCCTCTTTATATATACTCTCAAAGCGATTGCTAAGAAAAATAATTAAATTGCTCTCCCTTCTCTCTCTATCTAATCTATGATCATGGGGGACTCTTCATCAACTTCCTATATTCGAATGGTACGTTTGTGACATATATATATACATATATAGAGAGATGTGTTTAATGATCTTATAGTTTTTATTTTCATGTTGGTTTTGTTTATTTTATTTTATTTTATTTTGTGTGCGTGTGTGTGTACGTATACGTATATGATAATTAATATATAATTAAATAGGTGCAACACCTCATTGAGAAGTGCCTTCTCTTCCACATGAACAAGGAAGAGTGCATGGAAGCCCTAGACAAGCATGCTAATATCAAACCTGTTATCACTTCCACTGGTACTTTACCTCTCTCTCTCTCTCTCTCTCTTCATTTTCTAATTTAGAGAACAGTTGTTTTACTTTTTCTCATGTACCTTCTCTTTATAGAGTAGATGATAGCAAAAAAGCATGGACTAATATACATATATGTAGAAGCAGATTTGTCCCAACCTTCTTCTTCTTTTTTTTTCCTTTTCTTCTTCCTTTATGTGTCGTTTTTCTTGCGATCGAAACTTTCCTATCAGAATGGTCTTTTTCAGGCGGTATCTTTTTTGTTCGTAGATTTCACACTGCATGACTCTTAAAGCACGGCAAAGTGAAACCAACAATTAATATAGAAAAAGAAATAAATGAAGCGAGTAGCATGCTATCTTTCTCTCTAAAAAAAAAAAATTAATATAGAAAAGATACCGACCGTACCTAGCATGATAATTAGTTAAGAGCTTGATGATCGATGTATCCGGGGTCCTAATTAAGTTCGCTGGCTAGTTGCTTTTCATTTCTAACTGAGTTCATTTCTAAAAAATGAACAAAAGCGGATAGCTCGCTATCTTTCTCTTTCTCTCTCAAAAAAAGAGAAAATAATAATGAGAAAAAAGTGCATCTAAAAAGACCGGTCTAATTAATATATATATATATATATATATATATATATATATATATATATATATAAAAGTTTATCTACGCCTCTTCTTTTTTGTTCTTCTTCTTTAGAGGAAATATGAAAGCAGGTACACCGACGAGGATTTCTAAATATGACTAACTTAGCTGGTCTATTCTATACCATATATGCAAGATATATATGACTAACTCAGCTGGTCTATTCTATACCATATATGCAAGATATATATGTAGCAATTTTTTTTTTTTTTTGTGAGAGAAAGGTAGCAAGCATGCTATCCGCTTCGTTTATTATTTTTTAAAATAAATTTAGCTAGAAATGTGAATCAACTAGGATTCGAACTTGAAACCTCGGATACCAATCATCAAATCCTTTGCCACTTGCGCTAGGGACGGTCGGTATATATATATATGTAGCAATTAAGATCATGCTATATATATATGATTTTGCTATGATGAATTATATATGCCTTATTTTTTATGCAACAGTGTGGACGGAGTTGGAGAAGGAGAACAAGGAGTTCTTCGAGACGTATGCGAAGGAGAGGAAGGAGCGCGCATCGGAGATGGAGACAATGCAGCGGATCCAGAACATGCTCTCCGAGGCTGCTCCGAGAGATCCCGACGAGCACGATTAGATCGCTCCGACCAGTCCATCTCCGACCCCCTTCGCGATCCACAATTCTCTCTCTATTGCTACCAGTGCACAAAATATTTAGTAGTGGCAATCTCTATAAACTCTGCCCCAAATGAAAGGGTAGGGAATTAAGTAACTATAACGTTCGGGAAAAAAAAAAAAAAAATCTATTAGATCGTGTCTGAGTGAGATGACTCCTTTGTACTATCAAATAACGCTCGTCACTAATTGTAAAGTAGTGTAGATACTATCCAATAATAGAAATTAGCGCATGTATCTCACTTAAATCAGTCTAATAATTTTTGTTTGCCTTGTAATAGATAAAAAAAATAAAAATTATCAGATATGTCTGAGTGAAATAAATATTTTTCTTATGTTGAAGGATATTGTTAAAAATATTTTAAGATTTGTGTTTTGAGTATTATTTGACACTAAAAAAGAAGCATCTAACTTAGACACGTTGGATAAATTTTTTTTTTTTTTGAAATTTGATTTAATTGGGTGGCGGCTAAAAGAGCCGTTTGTGTGAGGGGCGTCGAATGTGAGATGGGGACACGAGGGAGCGTTCTTTTTAATGTACAGGTGGCGTCACGAGATGCGTCCTTTTATGATGACGTGTAAATTCGACGAATATATTAGCCTTATAATAATAACACGTGGGGTCCTATGAGGCGCTTTCGTTTAATGCTCCGTGATAAGCATTTTTCAACACTTTTAGGCTCTCTTTCGTAGGGATGGGACGTGCACGGTGGGCGCTGAATAGCTGCAATTTCGGAAAAGTTGAGGAGTAAGTTGTAAAATGACTTGACCGAATGACTTGGCCAATGGTCGTTTTGCACGTGCGATGGTTCCGTGAAACACGTGGGGGACCGAGATTTTGGAGGGATATTTTCATGTACTGGGCTTTCATAGGTTGGTCCCCAAAAAAAAGAAGAAGCATCTGTTACATTAATTTCCTCATATTTGCTATTCTTTAAGTTAAAATTATATTACTAGTTTTAATTTAGCTTTATATATTTATATATATTCTAGTGTTGGAGCATGACTACTATACTCTTATGAGTATAGATCTCTTTATACTTATAAATTTTCGACCATTGAATGAAAGGATCCGCGGTTAGGATGATAATAATTCCTGATTAGAATGATAGTGGTCCTCTAAAATTGAGTGAGTTGTTGGTTAAATAGTATGATCTAACGGGTGCGGTCGAAAATTTATAAGTACAAAGGGGTCTATACTCGTAAGAATATAGTAGCCGGACTCCTAGTGTTGAATCAAATAAAAAGTTACTGTTACAAAAAAGATTTTCTCTCTGGGTTCAACCCGAGCCGGTCCGATCTAACTCCATTAGTTAGTGGATCACATTGGGTCATTCAATTTGGCATAATCCATATATTTGTTTACATAACAAGGGATTCTAATTTTATCGTATGTATTATTTAGGCTATTTACTTCTCTTCATTCGTCCTGAGAGTATTATTGATGGATTATGTCATCCTTGATCCCACTTCCATTTAATTGGGCCACACCAGAAGCTAAAGTTCATGGAGCTCAAGCCCAATCCATCACGAGCCCAACAAAGCCCGCATAGAATCTTTAGTTAAAATGTATGATGAGAAAATATTTTGTTTGTTTTCATATGTAATAACGCATTACACATTGATATGCACTGATTTGGACCTAAAGCGCACTAAACTACACAACATTGCAAAGATAACTAGGATTATTATTGCGTGATCTTCCGTGGACATTAACATTCTCTTTGCTCTTGAGTTGGGATGAGAAGTCAATCACACAAATCAAAGAAAAACTTGTAGAAAAGAAAGATGTGTTTAAGAATCAAAATATCAACTCATCAAACATATTTGATTACCAAACGACAACATAGAATTAAGTTGGATACTTCGACACACTAAAGGGGAGTGAGAGTCGAACTGAGTACACTGTACACTTTTTATTGATTAAAAACGTACGAACTCATAATGTCACACTTAGTGAGCACTGATTATGGATATGGATAAGAACTAAAGCTTCTATTACATATTTAGTAGCACTTTAGCTAGATGTCTTAGAAAGGGCTCAAGCAGTTACTTTTGGCTTCCACCCTGCGATCGCGTACTCCTCGGCAGGCGCGGTTTTCTTGAACGAATCTCGATTGAAAAGCAACTGTAAAATGTCGAAAGAAGTAGGAACTAATAGAAGTCCGAAGCAACCAAAGTAAGGGTCTCTGCCCCGGTAGTAGGTACTACCGGAAGCATGTTTGAGTAGAGCTACGGGAAGAAGCAGTGACAAAAGGCAAAAATCCAAATCGAAGCTCTGCATATGCGCAAAACGTAAAAGCTTGCGATATTTTGCTAGCCAAGAACCTAGTTTCAGAGGCCACGCCAAACAGGCAGTGACTATAAGCTGCGAGGTAGTTCTTCTGCTCAAATTTAAGGAATCACAACAGTCCGTACCTCCATATAAGAATGAACATGCGACAAATCTTCAGGAATGCTCCGTTCTTTATAATGACCAAGGGCGACCTTAAGATGAAACAGTTTGGGAGCCAGGCTCAAATCAACAGCAGAAATATTTTCTCCACTGATAAATGGACCCTGACAATGACTAAAATAAATGAGAACTTGTTGATAGAATACGCTTCTAAAACTAACACATGTAGTGAATTGAGAACCTCGTTTGAAACTTGAAGTTATCATACAGAATGTTGGGTAATAAGAGCATCAAAGATTAAAAAAGGAAAGTAATGTGCCTTCTAAAGAGCAGAAGAAAAGCTACGGGATGTTACATGTTTATCCCTGCAAAATCATCTACTGACAATTTTGACGTACAAGCCCTGAAAATCAGAATCTTCTTATATACTGTTCGAAAGTGTAGTTTCTTACGAAAAAATCCTCACCTTAAGTGGGGGAGTCATCCAAAACATGAGGGTAAGCCAGTTTTGTATAGAAAAGCTATTTTGAAGAGGGGCATTTTTGTTAGTAGAAGGGGTATATTTGACTACCAAAGCAAGTGATCCATCCAAAAATCCTATTTCAAGGAATGACAAGTGAAAATTACTAAGAAGCCCTAATAAGATAAGGCGCGTGTTCATGTGCATACATGTTCTTTGAGATGCTCATCCAAGGCACGCAATTCATCCACCAATGCTTGCTCTGAACCGTCATTAGGATCCTTGCTCATCAGGAACTTCACAAAGGAAGGGAATATCTTTGATCCTCTGATATGACAGATATATGTAAAAGTAAGATTTTTTGCACATTTGTACTTTCAAAGGAATGCAACAGCAATAAAGAAAAAGAAAAGTGAAACAATGTTACTGCTAAAGCTATCCATTAGGGCTTCTGATGTGTAAAATTCTAGAAGCAGAAGAGGGCAAGAAAGAGCAGAATCATACACTGACGCATACTCTTGCCGAGTCACGAGAGAGGGATCAGGAAATTTCTCCTCAATTATTTGGGTAATTACATCAGAATCAGGAATCCATTTGCCATCGTCGCCTTTAAGCAACGGCACCTTCCCTTCAGGACTGATCTCCAAGAACCTGAGATCCGCATTTCCATAAAGATCATCCTTTTAGCCATAGTCACCATATTCTCCTACTTTTTTAATGCTTGATGAACAGTTCACAAGTTTATGACTAGTCGAATAATTTTCCGAACTATTTCCTGTATGTCAGTACATAAGTATTGATATCAAAATCACAAATTTATTAACTGGTCGAATAGTTTTCTATTCGCTGGAGTACCAAACCAGAAAAGTTATTAGGGACCAAGCAACACTTCATCGAACAGCACTACAGCCTACAACACGGCAAAAAAGGCTCTTGATGTCATAACTTCCAAACTTTTTTTTTTCTTTTCCCAAATGCACCAAATATTCACCAAATACCTAAATTTTCAACCATGCCAAAATTATGAAAAATTGTGCCAATAAATTTAGCCAAAACCAAAATTACCCACTTCAACTATTCAACCAAAAATTGCATGTTTCGTATAGATCAAAAGAGATAATCCGATAAACACCAAAAACTACTTAACAAAATAGAAGAAATCACATTAAAATCAATTAAAACTACAATTACAATCCTAATAGGGACTAAGAAAGAAAGAGACCCACCACTGCGGCTTCTTGCTCATGTTAACGAGCTTCATGTCGTAGGGGACATGCTTCTCCTCCAAAGTAAGAAGAACCCCTTGGCTAAAAGGACCTGAAAAATTGAAAGTTTTGGTAGGTGAAAGAAGGGCAAAAGAGCATACCCTCTTGGGTTGAATTGATGAAAATATATAGTACAAGAGATAGGTCTACTATAGTAACATTGCCTACTATAGTAATACTACAACTAGGATTACATACCATATAATCCTACTCTATATATGATAATAATATACAGTATCCTAATATACCATAAGATACTAAATATATCGTAACATATACTAAATATATCGTAACATCCCCCCGCAAGCTAAGCATCCACTGGCCGGATGCGAAGATTGAGCCGCAAAGCCGAAAATCGAGAAGGTGACAAAGGCTTTGTGAAAATATCAGCAAGTTGCTTATCAGAAGAGATGTGAACCAATTCTAAATCACCAGACTGGACTTTTTCGCGCAAGAACTGATGGTCAAGCTCAATGTGCTTCGTTCGAGCATGGAGAACAGGATTGGCCGCAAGATAAGTCGTGCTGAGATTATCACAATAGATGCTGATGGGGCGCCATAAGAACACACCAAGGTCACGAAGTAAACGTCGGATCCATACTGTCTCAGCAAGCGCGTAAGCCACAGCACGATACTCGGCTTCAGAACTGGAACGAGAAATAGTGGGCTGTTTCTTAGCGGACCAGGAGATAAGATTGGGCCCTAGAAATATACAATATCCTGAAGTAGAGCGACGGGTATCGGGACAACCAGCCCAATCAGCATCTGCGAATGCCACGAGAGAAGGATTGATACAGCGGGAGATAGGAATGCCATAAGACAGCGTCCCGCGAATATAACGCAGAATGCGCTTGACCGCTTGCATGTGGGGTTCACGAGGTGCATGTAAATACTGGGCAACAGAGTTGACGGCATACGAGATATCTGGTCTTGTGAAGGTGAGATACTGGAGAGCACCAACGATCTGACGATAAATGTAGGGATCCTCAAGAAGGCGCCCCTCATGAGAAGAGAGACGAGAAGTCGGAGAGAGAGGACTAGAGACGGGCTTACTATCAAGAAAGCCATGGCGAAGTGAAGTAGTTGATGCGCATATTTCTGCTGAGTCAAATGAAGACCAGAAGACGAACGATTAACCTCAATGCCCAAGAAATAATGTAGCGGCCCGAGATCTTTCATAGCAAATTCTCGTTGTAAGGTGACAATAAGAGCCTCTAAAAGAGAGGAGGAGCTTCCGGTGACAATAATATCATCAACATATAATAGAAGAACAAGAGTGCCAGAAGAGGAATGACAAACAAACATCGAGGGATCAGCAGTACTGCCAACAAAACCAAGTTCAAAAAGAAAAGAAGTAAACCGCTGAAACCAAGCCCGAGGTGCCTGTTTGAGACCATAGATCGCTTTTCGGAGACGGCAAACGTGATGAGGAAGAGAAGGATGCACAAAACCAGGCGGTTGCTTCATATAAACTTCTTCAGAGAGAGTACCATGAAGAAAGGCGTTCTTTACATCAAGTTGTCGAAGAGACCACCCAGAGGAGAAAGCCACTGAAATAACAGTTCGAATAGTGGTCGACTTGACAACCGGAGAAAAGGTCTCATCAAAATCAATACCTTGTTGTTGTTTGTAACCCTGAGCCACAAGCCGAGCCTTGAGACGCTCAAGGGAACCATCCGCCTTCTGCTTCACTTTATATACCCACTTGCAGCCAATAAGATTAACAGAAGAGGGAGGAGGAACAAGATCCCAAGTAGCATTGGTCAGTAATGCATCAAATTCTTCAGCCATGGCAGCACGCCAACCTGCATCCTGAGAAGCTTCATGAAAAGAGGTAGGCTCAGCAGGAAGAATAGAACGTGCAGAAGCGAGGAAGGAGGAAGACGCAGCGGAACCCTTAGCCATGGATCGAGTGAGCATAGAGTGTGTTCTGGCAGGCAACGGAGGCTCAGAAGGAGAATGAGAAGGAGAGGAGACTGCAGCAGGCGGAGGGGAAGGTGGATGATCAGAGGTGGAAGGTGCCAGATCAATAGGTGAAGGTGAAGCAGCAGCAGGCCGGCTGGTGTGTCGTCTGGTATAGACCCGGAGTTCAGTTTGGCCAGCAGGAGCGGCAGCATTCTCATTACTAACCTGTGGGGCATCATGATTCACAGTGGAAGGAAAAACTGATAATTGCTCAGACGGTGAAACAAGCGTATGTGAACCAACGTCAGTAGAGGGGCGTGTGAAGGAGAGGCCAGAGATTGCATCAATAGTGGATGGACTCTCACCCAGTAGGGGAGGATTAGAAAGAAAATTTTGAAACATTTGAAAGTTTGAAATAGAAGAGGAAGGAGAAGAAGAGAATTTAGAAAGACAAGAGTAAGGAAAAACATGTTCAACAAAAGTAACATGGCGAGAAATAAAAATTTTACCAGTGCTTGGATAAAGACAGCGAAAACCTTTATGTTTGTCAGAAAGTCCCAAAAAGACACAAGGAAGAGAACGGGGAGAGAGCTTGTGAGCTGCAATGTCCTGAACATCGGGATAACACAAACATCCAAAAACTCTAACAAGTTGCAAGTCAGGGGAAACACAACCATGCAGAATTTCATATGGCGATTGTCCTTTCAAAACAGTAAGAGAAGGAATTCGATTCACAAGAAAGACGGCAGTTTGAATGGCCTCAGCCCAGAATCGAGGAGGTAAGCAAGCTTGAAACAGCAGGCTCCTAACAATGTTAGATAAATGCCTATGCTTCCTCTCAGCAAGGCCATTTTGTTGAGGCGTATAAGGACAAGAGAATCTATGAATAATTCCATTTTGTGAACAAAGAGTAGAAAATTTGTCATTTACAAATTCAGTACCATTGTCAGATTGAAAATTTTTGATTGAACTATGAAATATGTTTTCAACCATTGTCTTAAACTCGAAAAATTTGTCAAAAACTTCATGTTTAAATTTTAAAAGGTAAAGCCAAGAAAATCGAGAGTAATCATCAATAAAAATAACATAATATTTGTAGCCAGAAACAGAGGGAACAGGTGATTGCCAAACATCAGAATGAACAATATGAAAAGGAAAAGCAGATTGAGATTCTGAATCATGAAACGAGAGTTTAACATGTTTTTTTTCCATATTACAAGCATTGCAAACAGATAATTTCAAAGCAGAATCAGAAACAATTTTATTGTTTTTAATAAATGTAGAAAGAACAGGAAAACTTGGATGACCTAACCGTCTATGCCATATATCTCCGCTAAACCTAGATGCAACTAGAGCTAGCGGTTTCTTAGTTCCTACACTTGCAACTTTAGAGGAAAGTGGCTAGAGTGATGTTCCCGAACTAGGGCATCGAAGAAGCTCCGCCCTGGTTTCCTTGTCCTTCACAGAAAAACCAGAAGAGTCAAATTCAAAAAGAGAATTATTATCATGACAGAACTGACGCACTGAAAGTAAATTTCTCTTAATAGAAGGAACAACAAGGACGTTTTTAAGAGCAAAAGAGTTAGAGGACGTATTTAAATGAGTTTCACCTGTCTGAGTAATATCAAGTAAATTTCCATTACCAACAAGAATTTTTTCGTGCCCACTATAAGGTTTAGAAGATGAGAGAATACCAGAATGTGCGGTCATATGATTAGATGCTCCGGTGTCTGGATACCATACTTCCTCACCGGGTTCATGAAGGTTCATAGCAGCAAAAGTTTGAGGAACATCATCTGTAATAAAGGAATGATTGAAGCGTTGTCTGCACTGGAGGGCAGAATGATTGAACTTGCCACAGATCTGACATTGTGTGCCAGACTTTGGAATGTAAGGTTGTTGAGGATTATTATTAGGTTGAGGGTGTGAGTATGTTCCAGGAGATCCACGACCAGAGTTGTGTCTACCATGCTGTCCTCGGCCTCCACGATATCTACCTCCACGGCCTCCACGATTACCGCGTCCACGATTGGCATAAAGAGCTTCACCGTCAATAGTGGGAATAGCAGAGGATGTCATCACACTAGTACGACGTTGGACTTCCGTTTCTTCTTGCATCAAGAGTGGACGAAGCTGTTCAAAAGTGGGCTTATTTCTGTGTGTGTTTAGAGCACTAACAAAACCGCGATAGTCTTCTGGTAGCCCTAGAAGAACAGTCATGACCAAATTATGGTCTGACTCGGTTTCACCAATCGCCTGAAGAGCATCACCAATCGACTTGACCTTTTGCATGTAATCACACATGCTCATTGAGCCTTTCTTGATGCTCCGCAATTCAGACTTTAGAGAAAAAGCCGTGGAAGCAGTCTTATCAAGAAAATATGCCTCAATGATTCTCCAAGCATCATATGCAGTTTTAGGTGAGCTAGAAATGACCATTCGTAATATGCTAAGGGATAAAGTGGCATTAATCCATGAAAGTATAGTGGTGTCTTCCCTTTTCCAACTTAAATATTCGGAATTTATAACCACCTTCTTATCAGCAGTATCGATAGCCTGAGAAGGCACAACACCAGTTCCGTCCACATGTGATGTAACACCAAAACTTTCTAGAACATTAAGAAAGACTTGCTTCCACACAAGATATGTGGAATCAGTGAGTTCTAGTGGTATGAGAGTTTTGATGTTAACAACTGGCAAATTTGAGGTAGAAGAAGACATATTTGCTACCAAAAGAGAAGGATCCACCACTAGATATGAAAGAAAGATAAATCGGAATGTAGCGGATGAGAAAAAGGAAGAACCTGATTTCTACCAAACTAGTTGTACCCAGCGCACAAGAGAGGAACCACTTAGCACCAAATAAGAACGGCCGCACCAGGGAAAGGACCGAGCGACACGAGCAACCAGCGAGCGGTACGAGGATAGTCCGAGCGGCACCCGAAGAGCAAAGAGGAATCACAAAGAGGCTGAAATTACTGTAGCGCGCGTACTGTAGCGCGCGTACTGTAGTAGTACTGTAGCGCGCGACTGTAGCAGTACTGTAGCGCGAGTACTGTAGTAATACTGTAGCGCAGATACTGTAGCAGTACTGTAGCGGAGAGATAGAAGTCCAATGATAAGAGGAGATAGAACACCAAAAGGAAAAGAACACCTATGGAAGAAGGTGAGACTTGTTGTGGATGATAGCTGTGGATCAATATCCCTAAATTAGGGTTCCCGCTCTGATACCATGAAAGAAGGGCAAAAGAGCATACCCTCTTGGGTTGAATTGATGAAAATATATAGTACAAGAGATAGGTCTACTATAGTAACATTGCCTACTATAGTAATACTACAACTAGGATTACATACCATATAATCCTACTCTATATATGATAATAATATACAGTATCCTAATATACCATAAGATACTAAATATATCGTAACATATACTAAATATATCGTAACAGTAGGAACCAAAAACATAGTTACTAGAGATCAATCTCTACAAGGAAATAATCATAATAATAATAATTGAGAGATAAAAAATGTATGGAGAGCTCCTCAACTCCTGATTTCTCAGAATTAACTGATTTCCGTCAAATAAACCGAAAAATTTACCAAATTCATCAACAGTTTCATAAATTTTAATGGTTTTAATCACATTTTAGCGACTAAAAAAACGAAAAAAAGAATCACTTGTTCATAGCTAATAAGCCATCGTATGTAACAAAATTTTCAACTTTACAAACTAGAACAACTCAAAAGATCGAAAACTTTAGAGATTAAGAGGGGGTGGGTGGGGGCATAATGTTTGAGGGGCCAATTTCAAAATCCCCTATAGTTAGGGGGTCAAATCGAGAGAAGAGAGAGATTTGCGGAGGAGGTGTTACGTACAGTCGCCGAGGACATCGGGAGCGCCCGCCGCGGCCTTGACGCAGACATGGACGGGCTCCGTCGATGCACCGGCGGCGGCGTCGGCGGCATCGGCGGCGACGGCCATGGGCGCTCGCCGGAGAGGGAGAGAGAGGATCGGCGAGGGTTTCTCCGGAGCTCTGTGTGTGTGCGTGTGCGTGTCGGGGTTTTGGGAGTGGTGCGTGGGCGTTCGTAGTTGGAACCTGGAACAATAACGGGGGGTTGAGTACTCTACGTCCGTAAGAGAAAAAATATATATTTATTTTTTATAAGATACACCGAATCTGATCATCTTTTTACGTAGGTAAAATTACCCGATAAATTTAGGACTCATTCGGTTTTTTTTTTTTTACAATAAATTTGATAAATTTAGGACTCATTCGGTTTTTTTTTTTTACAATAAATTTTTTATATATAAGGTTATTTGATAGACGATAGATTGCTTATAATTTTTACATGTAAGATAAGATATTTATTTGCACGTAAAAATATAAAAATAATTTTTTTTCTTTCAATTTTTTTTATAAATCTAATCAATTATTGCAATAAAAAAATTCTTCTCTTGGTATCAAATTATATAAAACTAGTATTTCTTTTAGAAAAAGTACCAAACGAGGTCTTATTTTCTTCTACTATTTTGCTCTTACAGTTTTTATACAAATTTATAATCCAAGAAGCTGAAAAACTTTGAGTCATCATTTTTTTTTTTTGTGTGCCTGCAAACATTAAAAAACAAACTCCCTACCTCTTTTAGATGTGAAGCCAGAGAAAGTAAAAAGAAGCAGCAATTTAGCATGTAATTTCTGGAGAACATGTGTGGCACCTCACCCTTTCCTCATGTGCAAGAAACCTTATTTTTTTTTTTTTTCTTCCCCTTTTTATTCATGGATTTAAAATACTGGGAACTAGATATTCCTCTCTCAAAATGTTCAAAACTCTTTAAAGATTTTCCAAGCACCTCAGATTCAGTTCATTTGATTCAGACCTTTTGTTAAGATAAAAGAACTATATTACATATTAAATCAAGGCATCATACAACTAACACTTGAGACATATTGGATATGTATAATACTCCAGCAAAACAAAACTTACACAAATTTGGTAGTGCAATTTGTGTTTACATAGAGAAAACTCTGGGTCATGTACCCCTCAGGAGGTGGGGATTAAATCGAGATATTTCACTCCTCTCGAAACGAAAACCATGGATTCGCCCTTGTAATGCTTGCTCATGGCCACCTCCATGTCATGTATTCACAAACTTCAATTTGATCATTTCATCATAGTTGCGAGAACAATCAAACTGAAGTTGATAGGGCCGACATTGAGCTGCCAGGGTAGAGGAATAACCAGCTTTAAATCGCTCAAATATCAAGATCGTCGTCTGGATCTTCATCCGAATCGGGTTGCTCATCGTCCGAATCACGGATATAATGAATTTGACCACCCTTTTCCGACCCTAGAGCAGCTCTTGTATCATCCCTTTGGTTCTCTGGAAGGGGCCGCCGGCCATCATAAATTTGTATATTCTCACCATTTCCTGAGCAAACACAAGGTATTATAATTCTGCGGATCATTATTCATCATATCGGACACGTGAACTAGAACCTGTGACTATAACAGCAGTAAAAACATGCTTCCCTTGCAATACATTTTCATAAAATCAGCCTGCTGTAGATGAAATACCATTCTGCCTATATAGGATGTTCTCATGCATCAAAAATACCTCATTCTGCTTCATGAACAAGCAATTATTGGGCTATTTCAGCACATAGCATTATTGGCACTCATGATATTTGAAATAACACATCAGCCAAAATGGGCAATTGAAAAGGCACTGCTACACGTAGAAATATGTCGCACATCAGAAAAGAGTTGCAAGATTGTGAACTTTTTTTTAAGGCACTGCTACACGTAGAAATATGTCGCACATCAGAAAAGAGTTGCAAGATTGTGAACTTTTTTTTAAAAAAAGTAATGCCCATATGCTATCACAATACAATAAGTATAGAAACACCATAAAACTTAAGCATGTCGATCACTTTGTATAGAATAAAAACACCATAAGAATTAAGCAAGTCAAGCACTATGTATACTATTATCACAAAGGGGGCATGACATATGAAGACATTCTGTATTAAACGAAAAGCAATCTGTTTTCTGTTTCAGAAAGGAAATTCATGTCTAAAGCCGCACCTTGATGTTCGAAAGGGAGAACAACATTTGCCCTGTCAATCAGCTCCTTATCTGAAAGCTGGAGGTTAAACTGGACCTGTCGATGGAAGGGTTTCACGTGAAGTTCCAACACTATCATTCACCTAATGTCAAGCTTTTTCGACTCTTTAAAGCAAACAAGAGAAGAAGAGAAAGCACTAACCTTAGGCAAAAGACTTTGGTTCACAACTGTACTCACAGAAGTCGCAGAAGCAAATTTTATGCCATTTTGCTCAATATGTAACTCTTCTTGCTGAAAAGTAAATCATCATTTGATCAGATTTTCGTTTACCAACATAGAGGCAAAATACAAATGGAGGTAAAGAAGAGCTTACAAGTAGCTTCACTCTTCCGTTGCGCCGCTTCAGGCGCACATTAAACTTGGCTTTGCAAAAGTTTTGCTCAAGAGAAAGCAAATTGCCAGAACTTCCTTGTCCATTATTAGTAGATAAGACTACTGGCTCTATACTAGCCACCATTGAAGAGATGTATTCAAATGCTGTAGAAACCCTCATTTCATGAAGGTCTGAGTGTATTAACCAAAAGATAGATGAAATGTGATCTGCAGTAAGAGAAGGCAAACGAAAATTGATTGTAGTAATGTATACAGATAGAAATACAAAAAAATTCAAGCATGTACTTATAGACCGTTTACGCTGTCTATGCAATAAACTAGTTGCATTCAAATGTTGACCACCTCAAAGTATTTACTGGGTAAAAACGTACAGACCCTTACACAAACTGAACTTAAGAAAATTGATTTTATTAGAAATTACATACTTCAAATAAGAGCCTAATGGTATTTGTGACTTTCCAACAGAATGTTCTGTAACCTCATGGATTATTCTATTACTTTCCATATTCTATAACTTCTTATGACAAAACAATTCAATTTTGACAAGCATTGACAGAATTTTCAAAAGTCAGCAGTAATGAAAGGTAAGGTAGTTTCAAAATGCAATATGGTTCAGGTAAGGCTGTACATTTTTGCCTACTTATTTTAGGGCATAGCCGTCTGTGTTAATGGTTGTAGTTAGACTGTCAAAACCTTGAAGAACATTGGCTCTTAAGCTGACAAAGTTTATCATTTTAGGAATTTAACTTACGGAACCAACTTCAGGGAAAAAGAAAATCAATACCGTGGCTGCGAAGATTACTGAGCAGGCCTGTAACTGATGGTAATGAAGAATGCCTTAACATAATACTGACCTGAAATATTCATTAGAGTATTCTTAACTTCAAATAACTTGGAAATGCTTAATCAGAATATGAATCTAGATTTAGTTAACTCACATAACTAATAGATATTTGGCACTTTTGGAGCTTTCTATACAGGACCTATTTGAGTAGAGCTATTAAAAAAAGCACCAAGGATTTTCTTTTTCGGAAATGCCCAAAAATTTCTATAGTAGCAAAAGTAGAACTTTCAAGTTGGAACTTCTATTTTAGGGGCATAGAATTATTCCATAGCAAAAGCTCTAGAGTCTAGACTTTCAATTTGTCCAATGCTATGCCGACGAGACGCTAAAATTGCCAGATGTGTATGTTTCATCATACTCCGGACAGCAAAAAATGTTAATAGCACATATAGAGGTAGCTGAAAACCTCATATTGTAACATGTAGAGTGCAACATTCTCCCCATATAAATAGCTCATCTCTATAGAAAAATTTGCATAAGTTCATAGAGCTCGCAGAAGTAAGATGTGCATACCGAATCAACGGCAACGGCAAACTTGGACTTGCCTTGTCCAACAAATCCTAGAACCAATAGCACAAATAGATATAACAAGATCATTGAAAAGACCCAAAGAACAATTATAACACAATAAGAGGTCACAGTTCGCTTATGAAGCCGCACCTCTTCCTAAATCGAGAACTGAGGACAATAACTTATCAACGTTTTTCACATTCTTAAAAACAGTAACAGAAGCCCTTCCAATGGGCCTCTTTCCATCAGTCTCACTCTGCAAAATGAGATCCTTCCACCCAAGCGGGTCCGAGTAGCAATCCAATATACGAACCCTAAAAAGGGAATTAATCAGATAAAAATTTTAAATTCCATATCACACTCAATTAATAGCCAAAACAGAGCATTGTGTGATTAAAACCTACGATTTGTCCACTAGAGACGCATCAAACCCGCTCCTTTTCAACAAATCAAAGTAGAACGAGGGGCTCCGGTTCAACGCCACCAACACAAGGCCACTGTCTCAAGCAATTCAAGCATGAGCATTTTGAAGGAAAATTAAGAGCATGTGAGTTCGATTCATGGAGTAAAGGTAGAGGTATTGGATCGAACCTGGCTTGGGATCTTCCATTGATGATGTGGGAGAGGAGAGCGGTGACGAAGTGGTGGAACGCGTGGGATCCGAGAGGGCTAAGGAGGGAGTCCTCGATGGTTAGGGCAGGGGCGTGCTCGCCTTCGAGGGATCCATCCCTTAAGTACCTCGATATCGCTTCCGCCATTGGAGAACCTCTTGCGAGGAGGAGGAGAAAGACGACGACGACGAAACCCTAAAGTTTAAATACCAAAAATGAAGTCGAGGGGGCCCATTGGAGAACGTCTTATAGTTGAGGGGTCTTCATACATTTTTCACCATCGATAAATTTCAGACAATAATGACCGCCCGATCTGAAATCTGCGGCTTGATTTGAGAATCCCAAAATCCCGGAGACTATGCTCAAAACCCTCGCTCGAGCTTGAGAGAGAGAGAGAGAGAGGTGAATGATGAATGCTTCTGTGAGGACGATAGAGAAATTCGCTCCTTTTCCATACTCCATCAAACAAATCTCACGTAGGTAATTGTTTCCTCTTGAGCTCTCTCTCTCTCTCTCTCTCTCTCTCTCTCTCTCTCTCTCTCTCTCTCTCTCTCTCTCTCTCTCTTTTCTTTGTTGATTCCTATTTGATTTTTTGGAAAAAATATAGATTTTTTTTCCTTTTTTTTGGTTTTCTAGTTAGGAGGTTCCTCTATCCAATTTTGCGCTATTTTTTGAAGCTATTTTTTGAGGTTTATGATCGAATATTCAGAAATTGGAACTTTTGATGGCGATTTTGGACTCTACCAAACTTGACTTGTAGGGTTTTATTTTTGCCCCACAAAAAATCCTTTTACATATTTTGGTTTGAATTATTTTTTAAAATTAATGACTACATTAGCTATTGTTTTCCTAGCAAATTAACAAAATCCACAGTTCTCTATAAGTTCGATAAGTTCGAAAATAGTTTAGTGAAGGTAAGTTTATAAGCTTCGCTATTAAATTTTACAAAATCAGCAATTTGATTGATGGAAATTACTTAAATCAAAGTTGTATCAATCAAAGGTATAGTAAATTTTTACTTTTATTATTTAGTTCTACTTCTCTATCAGTTCCAAAATTTGTATTTTGATCATTGCCATCTCCGTTTCAATGCTATTCATCTCACCTATTGGGGCACTATTTTGATTCCCATGGGTTATTCAGGTGTTCTCCAGTAGGGGGGTTCCCTTCTTTGTGTCAGAGGAGATTTGTTGGGTCTAAATTGAGCGGAATGTCCGAAAATTCGGT
This sequence comes from Puya raimondii, assembly GCA_016920855.1. Lineage (NCBI taxonomy): Eukaryota > Viridiplantae > Streptophyta > Magnoliopsida > Poales > Bromeliaceae > Puya > Puya raimondii. The sequence goes on from JABWPP010000049.1 coordinate 68,465,618, forward strand.
CAAGTGCGACTTGGGTCTTCAGCCTAAGGCGGAATGCGTCTTCCCGGCATCTGACGATCACATTGAAGAAGCAATTGATGCGATCAAAGCTGGGAGAGTTATCGCGGTTCCAACAGATACTATTTATGGATTCGCTTGCGATGCATGGTTAGTGTTTTCGGGTTTGGGATGCTAAGATTTAATGACCCTCTTTCTGAGTTGATTAATTATTTCATAGAGTTCTGAAACATGTGACTATTCCTAAATTCAAAATCTGATAAATGGATGAAATATACCAAACCACGGTTTGTCTCAGTAAAGACAACTCTTTTGTCTCAGTAAAGACAACTCATTTACGATGTATGAATAGTTGAACAATATAGGATTGCTTAATTATGGGAGCATTTGCATTGAATCAAGCAAATTAATCACTTAACTGATGTTCAGGGGCTTGTGCTTCATAATTTTTTAAAAAAAAACAGCCCTTTTTCACGAATCATTCTTTGCCAAATAAAATGGCGTGCCCTTCTTATTAGATTTCTGTGCGTTGGATCTTTTTTTCCCCCTCTTTTTTAAGAAACTAACAACCTCTTGTTGCATAACAACAATTGCTATATTATTTTTGGTCGGTAAGCTCCAACTGTAACTGAGATTAGCAATCGATGTAACATTACGTAGCCATGTTTTTTTGAAGTGACTTTTAACAGCTCTGCAGAAGCGGTTAATCGTATCTACGAGATTAAAGGACGTAAGCAAACAAGTCCTCTGGCAATTTGTGTTGCGGATGTCCCTGATATTTCACGGTTTGCCCTTGTGGATCACTTACCCCATGGTTTGCTCGATAGTCTACTTCCTGGACCAGTTACTGTTGTTCTAAAACGAGGTTTGATCAACTCAACCCATATCAATCTCCACAAATGATACATATAATATGCCCTGCAAAATTACCTCTTTACATATATGTCCTGCAAATCTGAATTTTTATGCATATAGCCTAATGCCTAGGGGTGTAATGTGGGCCGTGCCGGGCCGGCACGGTCCACAATAGCCCTGCCGAATCGGGCTAGGGGCCGGCCCGGCCCGTCCCGGTTCCAAATTCGGGCCAGGCCGTGCCGGGCCGGAGCTACCAAGCCTCCGGCCCAGCACGGCCCTTAGGCCCGGAAGGCCCGGGCCGTGCCGTACCGGCCCCTAAAAATTTTTATTTTTTTATTTTTTAAAAAAATATGTAAAATTTAAAATATAGACAATAAATTATTTTTATTTAAATTGATATTTTGATTAAAAAAAATTTAAATTTATAAAAATAATTATAATATAACAAATATTTAATTTTTTAAAAAATATATATATAAATTTTTATTATTTTTTTGGGAAAAAAAAGAATTGAGAGGGCTTTTGGTCCAATGGACTAAAATTGTTTGGTCCATTGGACCAAAAACCTCCTCCCAAGGTCTGCGGTGACAGACCTTGGGAGGAGAGCCCTTCTCCCCAGGAGCTTAGACCCCAAGGCCCAAGGCAAGTTGCCTTGGGCCATAGGGTTCGGGCCGTGCTGGCTCGGCGGGCCGTGCCATGCCGGGCCACGGGCCTCTCCTCGGCTCGGCACGGCCCAGGCCCGTTTCGGGCCGTGCCGTGCCGAGCCGTTGGGCCCATGGGGAGAGGCCCAGCACGGCCCTGAAGCTCGGGTCGGTCCGGCACCCGTGCCGTGCTGCAGCCCGGCCCGAGGCCGTGCCGGGCTAGGCGGCCCGTTTTACATCCCTACTTATGCCCACAAAAATTGTCCCAGCGAAAATACTTGGATAACGCCCCAACTTATATCAAGTGTACTTTTTGTGAGAAACTGCACTCTGATATATATGAAAAATTTAGATTTACATGTGCATTTGCAGGGATATACATGTAAAAGCTCATATTAACTCTCCGAAATCTTTGCATATATCAGGTGAATCTAGCATTTTGGAGAAGTCCCTTAACCCCGGTTTGGATAGTATTGGGGTCCGTGTGCCGGACTTTGACTTTATTCGAGCCATTGCTCGTGGTGCTAAAAGTGCTTTGGCGCTCACAAGCGCCAACCTTAGTGGGCAGCCGAGTAGTGTCAGTGTCAAAGATTTTGAGAATCTTTGGCAACACTGTGCTTTTGTTTACGATGGTGGCCTGCTTCCTTCTGGACGAGCTGGTTCTACGGTGGTTGATCTAATAAAGCCAGGAGCATATAAAATTTTGAGAAATGGAAGGTATGTGTCTTATATAGTATTGATTTCTGTAATTACAGTACACTAACTGTTATTAATTTTATGCTCGCCATAGTGATTTTGAAGCCATTTGCACTTCAGTGTAAGCACACATTTGAGGCTAATTTATTGTCCACATCGATTGATGACCTGTTAAATTTAGATTATTGGTGGTAATGAATTGGCCAAATGGGCAACCTAACTCTAATTTAATCCAATTTATTTAATAAGACTATCATAAAAATCATAACTCAAAAGCTATTGGATTTGATTCTGATTCAAGTTACTCGGATTTGAGTTGGATTTGAATTTGGGTAATACTTATTAGTTACTGGATTCATATTGGACATAGCGTTGATCAACCTACTACATGCTTGCTTAGCTATAATTGAGATGAAAAAAAAATCCTTCTCACTCAGACAGAACTGCAGAAATTTTAAAGAGCACAAACATATGATAAAATAAAATTTGTTTAGTGCCATGATTTACGAATTCTAGTGTACCAGTTTCCAATATTCTGAAACTTACAAAATTGATGAATGGTGACAACAATAACTTATTTAAGCATCTCTACTCGCTCGAAAACATTGAGTGCTTTTTGGTATCTTTTGAATTAGAAAATAGAAGCTCCCGACATTCTGAATCTTGAGAAGTTGATTGAAATGTAGAAGTTTTCGACATTCTGAATCTGGAGAAGTTGATTTGATTGTAGCAACATTCGGTAACTTACTTGAGCATCTCTGCTTTCTTGAAAACATTGAGTGCTTTTAGTTATTGCTCCTTTTCAACTACAGAAACAAATTCTCTTTAATACTTTTATACCTCTGATGCTCCTTTATCTCATTGTCTGATACCTTTCTCTGAACTTTCCTTGTAGACATGTGCTTTAATATGATGCTTTATCTGCTCTTATTCGTGGGAAAGTCTTTTGCAGTGGCGACTGATCAGTTGTCTACTTTTGCAGTGCATTGGAGGAAACAACAGCGATACTTCGGAAATTCGGCCTAGAGGAAACACCTTGATGCTGAATAGAAAGGTTGAATCTGCCCTCTCTTGCCATTTTACCTTCTTTTGCGACAAACCAATTGTACGGAAAAACAATTTGACTTAAATTTGATGAAAGTGATTTCACACCGGTGGGCGGTTGACAAAAACATGTTCTCTTCTGTACCAAGAAAAATTTTCTATTTTTTTCTGATTTTATTTGTACAAGGACATAGCCTTCCATTAAATGGATCGAGTTTAAAAAGAGAGACCTTTGGTATAGTGCATTTTCATCTGAGTGTTCACTGATTTTGTTTGTATCACTTAGGTGTTCTGAGGTCACTCTTCACATTTTCTGTAAGAAACTTCGATAAATACTGTCATATATATGCTTAAATCAAATTTACTCGACCGTATCCTTGGAGGCAGTGTTTCCTCGCATAAGTTTTTTCTTTCTCGGTCATTTTGTTCACTTTAGTTTTATGTATATGGTTTTGTCTATAAAAAGAAGTGTAGTTGATATGAGTGTGCTCTTTTCATGTTAAGGTCTGTTTGGCCTAGCTAGAGCTTCTGCTGCTGCTGCAGTGAAAAGCTGCTGCGGGGAAGCTTATTTAAGCTTCCCAACAGCCTTAAGAATAGAACTTTTACTTTTAACTTGGCTTTTCAATGCATTTTGAGTTAGCTCTGCAGATTATTACTTTCTTAGATAAACTATGTCCTAATAAAGCTAGATGGAACTTTATATTTAATGATGTATAAGGACATGACATGACTTTTTCTTGGTCACTAAATCTTATCAGCATGCTTTGATCTCATCATTAGCATCTGACCCATCCTATGGGGCAAAAGTAAAGAATCCTTTTTTTTTTTTCTGTTTAAGATATGTATCTCATATGTATTAGGAATCAAGTGCTCTGATCTTAAAGCAACCAAAAACACTGGCCTAATGTCATAATGATAGCATGTTTGGACCCCATAAAAAAAGTGACACCCACAACCATGGACATCCTCTTTGGAATTTATTATTGTCTTATCTCACATCTGAGAATTTGAATGATTCCCCTCTTCAAATGTCCTAGTTCATGTTTAATAGCTTTTTATGGGTCTTCTTCCTAAACTTCTGAGCCGCAGGAACATGTACATACAGAATACGAGAATTTCCACCTTGTTGAATATTTTGTAGAGATCATGTGTTTTCTACTCTGGATAAACATAGATACACTCATACCTGCATACACACATAATTTGCATTGTCGAATAATTTGTATAGATGTGTTTTTCTGTAACTATCCGGTGCTGAAATACGATTTCTTCTCAGATATCTTCTCACTAAGATAGACTAAATTTTGAAATATTAATCATATTATTGTATTAGAAAAGTTGATATGCCAATATTACATTTGTGGCAGTCAACCATATTCTCATTGATTCTAAACTAATAGATTTTTGTTAAAAGAAAAGAGAAGAAAGCCATTTATTACCATAATTTGATTCAGCGAGAAAGGGAAAAACTTTGTTGGTCTTCTTACTCTGTAGCCAAGGTAATACACAAACATCAACCATGTTTATCATCAACAAATGGACATACATATCACAGTTGGTTCGCCGCTTTACGAAGCAGCAGCTAGGTTTACGACGAACAAATATGTAGTAACTTTGTTATGCCAAAGAGCTGAAATAAGCCTTAAAAGGCAGAAGCTCTAATTTAAAATTTTTGATTTCTATTGTGGGTTTCTGAAGTTGTTAGTCCAGGGTAGTCTAGAACTTGCAAATGAAACTAGTATCAGGGTTTATTTATATGTCTGTTGAATCTTGTGGTGGGTACTTCTCATCTTAAACAAGGTTGTATGTGAAAAGGGAAGAGTAAAAGGAAGTTGGAAGAAGAATCTGATTCTATTGCTGTTTATGGGCAACTGTGGGAGAGGATAGAAAAAGAGCCACCCCACCCCCAACTTTTCTCTCTGCTTCTCCATGTGGGTGAGTTCTAACCCATCACTTTGCCTAATCCACTTTTTGCTTTCTAGCACTGTGTGGAGATGGATTTACTTGCAAAACTTGTTCTCTTCTTGTCATGTTATGGTGAACCATATTTGTGTTGAAGAAGGCTTCTCTTGTTTGGAATGTACCTAAAGGATTCTTTTTGTTTATTGTTGTAGAAATAAACTTAACTGAAAATGTGAAACAACTAGGTTTTGAACTTAGGATCTCGAGTACCAACCGTCAAGTTTTTTGCCATTTGCGCTAGAGACAGGTAGTTGTACCAAAGGGTTCTATAGTGAATTAAGTTAGAATAATGTGAAAAGGAAAAAAATGAAGTTAGATAAGAAGAAATAATGGAGTATAGATAAGAGAAGGAGAGACGACTGGAAATCTCTGTTCTCAACATTTACTCTTCACAGCAAAAGCATGAGTTTCAATTTGAAACTTTTGATTTTGGAACCGAGAAGCTCATTTCAGCCGCAACACAAGTTCTCAATCTCTTTTCTCAAACGAACATTCTGTTTTAAGAATAGAGAAATCGTTTTAGAAGCTAAGATCAGACGACTATTTAAAGATGCTTATATAACATGTGAGCTGGTACTGTTATAATTTTCTGCAGCAGATGGTGCAACTTTTTCTTATATTTCAACTGCATTATATATTAAAACATGAAAACATCAGTGATATTTTAAATGGTTTCTCTATGTAACATCTAGTTATCTTTACAACATCAATTACATCAAGGGGATGGTACTATGATGAGAAATTACAACAAATAATAGTAAGCACAAATTGACAAATTGATAATCTTTTGCTAATACTAACACTTATCTTGTAGTATATATAAAACACTCAAACTTATTAAATCATGACTTAATTAGCTAATACTTTAATTTCCCAACACATAATGTACAAATGCAACAGGATAAAACTCTAATTAACTCTCTCTTTGGATCTTTGCACAGCTAAAAGTTAGAACTCACATGTAATAGAGCATTGCATTTAATTTGTAAAGTAACCAGCAAAATCAGAAAAAGTTGGATCTTGCCAGCTTGCTCTGGAATTTGTCTCCACAAAATTATAATTAAGTTTATATCAAACAGGGAGAGCACAGTTTCCAATTGAAACAACCTAGCACCTATATATTGAACTAATTTATGTGAATATTTAGTTCATTTATACATATAGAAACAAAGAATCACAATGCAAAATGACATTACAATGATACACAAAGAGTGATGGAGAATGGAATGTCCTTTGGAACATTAGAAGAAGAGGATAAAAAATGAATAATTTTTTATTCAACATATCTTAACTCTACTAAGATGGGCATGTGCTTTTACACCCAACTATATCTCTATAATTGAAAGGAAAAAATTGTTTAGATACTTACCAGCAAAAAAATAGCTGAGGAGAACATAAATTAAAGAACAACTTTTAAAAAAAATTTCTCAGCAAAAAAAAAAAAAGGCTAAAAAATCAGGAATCAAATCTTTGAAATTTCCAAGTAAAGTTAGATATAAAGGTAGTGGTGGCACAAAGATGATCACAAGATAAAAAAAGTGTGGGTCAAATATACAATACAAGATAGATACTTCATATGATGAAGTTATTAAATCCCTTATTCACTGGAAAAGTTGATCAATGATGTTAACATCCATTTATATTATGATGATGAGATTAGTGATAGCAATTGATGGTGTGATTGGGGGTACTGAGATTGATATAAGGAGGTAATAATAACATCAACCTGGCAAAGATAGTGCTTATATTAACCTCTCTTTTTAAGGATAATGTTATTCACTTGTTGGTGAATAACTTTATTCTTAATTAATTTGTAGTTAGGTGGGAATTTTTTGTATTGCTTGTGAGTACAAGCATAAGGTTTTCTCTTGTTGTTATTAGAAAAGGAAATCTCTTGTGATCATATTTTTTATTTCAAATTTTATTCTTTGTGGGTCAATTAATATTGATTGAGCTGTTGAGTGGCTAATGATGATGAATTGTAGTTTGATTAATTAGAAGTATATATCTATTTTTAAATTTTATTTGTTTCGAATTATTCTTCATCATATATGATATAAGCAATTAATCTGCAATTCCTTTATATTACTTTTTTTTTTTTAAGGGAGACATATAAATTAAGCACAAAGGGCATATTTGAAAGTTCATAATAAAAAGTAAAAAAGAAAAAAAAATGAACTGCAATCCTGGTCAAAGTTTTCCTTTAAAAAAAATACGGTTCAAAATTAACTCAGAACATTTTTGGTCTTACTGTAGGGTATCGTATTATTCAACACACTATTATATACGTACTATTGTTAGAAGAATCATTATATCGAAATTTTCTCAACTACTTACAGAAACTCTAAAAATAAATTTACTTGTTTTTTTAATTTTTGAATTGTAATGAATTAATTGATCGTTGTAATTGAAAGCAGAAGCAAAAATAAAACCAAATCCTCTCCTCCTACCTTATAATTGGACACTCTATATAAGGATACTCCAGTGGACTCTCACAAGAAGCTCTTTCTCTCTCTCTCCCCCCACATAACACACAACTAATGCTAGCAACATCTGTTCCTACACAATAATGGCTCCTCTACTCTTCAAGGACATGAAGTCCATGAACTTCTCCTGCGCCTCCCCCGTGTCGGCCGCAGTGTGCACGAGCATCGACCGACGGTCGATCGTGCAACCGACCAACGGTCGGGCTCTCGACCGCCGCACTCCGCATGTCAAAGACCCGCGAAGGCGACCGAGGCCGACCGCCCACACGAACAACACAACCACTACTGGTACTCAGCCCTCCGCGAAGCAGAAACACAACAACAAGGCTAAGCATAGGAAGAGTTTAGAGAAAACTGATGATCTCGCAAGCCCCCCGGGCTCGTCGCGGTATTTGCTGGACGAAAGCGAAGTGCTGTTCGACGTGTTCCCCGGTTCGGAATCTGCACCGTATAGTAACGACATCGAGCTTGCGAGCGTTGAGAAGTGTAAGGGAGATGATGATATGATCACTGCTCCGAGGCCGTCGGTTTCGGTTAACAAACCGCAAGATCAGGTACGAAATTTGAGCACATATATGTTTTTCGCACACGGTGTTATTGACACAGAGAGAGATTTACTGAACCTGATCACTATTTGCTAATACAACCCATTTTTTATAGTTGGTCTTTTATTTTTCTTATTTTTTATTGTTTTGAGGTATTTGAACATGATCATTTGGGTGGTTTTTTAATTAATATGATTTTCAGGTTGTGGCATTGAGGGTGTCTTTGCACTGTAAAGGCTGTGAAGCTAAACTGAGGAAGCATCTCTCCAAAATGGAAGGTGAGGCTTCTAAGATACTTAATTTGTGTACTTTTTCATGCACCAAAAGACTCTTGTGGTTAATCTAAGTTTCATTTTATGGAAGCTTCTCCTATAATTTTCAGAAATTAAAGAAAAAGATTGGGGCTTTTTCCAAAAGTGCTTTGTGTAAATCAAGCTACTTGAAATTATCTCAGAGGTTTTTCCATTTAAATCTTTCCTATAAGCGCCTTACTAGCTAGCTAGGTTTAAGTTTTAATCTAAAACTTCTACTTTTCAGAAAACTAAAAATACATGTATCTTTTTCCACACGAAAATATATACTTAAGAAGAACAACTTAAAGAAGTCCACCTGTTTAGCTTTAAATTAGTTTTTTTTATTTATCAAATGTCTAACTTTTTATAAGTGAGTGTCAAATGATCACACATACTTTATCTCTTCCTAAACTTGTGCTTAATTAATATATTACGCGGTAATTAAATGCGTTGATCATATTATTCTCCTAATCTATGTAGGGGTGAAATCTTTCAACATAGAGTTTGCGACGAAGAAGGTGACGGTGATCGGAGACGTGACGCCGTTAGGCATCCTCAACAGCATTTCCAAGGTAAAGAACGCGCAGTTTTGGCCGTCACCGCCACCGTTAGGCTCGTCAGAGGCAATCTAATCAATCGTATGGATCGATCTCTGTCGCGTTTGTACATTATGGTGTTTGGATTAGAAAGAATATTATCCGTACTACGTACTGCGCCATTATTGCACTTAAAAGAGAAGATAAAATTGTACCGAGACCCCCTCAACTGTAGGCTCATTTCATTTGAAATAGTTGCCTAAACTTTATTAATTTATTTATTAATATCTTCTTAACTTTTATTTAGTTTGATTTGAATTTATTTCACTCAATTGAATTCCCCGTCAAACTTTATAACTTTAACATTGTTTCGGTTGAGAAAAACGTGGATTTCGTTAATAAGTGAGAATCAACCGCTAACAAAGTTACAAATTTTGACGAAATCGTCGATTCAATTGAGTGAAATAGCTTAAGAAGATATCAATAAAAATAAATAAAGTTTAGGGACCTAGTTCAAAATGTCCTATTATCGAGGGGTCGCCATACAATTTTTACTTAAGGTTGGGGCACTAATGTTGAATTTGTTGGGATAAAGGTGAACTTTGAAAGGGCCAAATTAGAGTTTCTCTTTCTTTCTGTCACTTTTCTGAAATTTATGCAGTGTTTGCATTTATGTTACATGTTGGATTCCTTTTGGCGAGGCTTAACAGTGCATATTATTGTACGGCAATAAAGGGATTGTAGAATCTTGCTATGAGTGTTACTATTTACCTACGTATGTATATATCCATGAATTTTAGTTTCTAGTTAAAAAAAGGGAAAAACATATGTTAATTCTTTTTTTTATTCTTTTACTAAGAGAGATATAATCATATCCCTATAACTTGAGAAGGTAAATATTTTGGTGTCTCTTGTCGATAGCGATCTGAAATATTTATATATTTATCTTAATAAAATATCAGATCAATACTATTTATACACCTACAAATAAAGTATAAATCTTACACCCAGAAACTAATATATATTCATTAGTATTATCAACTATTTGTTTAGTACTAAAAATTCAAAAGGAATTTTTGAAATCTTAAATACATGATACACCCTACTTATATGATGTATACAGAGTATTTTTCAATATATTAATGAGCCGACACATAAGCAACTTTTAAGAGGGCTTCTGAGTATGCAGATAATTGTACTTATTTGAAAAGAGCATATGCCATATATATATATATATATATATATATATATATATATATATATATTAAATTGCTATGCCCAAAATAAATATTTGTATTTATGACCATCCAGCAAGGTTTTAAATTTTCTGCCAACTATCTAAGGTGACCAGAGACAATTACTCCTTTGCACATTAATTAATGATCGCATATGGATAATTTTTCTAGTTGATTTATTGATCATTTTTCTCATTCATTTTAGACCATTAATTAGAGCTTTATATATAGTCCTAAGGATTGGATATATACCGAACAAGATGCAGAAGATTAGGCAAATCCTTACAACTCCACATACAAAAAAATTTCTGCACTCAGAATGCATTGTCGATATCTGGCACCCGCCTAAACAAATGGAAGACATCTACTTCAGCACGCATCTTGATGTGACAGCAGGCTCATTTGTATACTACTCCAAACTCCCGTACGAGATGTCGTTCATAAGTTATGGCGGTCGTTAGATTATTACCATGTTACAGATTTCAGTAAATCCAAAATTATAAGGAAAATGCTTTTTAATGAAGGATACATAGTTTGAGTACCTTAATAGTAGCTTTTCAACGGTCAATTTTTAATGAATGTTAGTAACGTACCAAATTTTACAAGTGTACGCGAAAAATGCAAAAGAGAATCTTTGCTCCAACAAAAGCGTGACATAAACCAAATCTTTATGATATCTAAGAGTCGTATTGTACTCAAAAGTTAAACACTAATTAAATAGGTGTCAATTTTGTGCCCAAAATAGATGTTTCAATAAGGCAAGGATTTAATCCTATCCAAGCACTTGGATATAGATGTTTCAATAACGCAAGGATCTAATCCTCCCAAAACACTTGTAACATTTGACTAAAAAAAGTGCACCCTTTATATAATTTCATGCCCCTTTAATTTCTTTTCCTTTTTTTTCCCTTTTTTTTTTTTGAATTTTTAAGTAATGCATAGGGTACAGGTGTGAGAAGTAAAGAGACACAGAGTATACCATGTGTTGGCATTTAAGTAATCCTAATCTCTCCCCACTCTTCCACAGCTGTATGTTTCAGTGAAAGGACCACATGGTTGCTTCCTTTTGAACTGTAAAAGTAATTTTATCTCTCATTATTTAATTTCTAGCCCCTTTTTGTATATATGTGCACAAGTTTTGCTAAGGGGCTGTTTTTTTGGTGTAAGTGGAGGGTTGAAATTCAAGTTCCATCATTTTTTGTGTTTGTTTTGGTGTAAGCTAGTTAAAAAAATAATGTAACTCAAGTTACGTTACACCTCCACTTCAGCTACTTTTGACTTTCCCCTAGTCTAGAGTGTTGTACTCAAGTTTTACCATACTTAACTTTTCTATAAAATTTATTAAATATTTAAATCTAAATTCTACTTCCTTTAGAATGAGTTAGAATTACTTTTTTTTTTACAATGGGTTAAGATTACTTTTGAATAATAATAAGAGATTTAATTATTTAATAGGCTGGATTTTATAGAGATAAATTTATCACTATATTTAGGAGGTAATGGGTCCACTTACTTACATTAAAATAAATAATGAAAACTCAAAAAATTAATTTCACCAATATCAAGTTACACAAAAATATATAAACAGAAAAAGTGATTGAATTTAACTTTTAGACTGTATGAGTTACATCAAAACAAACGATAAAAAAAATAACTACACTTCGGAAAAACTTAAAACACCACTACACTTGAATTATGTTGGATCTGGAGATTTGTCAATCCAAACACCCCCTAGAGCGAAGAATATTACTAGCGATTTTTTACACAAGTTTTACAGTATAACATTATATATTCTTCTCAGTTGGTTTCTGTAAATCCAATACATGAAAAGCTTATCGAAACCCATTTAATATTGGATAAGCTTATGTTTGGACCTAAACTCATGTATATGAATCTTCGACTCCATATATTAATTCTTTTTTCATGTGAAACTACTAATTTTGTATATAAATATATATATGTAGCATTTTTTTTCATTTACTCTTGAATATATATATTATATCTTCTAATTAATTATGTCGAATTAATCAACTATATATTCTCCTTCAATTGTGCTTATATAACTTGCACTTTTTATCACGTGTCTTTCTTATTTTCTTTATTAGTCACTATATATAAATAAGCCCTTGCATGAGACACGTGATTAGATAAAATTAATGCCTCGCGCACATATTAAAGACACGTTATAAAATGCACACTAAATACTTGGTGAACTTTTACTGAGATCGACCTCCTTAACTTATTTTTTATTTTGTATATTGACATCTTCTTAATTTTTAAGTGTCGATTTTTATTAAAAAAAATTATTATCCGTATTTCTTTTATAGGAATGTAAATTTTACACTCCTTGATTCAAGGATTACAAAATCCTTTTGGTTTTTAGTTTAAAATAAATAATTAATTAAACAAGTCAGTAAAGATGACTACAAAAATGTTAGAGTGTAAAATTTACACATACTGTATAGATATACAGATGGTATTGCTCTTACAAAAGAAAAGATTTATTTTTACTGATTCGACTAGTTGAGGGCCCACACAGCAGACTGTGGGCCCACTCTATCAATGGCATACACGGAATTGTCGATCCGAATCGGCTAGTCGAAGCACGGTTCCTTACGAAAATATGTATGGAAAACTTACCCTCTCCGGTCACCATCATTGCTTGAATAGGAAGCGACAAGATTTCAAACTTGTACCTCGGGCATTTAATAGAAACAATAACAACACTTGGTGGTTTATCGAGGTGCGACATCTTCTATGGATCATATCAGTATTGTAGAGAAGTTAAGGGCTTGTTTGTTTGCATAGATGAATGAGGTGAGACTTGCGGACCCGAAAAAATCAATGACATCGGCGTTTGGTTCTATCCCGAACTCATGAGCTTGTCTGTACATGCATGTAATTCTATGCACATAATGGCTCAAATACATTCTGCTATAAATAGTTTTCAAATTATTTTATATTCGATAATTCTATTCTGTCAATAATATTATTTTTTTCTTTTATCATCACTTAAGGCATTTGACTTGGAGAAAACCCAAGTGATCAAAATGGCTAGATAAATCCATGGAGTGGTTTGACTCAACAAAACCCTTAAAACTTCACCTATTATGAACCACTCCACTATGACCAAATTAATCTCTTTTAGCTCACCTAAACCCTCCTCTCAACTAAGCTTATAAATTCCAATACCCATCTCATAAACCCTTCCTCAAAACCAAAAAGAACCCTTCAAAATGCAAATATTACCCTACAATGATACCCACAAACCCAACTCACCACCCTTAGCATTCCTCCTCTTCTCAATCCTCCTCCTCACCATCACCAATCCATCATCCTCTTCCCGACCCCTCTCGCCGCCACCGCCGACCCCCGTCGCCGCCACCGACCCGATCCTCACCTTCTTCCTGACCAGCATCGCGCAGAGCGGTCTCCGTCCACCGCCGCAAACGACGCCATTTACGGCCCGAAACGGCGTTCCAAGCAGTTACTTACCATTCCTAACCCCTACACAAACATTACAACCCGGGGAAGCACGTGTAATTAACGAAGAGTTTAAGGGCATAAAACTCGAGGGGATTTACGTGAGTAGTTTAGAGGAGGATAATAATAATAATAATAACAATAGTAGTAAAAGTTACATCGTGGCCATGAAGGCCACGTGGCCGAAGTTGATTGGTGGAGGATTGGAGGGTAGTTTGAGGTTTTTTGGTGTGCTACGTCCACGTGTCGGTGGTTCGGAGTCGCATATTGCGGTGGTGGGTGGCACGGGGAAGTTCAGTGGCGCCAATGGCATTGCTGTAATTAAGGCCATTGGTGGGGGTGGAAGTGATGGAGGGGAGGGATTTAATAAAGTTATTAAAGTCGAGGTTTACCTCAATTAGAAAATAGAAAAGTACTTTGTTTACAAACATATTTTACAAATTATATACTTTTAATAGTTGGATTATTTCACTTCAAAATTATAAATTAAGCATGCTTATGTCTCCGTGATTTACACATCTCCACAAACTAAACATGGCCACGAACGTGAATTTGTAAAGTGTTGTATATTAATGGGAAAAATTGCACAACTAGTCTCCGAAAGTCCAGCTAAGTTTTATTTTGGTCCTGAAGAATTTCATTTTAATCCTTGTCTATATTTATTTTTCTATTAGGTGATGAATTAATGATTATTGTCTACAATTAGTACAGGTGGTGGATTAATGACTATTACCCACCCAGTTACATTTTTCGCTCTATCTAAAATTTGACTATTGCGAGATGGATGAAAAAACTAATGTATTTTAGGGTGCATGGATATATCAATGAACTAAGTGCAAGTAAAATTTCTGCTCCAGGATAAGGACTTGAATAATTTTTTTTAAAAAAGTTAAGATCTTGGATTTTGAAATCAAAAGTTTAAGAACCAAAACGAAAATGGATGGTAATGCACTGTAATTTTCTATTTAGAAGATATTCATTAAGTAATGAAATATGCAAAAAATTATATTCCTTTCCCATAAATAGTAAGTTTATTATTGTTGGGCTGGACCTTGATGGGCCATCTTTGGGCCCAAAGCATGAGTGATTCATTGGGCCTATAATTGGTCCAAGCCCACACTATGTTCATCTATTTTTTATTCATATTTACTATTTTTCTTTCATATTTATTTGAAGCTCACAATTAAAACAATTTTTTTTTTACTTTTCCTTTTCCAATATAATCTTTGATATTGCCTCATATACAACCTTTTTTTTCCTTTGACTTTTCTGGGAATGAACTTTTTTTCCTTAGTTGTGACCTAAGATCTACATTATATGAATTTTCATAGGCAAAAATGTCAAAGTCAATGGCTCTACCTTTTGAAAGTTCAATAAATATATACACAAAGCCTATGATAACAACTTATGTCAAACTCTAGGGTGATGTTTTAGCCAATCTTTAAGCAAAGTAAGGAATAGAAAATGTAATCTCAATACAAAATTCTATTGCAAATTAATTTTTTTTAAAAATTTATTAAAGGAAACAGGTCCTTAATTTGTTTGGTAATATACTTAAAAGTAATTTTAATCCGTGAATAATGTTTTCCTTGACAATATGAACTAGCATGTCTTAGATAATATTAGGGGCTATTGCCTCGACCCATTTTGTAAAATGACTTGTGGCCATGAAAATAAATAAACGACTTTGAAATCATAATGAAATTTGGCTAAATTACAGAAAATTTTTCTGTCAAAATTTGATTTTTCACTTTCCTCCCCTGTCATTTAAAAACTTACATTTTGCCTCCCTAAAAAATAAAAAATATGCACTTTGTTCCAACCGTCGGTATGCTGTTAGGGCTCCGTTTATATTTTATTATTATTTTTTTTAATACCCAAAATATCCTTGAAACCCTCTCCTCTCCCAGATGCCCCTTCTCCCTCCTCACCGACGCCGCTAGCCGCATTGCTTTGCCCTCCTTTGCCGCCTCGCCGTCACCCACCGCCCGTCCGATCCCATGCAAGCCCTCGCTCTTCTCCGCCGCCTCGCGCTCACCTTTGCCCACCTCTCCCTCCACACCCATCCCAATCTACTCCCTACCGTCGTTAAAATGGATGTGCGACAATGATACAGGAGGAGCGAGAAAGCAGCTGGAGAAAACGGAGTCGGATTTGGGGTTGAGGGAGGCGCGAATAATGGAGGAAACAAACTGTAGGGTTGCAGGATTGGGAAGAAGATGAACAGGACGGAGAGGCATTTTGGTCATTTTGCCATCAAAGTTAACACCGTACCCCCCTGTTTACATTTTTTATTTTTTAGGGGGGCAAAATATAGGTTTTTGACAGAGGAGAAAAATAAAAAATCGAATTTTAACATGAAAATTTTCTGTAATTTAGCCATGAAATTTTCAGCGTTTTCATTTGTCAAGTAAAAAAGGTTACTAAAAAAAGAAAAGTCAAAAGGGATAAAATACTGTTAATTAGTTGGCATTGACCAACCATTTTGAAGTACATTGCATCATAGAGCTTCTAGAGATCTCTAGAGACAAAGAGGTTAAAAGAAGGTAAATAAAAATAGGCTTTCCCTTCGGGATCAACCTCATTATAACGAGAATAATAATAATAATAATAATAAATTCTAGAAGGCTGCGTAGAGAATTTAAAGGAGAATTAGTTTGATACGAAAATCAAGTGGTCCAGTGTGGGGTTTTAATCTTAATAGCCTATAAGTATCACCAACTAATCTCATGCATATATAATTAATATATCTTATGTGGAATATTCTTCTATAGTTCTATATATAGTTTATTTTCTCTTTAACTAAACATAATTTATGCCAAGCTTCCTCTCCTTGTGACAATAAAATTAAACAAGTCATTAAGGTACATAAAAATAAGCATGCATTGATATATATGCATTGACATATATATATATATATATATAGGTAAATGATATCGAAAAATTATAAAATTTAGTTTTCAAATGCTTTCAATAGTGTAGATCAAGTCTAACGGAGCCGATCGTCGATTTGAAAGCCGCATCATTGAAAACAACTTGGTAGCACGGAGGCCTCCGTGCTACCGATAGTATACCAGCTGGACTATATATATATATATATATATATATATATATATATATATATATATATATATATATATATATATATATATATATATATATATATATATATATATATATATATATATATATATATATGAGGAACTCTTTTGTCCCATATGTGGGAAACTGATCAAGATGGATCCCTTTGATTAAGTGTAATTTATGGTATACGAAGTGTTAATTCATTTGAATAAATTTTGTTATATATGTAAAAGGAATATTAATTGCTACCTATGAAACTCGTATAATTCGTAAAAAGCTAATTTAGTTTGTAGCTTAATATGTTTGAATATTGAAATAAGTTATACAATGATAATTTGTTTTCTTTGAGATAATAGCTTCTTGCTATGATACGTCTTCTGGAGTTTTCTTTTTCCTTCTCATCAATATATGCATTCAGGAGTTTTCTTTTTCCTTCTCATCAAAGCATTCAATGTGTTGTTATATCGTTTCGTAAATGATAAGTCATCAATTATGATGAATAGGATGGGTATTTTGTTCCAAGTTGTGAGTTAAAACTATCTTAAGATTGATTGGAATAAAAAAAATGTTTGGTAGTAACAGCACTTAATATGATTCCGTCACGTCCACCATATGCATAACTTGGAAATTCATGCCGTCTATGTGAACGGCAAATAAAATAGTCTCATGTTTGGGATAATACCCACCAAATTTTAGTTAGACAATAAGATAGTCTCAGCAAGTGTCGATATAGATATATATTTTCAGGTTCGATCTAGAATGATCTTCTCCTATCTCATCATAGGAAAATAAAAAAGGAAAAAACAGAAGGAAGTGACCTCCTCTCAAACTTTCAACTTTTTATTAATGTAGATAAGGAACAATATAATAATTCATGACCTTTTTACAGCAAAATAGAACACTAATTAACAATTAGTCCTTGCTCATACTATTCCTATAGTAATTTAGTTCTCACAACCAAATCCTTTTCATACTTAACATGATCACCACTTCTCCAATTTAGACTTTGACCCACACTTCATGATTTTTTTAATCTCAAGCCCATGACAATGGTTACGCAGATTAATTACGCGCTAATTACTACATAATCATGAAATTAAGGTAGTTACAACTTCATATGTGTACATGTCTGGTGTCAATTTGGAGTTGCTAAGCATGCGGCTTTCTCGTCATATGAAGCTAGGGTTTTTGGGTCGTGGCCTGACTTGCGCTCAATCTCCGATTTGAAACTCGAGCTCATCGATCTCTTATCGAGCCACTCAGTGATGTCGGCGAACACGAGGTCGATGTTCTCCTCAGGCTCTCCTGATGTCAGCGCGTGCCACATCCCGGGGTAGAGCTTAAAAGTCTTGTCTTGACTAGCCGATGATTCGTACAGGGCTCGACTTACCGATGGGTCTGTCACGATATCATCGCCTCCATGGACGATTATGAAGGGCAAAGAAACCTAATATAAATTTAAGTAGAAAAAAAAAAGAAAAGAGAGAGAGAGAGAGTTATAAGTTATGTAATTTTCACATTACTACAATTAGCAATAAATGTGAAAATGAAAGAGAAAGATTAAGTGATTTGGTGAGAACTGTACCTTGTCAAGGTTCCTTTCAATATCTATGCTAGCCATTAAAAGCTCACTTCCGGTTTTCAGGCGAGGCCGCCCCTGGTAGCAGTACGGATTGTTTCTGACCTGCAAAAATATTATTACGATTATTTCTGAACTGTTTCCTACTATTTAATACTTCGCAAACCAAATAATATTAATTAAAGTGGTCTCGATTAATTTATACCTCCTCGCGCCATTCTGGGTTTTTAATCGCGCTATCGATGATGTCGTTGGTCGGAATAACCTTCCAAGTAGGGATTATTGTGCTAAGCTTAGTCAAAATATTGATCACAATAGGATGTGGCTTCATCTCATCAGCAATCTGTTTAAGGCCCAAGACCATATAATTAATTAAATTTATGTTGTGATAACAACATATATAATTAAAATATAATCATAGATAATTTTGGGATTAATTATTATTATTACTAACCTTGCACATTGGAGCAACTAAAATTAATCCATCCCAATAGTTAGGCTTCTTCCTGTGCAGTAGAAGAGCCACAGCTCCTCCCATGGACTCACCAAGCAAATATTTCATCTTCTTTTTATTCTCTCCTCTCTCTGAAAATATATATAAATATAAACATATACGTCACACAGTATCAGCAAAATGAAAATAAAAAGTTACAAAATTAAGTTACTAATTAAGTCTTAGTAATTGTATTATGTATGGTCGATTCTGTATGGTTAATTATTAATTACCGCAAATGCTCGTGAAATAATTGGAGCAATCGTCGACGAGATCGTCGAAGCTCGTGATGTAGCCTTGTAGTCCAGAGGATTTGCCATGGCCCTCATAATCCAATCCGTAGACCGCATACCCGGCCTTCGCGAGCCTCGTCCCAGTACCTGAAATATTCATTAATTAAGAGATGATTACATGTTAAAATTGCAATTTACATACAAAAACATTTAGAAAATATCCACCACTTAAGTATATAATTAGGATAAATTTGTTTAATGCTCACCTCTCATTGTGATGCTGCACTCCACCGCGTATCCTATAAATAAACAACCATTGAAACAGGTTCAAGATCAGGATTAGAAAATCTGAAAATAAATAATCAAATAAATAATTTCTCAAAGTTAGTTAATTGTGTTGAAACATATATATATATATATATATATATATATATATATATATATATATATCTTTAAAAATCGTGCTGCATGTGAATTAATTACCATGGCAGAGAAAAACTAGTGCTTTGGGCTCTCGGTTCGCGGGGAGCCATCGACATGTAAAGAGCTTCAATCCTCGCGAATTCAATATAAACTCCTAAAACCAAAAACAATAATTCATATACACCCAAGTTGATTCAAAACCATCAAAAAAGAAATTTTAAAAAATAATGATAAATTTGAATGAAAAACACCATTATATACCTCTTCATACTTAATGTTTTCAATGGTGCTCTTCGCCTTTAACTGAGACATCATAAAGAAGAAGAAGAAGAAGAAGAAGAAGAAGAAGAAGAGATCTTCAAGTATATGTTATAATCAAATCATCAATATGAACATGTAAAACCAAGTATTGTTTTTAGAGAGAGAGAGGGTTTAAGAATATAGGGTGAGAGGAGAGAGAACAATATGATATGTATATATATATAGGGGGATTCCAACGTGTTAAAGCGATTGAATCGCCACCAATCGCTGAAACCCATAGAAAAGTCATTGCATGAACCGGGTGCACCGTGCACCTCATCATTAAATTCTTACTATATATATATAAGACTCATAATTAGATATCAATTTATTATCTGTATTCTATGGCATTGAAAAAAAAATATATATATTATACATGTAAAAATCATAAATTTTAGCTGCACGCGCTACTTCTAATCTATTTTAAAAAAAATTAATCTTTTAGATTCAAATTAAACTAGTTTTCTATCAAATCAATTACTTAAGTAATATTTTGAACACGAACAATAATATATTTTAGGTATATGCACTACTTCTAATCTATTTTTTAAGAGTTTAATCTTTTAGGTTCAAATTAAACTAGTTTTCTATCAAATTAATTATTTAAGTAATATCTTGAACACAAACAATATTACTTTCATACTGTTGATTTTTCGAACTTATGGTTTGAATTACGTATGCTATTTAGATGTTACAGATTACGTCAATTATAAAAGATTAATTTTAACTTGAAAATATTAATCATCAAAAATTTATATCTTGTACTGATACACCAAGTGCATGCAAAAAAAATCTATTTTGGGCACGAACTTTGATGTAGTCAAAGCGACTAACCGTGTGAAGGCGAAATGTATTAATTATTAATTAATTAATTTAATATATATATATATATATATATATATATATATATATATATATATATATATATATATATATATATATATATATATATATATATATTGTCCACGTTTCAACGTTTTGTTTCTGGAAAGAGGGGAATATTAAATTCGAAGAAGACCCAAAATAAAATAAAATAAAATAAAATAACGAGTCCAAGTTGGATGCCGACTCCTTAACGGACGTTATAAATGGATTATATCATATTTAGTTGAGTTGCCACGTCACCAATTAACAACACACCCCTCAACTATAGGGTATTCTGAAAAAGAGTCCTAAACTTTTTTTTTGGATTGATACTTTCTAGACTTCTAATTTTTTAGAATTAAAAAAAAAATTTGTTGAAAAAAATTATAGAATTTGTCAAATTTATTGGTGATTTTACCAAATTTAAAAAATTTACAAGTCAAAAAAAATTCTCAATCCCTAAGAAAAAGTTGAGGAAGCCATTTCAAAATTCCCTATAGTTGAGGGGATCTCCATACATTTTTACCTTAATTCGTGGCCACCTATATATATTTTGGGTTTTTTTAATATTTTTTTAAAATTTTTATCCGGCAAATGATCCGGATTTAATCTGGATCCAGCTTCATAATTTAGGAAATTTGTAATTTTCCTTTTGTGTTTGTGTTATAAGATGATTATGGAAATGTTTTATGTGCTTATGATGCATTTACAAGTTTGTTATGTAGTTACAGCTATAATAATGCTGTATTTTTGTGAAAAGTGATGTTAATAGAGGAAACTGATATTATTATTTTTGTGGAAATATTTTTATTAGATATAATGCATGACGAATCAAATCTAATTACTAAAAAAAACAATCAATATGATTATTATATAAATGAACCTGATAATATCAAAACTAGTATGGTTATCTCCCATTAATTTTAATACGAGCAAATTTGATTTAAGCTATGTTTAAGATTGCGAAAAAATTGCGTTACGTGCCAAAAACGTGGAAGCATATTTTTATATATTTTCGTCTCGACTCTATTTTATTTATTAGCATTTAGGGGCCGTCTGGTTGCATGTAGTTACAACTGCACATTCAAATACAAATTTGGTGTTTAATTTGATGCATTTAACTCCAACTGCTGCAGTAGGAACTGTAGGAGGAGATCCAACTGCAGCAGTTGAAACTATGTCTAAATTGACCGTAGTTTCAACTGCAGCGGTTGGAAAGAGTAACTTTAAACAAAAGATATGCTTATCTCCTTAATTATTTTTTAAACAAAAAATATTTTTTTTTACACTAGAGGTAATCTCACCATCATATATATAAAATGATAAAATTTTAAAAATTATTTCTCAACTGCATGTAACCAAACAAATTATTTGTAGTTGTATCACTTTCTATTACATCCAACCAAACAGGATAAATATAGTTACAACTGCTGTATTTTTAACTGCATACATCTTTAACTACACTGTATTAGTAATTACATATAACCAAGCGGCACCTTAGATGAGGCTCAATACCAAACACGTACTTACTGAATTTGGTAAGCATGTACCAAATTTTGAGTGGTATATAAGCTAATTAATGAATTTGAATAACTAATAAATTTGTAAGTCCCATCTACTAAAATTGAAGTAACATGTACCAAATTTTGCACAGTTGTAGATTTGGTTGTGGCATAATATTTCTCCATATGTCTCGTTGTGGTTGCAATTGCATTTTCCTAATTTATTTGGATCACTATGCAAACAATAAAACCGTCCTCGTTATGAAAATGACACTCAATGATTTTTATATAAATAAAGTTAGTACAAAGAGAAAGTATTTTTGAATTTTTACCATTTATACTATTATTTGATGTCATGACACCGCATGATATATATTTGCATTATACAATTTATTAAAAGTCAGAACGATTCGTCTGTTCAAATAATTTACTGGTTCACTGATTGAACTACCGATTTGAATAGTTCAATATGATTTTCTGAGCTGTGGAATTTTATGAATTGACTTAGACAGTAAAACGGTCATGTTCACGATCCAATAGATCCAATCAACTACACCGAACTGATTTTCGCCATGAAGTTAACTTGAAAATAACCTGTTTCTAAAAGTCCTGTTCTTGAATGTTTGTTTACATGTACCTGTCATAGTACAATACATTAGGAATTTAATTTAGAACGAACTCATATAGAATTTGTCCTGGTTTTGCGTCTGAACTTAACTAGTACATGTTTGGTTATGTATAGTTATTATTATATTATAGTTATAATTATATTTATGTGTATATTTAATTTAATGCATTGAAACTGTGCCTAAATTGTTCGTAAATTTAATTACAACAGTTATAGAGTAATTTTACAGAAAACATAAACTTATCTATCTAATGACCATTTAAACAAAAATAATATATACAAGATGATAAAATTAATCAATACAACTATCAACTGCATATAACTAAATAAATTATTTATAATTGTGATATATTTTATATTATTTAATGAAATGAAATATACATAATTATAATTATATATATTTTGAACTATAACTGTATCCAACCGTATACATTGTTAGCTTGGTTGTTGAAACCTAATAAGGAGTTGGGAGGAGGAAGAGAGAGAGAGAGAGAGAGGGGGAGATGTGGCACGTGTGAGGTCTGTGCGAGTCACGTGTTACGATTTCACACGTTTTTATTTGAGTCGCCAAGTAGGGGTGTAAAACGGGCCGGGCGGCCCGTGGCCCGCCCGGCCCGGCACGACAGCGGGCCGGGCCGTGGCACGGCACGGCTACTGTAGCATCCGTGCCGGGCCGGCCCGGCCCGGCTCCAGGGGCCGTGCTGGGCCGAGCTTCTGCGGCCCGTAGGCCCGGCACGGCACGGCCCGTGTCGGACCTGGGCCGTGCCGGGCCGGAAGGTCGGCTTGCAGCCCGGCACGGCACGGCCCGGCACGGCACGGCCCAGATAGGTTATAAGGGCATAAGGCCCGCCTGTACCCTGTAGCTTTAGGCTATTATTTTGAAAATTATAGGCCTGGCAAAGCCAGGCCTATATAAACTAGGCCTGCCCACCTTTACCCAAGCCCTTGGACAGTGGGCCCAACGGCTGTTGAGCCGTTGCCCGTTGGGTGATTTTTTTTTTTTTTCTGTTTTACAAAAAAATACGTTATTATTATTATTTTTATAAAAAAAAGGGTTAAAAAATTAAAATAGATATTTCTTTGATCAAAATGACCACAATGCCCTCTCTTTAGTAGGTGTCTTTTTTTTAAGTAAAAAAATGATGTAATGAAGAAAAAAAATTATGTTAGATTTTTTTTCTCTATTGTTTGCTAATTGGTTGTATAAGCAATACCATTTTATTTTAAATATATTTTTTATTTTTAAAATTTTGTACTTTTCTCCTATGTAATTATATAATATAATTAATTCAAAATTTATATGTTTTTTGTAATTTTTCTTTCGAATATCAATTTCTCTTCAAATAATAAAAAATTATGAAAAAAATAATATTAATTTTATATTAAAAAGTTAAATTTATTGTTTGTGTTTTAGTTTTTTTTTAATTTATAGAATTTTTAAAAGAGTTTTAAAAAGATTGGGTATAATTGTGTAAATTAAAAATTATAAGTCAAAAAGTTATAATTTAAACTCTTTTTCTTAAAAAATTAATTTTTAAAAAATATAAAAAAGTACGATTGGGAAGAAATAGAGGGAAAAAAAGCCTATTAGGCTATTGTCGGGCCGTCACGAAGCCCGGCACGGCCCGGCCCGGCCCGGCCCCAGCGGGCCAGAGGGCCGGGCCGGGCCTTCCCCTGCAATAAAACGGGCCGGCACGGCACGGCCCGGATTGTTAAGCGGGTCGGGCCGGGCCGACCCTTGGCCCGAATCGGCCCGGAAAATGTGGGCCGTGCCAGCCCGGCACGGCCCACATTACACCCCTATCGCCAAGGGAATGCTCGTATATAAAGGCACGTGTGGCTACACTTATTAACGAAATAGATACTACTGTACATACGTTTTTAACTAACACGCCAAAATACAAGTTCAGTGCACGTTATCTTATATGAACGATTTGATCGTTTTGTACGTCAAAAATTTCCGCCCGCAAATTTGCAAACACTCTGTCCCTTCTCTTTAAGATTTTGATGTGTCATTAGTGGCATTTTAAATTGCGTGTGTATACATATAATTGTGCTTTTTTATATTTTGTTTATCGATATATCAACAACTTATAAAGTAGTATTTTAAATAATTCATAATAGTACTTATGTGTGGGGATTGTCATAGGGAAAGTGTGTGTGCATTGCTTGACTCATACATACAATTCAGTTTTAGACCTTTTTTTTAACTCCATTTTTTAATATAATATATGTTTTTGGGTGGGGGGGGGGGAGAAAATCCATTAGTTTACTTTTTGTTGGTGCGTGAACCCTGTTTGGCCCAGATCACGGCCGAGCCCAAACCTCAATCCAACCCAATCACTTCGGGCCGGAGCCCAACTCTCGAAATAAACCTACATTTCAAGCCCATTATCCGATATCGAATTGGGTTGACCTGACCCGTTTTTGACCAATTCACGGCCCGATCAAATCGTTTCTGACCGAACCCAGTCGATTCGGCCCAACAGGGGTTCAACCAGTTTTCGTCCTAATCGCACCCGACACAACGAATCGCAAAGCAAATCGGACGGCCCAAAACCCCTAATCGGGATCTCCGCCGTGTTAGGCAAGGTGTAAAGCGACGCCCCAACGACCGATCCCCATTTCCAAGTCCACCCCCCCTCTCATCGTCTTCTTCTTCCTCGTCCCACCGCCACCGCCACCGCCACCACCTCCTCCTCCTCCACCTCCACCTCCGCCGCCATGGATAACCTCCTCTTCCTCGTCGTCGTCGTCGTCGTCGCCATGATCGCCCCGTCCGCGGCGGAGATCAAAACCCTGAAGATCGAATCCGACCCCCGCGCCATCATCCTCTTCGAGAAGTTCGGCTTCACCCCGCGCGGCTCCGTCACCATCTCCTTATCCTCCGCCACCGCCTCGTCCTCCCTCTCCTCCCCCGACCCCTCCCTCCTCGGCTTCTTCCTCGTCTCCGACGAGTCCCTCCTCCAAGCCTCCTACGCCTCCCAGCTCCCCTCCGCCGAGGAGAACACCCCCTCCTGCGTCCTCTCCAGCCCCTACGTGAAGAAGCTCTTCACCTTCGGCGACGTCGTCGATGGCTACTTCAACTCCTCCTTCCCCATCGTCCACCCCGACGAGTACGCCCTCTGCTTCGCCAACTGCGCCCCCGAAACCCTAGTCTCCATGGCCGTGCGCACCGATATGTTCAACGCCCTCCCCGACGGATCCCGCGACTACCTCTCCGTCGGCCTCTCCCGCGTCCCCGCCATCTTCGCCTTCTTCGCCGTCGCCTACGTCGCCTTCCTCGCCGCGTGGATCTACCTCTCCCTCTACAAGAACCGCCTCTCCGCGCATCGGATCCATCACCTCATGTCCGGGCTCCTCCTCGCCCGATTCCTCTACCTCATCTGCGCCGCCGAGGACCAGCACTACATCCGCATCACCGGGACCCCGCACGGGTGGGACGTGCTCTTCTACCTCTTCCAATTCATCAAGGGCGTGCTCCTCTTCGCCGTCATCGTCCTCATCGGCACCGGGTGGTCCTTCCTCAAGCCCTTCCTCCAGGAGCGCGAGAAGAAGGTGCTCATGGTGGTGATCCCACTGCAGGTGATCGCCAACATCGCCTCCGTCGTGATCGGCGAGACCGGGCCCTTCATCCGCGACTGGGTCACCTGGAACCAGGTCTTCCTCCTCATCGACGTGATCTGCTGCTGCGCCGTGCTCTTCCCCATCATCTGGTCCATCCGGTCCCTCCGCGAGACCTCCAAGACCGACGGCAAGGCCGCGAGGAACCTCGCCAAGCTGCAGCTCTTCCGCCAGTTCTACATCGTCGTGATCGGCTACCTCTACTTCACGCGGATCATCGTCTACGCGCTCAAGACCATTGCTTCCTACAAATATCGGTGGGTGAGCGTCGCCGCAGAGGAGACCGCGAGCCTCGCCTTCTACCTGTTCATGTTCTACATGTTCCAGCCCGTCGAGAGGAATCAGTACTTTGTTCTCGATGATGAGGAGGAGGAGGCGGCTGAGATGGCGCTTCGTGAGGAAGAATTCGAGCTCTAGGAGGTAGTTTCCGGTTTGCCTTCTCGCTCTCTTATACTTTGCTTTTACTTAGTGTTGCTTGTACCCTTTGGGAAGGTTTTCGCATAGTGTTCATACTATTATCGCATTTTTGTTCATCTATTTGAATTTTCGTTGTGGAATCTGGGATACATTATTACCACAGTTAATTGTACTGATGTAGCTCTTATTTTGCTTGCTTCTTTTGATGCTCAAATCACTGGTTCTGTTGATTCTCTTGTTTCTGGAGGTAATTTAGAGGTTCGTGGTGTTTGTGAGGAGCAACAGTTGACTACTTGATGTTTGTAATCTGCTAGTCGAAGCAGCTAAATCCTGCTGATTCAAATTACTATGTCTGTGTTTGGAACTTTTACTTCTTAAATTAAAATAGACTCGTCTTCAAGGTCAGACCTTCTGTTTATGTGAACATCTTGCAAGTTTGATTATTTTTTACCTTTTCAAGTAAGAAATAGTTGCTCTTTCAATTAGGACTTTGTATGCTAGTATGGAGACTTGGAGATAGTTCAGAGCATTAATTTGTGAAGTCGAGAGAGTTGGATTTTTTTCTTGCGGTAGAGTTTGGTACAAAGTATATCTATTCTGATGATGTTGAAAACTCTTCCTTTGAAAGTTCTTATCTAGTAATCAACCTTTTTCATGAGATTCTCTCAGTGTATCTTACTTGAGAGCTTTTGCCATGCCAAATGTGAACTATTGGGCATGGTCTATGATAACCAGCATAAAGAGGATCCTTAATTCCTAGTAGCTTGTTGATTAGAGTTGTCTTTGTTGGTAGGATCGGGAAAAACAATGGGCAAATTTTAAAGGAGAAGTTACTATATTTTGAGCACAGTGAGAAGCATGTATTCCCCAATATTGATACTATGTACGTATCGCAATTTGAACGAATAATCATTTGTGGCTAATAAAGCTCTCAAATAGTTTTTGCCGGTCACTATACTGAAAAATTATGATACAAAAGGATCTAGAAGATCTTCTGTACTTTTCTCATTCACTGTTTCCTTCGAAAGTGGTTGTGTATCTCAGTTTGGGAACTAGGTGAAATATTAACTGTAAATTTACTCGTCACAAACAAAAAATATTTGTCTCAATATGAATTCTCCCCTCAACAGTATAGTCCTGCAAATTTCTCTCTGATGCTCTATCCTTCTCGTAGGACTAGATGGGCTACTTAGCTTCTCCATCTTCCAATTGTCCTCTACTAAGGGATCTATTTCTTGGTTCAGCTTTGAATCTACAAAACCTCTCTGAGTCTCACTGTGACTCGGTGAAGTCCAATCAAGATGCCATCTCAGAGTTGTGATTGCACGTGCCTTTGTCCTTATGATTAGCAGGTCCTTCCTTTAATACTACAAGATGTACGTCATGGAGTTTTGTTTGTACAAGCAGGTGGACGTGGGTTAGCATTTCGGATCAAGGGAAAGCATGGTTAGGAGGAAGGCAAGAAGTGGGCATGGAGATGAATTAGGTAAAGTGAGGGTGTAATGCTCTAGTATCGAGAAAACAGGAAAACAGGCAGATATTTTGATTCACTGGTTTCGAATTAGGGGAAATTATCTTAATCACTTGAGTCACTGCGCCTAGCTCTATTAGAATCATGCATTTCTGATTGTTTTCCTTGTTGCGGTTGAAATTTATTCAACACCTTAGTTTTCCAGCTGACGTATATGATGCAAAATATTGCTTGGTTGTCACCTTCTTTTATTATTTTTCCCTTTCTAGGATCCCTTTGTGAGATAATCAGATTCTGGGTTGGCACCTTATAATTCTAATGCTTTATTTAGTCATTGGCTGATTTATTGGCTGGTCAATATTTTGTTAGGTACACTTGTTACATTTCTTCATTTTCCTTTTTTACTGTTTACTAGTTTCATGCAATATGTCAGGCTGATTGCTAACTGCAATATTTTTATTCGGTAATCAGATCTAGATTAATGATGGTTTTTCTTGCTGACATGCTCTGAACTGTTTATATACAGTATGTGTATTACTTTTCCAAATTTTGTTGTAACTATCACCAATGAATGGAACTCTTTATAAATAAAGAATAAGCAAGGTGAGTAGTAGCTTGGAGAACCAATATCAAAATTTTGTTGAGCTGCTTTGTGGATACATAAAATACTAAGCGGAATATTATAATCACTATGGAATATTAGAATTGTGCTCGAGATACTCTTCGGAGTTACCGATGATTCACTGGAAAAAAAAATAATAATAATAAGAACTTGTTTTTTTTCCTTTTAATTCCTTTATCCAACTCATTTTGTTCGATTAGAATTTATACTACACGGTCGATCGTGGTCTATATTTCCCCCCAATACCTCTGTTGTAGTTTTGCAAATGTTCTTGTTTGCTGAATCTGCTGATTTTTCCTTTGTTTAGTTCATTGCATCTATTTGGTTGCAGCTTGGAGATAGTGCATGGTTTACTATATTCATTTGCATTATTTCTGTAATCGTGCATCGACCATTGGTTTACTATATTCATTTGCATTATTTCTGTAATCGTGCATCGACCACCTAGTTATCTAGCAGATGGGTGATTAAGACGAGAAAAACGCTGGGTCAAAAAGTTTTGTAATTGATTGCATGCTATTCTTTGTTGTATGTCTTTTTCATTCTTTAGATTATTAGTAGATTATGTTTTAGTTTGGAAATGAGATCTATAATGCAACTGCTTTGATACTTCATCACAGTAGTATCTGGTTTAGAGAAACAGTTTGGATACTTCTACGACGGAGGTTTCCACCATCATGTAATAGTATCTGGGGGCAAAACTCCTAAATTTAAGTACATAGGGGAACTCGATTTCCCAATTCGGCTAGGGAGTACCTACCAGTTAGGTATTTGATACCATTCCATTGTTGACATTCGCGGCTTAGCTTGTTGGTCTTCATTGTACAACTTGTGTCTACCATTCCATTGTTGACATTCGCGGCTTAGCTTGTTGGTCTTCATTGTACAACTTGTATCTACCATTTCATTGTACAATTTGTTTGTACAATTTGTTAGCTCTAAAACAGTAATCACGTTTCCGGTGATTGCACGGAGGGACCTCTTTGTCGTTGCAATGTAGTTATAAATGCTGTGTAGTTAGAAATGTATTTCGATATGCAGCAGTTACAACTGCATTTCTTTGTTTGGCTGTATAGAGTTGAGAATGGTAAGATTCATACATAGAGTTAAAGTGGAGTGCATTGTGTGCTTCTGTGAGTGACAACACAGTCATGCATATTCAATTGTTTTGATTACTCAAGTTTCTGTTGTTCCACTGATTATTATTTTTTTAAAAAAAAGACTAAATTACAGAAAACATAAATACCCGTTTATTCACTTTTCTTTTCTAACTTTCAAAAACTTATATTTTACTCCCTTAATATTTTAAATTGTTGCATTTAGTCCTCTGGTAGGGTTCCATTATTATTCTATCTTTTTTTATAATTTAGATCGAAAATATTTTTAAAATTAAAAAAAATTAAAAAAATAGTTTTTATAAAAAAAAAGATAATTAGGTCATTTTGCTTTTTCCATTAACGTCGTTCCTCTATGAAAATATTTTTAAAATTTTAAGAGAGCAAAATGTAGGATTTTAAAACTAAGAGAGGAAAAGTGAAATTTACAGTGTTTTCTTTTTTTTGTAATTTAGTCTTAAAAAAAAACTGTATTTATATGCTTTATCCCAACTCTTTTTGACCGAAAAGTGTCAGGTGGCACTTAAATACTAGTAGTATTTGCAAATTTGGTTGCTTTATATATTATTACTTGGCAATAATATTACTCGCTTTTTTATTTGAGAAGTGGATGGTAAGTAACTTATTCGCGATAAGGAACTGTTGTATTTTTAACTGCACCTATTTTAGGTAGAAATGGCAGATGCAGCAGTTGAGTCGTCATCTGTCCGACTACTTTACAAATTACATCTTAAGAAAGACTTTTAAGGCTCTCAAATTGTACACTTATTAAATTTTCAACAGTTGAAATGGTTAGGTCTATTCCCCTGTTTGGTACATTACGGTTTCGTTTAGTTCGGATATAAATAAGAATTGCTTATTACAGAAACAGGTACAAGTTAAAGTATAAGCGAGAACTAGACTAATTTTACGTTTGGATGAAAATTAGGTTGTTTTCGGGAATAAGAAAAATAATGTTTGGATAGATAAGATGAAATAAAAAGAATAATGAGTAGTTATAAATTAATAATAATAATATTACCCCTCTCATTATATTTAAATATTAAATTTTTAAAATTTAAATTTTTTATTTAAAATTTTAAATTTTAAATTTTAAATTTTAAATTTTAAATTTTAAATTTTAAAATTTAAAATTTAAAATTTAAATTTTAAATTTTTACATTTTTAATTTTGAAAATTAAAATTTAAGACCAAATTTAAATTTAAAAGATATAAAATATTAAATTTAAATTTTAAAATTAAAATATTTAAAATATCAAATTTATTAAATTTTAAAATTTAGAATTATAAATTATAAATTTTAATTTTAAATTTATAAATTTTAAATTTAAAAATTTAAATTCTAATTTAAAACAAATTTCTATGTCTCATTCTATCTGAGAACAAGGGGTGGGAACAAGAGGGGTCGGATTATACCAGTATAATCCGGTTGGAGTGGGAACAAAAATTTCCACCCACCACTTGTTCTCATCCATCCCAACTCTTGTTTATATATAATAGAGAAAAATAAGATCTTACCCTCCGCTTGTACCCATTCAAACGGGCCCTACGTAGTTAACGTGCGAACCCCCCTAGTAGCTTACTTACTAATTGATCTCCCAATTTGGTGGGTTCTCCACTTCTCCTATTAAATACTTAAGCGCATAACCAACAGTTTTTAACCATCCATATTAATAATGTTTTGTCCTAAGCACGCAATTAAAGCGTATCTTTCAAATGTCTATTCAAATTTCAGCATCATTCGTGCTTTCAGGATAGATAGAGGGTAATTTTTTTCTATTTATTATTATGATTATGATTATAATTATGATTATTTAATTTATGGGGATGCCTTGTTTTCGTGCTCTCTCCTTTAAAAGAGAAGTTTTCTCATTATATTTTATTTCGAATAAGAAAGTAATTTTTTTTCTAACCTTTTTTTTCTTTTATAGTTTTTTTTTTTCTTCTTTCCATCCAAACGAAATGCTAGTTATAGAATTCATGTGATAATTTAAAATACGATAAACATCCTAGTATATACATAAATATTAATGTTTTATTATTTACATTACAAACAAATATGAAATAACGCTTTATATTTTTCATTAAAATCCTTTGATGTATCATTCGAAATGAAAATTAATATTGCTTTATTGTGTTTCACTATTCATAATATATGTGAATTTTGGCTAGACACAATACATTTCTTTTTTCCTTTTTTTATGTTTGCAAAATTGATATTTTATAATGTATATTTATTTTGTCAAGGCATGTGGACAGCTAATATCGACACTCTTTTTTTTTTTTCTTTTTTCTTTTTTTTTGAAACTGTGTTAAATTAGCCTCTGATAAAATTACCTTTTAGTCCCTAAAATTTTCACAATGCGACTATGGTCCTATCTGGTGCAGAAGTGTAGAGATCCCCGTTTCACCTAAAAAAGCCCTTTAATTCTCCACACATGCCTATCTAACCCTTCCCAACTAACCTAATGTTTGCCCCCGCTTGAGCCAAAAATGCTTTCCCATGCCACATGTAAAAGCACTTTATATATATATATATATATATATATATATATATATATATATATATATAGAGAGAGAGAGAGAAAGAGAGAGAGAGAGTCCGGCTACTATCCTCTTAAGAGGATAGAAGCATTTATCCTATCAAATTTTTGACTGTTAGATCTAATTTTTAATCATTTTCAACCGTTAGATTATACTATTTAACCAACCACCCACTCAACCCTAGGAGGCCCTCTATCAACATAACCGTAACCACTCTCATCCTAGCCGCATATTTTTTCACCGAACGGTAGAAAACTTAGGAGGACGAAGGCTCCCATTCTCCTAAAAGGATAGTAGCTGGATTCTATATATATATATATATAGAGAGAGAGAGAGAGAGAGTTGAGCTGGAATACTATTAATAGTATTTGGACTTTTTTGCTATCAATTTTTTAGCAATTAGATCTACACATTAATCAATTCTACTCTTTAGATTATACTATTCAATCAACCACCCACTCAACCCTAGGGGAACCACCACTAAACCCTAGGGGACCACTATTAGCCTAATACTATAATTTTTCATCCAAGGGTTAAAAACTCGATAGCAAAAGAGCCCAAATACTATTAATAGTATTCCAGCCCAATTCTATATTACATATATATATATAGAGAGAGTTGAGCTAGAATACTATCGATAGCAAACGGGCACTTTTGCCAACCATTTTATGCTTTTTCAATATTATTTTCTTGTCCATCAAGTGGACACAAAAATGAATGATTGAAAATAAATATACTTTAAAAAGTGATGATAGGAGTTTTTTAATCAAGATCAAGAGTATAGATCTTGTTTTAAATAGTTTAAAAAATTTTCTAACAAAAATTCAATTGATTTGGATATCTTTACACCGTTAAACAAGAAAACGTTTCATATCGACCATTAAAATTACAAAATTTGAAACCCTTTGATCATTAGGCCAATGATGTCGAAAAAGCATGAAATTTAGTTTCTAGGTACTTTAAATGCTCTAGATCATGTTCAACGGTGTCGATCGTCGATTTGGAAGCTCCATCATCGAAAACAAATGGGTGGCAATAGTGCTCGTTTGCTATCGATAGTATTCTAGCTCAACTCTATATATATATATAGAGAGAGTTGAGCTAGAATACTTCTAAGAGTATCAAGGAGGTGGTGCTTGTGGGTTTATAGCCTTTGGATTGAGATTTGGAGGGTTGGGATGATGGTGGTAGCTAGGTGATGGTAAGTGGTGGTAGGTGGAATAATGTTTGATCTAAAGGCTATTAGTAATTAAAAAGTAGATCCAAGGGCTAAAGATGTGGAAGCACCAAGGGGTTGGTGCTTCCAAAAATATTCTAGCTCAATTATATATATATATATATATATATATAATATATATATGAGTCCGGCTGGGATACTATCGATAGCACCAAGCACTTGATGCTACCGAATTTTCTGCCGGTAGATTTATCCCTTTCATCATTTCTAACCGTTAGATCATATTATTCAATCAACCACCCACTCAATCCTAAAGGACCACTATCAACCTAACTGGAGACCACTATCATCCTAATCGCACATTTTTTCATCCAAGGGCCGAAAACTTAATAGCATCAATGACTTGGTGCTATTAATAGTATTCCAGCCAAATTCATATATATATACATATATATACATATATATATATATATAGAGAGAGAGAGAGAGCTAGACTCCTATACTATCTATAGTACCGGGGCTCCGGTACTATAGTCTCGTTTTCGATTTTAGGATATTCAAATCAATGATCCACACCGTTAAAACTGATCTAGAATATCTGAAGTTTTTAAAAATAAAATTTTATATTTTTTCGACATAATTACTTAAAAGATGATGAACCTTTTTTACATTAAAAAAACACACATTAATTATAGATCTTAGAAGTTCTTTTGACTTAAGCAAGCAAAAAATTTGGAGGGGAAAAAATAACCCAATTTGTGCATAACTTAATTTTTTTTTTTTTTTTTGAGAGAGAGAGACAATTTGTGCATAATATTAGAAGGATATATATTCAAAAGAAAGATTCCTAGTGATGTAAGAGGATTAATATTCTAAAGAGAGAACAATTTTGTAAGGTATAGAAGTATATTTTTCGCCCCCTACATATTGGATAAATAAATGTCTAGAAGGATACTCAACATTCTCATAAAAATTCTTGTGGGATGCTTAGGGGTGGAAACGAGCCGAGCTCGAGCGAGCTTACCTCAGCTCAAGCTTGGCTTGAAATTAATTTCGTGCCTAAATTTAGGCTCAAGCTCGACTTGAAATTAATTCGAGCCGAGCTCGAGCGAGCCTAACTTCGAGTCGAGCGAGCTTGAGTCCTAAATGAGCCGCTTGAAATTCTTAACATCATACAATCTATAGTTCAATTTTTATAAAACATTATCTAAAATTTGATACAAAAAATATCCAATAGTTCAACATATAAAATGAATGCATGAAATGCGGTATTATAATATTAAAAAAAAAGGGGAAGCGACTCTGCGACCAAGTGAAAGAGAGAGGGAGAGAGCAATTAGAGTAGAATTTTATTGGTTTGATTTTGTGGGCCAGCAAATATACCCAATAATCTAAACTCTATACACATATGATTAAAATATATAATATATATTATTATATATAATTAATATAGAATTCAGCTACTATGCTATCGATAGTACCTAGCGCTTTGTGCTAGGTACTATCGAATTTTTCGCTATCGAATAGCGCTTTGTGTTATCGAATTTTTCGCCGTTAGATCTATCCTTTTGATCATTTCCACCCGTTAAATCATACTATTTAATCAACCACCTACTCAACCCTATGGGACCACTATCATCCTAACGGCACATCTCTTCGTCCGAGGGCCGAAAATCTAATAGCACCAAATGCTTGATACTATTATCTAATAGCCTAATTAGGCTACATACTATTAATAGTATAGTAAAGTACAGTAGCCTAATTAGGCTATTAGATAATAGTACCAAGCACTTGGTGCTATTAGATTTTCGGCCCTTGGATGAAATGATATGTGGTTAGGATGATAGTGGTCTCCGGTTAGGATGATAGTAATTTTCTAGGGTTGAGTGAGTAATTGATTGAATAGTATGATCTAACGGGTGGAAATGGTCAAAAGGGTAGATCTAACGGCGAAAAACTCGATAACACCAAGTGTTTGATACTATCAATAATATAGTAGTCGGACTATATATATATTCGAGCTTTTTGAGCCTAATTCGAGCGAGCCCAGTAATGCTCAAGCTCGGCTTGAAATAAATTTCGAGCTTCTTTTTCTGTTCAAGCTCGGCTCATTTAATTTCGAGTCGAGCTCGAGCGAGCCGAATATCGAGCCGAACGCGAGTCGAACACGAGCCGGCTCGCTCATTTGCCAGCCCTAGGGATGCTTGATGTGTATGCTAATTTGGCATTATGTGAACTACCTCTTATTTAACCTTCCAAACATCAAGTACAATATTTTTTGGCATTTTTTTAAAAAACAATACAAACTTTAATAATCTTCAAAAATATCAACCCTCCCTAGCGCGATAGCGAATGACTTTGTGATTGGTATTCGAGATCCCAATTTTGAAACCTAATTACTTCATATTTTTAGTTAAATTTATTTTTTTTAAAGTAGACGAAATAGATAACATACTAGTTTTTCTATTTATTTTATAAAAGTCCTAACGTTTTCAAATATATCCCTGCTGTTAGAATCTGATAGAAAAATATAGTTAATCATAGATAAAATACTTAACCCTGGTCGATAAATAAGATAAATTAACTTTTTTTACCCTTTTTATATTATTTGTGATGGTAAAAAAAAAGAAGATGACCGTTGAAGATTTTTAGGAGGATATTTCTGTAAAATTCTAATAGTTAGAATTTTTTGAGAGACATATTTGTGATGGTAAAAATATTATTTTTCTTATCTTCTGTTAAAAAATAAACAGTGCTCTAACGGTAACAAACTAGATGAGTAAATATTAATATCATTATATTTTTGTAGGAATAAATATGAAAAATTAAATTATGTAGAGATATATTTGTTATTCGATATGTTTACACGAATTTGTATGAAATTAACTTTTTTTTGTCAAATAAGGTTAAGCACGAATTTGTTCTAGGTTCTTATTACTAGTCAATTCTTTCTTACTATAGTTAATAATATTATTTTAAACATATAAAATAACTAATTTTTATATTTGAGGCATTAAATACTAATTATTAAGTTTATAGTCAACCGCGTTAAGTTGAGAATCCTGTTTGTTAATTAGGTATCGTTTGGTTCGGGAATAAGCAAAAAGTGACTATTCCAGGGATAGATATAAATTGAGGTATAAGCGGGGATTAAATCAATTTTGCGTTTCGATGAAAAGTAGATTTTTTTCGGGAATAAGAAAAATAGTGTTTGGATGGTTTGATTGGAATTGCGAGGATAAGAATAATTATAATTTTAAACAATAATATTTTATCTAATTAATTAAGACGAAATATTAATTAAGTAATAATTTAACTTATTTAATCTACTAAATAATTATGAATATTGCTAAAAACCCTTAATATTAATAAATAAATTAATTGGTAATTAATAATTTAATTAATTACAAATAATTTAATAAAATAATAAATTAATAAATAAATTAGTTAATAATAGTCAGATAATTAATTAAGAAAATAATTAAATTACTCAAAATATTAATTAATTAAACAATATAATTAATTATTTAATTAGTAAATTAATTAAAATAATGAATTAATTACTCAAAAAATTAATTAAATATTTATTAAAGTAATAAATTAAATAGTTAATTAATTATCTAGTTAATTAGTAAATAAATTAATATATAAATTATTAATTAAATAATATTTATTATAAATCTAGCTTGGATATTTTATTCTTTTATTATTAATTAAATATATTATGTTTATATAATTTATGTTTAGATAAATTTATAATCTTAATTAAATTTAGAATTAAACTTGGAATAGCGCTATTCCGTCAAAACGATGGAATAGTTTATTCCAGCTATTCCGGAATAACCGAGAATAACGAAGTTTGACCGGGATAAAATATCCCGGCCAAACTTCGTTTCGTTTGGCGGAATAGCGGGGATAACTTCGTTATCCCCGCTTTAACCCCCGAACCAAACGGAGCTTAAGAGTATAGTAACCTTAGCCTTGTTTTATTACTCTGACACAGTGGCATTTTTGTAATTAAGTGCCAAACCCGAGCACTGTTGTTAAACCCCACTCTAAAGTCTAAACACCTGCGCCCGTGTATCTCCATCCTTGTATTTATACCCGCCGCATCGCCTCGTGAAACGCCATTTTTACACCAAACCCCCCCAACTTTATCTCCTCTCTCGAGAACGGACCCATCACCAGCAACAATGGCGGAGGCCCCCATCGGCGTCGTCGTCGTCCCCAAGCTCGAGATCGAGGGGGTCACCTTCCCCGCGGTAAACTCACCCCCGGGCTCCTCCTCCTCGTCGTCTCCGCTCTTCCTCGCCGGCGCAGGTTAGCCCCGATCCTTCGTCTCCGCACTCGTTTTTTGTTTTTTTCTCGCTCTTTCGCTCCCCTTCACTAACGTGCGCCGCGGGGGGCGGGGTGTAGGGACGAGGGGGTTGGAGATCGGTGGCAGGTTCGTAAAATTCACGGCGATCGGGGTGTATTTGGAGGAGGGGGCGGTGCGGTCGCTCGCCGGTAAGTGGGCCGGGCTCGCGGCGGAGGAGCTCGCCGGAGACGAGCACTTCTACAGCGATATCGTCGCCGGTGAGGAGTTCTTTTTTTTTTTTTTCTTTTTCTGTTTTTTGTTTTTGTTTTTTACTTTTTTGTCCCCGCCGATTTTTCTTTTGGGAGGGGTAGTTTGGGAATTTCAGTTGGGGGTGGCCGTAGAGGAAGAGCCTCACTATATATGTGCGTGAGGTGATCGGTTGCTTTGGATGTGTGCATATATTGGCGTGATCACACACTGAGTAAGGGGCGTTTGATTCGGCCTAAAACGGTAAAACGAATTGAAAATTTATTTTTCATATAAAAAATATTTTTTTGCTTGTTTGGTTTGACATTACGAATTTAGAAAAAAAAATAAAGCTTATATTTTATTTTTCTGCTTTTTAATGAAAAAAAATTCAAATTGCGTAAAAAAAATTTAAATTTTTTTTTAATGAACCAAATAAATATACATTTTTTTCTTTCAACCAAACAAATATTGATAAAAAAAAAAAAAAAATTTTATAAACCAAACACTATACAACGTAAAAAAAAAATTATCAAAATTTTTTTTTACCGAAAAATTATTTTTTATAATTTTACGTTGAACCAAACTGACCCTAATATTTTTAAGGAACATTCCACAACCAATAATGAGATGCAGAGATTTTTTTTAAAAAAAAAACCCTCATTTACCATTTATGTACCTTTAGAATTAGTGTCATTCATGATTTTTTTATTAGTTTGCGAACTCAAGATGTCACATGTATTTGCTAATAATAATAGTCTAATGGGCCGTGTCGGGCTCTGGAACCAACCCGTCACGACACGCCATGCTGGGCCTTGAGTCCAGTGTAAACGGGCCGGCACGGCACGGCACGGCCCATTTATACAAGCAGGCCGTGCCGACACACGACCTGTTTGACCCATTTCGGGCCCAGGCATAGCACCCTCAAGATCCGAAACAAAGCCTTAAAATATCAGATCCAAAGTGGGGCCAAGCAGGCTCTAAATCAGATTCAGGCTCGATAGTCTCTGTATCGGATTAAACCCAAATTCGATTTAATGTCACATATACTTTTGAACAGGTCCTTTTGAGAAGTTCACAAGAGTGACCATGCTCCTTCCCCTCACCGGGCAGCAGTACTCGGAGAAGGTCGCGGAGAACTGCCTCGCTCACTGGAAAGCCGCCGGCGTCTACACCGAAGCCGAGGGCGCAGCCGTGGAGAAGTTCAAAGAGGCTTTTAAAGCCGAGACTTTTCCTCCTGGCTCCTCTATCCTCTTCACTCACTCCCCTTCCGGCTCTCTAACTGTTAAGTAACTAACTCTCTCAATACATCATTTGTTATACTTAGGGGTTATTTGATTGCACGTAATTGTAACTGTACTGCAGTTATAGTTATATACAAATTCAAATTCAGTGTTTGATTTGATGCATTGGAATCCAACTACTACAGCTGGGACTGTATACGGGGGCCCCAACCGCAACAGTTGAAATTATACCCAAATTAATCACAGTTCTAACTGTAGTAGTTGGAAAGAGTAATTTTAAATTAGAGATAAGCTTACCTCTCTGATCATTTTTTTTTTTTACTCAACTAAATATAACCAAATAAATTATTTATAATTGCAGCGCTTTCTATTGTATCCAATAACTATTAGATCTGCAACTATTTGTATTTTCAACCATACTGCATTTCTAATTACATCCGGCCAAACGGCCCCTTAGTTCTCTTACCATCAACTAACCTTTACTTATTCGCATAAGCAAAACATGGCGATTACTACAATAAATTCAACAAAGAAACCTCCTAGAAATGGTGGGGACCTGTTTGATATTTGGCTTCTCAAGTTACATGCGTTCATGTATCTTTCAGATCGCCTTCTCGCGTGACTCGTCGGTGCCAAAGGTCGGAAATGCGGTGATAGAGAACCGCGCTTTATGCGAGGCAATCTTGGAGTCTATTATCGGCGAGCATGGGGTCTCCCCTGCCGCGAAGCGGAGCTTGGCGCTACGAGTTTCAGAGCTTCTCAAAGAGTTCAGTGGCGCGAAGGAGGCCAAGGTCGAGAAACCGGTCGAGGTAAGCGCATAGTTCCGCGATCGGAACTCGTGTATCCTGTGTAAGAGAAGCACTAGTGTGTGATAGAAGCTGATACTAAAAGAAGCTGTATATTGAGGCTTCTTTCTTTATTGTGTTATCTCTTTGTGTTGTTGATAGTATGTTGAGTCAATAAGAGCAATAAGTTTGTGCTTCTAAATAATTGGATGATGCATGAGCACAATGTGAGCAAGCAATTTCACTCATGAAATGCATCTTCTTATGCAATTCTCAAAATTTGCTTCTTAGAGTCTCTTTTAGCCCCAGATTCTGCTGCTGCTGAAATCAGCAGCAACAACCTCCAATGAAAATATAATTAGGGCCTATCGCAGCCGAAATTAGAAATGAGATTTTAAATCCCAGAATAGAAACT
Source organism: Puya raimondii (assembly GCA_016920855.1). NCBI lineage: Eukaryota > Viridiplantae > Streptophyta > Magnoliopsida > Poales > Bromeliaceae > Puya > Puya raimondii. The sequence continues at coordinate 68,506,454 of JABWPP010000049.1, forward strand.
CTAATTTGACGCTTCTAATGCTGTGATAAAAAAATATTGTTAGAAATATTTTTAATGCTGTGATTCTTGTATTCACACTACTCAATCATCATTATACGAGTTGTTGGAGTTTTTACATAAATATTGTTTGAACCTTCAAGCTTTGAGTTTCTATTTTTTGCCCCTGAAGTTCATTTCAGTGGAGAAATTGGTTAATAAATGTATGAATAATTTATTTCATACATTTTATTATTTAATCAAATACAGATTATTTTTCAACGAGTGGTGCATCGAGCCCAATTAACTGCTACTTGAAACAGAAAAAAATTGATAATTGCGACACCTTTTATTATTGCTTTTGGAAAGCAAAAAATTAGATATCGAGGCGTTGTTGACGGATTAAAGCCAAATTTTGCAAGGGAATAATTAAATGATATGTAATTATTCAACACGTACCTGCTCCATAAATTTAAGCCGAATAAATAGTAAATTGCTTTGTATTTATTTGAACATCAAGGACTAAATAAATAAAGGGAAAAGAAAAGCATGAAACCGTAGAGCGGCCTAAAGCGAGACCGAGTTCCCTAATTTATGTCCTTGCAAAGTACGAAAAAAACCAAACTTTAAAAAAAAAACTTAATCAGAAATAAAAGAAAAAAAATTTCTTCGCAACATTTGCACCAAAGTCCTTACTCTTTGTCATCCTTGCTCCAAAACTCCACTGTAACAGGAAACATAGTACCAAAACATTAGAGAAAATGATAATGGTGCAAATGCAAGATCACGATCTTTTCTTTTCCCCCTCGAATGCTAATGTAAAGATGCTCCAATTTCCTGAGACATTTGAGATGTCCAAATGGTGCAACCTATGATGGTGTATCAGAAATGTAGGAAAGCATTCATTTTAAAAAGAAAAAGACCCAATAGATAAGATTACGAAACTTTTTAAGCTTATTGCCTCCCTTTCCCTTGTGACCTGCAATCCGTTATCTCGTCGGCGAGGTGGGGGAGCAGGAAAAGAGACGGCGGAGGACGTATCGGAGTGCGGAAAAAGAACCATACTTAAATTTCTTCTTCACCAACGCTCTGCAACCTTTTTTCTTCTTCCCCTTACCCTTCCTCCTCCGATAGAAGGCGGCGAGGAGAAGCATCCTCTTTTTAACCGTTCGGAGAAAGCGTCTGCTCCTCGCGGCAATGCTCTCCCTTTTCTTCGTGAAGGTGTAGCTTCGAAGATACATTTGCCGGCACGAGTAGCTATCGACCGCTGCGGTCTCCCTCCTCCCGCCTCCGCTGCCGCCCGTAGACACTGATCGGATGAACTCTGCATCGGAGCCCCGCCACCGGTAGCCATTAGCCGGCACCGGCACACAACTGTTGCCGCTAGAGATGCTCATGCCCCTAGCTTTGCGTCCTACTGCAGTAATACTCTATTACATGTAGTTAAGATGCAGTATGCCCATGCAACTCTAATTTTCTTGTGCAGAAGATCCTAAATACTCTATTGTTTTTTCTGACAATGCGTAGGTACTTGATGCATTGTTTCTTCTTTTTTTTCCTTGTTCAAAAATGGTTGACATAGACTTTGTGGAGATCCCGCACGTGCTAAAGCGTTTGCTTAATGGGCACTATTATAGGTTTTACCAACCGTAGAATGCCCATGTAAATCACGCTTGCATTAACTCGATCAAAGTCTACCATGTGGGCTTTAATCCCCTGGAGCCTTAAAAAAAAAAAAAAAACTGACATGAGGTAATATTAACTGCACGATGTTGCCAACCAGGGTTAATAATCGGGCCGCCCCGGACCGGGCTGAATTTAAAAAAAAACCGACCCGCCCGACCCTTATGGGAACATCCCGGGCTTGATTAGGCAAGGCCCGTTTCTTTACCTGCAGAGCCAGGATTGGCCTTGAACGAAAATAGGCCCAGGCCCAATCCCAGCCCATTATCAACTCTCAGCAACTGAATTCAACAAATAAATAGTTGGTACCCAAGCGTCCCTAGCGCAAGTGGCAAAGGACTTGATAGTTGATACCCGAGGTCCCGAGTTTGAATCCTAGTTGATTCACATTTCCAGCCAAGTTTATTTCTATACGAAATAAACGAAGCGGGTAGCGTGCTACCTTTCTCTCTCAAAAAAAAAAACAAACAAACAAATAAATACAACGGAAAATAACCTCCTAATTAACTCTCTATACATCAACATTATCTTCAGTATCAGCAGGAATAAGAAAAAGTTTATCAATGTTGGTAATTTTGTCGAACATAATGAATAAATCAGCTCCTAAACCGGTAATGCAAGGTTATTTGCAAAAGAACCAATACCAAACTCTTTAATTTTCTCAGCTAGATAGGGTTCTTAGGTCCTCTTCAGTGAGAACAGAAGGGACGACTTTTATTTGCTGTACGACGAAGCCAGCTTCTTGGCAGGCTTGTTCGAGAAGCTCTACTTGAGAGGCCCCGTCGGGGCAGAACGCAACCACGGCTCCGCCGCTTCCAGTGAACTTGGCTGCGGCACCGGCGCTTCTGGCCACATCGACCATCTTTATGTTTAGCGAGCCGAGCACAGTGTCTCCAAACATTTTCCTTAAAAGCAAGAGATTGCGACATTAAAGAAAAAGTAGTTTAAGACACATGGATACATGGAGTACTCGAACAAGAGGTAGTTATGAACAATATCTCATGGTCCAACAACTGAAAAGCTTTAAGATACCAATAGAAACCTATAACCCCCGTGTTTGTCTAAGTAATAAAATTGATGCATCTTAACTTTCATTTCTAGTCAAGCTGAACATTAGGCGAAAAAACAACAAAATGTAAGTTATTCACTGTGCCATCCAACATATGATGCAAACAAATGGTTATCTAGACGTCTAATCATCGAATTGTGGATGCTTATAGAGCATACATATACATCAAAAGGGCTCTATAGAAGATAGGGATATATCTACATTAGATTTCCGATATGCTTTATAAAACCAATAGTAAAATTCCAATGTATAATGTGCTTAAAATTTCTAAATACGGCTTTTGATGGTAATATAAGGTAGCTCATCAAGGCTCCAGGAGAACAAGAAATCCAATAAGAAAGATAAAGATAAAATACAATCGCAGTAATTACTTTCAACTTACCTCCGAAGATCAAAGTTGTGGTTCATAAGATTTGCAAGTTTAGTGTAACTCTTTTCTAATAAAGCCTTGTGACCCTCTAATGCCAGCTCCGCCACCTCTTTCATCTTTGATATTATAAATTCATCACCATCAAGCCATCGCTGTCGAACAGAGCTGTGAACCTACCATTAAACAACGCAGCTTGAGCTAGAAAAGTAGTGCACAAGTAAAAAGCTCGCAAAAGTAAGGACATATGGTTTCTTATTGTGAAACAACCGTTATATTCTAAAAGCTTAAGCTGTTTAGAGAACGGTGTTTATATATTTATATATTTAACACTCTCCCTCGCGTCTGGGCTCGAGACTTTTTGCAAGGCCCATGACGTAGGTTTGAATTAAATGGGAGAAAATTAATAATGCTAGGAGCCTGGCGTGACTCGAACTCAGGACCTCCTGCTCTGATACCACTTGTCTGATCGTTGGCGCTAACCATTAATCCCAAAAGCTCGAGCTGTTAGAAATACGCAACCAATTCACTTAAAGCGTACATATACAGCGCTCACGGGTCTCGATTGTGACTCGGCCCCACCAGCCTCACGCCATTTCGAACATGACTCAGCCCACCCAGCCTCACACCATTTCGAACATGACTCGGCCCAACATGGCCTCCCGACACAAGGCAGGATGCTGGCACATTTAAGCCAACAATCTCCTCTCCAGCACCTGCACACATTCGCAGCATGCGGGAATCGAACCCGTGACCTCTGGCTCTGATACCATGTGAAACAACCGTTATACTTTAAAAGTTTAAGCTGTTTAGAGAACGGTGTTTATATATTTTTATATTTAACACTTATAAAACAAGATACTACAGAAAACTCCAGCAACTACTGTGCTAGAATCTTGTGCTCTACGAGTTCCTCTGAAAAATGTTGAAATGTCATACAGTACGGAAAGACACAAAACAGATGATTTTTTTGTCAAAACACCAAATTTACATATTACTATCTAGGCAACCTATACCTATTTCTAGATCCACGGCATATAATGAATGCAATCCTTTCTTCGGCATACACAAACAGAGCTTGCAAATAGTAAATCTACACTGGAGCCTTTCTTCTATGGGAGTAACTATTCTAACATAACGATCAATTCTTTACGAAAAATAGTAAATCTATGAGTGTTTAAACTCAACACTGGAGTTTTCTTCTATTTACTCATTTACTCTTCTTTTTTCTTTTCTTTGGAGTGGATCTCATTAACTTGAAACTTCTGATCTCCCTTGATTAGCAGTTCAGAAGGGATTTCCTTTTTAAATGTTTCCAATAGCAAAAGCCAGACATTCTAAAGTGTTTATCCTACTGAGACATGGCATGCTGTTATGAAGATAACGTGGATTTATATCTCAATAAGGCCAAACTTACCAATCACAAGCTATAGATCAGACAAAAGAATTATGCAGTTTTATCTGACAAGAAAGAACATGTATTCTGACAGGAAGCGACTTTATAAGACCAACCTTCCCAGAATCGCTTGGATTGTCAGCATAGATGAGATGAAGAGGCGGAAGAAGATTAATATCCAAGGGTGCATACTTGCCATGCCCCACCTTATCCATATACTCCTTGCTGAAGTCCTGAAATGCCAATCTTAAATTATTTGGTAGATCCACTGGACTATAAGCAAACAGAATGCAACAGGCGAATGGCTAAATTCTAGACTCATTAACAGCTTTCAACTACATTGTTTTTATAGGTTTCTAATGGTGCATACCATATAGACAAGGCCACCATAAACTTGTGCAACTCGATCTTGAAGGCCAGCAACAATTCCAAGTTCCTTCTCTGCACTGAGAATTAGTTCAGGCCTGACTTCAACCTTTATAAGGTGTCGAACTATGTAAAAGTCGAGGAGGCAGTTTAGGGCAGCACAAACAATGGCACTGGAACCAGAGAGTCCTGTCTGAAGATTCAAGGCACCACAATTGTTTTGGAATCAGTCATATGAAAATATTACGTCTACTACCAGCAGCAAACTTACCAAAGAATTCTAGAAGTAAAACAAGAGACGACGGTCCTACTTGCATAATTCTTATATTGACTTGCCATAGAACAATATTTAGTAAGATTTACCAAAGCAATCTATATTCAATCTCTATCTATGCTGCCAAAACAGAGATTGGCAGGCTCCACAATGTTAGTTGAACTTTAGACCATCGCTGAAATGCAATCTCTACCAGTTAATGTAAGCAAAACAGGGTTAATCAATTTAACCAACATAACTTGTCATAAAGAGCTTACTATTTTTAACTGCTGTTACAGGTTGAAAGTTAAATAATATATTATAGTAATATTCTTCTTGGCACCAACAAATAATAAAAATTCAGCATCCTGAAGCTAAATTTCACATGCATAAATAGTAGATAGCAGATAGTAGAAATCTATTTCATTGATGTAACAAGTAGTACACTAACCTCAGAATTACGATAATGTATGATGAAGACATATAAAAAATCAAGGCAGTCTTAGGAACCTTCACCTGGCGAGGAATATTGGTGTCATATGATAAGGTGAAATTTCCCTTTTTCAACTCAATATTGTTTTCAGCGCAATACTTGTAGAACACCTTGCAAATGGCCATTAGCAACCGAACGCCTCCATAGTACCCCTCGTTTTCCAAACGACTCACCTGAGAAATGAAGTTTATAACCATAGATCATATTTCAACAAACTTGAAGTAACCACTTATCAGAATAGCAGAAAACTCATGCCCTACAAATTATTTTCAAAAAACAGATTTTTTTTTTTTTTAAGGGACGGTAATTAAAAAACAAATAAAAGAGACGATAAGAGAAAAATATTTCATCCTACTACATTAAGATCAAATTATTCTTTACTAATATGTGCCTCTACTAATTTGAAATGCGTTTGGGCTTCGTTATCAAGTCGAATGCACCATATCGACTAGGATAATATAAATAACAGGAAACATAACCAGAAAAATGTGAATTCTCAGGTCATATCTTCGAAATTTTATTAGCTATACGCCATTTGCCCTACTAGTAATATTGATTCGTGCCAAAATTTCGGTTAGAAGCTATAAATTTCCAAACACTATAATTCAATTGCATATTATCTCCTCTGTTTTTCCTACGTATATGGTCTTTTAATCCTCATTAGATATCGTAGAGAATACTTAATTTTAATTATGCTATCACATACAAACCATATCAAATTCCTCTTAGCACTTGTTGATCAGGCTCTCTGTTTTTTACCAGTTAATGGCGAGCCCTCTGATTCACTATCACCTAACATATATATAACAAAGCACAAGATCATTTATAAGAGAGAGATTCCATTACAAGAGGTAACAGCATTTCCAAGCAGAAATGCACCATATAAATAAAGTAAGTTCATAAAAGCTAAATCAAATCCATTTGTATCACCATATTCCGGAATAAACAGTTCTCAATCATTCATGCATGCAGATATAGTAACTTCTACGACCTCGAAGCATTGAAACAACCGAAAATTCACCATCAAAGCTCAATTACAGATCGAGTGTTGATCACGCATCGTTCGACATAACGGCTAAACGAAAATGCACGGTGCACTAAATCAACCGAGAACGACGATCCAATGAGAACGAAGCATAACGGGATCGGCAGAGATCGAGTACCAGGTGGTGGATCGAATCGAAGACGACGAGATCGTGCTTGGGGTGGGGCTCGATGACGAGGTCGTCGGAGGGGCGGAGCCTCACGGAGGCCCAGAAGTTTCCGATCGAGAAGGAGATGGTTCGCCCGTAGTAGACGTCGCTAGGGTTCCCCAGCAACCCCACCCTCGCGTACGCCATGTGCTCGATCGCCGCCACCTCCGCCTCCTCCTCCTCCGCCGCCGCCGCCCTCGTCGCCACCGCCTCCGTCCACGTCGCCGTCGCCTCCTCCTCCTCCTCCTCCGTCCACATCGCCGGCGCCGCCTCCGTCCCCATCTCCGCCGCCGCCGCCGCCGCCGCTGTGCTCCACTTCTCCGCGCCGGAACCGCCGCAACGTCCTACTCCCCCTCGCCCGATGCACCGCGCATCGCCCTCCCCCACTCTCCCCCTCTCGCCTCTATATCTCCTCGCGTGACCCCACCGAGCCCCACGGCCCCCACTACGGTTTCTAGAAACAGAAAGGTAAATTTGCATGGATACCCCACGACTATAGCTAATTACGAAATACGTTCTCCACTTTTTTTTGTGCGGTGAAAATGTAGGGAACTTGTCTGAATTATTATTGTTCGCTTCGATCTCACCATTTAATCTTTAAAATTGATTTTAATATATATATTTAATTTTTTTAATTAGAATTACAAAATTTAGTATTGGAAATTTAATAAAGTATTATTAAAAAAAATTTAATAGTTGAGGGGTCGCTAACATTTTAGGAACAAAAGGACAAAAAGAAAAATGTAATAATAGTTTATTAATCCCCATGAGAATGATCTATGGTACAAGTGTCCCCACACACTGCACCGTATCAGGGCGTCGCATGCGACTAAAAGTTGATGTGCGGCGGAGAGTAAACGCCGGGCGATCAGAGCCGTTGGGATATCGACACGTCAGCATGAGGCGCTTAGCTGGATCCGTTGCGTGGCTTAGCTGGGGGAGGTTGTATCGGTGGATTAAATGCCACGTGGCAACGTCGTTGTGTAACCGTCACGAGGAAAGAGTTCACGTCGCCCGGGCAAATGGGCTATAATGGGTCCCCTTAAAGTGGGCCCATTAGAAGATGGACCCACGAATGGACACGTGTCCTCTCAGTAGATAAAATATGTACCTAGGAGAGTATTTATATCAGATAAGCAATCCTATAGGTACCTAGGATGTACCCAAATGTACTAAATAATGTAGTGCTATAATTCATATATATGGCAAAGAATAAAATCTAACCATTAGATTTTAAATTTGTAAATTATTATAAAATTTTTGTAAAAATAGCATTACTAACAGATAATGCTCATTTTCTATCAAATTATACTCACTTGTTGTATTCAAATATTTTCAGGTTCTTTTTTTTTACATGCTTATGCGTCATTATTATTTTTTTTTTGTTTCAACATGTGAATCTTTTGCCATTAGATAGAAATATTAAAAATCTTTTTTTATTATTATTTGTGATCTTCTTATATCTATATCCACCTAACTATAGGTGCCAAAAAAAATCTCCCTCACGGTCATGGATTACATTCTAAAGAGGGACGAGACCTTGTGACGTACGCAAAATATCATATAATATTTAATATTTTAAAATATTAATTACAATGTCAAAAATAGTTTCAAGCCTTCCTGGATTAGTATCACGTCTAAATCAATAACAGCAAAATTAACTATTAGCTAAATGTGATATTTAATTCAAGAGTATAGCACATTTTTCAAAAAATGAGCACAACTTCTCTACAATCTCATATCTACATTTCAAAATTTCATCGATGCGGATTGTATCTATTCATTCGCTAATCTAGAGTGGGATGGATTGTTATGCATACAGCTAGAGAAAATATTCGGCCTTAGAATAATATCTTTACGAGTTAGTTGTTAATGTGTGAGCATACATAAGTAAAGATTTAATTGTACGCATTGCGTGGATTAGGGGACACTTTTGGTACTCAGAGCATTACTATATTCAAACCCCAGCTTCTTCCTCTACGAAAAGAACGAAGTTGATGTTTATCTGAAAAACTGCGGCGTGCTGAGGTGGACGTGACTAAGTGACAATCCTATCTTCTCCCGAATAAAATGTCGACTTCTTCAGTTCGGCAGATATCATTATTTAATAATAAATATATTTATTATATTCTATTATTATTATTATTTGTGGTTTTAAAATGTTACATAAATATATAGAACCCAAAATAGACCCTTCAACTTTTAATATTTTAATTAATTGTTTACTTAAAAAAAAATTAAAAGTCAAAGAGTTTTAAATGAAAGTTCCATGCGTCAACCTTGCAGGCAGCAAAATGGCGAACTTTCTTTTTGTTTTGAAAAAAATAACATACTAACTGTTTCGTTTATTTTTTTTTAAAAAAAATTAGCTGAAAATATGAATCAATTAGAATTCGAACACCATCAAATTATTTACCACTTGCGCTAGTAACTGTCGGTAACACGATCCAAAACTTAAAACAACCCAAACTTGAATTAGCACGACAATCCAAGTGACCCAAAACCTCTTGCGAACCAAAACCCAGCAAAGTGACCCGATCCAACAGGACCCGACCCAAACTTCGCCCGCTTCGCTCCGATTCGCGCGCTACAAACAGCAAAAACACGAACCAAAATACCAAATCAGGATCGAACCCCCCCGAAATATCCGCGCCTAAATCGAGACGCGCTCGGCGAATGCGTCGCCTCCGCGTTCGCCAAATCCCTAATCCATGCACATTCGAAGGGAAATAATTCGTTAGGCCTCTCTTTCGTGTCGCAGATGACAATACAGTTTCGAAGGCTCCGTAAGCCCTAATTCGATCAATTTTTATCCCTTTTCCACTCGATTTTTTGATGTATTATTCTCTGATTCTGAATCTACAATTTGAAATGTACGTATGATTGATCTTAGTTTGATTGCTCTCGGGATCGATGTGAGATTATAGTTCGAACAGATTTGTTGGTGTAATTGAGTTTGCATACGGGAATGCACTTAAGATTAATGTGTTTTTTCTTTGTAGAAGCAATGTGCACCTAAATTTTCTGTTGAGAAATTTGCTTACTTTTATTTGATTTGTAATATGAGCCTGTTTGGCCCTTTTGTAGAGCATAGTGTTTTTTGATGAAGTACATGGAGTAGTAATTTATTAATTTGTTTCCAGTGGCAACTCTCCCCAGCAGAGTCAAAAGCAGCAAATTGGAGCTTTTGCGTTTGAACTTCGAAATCACTTTTTCTTTTTTTGCTTCATTGTATAGCAAAATCTTGAAAAACTTATGTATTGCATCCTCCTTGGTTTATTAAATGGATACTAATTGAGATCATCAAGTAATTTTTGTTATGATTAGTGCTTGTAATTGGTTCACAAGAAAAAGATGTTGTTATTATGATTATTTTCGTGTGTTCGGTTTCGTCGTTGATCAGTATTTAACACTGATATGTGGAATTTGCTCGACCAAATTTCACCATTTGTTTTCACCTTTGCAGACACCTGAGAAAAACAAAATGGGGGGTGGGAAGGACAAGCATGATGGTTCAGATACCAGTGATAAAGGATTCTTTTCAAATTTAGCGCACGGATTCCCGACATATCCGCCAGGATACAATGGGGCCGGCTATCCCCCTCCGCCGGGTGCTTACCCGCCGCAAGGATACCCCCCAGCTCCTGGCCCGTACCCTCCGCACGGATATCCTCCTCCTGGACATCCTCCGCACGGATATCCTGCATATGGATACCTGCCTGCCGGCTATCCCCCTGCTTGTGGTCATCTGCCAGCTGGTTATCCCGGGCCTGGTCCATCTGGTCCTCCGTATCACGGTATCCACCTCTTACATCGCTTATACCAGTTACGAAACAAGATATACAAGTAATAACTCGGTATTGCTTAATGCTCTCATTTGGTGATTATAGCGTAAGTACTTTTTGTGCCTCTCGAGAAATAAACAAGCGAAGATACGTCAGATAAGTTATTCTAGCATCCGTACAAACCGTTAAGCTTGTTAGACTCTTTCACTGCAGCAAAGAGTAGCTACACTATTGCAATTCATTTTCTTTCTTTTCGTTATGTTATCATCAGAGTTTCCACTAACATGTAAAATAAGTTTGAACTTTTATTCTCGAATTAGACAATTTGTATTTCTAGTGGAGAGTTAAGAGCCAAAATGTTGATCTTGGGGATCTAATTCTATGTATTCTTTCTCTACATATAGGTCATGGATCTGGAACGGGGACTCTTCTAGCCGGGGGTGCAGCTGCTGCAGCGGCGGCTTACGGAGCCCATCAATTGTCTCACGGTCATCGTTATGGTTATGGTTATGGTATGTTTGGTCGTCATGGCAAGTTTAAGCACGGAAAGTTTGGGAAGCATCGGTTCTTTGGGGGAAAGCACGGGATGTTTCGCGGCAAGTTCAAGAAGTGGAAATGATCGGAAATGTCGAATTTTCTCACTAGGGTTTGTATGTTTTAGGGATGTGTCTATGAACTCTTCTAGTATGATTGACACCGGCTAATGAAGCACTTAAAACTCGGAATTTAAGTTTTATTCATTTGGAATGTTTGTGTCTCCAATTGTAACTAATAATAACATGTTGGAAAATCTTTCTAATCTTTTAGCAAATCTGATCTTTTTAAGTAATTAGGAAAATTACAGTTGCAGTTTTGTAGAAAACCGAATAGGAATTAAATAATAAAAAACAGTAAACAAAAGGGATTAGAAAAGGCCTGTGGATCGAGGCGTGCAGAGCACTGTCCTAGAAGCGAGATTGCCCCTCCACGTGCGAGGCTTTCCCGGCAATCACTTCCAGCGATACAACGTCCACGTTCCACCCCGTCGGCACGATTTCAAGGTGGCGCAAGGTGAACCCGGCAAGCTTTCAGAGATCCAGCAAAAACGAAAATAGGGAATATAGGAATTAGGGTTAAAAGCATTGGAGCAAGAACGTTCGGGTAAACCTCCTCTTAAACACCCGATGCGAGAGATCGTGCTCCAACGGCACGATCCCCAACTCCGCGAGGTAAAGGGAAGAGATCGTGCTCCAACGGCACGATTTCTTGCTCCGCAAGGTAAGGTAAAATAAAAATAAAATAAAATAAAAGGTAAAATGAAACGGGTAACGGATCACGCGCGCCGCCCGACCCGGCCCGGCTCGTGCCGTGCGCGCGCGTGTGATTAATCGAGAGCATAACTCTCACATTCTCTCAAGCAAATAACATGAAGAAGAATGAGTATATAAATAGCAACAACAAGTCTTTGGTTTCCAATGTGGGACTAAACCTCACATGTGGAAACCAAGGCATGGGCTCCCAAGTGGGCCCATTACGGATTGGGCTTCTCAAGAGACAAAATTAAGTTTTAAATCACCAATATTGGGCCACAAAATCCAACATAACAAACCTTAAAAAATAAGTACTGGGCTTGAGAAGTGATCTTTCTCTTAGTTGTGATTGTAACTCGTGTCTTCTGAATAGGTAAATACTATGAAAAGAGGTTGTAAAATTGCCTATGATGAATATTGTGCCATTCAATGCATGTAAGTTTTTTTTGTTTTTTTTTTGTTTTTGTTTTTGGTGAATGACAACCTGGAGAGTTTCGACGGCGAGTCTTATATTAAAACACAGAATTAGCCATGAGCTAGTGAGTTTTGTGGAGATCATTAATGTGTTTTTTTCTTATGTTGTCATTCACCAAAATATCAATGGTTCATTTTTAATAGATAAATGTAAGGAGGGAGTATCTGTTTAAAAAAAAAAAAAAAAAAAAATTTAGAGTGGTGAGGTTTTTTTTAAAAAAAGTGGCCCGACCCGACTTAAATTTGCGGGTCAGGCCCAGCCCGCGTATTGGGCCGATTCGGGCCCTAAAACTCGAGGCCTGTAAAAATCCGGTCCGGTCGAGTATAAATGTTTCGCTTATCGTGCCTAATTTGTGTTATTTTGATTTGGAATAGCACATATATATTTGTCGCTTCACCAAGGCCGAGTTTATATAAACTCCTCAAAACCCTCGCTTCCCATTCTCCTACATCTCTCTCTATCGCTCTTCTCCTCGCTCTTCTCCAAAGGAGAGAGGAGCACGATTCCATGGCGCTCTTCTTCGACCTCAGCGTCCCCTACCTCGAGCGCGACCATGGCGCCTCCTCTTCCACCGCCGCCGCCGAGAACAAGGCGCTGCGCTCTGCGCGGCTCCGCGCGGCGGTGAAGGCGCTGGAGCTGGGCTACGCCGGGGTGGCCTACGATCGCCCCTTCCGCGGCGTCGTCGCCGACTCCGACCGCTCCCGCGCCGCCGCACCCTTCCCCCTCCCCTCCCTCCTCGCCGCCGCCCCCTCCCTCGCCGCCGCCGCCGCCCTCCACCGTCGCCTCCTCCGCTCTCCTCCCTCGCCACCCTTCCGCCAGTTCTCCCGCATCACCCTCTCCCTCGACTCCGCCGCCGCCGCCGCTTCCTCCTCCTCCAACCCCGTGCTCCGGACCTACGACATCGTCGCCGTCCGGCCCCTCAACCAGGCCGCGTTCGACCACGCCTGCAAGTTCTCCGAGGTGCGCGAATTTCGACGCGCACAGCATGAATGCGCAATCGATTTTTCCTTATGATGCTTGCGTGATTGTTTGTGCGGTTCAGGCATTTGATCGAACACGTAGACGGATAGAATTTTCGATGCACAAACCAATGCTTTGATAATGTTATCGTCTTTGTAATGTGCATAATATTGATGTTCGCATATTTGGTTTAGGGAATTTGGTAATAATACATGTAGAGGGATAGTATACTGATCACTTTACTTTGACAAGTGGAAAAAGGCTGAGATAGTTGTTTTGTTGAACTGAGTTACTCTAAGGAATATCTTGCTGTGCTAGTGAACCTATAGAATTGTGGTATCTCTCGCAGTATCCAAAGAGAGACCCAATAATCTTTATATTTTATTCATTATCACGTCCTTCTATCGTTGCCGTGATATTTGTAATCATTGCGTAATCATCTTTCTGCATAGGCTAGTTCACTTGGTTTTGAAAACCTTGTTGAGTTTTTGATCAATGTACTCCATGAGGGGCTATTCTATTGGTCAATGTGGTTGACTCCACCTCTGACGCCTTGGTTATCTCTTCTCCTTAACTAATTTGACTAAGCAAGAAGAGAATGTATACTAGCGACTGACATGCTAAAGACACAGCTTAATGCCAAAATTCACAAAGATGATGGGTCCGAATCTTCATGTAACTTCTTGTTTTACTTTGCTAATAGTATGTGCAACCAATTTTTAATTGAATATTTCAAGATGAGATACAACCTATATGAAATATTTGATGGTTCAAAAACTGCTTGTGGCTATCACTGTGCTTGCTGTTTTTCAGATTCAATTACATCAAATGTTATTTTCAGTAATGTACTTAATTAGTTTTACTTTCATGTATTTCACTTCAGTGTGTTTAATACTCTTATTTAATTATGCATTTTACCCAGGTTGATATGATTTCCATAGACTTCTCTCAGAAACTTCCCTTTCGCCTCAAGCTTCCCTTAGTTGAAGTTGCAATAAAGGTGCTGTAAGTGTTTGCATAGTCAATTATGTTAGATATTACGAATCTTGAGTTCTTAATTTTGACAATTGCAAATGCAGATGTATTTGTCAAGCTAATGTGATGTAAACCTGATTTGCAGAGAGGGTTGCATTTTGAGATCACCTACTCTCACCTTATTGCTGATGTGAATGTAAGGAGGCAAATGCTCGCAGATGCCAAGGTTTGTAAAATTAATTAATCTACCTTTAGATTATGGTGCTGAAGTAGAAAGGTATTGAGTGAAATGTCTAATATTGCTTATCCCTTGAACTAACAGCTGCTAGTGGAGTGGACAAGAGGGAAGAATCTCATTATCTCAAGTGCTGCTTCCTCCGTAAATGATATCAGAGGGCCGTATGATGTTACAAATCTAGTTGTATTTTTGCTTGGTCTCTCCATGGAACGAGCTAAAGCTGCTGTTTCCACGAACTGCAGGTGTAGTGTACAATGATCTTTTTCTAATTTATAATTTTTTTTAACTTTCATTTTCATGTCTTTTTTGTTTTACTTGTGCATAGGTCGCTGTTGATTAAGGCCTTGAGAAAGAAGCACTTTTACAAGGAAACTATTAGAATTGAGAGAATATTACCTGATAATGAGCAGTTTGACTCTAAAAAGTTCTTGCTTAGCAACTTGATTAACTGGGATCCTATCTCTAGTGGTGAAGGAGATTTGCCATCATTGGACGATATTGCAAATTCTACGTCCTCTAAAAAACAAAATTCAAGTTCAAAAGCAATTGATTTCACATCTATAACTGATGGAACACCATTTTTGCTGAGTCACAATGCTACAATAATTTCCTCTTCTAACAATTTGAGCACACCTGCTGTTCCAGATGAAGTTTCAGAGCAAGATGAAGTCAATGAAGTCCTAATGGAAAACAGCTTATCAACTTCTGTAACTGCTTTAGAAGAACTGAATTCTCCTCCTGAAACCATTTTAGTCCCTCTGGACAATATAGAAAAGCTACCTGTGGAAGCTATTTTGGCATCTGAAGCTGATGCATTGCAATCAGATTGCATGGAATTAGAGGATTGCAACACTACAATAGGGGATACTGTCCTTTTATCATCTGATGTCAATTTATCATCTTTCACCGTCACTGAGAACACTCAAACATCTAACGGATTTTTGGAAGATAATGAAGGGTCAAAGCACTGTAAAACTGAGGCCCATAAAGATGTTACAGAATTAATGAAGTGCATCCCAAGTGCTTCAGGTAATCAAGATCAAACCCAGTTGAATGATGATAAGCCCTTTTCTAATTCTATGGAGGACGATATGCATACAGAGGAAGTTAAACTAAGAACAGCTGAGAGAGAAGCTAGCCCAGAAGAAGTTGCAAGTGCCCATGGTGAAGAATGGCAAAATTTCACCACAGAACCTGCATTGACTGGTCAAAGAGAGGGATTAGATGCTTTTTTGGAGGAAATGCATGCAATGGATGTGATTAAGGACACAAAGGTGGTTGAAGAAGAAGATATTCCAAGTGAGAATACTGTCTCACTTGAGAAAATCTTGGTAAAGGAAGAAGAACGAATGCCAAGTACTGCAACTATTGGAGCTAAATCGTTCAAAGTTAAATCAGGTAGCAGATTCTGTAGTAATTAGTAGCACATATCTTTTCTTTCGTGTTCTTCTTAATTATTTGGTTCTTGTATTTTTTAGCATGCAAGGCGTAGCTTAAGATTCTAATGATAGGCCTTCCACCATTTTTTTTTTTTCTTTAGAGGAATATATGATTCGTATGTTGTCTCAGTGTCTGCTACAGCAAAAAAAAAATTAATAGTTTAGAGGCTGAGAAACCGTTGTAAGAATAGTTGTATTAATCACTTAAATAGATGGCTGCTTAGCAAATACCTTCTCGTTTTGTAGTGTTACTTGTAACTTTTGCCTGTCTAATTCCTGATTAGCAACAACCTAACAGGCTATGGTATCTACATATTTCAAGTCTATCACTGTTTCTGTAGTTTTATCGTTCAAGATACACTTCACATTAAAAAGTTGACAGTTTTATTTTATTTATTTATTTGTTTATTCACAGAACGTATGTAAAAAATGATTTTCATCTTAGTAGGGAATAACTAACTTGGTTATTCATAGTAAGTGAACCATGAAACCGTATGTCCGAATTGATTAACTTCTATTATCAAGATACGTGATTATTTTTTTGTATTTTTGGATGCAATCATATTGATTTGTAGTTATTAGCTTTATTTTTGTAAAATATGAAATAGGTCATTCACCAATCTCAGCACCACTGTGAGATAACTTGTTAGCGCATTAGCTCATCTACTTGTATTTATTTTGGATATAAATTGCTTCATTGGCTTTTTATTATTACCTTCTGCATGCATCCTGTTGCTGAGTCTAATCTCTTCAGCTTATTACAGGTAAAAGGAAACAACGGAAAAGGTCAAATTATCCAGAATCTCCTTTGCCTTTCAGGAGCATCATTAAGTCTATGCTTTTCAAGAGGAAAGGATGGCAATTGAGAAGCAAGCAAAACAAATAATTTTAAGGTTAAAATTCAAATATTAACATTTTCTTACATATGTTCTGTTAGCTTCCATTCTCACCGTCACCAGTGTTAGTTCTTCTAATTTCTTTTTACTTGAAGATAATCCCTCTTTTCTTTTTCTGTAATAATTATATGTTAGTACAGCGAGTGGAGATGCAGCAATCCAAACCTTTGTCCATGTTGAAATTGTTCTGATATTGTAAATTTAGAAACTTAACGCATTTTATATGATGGAAACTTCATGTCTTCTTTTGAATATAGTACTGCTGCATTAGGCAAGGGGCACTAGAGATGATTATAGACTAAGCCCAGGCCCACGCCCACGCCCTAGTGAATATGGCCCCGGCCTGTTCTGGGCCTGAACCTTCACATAGAAGGCCCAAATATTTAAATGTCACACTCCAGTATACTTTGCTGAACAATGCTCACATAGGGCGGTTGTTGCAAGCAAACTGTGTTGAATGTTATACACGTTAACTTTCTTATCATATGTGAAATCTATGGAAGAAAAAAAATCCAGATGTTTCTTACACAATTTGGTGAAAATTCTGGGAATTTATCTAACGGTCAAGAAGTATTTTAATGTTTATAGATAATATACATAAAACTAAGGAAATCTAAACAAATTCAGACATTTATAGATAATATACATAAAACTAAGGAAATCTAAACAACTACAGACACTGATGGTTTTAAAAGAAAATTTTCGCTCTGTTTAAGTAGGTTAACAGCCGCATGGGCTGTGCTATTTTCATATTTAGCCTTCTTAACCAGTTTATGTTCACTTCTGAGGTCAGATCACCTCAGATTCAACTTTGAAAAATGTTGTCAATGTATTCTGTTAGACTTCCATAGAAGATCAAAGTGTACCGCTAGAAGAGAAAGGTATTTCTTTTCAGCTTCAAATCACCCATACAACTTTAGGGCATTCCAGAAACTTGCTGCAATCTATTCATTCACATCATATGTCATCTCCCTATCCCTCCAGCACCAAAACAGAGATAAAAATAGGGCACTTGAAATTTTAGCTCTTATACTAGTTCTAGTTGCGTACACTGATAATGTTTAGATTGGTTTCCCCAGAGTCTTGATGTGCATCAACTAACCAATAGTTGCACACCCACTGATGGTTGTAGTGGTGTGACTATTTTCCTAGTTGACCTACGAGAGAAAAGCTTAAATCTATGGAGATTGCATTCTATCCTAATGTTACCACTTGTTTCCATTATTAGCTGCGAGTTACGCATTTTGATATTGTAGGATGAAAAATAGCTGCCTTGTACTGAATCCTCGAACAATTTTTGTTTAATTTTTTTTGTTTGGACTAATGTCTGCTGTCTGCTTTATGACTTAACCTATTAAATTTTCAAAGTTCCCACTAATTGTTTTGTGTGGACTAATGTGATCACATTTTGCAGGCTGTACATCCGGGCAAAAACTCATTGGCCATCAAAAGCTTTTACTCAAAGTGGGATCTCTCATTCTCTGCATGAAGGGGGTCAACAGTTCTTTTAGAAGAGATGATGTTTCTGGGTGCGGGTTGACTTTATCATGTCAGTTGGCCACACCACTCCAAGTTGGTGAATTAGCACTGTCGAGCTATGTCAGTACGATACGTAATTCTTTGGTGGGGCCTTACGAGGGTATTTTTTTCATTTTTTTTTATGAGAAAGCTGTTGAGAAATAGTCGGTAACCATGCTCCATTGGCTTACTTAGCTGCTGGTTTTCTTGCAAGCCAATCAGCAACTGAAACAGCATCACTATTCATAACTCAGTGACTGGAGCAACACTAGTTGCCAACGAATAGGTGCATGGCAACATTATACACCTCTGCAGGGGTGAGCATATTCAAAAGGTAAATCATTCCCCCACCAACATGTTGGCATACGGTACCTTTGGAGCTGACCATCGGAGCCTTTAATTCATTGCGGAAAGGACTGCCCTTTGACAACATATGTTATCTATTGTTCCATCAAACTTGCATGATTTCTCCCAAACACTTGCTTAGAAGCCAAATTTGAAGGGCATGATTAGTATAAAGCTTGTTTGGTCGTAATTATTAGGTGAAAGAGTTGTCGAGGTTATTCTTGTGCACTTAAATGAGATTGGAACTAGTGATTCACGAGGAAATGATTATGCATTCATGGCTCCTATTAGCGAGAACTAATCCCTTGCTTTCCATTATATCTTTTTTTTTTCTCTTTTCGTTCATGGGGATCCTTTCTTTTGCTTGATGGGGTAAGTGGTGGGGTCCTCTGTTTCCCATGTAGTCAAAATGCAAGATGAGTATGCATACTCTGAGGTGCTCTTAAGTTATGGAGACTAGGGAAATATTGGGTGGGTTATCATAAGTTATATTTGGAAATTAATATTGCGACATTATAAACTCACTGTTTTGAGGTATCCTTTTAGGATGCTGTGGTAAATTATGCTCTATATTTTTTCCTTCTCTCACAGGTCCAGTGTCGGAGTCCATGGCGGAGGATTTTTACTTTTTTACGGTCGTTTTGCACATTTCTTTGGTTATTTTGTCATTTCAATATGATAAATCATTTTGCTGGTGAAATATTACGGTGCATTAAATTCGATTTATAGATTATGGTCATAAAAGAGAATTTGCATATAAGATAGTTCTATCATTGAACACTTTGTTATGATTATACACTCGAAAGAGATGGTGGAAAACTGAGGCTTGCGTGATGATACACGTTTCATTCCATGGTGCTTTCGCTCTCTAACCACTGAGTTTGTGCCCGTCTCTCTCTCTAAAGCGGTTTGATCTTTAGAAACTTCGAGATTCGATGGATTTACCTTCGCACAGTTCTTGTGATTGCGGCATTAACTCTTTTATGTGTTGGCATGTATGAATGTGTACCTACTAGTCAAGAGTTCCCAACTTTTTTCTTGCGTATTGGGCTGTAGAGAGTGTGCTTTCGATAATGTTGTATTTTTTTTGATTAATTTATGTATGCAGACGAAAGCGCTGTAAAGATTTGTCAATATATCAACCACCTACCGAAACCTACAGTAAAACTATTGTGGTGGATTCGAAAAGCACTTTTGTTTATCACATTGATAGAAGGAAAGGTGGTAACTAGGGCTGTGCATGTGTGTGTGTGTGTGTGTGTGTGTGTTATGTAAATCTTAGTGTAAATCTTAGGGCTGATTTTGACAAAAAGTCTTATCAGATCAAGACCCACAAGTTTGGGAGTTGACCTTTCCGTTGACCAAGCTGCAATGTGGACCCTTGTTTTGTTGATTGAGGTTTGTGTCTACTTTTTGTTGGTGACTTTTATCTCTCTCTCTCTCTCTCTCAACCCTGAGTGGTGGGATAGGGACCAGTTGATTGATTCTTGTATTACAAAACACATGGCACACTTTGACTCTGATGTTTTTGTTTTTTACTTTATAAGAAATTAGTGTTGTTGCTTTGTTTCTTTTTGGCATCATAATTTTGTGCGGGGATGAACTAATCCCTATCACAAAGTTTAGCTTAGATACTCTCAAAAGTTAGTAACTATAGTTTCTACAAAGTCTCTCCGTCTTAATTTACTTAACGCATGAATGATGCTGCAGTTGCTTAATCGCCTCATTAATTCTAATCGACTGCCATGTCATCCTTTATTTATGTCTGAATTAGAATTACATCTTCCGGAAAATTTTACATGAAAATCTAATCTAGGCATGCATGAAAATCTTATTCTAAAACTGATGTATCTGCATGGAATTTGCCTTCCTTTATATGTAAATAAATGTTTAAAGCAAATCTCTCTCTCTCTCTCTCTCTCTCTCTCTCTCTCTCTCTCTCTCATTTTCTAAAGAGTACTGCTACAGATTCCCTAAAATAATGTGCTTAGCAATTGTTAATGATATATAATATAACTTTAGTAAATTTATGCATAGAGCGTAAATTACGACATGGATTTTAGTGATGTATAATCCTTTGCGGGTAATTCGAAAGCATTATTCCTTTTGTAAATTAATTAATGATGAAGAGGGTCGAAGCATAATAGAAGAATAAAGGGGGGAACAAATCTTTATATTAAACTATCTCTTAATACTCAACAAGTGTACATAAATTACTAAGCTTTATTTCCTTCTTTCTCTAGTACATAAGAAGATACTCTAAAGCTGCACAGCAACATCTTTTTTCCGTACCTCACTCCATTTTGGAACCCCAAAAAAAAAAAAAAAAAAAAAAAAAGCCTAAGCCTCAATTTGATGTTTAGATTCTCACATAGCCTAAAGCTTAATTTTCTAACCCCCACCTTCAAAAAGCAGCTTTTTAAAAATTTAAGCTTTTAAGATATGGCAAATTCCAATCAAATGGGCATAAGAAAAGGAATTTTTGTTCCTTTTATGAAGGATCAGTTGTGGTGATTTTAGGTAAATTTGGACTAGCTTTAATGTTACTGTTTTATGGTCAATAAGTTGTATCATACAGGGGCCATTCAAAGACACTGTTGGGCTTTATTTCATTAATTAGATCGAGAAAGCATAGGCACGAAATTAGATTAGCCTAATTTAGGGCTTGTTTAGCCCAACTAAAGTTTTTATTACAATTGCGCTAGTTTTTTTAGTTCAGCTCGCAACCATTTTGAATAATAGTTTCAAGGGCTCAGACCAGTCCAAAAACTTATGACTAATGGTATATTACCTATTATTTTGAGCTTGGCATAACTTGGCCAAATTAGGGTTTGGACCAATCCAAAAATTTACGCTAACAAAAAAAAAAAAATATCTTTTTACATTTTATAATAATTAATGGCACATAGTGCGAAACCAGTATAATCATATAAATCCATGTAGTAAAATGGTTGTTGATAACCGCCAATGACATATGAAACAGATAATTTTATGTGCTAAGCGTGATTAGCACGTGCTCGCTGTGCTGATCAGAAATATGAAAAGTGTAAATTAAACTCTCATATTATATTAAAAGATTTTGTATTAGCCAAAAAAAATTATGCTAAAGCTTAGAGCGGAGATAGTCTCTCACATTTTATACATATGAAAATTTATATTTCTAACCAATGAAAAAATTAATATTCTTAGCTAAATAGTTTTGGATTTATTGTGGACTGGAAGGTGCTTTTTTTATATCAACACTTGACTCTTTTTGTCCACTTTTTTAGAAGAATATTTTGATTAGATTCTTTCTTGTATCTTTTTCTCTCCCACTAAAACATGTAAAATCTTGGGGGTATTTCTCGCATGCCCTTCAAAAATATTGGTCTTTTTAAATTTACCTAAAATTTCAAATCTATCTCTCTAAAATCCAAAATCCCTCCAATAAACCCTCAAGGACAAATTTATTGGGAAGAAACTAACATTGTTCCAGAGGTAAATTTAAACAGATATATACCAAATTTTGAAGGGCATATAAGATATTATTTGTAAAATTTTTATATGGACACAAAGAAATAGTTAATATTTATTTTTAAAGTTTTTCTTTTGAGACAAAGGCGGTAAGCAAATAATAGGTAGTTTCCCTAGAGCGGTCAACAAGCCAAACACGAGCTGGTTTGTTGAAACATCAAGCTGAAAAATTCGTTGAAACATCAAGCTGAAAAATTCAACTCGTGTTCGGTATGTTTATTAATGAGCCAAAGACGAGCTGGTTCGCAAACAATAAGTTAGTTATCAGCCCTATTACTGAGCGAAAGGTTGAAAGAAAATTAGAAATTAAAATCTTAATCATTGGTTTACATTTGTAAGTCTCCTTATATTTGGGTTTGGATTGGGCCATATATATATATATATATATATATATATATATATATATATAAATAATTATGTTACTATACTATTAACATTGCTACTATAAGGTTTGCAGTCCTTGGATGAAGGGATGTGCAGTTAGTATGATAGTGGTCCCCTATGATTGAGTCGGTGGTTGGTTAAATAGTATGATCTAATGGATGAAAATGGTCAAAGAGGTAGATCTAACGGAAAAAAATTTGGTAGCAAAAGTACTTTGTGCTATTAATAACATAGTAGCCAGACTCTATATATATTATATATATAAAGCTTGGCTACTATACTATTAATAGTACAAAGTCATTAATACTATTAAGTTTTCAGTCCTTGGATGAAGAAATGTACAGTTAGAATGATAGTGGTCCCTGAAAGTTGAGTGTGTGGTTGGTTGAATATATATTCGAGCTATATCGAGCCGGACACAAGCAAGTTGACCCCAACACATCTTCAGCTCATTTATTAAACGGATAATCAAATTTGAGCTCATTTCAAACCGAACATGAGCCGGCTCGCGGATTATCGGTCCTAATTTCCACGATACATAATTACCGCAAGATTTGACCCCACAAATGGGCACAAAATCTATTGGGTCCCCACGTAAGCCTAGTGGGCCCCACTCGTTGGTCAACACAACTCACATCTCAGCGTCACTCTCTGCTCTCCGTGCGCGGTCGCTGGGGCCGGTTTCTTATTTTTGGGTATTTTAAATTTTCTGCAGTTTACTTCGTTTCTCAATTAATTTTTTATGTAAGAAATTTAAACAAATATCAATTTTCCCTCCTTCTGGGGACTAAGATGCTAATTTATCGCCTTCCAATCATCATGTTACCGTTATAAAAGCAGCACACCTCCCCCTTTCCCTCCCCTGCTCTGCATCTCTCGCCGGCTCCCAAAACGCGAAAATTAAAGCGCGCGCACGTCATGTTTTCCTGCTCCTCTTCCTCCTATGGCGACCATCCTTCCTCCTCCTCTTTCGACGGCGGCGGCGGCGGCGCCGCCCCCTCCACCGCCATCTCCGCCGCCGCCGCTTTCGTCGCCGCCTCTCCCCCCTCCTTCCCCTCCTCCTTCCCAGCGAACTACCTCCTCCACCGCAGCATCAGCTCCCACTCCCTCTTTCTCCACACCAACCACAACCACAACCACAACCACAACCACATTTCCCACGGCCACCACCCCTACTTCTCCTCCTCCTCCTCCTCCCCTCCCACCCACCACCACCACTACCTCGCTCCGCCGCCGCCGCCGCTTCCTCCGCCGCCGCCGCCGCCGCCGCAGCAGCAGCAGCTGTGCTCGTCCTCCTCGCCCTCCTCCTCCTCCTGCGACTTCCTCGACTTCAACCCCGCGCCCGTGCGCCGCGTCTACAGCACCGGGGACCTCCAGGTACCACAACCCATCTCTCAAAATCCCGTTTTGATTCAAAAAAATCAGCGTCAAAATCGCACCTTGCGCCCTCCTTTTGATCCGATTCGGAACAGGGGATGAACGGGTTGCAGGTCTCGGCGGCGGCGGAGAGCTACAACATTAATGGCCACGAAGGGGGAGGGATTGGAGGGCGCGTTGGGCGCTACAGCGCGGAGGAGAGGAAGGAGAGGATCGAGAAGTACCGGAGCAAACGCAATCAAAGGAACTTCCACAAGAAGATCACTGTACGTATGTTTTTTATGTATTCACCACACAATTCCATCTCTTATTACTATAAGAGAGATTCAAAAAAAAAAAAAAAAAAAAAAAAAAAAAAAGAAGCAAAAAAATGTGTGCACGTGTTGCATAGTTTTGTTACTAAAGTGTTTAAATGAAAAGTATCAAGAACAAATTGTAGTATCAGGATAGTACATGTAAGTATTTATACATTTCCACCTACTTCAATTTTGGGTTCTTATACTCTTTCCTTTTGTTTTTTTTGTCTCTCTCTCTCTCTATAGTATGCTTGCAGGAAGACACTGGCCGATAGCCGGCCGCGAGTGAGGGGCCGGTTCGCGCGAAACGGTGAGCCAGAGACGGAGACGGAGGTGGAGATTGAGACGGAGGCGGCGGAGAACGGGTATTATGAGAATTTTGACTACAACGTCTACAACAACTACGACCAAACACAGAGTGGCGGCGGCGGCGGCGGCAGCCAGAAGACACTGGCGGATAGCTGGCCGCGAGCGAGGGGCCGATTCGCGCGGAACGTAGAGCCAGAGATGGAGGTTGAGACGCAGGCGGCGGAGAACAGGTATTGTGAGAATTTCGGCTACAACGTCTGCAACAACTACAACCAAACGCAGAACGGCGGCAGCAGTAGCGGCGGCGGCAGCGACAGCAATATACAGTGGTGGCCTCAGACTTCGGCGTTAACAGACGAGGAGGAGGATCGCTGCTACGTCGAAGACGAGCTGTGGGTCGAGTTCGGCGACGTGTTCTCCGTGAACTTTCTCTCTTAAAAGCTAACGCGGGCGAGAAAGAGAGGAGTGAGATAAGAAGAAGAGAGGGATTAGTGGGATGATTTGGTGTAATAGTACTTAGCACGTAAGTAGAGGAGAGAGAGAGAGAGAGAGAGTGGAGAGATATTTGGAGATGTGGCTGCAACCTTAAAAAGCAGTAGCTTTTTGGTTGGGTCAGAGACGTCGCTTGCTTGCTCTCTCTTACTGCTTCTTTGACTTTTTTCTCTTCCTCCATAAAAAGGGCTTTTGATACTCCTAGACCAGGGGGAGTCAAGTATCTAGCACAATAGATGTATTGAATTAAATATATTTTTAATAATTAAATTTAATGTATCTAATCAGTCAGTAATAAAATTTAGTTAGAGAAAAATATATTTTTCTCAACTCCAGTGTTAAGTGAGGAGATTTTTTTTTTCTCATTATACTGCTAAATGAAAATTTAATCAATTGTGTTAATAACTATTCAACAACATATTGTTGAATTTTGAGTCCCTCTTACTCCAATAAAAATAACACGAGAAGTCTCCCTACGATGAGGCAGCCTAATTCACCATCCATCACATGTAGGAATGTAAAACCAAAGAAATAGTCAGTTGATTAGACCGTCTCACCGTGACGAGATTCTCCTGCTAGTTGTTTTTAAAACTTATGGATTAAAAATAAATAAAAAAAGATTTTTAAATAATTCAAAATATCTTTTTTTTTTCTTTGAGACAATGATGGCAGGCTACTGTTTCATTTATTTTTTTAAAAAAATAAACTTAGCTAAAAATATAAAATAATTAAGTTTTAAATTTGAAACTTCCATTACCAAGGAAGTCCCTAGTCACCACCTTTTGTAAGTCATTAAGTCAATATGTACCTGTTTTTTCTTGTGAAGCTATTAGGATAAGGGAATCCACTTTACATGTTTCCCTATTTATGGTTCACAACAACTTAGGTGATGTGGTGAGTTTCTATTCACAATCCTTTGATGGAGATTGGACCGGCAACACAGCCTGCGTGCTCTGTGGGGTTGAAGATGAGTCCGTGGACCATTTATTCACGCAATGCATTTTTATTAGATTTCTGATGGTGATGGCCTTAGAGAATGTACAGTCTACGGATTATGGTAATGACGTGAATCTGGTCTGGGACAGATGGAATAATAGGAGCGGACTGTGGACGCATTACAATAGATTGACTGGACTATTAGCGTGCTGGTACGTCACCTGGGAGGTCAGAAACGATATGATCTTTAAAAACATCCAACCAAACCCTCTTTTAGCGGTCTACAAGATCAAGCAGTTAACGAATCTTTGGGGACACATTCTCTCAGCTAAACAGCACTAACGCCTCTCTCTTCCTTTTTTTTTTTCTTTTTTTTTTTTTTTCTTTTTTCCAACCGTTCACTTTGATCGAGGCCTTATGTTGCCTCACCCATGTAGCTTAATTCATTTTCCTTATGAATGAAGCGGGTAGCATGCTACCTTTTTCTCAAAAAAAAAAAAAAAAAAAAAATCCTTTGATGGAGATAACCCTCTTTTACAGCTCTGTTTTACCGGCCCCTCAGTTACTAATCTTGTGCTCTCAACAGCTACAATTTTATAATGCCAACCCAATTTTCAATGTAATTTTATTGTTTTAAATAGTAATGAGATGTGGACTTAATTTGGCATCGTTATTTTTTTTCCTAAAAAAAATCTATGTAATTGAATGTATTGGTGGCTAGATTTTTTTTATTTTTTCATTATAATTGATTAGCTTATAATGCACCTTTAGCTGAATGAGAGTTGATAGATTCTTCTAAAAAATTATAGTAGTGAAAAAAATAATTTCCAATTTTTATCTACTACGGCCAGAGAAAAAAAAACCTTATATGCAAATATTACAAGTAATTTGCTATCCACTCTAACATTCTTTTATACATAATTTTTTTAAGAAAATAAACAATGCCTAATAAGACCTTACCAAATAAATGATCTTAAAATTCTATTATGATTTTTTTTTTTTAAATAATTCTCAATAGTAGAAGCTTTTTTTTTTATTTTTTGCCTGTTGGTAGGATGTGTTGTTAGTAAATTTTTATTTATCTCAAACCTCGAAGAGTTTTTTTTTTTTTCCTTGATTGAAGACGTCATTACAGTTTGAGAGAGGTTGCAGAGAGGGGGTGATGCCTTGAAGACACAGACACTGGTGGCTGCAACATGATGAACGATCTGGCGCAAAAAAAATAATATTATTTTTAGAAATCTATCTACTGACACTAGTTTTACTGCCCAACGCGTTGAAAAACTGGCAACGGAATGGACTGAGCTATGTCGAGCTGGGTGATATCTCCATCCTTTTGAGTATTTATTTTGATGCTGCAATCGTTTTTAATTTTTTATTACTCTTCTTTTATCTTTCTTTTTAGATCTTTTTTTTTTAATTTTTTTCTTCTTTTGAGGTCCCTGCTGCCTCACTCTATGTAGCTAAATTTATTGCCTGAATGAATGAAGCAGGTAGCGTGCTACCTTTTTTCTCAAAAAAAAAAAAAAAAAAAAGGATTACCAGAGATTCCATCTCAAAATATATCTTCGAACCAAATCCTAAAGCATGTATGCCAACAATATTCCTCTTTGCTCTCTTCTTATTAACTTTAAAATCATCGTGCTACCTCTTTAATTTCACGTTCAAATGTAGCATAATCAAATTGGTGCGATACAAAATTTTATACGCAATTTTTTATAAATATTTTTCTAAATAATAAACTCCTTAGCGATTATTCGTTCCTGCACCTCCACGTAATACTGCTGTCACGCTTGTGAATCGCCACGTGTACACCATTTTGTGGAAAGTTTAAGTCTAAATATAATATATAAACAATAATAACTTTTGTTTAATAGAAAGATTCGAACAAGCATCTCGTGAAATCTTAATATCCCATTAATGGAGTGCAACATCGTTTAGGGGTTTCTTACTGAGAGACAAATGTTTAAGTATTAAATGTTCCCAAATAACTTGATCGAACAACTGTTTTAACATCAAATTCTAAACACTAAATTGTAGACATAAATAAATTCTACTGTATTAGTTCTTATATCTCCAAAGAAATTAAATCTAAAAGCTGTTCATAAGTAGTTTTGTTAATTTTGAGAATAAGAGCTTAAAAAAAGCTAAAGTCTAAGATTTATTTTTTTATTTATTTTTTTGGGGGTCAATGAACGAGAAAAAAAGAGATTGATTCGGTTTAGGAACAACTTTTACTAGTTATGATAGGAAAAAGATTATGCTCCCTTCAATGTAGGGACTAAAATAATAAAGGATATTACTAATTATGATAGCTCCTTTTTGGCTTCACCCACTATCCCTTACTCTACTATTATAGTCACAATATAATAAAAAACAATAAATTAGCTACTTTTACAACTGGAAACACATATTAAGGCGATAGTCTTATGAAATTCCTCAATAGGATTTATATCTAACAAATCATATTAAAATCATGTGAAACGGTGAGGGGAAAACTTTGAAGAAAAAAATTATTTTCACTGATCAGAGGTTAAAATTTCTATATAATGTAATTGTTTTCACTGTGTCATTAGAAAAAACTAAATATGTGCGAACTTCTTGTTCGAGTGCCCAAAAAGATAAATAATATAATATTTGCAACAGAAATTAAAAAGAATGGTTTAATGGACCTCTAATAAACTAGATGACTTTGATGATCAACATCATGATTGGATATTCGAAAAAGGGTATTTTTAATGCCCCATTATTACTTAAGAGATAAAGCATGGTAATTACTAGGATTCCGAGGGCTCAGAATCTACCACTACTCATGGGTGGACGCGTGGAGTGATTTCATT
The DNA here is from genome assembly GCA_016920855.1 of Puya raimondii. Taxonomy (NCBI): domain Eukaryota; kingdom Viridiplantae; phylum Streptophyta; class Magnoliopsida; order Poales; family Bromeliaceae; genus Puya; species Puya raimondii. The sequence goes on from JABWPP010000049.1 coordinate 68,535,317, forward strand.
GGTCTTCTAAATTACATGGTCAAATATTTCATACACTAGTGTAGTAATCCATATGATGCGACGGATAGATAATTAGAGAAAAAATAAAAACGGCAACAAAGGAAGAGAAAACAGTGATGGAAGAAGCGACGATAAGGTATGGGATTCATCTTTCCGAGAAAGGAAGGTGACAACCGAAGGAAGTGGAAGAGAAACAGTTCGGCCCAATGCAAAGGTGTGATCCAGTTCGGTTCAAGCAAAAAAAGAAAAAAATCCGGCTTGGTTCAAGCAAAGAAAGATAAAAACATGTCGAGGACTTGAGCCGGTTCGGAGGAGCCCACGCTCAATAATGATTGATTCGGTTCAAGTAAAGAAAGAAAAATCCAGTTCGGTTCAAGCAAAGAAAGAAAAGAAAAAAAAAGCGTGGAAGACTTGAGCCGGTTCGGGATGAAACCCACACCCAATAATAAAGGAAACATTATCATGTGGCAAATTTAGGAAGAATAATGTATAGGTATAGATATATATACATTTTAGCAAGCCAACTACCTAAGTTGCATAAAATTCCTACAATAAATTTCCAAAAAAAAAAAAAACTTATATCAGAGCACTATAATTTGATTTTTGGTACCATTTTGATCTACGCTACTAAAGATTGCGGTCGACGATCATAGATAAAATCTCACCCAGAACTGACCAAAATCGGATTCAAATCCAAATCTAAATGAGACCATGGACAAATTATTTGAAAAAGCAAAAGAAGAAAAGGCCTAATAGAGAAAATCTCTAATCAATGAGGAACCTTCACCTTTTTGGTTAAATATAGAAGGGTTCTAATGCTCTCTAGCATTATGAGACCATGCTTAAAGAAATAAAGCTTCTCATTGCCCACTACAAAGTGGCACATAAATGTTTAATCCAAGTACAAAAAGAGAGTGTGCCCTTCCTCACATGAAGGCCAATCTCTATTACTCTCTAACTGCATTGTCCTTTAGAATAGGGCAATGAGTGATGTGCTATTGAATATAATATACTAACTAATCATTCCCTAGCCGCATAAGCTTTTTAAAGTAATTAGTTTTTTGTTTTTTCCTCATGGTTTCAGAACAGAAGTTTTTGAGTTCAAACATCTGGAATACAAATATGTGGAGAGTGTTAAATATAATATACTAAATAATTGTTCTTGTTTCTCTGGTCTCCTTTTCCAAGTAGTTCAAAATTCCAAATAGGACATGAAGATACAGGGAAGCAGAATAGCATTCAAACACAAGATTTGTTACTTTATCTAGAGAAGCAGAGAACTTAAAAATGCTTAATCAATAAATGGAATATCACTTTAAGCAAAGGCTATGTGGTCATGGCGAGAGTCATGGAGGCTCCCTAGAGGTGAGGAGTGTAGCTCCCTTATTCCTTGTCGGCCTCTATAATGGAGGGCACTCCTCCTCTTCTAATCTTAAGGTAAGGTAAAATGTACTAGGAGTACTTGAACCTTTGATGAAGTTACAATTTGATCCCTAATCTTAATTAAACAAATAAGTATTTGAACTTACCTATCTTTCTTTATTCGATGTCATCATAGATGATGAACTGTTTAACTAAACTAACAAACAATGTCAACTTCTGTAAGTCGAATACATAAGTATATGAAGTCACAAGAACTTAAGAAGCCATGTGTGTTAAGTGATGTTAAGGAACTTAGGGCAGTTAGATGCCTCTCTATTTTGGCACCCACTGCTTAGATATCATAATTACGTTTTTGGGGCAAAGAAAACTGTGCAAGCCGCCGCCGACGCCAACGAAGCTTCACAGAGGCTCAAGCATTAGTGGGTTAAAAAGGCACCAAGTTGTCGTGCTCTTCTTTTTCTCCTAAATTATTTTTCAAACCAACTTCTAGGAGTACCAGGGGATTCAAGGGTTTTAGGCATAGGCCTACACAATGATGAGAGAGATTATTCAATTTGCACAAGCACTTCAACTTTTCCCTCAAGGTGCCCACCAAGAGTTGAGGTGTTCAAGTGGTGGAAGAAAGAATCATATGAGGTGTTATGTTCATTGTATTAACTTACAAAGAACAATGGAGCCCTCATACGTAAAAAGTGGGCTTTTGTTTAATCTTAGAATCTCAAGTAAAACTCAATGCTATCTATGAGCAATAAAAGCAAGCTCTTGGATGCTAATGTTGACTAGGTATAATAAATTATGCTACTCAGCATGCCCCCACTTAACCCTTGACTAAAGTTTGACTATTTTGTCTCTAAATTTGCAAGAAAAGATCCTCCCTTCGTGCGCTTAAGGATCACACTAATTAAGTATTATTGGGCTTAAAATTTATGACTGAAACATGATAGGTTGGACTGGGAATTTCAATCGATGAACAGGGTTACGATTCCATTTAAATTGGAATATATAAATGATTAGGTTCGGTCATTCAAGGGACAGAATAGAGTCACAAAGATCTATCATATCTAATCATAGCAAGAAGCAGTATCCAAAAAGTAATCAATAAAAATCGTCGCATGTCATACTTTACATTAGCAACTAGGGAAAATTTAAATTTGCTAGTAAGTGACTATGAAAGTTACCTAGGTTGAGAAGGTGACACCCATGTGTTTGCTACATCTTTTGCCTCATAAGTTTTCCCTGAAGACAAAAGAGAAAGGAACATGGAGGTGAAATAATTAGATGAGCCATAATCATGCAATATCTTATTATTTATATAATGCTAATAAAGGTATTTGCCAATAGAACTACACATCTCAACTAAGAGGTGCAAAAGTTATTCTAATAGCTTCTATAAGCCATAGACAAGCATATTAAGTACCACAGCATTTGCTGCATTGAAATAATATGGGGCCCATCATGAGGCCTAAGTATAATGGGCCAGTTATCGATGGACTAAGTTCTACACTCAACAAGGGAACCACATGTGGCTCTATGATAGCTATACTAGAGTATTAAGAATTAACACAAGTTACCAACTACATTTGTGAATTTGAGCTTTCAATAAAAGAATCAGATTAATCTGCAAAGGCATCTTTTATTGTTCCAGTTCAACTGCAGATCTTGGCTAGGATTTTATAAAAGCTGCACCATTACCAAGAAGAAGATAGATGCAAAAAATAACTTAAAAACCAGGCATTTCTGTTCCAATAAGAAAAAAGAGAAACTGAAGCAACATGAAGCAGCTCAACAATTGCCCTACATTTTCAGAAAATTTTTAGTCATGCAAGGGCAAATCTATTTTCAAGCAGAAACTCAAACAAGTCCTCCATCATAGACTGAGTCAGCAATATCAGATGGGTTTTCATATATTTCCCACAAAAATTTCACACAAACTACAAAATTGCATTAAAAAAATGCTATTTTATTCCTCACCAACATAATGGAAAAACTAGTATAAAATTTATAAACATAGCATTAACTAAACCAAACAAAAATGAGATAATAGGACCTTGGAGGCCAAAAAATATGATGCCGCACTTAACAACAGTGCATCATACTAGCTTTGGTGGAGTATTCTCTACTACGGTCAACCTTCTCTTACTCGAATACAGGCATGAAAAAGTAAATGCAAGGGATTAATCTTCATCCTTCTTCGGCTTCCTATATGTTTCTTCAATGTGCTTTGCCACAAACATCCAAGTATTTATGAGCCTCTTTACATTTGGGACATTGTAATTTTGAGCAATGTATATACCACAACCGGTTCCCAACAGAAAAGAGAAGCTGCTCCTGATTATCCCCATTGGCAGTTACTCTACAAAGAAATTTGCAAAAAGAAAAATATCAGTTTGTCTCATTTCCTAGGAGGAATAAATAATCGCGCAAAAGCAGCACATGTTTGTTAAATCTCAGTTAATAGGTAGTAATGGGAAAATATTGTTACTTTTATTTAGCCATTCAGCCGAATTCTGGAAAATAAAGGATAGTAGGTCTTTGCCATGACTGCAATGCCGAGGACTCCACTCTAAATTTTTGTTATTGTAAATAAAGGTGTATATCATTTCATTTTCAAGAATACAAGTCTGAGTGATAGAATGACAGTTAATCTAAAAAGAATATTACTAATAAGAAATTAGTTAAACGAAAACCACCTCTAACAGCAACTAGAGATGTTCATTGGTAATTTTCTAAGCAAGTTGCAGAGACCATTGAGGGAAAAGGCTATACAATGATGCCATGCTCTATTTGTATATAAAGAGAAGAAAATAAAGCTATCACTAAGTGCCAACCTCATCCCTGTTCACGTAGCTAAAATTATCAATAGAATTTCCCATAGCTTTATAGATGGAATAAATTTCATCGTGCTCTCTGATTTAATTCCACCTCAAAAGCTCCCATACTAGAAGCAGAAGACATTATCTTCCATGATCTATTCCTAGTCTACAAGGTTCTTTTGTGGGTTGCTCTTCATAGATTAAATAAACTCCAACCAGAAAGTTAGATCACCCTAATCTGCCACTAACCTTAAGTGCCTCTTTGGATGCTAAAATAAGTGAATAACTTGTATTTCTTCTTCAACAAAGAATAGTTTGTACTTGGTTATTTAGACTTAGAAGCAAAAAAAATATATTCAGAAATGAATTAAAAACGATTAGTAACTCTGATTCTTAAGGATATGATAAACCATCTTGCAGCTGAATGCACTACCTTAAAAAGTCATGACTATTAGGGTCTTGAAAATTGAAATGTGTTAAGTTCTTGTTTGGCCCCACTTTTACTTTTATCTTTCTTGTTAGCCACATTTGGAAGAGCTTTTCGCCCAAAAAAGGAAAGAAAAAAAAAGTCCGGAGCTTTTGTTGTAGTGGCAAACTGAATAAGATCACAAATGCCAAAGTAGAAGCTCCAATTTTGGAGCTTTCTCTTAGCTAGCAGCAAAAAACGATTGGCAGATTTTAATATAGTGCTTCTAATAGCACTACTCAAACAACAATCCAGAATCCGCTGAATAACACCCCCATACAATAGGGTCAAACAGGCCTTTAGACTCAAAATAGTTACACCATAACCAACAATGGAAAACCCCACATATCCAGCACATGTTATCCCTGTATAATTTGTTTTGGCATCCAAAGAGATCTTTAAGGTTATGCAGCGGGTCTCTTCTGTATACTCTTTTCACCACTTTCATCAAAGTTGATTGGTACTGCTTAATCCTTTGGTAGCACCTTGTTAACTTGATATGGTACACTATAACCCTACCATTATTAGCACAAATCCACTACCTTAACCAAAAGCAACATTAGCCACTCATAAGCACCTATTTTCCTGAGACTACCTTCCTTCGCTTCCACTACAAAATGTACAAAATGTATGCTTAAACTTCTTGAAGATAAAAACAAAAAAGTAAAAAATTTCCTGGTCGGACGCCTATATAGTCACTGATTACACTCTAAGCAATTGCTCCTAGGGCAAAAGATAGGGATCATAGTTTTTTTTTCTTTTTTCTTTTTACGCCTCTGTAAAATGTAACCATAAATCCATACATATCTAAAATCTCAAAGCTAGTCTATGAATCCTCAATTTATCCAATATTAACTGAATCACTCTAAGCAATTGCTCCTAGGGCAAAAAATGAGGATCATAGTTTTTTTTTTTCTTTTTAACGTCTCTGTAAAATGTAACCATAAATCCATACATATCTAAAATCTCAAAGCTAGCTCTATGAATCCTCAATTTACCCAATATTAACTGAATCACCTTAACCAATACTTGCTCTTTGCTCTTCCACATTAACATGTCAAAAATACATACAGTTTAAACTAAATAAAAAGGGGGATAATAATCGAAACCCTAATCGATGCCTTTGACCGATGCTAAGAGATCGAAACGAGGATGCATCATCATCTGTAACAATCACAACAGATTCCGATTCGAGGATCGAGTAAAAGAAACATAACATGGATCGAACAGATAAGAAGCAAACCAAATCGAAGCTGACGATGAGGTATGTATTAAGTGGAAGGGAAACTTCGAGATCTTACGAATCTCGCTCTCCGATGGGGCCGAGGGATCGCCGGAGCCGGAGAAGACGAAGACGGAGGCGGCGGCGGAGAGGATTCAACGCGGAAGCTTCCAGAGACTCGATTTAAAATCTCAAGCATTTAAAGGGCCTACTTTGCCTCTTGTGTTAATGGGCCTTTAGTGGGCCCTATATTAAAAGCCCAGAAAATTATTCGGTTTATAATATGATTATTATGCGGATAATGGGAAGTGACCCAAATTCCAGATGCGAAGATATTATTGCCTGCACCCGGTGCATAAAACACATTGTGTACTGTGCTCTTTGAGCCCTTAATCTATTAAACTGTATCAATCCCCGCTGTCCGTTTGCTGCAGCTTCCCCCCCCGCTCAATAGTTTGATGGTTTAGGCTTCGTTTGGAATTGCAGGGAGATTGCGCGTACATGTGGTGAGAAAGAATGATGAAAAATATCATATTTGTTTTCGTAAGTAATATTGTGTTTCGCATATCGCGATGAGTCGTTTACGATATATTTTCTGCAGTCCCTTCGAAGAATGCAGAAGCATATCCCAATATATTTTTATCCAAATTCTATTTTATCTAATAGCGTCAGATGGGCTTCAATACCAAACTAAGCCTTAGATTACGAGCATGCTGCAAACTACCAAGTGCGCAAGTGAAGCCGGTGCACAAAATACACATATGCACCAGGTGTAGGCAATAAACCTTCCTAAGGTGCTTCTTGGGCTGTTTGTGTACTAAATCCTTTGAAGCCCAGCTTTTTCACTAGGCTCCAAATATTTATATTTCCCAGATACATATTTTTTTTATTTTATAATATATCAACTTATTATTTCAGATACCTGGGGTTAACTAATTGTGCTACAAATATCACAGTTACAAATAATTTTCTTTGCAAATTTGATGTGAGAAAACCAAGTAATGAGACCTCAAATAGGTGTTTTCCATGGGAACGAAAATGAATATACTTTGTCATGTGCTGTCACAACAGATATAGTAACTTGATGAAATGAATGAATATATTATATTGCTCATGAAAAATAAGCTATGTGAAAGAAAAACGATCCATACACCAATCATCTACATGCCTACTACACAAGAAGCCCTTCCCCTTTGAATATGCGCGCTATTGCAACAAATCGAAGAATACTATATCTATCAGATTTTACAGATGGTGTATATAAGATGACTAGCTTTTGTTATCGACGAAGAACCGAGCTCGCTAAAAAGCAAGCAAATTTCCTCTTTGCATATGGAAATGCATATGCCGATTTTACTTTGATGGTCCTTCTCCTCGGCTTGCTGTGAACAGAAAAAGAAAAAGATGATATCAATGATCCGTCTAAGCAATTCATGCAATAAGAAACGGAGAAAAAAAGCAATAGTAATGTAGAAAGGGCAAGATTTTTACCAAAATACGACAAATTAAGAAATGATAATGAAGTGAAATGAGTGAATTAAGTATATGCCTACATACCTAAGTATATCAACCTCTATTCCTGCAGAAGGTGCTGTACCAAAAGCCTCTAAATGAAATTCAAAAACTTAATTAACTGTAGTAAGAGGGAGTCTTTGTGTCTGCGACTGAGACTCATGCACCCCAGCAAAATGCTTTGCATCTCCATTAGACTGCTTAATAGAAGGTTTTTCCTCCCAGAATGACTTCAATAGCTCTTCAAATGCGGGAGTCTTCAGCTCCTCAATCGACTGCACACTAGGCAAATTAATTGCTTGCCTTCGTGGCGTTGTACATGATATTTCATCCACCTGGAAACAAAAACCCAATTAGGACCAACAAAGTGTAATATGTAACTTAAAGATCGCATAATTAACCAACTTAAGTTACTTTACCAAATGTGAACTTACCATATAGTCCTTTACTAGAGACCTCTCTGCAGTTTCTGAGATATCAGCAATCTTGTGACTGTGTCCATTCTGCATTTCTGTAAGCTCCCCGTGATAGGAAGCATTCGTAGATTTGACCTTCTCATGCATATCATTGTCCAATTTCAACGTATCTAACGTGGAATTATATATGCAGTTAGCAGAGGAATAAAAAACAGATAAAGAAATGAAGAGGGTGACGAAAAAAAAATATATCTCACTTTCAATAGAGGAAAGAAGACTCTTATTTGCAACATCAACATCTTCCAAAGTGGTAGAGGCAGCAGATGAAAATCTAGCACGCAGTTGCTTGTTTGCTTCAATTCCACCCCTTGATATGAAATGATATATCATGAGTTTTAACAAGTCAAATAATTTGAATGCTAAAGAGACAAATATCATAAAGTCAAGGATTGTTTCTTTCAAATAAATTACCTTATAATGGAATCTGTTGAAGCTACATTACTTCTTCCTATACTGAGAAGAGAACTCTGAGCATTACTCCATTGTTCTGAGCACGATTTTGCCATTATCATGCTGCAAAGTAGGGTATAAAACATTTTAGATGTAAACTATTAGGACATACAGGGTCACACAATGAAAGTTATCCTACGTTCTTTACCATTGTTGAAGGCTGTCTGCTAAGCCACATCTTCCACTTTCAATCACAACAGTATCACTATGGTAATTTTTTTCTGTTTTCTCCGCATAAGCCATCCACTGTTCTCTAACAGAAGAAGTGAAGTTACGGGATGTCTCCATTTCGCTCTGTAAATTACTGCTACGGTCCGAAGCAGTCTCTCTGAGACTGCTGATAGCTGCTTGAACCTATAAAGAAGGCAAAGTATTTATGAAATTGTAAAGAATAATGAACAATAACCAAACATGCATTCCAGAATTTATTTTTTTCTAAAAAAAAGGAGATAAGATCGACAACATAGACATTTAGAATCATGGAAAACTGTGTTATATATACCAGATTATTCTTCCTAGCATTTGAACTTGCCAGCAACTCTGCCATCTTTTCTAACAAGTAGCTTTCTTCTTTAGCAGCACATTCCTGCAGCCACACCATAAAATTAGTATGAAAATTGGCAAAGTTATTCGTAACCTATAATCCCCCCCCAAAAAAAACTGATGATAGATCATAACTATAAAAGTACCTCAAACTTCTTTTCAAGCTGCGAAAGTTGTCCATCATGTACATTGTTCGATTCTTCCATGATATTGCTCAATTTAGAAGCATGAGCATCTAATGTGTCGAAGAAATTCATCGTAACTGCCGATATAGACCTTGTTGTCTCCACAGTTCTAAGGAATCCCTGATTTATGTGACTTGGTTAGAAGATCTTAAAACTCAGGTAAACTTGTTTGGAAAGGATAATGTTAAAAATTGCAACTATTTTGTCCACCTCACGCTGCAGCTTAATGTATGAATCTAATTGATCCTCTTGGTTAGAGAGCCTGCTCTGAAGTTCATTAACAATCCGATCAGCTTCCAGCAAAAGGCCCTTCAAACACTGCACGAGGCAAGGGAGTTGTTTAAGATGGGTAATCCAAGAAGAAACAACAGAAAGATAAAAGAAGTTCTTACATCCTCAAGAGCAGTAGTGTGCATGTTGACTTGTGAGTTCAATTTCCCAAAAGTTAAGCTAGCATTTTCATCAAGTTCACTAGCTAAACCATCCAATTCTCGAATCTTAGAACCACAAATCTCCTTAAGTTTTCCTATCTGCCCTCGGAGTTCTTCAGTAACCTAACAAAAAGGCAATTTATATTAATTGATTAATCTCTTCTAATTCAGCAAAAGAAAAAGGAAAAGCATAGCCTGTGGCCACTCTCAGTGTACCTGGGCTTTCGTGGAGGCATAGGATTGCATTTCTTCTTCTAGTTCTTTTATTTGGTTTTCCTGCTGAGAAACAGAAGCTGAGACAGTCTTGCCTAACAAATCCAGCTCCTGAGCTAATTGAGAGTGGAATCTTTGGACAAGATTTCTGTTTGCATCTTCCACCTTATCTTTTCGTTCTGAAAACCAATCCAAGGTTTACTCAGTAGGTAACAAGCTGTTTGATAACATGCAGTAGACATTGCAGTTTTCCCAAATGTGAAAGATACTAACCTATCTTAGAAAACAAGCCAGATACATCCGCTGCTGCATTCTCCAGCTCAGATCGAAGCTCACAAGCTCGACCAACAAGGGCTTTCTCTGAACAACGGAAATCAGGAATCATATGCGTGTGATAATTAGAGCAAATGAAGAGAGATTTTGGTCCAAGTGCATGGTCCTTCGCTTACCAGATTTAAGGAGATTAAGTATCAAGTATTCCTTTTCCTTAATTGTGGAATTTGCCTGCCTATACTTCTGTTCCAGATCTGATAATGTGTGTTCAGTAGCTTCCAGTGTTTTCTAAAGAAAAACACACAAAACAGAATTAATCTTTTTCTGACAAAATTCAATATTTGAATGCCAACTCAAAAAGAGGAATTATTTTACCTGGGACTTTTGAAGTTTGTCACTTAATTCTTCGCTCAATGCCTTTTGAGAATTAAAAAGCTCTTGAAGTCCAACCAATTGCTGTAACAAATATGTCTTGTTCATTTAATCGTCGTCAGGAATAAGCTGCATACGCTTAATTGACTGGAAAGAATAAACATACCTTATCCTTAGTTTCCAAATCAAGTTCTACGCGGTCCAGTTTCTCACTCATGGCCTGCAAAGTTTAAACTTGTCATTAAAAGAACTTTGGTGTTTGTGCTTGTGTGTTTGGGGGGATTGGTGTATACTAACTTTCTTCTCAGCTTCTTCTTGCAAAAATCGATCCCGTGGAATGTATACGCCATTCTTCTCTCTTGCAGCATATACTTCTGTTAAGAGATAAGAATAATCTAGTCAACTAACAAGAATGACATTCAGAAGCAAATGGTCTGAAAAATAAGATATAATGTCGAGGTATATGTATATCCAAGAAAGCAAAAAAAGACCTTGTTTAAGGCGGTCAATTTCCGAGTACAAATCTTTGATAAGCGCAGATTTCATCATCTTCTGATTAACCTGAAAATTATAAGACAGAAGCAGGGCCAATTCAATTATCAGACATACTTCGACTCAACAAATTATTAATCAAGAAAGAAAAGAGAAGAGGGGAATAACCTCTGGTTTGTTCTTGATATTCTTAGCACGATGTGCATAATCTAGTGTACTCAGCGTCTCTTCCAGGCATGGGATGGAAGGCGATATGGTGGCTATAATGCAAGTCTTTGTCCTTCCTCCCAACGAATCTCTTAGTAGTCTTGTCAATTTGCTATCCCTAAACAACCAGCAAGCCAATTCCTCAGTCTAGACGAATTCAGCAAATTACTAAAACATGCACAGAAGAACTAAAGTATCAGAATCACCTGTAAGGAATGTGACCAGAGTGTTCAACAAGAGTATTGATGACACGACCGAGTGTAAGCAAACTTTTATTAATCTCTCCAGCTTCACGTGCTCGTCCCTGAAATAATAATTACTTCCATAACCAGATCAACAAAATTATCAATAACAAGTGAAACATCTAATATCCATTATCCACCCACCTCTCTTGCACCGGACCGTGAAATGTTCTCCGAACCAGCAAGGTCGACAAGATTAAGCTTCCCGCATTTGATCATCTCCTCACCCTCGGGAGTGCACTCCTTAATATGAATAGTAATTGAAAATATCGAGTGAGATCGGCTGCTCTGCTTGTTAAGTAGGGTTTCAGCTGTACGCCGCTTCGAAGATCCTTTATCCAATATCTTATATATCTCACCAGCAGAAGAAACTATCTCCTCCTCCAAGCCCCGAACAAAAACTCCCCCCTTTCCATCCTCCATGAGAGCTATCGGCTTCTTAGACTTGTCATCTGAGAATTTCGACTCTTCAGGAGCCAAAAGATCCGTGATCTCCTCGTTGTACAGTTCGAGAAACGTGACCTTCATGCTGTACTCCGCGCTCTGTGCCTCAAGTACATCAAAGATTTGTCGAACAGCCCTTGGTATTACACCGGCATCACTTGGCAATTCTCCGTTCTGCAATATGGTTGAAAAATCGTGTGCAAGTTTAGTAGCAAGGAGAACTCAGAACACAAGACTTAGTGGGTAAAAGATAAGCGGAAGTCGGACAATATTATTTAGAGCTCTTGCTATAGTGGGAAGCTAAACTGAGCTTCCGAACCCTGAAAGCAGAAGCTCCATTTTGAAACTCCTTCTTCAGAGCGAAAAGCTATTGTACAGATGAAAAGAATAAGCCTCTTCGAGCATCTCTATGGACACTACACCTCCTCAGTTGGGTTATCTCTATTGAGACGACACCTCCTCGTGTGCAAGGAAAACTCAAAACACAAGACTTAGTGGGTAAAAGATAAGCGGAAGTCGGACAATATTATCTAGAGCTCTTGCTATAGCGGGAAGCTGAATAAGCTTCCGAACCCTAAAAGCAGAAGCTCTATTTTGAAACTCCTTCAGAGCGAAAAGCTATTGTACAGACGAAAAGAAAAAGCCTTTTAAGCCTCTTCGAGCATCTCTATTGAGACTACACCTTCTCAGTTGGGTTAAACAAACCCTAACTACGTACTAAGTACAAACTTAAAATACCTTCATTTTTGTCCCTCCTCCTTCCATTGTGTATGTTTTTCCCGTACCCGTTTGTCCGTAGGCAAAAATGGTGCAATTGTAACCCTCGAGAACCTCATTGACAAGCGGAACAACAGCATGATCGAATAAGTCCTTTTGTTGGGATGTTGGGCCAAAAACCTACAGTAAGTTATTCACAATCAACGAACCTGAACAAGCTAGTTTTCCAGATTCAACAGGGAACATAATCCACCAAAAACGTTAGACAAGCAAAAACTTTTATCACACCTTATCGAACACAAATGTTCTATCAATCTGCTTGTTGGCAATATTCAGAGTGGCCAATACTTCTCTTCTGAGCTCATTGCAAGATATCACCACTGGGACATTCGACCGAACCTCCTCCTCATTTAAAGGCCTAAAAACACTCAAATTTAAGAATCAAACAGAAATTTTTGAAACATTATTGTTAAACATCACATTTCAATCAAATCAAACACTACACCTGCATCGAAGAAGGACTTGGACATTAACCCCTTTCTCCTTATCGTGCCTGCTATTGGAATTCCCATTGCTTTCATGAGAACGAGTGTCTCTTACCATCTTATCGCTGGATCGCGGGGTATGCGATGGAGAAATCGAGACATAGCTTCCCCCTTTCCTATGTGAACTCTCCATTACCGAATCCCCCAAATTCGAACACGAAAAGAGACGCGAGAATCCGGGTCCTACCTGCAAAATAGTACCCAAACTTAGTAAAATTAATCAAATGAAACATCACAAGATAAAATTTTGAACAAGGCAAAAACCCCAACGCGATTGGATCTATTGGGAGGCATCTCGTTCGAATCAAATATGACGAAAACGATCAAAACTTCGAAGCGGGCGCGAAATTTAGCAAAAATTTCACCAAAATGCGAGCCATTTTAGGTATAATTCTCCGATTTTCGAAATGAAGACAAGAATTAAGGGCGAGATTAATGCGGAAAGAGGCGGAGGCGGTGGGGAATCGCGTAACGTACCCCAAATGGACGGCTCCCGATGGGGAATGGGGATCGGGTCTAATCCTGGAGAAGGAATCGAGCGGCGGAGGAGAGGAGCTGGGACGGAGCTCGCGATGGAATTCGCCTTGATTGCGTTGTTCGATCGAAGGGTTTCCGAAACCCTAATAAATGGGGATTTTGTGTATTGATGAGAGATAGAGAGAGGGAGAGATGTATTTAAGAGAGAGAGACGAGTGGGGGGTTCAAAGCATTTCTCTTCTTTAAAAATGGCGACCGTTCGAAGAGGAGCGACACAGGAGAGAGAGAGAGAGAGAGGAAAAGAGCCGTTAGGGTGGAATCCGACCGTTGGGACGATGGGAAAAGGACATATTTTTTATATATAATTTTTTTTAAAAGGCCTTTTTTATAATAAAAAAATTCCCTAATTTTGGGCTTTTGCAAAATTGGGTCGCCTTTTTCGAATTTACAGATTCGGTCTGAATTTTCAGCAAACTGAATAAAACATCGTTATTACTTTTTTTCTCTCCTTTTTTTTTTTTTTATCTCGTTCGTTTTTTTCTCTCTCCGAAGGCAGCGGAGTCAGAGACAGAGGCGGAAACAACCCGCCTCACCTCTGCCACCCGTGCACCCCCCCACCCCCCCCCCCCCCCCCCCCCCCCCCCCCCCCCCCCCCCCCGCCTCCGACCCCGGCGTTTTTTTTTTTTTTTCCTCCGACTCTCTTCCACCGCCTCCGCGGCCCTCCGCGATGGTAACGAAGACGACAATGCCTTCTCTTCCTCCGCCTTCGACCTCCACCTCTACTGCAGTAAATTTTGCACCATCAAACCCACTTCTAGGAACCTGTCGTCCCCGCCGTCGCCGCCGACGACGTAGAGGAAGCACTTCTCGGTGTCTTAGAGGGCGACGGCGAGCGCGGCCTCGACAGTGTCGGAGGCAAGGAGAGCGAGGGGTACACGGAAGTATCTATGGATAAACACTTTTATTTGTTTAAAATAAAAAAAATTAACTAAAGACAAAAAAAACTAGAGAATAATGAAGAAAACCAGAAAATAAGGAAGAAAAAGATGAAATTACACTGTTTTAAATAAACGTTGCACTATTTCGGAGATAAGTTGCACTATTTGAAATGTAAACTGCACTCTTTAAATGAATGTTGCACTCTTTTAAAGATATTTACACTGTTTCTTCTCTTATTGCACTATTTGAGATATAAACTGCATCCTTAATATAAAAATTACACTATTACGAAAATATTTACACTATTTTTTTAGAAACAGTGCAACTTTTTTTTAAAAAAGATCGAGACGGCGGAGCGAGGCGAGAAGGGAGGCGGCGGAGCGAGGCGAGGAGGAGGGAGAGGAGGAGGCGGCGTCGCGAAGCGACATCAGGTGGGAGAGGAGGCTCGGGTGCCGCGAGAGCCTCCGCCTCCGCGACTCGTCGGACGCCCGCTTTGACCTCGCCCGCGCCGCCGAGATCCACCGTGAGATCCGCGGTCCAAGGTGCTCTCGCGGCACCGAGCCTCCTCTCCCACCTGCTGTCGCTCCGCGACGCCGCCTTCTCCCTCTCCCTCCTCTTCACCTCGCTCCGCCGCCTCCCTCCTCGCCTCGCTCCGCCGCCTCGACTTTTTAAAAAAAAAGTTGCACTGTTTCTAAAAAAAATAGTGTAAATATCTCCCTAATAATACAATTTTTATCTTAAGGGTACAGTTTATATCTCAAATAGTACAATAAGAGGAGAAACAATGTAAATATCTTTCAAAAAGTGCAACATTCGTTTAAAGAGTGCAATTTACATCTCAAATAGTGCAATATCTCCGAAATAGTGCAACGTTCATTTAAAACAGTGCAATTTCATCTTATTCTTTCTTATTTTCTAATTTTCTTCATTATTCTCTAGTTTTTAGTATTTAGTTAATTACTTTTGTTTTAAAAAAATAAAAGTGTTTATCCATAGATACTCCCGTGCACCTCTCGCTCTCCTCGCCTCTGACACCATCGAGGCCGCGCTCGCCGCTGACCTCTAAGACGCCGAGAAGTGCTTCCTCTTTGTCGGCGGCGGCGGCTGTGGGGACAGCGGGTTCCCAGAAGTGGGTTTGATGGTGCAAAATTTGCTGCAGTAGAGGTGGAGGTCGAAGGCGGAGGAAGAGAAGGCATTGTCGTCCTCGTTACCATCGCGGAGGGCCGCGGAGGCGGTGGAAGAGGGTCGGAGGAAAAAAAAAAAAAGCGCCGGGTCGGAGGCGAGGAGGGCGGGGGGTGCACGGGCGAGGGCGAGGGCGAGGGCGAGGGCGTGCGGGGCAGATGTGAGGCGGGCTGTTTCCGCCTCCGCCTCCGCCTTCGCTGCCTTCTTCGGAGAGAGAGAAAGAAAAAATAAGAGGAGATAGAAAAAGTAATAACGGTATTTTCGTCAATTTGCTGAAAATCCGAACCGAATCTGCAAAATAGAAAAAGGCGATCCAATTTTGCAAAAGCCCAAAATTAGTGGATTTTTTTATGCAAAAATGCTTTTTTAAAATATTTTGATTTGGAGATTTGAATTTGGTTTGAAAATTCGGAAAATGGGAACGGGAAACGAGGTGTGTTGTAGTGATTACTATGAGCTCATTTACATGGGCTCAATGTGGTCTAATTTATTATTAAAAAAAAGCACTTGAACGTCACAATTTTTATTGCATCATATAAAGTTAGAATGAGATTTTAGTCCAATTTGGATACTAAATCTGTTTTTGTTAGTAGCTCAATTATGCCGATTCCGTAGAAACTCATGTCATGCTAAAGAGATTGTTCAATTGAGGTTGCTCAAATTAATTTCCTATACTAAACTTTTGATTTTAAAAAAGCCGAGCTGACATTTGGTAATTTCTTGTAAAATATTAATAAAATTTAACATCTGTCTAAATTTTGGCTAACTATTCAACTAAGTGTCATCAGCACGAGTGGTTCAGACATATTCTTCAATGTCACGCGATAATCGAACAAATTAAAGATGATTAATTAAAATAAATTGATTATCCGTACAGTAAATTTTAATTCTCTTAATCTTCTGATGTGGCTTATTATAGATGGGCCAAATTTCATGTGGGTCTGGGCTCTCTTTGGTGGCCCGGCCCAAGTAAACAATTTTCTCGGCTATTCAATCAATCACCGTTCATCAAACTAACACATTTAATCTCAACCGTCCAAACATTGGACGGCGGATGCTTTATCCCTTGGTAATCGAACGGCTTATAGGACGTCCGTACGCCTCATTCCGGAACCGATAAAAACCCTTATTCCGCCCCTAATTCCCCCAAGTTTGTGTCCCCGCCCTACTCTATCGATCGCTTCCCCTTGTGATTCGGGATCGTTATTATTCTAAAATCCCCAATTTTTCAATTTTTGAGCTTAATGATCCTTCAATTTGGAGAAATCGAGGAGTTTACACATCGCGATCGTGTATTATGGTAGTTTTTTTTGTATTAAGTACTTGAATTTTGGTTCTCTAATCCCTTTGCTTTGTTTTTAACTAAATTACTTGTTTGTGCAAGCATTATTGTCACATTTTTGTCTCAGAGATCAATAGTGCGAGTTTTTACTTTTTATTTTTCTACGTAATCCACTATGACAGGCGAGAAAAGAGTTGATTTTAATGAATTTGGTTTTAGATTATAGGAATAACTGTTAATGTTTAGAAAAGCTAGGAAATTTAACTTTAGGGTTTTTTTTTTGGGAAGTAGTTGGCATAATCAGAGAAAAAAATAGTGTACAAGGGATCATTTTGGTTTAGGAACAACTTATGCGTGGATGACCATTTTCTATATCGATAGATTTTTCCCGCGAGATTAGTTCATTTGAGAACAAAGCCAATTTTCCATTTTGACTTTAGTTTATAGTCATATATAGAAATAAAATAATAAAGTAGTCCTTTAATGTGGCCCCTAATATCACTTATCGGACCGTTGGCATCGTTAACCATTAATTTTAAAAGTTCGAGCTGTTAGAAAGACGCAACCAATTCACTTTAAGCATATAGACACAACGTCCACGAGTCTCGCTTGTGAATCAGTCCAACCCGACCTCCGTCATATAGCCCGCAGGCTTTCCATTGTGACTCGACCCAATCTGACCTGCGCCTTAGTGCTGGATGCTGGCCTTTTAAGCCAACACATTGGTCATTTTAGAAATATGTGGTTTAACCAAAAGATAATTTCTTGGCCTTTTTTTCTTTTGTTGCTTTGTTTGGTGAATAAAGATTGTAATTTGTGTCATCTCGTAACAAGTAATATGTAGTGATTTGCATAATTATCTAGTGACCTATATTCTTTCAGGTATGTGCACTTTCCTCGTCCTATGTCTAAGAGTATAAAGGTGTGAAATTTTGCGGGGATGAGATTGCAAATGGATAGCTCAAGTAATGCACAATTTTCTGCTCCATCTTCATATCAATCGACACGCTGTTTCCAAACGCTATTATGCAACCAATCAAGTCGTATCCAAATTCGCCACATTCTCGTCACTCCGAAGATCAAGAAAGCTAGAAGGCAGTGGTGTAGACACCGCATTAAGAATCCTCGATCTCATGATCCCCCAAAAGGTACCCCAAAAGGTCACGGATGAACTACAAGAGTCGTGCCATCATCGCCTCATTAAAGCTTGCATGCAGGATATCTTGGAGACTCAATCAAGGTGTTCAAAGATCAACAAACAGACGACACCTAGTAAATCTGCTAGTCAAACCACCCGACTCACACCCACGAAGGTTCATTCAAGTTCAGCGAAGGAGGATGCTTTCTTTCTGTTTCTTGAATTGCACAAGAGAGGAATCAGCGTTGATTTATCTATTTTATCTTCCGTTCTGAGTACCTGTGCAGATACAGCGGCTATTAACAAAGGCGTGCAACTTCATGCTCTTCTGGTGAAAATTGGCTGCGACTTATCGATTCATATCGGAAGCTCATTAATTAGCTTATATGCCAAGTGTGGTAAGTTAGACGAAGCTTACCGAGTTTTTCAAATGCTACCCACAAGGAATACAATATCGTGGACTGCGATAATTGCGGGTTTTGCCCAAAACGGTCGGGTCGAAACATGCCTGTATCTGTTTGTACTGATGAGGCAGTCGATGTCAAAGCCAAATGACTTCACTTTCGCGAGCCTTTTGGCTGTTTGCACCAGCAGTGCTTGTCTTGGGATTGGGAGAAGCTTTCACGGTCTAGAACTAAAAGTGGGTTTTGATATGTATGTGCATATTTCAAATGCGCTAATCTCAATGTATGCGAAATGTGGGAGTATTTCTGATGCTCAATATGTGTTTGATGAAATTTCGCACAGAGACTTAATCTCATGGAACTCGATGATATTCGGATACTCCCAGTATGGTCTTGCGGAACAAGCTTTGAACCTGCTGAATGAAATGATTGAGGAGAAAATAAGACCCGACGCCATTTCCTTTCTAGGCGTGCTTTCGTCGTGCCGCCACGTCGGGTTGGTCGAAGAAGGACGGCGGTGCTTCAGTTTGATGCTTGATTGCGGTGTAAAACCGGATTTAGACCATTACTCGTGTATCGTTGATCTCCTCGGTCGTGCTGGGTTGCTTAACGAGGCATTGGATTTAATTGCAAGAATGCCCATCCCTCCGAATGCTGTCATATGGGGCTCGCTGCTGTCGTCTGCCAGGGTTCACGGAAATGTTTGGATTGGTATCCGTGCTGCGGAGAGTAGGCTTTTGTTAGAACCGGGTTGTGCGGCGACTTACGTGCAATTGGCCAATTTGTATGCTAGTGTGGGGTCCTGGGATCAGGTCGCGAAAGTGAGGAAGCTGATGAAGGAGAGGGGGCTGAAGACGAGCCCGGGGTATAGCTGGATTGAAGTTGGTAATAAAGTTTACATGTTTAAAGCGGAAGATCGATCAAACAACCAAGTTAACAAAATCCTCGCCGTTTTGGATTGCCTCCAGTGTCAGATGGATTCTTCGAGAGATTTGTCTATATCTGAAGAACTTCAAATTTCAGGATAATCATTAGTAGAATCAGTAGTGGAAACTTTGATAAAAAGATATCAAGGTTCGGGGGCTAACAATGTACTTACCCCTTTTATTATGTGCTCGCGTGCTTCATTAAATAATATTTAATTTTTTGCTTCTTGAGTAAAGTAGTTGTTGTCACAATAGATGATTGCGTTATGATTCTCTTTATGTGTTATTATTACGAGGGTTGTGTTACATATGCAGATTCGGCGTGTCTAATCTGCGTATGTCGTTGATAAGAGGGAAGCTTATAGTTTGTTGTGTGATCTCCGCTCATCCAGTAATAAGAGTCAATTCGACGAGTCTATTTGTCTCACGGAATCAGCAAAAGAAGAAAAAAAAAAAGTATCAAACTTTAATAAATTTACTTTTGGACTTTTTCCTAGAAAATTTGACACCACAAATTCTCCTCCTTTCTGGGCTCTTCTACTGCCATACATGGACTACTCTTTTCTTCTAATTTAACATTAGCCAACCATAACCGACCGTCCCTAGCGCAAGCGGCAAAGGGTTTGATGGTTGGTATCCAAGGTCCCGAGTTCGAATCCTAGTTGATTCACATTTTCAGCCAAGTTTATTTCTATACGAGATAAACGAAGCGGTAGCGTGGCCAGCTAAGTAGCTTCTATTATTTTTAACTAAAAATTAAAAAAATCAGTAAGTCTCACAATTCTTAGATGAGGAATCGAAAAAACTACAATCTTTTTTACTGTAGACTTAAAATTACTCTATTTATATCTAAATGTGTAAGTCATAAGCTCAAAAATCGTTATTTAATTTCAATTCATGTTATTCAAAAAAAAAGAAAAAAAAAAAAGAACAGCTATGCTATGTATTCATGGTACCTGCTCTCTCTAACTAAGATATAATATTAATTGCGCATCTCAGTATCACTATTGGGGTGCATATATATCCGTTGCACTAAAAACAATTTTATGCTCACAAATTTCTCACTTTTTGGTTTTTTACTTCCAAAGACTTCTTAAATAGTAATGATATTTACTCTCTCACCTGTATAAAATAATAACAGCATGTCAATACCATTATATTATAATACATAATAGAACTAGAATACTATCAGTAGTAGATGAATAATATTTACTATCACTCTTTTATCTGGTAATTATACTAATATGCATTTAAAGACAAAATAAGTAATAATAAGCACTATTCTTCTACTACTGATAGTATTTTAACTAAACATTACACCGAGAACCGTCTCATCGATGTCATAAACGCCACGACGGGTGTTTCCCCTCGTGGCGTGGCTCTGTCCCCGAACCAAACCAAACCGAGCCCACTCCGCCAACTTGGCGCGACGCCGGTGGCGGGTTCGCTGTCACGGTCCACGAGACCAACCCCAGATGCGTTATGGCCATTTGGGATTGGTCCAAAAAATAAAATCAAAAATAAAATTATTTTTTATTTTATTTTAGATTTAATCTTTATTTTAGACAAAACAATGAAACCAACGAATACACCAAAAAGCTAACCAAATAGGCCGATTCGGATGTGGACACTTTTGTAGGCCCCACACTCTGTCCAGATAAGGTGCGGCCCAAAACAAAGTTCACGTGGCCCCCGGGCCCACTCTTTAGATTCTTACAATTTTTGTAAAAAACAAGTTATTTTGAAGTGAAAATTATTTATCCACCACCGTTCGTTTGAAATTTAGTTAGTTGCTTCAAAAAATAAGTATTGTAAATTAATAAAAATTTAATTCATTCAGAAGGATATATGATGTGATTCGTCTTAATGCAAATAATTTTCATTCAAACCTGATGATCAAATCTGTATAAGGATGATTTTATTTATTTTATAATTATTAACATATTAAATCTGATTACGTTTATCGTGTGATAAAAGAAATAAAAGATTTTCGTAGGGAAAAATAATAACTTGGATATTTTTAGAACATCTGTGGCTCACAATACTTTGTCGTTGGGCCTTAAATTAACCCCCGCCACCCAGTTTCTTGAACATTAATACAAAAAGTGGCATTCAATAGCTACTCAACAAGCCCCTCCCATATTTTGATTTTAATATAATAATAATTCCAAACCCCAGGTTGTGCTCCGTTTGGTTCGGGGATAAGGCCGGGTATAAGGCTTATCCCCTCCTTTATACCTAAACATAAATTTTTATTTTCGAGTACAACTAACTTTTCATCCAGACACTATTTATTTTATCCACACACTTATATCTATCTCTGGAATAGCTAGTTCTCGCTTATACCCGAACCAAACGGGCCATGAGTACAGCTCAAATTATCCATGCATGAATTGGTCAAATTTGTATGTTACCTAGATTCGAGCTATCCTATCACATCAAATACTAGATAGGTAGCTTGGTTAAAGACCATGCTGCAACACGAATAAAAATTTGCTTTAAAAACTAATTAAAAAAAAGGCATCATAAGAAGGGAAGAGACTATCAACTAGGCCCGTTTGGATTGGTGTAAGTGGAAAAAGTGAAACTCAAATTTCATCATTTTTTATATTTATTTTGATGTAAGTCAAAAAAATAGTGTAACTCAAATTACGTTAGACCTCCACTTCATTTACTCTCGACTATCCCCTCTAGAATTCCAAACTCGACTTCCACCACACTCAACATTCTCTAAAAAATTTATTAAATAGTATAACTTAAACTCTACTTTCTTTACAATGAGTTAAATTACTTTATTTATAATAAATTAGCATTATCTTTTAAAAAAATAAAATTTTTAATTATTTAATGGGTTGAATTTTATAGAATAAATTTATTATTATATTCAGGAGATAACGGGATCCACTTGCTTGCATCAAAATAAACAAATGGAACTCAAAAAATTAATTTCACCAGCATCAAGTTACCCCAAAATAAACAAAAGAAGTGACTGAATTTAATTTTCAGACTATACAAGCTACGTCAAAACAAACAATAGAAAAAGAATCACACTTCAGAAAAACTCAAACACCTCTGCACTCGAGTTACGTTGGATCTAGAAATTCGTCAATCCAAACGCCCCCTAAGTGCTTTAACTAAAGTTACTGACAAAAGCATTTCTATTAGGAATGTCAATGAGTACGGATATTCAAAATTTTATCCGAATCCAAATTCGAACGGAGCAGATTTATTCAATGTTAAACGGATATAATCCAGCAGATTTGAGTTCGGATATGGATTTTGCCTGTATCCGATCCAAATCGGAAACTGACTCGAACTCGAATTAATTTTATATTATATAATATACATATAAATATTTGATGTTATATCAACTTTTGACCATTGGAAGTTTAGGATTTAATAAAATTATAAAATTTTAAATTTAAATTTAAATTTTAAATTTAAAAATTAAAATTTGAGTTTAAAATTAGAATCAGATTTTAAGAAGCAGGTATAGCTACCTCTGATTTTGGGTCTTGAAAATTGAAAAACTGATTCTTAAAAGTCAGAATCAGATTTTCTTTTATTTATTACTAAACGCTCTATTGGAAAAAAAAAAATCACTTTATATCCGGAAATAACTTCTAAACATTTAGGCGGAACACCCGCATATGTTAATTCACCGCCGGACCAAACTATGAAAAATTCTAGAATGCACCGGGTATATTGATGACGTGGCGTTTCAACCAATCAAATGGCTCATTTATTATACTTTTTTGGGAAAACTTCAAATACCACCCCTATGGTTTCGCACTTTCTCACTTTAGTGTCATGTGGTTTAAAGTGTATCATTTTAGTACCCTGTGGTTTCGTTTTTCTCTTTTTCTTATTCCTTTCATTAATTTTTTCGTTAAATCATATAGAAAAAACTTCAGATAACCCACCTTTGGTTTATCGAATATTTATTTTACTATCCTGTGTGGTCTTAATTTTCTCACTGATTTAACAAAAAAATAACAAAAAAATAAGAAAAAGAGAAAAACGAAACCACAGGGTACTAAAATAATACACTTTAAACCACAGAGCACTAAAGTGAGAAAGTACGAAACCACATGAGTGATATTTGAAGTTTTTCCTATTTTTTTTAAAAATGATGTGATTGGTTTGTTATTGATGATGTGGTGCAAGTGTGACACAGACACAGTAGACTTCCTTCCAAACTAGGCAACAAGAATTTACGAGAAAAGTGGAGGTGAGCGTACCGCGAGTGAGTGGACTCGCACTTGCACTTACACAGTTACACTTCCCCATGCATACGGGCGGAAGCAGCCACCAAATAATTCGGGTGGCTGGTCCCACCAGCACAAGGCAACTGGCCCCACCGTGTCGGCCGATAAACCAACCATTTTTAAGTTTTAATAACCCCCACCCCATCCCAATCACCTCTCTCTCTCTCTCTCTCTCTCTCACCTCAAGGAAACTATTCCATGGACTCTGTGCATCCATACATCTCGTGCACTCTATTCAACCATTAATCACGCACTGACTAAGTGCAATAGTATTATTTAATAAAATACTATCTGAATTGTGCTTCTTAGAGAAACACATATTTAATTTTTTTTTCTTCTGATGATTCTTATTTGCGATAATAGCATAAAGGTAATGTAATAATAATTGACGAGTTTGATGCTAAATAGATTTTACTGAATGCAGATACTATTTACTGACTATATTCAATTAAATCTCCGTAGCCGTAATGGATGGGAAGCTATTAATATCACCATGCACCCAAATCAACGCCTATAGTCTAAACTTTTCTGTTATAATAAAACTTTCAGATTTATTAGCTTTGACACTTTAAGATTACTGTGACAAAAAAGTGAAAAATAAAAGCTATATTGTATGTAATCCAGAGGTACAATAAGTAAACAATCTAGCCAAACAGACATTCTCAACAAAGAAAAAAGAAAAAAAAAATCAACAGCTAATACGGATCGCATTTTTTGAAATTCACAGTATTTTCTACTAAGGCCTACAAAGACACAAAAGCACCAGCTATTATAATTTAGGGATAACTTCAAATACCACCCCTGTGGTTTCGTGCTTTCTCACTTTAGTGCCCTGTGGTTTAAAACGTATCACTTTAGTACCCTGTGGTTTGGTTATTCTCTTTTTGTTATATTTTCGTTAATTTTTCGTTCAATTAATGAGAAAGTTAAAACTACAAAATAGTAAAGTGAATATTCGAAGTTTTTTCTGATTAATTTAACGAAAAAATTAACGAAAAGATAACAAAAAGAGAATAACAAAACCACAGGGTACTAAAGTGATATGTTTTAAACCACATGGCACTAAAGTGAGAAAGCACGAAATCACATGAGTGGTATTTGAAGTTATCCCTTTTTTAAAAAAGTTATGTATTTCTTCAATACTAATTCTCACTTTTGACGACGAAACAATTGAATATGCCTTTGAATATTTTTGGTGGGCCTTCTAAAAGCTGCGGTGCACCGGGTGCACCCAGTAATTTTGCGCTTTCCTCTCCGCCGATTCCACCGAGCCCACCTCGCGATTCGAGCCAATCCAAAAATAGGATAAATAAAATAAATAAATAAATAAATAAGAGGGGCGCGCGCGCGCGCACACGCGCCACGCACGGAGTCCGAGAGCGCGCGCGCCATATCGGCGACGGTGCGATGTTCCCCGCTCGCACGTGCGCTGCCACGTGATCGTCTCCCTCACCCCTCGCTCGTCCTCGTCCACACAAAACGGCGCCTCGATTCCCGATCCACTCACTCCCCTCCTCACTTCCCCCCCCCCTTACTCCCTTGTCCACCGCTTCCACTCCTCCTGCGTCCCCTACTGCTCCATTTAAATCCCTTCTCGTTCGATCCCCAATTTCCACTCGCTTAATTCCGGAGGATCATAGCGTACGATCAGAGGTACGTTCGTACTACGCAGTGATCTTCAATTTCGTTCTCAGTTCAAATTTGAACTCGTGATTTGCTTAATTTCTTAGTTAGATCAAGCGATTTCCGCCAATCCGTCTTTCTCTTTATCTGTGTTTTTGGTTATGAAAATCAGATGGAGTCGTACTCGGAATTAAGCTTCGTGGTTTTGAATTTTGATTTTTTTAGTTCGGATTTTTTAAAAAAAATTTGTTTGTTTGAATGTGTTAAACATCTCATAATATTCATCTATCTTTTTTTCCTACATGAAATAAATTTTGGAAGAGAAAAATAAAGAGGGTTTTCTTTTTCTCTTTGGAACATATTTTGATGTGCGTGCCGGTGTAGCTTAATCAAATTTTGTTAAATCTAAATATATATAAACACCGTTTTCTAACAGCTTAAGCTTTTAGAGTACAACGGTTGTTTCACAAATTTTGAATCCAGAGGAGAGTAGATTTAGCAACACAAAACACAATCCATGAATCAACTTCAATGAGAATTGTCCACTTATCTTGAACAAAAATGTGTTATTGTTTGTACCCGGTGCATTTGCGTATACTCACACCATATTTTTATCTATCATTTTTCGTGGGTATAAATCATTTTGAGTCCGCTATCTAATCTTTTAAAATTTTAAAATTACCAATCAATTTTTCAATTTGTTTGACTTGAGTCAGTCGGTACTCTGACTTCAAAATTTAGACTAACTTACTCTCGACTTCAAAGTTTAGGCTACTTATTTACTTTAATGAATTTGTAGTAGCGAGAATCGCACGAAGTATATTAATTAAATATGTAAAGATGAATGACGAATTCAAAATTTGAAGTCGAAGTGTCGTTGACGGGCTCAAATCAAACAAATTGAAAAATTAGAATAGTAAATTTAAAATTTTAAAAGATTGGATAGCTAATCCAAAATGAGCCCATAGTCTATGTACAGAACCTTTTTCTTGTTGTTAGTCTTTATACATTTGAATCTCCACCGTTCATTAAAAAGTATAAGATAACATAATAAATATTGGTTTGAGCCATTTCGAAATAGATTTTTATTTTTTTTCTTTATTTGATACGTATTGAATTGTAAATTTAGTTAATTTAGTTAGTTATTTTGTCAAAAAATTTCAGCCATAGAAAAGTGTAGATTTTATTAATTAACTGAAATAATAAAGAGAAATAAAGTTTAAGGCCCTAATTCAAAATGACCTCACGTTGAGAGGACGCATTATTAACTATTAATTATTTTTTAATTTATTTTCATATTCTACATGTGAGACCCCCCTTTCCCCTTTGGGAGTTGTCCCGTGTCATTTTCGTTGGCTGTTCCCAGTGCAAGGATCATGATATCTAGAGCATTCTTGTCCATATGTGTAATCAAACTGTTTTTATTTTTAATAAAATGACAAAATATATATTTATGTATATATTAGCTCATAAGATAATCCAAAGAATCCGGAAACTCGTGACATATGATAAGATGTTTCAATTTTTCAAAAACTTTTTTAAATTATTATTCAACAAATATTATTTTAATTTATTTAAAAAATTTATAGTGTTTCGTAGATTAAAAATATAATTAGATATGTTTAAAAAATAACTACTTTATAGATGAAATATGTTATTCTAAAAAATTTAAATTCTTCCAAAAATAATATATTTTATTTAATTTTATTAGAGAAAGATAATAAGCTATTCTCTTCGTTTTTATTTAGAAATGAACTCAACTAAAACTGTGAAGTAATTTGGCTACGAATTTGGGATCTTTTGAATACTAACCATTAAGCTTTTATTCAACTGCCATAAAATTATTGTTGTATAATTTTGTTCTGACATCCGAACAGATTCAGAATACAACTCTTTCCGGTTTGGGGACACTTTGGGTACCTGTTGTGAAGCTCCAAGTGGGCCCCAGGGGGACATTGACGAAACAGTACCCAGTTGTACAAATCTTATCTACATCCAGCCAATTAGAATATTACATTACATTGCATGGCATTTAACAACTAATAATAATAACAGTTGTTGTCTTTGATTTGATGCATACATGAGCACCTCCATATCTTGTGGGCCACTCACTGTTGTTCCAATGGCTAAGGCAACTGTCGCTATTAAGCCTATCCTAATCCAACCCGCTGGGCCAAATAGGTGAAATTAATTATTATCTGCACCCAACAACAGCTTTTTTGAAGTGAGAAAAAGTTTTATGTACGGTTGACACGTGATACAATAGGCGAAGGCAATAATTTATCGCCAAATGGAATCACTCACTCACATACATCTTCATTAGATTCTACCTATCCAGCAATGTTACGCTTATAAATAAGTTTCATGATTTTTATTTTTGTAACCACCTCAGTTTGCATATTTAAGGTCTTGATAAGATTACGAAATCATGTTCTAATAATAATTGATTAGTGAACACGCGTATTTAATAGTAAGTACCTGACTAACTAAATTCCCTGCAATTTCGTTCTATTTGGCATGCAGGGAGAGTAGCAATGGATCAGGATCGTCCGTACAACAGCGGCAGCGGCAGCGGCAGCGGCAGCGGCAGCGGCAGCGGCAGCGGCAGCGGCAGCGGCAGCGGCAGCGGCAGCGGCAGCGGCAGCGGCAGCGGCAGCGGCAGCGGCAGCGGCAGCAATAAGATCAAGGCCGCCGCTGCTGCTGCAGCAGCTTCGAAGCTGATCCCAAACCTCCCCCGCGACTCCCGCGGCTCACTGGAGGTTTTCAACCCCTCCTCGACCTTCTCCCCCTCCGCCGCCGGTCGCCCCCGCCCCGCCTCCCCCTTCTCGGCGTGGCAGCAGCCCCACCACGCCTCCCAATCCCCCGCCGACGATGACAACGACGGGGTCGCCGCGCCATGGATGGCCCTCCCCAGAGCTCCTCCTCCTCAGCGTCCGCCGCCGCCGCAGACGATGGCGGCGGAGGTGGGGGCGGAGGGGGAGGTGGGGGCGGCGGCGCAGAGGGCGGCGGAGTGGGGGCTGGTGCTGAGGAGGGACGAGGAGACGGGGCGGCTGCAGGGGGTGGGGGTGCGGCGGAGCGGCGACGACACGGCGGCGGCGAAGAGGGGGAGGGATTCGGGGAACTCGCGTCGGAGCTCGGAGGAGTCCGAGGGAGGGGGAGTGGGGGGGATCGGGAGAGGGGGGATTCCTAGGGTTTCGGAGGAGCTCCGGGAGGCGCTGTCGGCGTTCCAGCAGACGTTCGTGGTGTCCGACGCGACGAAGCCCGAACACCCCATCATGTACGCCAGCGCCGGCTTCTTCAACATGACCGGATACACCTCCAAGGAAGTCATCGGCCGCAACTGGTACGTACTGCTACTACTGCACTGCTATGCTCCTCCTCTTCTTTTCCCTCTCTTTCTCTTCCTAATTTTATATATTGTCAATAACAATAATAATCATTAGTTTAAAAACTGCAAATAGAGGTCATAGTTGTTGGCTCAAATGGGCCAGCATACTATCCTGTGGCGGAAGGTCATGTTGGACCGAGTCATGTTTGAAATGGCGTGAGGCTGGGTGGGCCGAGTCATGTTCGAAATGGCATGAGGCTGGTGGGGCCGAGTCACAATCGAGACTCGTAGGCGCTATATCTGTGAATTGGTTGCGTATTTCTAACAGCTCGAGCTTTTGGAATTAATGGTTAGCGCCAACGATCCGACAATAGTTCGGAGTGACAAAAAATCTGGATCAAGGTCAAAATCCGGTCCAACAACTGGTAGGGATAATAAATAGTTACCGTCTCTGAACTCCACCCAGACCTGAATTTCAAACAATATATTATGTCCGGATCCGGACCCGATTAAACTAATTTTAGACCAAATTTTTTTAAAAAATTATAAAACATTAAATTTAAATTTGAATTTAACATTTGTGTATTCAAAATAAAAATAGTGTAATCGTAGAGACATTTCATATATATTTGTTAAAAGTAAACTATTTAGAATTAGAAAAATATCCTAATATAATTTGACTTTGTTATTTAAATTATTAGTGTGAAACTAGGTTGTCGACATGGTTTGTCTGAAATTTCATGTCGAGATCAGAGTGGGATTTTTAGTCCGAACGAAATAATTTGTATAGGCCTGGTTTTCCGGATGGATTTTTTTTTGTCCGGATCCAGTTATTTTTTGGGTTGGATTGGGTCGGTCAATTGGGTTCGGATTGTATTTTGCCACCCCAAGCCATATACAGATAGCACTTGAATTTCAAAAGTTTGGATTTCAGAATCCAATCATTTAAATTTCTGGAAAATTTTGAAATTACGGATTTGCTCTTGTAAAATTCTCAGTAACGAACATATCTTTTTAAATTTTGAAAATAAAAATTTGTACTGAGTCTAGTGACAGCAAATTTTTCACCGGTTGATTTTTTTTTTAATTTTTTTTTTGAGGGTCTAGAGTATTTGTATTCACATAGAATCTTCTGATGATTATTTATTACTTCTTTAACATTTAGAATTAATAGAGAAGGTATCATATTATGTCCAAATTTTTATTTTCGGGCCTATTGGTTATAGTGTAGAATGTAGTGCTTTTTAAGTATTATTTGAATAATGCTATTTTGGATAAGCACTATACAAGAAAAACTTTGAAAAGAGTTTTTTTATTCAGTGCTTTAGAAGGCATAAATCGAGGCTTTGATTCTCATTTACTTTTTATTACAGTAGAATCTTTAAATTCTTTTTTCTTTTCAAATGCATACCGGAGGCAGCTGCTGTTGAAAGTAGAAGCAAAAGTGGAGCCAAATAAGTTTTTCACCCCTGAAGTTCAATTTATCTCAGATATTGGCTCAAACTTTTTGTTAAATCAAATGGACCTATCAAATTCTTTTCACGAAGTTGATGGAGCTCTTGTTATCAAAGTAGCTTGAAATTAGGTTATGTGAGATCCTTCGTATCATATAAATTGCTCCGTACAGGCATTTTGCAATGGAAGTTTAATTTTAGTTGAAAGAGTTACGTGCAACCACATGCAAATGTTGCATAAATACTTCTTCACCTACATGAGCCAACTAAATGTAGTGCAGGAAAGTAATATAGTTCTAATCGATAGGGGATTGAATCACTTAACGAAGTTTGAGTCATCGGTAGAAGCGATTGAATTTAATGGACTGTAGTAGGCTTAGTTCTCAGATGCATCATTTCTTTCCGTTAGGTTCATTCCCTGCATTGATTTGTACATGTTCTTAATACCAGGGACCTTTAAATTAGCTTTTCTTGATCATTCCTATAACACTATCTAAGATACTATAACATCGATTCTAAGGCCGCTTATTAGTAGTTCTGATTCTTCTCTTGGGACTTCTTTACTTTGCGTTTGCATCAAATTGTTCCGCTGTGCAGCCGGTTCCTACAAGGCGCTGGAACCGACCCAGAAGAGATTGCAAAGATAAAACAAACATTGGCGGCTGGATCAAATTATTGCGGCCGCATATTGAATTACAAGAAGGATGGAACACCCTTTTGGAATCTCCTAACTATTGCACCAATCAAGGATGAGGATGGGAATGTTCTCAAGTTCATTGGGTGAGTTCCTGCTGAAATAAAGTGGTGCACCATTTTCGCGAATTAAACCATGTTACACATGTATCTTTCTAACTCGAAACCACATTTTGATATTATTTATTGATTTTGATTTGTTGGTATTGTTGCAGGATGCAAGTGGAGGTTAGTAAGTACACCGAAGGCAGTAAGGATACAATGGTCCGCCCCAACGGACTGCCAGAGTCTTTGATCCGATACGATGGTATAGTGTGATTTTCCATTTTTATCATCTAATGGATTTATTTATTTCTAACTTAGAATATGTTTTTGCAGAAAGACAAAAGGATAGGGCCCGCAGTTCAGTCTCGGAGCTCCTGCTGGCAGTAAATCAACCCCGTACGCTTTCAGAATCGACGAACAACCCTTTCGGGAGGAAATCTGAAGGTGGTGGAGAAATGACTAGACCGGAAATTCCCGGCAGGAGAAACTCAGACAATGCAGGTGGTGTTCGGCGCAATTCGCGCGGTGGGATGAGAAATTCGTTGCAGAAGATAAGTGAACTTCCTGAAAGAGGGAACAAGTCCAGAAAATCAGGCCTACGTTCCTTTATGGGGTACGTATTCAAGAATTGTCGATCAATATTAAAAATGCACAAAAAATTCACTGTCTCTTTCATATTGGTATATGATCTTTCCGCGATACAAAAGGCCAGTTTGCTATTAATACTACTGACTACGCTTTCTCTGCAGTAAGTCCTTCTTCTGTCACCAAGTTTATTTGTGGTCTAGCCAGTCTACTATTAGAGTTCCGTAACTTTCTATACAAGGAATCACTTTGTGTATAATAAAAGAACATGTATTCATAATTATATACTGCATTTGTGAATTGGGACTTATACTCCAGTGTAATTCTATTTTCGTTGTGCAGACTTATCGGCATAGGCAATGCAAATGCGGAAAAGCATCAGTTGGAAGTTCCGATGGAGGAGGATGCGATGATGGAAAGCGATGACGAAAGACCGGAGAGCTTTGACAATGAAGCGAGAAGAAAAGAGATGAGAAAGGGTATCGATTTGGCTACAACACTTGAACGCATTGAGAAGAACTTCGTCATCACTGATCCAAGATTGCCTGACAATCCTATTGTAAGTATCACATTTCAACAATAAAAGTGAAGGGACACTTAAGATATAGAGATATATAAGATCCTACTAAATTAATGATTACTTTTTGCAATGTTTCAGATATTTGCGTCGGATAGTTTCCTCGAATTAACTGAATATAGTCGTGAAGAGATATTGGGAAGAAACTGCAGGTTTGATAGTAACCTTGCCATGTGTGTTATCTGGAAATAGATTTTATTTGTTTTAACTGCATAATAATTCTCTACCAACATCTAAATTGAATATTTTTTTTGATCCCCCTATAACTCAATTATTATTTTTTCAGGAATTACTGTTATCAGATTTGGCACTTATTACTAATTTTGTCCTTTTTTTTAAAAAATTCTGGGTAACGCGCAGGTTCCTCCAAGGTCCTGAAACAGACCGAGAAACAGTTAGAAAAATAAGAGAAGCAATTGATAACCAACGGGATGTCACCGTCCAACTGATAAATTACACCAAAAGTGGTATGCTACTCTTCACTTAAACTGTTTATTTGCCAGAATAAGATCTGTGGTTCTGATTATTGAAGTGATCTTTGTTGGATTTTTGGCATGTTTTAGCCCTAGATATGTAAAAAAAATGATAGCCATCTTATCCTAATCCTTTTCCCTAAAATGCCTATATCTAATTGTTATGCCTAGAAGTTAAACAGTGTATTAACTATGTATTACTGTCAATTATAAAAATTTCTTATACAGTTACGTAATTTAGTGAATACTAGAAGTTTGGCATTTAATTTTGATTTTTCATATTTCTCTCCTGTAATATGACACATGAATTCCCCGGCCAGGTAAGAAGTTCTGGAATCTTTTTCACTTGCAACCAATGCGTGATCAAAAGGTAATGCATATTAACCAGATTAGAAGAAAAAAAGATTGTGTTCCATCTTGTTTAAGAAAATTCCCTTGAATTTCACTCTCTCTTTCGTTGGATTTTATCTAAAGTCTAAACTTTATCGTATTACGTAAACAGGGAGAGGTCCAGTATTTCATCGGAGTTCAGTTGGATGGTAGCGAGCATGTAGAGCCACTTCACAACTGCATTCCAGAGGATACTGCAAAAGAAAGCGCTAAGTTGGTATGTTATCTCTCTTTTATTGTTAAACTAGGTCATTTTCATCAAGATGGTAGCGAAATGAGAAAGTATTTATGTCGCATAATGTGGAATTTGATCAACAAAAAACTTTCAAAAGCAAATATTCACTTCTTATTTTCAAAGCACTCATTGACCTGCTTGCTCAATTTTTTAACTGTTTTTAAAGAATGTAGTTCTTTCTATCTAACTAGTAAAAAAGAAGCTGTTTCGGAATTTGTATACGCCGTCCATTAGCAATCACCTCAATCACCTACCTGGTAGCTCCAGACTTTTGCAATCTTAGGATTAACTAATGGACTTAACATCTAAAACTTCTGTTATTTGGAAGCAATTTTGCAACTTCTTATATGAAACATTTCAGGTCAAAGAGACAGCAGATAATGTAGGTGACGCAGTGAGGGAACTTCCAGATGCCAATTTGGTAAGGTTTTAGATTTCTTTTCTTCTTTTTTTCCTTCATGTTTTGCATTCTATAATTTCCATGCAGTCGTGGTGATAATTTATTTCCATGTTCAGAAACCTGAAGATTTATGGGCCAAACACTCAAAAGTTGTCCTGCCAAAACCTCATATGAGGGATAATTCATCATGGAAAGCCATCCAAAAGGTATGCACTGCTTGAAAATTTGTAAAATGGCATTTTGCACAGGTATCCTATGTCTTACTGGAGCTCAAAGATAGGCTTTTAAAATATGAGTTGTGCCAAAATTTCAAAACATAATTGGCAGACTACTTTTTGCAGGTTTTAGAGAGTGGCGAAAAGATTGGTTTGAAACATTTCAAGCCTGTCAAGCCTCTGGGATCTGGTGACACTGGCAGGTAATAAGCAATCATATTTTGCTTTACCCTCCAACAGTAATTCAAGTTAGTTGTCAAATTCATTAGGTAGTGCTGATTTTTCTATCAAGAAACCTTTAAAGGAAATTATTAGCACTTTTCGACAATGTAGTCCGATATACTTCTCTTCCACCTCGAGAAGTTATGTATGTGGTTATTTTGGTTTATAGAGTCAAACATGAAACTCGTTTGCTTTGAAATGGCAGTGTGCATTTGGTGCAACTGTTAGAAACGGGAGAGTACTTCGCAATGAAGGCTATGGATAAGAATGTCATGCTTAATCGCAACAAGGTGAGAAGACTGCTTTATATGGTTCTCATCTTTATTGAAGTGAAATTATAATTCACAAGATATTTATCATTTTCAGGTCCATAGAGCTACTGCAGAGAGAGAAATACTTGATATGTTGGATCACCCTTTCCTTCCAACATTATATGCATCTTTTCAGGTCTGTTAAGCAAAATTCATTTTGTTAAGCAAAAGTCAAAAAATCCAAGGGCCTGTATGGATTATAGAATAACTTATCTGGTGTATACGACAACTGTTGGGACCTCATAATTGACTAGATTCTAAATTTCCCATATATAATCTCCAAAGACAGTTGAAACTAGACTTGCAATAGGATTTAAGGTTTGGTAATCCTTCTCTTCTGTCAAACTTGAGATTTTTTCTTTTTTTAACTAAGCTGCATTTAAAATTGATTTCATTATTACTGGTAGGTAAGTTACTTTTGCCCACAGATACTAACAGTAGCATTATATGCGTATAATTTGCAGACTAAGACACATATTTGTCTAATTACTGACTACTGCCCTGGTGGAGAGCTCTTTCTACTTCTAGACAGGCAACCTTCGAAGGTCCTCAGGGAAGATGCTGTTAGGTGGTGATTTTTACCCTTAATTATAATATCTATGTCTTCTGTAGTGTCCACTATCAAATACGCATTATGCTTATATACCATATACTTGATAGTTGTTTATGGGATCTCAGTTTGCGTATATCTAATCTACCTGGATGCTTGAGCAACTTTGCAGCTTTCAAATTCTAATTAAAATACAATACTGTTAGCTGCTTATAACTGATATTAGAAAATTTTGATTGAATTCAGATTCTATGCTGCAGAAGTGATTATAGCACTCGAGTACCTGCACTGCCAAGGTAAGGGGCCAACACCTACTAGTCATCCTACATTCCTCTGTGATCAATTTAAGAAGTGGATTGGATAGTCATATGCGAATAATTCAAATTTATCACCCTAAAACTCTTTAGTATTAGCGAGTAAGAATAGACTATTAACTTTGCATTGGACCTGTGATGTTTCTCTATGATTCAATTTCCTTTTTATTTTTTTTCCTCCATTTCCTGCAGGTATAATCTATCGAGACCTGAAGCCAGAAAATATCATGCTTCAGAGAGATGGACACATTGCCCTCACAGATTTTGATCTTTCATGTTTGACATCTTGCAAACCACAGGTGAGTAAGATATCTAATGTAATCATGTCCGAAATTGCTTTGTTTTTGTTTTTTTTCCTTCTCTCATGGTTCTAATAACTTCTTTGATCACCTCTTTAGTGTTACTTTTATCATTAGTGCACCAAATTCGTTAAAAAGTTTGTAAGGAGACTAAATTGTAAAATCTTTATTTCGTTTTATTTTATTTGAAAAAAGCCCTGAAAGATATCACACTTGAATATGCTACTATGCATTCAAGATTTTCTTGTGAAACTCTCCCTTTCAAACTTTACCCTTCATCTATTTTAATTTATATAGCAGCTAATTCTTTTCTACGGTGCCCTTTTCTAGCTCCTGCTTCCCGATTCCTCGGATAAAAAGAAGCATTCAAAAGGACGAATTCCACCAGTTTTTGTAGCTGAACCAATGCGAGCTTCGAATTCTTTTGTTGGGACTGAAGAATACATTGCACCGGTATGTCTGTCCTTTTATCGATTACGAAATTTATTAAAGTATATTGAATCTATTTTGTTCTCCTGATGTGTATAGAAAAATATGCAATATTTCTGTTGTTGATCAAGCTAAATTTTTGTATATATGTACATATATTCCTACATTACATAGTTCTTACATGACCTATTTCTCTAAACTATTTTGCAGGAGATTATCACTGGAGCTGGACATACTAGTGCTGTTGACTGGTGGGCTCTTGGTAAGCTTTCAACTACTGAACAAAATGAGTAGTTCTAATAATACCATTGTTTCACTGTAGCTCCTTTTTTTTTTTTTTTAAATCCTCATATTTAGAAGGCAATATCACCTAGAATTGAAAAATTCAAGACTCAAAATCACAGATGCAATACTTGGCTTGGCTCTTTCATTTCTATTCTATAATTTCGCTGATCTCTTTCGTTTAACATATCCGAAACCAAACTCCATCGATCTTGATTTTCTGGCAATTAGTACTTTGTAACATTAAGAAATTTTAAGTTTGTTATCTTCTGCAATCTTAATCATTTGCTAGTACCATACTATACCAGGTAATACAGCTTATTCTAACAGTTATTTTTTTTCCTCTTTATTTTGTTTATGTGTGTGCGCGTGTGCGCATATGACAACCTCAACAGGAATCCTTCTCTATGAGATGTTCTATGGCTATACACCATTCAGAGGGAAAACAAGACAAAAGACATTTGCCAATATTCTTCATAAGGATCTTAAATTCCCCGCAAGTATATCGGTATGTTCTGAAGAGATTTTCCTTACGTAATCATGTTTCAATAATAAAAAGTAATAGCAGCGTCTATGGTATCGTATACAAACACACATATGTACATTTATATGTATAGAATTTTCACTTTGATGTATAGGCCGGTACTGAACGATATTTGTAGAAAACTAAAACTCACTAATTTGTGCAGGTAAGTCTTCCAGCAAGACAGTTGATGTACCGGTTGTTGCACAGAGACCCCAGAAATCGACTCTGCTCGCATGAAGGAGCTAATGAGATTAAGCAACACCCCTTCTTTCGTGGAATCAATTGGGCCCTTGTTCGCTGCATGGTATAAAACTCTTATATGCTGTTATTTCATTTTCTTTACAGTTACAGCAATTAATGCTTTTGGTTTTCTCTCTCTCTTTTTTCTTTTATTTTCTTTCAACCCTTGTCATTTACCAATATTTTTTGGAATCTCAAATTGTGAAAAGTACCACTGAAAGGTCACATAATCTGTCTGAAAACACCACTGAATCTCTTCTTCTTTTGGTCTTTTCTTTGAACCTCGTCGTTTACTAATCCTTTTGAATCACATCTGCCCATGCTTTGTTTTGTAACCTGATCAGGAATGTCTTAATCTAATTCACTTGCACCTTGATTTGTACTGTTATTATCTATTATGTCGCAAGGTAGATTTAAATGGTTTAACATCAACCTATAATATGAAGGCAACAAATACAGTTGTTTCAGTTTGAACAAGAATTTAAGATAAGCTGAATTTTCGTCTCTTGTAGAGAAAGAACACACTGAAGAAAACTGTAAACATTTTCTTTTTTCAGTTGAACTTCTCTTTCTACTAAATAGCAAACATCGCATAAGTTGCCATGAATTTTTCAGATGTCAAGAATATAACTGCATTACCTTTTTTTGCTGTCTGCTGATCACAAATTCTTTTTGATTGCCAGGCTCAGCCAAAGCTTGATGCACCACTTTTCGGGGATGACTCCACGAAAGAAACTAAACTTGGAGAGGTTGATATTCCAACAGATATGTTCTGAGAGGTAATGCAGATGCCGAAAAAGATAATTTGAAATCTTGCATCCAGTATAAACTCCGAATCCTCGTTTCGTACTTTGTTAATGTTGTGTCTTTGTTCCAGATGTATTTTCTCAACGGTTCCTGCTTTTACTGAAGAACATCTCACGAATCACTCGCAGTTAGGTATGCTTTTGGTTGAGCTCTTCGGCCATTTCAAGGGTTTTGAATTCTCCCAGTTTCCTGGTTTCATCTTCCATATCATCCTGAGCCATCATGAGCAGAGTCAGAAACTAAACACAGTGATACAACGAAGTTTCCATCAGCATTGCAGTGCAGCAATCTAAGTTTCTGGTCGAAAGTTTAGGGTGACTTCTAGCTCTGTTTAATGTACAACTTAGAGGCAGCCTTTCCAGTCTGTATGTATTATCATTTGAGATCTTCTATTTTCAATCTTTTCCATGTATTTTATGTCAGCATGTTTGCAGAATAATGTAATGACTTTCAGAAAGTAGACCACTAAAATCACTGTTCTCTTTCACTATGGGCCTTTGATATTCAATGTAGGGCAACAAATGCTCAGTAGTTTATATAGATTATTGGCCATTTTGCAAAAATAGAAAACAGTCCACTTTATCTTTAAATAGGCAAAAGTAGGACAGCTTTTTTCAATTTTTTTTGGCTACTTCAAGCCTGCTTTTGAACTCTTATTTAGGATCAAACTGCTCCTCCACTACATGATCTTTCTTACCTCAGTAGGAAAAGACTATGCTTTGCTTGAAAACTTTTTAAATTCTCTTTAAATGCACTCCATTCAAAATAGATCTAGTTATTATCTGATTGAAGATGCATGAAATTATGAAAAAAGAACCTCATATACACTCAGTATTTCAGGACGACTCGACATCAAGGAGAAGAAACGTAAGGATTGAATAAGACACCAGAAGTCATACAACACGACAATTACGTATTTCAGCAGAAAGTTAGTCTTTGTTGCCATAAATTTTGATTCCAATATTCATCTCACAATGCAGCTGTCGACACAAAATGATAACAAGTTTTTGGATCGGTGCGCGCATTCTCACATCAATTCCCTGGCAATATATCCATTGCTACTTTCTAGGAAAAGAGAAGGACAAAGTTCAGTATTCAAACTACATGAAATTTAGCATCTTACAGAATTTTCATGCTGACTCGAGAAATGAATTGAAAAAAAAAAAAAAAAAATCACTCTACAAATTGATAAACATGAAGTGTAGGCAAGGGAAAGACTAGGAATTTCCACTCAATTCATACATTTTAAAGCTACAAATTAAAGAACCTTCATAACGGATCATCGCAAACAACAATCTGCAAATGAGATTGATCCTTATTTCCCACATATGGCCTAACAAATGCTCTTCTCCACCACACTTCAAAAGCTCTTCGCATGTTGGGGCAATCATCCTTTTTGTTAAGAAAACAATCGAACCATCTCAATAAGATTTCTTGTTGTTGGCCCATCGGCAACGTTAGAATAGTATGGCAAAGCCCATCCTCCACCATCTTCTTATCAAAGCTCCTAGAAGCCCTTCTCATCCAACCAAAGTCGTCATAAAGAGCTTCTAACCATGTCTCTAAGAGAGAAATCCTCACATCCTTGGACACTAAAATGTGGCCTTTACCAATCGCAATACAAATCTGAGCAGTGATCGAGCTAATCTCGTGTCTATACATACAGGGGATCTTCGAATGATGTTTAGCAAGCTCCTTTTGATCAGCCCAATGAGAGACAAACTCGTCGCCAATCCTATTGCTTATTAGAATCTCAACAAGCCACTGCAGGTTATCGGCTTCTCGAGCTATTTTTTCCATTAGAGGCCCCTTTTCCGGTTGGTCTTTATCTAAACTCACAGCCTCAGACAGTACTAGCAACAAAGAATCGAGACTTTTGTGGCAGAGATGGTAAAGGGCTTCTCCCAAAAGCTCAAACTTTTCACAGCTGGTGTGAGGCTTTTTATCCTCGGTAAGCAACCGGGATAACAAGGACTTCATTTCTCGACGAGCTTTCTCGTCTTTCGATTGTAGGACAGCAGCCAAAACCCTCATTAGAATGTCGTCGGAAGTAAAAGATGCGGAAGGCTCCGTAGAAATTCTATGTAGGACTTCGATTGCCGGAATATGACGAGGGAGAAGACTGAGAAGGGATACCACTTGTTCCTCCTCATCCTCAGACCAAGGTACAGAATCCAAGTAGTCGAGGCACGACGCGATTCCAGAATCGACCATTAGATCAATAGAAACCTGTACAAATTACAAAATTTTAGATATAAATCGAACCATTTCATCGAAAGTTTCCTAATTTGTTTCCAACTACCTAATCATTCCCTTCTAAGTTCTACCTACTAGCAGGCCGAAAATTAAGAAAATGGTCCACTTATTCTCTCGGCCTATTTGGCCAGAAGTAAAGCAATTTGAAGAAGCACTAACAACCTACAGTAGAATCAGGAGCATCAAATTATTTCCAACTTCCTTTTCCACCTATTTTGCCAATGCAAAACTACACTGTTCTTCAATTGCACTTATTTTTAATCTTAATTAACAACCCAAACCTGTGATTGTTTACATGACAAGGCTAGCACCCATTCTCAACTACACACACCAAAAAAAAAAAGGAAAAAAAAAAAAAAAAGCCAAAAACTTTAAAAAGGAAAAAAAAAAGAAAAAAAGAAAAAAAAAAGTCACCTTGAGAAAAGCGAGAACCCTCTCCACGGGCTCCCCCGCGAGCCACTTCCTCGCGTCCGCGGAGTACATCATCCCCACCACCCCGAGGAACGCCTCGGGATCCGCGCACTCGTCGAGCTCCACCGCGGCGCCGCGGACGCCGGCGAGCCGCGCCGCGAAGAAGCGGCTCCGCGCCTCGAGGACGCGGCGGTGCGCCGAGAGCGAGGCCCGGGCCCCGTCGGCGGAGGCGATCGAGAGCTCCACATCGCCGGGGCCCTCCGCCGCCACCGTCGCCGCCACCCTCTCCCGAACCCGGCGAGCCCCCCCCTGCTGCTGCTGCTGCTGCTGCGGCGGCGGCGGCGGATGAGGATGCCGCGCCGCCGCTGACTCCTCGCGCGCGATCATCTCGAAGAGGGTGGAGCGCTTCGGGGAGGGGTGGCTCGCGGGCGCGTAGGAGGAGGAGGAGGAGGAGGGGGGCGGAGAGGGGGGAGGAGGTGGCGAGGAGGAGAAGGAGGAGGGGAGCGAAACCCTAGGCGAGGGGAGGAAGCCGCGGCGGAGCATGGCGGAGACGTCGCCGAGCTTCTCGAAGGTTTCCGCGGCGGTGGCCATTGTAGAGAGATACTCTGGAGCGAAAGAGAGAGAAAGAGGAGGGGTGGGGAGGGAACAAAAAGATAAATAAATAAATAAATAAATAAATAAATAAGAGTAGTGTTGTCAACGGTAGAATTTGTTAAGAATCCATTGATCTCCAGCTTCCTAACATTAAGTGCTATTAATTTCACATCTAATAAAACTTATTTTTTTCTTTTTCTTGATATTACTTATATAACAATTCCAATTAACTAACAATCCGCGCATAATCTCAGCGAATTTGTGCAAACTATAATTTATTCTGTGTTATCTAATTACTTACGAGAGTTTTGGAGATGTAGGATCAAATGTGGAACCAATGTTGCAACTATCCCTTTCAATTTCAACAAGCAACATCAAGTGGCAAAGGTTTTGATGATTGGTATCCGAGGTCCCGAGTTCGAATCCTAGTTGATTCATATTTATAGCAAAATTTATTTTTTAAAAAAATAAAGAAAGCAGCTAGCGTGCTACCTTTCTTTAAAAAAAAAAACAGCTAATTTGCAGGATGGGATGTTGTCAATAATTGCTTCATATTTCTCCATGGCATGACATTATTACTATTTAATTAAGAGAAAATGGGAAATGTGAAAGGGAGGAGGGTGGTTGGTTAGAATGTCAGGGAATTTTGCGTGGAATGAAAGAAAGGGAGGGTGGTTGATTAGAATAACACTGATTTGGTGGCAAATTAGCTAGAAAGGTATTATATGGAAAAGATATTCATTCTATCATTGGCTATTTGTTGTGGTTGTTAGTGAGATACGGCGGGGACACATGACACATGACAGCTAAGGACAAAGTTTCGGATAAGTGAGGTGTCATATATGAAATGGCATGTTCGTGCTGAATCTTAATTTCTTTGTCAAACAAAAAAGAAAAAAAAGAAAAATGCTAAACTAGGCATAAGCAAAGCTCACAAGTTCAGGATGTGCTTGTTTCGCTAGAGTCGAAAGAGGTTGCGAGTTCTGGACGTACGCTTGATCTCGACTTCTCTGCAGTAGGAGATAAAAGTCGCACTTCGGAGCCGGTATTCATAGACTACGTCCGACCTCTGAGTTCATCGATCCCCTCCAGAAGTCCGCAAAGTCCACGCTCGCAGTTCGACGAGGCAAGAGACTTCTGCAGATCCGGCGAAACACAACCAGGTCTCCTGTGCAATTTAGAACTCACTTGACACTGTCCCTTCCAATCTCGAAACCATCAAACCAATCCCAATTCTAGCAATCAAAAGGTTGACCAATTCGTTCCAGATTAAAAACTAATAAAATTAATTCACTAATCTGTTTAATGCACCATCATTCTATGTTAGTTTTTATGGGACTTGTACAACAAATAGATGAGACAAGTTTTACTTTTAGAGTAAGGAAACCAGGTAGGAAACTCCTGAGTCCATTAGATTGTAATCACTCCATAAAACCCTTTCTCATCATCCTTGTTATAAACAGTTTTAGGCTATGAGCTTCAAATGATTACAACCATAATAAATCGATCATACACTGGTGAAGTAATTGTTGATCCATGAAAGTGGAACATTCCTTGCTTTGTTTTATCGATTTTCCCGTGAAATAAAAAAATACACACTCACAGAAAATTAAGACAGTTTTCCAGAATTGAAGTGAACGTAACGCAAAAGACAAAATTAGTTGCTATCATTCAACCAAAGCACAACAATATGTAATATATCGCAGATCGTACTCAATAATCAGAAACTAATCAATAGAAATTATCAGATACGAGTCGAAAATTTTACATGCTAATCAGAAAAGAACGACAAAAAAAACTTGGATCTAAATCAAATGTAACGATCGAGCCCACTAAAACTATTGTTGGGTTCAAACCATCTGTCCAAAATTTCAGTAATTGATATCAGAGCTTTTAGTCTTTATATTTCCATTCACAATTCATTTCTCATCCTGTGTGGGACTATTATGGCATTACAGATGTTTAAGTCTCTTGCACATCAGAACATGATTGATCATCCAAGACGAACATCTTTATGTAAACATTATCATTCATTCAATGTGTAACAATCCAGTTGTAATCTTATTCCACACAACTAAAAAAAGGATGTCACCGCACATGTAGAACCAAAAGAAAGCAACAAATACACCTCCTAACATCATATCTACCAATTTGCTGCAAAGTGCAGTCAAATAAGTTTGCCTAATAGAAAGATAATTCAATTGTTACCGAAGAATATAATAACCAACTAACAAACCAGCAATTCATCAATCTATGAAAATGAATTTCAAGCCACATATTATCTATTTGCATAAACAAATAGACAACTGCAAAAAGGGCATAGATTTCCTGCAGACAGATAATTACCATCACTGCTGCTAATTCAAAACTATCACTTGATGCTTAATCAATCAAGACATTTGAACTGAAACCCACCTGGTGTTCAAGTCTATGCATTATGCTATCACTCCCTTCCACATTCAAACCAGGAGCATAATATAAAGACCAAAGAGACCAATAATCAAAAGATCATTTCATTTTCTGTGCATCAAAAACCAGGATAATCCTTACACTCTTACTCTGGGAGCTCACCCAATGACAAGTTTGAGTTCGTCAAATTTTCTTTTTCCATCTATTGCTGGGATGCCAATCCATCATACTCTATCAAGAATTTGTAACTACACACGGTGCACAGGGAACTAAACTTCAACCTGAACTAAGCTGATTGTGAATGAATAAGAATAATAAGAATTTTATATGTACTTATGTTGGCCAGAAACTTCTCTAGCTCAACCTTTACGGCCTGGTAACTACGTCAGACCTGTAAGAAGTTGGGATGCCTTTGAGGGAACCAACTTCAACTATAAATATCAAACTCTGGTTTCTTGTTCTCAGCCAGGGAAATTGCTATTCAGCTTCAAACCGAAAATTAAGTGAACCAAACCAAACAAGATAGTTTGGTTCAGTTTGGCTTTCAATTTGCTTCAGTTCGATCCGAGCAGACGATTTTGGTTTGGTTTGGTCTTAAAAAGGTATAAGAATAATCGAGTGTCGAGATGTATAACTGTTTCTTTCTTACTGAATAGAGACATCATGCAATGACACAAAAAAATTCTGAGTTGCAAAACTGAACTATAACATTTTTGTTGTTCTGAATCTATGCAGTATACTGCCACAAAACTACAAATCATGATATAGAAGACCAAACAACAGAGAGAAGAGCTTCTCGTTACCGAATTCCTTACTGATTGATCACAAGTGCTTCGTGATAAAGCACAGAGAATCCTCTTCACTTGGCATTCATCATGCTAAGAATGAGATTCAGGAGCTCACCTCTCAGCTCATGAACTGCATTTCCATCCACCTCCTTCCTCAAATCGGAGAACCACCTCTCTCCCTCTTCATCCCTACGCCCCTTCCTATACCAATCGCACACCGCCATCGCGATCGCCAGCACGAAGAGCCCGCAATCGTAGCCGTTGCCCTGCTGCGGCGTGGGGCCCTCGACGAGCCGCGCCTCGTCGTCCCCGTCGCCGACGAAGCCCTTGAGCGCGCCGTAGAGCCGCGCGGCGGGGCCGCGGTTCAGGCCGCGGCAGCTGTCGTGGTGGACGAACTCGCGCGCGGCGGCGTGGTAGACGAGGAGGCTCCAGTGGGATCCGCCCTCGGCGAGGGCGACGTCGGGGTTGTCGTTTACGGCGAAGAGGGCGAGGTCGCGGTCGCGGAGGCGGAGGGGCTCCACGGCGTCGGCGGCGTCGGGTGCGTTGGCGATCCAGAAGGCGACGGAGGGCGAGACGAGGAGGAGGCGTTCGCCTCCGCCTCCGCCGGGGATGTCGCCGGCGCCGGAGAAGGAGGAGGAGAGGTGGGCGAAGAAGAAGTCGATGAGGCGATCGTTGAGGTAGTGGGGGCCGCGGAGGATGGAGAGATCGGAGCGGCGGAGGACGACGTCGCCGTAGCTGAGGATCTTATCGTCGGCGGAGGATG
Organism: Puya raimondii; assembly: GCA_016920855.1. Lineage (NCBI taxonomy): Eukaryota > Viridiplantae > Streptophyta > Magnoliopsida > Poales > Bromeliaceae > Puya > Puya raimondii. The sequence continues at coordinate 68,580,138 of JABWPP010000049.1, forward strand.
CGGCGGAGGTGGAGGTGGTGGGTTTGGAAATCGTGGGAGGCATCGGGCGCGAAGGAGAAGGTCGAACCCGTCGAAGGAGGGAGAAGGGCGTGACTGGAATCGAACACTCTAGAAGGGACGAGAAGCTGTAGCTCGATTAAGTGATCACGGCGTGCTTCCTCTAACTCCCCTAGACCGCGTACACCATGTCATCCGTAGACCGGCCAAGTTGATCTGCTTATTATCAATCCCAGATATATAGTTTTATTTGTCACAATTATTCAATGTAAAACAAAATAATATTTAATTAAATATTTTTATATTATAGATACAAATTTTTAAAAAAAATAAAAGTACTATTTTAATATAAAATTATTATGTTAGATTTTATTAGATCTATAATTATTTTATATAACTCAGTTGAATTGATTTGAAATATATTTTATGTTGTATTACTATTATGAAGTAGTTTATTATTGCTATTCCTTTTTAGATTGTTTTTTCTTTATTTTATTTTCTTTCAATTAGGTGAGCCAATAGTACAACACAATTTTCTATATTAAATTTCAAATATAGTTCTAACTCATTTAAAATTTCAAAATTTGATACTAAATGATTAAATGATCTAATTGTGCCGTTGAAAATACAGTAAAATAATTCTACAAGTTAATTATAATTTTTCTTCTGCTTGAAGCCTCTATTTTTTTTTTCAGCTTTCCACTATCTTTTAATAAAATAATTTTTTAGTTCAAAAAAAATATATATATATATATATAAATCTATGAATTGTAGAGGTTTTTTTTTTAGAGAGAAAGGTAGCACGCTACCTGCTTCATTCATTAAGTAAATAAAATTAGCTATATAGGGTGAGACAGCCAGGACCTCAAAAGGCGAAAAAAATTAACATTAAAATGAAAAAAAAAATCGAAAAAAAGATAAAACGGACACACGACCACAAACGGCCAAATAAGAATTCAGCCCAGAAAAGCAGCCGTCATCCAGCTCGACAGAACTCGGCCTACTTATTTGCCAACACTCCGATACGATGAGCTGTTGAGTGTAAAGAACACGGGGGAGATGAAGTTGTGGAGCTCCGGAGAGCAGTTCCAAAGGTGGTACACGGGTGACATGGCAAACCAAGTCGAAGCAGTACTCCATCCTTCACGAGTTTGAAATATTAATTCACAACTGTGAATAACTATAAGAAAGATTGGCTAATGCTGAGAAACCTATTAAATTCAAATTTGTAAAAACGTATAAAACTTATCTAAACCAGTTTGAGTCAATTATTGAATTTTTAAAATTTTTAATTTAAGTATCTAATATTTTAATTATTTAATTTAAATCAGTAAATAGTAAATGATATTTTGATCTCAAAATTTAAATTAATTATTTAGTTTAATAAATTTATAGTTGCAAAAATAATATAAAGTATATTAAATCATCTGTAAAGATAAACGATATATTCAAATTTTAAAAGTTAAAGTGACATTGACTGATTCAAATTAAATAAATTAAAAAATTAGCAAAGTAATATATAAAATTTTAAAAAATTAGACAGTTGATTCAAAATGGCTCATAGTTTAGTGTTTTTACCTATTTCAAATTTAAAATTTAAAATTTTAGAAGCATTTTTCGAACAAAAGTTAAAACTGCGGTCACGTGACAAGTCACACCCCTCCGCGCTTGCGCCGTGCGCACACGGGCGCGGCCGCTTCCGAGCTCCCGCTTATTAACCCAACCATTTACTCCTCTCTCTCTCTCTCTCTCTCTCTCTCTACCCTCGGGCGACGAAACCCCTCGTCACGGGAAAAGGAAAGGGAAAAGAGGTTTTGGGGTTCCCACCTCTCTCTCTCTCTCTCTCTCCTCTCCTCTCGCCGAAGCTTAGAGAGAAGGAGACGCAGGGAGGAGGGGAAAGCGCGGCGACATGGACGACTACGCGAGGGAGATGATGGAGCTCAAGACCCTCGTCACCCGCACCCTCGAGAAGAAGGGCGTACTCGCTAAGATTAGGGTATCGGCGATCGATCGCCTCCTCTTTTGTCCCCCCTTTTCCGTGAATTAGGGTTTCGGATCTTCGTTGATCTCTTCAAATATGCTTTCGTATCGTTGTCGATTCTAGATCTCGTGTGTAACTATGGTTTGATTTGTGTTTTCAAGCAATTATTTAAGTGATGTGTACTTTAGGGTTTTGAACTTGTGCTGGGATTTCGTGTGATTGAGTAGCAAATAGTGAGTTTGGGATTGGTAAGGAGGAATGCTGCATCACGGCGGCGTAATACTGGTAGATCTTGTCGTCGAATTGATTTGTCTTTGCTTGTGATGTGATAGGATGTGATTTGTGCTTGATGACGAAGTTCAGTAAAATGCATGCCTAGAATACACTTTCCTTTTGGGTTATTGTGTTTCTCTGCTGCCTTTTGAATTGATTACCATAGAGAGAAGAACAGGCTAAGGATCATACATCTGTAGACAGCAAGTCACATTGTTTTAGTACTGTTTTTTTTAAAAAAAATTAAAAAAAATGACATTGGAATCTGCTACTCTTTAAAAAAAAAGGACATGAAAAAATTGCTGTACGATCTCAAATTATTTAGATTGTGAAGCATTGCTAATAATGTTGTAGAAGTAAAACTTCGTAATCACTTTTTTGAAGTATCTATTACGGTATTACCAGATTATATCCTCTCTAGTCATGTCTCATTAAAATAACTAACTTCTGTTTGGTGCTTTGTGCTGAACTTCGCTAGGCTGAGCTTAGGGCAAGCGTGTTTGAGGCCATTGAAGAAGAGGATCGGAATATTGAAAATGAAGAAGGCGTGAATCCTGCGTTACTCGGCAGTTGCAATGATCGAGCAAAGCAGTTGCATGCCTCTCCTTCAGGTTTGAGCTTATTATGTGCACCATTGTGATGATTCATTTCTTGTTGACAGTGTACTTAGTTCTCTTGGCAGCGCAAGGCTAATTGGAGCTTTAGCCGTTGCTGCTGGCATTTAGATCTTCAGAATGTTTTTGTGAGCCCAATTGTGTTTAATAAATCCGAATCCACGATCTGGTGGCTGCTTTAGAGTCATAGAATTTTAGTAGTTGAAATGGGATAATCTATCATGGTAGGTATTTTGTGGTTCTTCTTTTTTCTACTAATTTTGTATTATTTGACCAAGGACAAGAGCCCATCACAACAAATTTTACCAAATCCATGATTAGTTGTCAATAGATTATCATCTAACATAGGCACTTGCAATAGGATACTTGTTTTTCTCCTCCTTGCATTGAGAAAAAAGTTATCGTGAATTTTGCTTACAGGAAGACTATTGGAAGCACTGATCTGTGAGTACTTGGAATGGGCCCAACTAGGTCACACGTTAAAAGTTTATTTGCCCGAGTGTAACTTGGTAATCATGTAATCTCTCAACTGTTTCAATCCTCCTAGTTGAACAATACTTGGTATTGTATAGAAGAAGATTAGTTATTTGCACCTTTATGTTTTGTAATCCAGCCAAAGGACTTCTGGAAGGCTGAATTGAGGGATTTTAATAGCAAAAATGGATCTGATGCAGAGAGAAGTCCCGAAAGTGGGCCAATGCTTCTCGACGTTCTTGAAGGATATTTAAAATATGAGGTTTGCTCTTGCCTTTTTCTTTTTTTCTTTTGGGTATTTTGATTGTGAAACTGAAATTACTGCAGCTGAGAATTTAGTTCATCTATGAAAGTTGATGAACATGTCTTCTAGCAATTTTATATTGTAGAACATGTCATATAGTTGCCTAATTTTGTTTTGCTGGATATTTGTATATCATCACTCTGGAAATATTGCAGTCCTCTACCTGTATTTTGCTTTCAGATCTCATGGTTTCCCACAGTATTTTGGTCTTTGTAAATAGTATCTCTTTCTCTGAGAAGGTCAGAAGAATAACTATTTGAAGCTTATTATCACTGTGCAATTTTAGCGTTCAGATGTAGCTTATGTTGATATGTACTATGATAATTCTTAATTTATGTATAAATTGGTATGAAATATCATAATAGTGCAAATTGAGGACTTGTGAGTACGTAGAATTACGTGAAAGATATGCGCATTATTATTATTATCTTGACATGAGCATATAAAAATATAACCCGTCATTTTTTTTTCTCTTCAAAATTTCTGTGCTAGGTGTATTGGGACTGTGGAACTGTGAACACTTAGTTAGGAACTGTGAACTTTTCTAGCATGTATATAATATTTTGCATTTAATATTTTTGCTAGAAAATGTATTGATTAACTAACATGAATTATGGACTAATTAATTAGCACCTAACCGTGTCTAAAATGGAAGATTGCCAGAAAATAGTTAGGAAAGAAACAGCAACTTTGTCATTTGTTGTACAATCCTCCTGTTAAAAAGCATCTTTCTTTCCTTCATGTTAATTATCAGTATTGCCAAAATGAAATCTTTCATGAACTGTTACTAGAGGGTTAATGTTTGCTCTCCAAAGGAAATGGCTGAAATGATAACATTTCATCCTTGTGCATAATACGGTTCTTACTGATTGACAAATGAAAAATGTTAGAACACATTCGTGACTCAGTTTTCGTTTTAATGTGTTTATTAATTATGATTTTTGTTAAACAGAATTTATCGCAGGGAAGGATGGCTGGAAGGAGAATAATTAACCCGGAGACTGAATCAGTATCAAACACAGAATCTAGAAACATCCGAAGGCCATCATCTTCTTCTGCTGTTGGAGGTTTGCCTCCATTAGGAAGGTAAATTTGAACTTTTGCTTTTATTATGATACTAAGTTTAGGACTAGCGTGAACAGTTCTCTTATAAAGCATATTGTTTTTGCCTTTTTGGATATCAGGCCAGTCGCAGCTATGCAGTCATCAGGTAATTGATATATAATCTTTATGTTACCTGTTTTTGTTTTGCGTTACCATTTTATTTTAAACCTTTTTCTCATTCAGATCGAAGATTGGGTTCTTCAGTACCGAATTTTCGGAAGGATGAGTACAACTGGAGATATGATGCTGATGATATATCTGAGGAGGTGATTCGAGCATCAAATGCTTTAGAGCACATTCAACTGGACAGAAAACCTCGGAACTTAACTACATCTTGGAGGTAATTTTGCACTTGACACTTTTCCTTCTTCTTTTCTTCACTTCCGCCAACTTATTTTAAAAAACGTATATGCATTTTGCCGCCTCTATCAGTATTCCGCTAGGTGATGTCTATCACCCTGCTCATTGTTCAGTGGGGTAAAACCTGTGCTTTACCCTATTGACCTAGTGCAATACTGACCGAGGGAGGTTTTCCTGCATATTTATCTTTATCTTATTATTGAACTTCCTTTTGTAAGTATGTCCTGAGGAGATTTGGCTATTTGCAGGCACGCCGGTGATGGTATTATGGAGGACGATGCTAAAGCCGATCATCGCTAATGTCAAATTTTCGGTTTGTTGCTCTAATCCTAATCCCTTTTCATCTCTACTTGTGTGTATGATATTAGAATGTATTGCCCGGTCCTTGTAAGATTATTACTGCTGTTGGTCATTTGGGTGCCTTCTCTTTGTTGCAATTTAACTTCAGATGGTTGTGTAAGCTGATACTTTGTGATTTTTTAAGCATGTCGATTTTCCATTCTCTACAGGGAGCCATCCAGGAATCTCTGTGAGTAGTAACTAGCAATAAGTTTGAAACATCCTTATATATATATATATATAGAGAGAGAGAGAGAGTTTTACTAGGATACTATCGGTAGTAAACACGGCTCGGTTTACTACTGATTTGTTGTCGATGATAGAGCTTCAAAATTGACGATCGGCACCGTTGAACATCATCTAAATCATTTAAACTATCTGGAAATTAAATTTTACGCTTTTTCGATATTATTTTTTTGTCCATCAAGTGAATAAAAAATGAATCGTTGAAAATGAATATCTTTCAGAAAGTGATGATATAATTTTTGTATTTAAGATCTACAGTCTAGATCTAGACTCGTGTTCTAAATAGTTTAAAAAAGTTTCTGAGAAAAATTTAGTTAATTTGAACTCTTTTATATCGTTAAACGAGCAAACACACTATATTGGCTATTAAAATTATAGATTTTGTGATCCTTTGATCGTTCGGTTAGTGATATCAAAAAATCATTAAATTTGATTTCTAGATAGTTGAAATGGTCTAGATCATATTCAATGTGCCGATTGTCGATTTAGAAGTTATATTATCGAAAATAAATTGGTAGTAAATTGAGCCGTTTACTATCGATAGTAGCCCAATCAAGCTCTATATATAACATTTGTATGTCTGTGCGGCCATTTGCTTTATGCATCCCTTCATGCAATCCTGTGCTTCTAATGGTTTGATGGTTGATATCCGAAGTTTCGAGTTCGAAATCTAGTTGTTTCATATTTTCAGCTAAGTTCATTTTTTAAAAATTAAATATATCATTTACATATATTTTTTTCCCAAAAAAAATATATATATTATGATGCATGTCGGCAGAGGTGTAGTGTACACGGATGCGTGTACACAGATGCGTTAGGTCCAGTCAATATAAGTTCTCCATTATTAGGCACTCTTTCCGTACGTTGCACCACATTGTGGTTCCTTTTAGAATGATGAATATGAGAAGAAAAAAAATTAAGGCCTTTTTCTTCTTATACTATCGGCTAATGATAGAAACCAGAGACTCTGTAACCCAACACCGTGGTCTCCACCGGCCATTGCCAATGTCACAGTCGAAGGCCCTCTTTACCAAAGTCTATTTGCTTTGGTCGCCGGTACTGGTTGCTTTGTTCTTTCCATTTCTCTCGTGTTACTGATGAGTGGAACGCAGAAGTAAAACTTTAGGGACCTATTTCAGGAAAGTCTTTTTCGGCCATTATTGTGTTTGTCGTAAATTAAATTCGTTTGTAATTTAAATTTTTTTAAAATATTGTAATTGATTTTATTCTGGATAGTGTCGAAGTCGCGGGATAAAAAAGATGATGTGACTGTTGTAACTTTTTTTCATTCTCTTATATATTGTTATAAAAATTTGGCCTTTTTGCATAAAAAATTCACTAATTTTGGGCTTTTGCAAAATTGGGCCTCTTTTTTCGATTTTGCAGATTCGGTCCGAATTTTCAGGTTTCTGATCAAAATGCCCCTTGTATCCCTCCGCCCCAAACGTATGCACTTTCTAGCTCGTATACGCATACGTTGCGTACGACCTCTGCTAGCGCAATAAATGCCACATCCGCTGGTTTACGCAAGCTCCCATACATCTGTACGGGGACCAAAGCGCCCCTGCTATTCGCCAGCCACGATGTTTGCTGTTCGAGGTTCCGAAATTTTAATAAGCGAAGCTTTATTTTGAAGTGTACGCGACATGCAACGGGACGAATAGTGCAACGTGAAGCAAAATAGTGCAATCATCTTTAAAATGGTGCAAAATGGTGCGGACCACATGATGGGGCAAACAGTCTGACCTTGCCTGAACCGTCGTCCCGTCCTTCTTATTTTATTTGTAGAGCTCTCGCACTCCTCCATACAGACTGGCAGTTAATTCGCCTCGTTCGGCGCTTGCAGAAGAGAAGTGCAGGAAGCATGGAGGAGGGAGTTTTATGGTTAGGAAGTGGAGGGGCAGAGTTCATCATTTTCATAGACGACAAGGGCATGCAACCTGTGCAACATTGTGGGCATTGGTGTTTACAGCAAATGAGGCAGTAAATGGTGTAACAATAGGTACTGCCATATGCTTCAAAAATAGTGCAACTTCGGCAAGTGTTAGCTTGGCATATCCTATAGAAGTTGTTGTTTTTTTCACCCCGCCGAATGTGCTCGTCAACTTCGGCAAGCGTTGGCTTGGCTAGAAGCAGTGCAAATATTTTCATGTAAGTTGTGCTAACATGTCGGTAAAAGCGCAAGCCAGGCATTAAATAGTGTAATAACGAACAAAGGAGTGCAACATTGTTCGTCAAAAAGTGTAACTGCCACTGGCTAGTGCAACACCACCGTCTAACCACTCTATAACCAGTGCAACGCCGCAACTGACAGGAAATACAATACAAGAACAACAACAAGATTAAATATTGAAACAGAAAATGCACTTTCGTGTGCTAACATATCGGTAAAAGCGCAAGCCATGCATTAAATAGTGTAATAACGAACAAAAGAGCGCAACATTGTTCGTCAAAAAGTGTAACTGCCACTGGCTAGCTAGTGCAACACCACCGTCTAACCACTCTCTAACCAGTGCAACGCCTCAAATGACAGGAAATACAATACAAGAACAACAACAAGATTAAATATTGAAACAGAAAATGCACTTTCGTGTGCTAACACATCGGTAAAAGCGCAAGCCAGACATTAAATAGTGTAATAACGAACAAAAGAGCGCAACATTGTTCGTCAAAAGTGTAACTGCCACAGACTAGTGCAACACCATCGTCTAACCACTCTCTAACCAGTGCAACGCCTCAAATGACAGAAAATACAATACAAGAACAACAACAAGATTAAATATTGAAACAGAAAATGCACTTTCCATTAATCTAAGAGCAAGGATTACATTTGCTGGGACCAAGGATTACATTTGCTTTGAAACCGCCGCATTACATTCTTCTTTGATGAAAATTAAACTATCTAATGGTGGCCCGTCAACATCCGCCGCTGCCGGCATAACTAACAAGACGAGGAAGAGCTTCGCCCTCCACCGCCGGCGCCGCCGCAGCGGCTGTCGATGGGGATCTTGACGACCCTCATGAACCATGGGCGCATCGCTTGCGCTTAGGTTGGGACGCCCTTCGTCGCCTTCGCCTTCTTGACGAACAGTATTCCCTTTACCTCCTTTTATAATTGACCCTAAAGGTCGAAAGAAAATATTGTAACAAACAGTAGAAAACGTACGATGCAAACGATTGAACGAAATAGTGCAACATCCTCAACCAACTGTAGGAATAGTGCAACATTCATGTAAGGTACAATGTATCTGAAAAAACGTTGGTTAATAGGCGAAACCCCTTGGTTGTCGTTTCGCCGCTTCCGTTTCCCGAGGAAAAAAGTAATATTTCCCGTTCGATGCTAGGACATACCTCGTAATGATTTCGCCGACGTATTTTACTGTACATGAACTTTTAAAAATGTAAAAAGTAGCTCTAATATCGGTAAAATAATCTGCACAGTATTTTGAAATAACGGTGTAACATGCTTTAAATTAGTGCAACAGTAGGTAAACAAGTGTAACATTCTTTAAAATACTGAACAGGGCTGTCGTTACGACAGGCGGCGGGAGAATGTTATTGTTATCTGTTACCATTTAGCTACTATTTCATTGTAACATGGCGCGAAGGGACCTGCTGATTCCCGCCAAAAACAAAATTTTTAACTCATCTAATCGAGCTGGGTTATATATATATGCATGCATGAATCCCAGTGCACCACTTTTAGCTAACTATATTGCTTCCACCTCATGGAGAACGTTGAGGTGCCAGTCCACTGTCATTTTAATGGTTTCTTCCAGGATGATGGAGCAAAGGTCAAGTATGTAGGAGGAAACTGCCGACTCTCTTTTCTTGGTGAAGGGGAGAGTTTTAAGGCATTGCAAGCCCGTTTCGTCAAATTCATGAATAATTCGCTGGAGCGTTGTAAGATGCAACTTAAATTTAGCTACGGTAGAAAAATAGAAAACCTAATCGACATTATAGACGACGATGATGTCCGAAGCATATGGAAACTGTATAGAGGCCACGCACATCTATTGGAGCTATATGCCGTTAGTAGCAATGTGGAGGTAGAGGTTCGTACATGTGAGCCTGACGAGATAGATGATGCGCTTACAGACGAACGCCTGGAAATGTTGATAAGCAGCCGCTCCGGTGATGCTTTATCGCCTAAACACACAAATATTGAACTATTTGGGACGTAAGTTGCACCATTGTCTATTTCTTGACCTAGTACTCTTTATATTTTGCACTAGTCTAGTTCTATGTTGCACTGTTTTTATTAACAAATTGCAGTGTCTTTTAAATATAAATAATACACTCTTCTAGTAGCATATTGCACTGTTTAATAATTTGAATTCGTTATATTGCACCATTTGCTTTGCATCTGTACTGCAGATACTGTCATCCTGTTATTATCGAAGACGCTGAAACTAGCCACTGGGGGGGGCACTAGTATATTTGATGTGAAAGGTGACATGGATTCCGACGATAGCCACCGTATCGTCGCATCGCCTCCTATGGACTCTCACCGGACGTATAACGCCCTTGATGTTGTCCCGTTGAGCCAATGTGAAGCATCACTTCCTTCGGCGGAGCATTTCGACGTCGAGGATCTGGAGGAAGATCTCGTCGTGAACAGCGCAACGCCAGAGGCGGTTGGCACTGTCGTAGATGTTGATGATCTCCATGAGGGCCAGATTTACAGTACACAATCTGATTTCAAGAGAGCTCTCAAAAAGTACGCCATGAAAAGAGGCTTCGAATACGCGCCGACAAAGTGCAACGAAGGCAAAATTACGGCGAGATGCCGTGTCGCGGATTGCCCATGGAGAATCAAGGCGCGACAATTACCAGGACTAAATCAGTGGTGGGTGAAAAAATTTGTCTCCAAACATACGTGCAGCCGGGCAATAGGAGGCTTGGGGCACAGGAATTGCGACGAGGCATTTATCGCCGCTGAAATTCGGGAGCAGGTCGTAGCGAACGATAAATACACTCCGAAGATGATTCAGACCGAGATTCAGCGGCAGTACGGTGCAAATATTTCTTATTGGAAAGCCTACCGTGCCAGAGAAAGGGTACTTCAGACGGTCCGCGGAGATTTCGAGGGTTCGTTCGCTGCACTTCCATCGTACATGCGAGAGCTGAAGATGGCCGACGCAGATGCATGTGTTCAGCTAGCATACCAGGACGAAGGACGTTTCCATCGTTTCTTCTGGTCTTTCGGTGCATCGATTCGTGCTTTCCGGAAGCACTGCAGGCCGTTGGTTGGACTGGATGGTATGATGTTATTTCATTGTGTCATAAATCACACATTTTATAAAATTTTTGCTTTATTACATATTCTATTGATGTAAAAGTAAACATTTTTGCACGATTATACAAATTTTGCTTTATTACACTATTTGACATAATTTCAGGCACTTTTCTGACTGGTAAGTATAGAGGGGCGCTGCTGACGGCCTCATGTATCGACGGAAATAACTGTATCCTGCCATTAGCTTGGGCAGTTGTGGATGGCGAAAATCGATATTCCTGGCACTGGTTTTTGGAACGGATGAAGGAAAATATCATTTCGACCCTTGAGCTCCATGGACGAAACAGTATTCTCACTTTTATTTCCGACCGACAAAAGGGTCTTATTGAAGCCGTAGGCGATGTTTTCCCCGAAGCAGCTCATGGTTACTGCGTGTACCACCTATCCACCAATCTCCCACACGCACCCAAAAATACCCCCGCGTGGAGAAGATTATGGGCTGCTGCGCGTGCATACACTGTCTCCGAGTTCAACGAGGTAATGGAGAAGATGAAAGATTTGAACCCTGATCAGTTCAAGTACGTGGCAAAGATTCCACGATGCAGGTGGGCTACCCATTGCTTCCTTGGCAGGCGTTATTCAATGCTGACTTCCAACTGTGCCGAGACGATAAACAGTGTAAATACGAGTTTTAAAGGGGCTTCCAATTACATACCTTGTAGAGGAAACCCGAAAGAAAACGGCGTCGTATTTTCACCGGAGGAGAGAAGAAGCTGAGAAGACGACTAGTGTTTTGACATGTTATGCGGAGAAAATAATTCAGGATGCAAAGGATTCGTCTCGTTTTTACACCCTGTACCCTTCCACAGATGTGCTCTTTCAGGTTATTTAGACTTATTTGCATTTTTTTTGCGTTCATTGCACTGTTTTATCCTTTCTTGCATTATTGTTTAGGTTTGTTGCACTCTTTCCTTTTTGTTGCACTCTTTGTCCCGCTTATGCCTGTGGCAAATGTTTTGACATAACAGGTAATCACTGTCAGCGGCACGGAGGTTGTGGATCTTTCTAAATGGACATGTTCCTGCAAACGTTGGGATATTTACGGCATCCCATGTAATCACGCCATGGGAGCAATCTCCATGAGGGGCTATGACCCGTACGATTATGTCGAGAACTGGTTCAAGGCCACGACTTACCGCGAAACCTACAAGGACTTCGTTCCCCCGACTAGAGGCAAAGAGCACTGGCCACCACTACCAGCCACCGTCGTGCGTCCCCGGCCGCCAAACGTTCGCATACAGCCGGGGAGAAGGAAGGTTGCGCGGAGAGAATCCATTGCTAATGGCCTGTTAAAAAAGCGGTGTGGTAATTGTCAAAGGTGGGGTCATAACAAACGGTCATGCAAGAACCCTCCGCAGCCCAGAGGCAAGCAGCCGGTGGAAGCTACGCACCGCGCTACGACTTCAGCAGGGGCCACGGAGGAATTTTTCACCAATATTTGATTGATCTTTTTTGTATGTTGTTACACTAAAAATAGGCACGCATTGCACAATAAGAGAGCCTGTTGAACTGTTTTATTTTTTGTTGCACTAATCCTACAATCTTACATTGCACTTTTAAGGAACGGCTAAGTCAGTAAAGTGGGTGTACTTTATGGGATGTCGCACTATTTTTTGATTTATTACACAAGTATAGGAAACAAATTTGTGTATCTCTTTCAATAATTTTTGATTTATTACACAAGTATAGGAAACAAATTTTTGTAACTGAAGAAAATTACAAAAAAATTACGAATCAACTGTTGTAAAATTCACGCAACAAATCTGCGGCAATTTCGCCGCGTTTCTTGGTTATATCCTTCTGGGAGAACTCCAGATTCCATCCCTTCTGCAAGTATTCCTCGTACGCCAACAGGAATACTGCGCAGTCATTTGATTGATCTTGAATTGGGATGTTTTCTACGTTGATCATCTCCCAGTCGGGTGGACGCCGGGCGCCGTCGGTAAACAGTTGTGGGAATTTATCCATTAAAAATTGTCCCACGAACTTACACTGCAGACGACACAGATGCACTAATTAGTTTTGATAATAGAGTACAAATAAGACGTTATTACACTATTAAAAGACTACTTACAGCATTTTGAAAGCCAGTGTTATATTTAGCATTCCTGAGCGACGAGTAATGGAGGTACTTCCCCTCTTTCAGATCGACCGCCAGCAAGTGCCAGTGATCGAAATCGAAGAGAGGGATGAACCAATACTTCGCCTCCTTTAACACCCCCTCGGTCACGTTATCTGTAAACGCGTAGGCCAAATCTGAACTCATGCTTTGGTGCAGGAAGCATGGGGAGTATATGCACTGATGGCCTTCCGCTGCCTCCAAGATGTGCTGGTAGGAGTCAATAATATCATTGCTGATGAAAGCCATGTGGCTAGTTAGGTCCACAAAATCCTTCCTACCGATGTCAATGCTCTTCGAGGGCACTCGTACCACTGAGGTGTCGCCAAGAAGGAATTTCTCAATTAAATGCTGGTCCTCAGTCGGTAACACGTCCTTACCATAGTATTTCAACTCTTTCTTAGAAGATTGCTTGTAGATCGTTAGTTTTATTGACTTTTTTATTTCATCCGAGGGGGGGATGTCGATCACTTCAGCTCCTTTTTGCGCGGGCTTCCCTACGGCCGCGGCGGGCTTCTCCTCGACGGGTTGTCGTTGCCGCGCTGCATCTGTTTCTGCCGACGGGGGTTTCTCTTCTTCCGCCGCCACCTTGGGTAGCGGCTGTGCCGACGGGAGTTTCCCTTCTTCCGCCGCCACCTTGGGTGGCGGCTGTGCCGACGGGAGTTTCCCTTCTTCCGCCGCCACCTTGGGTGGCGGCTGTGCCGACGGGAGTTTCCCTTCTTCCGCCGCCACCTTGGGTGGCGGCTGTGCCGACGGGAGTTTCCCAAGGTGGCGGCTGTGCTGTTTCGCCCTCCGGGGGCTTCCATTCTTCCGCGGCCTCCTTGGGTGGCGGCGGTGTCGAGGGGACCGCCTGTTGAAACATGTAAGCAAGAATGCAACATTTAGAGGATTACACGACTACTCGAAAATATTACACTCTTTGACGCACTATTGCACCATTTCTATTAGCAGGATAAAACGTTACCCTCTTAGGCCGTTTTCTTCTTCTTTCAGGCTCGCCGGGCGGGAGTTGCCGCGCTGCAGCTGTTTCGCCCTCCTGGGGCTTCCCTTCTTCCGCGGCCTCCTTGGGTGGCGGCGGTGCCGAGGGGACCGCCTGTTGAAACATGTAATGTAAGCAAGAATGCAACATTTAGAGGATTAAACGACTACTCGAATCTATTACACGCTTTGACGCAATATTGCACTATTTCTATTAGCAGGATACAACGTTACCCTCTTAGCCCGTTGTCTTCTTCTTTCAGGCTCGCCGGGCGGGAGTTGCCGCGCTGCAGCTGTTTCGCCCTCCTGGGGCTTCCCTTCTTCCGCGGCCTCCTTGGGTGGCGGCGGTGCCGAGGGGACCGCCTGTTGAAACATGTAATGTAAGCAAGAATGCAACATTTAGAGGATTACACGACTACTCGAATCTATTACACGCTTTGACGCAGTATTGCACTATTTCTATTAGCAGGATACAACGTTACCCTCTTAGCCCGTTGTCTTCTTCTTTCAGGCTCGCCGGGCGGGAGTTGCCGCGCTGCAGCTGTTTCGCCCTCCGGGGGCTTCCCTTCTTCCGCCACCACCTCCTTGGTTGGCGGCGGTGCCTTGGGGACCGCCTGTTGAAACATGTAAGCAAGAATGCAACATTTAGAGGATTACACGACTACTCGGAACTATTACACTCTTTGACGTACTATTGCACAATTTCTATTAGCAGGATACAAAGTTACCCTCTTAGGCCGTTTTCGTCTTCTTTCAGGCTCGCCGGGCGGGAGTTGCCGCGCTGCAGCTGTTTCGCCCTCCTGGGGCTTCCCTTCTTCCGCGGCCTCCTTGGGTGGCGGCGGTGCCTTGGGGACCGCCTGTTGAAACATGTAATGTAAGCAAGAATGCAACATTTAGAGGATTACACGACTACTCGGAACTATTACACTCTTTGACGCACTATTGCATAATTTCTATTAGCAGGATACAACGTTACCCTCTTAGGCCGTTGTCTTCTTCTTTCAGGCTCGCCGGGCGGGAGTTTCCCTTCTTCCGCCGCCACCTTGGGTGGCGGCTGTGCTGTTTCGCCCTCCGGGGGCTTCCCTTCTTCCGCGGCCTCCTTGGGTGGCGGCGGTGCTGAGGGGACCGCCTGTTGGAACATGTAATGTAAGAAAGAATGCAACATTTAGAGGATTAAACGACTACTCGAATCAATTACACGCTTTGACGCACTATTGCACTATTTCTATTAGCAGGATACAACGTTACCCTCTTAGCCCGTTGTCTTCTTCTTTCAGGCTCGCCGGGCGGGAGTTGCCGCGCTGCAGCTGTTTCGCCCTCCGGGGGCTTCCCTTCTTCCGCCGCCTCCTTGGGTGGTGGCGGTGCCGATGGCACTGGATCGGCGGACTTCTCCTCGGCCGCCTGTTCAAACATGTTGAAAATAATGCAACATTACGCACATTACACTATTAATTAATGATAAGATTACACCATTTAAATAACAATTGCACTACTTGCACATTCCTGTTGCATCATTACCCTTTTAGGCCTGGCCGGCACTAATTGCCGCGCTGCTGGTGGTTCCGCCTCCGCAGGCATCCCTTCGGAGGCAGTTTCCTTGGGTGGCGGCGGTGCCGAGGGCATGGCTTCGCCGGACTTGTCCTCCGCCCGTAACGAAGATAACGGCTCGATGTCCTCACAAATCTTTTCGATGACGTTGAGGACCTGCTTTGTTTAAATTAGTACGACAAAAGGGTCTATTAGTAAGGTAAACACACTATTTACATTAAAACTATACTGTTACTTACTCCTTCGCTTTCCAGTAACGCGTTTCCGGTTAAAAGATCCCCTCCTTCCTTATAATCTTCTTGGATGCGCGTAGGAGTTTGTGGGCTCTTTGTCGGCCGCGCAACCTGCATGAAAAACCGGTTGAAGAATGTACAATGACAGTTGCACTATTCTATAATCTACGTTATTGGGATTGTAAAAGAGTAAGCGCGTTACATACGTCGACTTGGATCCTCCGTCCCCAAAGCGGTCGGAGGCCGTACGGGCTCCTGTGGGGGGGCCCCTTCCCCGGGGTGCGCTTCTTCCGTAGCTCAATGGGAAATCTCTTCGTGGGGCTGTGGATTTTGGGGGCTGCCCGATCCTTATTAGATCGGGACGGTCTCGTTTTTTTTTTTTGCACGACGTCGGGCACCATCTTTTGGGCCGAGATGGGTGCCGGCATGGCCAAGATGGGCATTGACGAGTTATGTTTTTTCAAATGTGCCGACACGCTTCGATGCTGACTGCTCCTATTTGTAATACGCTTTGGTGAGGTTGTTGGTGCTGGTTGAGGAGGAGCTGGTTGAGGAGGAGGATTGCGCAGAATGGCCGCCACACTGCTGGCCAGACTATACACGAGATCCTCGAGACGTTCCATTCTCGACATCACCTCTTTATACCGACCCCCTTCTTCCTCAATCATCGGCCGACGGCCAGGTGGAGCAGGAGCTGGTTGAGGAGCATCTCCTACGACTCCTACCAGCCGTTGCTCCTCCGGAGAGAGGTTGAGCCTTCGCCGGCATCTAGTGAATTTAAAGTCGTCCTTCACGTTGGATGAACTTCGCCGGCATCTAATCCTATCCCACCTCTGGACACGAGGAAATATTGCACGACGGGAAGGAAGAGGATATCTATACCCAGTGTGCTCGTATATCCACACCTGATTGGAGTAAGACAACATTACACGGACTAGCACACAACTACACTATATAATGCACTAAATATAACGCTTTTACACTATGATCACCAACGTTACACTATTACTACTTTGCACTATTAATACTTACTGGGAGAAGAGGGGTGCATCCAAGAACGTATCCCACCCGCAAGACATTATCCTGTAATTTTATGGCGGCGGGGCATAGGCTGTCGATTATAAACCGATGTACTGCCCCCGGCCAATTGTACCGTGGCAGCGCGGGGAGTTCATCGACAAGAGCGATTAGACCCTTGGGGCAGAGATTATTGGTATTTGTAAAAAGAATGCAAGAAAAAAAGTAGAGAATAAGTAATTTAACGAAGTCGCGGATGTCCTCTTCGTCCTCCTTGGGGGACATCTCCTTCAAAACGACCTCGAGGTTCTTGCGGTCGACTTTCTTCCCCTCAAGGTACCGCTTCTGAATCTCCGAATCCACTTTGAGATTCAAGTCCAAAAGTTGGCCCTCCAGGGGTAAACCGAGCAGCACTGCAACCTCCTGGGTGGTGAAGCTTATGGTCTGCGGGCCTATTTCGAAATCTACCCCATCCTTCCAATGCCGCATGATGAACTCCAGCATGGGCCGGTCTGAGGTGATATCGGGGAAATGTAAGATGTTGGCGAAAATGGTACTCTCGATGACGGGAAGATGATGTGGCTTCACGACAGAGGCGTAGGTCTTCCTATACGCTCCTACGAAGCATCTCGAATTAACTAACAACCTGCCGCTCCGACCGCCCCTGTTCGGTCTCGACTCCGAAGAGTTAGACGCCATTGCAGGGAACGAGAGTGTGGCAGCTTCTGGGTACCAAACCAGACAAGGTTGGTTGCAAACAGTGCATAAATAAAGTGAATGAGGGGAAGACAGCACTGTAAGGCGGTTGAGAGAAAAGGAAGCGGAAAGCGGCGGCTACAGAACCCTATGTATACAAGCGCCTTTTCGGGCCTTTTCGGGCCTTTTCAGATGCATTGTAGCTTACAGGAATGTACTAAATGATTGCACTATTTTTACAGCCGTTGCTTTGTTTCAATACAAATATTGCACTATTGTAAGTTTTGTTGGACGTTTAATGCGAGCAAATAACATTTGTAAAGGTATGTTGCACCATTTATACCCGTAAAACATCGTTGCACCATTTATACCCTCTGTTTTGCACTATTATCGCGTATTTCGTTGCACTATTATTGCAAAGGTATACTTTAATCTTTTAAGTGTTATGTTGGACTTCCTGGTGGCCTATTACACTCTTACGGTCTACGTTGCACTATTATTTCAAAGGTAAACTTTAATCGTTTAAGTGTTATGTTGCACGGGTATAATTTAATCGTTTATGTTATGTTGCACTATTATTCCCTTTGACGGGCTGGCGCTTAGTCCAAAACACAATCAGCAAACAGCAAACACCGCAGGCGCATTTACTACCCATAGTACGGCGAATATCGTGGACGATTTGGTTCTTGTCCCGATGACCACCCGATGACGACGGGGTTGCGTAAACCGGCGTCGGCGCATTTAATGTATAGTAATAACAGTTCCACCATCTGTGTCTTTACGCCTATTAACCAACAGTTCTTCAAAACAGTCTACGTTACATTAGTGTATCAACGATTACACTGTTCTTAACAACCATTGCACTATTTTCGTTAATACCCAGACACTGATTGCACTATTGTGCGGACAGTTGTACGTTTAAAATGGGCAGGTATCGTTTCTTAAGGGATGACGACGACCCACCTCCACGGCCAACTCCCTTCGTCGCCTACGCCTACTTGACAAACACTAGTCGCCCTGGGCTAGAAATTGTAAATACCATCTCTCTATAATTAGTGTAATTTTCATCAAAGCAAATGTAATCCTTGGGTCTAGATTAATAGAGAGTGCATTTTCGTTTTGGATAAAAACTAGTGGAGAACATACGACCAACTAAAAACAATAAAAAAGAACTGGTCTAGTTATAACCTTGTTTGCGCTTTTACTTACATGTTAGAACACGAATAACTGTTATTTCTCCTTATAGTTACAATGTAATATAGAATGTTGCACTGTAAGTTCTCACGAATTGTACTTTTCGTAGCTTTGTTGCACTATTTTGTCCGCGTTGCACTATTATTCCCTTTGTCACTTTTTTGTTGGCGTTGCACTATTAGTCACAGGCGAACAGCATTCACTTTTACGCATTTAATGTCCCGACGCAGGCGCATTTAATGCCCTGACAGCCGCGGGAAATTATACGTATACGAGCTAGAAAGCGCATACGCTTGAGGCGGAGGGATACAAAGGGCATTTTTGTCAGAAAACTGAAAATCCGGACCGAATCTGTAAAAACGAAAAATGCGGCCCGATTTTGCAAAAGCCCAAAATTAGTGGATTTTCGTAGTCAAATAAATAAAAAAATAAGATAATTACAGATTTAATAGCATTGATTTTTTATCAAACAAATTGAAAGAAAAAATAAAGTTTTACATATATTTTATTTTAATCAAAATTTATTTTTAATTTGAAAAAAATTCGCGGACAAATGAACAGTCCTATACGTCCCTGATAACGTCTGCATCAGTACATCACCGGTCACTGTCCTCTTTGCTGGTGCTTAGATGGAGAGCATTTACGGGTGAAATTGCACTTTGGTTACGTGGGATGCCTCGTCAAGCTTCTCCATTTGACTAGTAATAGAACGGAAGGGTCTTTTTCCTTTTTCTTTTTTGGGATTTTTTTTTTTTTTTTTGTATTTGTCGAACAACTACACAAATTTCCAAAATGTTCTATATTTTGACCGCTTGATCAGGTACTTAATTGTAGGAATTATCAAACTTTAATTTTAAATTTAGTTTAATACATTCTACTCTGAAGCGAGTCCGGGGTCCAATCACAATTTGTTGCGTGAAATTTGAATGCGGATCGGATCGAGACCCATTAAATAGTTTATTAATCTTAATGGTTATTGGATCCGTATATGATCCGGGTCCGAATTTCTGCCGCCCCTAGTTTTACCCGGAAATCCACGCTGCGTAGCCGTCGGTCCACTGACCACTTCCGCCATCCTTGGTATGCAAGCAAGCGAGTGCACTTTCCGGGCCCACTTCCTCCTCTCCGGCCCCACCCCTCCCTTTATCAACACCCCCACCCCGCCCCCCCCCCCTTTCTCTCTCCTCCTACACCACCTCTCTCTCTCTCTCTCTCTCTCTCTCCCTCTCGCTGAGCTCCATTAATGGCGGCTCCCGCAGCTCCCTCCTACCCCGGGAACAAGCCCTCGGGGAATCCCCACCCTCGGAGGGGCCAGATCAAGGCCAAGATCGTCCGCGACCTCATCTCCGCCGTCGCCTCCATCGCCGGCCGAAGGATGCCCGCTGCTGCGGCGGAGCACGCCGGACTCAGCGGCGGCGCCGCCGCCGCCCCTCCGCCGGAGCAACTCCCGATCGCCGTCGTCTGACTCGCAGAAACGGAACCCTAATTCGACCCCCCTTCTCTCTCTCTCTTCTCTCTCTCTCACGTATCTCGTTGCTGATCATTTTATCCAATGCAACAGAAGAAGAAGAAGAAGGAGGAGAGAGAGCGATTTGATGAATCGAATTTCTGTGGCTTGTGTTATTATTCTCCATAATCCACAGAATTATTCTAATTTTTGTTGTTTTTTCTCTTTTTTGGGTAGGGATAATTCTCTGTTGCTGATGTTTTTGTAAGTATCAGAGGGTCTTTTTCTTTTTTTCTTCTTTTTTTTTTGAAATTTTCAGTTCATAGTTTTTTAAAGTAGTTTTAGGTAAGTGGGGGTCGATCTCTGTTGCTGTTGTTGTTTTGGATTCAGAGGTTTGAGGTTTTAGTCATTACCTCTGTTGTGTAACATATGTTTAGTGTGGTTGTATAATATCTTCTTCTTCTTTTTTGGCATCATCTTTTGTTGAGTTTTTTTTGTTTTAATATTTGAATTTATTAAACTTTTCATGCGCACAAGGAAATTTGTTGTCGAATGTTATGAAATTTAAGCGTGTTTTTTCCATATTAAAAGATCACCAAGCATGTTTAATTAGTGAGCGAAATCACAATTAAATTAGAGCTGAAATATCATAATAAAAAGATGTAGAGCATAGTTCTTTTATTTTTCATTTAAATTTTTTTTACCTTTATATTAATGTAGTCACGTGAATTATATAAAATATATCGATTGAGTTCGTAAAAGTAAACAGAGCAATTAACTTTTGAAGTATAAGAATCACCAAATGACACAGATCAGATAAACTAAAAGATTATATAGCAAAATTTTACATTTTTAATATTAGATAGTTGAATCAAAATGCTCTATAATTAAGACAAATTTTTATTTGAAATAGTAAGATTCAATATCACTTTTCTTTTTAGGGGCAAATTCTAAATAAAATTAGATCTCTCTTTTTCCATTGATTGGTTCAATAGCAACGAATATTCTGGGAAAAATATTCAGGCAATCAAATGAAAGGATTAGTAATTCTGAGTCCTCTAACCACTGATGAACTGATTATTAGCTAATCAAATTTCTCAGCCAATTAAAAATAATAAAAAATTAGCTACACTTTATTCACCAATAATGCATTATTGACTGAGGTTGTCTCTAATCTAATAATTTAATAATCATCATAACAATTTCTAATAATTGTTGACACTTTGGCTCCGCGTTACTTTTCATCCTAATTATTAATATATTAAATTAAATAAAATAATTATTATTCTTTAAAAAAATTAAACTAGCAGAAAACGGTGTTTGTTTTCCGTTTGAAAAGATGTAAACTTAATTAAATAATACTAGCAGTCGGGTGAAATTTGAGCTCAGCACCTCATGCTTTAATATCATGTTAAATAATATAAAACAACTGTTGTTTTCGAAAAATAATATTTTTTGTATTTTTATATTTAACAATATATACCAATGGTTATAAGATCTACACGTGCTAATATTAAAAAAAAAAAAAAATTTGAATTGAGTAAAATAACTGTACTCAGTCAATGACCATGCATTAATAATCGCGTTGAACACTATATGCAAGCCAAATGAAGAAATTTCTCATCAGCTGTATTTATATCAAATATATAATATGTGTTACAGCTTGAGTTTTACACCTCTTTTTTTTTGTAAAATGAAAAATAAAACTCTATCTCGAATACCAACTATAAAATCCTTAGCGAAGTACGCTAGATACGGATACTAATCTTTGAATTTTGTTATAATATTTCTTAGCTTTCGAGCTAAATCCCTCGATCAAATTAATACAAATAACAGCATAAACATCTCCTAACTATTGCGTGAGAAACTTTTAGTAGTCTCATATGGTGATTACATTAGAATTTCAGTCAAATTTAACCAGGAATTTGGCAAAAAGAATAAAAATTGCAAAAGAGAAAAATGCAACTAATTGTAATAATTGAAAGAGTATTGGAGACCACATTTTGGAGGAGATAATGGGACTTGAGCTTAAATTTTTGGAGGTTGAAACTATGCCCAGGTCCAATGAATCTTATATGGGCCAACTAATTAATAGGCCCAGGTGTTTTTCATGCTCTTCTAGGGTTTTGAAACATGGACAAACAATATATCATGTTAGGTTCTTTCCATACACACATTAGATGAATGTAACATTCCAATAGTTTCACATTTAATGAAAAAAAAATTATGTATGAATATATAAAAAATTAGGGTCTCTAATAATAATAATTAGGCTTAATTATTTTGGACTAGGGCTAGGCCATTACATGATCAGTAATAATTCATGGCTTGTTATTATCATTGTGCACGCATCGGTGCCTAAGTATCTTTATATATATTTTATTCGGTTTATCTTTTAATTTACTCAAAAGACAGACTTCAAGTTAATTTTTTTCAGAATTAAATAAATTATTTTGTAATATAAGTATTAAAAAAACTTCTAACTACACAATTTTATTCTGATATTCAATTAGCACCTTAACCTTTGTCATTGATCTCAAGTTACAAACTGACAAACGTGAGGTGAGATTTCACATGCAATATTAGTGGAGTGCTCCTCATCGACGCCTCATTCATGAGGAGCTCCTGATCCATTGTCATTTGTTAGTTTGTTTTCATTCGATGGTTAATTTGTTGGATATTTTTTAATATCAAAAAAAAAAAAAAAAAAATCTTAGAGGGAAGAGTTATAATTCTTAGATATAAACAAAAGTGGCACAGACGACGAATTATGGGTTCTTAATGAGTTGCCGTGGGAGAACTCACCACTGAAGTTTTTTTTTTTTTTTGGGGTCAATTTTGGCTATTGCCTCATCATCTCATGCACCCAAGATTCTATATATGTACAACTTTAGGATGATCACTAAAATGTCCTATTACTTACTACTAGACCTGCTGGCTCAGAATGAGCGCACACCTGCAATCCTATGCTATGTCTAAAAGAATCATCATAGCTTTATCTGCTACAAACGTTCTACTATTACTTCATGGAGAGGTTTATTGTAGAGTCCTCTCATACCTAACTCTTGCTTCTTCTTCTTTTCTTTTCTTTTTGGGTGTAATTAAATGAAGGGAAAAGTTTTATTTATTTATTTATTTATTTATTTATTTTCTTTCGAAATTGGAGAGCTGAATAGGCTCGATCTCCGACTACAAAAACACCCTTTGATTAATTTATTTCGGAGCGAACAACACGACTCTATATATATGCACACAACAGCAAGAGGGATGATCAGCCTTTCGAAACAGCTTCTTTACTCTAAAAAGCACTACCAGATCGCCGACGATTAACAAGTCTGGAGCTAGCTTCTTAGAAAAGCCGAAAAGTTTATGCTCCTAGCTAGTTAAACGAGCATTTGTTGCACTAAGAAGTTATTGTTCGGCAATACTGCTACTTTTAGTTGCAGCTATATGCTATATGTCTTCGGCAGGCGTTTGGCAAAATAAAATTATTGGCGTTTTAATTAGCTGGGTTCGGAAGCTGAAAACAAAGTCCCGAGCCCTAAATGTCTCGGTTGATAGAGTGCTATCAAATATACTATAATATACTCTCGATATATATATATATATATATATATATATATATATATATATATATATATATATATATATATATATATATATATATATATATATATATATATATATATATATATATAGAGTCCGGCTGAGATACTATCGATAGCACCAAGAGCTTGGTGTTATCGAGTTTTTCACCGTTAGATTTAACTTTTTGATTATTTTTACCCGTTAGATTATACTATTCAACCAACCACCCACTCAACCCTAGAGGACCCACATCATCCTAACCGCACATTTCTTAATCTAAGGGCTAAAAAACTAATAGCACCAATAGCTTGGTGCTATTGATAGTATTCCAGCCTAATTATATATATATATATATATATATATATATATATAGAGAGAGAGAGAGAGAGAGAGAGAGAGTTGTGCTAGAATACTATCGATAGCAAACGGACATTTTTGCCACCAATTTGTTTTCAATGATGGAGCTTCCAAATTGACGATCGGCACCGTTGAATATGATCTAGAGCATTTAAAGTATTTAGAAACCAAATTTCATATTTTTTCGACATCATTGGCTTAATGATCAAAGGGCTTTAAATTTTGTAATTTTAATGGTCGATATGAGACGTTTTCTTATTTAACGGTGTAAAGATATTCAAATCAATTGAATTTTTGTTATAAATTTTTTTAAACTATTTGAAACAAGATCTATACTCTTGATCTTGATTATAAAACTCCTATCATCACTTTTTAAAGAATATTTATTTTCAACCATTCATTTTTGTGTCCACTTGATGGACAAGAAAATAATATCGAAAAAATATGAAATTTGGTTTCTAGATACTTTAAATGCTCTAGATCATGTTCAACGGTACCGATCGTCGATTTGGAAGCTCCATCATCGAAAACAAATGGATGGCAAAAGTGCCCGTTTGCTATCGATAGTATTCTAGCTCAACTCTATATATATATATATACATACATACATATATACATACATACATACATACATACATACATACATAAAGATCCGAGTTATTGATCTTTATCTACATAGTAAATAGAATTTTCTATAAAAAATTCAACAGATTCCGATTCTTTTACACCGTTAAACGAGCAAGTATCCCATATCGGCCGTTAAAAATTGTCTACTTTGAGATCTTTTGATCATAGGGCAAATGATGTCAAAAAATTATAAAATTTAATTTCTAGAAATTTTAAATGCTCTAGATAATATTTAACGGTATGAATCGTCGATTCGAAAGCTCCATCATCGAAAAAAACTTATGAGTACGATGCGATCATAGTCATAAGAGTATAGTAGCCGGACCCTATCCTTCCGCGCTTGCCCTCCTCATCTTTTCACAAGTATCTATTACTTCCCGTCTCAACTCGCTGTTTTTTTTACCTGTGCCCATATATATATATATATATATATATATATATATAGAGTCCGGCTATGGTGCTTGTGAAAGTACCAAGCACTTGGTGCTTGTAAGTTTTCTGCCGTTAGATTCACCCCTTTGATCAATTCCACCCGTTAGATTATACTATTCAACCAACCACCCACTCAACCCTAGGGGGCCCACATCATCTTAACCGTCCATATTTTAATCCAATGGCTAAAAACTTACAAGCACCAATTGCTTGGTGCTTTTAAAAGCATAGGAGCTCAATTCTATATATATATGCATTAGAATTAGAAACATCAAATTGAATTTCTGCTTCTGAGAGGCAGGAAAAGCCAAAGAGGTTTACAAGTGCTTTTCGGAAAAGCTCTTTTAATCATTACTTCCAAGCAAAATAATCCCTTAAATGTGTTTGCAGTGGAAGAGGGCCATGAATAGTCGATATCCCTGTAACCCTAAAAAGCCATGAGCCTCCATGTACAGTGACCTCAACCAAAAAACAAAAAACCCCTCATAAATGCTCGAGAGCTTTGAGCTTAACACCGAATCATCGGTTGAAACATCACATTCCATCTCTCCATCTATCCAACAGGGACTTAAATAGCGGCCCATCAAATAAAATAAACAAATAATAAATATATATTATATATAGTATAGAGTTACTGTACTTTCAAAAATGTAAAGGAGTTGGACGCTTCCGGCTTTTTAGTTCTTGGATCAAGAATTATACGGTTGAAATGATAGTGGTCCTCCTAGAAAAATAATATTAATCTAATAATTAGAAATGATCCAAATGGTTGATTATTGGGTTAAAAATTTAGAAACACCAACTCATTTATGCTTCCGAAAATACTATAGTCGGACTCACATATATATATATATATATATATATATATATATATATCAGGAATACTGTGCTATTAAGAGCACAGCAGCCCTTGTGCTCCTAACTTCCTAACCATCCATCAATTTTGATCGGTGGTTAGGGTGAGAGAGAGAATAGAAATTGGAAAGATATTTAAAGAGAAGAGAAATTGAGAAAAAATTGAGATGCCTAATTTTTTCTCAATTTCTCTTCTCTCTTCCTAACCGCTCATCAAAATTAATAGATGGTTAGGAAGTCAGGAGCACAATGACTGCTGTGCTCCTAATAGCACAGTAGCTCTACTATATATATATATATATTAAAATATAAGATATATTCTAAATTAATTCTGACGTGTTCAATAGTACCTTGACGTGGGGTATCGGAGTTTAGAAGCATACGGCCACAGATCGGAAAAAAAAACAAAAAAAATCACTTTCAGTGTTTCATGTAAGATGATGGAAGGAATTTCATATTAAAATTATATTTTTAATTTTTTTATTCTTACTTACAATATAATTATTTTAAATAGAATTATTATTATTATACAAAATAACTGTAATAATATCATTAAAAGAGAGTCACTAGTTTCCACTAACCCTATTAAATATTAATTGGGCCCAGGAGATATTATTATGCTATATATAGGAGGAAAGGAGTAGGGTCACTTTTAGCTTACCACAAATTAAAGTCCATATAAACCTACCAAAAATGGGAACACACTTTAGTTTGATAATACAAGAGTATGGGAGACCACCTCAACTATGAGATGTTTTGAGAACACACCCTTCAACTTTCCTCTTTTTAATTAATTGGCATTCTCTCACCTTCTAATTATAAAAAGAATTTATATTAAATTTGATTAAACTTGAAATCAATATTGAGTGTAACAAATTCCTTCCTTTATGTGGTTGATGAAAATCATTCAACTAAACAAATTTAAAGTTGAGGAGGTTTTATATATGTTTCTACCAAATTAATTTGAGTGAAGTCGGTCCAGTTAGTAATTTCTGGGTTTCGCGGACTCGAAAATATTGACTTCTATATAATTGTGAGTAAGAGTTTGGATGATTTTACGATTTTGGTGTCGAAACATTTGCGAATGCCTACAACTTTCTCAAAGTCGCGAGTTCAACATTCAAGATCCAACAAAAAATAGAGGTAAAAGCGTACAGAACTTACATAGATTATGGACGGTTTTAAATCGACTAGCCAAGCTTTAGTGTTTTGATTTTACTGCCAACCTTTTGATTTGAGTCAGCCAATAATATTTTGATTTTAAAATTTAAGCTAATTACTTACTTTAATTAGTTTATAGTTGCGAGAATTACATCTATAAAGTATATTAACTAAATCTGTAAAGATAAACGAAGCATTTAAATTTTAAAGTTAAAATATCGTTGACTGACTCAAATTAAACAAATTGAAAGATGAATAGTAAAATAAAAATTCTGAAAGGTTGGATAGCGAATTCAAAATAGGAATGAACGGGATGGATTCGGGGACGGGAGGGATTCCCCACCTCCCACACTATTTCTTGTCAGGCCGGGGCAAATTCGGTGTAGGTTAATTTTTATCTTTTTTTGGCCTACTTACTGTTCTGTTCAAAGCAGATAGGGGTAAAAGAGCGGATTATTAGCAGATCGGGTCGGATCGAAAGGAAAAAAGAGTCTCCAGCCTCCCGCTCTACTTTTTTCCGTAAATCGGGACGGATTCGGAACATATTAGGAGCGGGTCACATTTTTCTATACTTTTGTTCTTATTTACCGCCCTACTCGGAGCGCAATCTGAGCGAGAGCTCCACCAACCCGGATCCATTTGCATCTCTCATTCAAAACGGCCAGTCCAGTCTATAGTTCAGATAAGTTCGGTACATTTTTACCAAAAACAAACAAACAAACAAACCCCGAGCATTCATGCATTTTGGGGAGTTTTTGGGTAGCTTTTCGTGTACGCAAGATGAGGTGCGAGTTCCACCGAATGAGTGGACTGATGCCAAAGGAGTGGACTACACGGGAGTTAAACACTTGTGTGTGGGCCCCACCCAAATGACCGGCCCAGCCGGTAAACTTCGGTCAAGATTAGCAGACAACTGAAATGACGAGCTCGACAGTTGGTGTGGCCAAACTTAAAATTATTATTATTACGTTACCAATTTTTTAAATTTTAAAAAATTAAAAATATTTTTATTTTTTTTTCCTAATATACTAAAATTATGGTGAGACCTCTGGCTATGAAAAAATATAGATAGAAAGGTATAGAACTAATTTAAAGTCCAGACTATTTTGAGTTGGCTATTTAATATTTTTAATTTTTAATTTTAGTATCC
The DNA here is from genome assembly GCA_016920855.1 of Puya raimondii. Taxonomy (NCBI): domain Eukaryota; kingdom Viridiplantae; phylum Streptophyta; class Magnoliopsida; order Poales; family Bromeliaceae; genus Puya; species Puya raimondii. The sequence goes on from JABWPP010000049.1 coordinate 68,608,531, forward strand.
AATTTTTTAATTTAATTGATTTGGACTTCAGAATTTGATTTTAATATATTTCATATAATTCTCACAATTACAAATTTACTAAAATAAATAATTATTTAAAATTTGAAGTTAAAGTACTGATTCAAATCAAACAGATTCAAAAATTGGATAATAAAATTAAATTTTTGAAAAGTTGGATTATCGATTCAAAATGGTGCATAGTTCAGATAAGTTTGTATGTTTTTACTAAAAGATATACAACTATTTATTTATGGTGCCGATTTTATAATATTAAAGAAAAAAAACTAAAAGTCCTTGTGAATTTTATCATAGTGCAGTTGGTAGGTACTATATTATTTTGAGCACTGCTTTGGACAAAAAATATTACTCAGATTCATCAATCATTGGGCTTTTTTTGTATTTAACCCCTTAACAAATTTTTTTTTGCAAATAGTCCTATAAAATTTTAATTTGCAAAATTGGCCCTATCTCTGCCACGTGAGCGCCACGTAAGCGCCAAGAGAAGTTTAAGTTGAACACGGTGAATGATTCACCGTGTTCAAACACGGTGAACGATTCACCGTGTTCCCCTTCTATCCCTAGGTTGCCGTGAATGTGTGGTGATGATGATGATGATGAGGGAGGAGGAGGGAGGAGAGGGATGCGGCGGAGGAGGGAGGGAAGGAGGAGGGAGGAGGAGAGGGGATGCGGTGGCGGCGGGCGACGGCGGAGAGCTCGAGGAGGGAACCGAGAGAGAAATAGGAAAAGCTCGGGAGAGAGAGAGGAAGAGAGATCGTGCGGGGCATTGAACACGGGGAATCATTCACCGTGTTCAACCTAAACATTCATTCCAACATGGCGCTTATGTGGCGCTTGCGTGGCGGGTATAGGGCCAATTTTACAATTATAAATTTGGTGGGGCTATTTGTAAATTTTTTTTTTGAAGGGGCCAAATGCAAAAAAAGCCGTCAATCATTCTAAACTAACATAACAAAGATGACTTAGGATACATTTTTGAAAACCCCACATATATAATTACCGTACCTTTTCGTAAATAGCCCTTATTTACTGCTGCATGTTTAGAGTGCATTAATTCTCGTTAATTACTCCTTTTTTTTTTCTTTTCTTTTTTCTTTTTTTTTTCGGCTTCTCCGAGAAGCGATGGGCGGAATCACGTGCGCTTTAAGCAATTCACGAGACTTCCCATAAACATAAGAGAAAGCAAAAGCAGCAGCAAAAACAATAGGAGAGGTACATTGGCTCACCTAGGAAGGAAAGGGAACCCCAATACAAGGTACACTTAAATATAACCCCTTTATTTTTGGCTAAAATACATGGGATAGTCCCTGTCGTATTCTACCATGAAATGATCTTCCTTTAATACTGTTGAAAAATAAGTTAAACTAATCTCATGTAATTAAAGAGACGAATTTAATAGAAAATTTACAAGTTAAACAATTATATAAAAAAGCGTAGGAGTTAAGAGTAAGATGCTTAAGTAATGGATACTTTACGGCGCTATGGTTGGCATTTAGGATTTGTTTGTTTCACCAAAAGTAAAATTCAAATAAGCTTGAATTCATATGAAAATTATTTTTGTAAAAAACTAAAGTCTCCTATCGTAAATATTATGTGAGTTTTTTATGATATTTTAAAGAGTTTGAGTTTCGATCGAAAATAAAATTACGATGACTCAAACAAAGTAATACAAACCAAAAATAACCGTTACTTAGAATCTCCCATGAGGTTTAGGGGTCATGAATACGAAGTTCCAATATCTTGGACAGTGAAAAAATATATACTACTACTACTAGGCACAAGGATTAGTCATAATTTATATATATAGAGAGCTAGGCTGCTATACTATCGGTAGCACGGAGGCCTCCGTGCTACCAAGTTGTTTTCGATGATGCGGCTTCCAAATCGACGATCGGTTCCGTTGGACTTGATCTACACTATTGAAAGTACTTGAAAACTAAATTTCAAATTTTTTCAACATTATTTGACTAGTGATCAAAAGATCTCAAAATTGACAATTTTAATGGCCGATGTGATGTGTTTGTGAGTTTAACGGTGTAAAACAATCCAAATCTGATGAAATTTTTATAAAAAATTTATTTCACTATTTATACTAAGATCAGTACTTCTGATCTTAAATTTAAGACTTTTATCATTATTTTTTATGAAATTTTTATTTTCAGCCGTTCAATTTTAGACTACTTGTTTGATAGGTAAATAATATCGAAAAATTATGAAATTTAGTTTGTAAATACTTTTAATAATGTAGATCAAGTCTAACGGAGCCGATCGTCGATTTGGAAGCCGTATCATCGAAAATAACTTAGTAGCACGGAGACCGATAGCATAGCAGCCGGACTCTCTCTCTCTCTCTCTCTCTATATATATATATATATATATTATTTTTGGTAGGCTAAGGACACATCCTGGTTGGAAGCCAACGAGAGATTGGAGGAAGGCGGAAGCAGAAAAAAACAGCTTAAACAGGAAGCTGAAAGCGACGAGGCAGAGAGAAAGATAAGCAGAGTAGTACGCACTACGCACCCATCTTTAAATCTTAGGACCAGGGACAATGGAGGTAGCACATAGGAAAGGGGGAGAATAGGCTTTTTCTACTGGATAGAGAAGCAGTGGCTCGTATATTTTACTGGTATAAATAAATAATATAATATATAATAATAACCAATAATGCATCATAGTACTCCACCAGAAGCAGTAAAGTTAGAGAGAGAGAGAGAGAGAGAGAGAGAAATGAATAGGAGTCTACGCTCGAAAGCGCTTTTCCAGCATTCACTTCACTGCTCGGATGCTCTCGTACTACTAAAAGCCGGGTAGCTTTGATTTTGAATCTATAGGCTAAACAAAACCACCACCTGGGACTTGCACTTTTAATGCATAGACCAGGTCCACCGCAACAGCTGTGAACCGCGAATGAAAACAACATTCACTCCGCACCCACTGTTCTTCCCCCCTTGAATTCAAACCGACACGTCATCATCAGAATTTTTCACTGTAAAAAATTATCTTGTTTATTATAAATATTAGTTTTTTAAAGAATAAATTATCACAACCATTATTTAGAACAATTGATAAACCATCCTATAAAATAGCCTACGCTTCTTCTTAAATAAAAATTAAAAAACAAAAACAAAAAACAAAAACAAAACAGATGTGCTCACTGCGGTGATCATTAAAAAGAAACTGTAAACATTCAATAGTTTTTTAAAAGTGGTTGGCACGCGAAAAGGGAATAGGTGTCTTTCGGTCCACAGCAGTTGTGGTGGACCAGGCCCATGCAATGAGCCTGATACTATTAAGCAGCAGTTGATACTATTAAACTGGTTTGATACAGTGCTAAAACAATATAGGGTACTACTATGTATATCTCGTACATAGAAGGGAAGCTACAACTGCACTATATATGCCTCCCTGTTTGATAGAGAGACAATACATTAAATACCATGTGCTAAAACAACAACATATATGCTTTGCCCCATAAATAAAGAGTAGGTAATAGAAGGCAAAGAGTGTGCTACAACAACCACTTAGTATGTAATATGTAATACATATTATTATGGGTTAAAGATGTGGAAAGACCCGTACTATCCCCATATTGCCACTTTGTTTCTGAACTTTTTACTCAACAATTTTTACACAAGTTCTCGAACTTTTGACTTGACAGAGTTCTTCTTAAACTTCTTCATATATTACAACGTCATCCACGAGCAGTTCATCCCTTTTGCAAAATGACATTCCTATTCTAGTGTGATAAATAAATAGGATTGAAAAGGCCGTTTATAGGGATCAAATTGCTAAATATGATGATGTTTAAGGAGTCAAGTGTTCAAGTAAAAAGTTCAGAAAACGAGCTGCAATATCGGATAGTGCACAGACTATTCAAAACTTCTACCCATGTATTATAAACTATCAATTACTTAGCTCCTGTAGTAGTAGCAGTAGTAATTGGAGGTAGGCGGAGGAAGGTGGCGAGGAAGAGGGTTTGAGGGTGGCGGTGGAAGTGGGTGCTGGGGAAATGCAGTGGTGACGGCGGTGGTGGAAGTGGTGGAGAATCCTGATGATGCTGCAGAGTAGAGTAACGGCAATGGAGCAGAACCTTGCATTTGCCATGTCCCATTGGCTCCGAACTCGGGCCCCTTCTCTGTCGCTCTTTCCTGTATTCATTTGGAACCCAAGAATCAGAACATGACACGCATGTAATATTTGATTTTATAATAATGTTAAACTTTACATAAACATCATTAAGTTAGCATGCTTTACAACCATGGTTATCGTATAATATTACATTTATAATATTGTACACAAATCTCTCTTCTAAACTAAAGTGCGTTCTCTTGCCGATCTCTCTCATTCATTTCTGCTAGTTCCTACCATTTATTAATTATATATAATTACTTATACTACCATCCTCTTAATTTTATGTGAAGCACATTATGACAAACAGAAGAACTTTTCGAGGCCTAAGCAAATTGATAGAAGGATTATCATCTGTTTGTCAATCTGCGTGAAACAGGCGGGTGCAAGGTCACACAATGAAGATATAACACCATCTCGAGAAAGGTGAAGGACCAGAATAATAAGTTCATGAGAAGCAATAAATAATATTCCTAACTGAAAAGAAAAATGCAAATCAAAGAAGAAAATGGCGCAGGGCTCATTAAATTAGGTGCGGCACTCTCATGTAAAACAGTCAGCGGCACAGCGATACAATATGTGAAACATAGTACATCCTCAACAATGCAGCTTTGGAACATAGTGAGCAATTTATGTGATGAAACTTCTCTACAGTTAGTTACACCAGACCAAATAAACTTTCACAACAAATAATTAACAGGAAAAGAAAAAAAAAATAGACCTGAATATTTACTGATTCAAGAAATAGCAATAGCATTGCAAAAGAAACAAGCCCGCTGAGAATATGTGAAAAGAGGAGGTTATACGCATAGGTAGAGAACGTGGAAAGACAGCAACTATTTATTTAGAGGTGACTAGTCAGGTTTAAAGATTGGTATAGCAGAAATTCCAACAATATGGCATTAATATGCAACAAATTTGACCAATTCAATAACAAGAATTACTGCAAAGGCACAAAGTATTAGATATGTTACCTTGAGATTTGGAAAGAAACCATGATATGGACCAGTCCATGGATGAGGATGCTGGGATACTGTTGCCCCAAAAGGTGGATAAAGAGCCGGAGGAGAATAAGGGCTCTCATTCTGTGGCAGTAAAGAAAGCATGTGCTATTAGAATTACTGTTTCACATTTTTCAATTTTAAATAAATAATCATACTGAATTTTCTTATAATGGCATATATGCTAAATCTAGCAGGCATCATCGGATACGGAAGAGGATATCCTATTGTGCGCTAGAGCACAGGGAAATCATGGCAGTTTTCAGTAGCACTTGTTGTTTTCAAAAAAAAAATTACAACTTTATAGTTGAATATACCAAATTGCTTGAAAAATCGTTAGCAGATAATGGATGCTAATGTTGGATAAAATTTTAATTTTAAAGACTAACGAGTTCCACTACAAAAGGAGAAAAACATAGTCAATCTCTATTTAGCTGGACTTTTCATATAGATGTTTTCTATGTTCACCTCAGCAGATCAATACGGTCTGGTCCTTCGGGTAAATTCTAGATCTGTAACCCAAATGATTTAGCTCAGAGAAAAAAGAATGAAATTTAAAAGTTGATCCTAATAGAAAAACCAGTGCAGGTAATTGCAGTCGCGATGAAAACAAACACATTAATAAAACAGGGGTAAGCAAAGTGGGTGCAACAAAAATAAAGGAAACAAAGAATACAACAAAACACTCCTCCATAAGAACATCAAAGCGTTGTTACAAGATTCTGCAATTACAAGTTATCATGGATAGAGTTCTGACAAGGGAAATTCATTTACCTGAGCAATTCTGTCATCTCTTTTTGGACTAGACACGTTAGGCTGTGAAATCCTCAAATTCAAATCAAGGAGGCCACCAGAAACTATATCAAACAAAAAGGAATCTTCATGAACACTTCCTCAAAACAATTAACCTTTTAGAAATCATGATGGAACATAACATATTGATGAACAACACCTTCATTTTCAGGTTCAGGAAGAATCTCTCCTTCATAAAAGCTTGGCTCAAAGTTGGTAACCGCCTCCCTCCCATTACACCTAATGGCGGCCTTGTCATATGCCCTGTTCAAACAAAAGGAACAAAAGGGAGACGGGTTTCAGTCAGTTGAGATAATATCGGGTCTTTAATCTTTAATGTCAAATTGACAAACAACACTATCAGTGGCAAAATATTCATTTCATAGAACGACCTTGCAGCTTCTATTTCATTGTCGAACAACCCAAGATAAATGTACCTGCATACAAACACACATTTCTAAGTTCCAAGTTTGCTTTTTCTGAAAAATACAAAATTGGCAGAAACAGAGTAACCCATCAAACATGCTTATTGTACATCTAGAATAACTTAATTCCACCTGCCTACAATCTCCATCAATGTTCTTATCATTAATGTACAATAAATAATGGGACAGCTATGAAATTCAATGATGGTAAGGAAAAGTTTGAATTTTTTACAGAAATATATCACGAATGAACAAAACTGAAAATTGTTCTATTCTCAAATATAGGAAAAAATATATATATACTAGTGAAGATTGTTCAATCAGTGATACGAACTTTAGCTATTTTTAACACATATTTCCATCGACTTCCGTAAATGGGTCAAAAGTGACCTACTAAAGTAGATGAACTGGCAGAACTTAACCAAGCTAAAACATACTGGAGCAAAGCTTCCAAGAACTAAGTAAGAAAACTAGAAAACCGCTTACTTTTTGCCAAGGAACTGCCCCATGCGAGCTTCCCAGCGGCCACACTTATGCAATGTCACCCCTCTATACTTGGAGCTCCCCCTTGCGAACCCAGTGCTTTGACGGCGAAGTATGTGTACAAACTCTTCCTTTGTCAGGTTCCTCATCTAAGGCGAAAGACAAATTCATGACAAACTAATGGTAATCCCTAAAAAATACCAAGTATACTACAAACCTTCTAATATTGTAGTATCTACAATCAACATTTACCTGTTTCAAATCATCATCATAATCACTAAGATTGAAATTGATGTCCGCGTCAACCCCTCGGAACTTAATCGCGGCCCGATCATATGCTCTGCAGTCCCAACACACCAACCATACACTCATAATCAATTTATAGATTGATTCATTAAATCATATAGTGGGAAAATATCTGACCTTGCAGCAGCATGAGCAGTGTCAAAACCTCCTAAAATCCAATTACATAGAGTGAGATAACACAAAACCAAAAAGACACATAGAATCGATGCTCTATTTCTTAGGTTTATAGAAGAGGAAAGGGCGAATAAAGCCTTACCCAAATAGACCTGCTTTCCACAATCCCTGTATAACAAAGAAACCATAACCCCATCAAATTAATCAAAATTGGACTAAATAAACAGGAAAAAGGCAAAAGGGTTTTTTGAAGATTTTGCTCACCATATATGAGATTCCCATCTCCCCGTCCTCCTATAGAAGGTGACACCTCGATACTGCGAGCTCCTCGACCTCGGCCCTCGTCGACTCTTCTTCACCTGCTGCTGCGCCTTCACCGTCCTCTGCCCGAAGGCGAGATCTACCCGACGAGAATCGCCGGAGGACGGCGGAGCCACCGCCGCCGGGGACCGTGCCGCGTCCGCCGCCGCCGCCCTCGGCGGCTGCGGCGGCGGCGGAGTCGGAGGGAAGAGCTGCCGTGTGATCACGCCCCGCTCCTTCTCGACCCCATCCTCCTCCTCGAACTCCTCTTCCACTTCCTCCTCCGCCCCATCGGCCCCCGCCTCGGAGCTCCTCAAGATGCCGAACCGGAACCCGGCGCCGGCTCCGCCGCCGGAGTAGTCGTCTTCTCCGGCGTCGGCACTGTGGACGGAGGAGATCGGGGTCTCGGAGCCCTCGGACTCCATCGGAGACGCCACATTGAGATCCAACACCATCTCGACGCCTCGCACACCGCGCACAAATCCCAAATCTCCTCAGTGCTCGATCGCGATCGATCCTCGACAGGGTTTGCGCTCTCGCCCTAGCTATTCGAGGACGACGAGGGATCCACCAATGCGTGTGCGAAATAGCTGCTGCTTATTCTCCCCCCATTCGAACAAAGCAACAACACATCCCACGAAGGAGAGAGAGAGGGAGAGAGAGAGAGAGAGAGAGAGAGGACGTGTGAACTTTGAAGGAGCCCCCAAAGTGTATTATTATCATCATATTAAAGTCGCACTATTTTATTAATTGCGGTTTGAGGAGTGCTCTAGAGAGAGAATGGGAGAAGAGAGAGAGTGTGTGCGCAGGGATGTTTGTGTTGGTAGGAGAGAGGAGAGAGAGAGAGAGAGTATGCGTGTGTGACCGGCTAACGACGGTCAACAGCCGGTTGACCGGTAACTTGCAACGCTTTATTATAATTTTATGGGGTTTGTCCGAACGTGCGAGGCGCCGCAGGAAACGGACCGTGCGGACGGGGGGCGGGGTTCGATCCGAGGTGCGCGTGTGTGTACACGTGCGACATGGAAACGCTTTCCATCTCGATAAATCCTCACCGTCCAATTAGGACGGAGGCGATTGGCTCATGGCCCACAGGTAATGGGCCCTCGCGGGCCCATAGCCCTCCATTTTTGTGAATAGCCTCTTTTGGCCCGTTTGGCCTAGTTAGAGGGGTTTTTTTTTAATTTATTTCCCCTCTTAATACACGTGTTATTTAATTACGGCAATTTAGAGAAGCACTAATAGTTTTATAGAGCAAGTTTGATCCATCTGATGAATGCGAGCCACGTAAGTCGGTCCAAATTATATGTTTGGCCGCTAATAGAGACAACACAATCTTAGTGCTTCTCGTTAAAGGCTGATAAAACATACTAAAATTTGCTTCTCAATGAAACAGTGCTAAATGATTCAGTTTAGGGTTTACTGTTTGGTCGCTATTTAGAGCTCAGCTTCTTGAAGAACAAAGATAGCTTTGAGCCCTAGCTACGAGAAGCTTTGGCTTGAAGATTTGTGCTCGAAGAAGTTTATTATCTTATCTAACAGTTTCGTCGTTTAAATTATCAAAATGTTGCCTCTTGTATACATCATCTTTACTGAATTTGAACACAAGAATTCATAATTTCTGCGCTAGCCAAGTTATGCATGGAGATATATGCGTGAAAACAAATATGGTATTGCTTCATAACAAAGAGAGATTAAAGGATTGAGAAACAGCACAATTTATTCCTTGAAGTTCACTTCTGCTAATGCATGGGTAGTAATATAAACAACTAAAATGAACCATAAATTTATCTTTTTTTATTTATTTTAACTCCTTGGCATTGGTTTCTAGTAGACTATTGTCAACACTTTAAATAAGCAATTTGTTCTTGTTTTTCTCTTATTATTTCTACTTTTTTTACCTCCTCTGAGGAAGTATAAGATCGGAGAGCATGATAATTACATTTATTGACTTTGTTCAAAAGAGCATCTTCATGCACTCTGCATGTATCTCTTCATGCAAATGGAAAAAGAATCAACCCAAGCAACAAGCAAAAATGAATCTTCTATTTGTCTTTTAGTTCTACCGTGCTACATAAAATTATTTACCCCGCTTTCTACATCATTAGTCGCATAATTGTCACCTTTATATGAGTTGCGCGACACATTCGTCTCAAAATTTTAATTCACTGTAGTTTCTGACTCAAACTTTCAGAATTATTTAAATCAAGTTTTATAATTTAATTTAGTTGGCTAACCGTATATGTATCACTAATAAAAAAGTGAGTAGCAGTATTGTGATTGATGATGTGTCAATAATCAATATCAATATGTTACATTATTTTTACAGTAGCAATGCGACACTTAGTAAACTAAATTGAATTATGAGACTTGATTACGATAATTCTAAAAGTTTCAGTCAGAAATTATAGTTAATTAAAATTTGAGGACTGAAATGTTACATGCGTTATAGTTTAAGAACCAAGCGTGCAATTTATCTTATCTTAAATTATAAAAGCAATAAAAATTTATTAATAGAGAAACTAAATGTGAATGGGATATTTTAGCATTAGCCAAATAATCGACATGATAGGATCCATAATTTATCCTACCACCTTCAAATATTGCCCAAAAAAATCAATCCAGCGAAAAACACTATGTTTCTGCTCATATATATGAATATTATGTGTACCATACCATACATACTGATCAAAGTAATAGCGAAAAAAATAACAAAATTACAGCTTAGAATCCGACTTTCATATCATGTAAGATTAGTTTAAGGTCCGATTGGTCCAACGTAAAACTGTGAAAAATAATTTTTCGTAAAAAAAATATTTCGGTGAAAAAAAAAAGGTTTCACATTTTTTAGTATTTGGTTCGTAGGAAAAATAATAATTTTCCATCAATATTTGTTTGGTTGGAAGAAAAAAAATATTTATTTGGTTCGGTGAAAAAGAAAAGAATAAATTTTTTTTTGCGCAGACTGAGAAAACGAAAATTTCATCCCCCCTCCTCCAAATATTTTTCCGTCAAACTAAACAAGCGTTACTTCGTTTTACGCCGAATCAAACCCCTCTAGTAAAAGATCGTATTTTTATTATTTATTTTAAAAAAAATCCTAACTGAGTTACCTACCGCGAACTCATTTATCCACCAGCAAACCCGGCCCAAACCCACACGAGTCCGCACGTGCGCGCCACGTGGGACGGGCGAGCGAAACGCGGCACCGCACCCAGCGACCGATGGCCATTTCGTAATTCGCTCCCAACTCCGGGGGCGGTTTCGCTCGCTCGACACCATTTAATCGACAGCGATGCATAAAAGGGTTAACACGGAGAGAGAGAGAGAGAAAGAGAGGCGAAAAACCATCCAGAAGCGAAAGAGTGGGTTTGGTTCGTTCATTCTCGACCCCTGGTTCTCCTCCTCCCGCTCCGCCCCCCAAACAACGCTTCCCCCCCCTCCTCTTCCTCCTCCTCCTCCTCCTCCTCCTCGATTCCTCGTCGATCTCGGCTCCCCGATCGACCCCCGCCGCAATGTAAGCGCTCTCTCCCCGATCCCTCGATCTACTCACCGTTTCGATCGGTGCTTCCCACCCCCGAAATTGGGGGTTTTTTGATGGATCCGTCGCTAGTAATCGGATGAGCCCGATGATTGGGGGATTAGTTCGGCTGTTTACGTGATTTGTTCTAGGTTTTGTTTGATCTGGAGTTCGGATGGTGGATTTAGGGCTTGGATCTTCGTTTTTCCGTTCTTAATTTTTGAATCCTAAAAGGGAAACTTTTGATTTCCATTTGTTTGCTGATCTGATCGAGCTTTTTCCTGATACTACCGATGCTAATATTTGGTTGCCATAGGTTCTATTTGGAAAGTAAAAAATTGGGGGTTCTAGGGTTTTTAGCTTGTTGTGAATTGTCAATGTTTGCGATTTCAGTATATATGCGTTACTAGTAATGATAATTATGTTTTGCCTTGCGGAATAGATTTGGGAGGTTGGGTACTGCTGATTTTCCGTGCGTTTAATGTGCAATTCTAGTTCTACTAATTGTTGTGGTCTCAAATGCTTTACCTTGTTCTTAGGACGACCATGAGTGATGATGGAGATAGGACTTGCCCTCTGTGCGCTGAGGAGATGGACCTGACTGATCAGCAATTGAAGCCATGCAAATGTGGATACGACGTACGAAATGTTATATTATCTGAGGCTTGGAAGAACTCCATTTGCAACATAAAGAAGTTTTAATTTTTTGTTCCTTTATTGCTCAATTTTTTGGAGGTTGGAAGTCACCATATTGATCGATGTCCTTTTTGCAGATTTGTGTGTGGTGTTGGCATCATATAATGGATATGGCTGAGAAAGAAGACGCAGAAGGACGCTGTCCTGCGTGCCGCACCCCGTACGACAAGGAGAGAATTGTTGCTGCCAACTGCAAAAGGTTGACATCAGTTGATTTTAATCTGTTCAAGCTTTTCTGTTTCTAAAGGAAAATTTTTAGTAGTTATAGTATGTTAATTAAATTTTTTTAGTAGTTATAGTATGTTAATTACATCCATTGTTTCTTGTTGAACAGGGCTGTGGCTGAGATTTCTGCAGAGAAAAAGCATAAATCTCAAAAAGTGAAGCCAAAGGCATCGGTGGAAGCTAGAAAGCATCTCGGTGGTGTCAGAGTGATACAAAGAAATCTTGTGTACATAATTGGGCTACCTTATAATTTATGCGATGAAAGTGTGCGTTTTAATTTACGATGCCTAGAGTTTTTGCTTTCTACGTCTTTAAAATTTAAATTTTATACTCTGGGCAACTCACATGCGGTTTTGCACAGATACTCGAGCGCAGAGAATACTTTGGTCAGTATGGGAAAGTCTTAAAGGTGTCGATTTCTCGTCCAACTGGTGCAGCTGCCCAGCAAGCATCATTAAACAACACATTCAGTGTGTAAGTCCTGCAATATGTCTTTTGAAAAAGAAATATTGTATTTTGACACTTTTTCTTTTCACTCAAAGATCAAAAGATATTATGCATTTATGTTAGTTGATTTATAACCTGATAGGGTGTCGATAATGCATGTACGTATTAACTAGGGTAAAATCAAGAACCTTCGTCCCATGCTTAATGAATTCACGTTCAATGAGTGCGTGATGGATTCTATAGGACATTTACTTTCGTCATTAGTACAATGCATTATATTTTTTGACCATTTTTAAAACACAGCCAGATGGTCGGTTTTGTACTGAAGCTCCACATAATCACATCTCATAGTTTGTTTGATTATTAATACCTCTCATAATTTTAGTTAACTTCCTTCAATCTTGAGAGTCACTTTTGTTTCCACTTTCTGCATTTATACTCTGTCATCATCCATTCGTACTACGCTTTCCTGCATACGTAGCTTGTGTTTGCAATAGCTCATTTTTTGTTTTGCAATTTATCATCCAAGCAATAAGTACGGTTACAGCTTTAACTCCATTCGTCGCTATTTCCTTCCTCATTTATTAGGATTTACGAATGAAATTGCTATTTTCACTTCATAGTTTTTAGTTGTCAACAGACTCCCACTTCTGTGTAGTGTAACCTGGTTCAAGTTAGTTTCAAATGCTTTCTGTTTGACCAGCATTGACTTGGACAGTTTGGGTTCCTGAAGGAGATTTATATTTTACAATAGGATACACAGATTGAGCTCTATATCTTTTCGTTTTCTTTTTCTTGCTTAGCTGTATCAGTGAGCTTTTCCTAGTTATTACTGTGAAGAAAGAGAATCTGACAAGGATCTAGCGTGGAAGATGATTTAGGCTGATGGAGCAATTTGATGCATGGATTCAATTGATGTGACACACTTTGCATATATTGACAAGTGGCAAGACATTGTTGACTCTCAAAATGTGCGGAGGTCCTTTAATGTGCCTTAATTCATCGGCCTGCAGCCTAACATGTGTCTTGTGCTTGCTTGCTTTAGTAATTCTTGATAAACTGGATTATTTTGTTGGGACTATAATCTCGAGTATACTTCCAATATATATATTTAAGGCTCTTCTTTGGAGGGACAAGCTTATGGCCATAAGTAAACGATATGTTGCCATAACATATTAATTAGTTCATTTTATTTATCAAACCTTCATAAATGATCAATGCGCATGCCTTTTATGTTTTTGGTTTTCCTGGCAAGCATTGGCATAGTCCTTAAGGACTCTCTTATCATTGTTGGGCCAGGTATATTACTTATGCCAAAGAGGAGGAAGCTGTTCGGTGTATTCAAGCTGTGCACAATTTTGTTTTGGACGGAAAATCCTTGAGGTAAGCTTGTGAATTCTGATAGATTCTTGGAGAACATATATCATATTATCTTTCTAATGACACTAGATTTGATCGCCACAGAGCATGCTTTGGTACTACAAAGTATTGTCACGCATGGTTAAAAAACATGGTATGAGGTTTGGTCTGCTTGTCTATTATCATTCACTTTTTATATTTAACATTTCTATGGATTTAATGTGCTTCTTAATTGATCCAGACTTGCAGCAATCCAGATTGTCTCTATCTTCATGATGTAGGTAGCCATGAGGATAGTTTTACTAAAGACGAGATCATATCAGCTTATACTAGGTATATTTTACCTGCTCTATGCATAAACCATATCTTCTAGTTAATCAGGAAAAGTTCATGATTCATTGTCTAATTCCCTGAAATGCACATGAGGCATTTGCGCCACTTATATGTCTTTCTTCTTTAAAGTGGCTGCATAGTCACATTTAGAACACTGGCATCTAGTTATACAGCTGTGACGCTTATGCTGGCTTTGCATGTATGACGAGAAACTCCAAACAATATTTAGGGCTATCTAATTCTAGCCCTTCATATGGCATGTTTGCAGACATGAAAACATTTTTAGTTTTCTGAGTGTTTATTTTGTACAATAGCAGATACAGAAAAACTATTTTTACTAAATTTATGTGTGAGCTGTCTTGATTTTGATTATATTTCTTGAGGAGCTGTATGTTATAGAGAAATTATTCTTCCTGGTTGTATAACCTTACAAATTAATAAGATGAAGACATTCTCATTCCGACAAATTGCAGCTTTCATCCCTGATTTTTTTTTTTTTTGGTTTACTTGGTTTGTCAGAAGTAGGGTTCCCCAAATTGCTTCAAATTTGCAAAGACGTTCAGGGAATATACTGCCGCCTCCTGCAGATGATTTCTCTAGCAGTGGGACTGCTTCTAGCAAACCTGCACTCAAGAATGGCTCAAATGTATATTTTTCTATTTTTAATATCTCTTTGGATTTATGAGCTTATAGTTACCATCAAAATGTTATGTTATTCTCCTGAACTTAACTACTGTGATAATTGTTCTTTAGACTTCAAATCTACTTCACCTTGATGGCTTGATATATATACATATATTATCAATGTACTGTGCAGATTGCTTCAAGTCAAACAAAAATTTCTCCTCCTAACTCAAGTGCTGGGAAGTCAACTTTACCAGCAGCTGCCTCCTGGTTTGTTTCTCTTTCTGTCACGTTCTTTCATGTTTAGCTACAAGTATCGGTGCTAATGTTTGTATATCTACAGGGGAAATCGTGGTTTGAATTCCAAGCCTACAGCTGCAAGCATGTCATGTTCACAGGCACTTGCAAAACCAAAAACCGAAACACATAGTTCTTCAGTTTTGCATTCTTCAGTTATTTCAAGTACAAAGCCGGTGACCTCTGCGTGGCATGATGATGTAGATACAAGTTCTAAGTCTCCTGAAAGCAAGCAAGTTATACAACCTAGTAATCCTTCTAAACCTTTAGAACCCTACCAACCTGGTATTCAGAATGACTACAAAGCAAAGGGTTCTGCCGAGACTTTCCTACATGTGGATTTAAGTTCTGGGCCTTCTGCATGGAACGACGATGTAGTTGTGACATCTGAAGGCTGTGAAGGAAAAGCTGCACACTTCGAAAATAGGTCTCTATCGTTAGAGTCTTTAAAAGCTGTTACTGATGAGGTGAGCCAACCGTCTACCATAATTGTGTCGCCTGAAGTGGATGAAATGGACATTCCTATTTCTCGAAGCAATTCCATTACAGCAAGGAGCCCTAGATCAGAAGGCCTTTGTAGGAAATCTATTGGTACTGGTCGGGACAAGGTTACGGAAGGTCATGAACTTGTTGATGAAAATGTACAGAATTTGTGCTCAGATCTATCGTCAGTATGTTTAGATAGCAGTTTTGGGGCTAATGGTTTGAAGGCTGACCAACCTCAAACTTCAGTGCTTAATACATGTTCTGCTGAACTGCCCTTAAAGCAAACTTCAAATTTAGAGCTTTCTTTTGCCAAGCAGGTCGAGCAATTACCTTCACCGGAAGCTAGCAAAGGCTACCCATTTTACGACCAATTTGGTTCCAGTAAGCTATTTGATTGGAGCTCAGAGCTACAAAAGCAAGGTACAGTGGTTAATAATAATAATCAAAGATTTGGACATTCTAATGTCATCACTCAGACTTCATCTTCATCATATCAGCTTCATCCTAGTAATACTGCAAACCTCACAAGTTATAGTTCATGGAGTAATGGTTTCGGAAGTGAACATTCTTCATTTACTGATGATTCTAGAACTGGTTTGTTGTCATCATTAGATAATTCATCAATTTTATCAAACAGTCGAAAAGGTGATGAGCAGCTCAGCAGTTTTGGTAATCCTGGGAGGGTTTTTGAACGCCCGGGGATGAAGGGCCTTGAAGATAAGGCCAATTGCATAGGAAGATATGAAAATTCAAGTAGTGTCGAGAAAGCTGCAAGTGTAGATAAGGGTGAGAGCAGCATCATATCTGATATATTGTCCCTAGACTTTGATCCGTGGGATGATTCATTGTCCTCAGCTAATAATCTTGCTAAGATGCTTGGTGAACCTGAAAAGGCTGAGAATGCTTTTAAATTGTCAAATTCTTGGAATTTACAGAATAGCAACCAGTCCAGATTTTCATTTGCTTGGCAAGAAAGTGAAGGAAACATTCCAGATCCTCCTATAATTCAAAACGATCATGAACAAAAGCTCTCCTACTTGTTACAGAATTCTTATGGAGACAGGTATCAAGGTGGTTCTGTTTTTAATGCTTCTGAAGTACCAAATGCAGCCACCAACAGTAGTTCAGCTTTAACATTTGATAGGCCCACTGGTGAGTGTTGCAGTTGTTGCATTTTATGTTATAGATTAGATGTATTATCCTCTCTCTCTCTCTCTCTCTCTCTCTCTCTCTCTCTCTCTCTCTCTCTCTCTCTCTCTCTCTCTCTCTCTCACCGCTCCCATTGTGTTGATTGTTTTGTTCTTTTTTCTGAAAAAAATAATCATGTTATTGTTAATTTCTATTCTCTCATCTTGTTCATGTTGGGATTGGAGTCGTATCATGGTAGTGTAGGGGATGGGTTATGAGAAATTTCTGATTTTGTTCTACCTATGCTACTCAGCCATGGCTTCTTATTTTCCTGATGAGCTTGGAATTGGGCTAAACAAATGATCAGTGCCTTGACTTATCTTTAGAATTACAGACCTATTCCTTGTCCCTTCAATATGTAGCTCTTCTATAGTCTACAACTTATGCTCTCCTCTTGCTCAGACTCTCTTCTCGTGCACCTAACATTGTTGACCTAATGTGCTTGCCTGGAAATGAAAAATGATTTTTTTGTGTGTGTGTCATTCTGAATAACAGGATCAAAAAGTGTTAAATATAATGTTGGACTATACAGCCTCTTGCTTTTGTTCAGTCATACGTTTAACTTTTAAAACAAATACATTTGACAAATACATTCAAGTCATTGTATTGGTAAGCCGATTGTGCTTAAACTTTGGTACTTTTGTCACCGGTTGCAGGGATCACTCATTTGTAACTCTTCTTATGCTAAACGTCTTCATTCCAACACGTATTTTGAGAGTTTGAACATAAGGAATATATTCATAATTTTCTCCTCTATTTTCATTTTCACTTCAGTTTCGTCCCTATTTGGATGCTAATCTACGTTTTCCTGCTTTGGCCTTTGTTTCGAAAAGCGCCACCTAGGCTTTTTTTTTTTTTTAAGAACCCTTAGCAAAAGTTGTTAATTTCTTATCTTTCAGTCAGTCAAGACCATATAAAAGATACTGAAGCTTGTTTTGAACGCTGTCCTAATTAATGGGCGTGGTTTCCTTGTGATTCCAAATCAAGCTGATCTTTTGTAATATTAACGTCGAGTTGTTCCTGGAATGTAGCCGATGTACTGTTTTGAGCTGAATGAATTTCTTGCTCAGTTATCACATGATGCCTGTCTATGGGCCTTTTTTTTTATTTGGGAATTGCAGCTTTGAGTGCACATATGTGTAAGATTGTTTCTTTATCAGGTGCTTCAAGATCTAAAATATCTGCTCCACCTGGATTTTCAACACCAAATAGAGCACCCCCTCCAGGCTTTTCTTCTCAAGATAGACTTAACCAGGTGTACGATACACCATACTCAGGTTGTCCCACTTGTATGGATTGCTTTCCCTTGTTCATCTTATTTATCAACTGAATTTCCTGACTAACTTTTTTTCACTTCCAAACAGAAAACAATCTATTTGGAGATCATTACCAATCTCATATAGCTGGAAATCCAGGTGATATAGAATTCATCGATCCTGCCATACTGGCTGTGGGCAAAGGGCGAATGCCAGGAGTAAATGATTCAGGCTTGGACTTGAAATCAGGATTTCCTGCACAGTATAGCACGCCAAACACTGACCCAAGGATTCAACTATTAATGCAGCAATCCATCTCTTCTCATCAAAACTTTAGATTACCGAACCACATTCAGGATGGATTCTTACCTATAAATGATAATTTTGTCACTTCCCGGTTTCTAGCACAAAACAATGGTGCGCTATCTCCGCTCGAGCTGATGTCACTCCAGCAACCTAGAAACAATAACTTCATAAATGGCCAGTGGGATGGGTGGAGTGATATACGGGCAGGGAATAACATGGGAATTAATGAGATGTTGAGGACTGAGAGGTTTGGTCTGAATAACTACTATTCAAACAATGAAGAGCCTAAGTTTCACATTCCGAGGTCTGGTGATCTATACAACAGAGCATTTGGAATGTAATGCTAGCATTATGCTGCGTGAGTTCAACGTGCCTTTTCTCTACCTTGGTGAGTCTGTTGCTATGGTTTCTAGTTGGTTCGAAGAACATATAATCTTCACCTGGTTCGCTGACAAGCATTTATGTTACTGGAACTTCAACGAGTGAAATTGAGTTTTGCTGAAAAGTTTGACCAAAGAGCCTTCTTTTAACAACAGGTATGGGATGCATTTTAGTTGTCAAGAGTCCGGCATTATCTTTTGAATAAACTGTTTACTAACTGAATGATTCCTTGATCTCTCAATATAGTATATATTTTTTTCTTCTTTTTTTACTTTTTTTTTCTAGTACATTAACATCTGATTAGTATTGGTGGGTAAGTATTGCTTTCTTTTTGCTGATTGATATATCTTTCCACGGAGTTCTATTCTTTACTCGTGTTGCTTGCTTATGGCTGGTTCTATTATCTTAAGACAAAGCTGCATGTCTTTCATCCTATGCTGTTAATTTAGTGTCTCGTCTTTTAATTATCAATAATTTCATAGTAGATAACTGAATATCCATTTTGATTAGGTAAAAGCATATGGAACTTACCTAAACTACGGACCGTTTGGATTTGGCTATTCAACCTTTCAAAATTTTGATTTTACTACCTAATCTTTCAATTTGTTTGATTTGGGTCAGTCAACGGCAATTTGACTTCAAAATTTGAATGCATCGTTTATCTTTACAGGTTTAGTTAGTATATTTATGCAATTCTCGCAATTATAAGTTCATTAAAGTAATTAGCTTAAATTTTGGAGTCAAAAGTGCTGTTTACCGACTAAAATCAAATAAATTGGAAGGTTGGGTAGTAAAATCAAATAAATTGGAAGGTTGGCTAGTAAAATCAAAATCTTGAAAGGTTGGGTAGCCAAATCCAAATGGTCCATAGTTCAGGTAAGTTTCATACATTTTTTACCTTTTGATTATAATAGACTCTTTAGTTTTTATTCATTTGGGAGCGAGCTCAGTAGTTAGAAACATCAAAATGCTGTCTCTAAGGGAGGGATTCTTCTCCACAATTGAAGGCCTAATAATATAGTACTCCTTTGCAAGGGAAGAGTGAAAAAGCATTGCTGCATTTGCTGAAGTTTGGTAGTTTTAAAGTACCAATTGGTGGGTTTGATGCCAGTAAAGGCCCTTCATGATTGTTGGAGCCATCTTAGATGAGGTTTCTCTTCTGCATTCCTTTCTGTATTTTGTTGGTAACTTGGCATTTCTGACTCTGATGAACTGTACTGTCGTAATGCTATCTACACACCCAAGAAAATTGTCTTGTGGGAGTGTTTACGCACAGTTGGGAATAGGAATGTATTGCCTGTTTGGAGATTCTGTTCGAGTACATATTATGAGAACTTAAAGAGCTTTTTGATATTTTTCTTGAACATATGCAAACCTTAAAATGTGGGCTAAGGGTGTGTTTGGCTAGGAGAACTGTGTGAGGAAAGTACCAACAGCTTTTTTTATGCTGAAATGCTTTTTGAGTAGAACTGTCTGAGGAAGTGCCAACAACTTTTTAGCTAAATAGCCTCAATTGGTTTGGCAGAGGTAGAAACTTCAAATTGGATTTAGCTTCTTGTCGCAACAAAAACTTTGGAGTTTTTTTGCTGCCAATCAACTGGCTGCTGCTGCTCAAAGCAAAACAGTTTTTTTCAATCCTTGCCAAACACTTAAGACCTACATTCAGAGTATAAAGTTTTCATTGTGTCAGTTGCCTTTGCAGCTGGTTTTGAAGTATATTCACCTAGGAAATGAATTTCTAAAATTAGGTTTTCTTTTATTCACATCAACTATTTAGGACGAGCCCGTCGAATTGGTTGCTCTCTGTGTTCATGCGACATTCCTTGCTATGTTGTATCCATTTATTGCCATCTTAATTTCCATTTATATTGGACAAATTCTTAGTCTTTATCTTTTTTTCTACATTGTTTGCAGGGTGATTTTCTGATGTTTCTTTTTTTTAGGTCGTCTTTGGTATACCGAGAGGAATCGTAAATGGGTGGCAGTCCAATTATCTGAAAGGATTTATATCAAATTTGTTTTTTGTATCTAACTGCCATATATGTTTTTTCTAACATTCTGTCGTTCTTTGTATCTAAATTTCTTCATACTTGACAGAACGAGAATGCTCTAGTGTAAATATTTCTTTTCTTGTTTCCCTTTTGAGATCTTTGAAAATCGGCTTATCTGATGGAGATGTGTGACCCAGGTCGTATCTGATTGCTGGGGAAAATTTAGCATTTCGCTGTACCGTATGGGATTCATCATACATGAAATATTGGCAGCATAAATGTAAAAGGAATCACGGTTTGCAAATTTCGTGTCATGTGGTAATATTTGATTAGTTAGGGATGCATTTCAGATGGTATATGCGAAACGCTAAAAGCTTTCTCCAGTGGTAATGTGTTTTTCACTTGATCTGCTTCTCGTTGCTCGAGTTTCCTCCTCGTGTCGTGCTTGTATTCCGGTTCTCCTGTGGTGTGTGCGTGTTTTGTATTTCGAGTATCTCAACTCTGTTGTGTGTTTTTGCATGGCGGGCATCTCGACTAAGCATGTGGACTATTTCTATATCGTGCGTGAAAAAGGCAATGGTGTTAATTGCCTTCATGATCTTAATGATGTTTCCGGCTTTGGCTAGTGAAATGTTCATCTCAGATTCTTTTCTTTTCCGACTATGGTCTAGTTTGGTTGTTGCGGTGTGGTGCGGCAGGATGGAAGGTCCGTTTGCGGACGTATCTCATCGGGTGCTTCTGCGGTGCAAATGCATGCGCAAGCCTAGATCTTGCAGGATAACCGTCCTCATAATCGGAACCCCATAGTACTTCTTGAGCAAACAGCACCGCCGCACACGCTGCGCTGCATCAACCACGCTCTCCCAGATGGGCTCGGGTTCTTGAAACCTTTTTTTCTTGCTGTAATGCTTATACCTTTCCGTTGGCATGAGACGCCTAATATTTCACATGATCCGCTGGTTAGATATAATTTCGAAATTTTGTTACTATCCCTGGAAATGGTTCCTACAGACAATTCCTTTTGTTGCGTATTCAGCTGAGCCAACACTTTCGGCTAATTAAAGCTCCCGATCATGGATGAATAATGCCACTGGAAACTTCAATGTGTTATTTTTTCCCCGCTAAGCACAATATGATGCTTAAAAGAGAGAAATCTCATTTTAGTGCTCGATATACCATAGTTTAGACAATAATTTAAAGGAGAGAAATCTCATTTTAGTGCTCAATATACCATAGTTTACACAACAGTTTTTTAAAATATTAAGGGAGCAGCAGGGAGACATTCAGATGTCAAAATTTCCATTTTACAGTTCCACAAGAAGATACCCGGCACTAATTAGCAAAAGCAGCTGTGATACCGAATCACAACTCGTCGACACTCTACATTATACTTAAGCTATTGCTTTGCTCTATAGACGTTTCTTCTTTAAAAAAAGCCAGTAAAGAAACTAGACTTACAAGACGCAAGTAGTTTCACCACCCTGTAAACAGATCTTTTTGAACCATTACATGCCATCCTATTCACGACAAATGTTACCGGAGCCCGGGCTGCATTAACAACTCATCAAAGGTGACATTATGCTCGGAGTTCGCCATGTCGGCCAGGTCCAAATTAACTGAAGAGCCCATTGACTTTTTAGAGATCATCTCAGCGGGGAATTCCCGATCGGGCTGTAACCTCCGCTCGATTGCAATCGCTTCCTGGATATCCTTGACTATTTCTGATATAGTTGGCCTCTGTAAACCCTGGGGTTTGACACACATGATTGCCGTCTCAGCAATCTTCCACACTGATTGCATGTCGTAATCATCTTGAAGTGCTGGATCGATCACGGCTTGAATATTTCCACTCTCGATGTGTGATCTCGCCTGAAACCAGTTTATCGATGAGCAACAAAGATGCAGGAAGGCATGGCAAATGTTCTACTTCATGAAAATCAAAACTAGGCTCACTATGCTCATAAAAGGTTTTCAATTCATTAAATTACAGAGAACCACTCTACATGTGTCACAATTTTCATTTTGGCTCATCACGTGTGTGTGAAAAGAAACCTATATATTAATTACGCTGTTACCACCTCGAACCGGTTGGTGGTTGCTAAATGAGTCAAACAAGTTATGAAATGAGCATGGAGAAAGTTCTATGAAAAATCACAACATGAAAAAACACACAAGGGCTTGTAAAAGGGATTCAAACTACAAAAAGAAACAAGATATGCATTACAGGAAACTGACCCATGCGACGATATTACGGCAGTTGATGCCAAAGTTTTCATTGGATATGGGCTCGTGGCCTGAAATCAGCTCAAGAAGAATAACTCCAAAACTGTATATATCACTCTTCTCCGTCAGCTGCTGGGAGATGTAGTACCTGTGAATTTTGCAAACAGCAGAGATACTCTAAATACGATCGTCCAAGCCACAGAAAAAGATGAAAGATGGAAGATCAAAAGATAATCTCATCCAACAGATCTACAAAGATTAAAGACTCTTGAGCTTAAGTGGTTGTTATGTAGGCCCTTCAAAATGTGTTTTCTATTAATAATTCCTTAACCATTGCCTTTTCCCACAAACAATTTCATCTCTTACCCAAAGGCCTTTGTTGCCTCACCCCTGTAGCCTAGTTCATCACTCCAATGAATGAAGCGGGTAGCAAGCTACCTTTTTCTCAACAAAAAAAAAAAAAATTTCATCTCTTCAGTGGATTTGCTGTTATAACTAATAGCAGTTTCGGTACTTAAACAATAGGGAGACAATTCATTCTGAAATTGCCGTAACCCCTCAACGTTAATTTGCTAGATAAATTTTCAAATGAAAAAAAGTGGCAGTTACAGGTTCTGATCGAAGTAATTTAGATCTAAGGGGCCTACATCAACAAACCATAGTTTAAGGGAATTTCACAAATTTTTAACTAATAATATAAAGCTCATAGTCATTTAAAGCCAGCTATTGAGAAGGCCAGTGATGATTAAAATTGTCGCCGCTTTTATCAGAGTTTTATTATGTGGACAGCTTATTTGTGCTTATAAAATGGATTTCTATTTGCATGCCAGAGACTTGCCACATAGCAAAGGTTTGAAGTGTGAGAAATTAAACGATTTCTCATGCTTTGGAATTTAGATAACTGTAAGTAAATGCCACTCCTATACTAGATATCATCGAGGATGACTAAGATCATCAGCATAACGAGCAATGGTACTACAAAGATGACTTACTTATTTTTGAAGAGAATTTAGTTCTATATTTCAAATAAATGGAGGCTTACTCAGGGTCTAGATATCCAACTGTCCCCCTAACTATGCTTGAAATATGGGATCCATCCACTGCAGGTTTCGAGAGGCCAAAATCCGAGACCTTAGCTCTCATATCCTTGTCGAGCAGAATATTGCTGCTCTTGAGGTCTCTGTGAATGATGGTTGGGGAGCAGCCAGTGTGGAGGTACTCAATACCTGATAAATTACAGAAATGAAAAAATATGTACCTCTATAAGATCCTCCATAACGAAAAGTTAAAAATTTTTAAGGCAAAATTTATTGTTGGTTAGAATAGAATAGTTTTCTATTCTAACCTTTTGCAGCATCCTCAGCAATCTCAAGCCGCTTGATCCAACTGACAATTTTCTCATGACCAGGTCCTGTGAAAACATACAAAATATATGGTGTCAATACTATCTTAATAATCATTATCAGAATGAGTCCTGCCAGAGAAGGGGATGCTGTAGAATTTAGAGAAACCGCCACTTGCTAGATGTAAGCAACAGGGCCTATGTAATGAAGTACTTGATGTAGAATAGTAAGGTATATATTTAACAATAGTTAGAAAATAATCACTACGGTGTAAGAAGATACTAACCACGCAGGTGCTCTTTTAACGTCCCATTATGCATGAATTCATAGACAAGGATGTTTTTCCCATCTTGTTGGCTGTAACCAAGGAAAGTCACCAGATTCCTGTGGTGTATTCTAGAAAGCAATGTTACCTGAAAGTAAAAGCCATCAGATAATAAATCAACACAATGAGCAATACCACATAAAAGCCCCGAATATCAAAGGTTACCTCGTTTAAAAATTCTCGGATCCCCTGGAAGGAGTCATTTGTAAGAAGTTTGACCGCAATCTCTTTTCCATCTACCAACTTTCCGTAGTACACTATACCAAAACCTCCAGAGCCTATCCTCCTTTCGAATTTCATGGTGGCATCTTCAATTTCTGACAAGGAATATCTATGTGCTGTTTCTGTGGCAACTTCACTGAGGTACGAGCTTAACTTTTTTGCAGGAGGAGCAGTGGGTACATTCTCTGAAAAGGACATTTTCTAAGATTATCCTTGATGATAATAAAATTTTGAAAAATACAACAAGTTTTCCCTGATTGCACCTTTTGAATAGTTCTTCTTTTTCTTGCGTGTACATAAAAAGCATGCTATAGCAACTATTAGCAGCAAAGCAGCCCCTATTACAGAACACAGAATTATTATAGTGTGATTTATGCTGTTGCTTTTTCCGTGAAGACCCATGTTTCCTGAATAACTGCAAATGGAGAAGAAATTAGAGAACAAATACAAGTCTTAAGACACTATGAACAATGAATCCAAATAACTTAACATAAGTCTCTAAGCTTTAATAAAACCATGAGACGTTTTCTTCAAATGTTTAACTCTTTTTTTTTGTCCTTTTTTTTTGTCCTAGTAATTCAAAAATGCTGATATAAACAACAAAAGAAAAAAAAAAAAACTTTGAGACAAGTTAGTGACAGTGCATGTTTGCTCTGTCGGTTTCCATTTATTTATTTTTGAATGATAAAGCAAAAACACTTAATTATTGTGTGGAAGAAACTATTACATACTTGAAAATGATATTCTTTTTGAGAAGCCCCTGTGGTATCCGTCCAGATAACTTATTATTCTGCACATACCTGCAGTTATGTATATCAATAAGAATTAAAGTATGACACTTTTCAGAATCAACAAAAAAAGTGATCGATTTTCATAGAAAACACAAGTGTTTCTTGGACGAACACTATGAAATCAATTTTGAAACAAAACAAAAATTCTTCCTAATACGAGAAACATAACAGTAGCAATACACTTGGATATTGAACTTACAGTTCCTTTAGATTAGGTAGATCTGCTAAAGATGAAGGCAATGCACCACTTAACTCGTTGTTCTCGAGATGACTGTAATATATCAAAATAAATTTATTTGAATATACGAATATGCTGCATGCTACAACGAAAGACAAACTCTTACATATTCTCCAGATTTGGGCATCCACTAAAATCAGGTATCTGGCCAGTAAATGAATTTCCATCAAGATCTCTGCATTAGAAGTACTCGTTGCTATAATAAGAGGAAGATCAAAACTTGAACTAAAAATAATGAACTTATAATAGAAAATTTATTTATCAAAAAACGAAGCTAAGAGGAACAAGAACCACTGAATCTTACAGTTCGACGAGGCCTGGTAACTTTGTCAGTTCTAAAGGAATAGTTCCAGTCAACTTTTTCCCAGACAAAATTCTGCAACAGACCACATATTGTAAGATATCAGAATCATTAAACCATATTAAAAAGGACCCCCAAAAGACGAACTGATTTGTAAATTTCATACAATGAAACCACCCTAGGTTGTGAATCTGAATTGCATTGCACCCAAGTCCACGCTGCCGGTAAGCATGGATCACCACCTTCCTGAGCCCAATCAGCTTCTGGGTAGCGTGCCGCAAAACTGGCCATAATAGTCGCTGCAAACTCATGGGAAATAGATAAATTATAGCAACAGCTATTTCTAATTCCGGATTATTTAAGAACAAAAGGGGCTAATTACGGATATTGTCATTGAAAATTAATCGCCATTGCAGTTATACCCTGAGATTTCCAATTTCAATTTTAACACTTTTTCCCTGAGGGTTGTCCTTCGTCGGTCTACCATCTGAAGAAAAAAGGCCAACATTTCATAACAGCACCATCATCAGAGTTTGCCGACAGGCTGAGACAATATTTTTTTTAGGCCTCAGTTTTGATGGCGATGATGACATGGCATCTTTTCAGATGCTAGAATAATGAAAGGATTTTAATGGTAGATGCGATAAACTTCAGGGGATTTAAATAGTCAAAACTGCAAGCCTTAGGAGATGCAGACATAAAAGTCAGCAACTAAATTTTCCCAAAAGAAAGAAAAGAGAAACTATTCACTGTGTGAGATTGAAAGTTACCATCTTGAGATCCAAAATTTATCTGCAGATACTTATAGATCTCTAGGGCATTCAATATAGGCCCCCTCGACGAATCATTCATCTTCTTGAACCCAAAAGAGAAAATAAACGGGAGGGTTACATTATAGTATCCTGGTTCATACACCCTATACTTCCCCTGAGCATTCTCTTGAACATTAACAGTGGGTTTACTGAAAGCCGGCATCCCCGGAATTACCAGCTTGAACTTTCTAGTCTCGCTGGGGGGTAAATCTTCGATTTCTGCGAAGTATGAGAATGCCCAAGCATTTCCTGGAAAGCCAGCTAAATCTAGTCTATAAGTTAATGATCCATTTTGACCAACTACTGCTGTTTGCATAACCTTTTCAGGGGGTATTTCGCCGGTACTAACAAATACCGGCTTTGTAGTTGATATTCTTTCTGTTCCAGGAGCAACGTCGACAAGGAAATTCGCCCTTTTTACTGAATCGGACTCCCATATTCTATCAAATGGGTCATCGGGGTATCTGCAGAAAAAGCAAATGCTCCTTTAAGCCAATGGAGTGGCAAGTTTATGCTTAGAGCTTAGTCAGAGACATAATGTATGGAGATTATGAGTATGGAGATTATGTTAAGTCTCCCTTCTTCCATTCTCAAGCATGACTGCAGGGGAGGGAGGGAAAAAAAATAAACACACAAAAAAGACTGTATATGCAAGTTTACATTGTTAACTGATGATATTAAGCATGCCTTTAACACACCATGTCTAAACAGACATAATTAATTAATTTTCTTAAAAATCATCATAGATCCTTTCAATTGGTAATTTTGATCTCTTGTGAGTTGTAATCATATTTGAAGAATGGTTTATAACGCTAAGGTCAAACTGATGTTAATTCATGTTTTTGTTTTTGGGTATATCTATATCATTTTTGCCGACCATCCTTTTATCCAGTACAAAAATCTATTAGCGGCCAGGTCATTACTATAAATTATAATCGTGCTAGAACAATGTTAAAGCATTAGGAGAAAATATATTCCCGCAATTTTAGACCATTTCAAATTAGTAGTTGGTATATAGCAATGGCTCAGCAAATGCACCAAAAAGGGGAACATTGATGTCGATCGACATAACTTGTTCGATTGCTTATAAGTTGTAATTAGTTACTCTTAAATAGAAGATATAGTCATTAAGAACTTCATTATGCAAGACGGTATGATGGATATCCAAATAATATTGCTAGAAAATTTATGGTCGTTTCATAACTCTTCTGAACCAACATAAGATCACGGGCATGGTGAACTGGTTAGTATATTACTACGGTGCATAATTTACTCGTTAAATCAGAGACATACCTTACTGAATCATTGCTCTCTGCACCAAAGTTTATTCTCGCGGATAAGCTGAGGAAGAACTCAGCTTCGTAAGTTGTATAATACATAGACCCATTAAACTGCCGAAGCTCAAGTGTAGAAATAAACGGTTGCCCAATAGTCGCATTCGAAAGGCACACACTAAGTGTTGGAGAAGAAGCCAATACAACCAACTCTTCAGATTCTACTGTATAAGCATCAGAAATTAAAATGGTTGACCAGGGAGTTGCTCCAAGGGACACGTCGAATTCTGGAAAAACATTGCTTTTGTCGAAGTCTCCGTATAAAAAACTAGCTCTTATGAGGTATCGAGTTCTAGTCCTCACATTCAACGTGTAGCAATATTTTCTGTTATCTGGAGGAAAATATCGCAGTGTCGTGTATTGCCTTCTATTCTCGTTTGGTATTGATATGCTGGCTTTTGTACCGTAAATCATTTTATTATCAGGAGTCCAATCAAGTCCAAGATCGTCGGTGAATTCTTCACTTCCTCCGCAATCCAAACTTATGAAACCTGAAAAGATAGGAATCAAGCTAGATTTAAGGTCTTAGAATTCACATAAAAAACAAGATTAAGCAACGATATCCTCGCACAAAATATCATGAAAAATGAAAGTATAATGGAACGAGAAACCGCAATGTGTATTACCAATCGAGGGCGCAATGAGTGATGTGTTAACTTAGACAACTGTTAAAAAGAATTCTACAACATTAGTTATAGAGGGGTTGTTGCTTGCAATGCACATTCACTCACATTTCTGAAGGAAGGACTCAGAAATATTAGAAAACAAAACAAAATAAATACATGTAGATAGATTAATTGAGCTCGGGTGTTTCGAAAAGCATCAATTCTCTGTTGAGGCAACACTAAATCATGTATTTCTCACACTAAATTCCTCTTCCTTACATTAGTTTCCTGCTCAAATAATAAAATGAACTTCTTTTTTTCAATCGTTTTAAGAAAAAATCATCCAAATTAGGATGTGGGGTTTGTCCAATCCCTACCTGACCTTTATGGCATGTTCTAAAATTTTTTTAAAAAAAAGAGGAACTTTTTTATTGATCATTTTTTTTTCTTTATGTAAAATGAAAAAGAAGAAATTATATTAAGCACAAAAGTGACCCCACAATTCTACCAACCATTTTCAACCTTTTACTCCCAAAAAAAAAAAAAAACCCCACTAAGAACTCATTAACTACAACAGGTTAATAGAAGCAAAATAAAGAAAAACTTATTAAATCCATAACCTGATGGATTCAACTAATACAAGCATAAGCTACCAAAATGAACACTAAATTAAAACACCCTTCTTGTTAATTTTTCAGATACATTAAGCTTGTGAATTCCCTTTAGCACTATAAATACACATGAAAGCAAGTACCTAGACCAAATTAGAAGGAGAGAACACACAAGGGAAACCAAATCCACCTCTCCACTTAGTATGTGAACGTAATTTCCACAAAAATAACCATTTTTTGCTCAAAAAAACCACAAAAAATATCATAAAAAAGGGAATTTAAAGGCCGAATCAGCAATACTAACCAGGCATTTGAGCTTTAGATGCTGAGATTAGAAAGATTTGGAGCAAAAGAACCCGAATTAGATCGCCCATTTCGTTGCGCTACGATTATGAGAAAAAATCTCCTCTTCCAACTACATACTACTCGAGAGGGTGTGGAGAGTGTGAAAAGGAAAGGTTGGGTTTTGCGTAATAAATGATTATGCCTTGTCCTTAACTGTAATAAATAAACAATATGGGGGCGAATTATAAAAATCCAAAGTGTTCCCATTTGCCAAAATAGAGGGTAGGGGGAGTATGGAGGAAAAATTCTAAAATGCAACGGGTGTATATGCTGACGTGGTGTCTCAAATCAATCAAATATTTTTTTTTGGGTATATATGTTCCATCATAATTATAAAAAAATATTTTTATTGTACTTTTTTTTTAAAAGGAGAAATGTGATTGGCTTGTTATTGATGACGTGGTGCAAGCGTGACACAGTAGACTTCCTCGAGTATGGAGACTGTGATAAGGAAAGGTGGGGTTCTGCGTAATGAATGATTATGCTTTGTCCTTAACTGTAATAAATAAAAAGTATAGGGGCAAATTATAAAAATCCAAACGGTTTCGGGTAGGAATGCAAACGGGTCGGATCTGGAGGCATGGAGGGGATGAATAGAAACGAATCCAAAGAAAAAAGTGGTCATCCCACTCATCCCGCCTACCGCTTTCTTTTTTAATGAATCAGAATGAATTTTGGTCGATTTTTTTTTTCTTAGTGTTGGCTTTCACTTACCATCCTATTCGAAATGGATAGAAACAAAATTACCACCAATCCAGATCCATTTGCATCGCTAATAGAGAGAAAGATGGATAAAAATGCATGAAAATCTCTCAACTTTAGCTTTTATTTTGTGGACACCATCTATTTTTTTTTTAATTAAACAAATCTTTAGTGCATAATTTTATAAAATTATTAAATTTTAAAAATAATAAGTCAAGGAGATGTGGCTGTGCGAATGATAAAAAAAGAGCTTTTTTTGCATTTAACCGCTTAACAAATTTTTTTTTCTGCAAATAGTTCCATAAAATTTATATTTACAAAATTGGCCCTACCTCAGCCACGTGAGCGCCACTTAAGCGCCGTGAAAAGTTTAAGTTTAACACGGTGAATCATTCACCGTTGATTCACCGTGTTCAAACACGGTTCACCGTGTTCAAACACGGTTCACCGTGTTCCCCTTCTATCCCCTATTAGGTTGCCGTGAATGTGTGGTGATGGTGGAACTATCATGGAGGATGATGGAGGAGGAGGGAGGAGGAGAGGGGATGCGGCGGAGGAGGGAGGGAAGGAGGAGGGAGGAGGAGAGGGTATGTGGTGGCGGCGGGGGGCGGGCGACGGCGGAGAGCTCGAGGAGGGAACCGAGAGAGAAATAGGAAAAGCTCGGGGGAGAGAGAGGAAGAGAGATCGTGCGGGGCTTATACGTAACGCTTGAATACGGGAATCATTCACCGTGTTTGAACACGGTGAATGATTCACCGTGTTCAACCTAAACTTTCATTCCAACATGACGCTTATGTGGCGCTTGCGTGGCGGGGATAGGGCCAATTTTGTAATTATAAATTTGGTGGGACTATTTGTGAATTTTTTTTGTTTGAAGGGGCCAAATGCAAAAAAAGCCCTAAAAAAAGGGTGAAATAAGTATAGTTTAGGGCGCAAATTTCAAAATAGAATATATGGAGGGTGTTTGCATATATTTTACCAAAAAAAAAGGAAAGTTAAAAAAGGAAAGGGAAAAGTGGTTGGTGGGAGGGAGCGGGGGCGCAACATAAGGAGGAGTTTTTTCACTGAACCCGGTGTATTCCATCTCCCTTAATGAACGGTAAGCGAATGGTGGTGTACGACTTGTAACAGTGAACCGGGTGTAGAAAATAGTTTACGAGTACATGGGTGGTGGGCCGTGGGCCCATGGGCCTTTAACTTTTGGGTGCGAAGGACAGGTGGGCCCCACTAAAAACAGCGCCCAGGAATCTTTTGACCACCGGGGAGTGACCGTAACGGCGTTTTGACGACCGAGGTCTTCGCTTCTCCGGGAGTCGTGTCACCGCAGGTAAACGTTGGGAGTGTAATAAATAAATTGCATCACCTTCATATTTATCTAATAAGGCTTTGTAGTTCTAGTAACTTCTGTTTATTTTATTTTATTTTATTTTTTACAGGGTTTCTATTTTGGTTTACTTTTGTTTAGTTACCTTTATGCCTTCCAAGCTAAAGGATCATAATTAACATAAATAATTAAGTAGCATGGTGGTTGTTCCCAAAGTAGCTATCTCGCTATCTTATAGTTCGCAGGTTCAAAATTCTATAAATAGTAAGTCTTTAGATCAAAATCATCGGTCCAAAATATTTAAGTTCAGTTATTATGTCTAGTCTAATCAAGCTTATATACCTCCTCATCTAGTTATAATTATTCGATGTGGAATTATTGGAGTGTCACAGAAATATACGGACAATTTGAAAAAAAAATTAATCTGCTTTTTTAATTTGAAGAAATTTTTTTTAGTTTATGGAGGATATGAGTTGTTGTCGTGACAAGCCCGCAAGTCTATTGGTTCGTAAGCACGTCTTCTCTGAAAATATTACTCTGTCCGAGACTTAATTTTAGATCTCTAAGGTGCCCTTTAAAGCTCTTAGCCCCTGTTTGGTTCGGGGCTAAAGGGGGGGTTAAGGGGGTTAACCCCCCCTTTAGCCCCAAACATGAATTGGGGAGGGCGGGGTTAGTTAACCCCGCCCTTACCGGGTTATCCCAGGATAACCCGGTAAGGGCGGGGTTAGTTAACCCCGCCCTCCGCCGGGATTAGGGTGGGATAACTCCCACCCTTTTTTAAAAAATTTATATTAAAATATAAATTTTAAATTTTAAAAATTTTTAATTTTAATTTCAAAATTTTGAATTTAAAATTTAAAATTTAAAATTTTGAATTTTGAATTTTGAATTTTGAATTTTGAATTTTGAATTTTGAATTTTGAATTTTGAATTTTGAATTTTGAATTTTGAATTTTAAATTTTAAATTTTGAATTTTGAAATTTGAATTTTGAATTTTGAATTTTGAATTTTGAATTTTGAATTTTGAAATTTGAATTTTGAATTTTGAATTTTGAATTTTGAATTTTGAATTTTGAATTTTGAATTTTGAATTTTGAATTTTGAATTTTGAATTTTGAATTTTGAATTTTGAATTTTGAATTTTGAATTTTGAATTTTGAATTTTGAATTTTGAATTTTGAATTTTGAATTTTGAATTTTGAATTTTGAATTTTAAATTTTAAATTTTGAATTTTGAATTTTAAATTTTAAATTTTGAATTTTGAATTTTAAATTTTGAATTTTGAATTTTAAATTTTAAATTTTAAATTTTAAATTTTAAATTTTAAATTTTAAATTTTTTTATTTTTTATTATTTTTCTTTAAAAAATAATCTATCCAAACCATTAAATATAAAATAAAAAATTTTAAATTCAAATATAATAATTAGGGTCAAATCATTATTTTCTATTTATAATTACCCACTATTCTTCTTATTCCATCTAATCTATCCAAACGCTATTTTTCTTAATCCCGGGAACAACTCAATTTTCATCCAAACGCAAAATTGGTCTATTCCAGGCTTAACCCTGAACTTAACCCTATCCCTGAAATAACCAATTCTTACTTAACCCCGAACCAAACGAAGCCTTAGATACTTGGTATAGTTGAGTTCCCTGATTAAGTTGCAGTTTATTTTATTTTATTTATAAAAAAAAATAGCATACTATCCGCTTCGTTTATTTTTTTATTAGGCTTCAATTTATTATTCACTAATAGTTGATATGATGACATCTTATGGTTTATGCATGTGTGATTTTCCGTATTACTAAATTTCCAGTATAGAAAATCACCTTACAACAACAAAGGAAACAAGCCGACCATGCCTAGCGAAGTTGACTAAGGTCTAGTTCGATAATGTGATAGCTGAAAATATTAGTTTTATATTATATAAGTCTCAAAAAAAAAATTCAAAACTTTTATAGTTTTTTTGTTCTCCGATATTTTGAAATTACAGTTGTAATCGCCATGGGAGAAGCATGTAGTTATATACTTTTTCGGTGGTGATTGTAACTGTAATTTTATGACATAAAAAGAAGAAAATGTTTTGAAGTGTTTTTAAAATTTTTGAATCTTCGTAATATAAAAATAGTGCTTTCAGCCATCATATTATCAAATTAGACCTAAGAGTTTGATAGCTAGTATCCAAAGTCTCAAATTCGAAATCTAATTGCTTTACATTTTTCGCTGAATTTATTTTAAATAGAAAAAATAATAAAGAAAGCAAATAATTATTCAATTTTTGTTTGTGCAATTGGGTAACATGCTCTCGAATCCTAAGATCCAATAATGCAGAGGACATATAAAAAAGAAAAAAAAAAAAAAAAAAAAAAGGAGATTCTTAGGCGTTAAGTATGTGCATGTGAAAGTGGTGGGGAGAGGGGGACCCACAAGAGTGTGATTGATCTTCTAACGCAATGGGGCTGGAACACTTCAAAGTTAAGGTAATCATATGCTTCTTTACTTTAATAAGTGTGCTCAATAGAATGATATGTTTGTAGGTCCCACCATGGCATGCCATGTTGGAAAAGTAAAAAGTTTTGATCATTAAGAAGAGGAAGAGAAAAAAAATCAACAAACGTACATATAAATAAATCTTTGTATATGTGGCTTTGTAATAATGTTGCATTTTGAATTTGTTGTATTCAGAGTTTGGTATTGGAAAATAATAATTAAGGAGCTATTTGGGTATATAAAGACCAATGGATAAGTGTGAATAACTTTGGTTTTAATATTTTAGACATAGCTGCCTGTGTTAGTTAGTAGGTTAAATGCGTCAAAATCTAAATGAAAAAGAAATATGGAGTCCGGCTGGTATACTATCAGTAGTACAGAGACCTCCGTGCTACTAAGTTGTTTTTGATGATGCGGCTTCCAAATCGACGATCGGCTCCGCTAGACTTGATCTACACTATTGAAAGTGTTTGGAAACTAAATTTCATAATTTTTTGATATCATTTATCTATATAACGAGTAGTCGAAAAATGAACGGCTGAAAATAAAAATCTCACAAAAAATGATGATAAAAGACTTAAATTTAATATCAGAGATACTGATCTTACTCTAAATAGTTCAAAAAAATTTCTAATAAAAATTTCATCAGATTTGGATTGTTTTACACCGTTAAATTCACAAACACATCACATCAATCATTAAAATTGTCAATTTTGAGACCTTTTGATCACTAGCCAAATAATTTCGAAAAATTATAAAATTTAGTTTTCAAATACTTTCAATGGTGTAGATCAAGTATAACAGAGCCGATCGTCGATTTGGAAGCCGCATTATTGAAAACAACTTGGTAGCACGGAGGCCTCCGTGCTACCGAGATAGTATACCAGCCTAGCTCAAAAAATATGATATACCAAGTAATTCCATTTATAATAAAATATGATTTATCGAGAGTGAAAGTAAGAATTGAAGAGACCGGCCGAATAAGTTACCGAGCACATCTCAAACTCACATGGCACACGAGCACAGCAAAAATAGTATTTTTGTAGATAAAAAAAAATACGAAAACGATCGTAAAAATAAGCAACGGGGATATCAAAGCAATACAAAAGAAGAGAATATAAAAATATAGAATTTATGTGGTTCGGCCAATATTGTGTCGACCTACGTCCACAAATAAAATCACCTTAATGTGTTCTTTGGTTAAATTACGACACAAAAATATAAGAAGTTTGGATTATAAGAATCTCTCTAAATAGTTCTTTACATTTTCCTCTCAGGTGGGATATTTATAATAAAACTCTCAACTAACTATTTGAAGAACGCAAAAATGGGTCAAATACTAGATCGTATTGTACAAGTCACACTAAACTTACAATTTGAGAACATAATCAAATAGAATCAAACTTAATCATTCGCTACAGTGGGTCAAATGCAAGATCTTAATATAGAAATTGCACTAATATCTATAACACAAATACCATATCTATCACGAATCTGAGATAGATTATTGAGAAAATTTTTCTTTCCTGTTAAGAAGCCTTTGGAAGAGAGTATTTTCATATGCGAAAGAGAAAGAGTGAGAAAAGTCCGTTTAGTTTTCTCTCTCGTAACAACTAATAATTAGGACAAAAATTGTATGGACATCGTCCCCAAACTACAAGCTTGGGTATGATGCGTTGGGCGTGGCCCATCGTACGAGTGAAAACGGGTCTTTTGTATTCCTCTGCTTCTCTCTCTCTCTCTCTAGAAACTCAGGACGTACGATTTTTTTTCTTTTTTTTTTTGTTCCAGCTCGTCCGATAGGCCACGCAGCGTCCATCTGTATCGTACTCAAACTAGTAGTTTGGAAACGATGCCCATACAATTTTTGTCCTAATAATTACACATATAATGCAGGATATAACAATTTTTCAACACCTAGGATTAGAACAGATTTGTCTATCACGAACAATCCGAAATTCAATTCAAAACCAATAAAAAGAATGGCGCATTTATTGCCTACTGGTCTCTGTTAACGAAAAAAAAACAAAACCAAAACAAAACAAAAGAGAATTGTCACATTAATTTACACATGATTTTTTTTGTATTTGTCCAATTAATCATATAATTTGTGGCCACGTATCATCATGGTGATTGATGATTGATGATACATGTGGTCGCCTCAAGGATAAGATAACTACTTATCTTGACCATCAATTTGTTCAAATACTACCACTAATTTGGAATTTTGTGAATGAAAACATTTATGTCACATTTAGTGTCTGCTTGGTTCCTTTATTGCCAATGATTTTAAAAAACTCGGAATCAATCACAAATCGATAAAGATACTAGATCACAGTTCAATTGGTTCAATCACTGGATCAATTAGTCGAATCAGTAACGTCAGCATGATATCATAAATAATAAATTATTAACTTTTAAGTATAAAATAATAAAGATTAAAAATAAATAAACAGATTTTACAAAGTATTTTTCAAAAAAAATTAAATCAAATCCGACCAAACCGTCCAATCGATGATCCATGGTGTGATAGTCTAGACTGGTTCAACTAAAACCGGATTGGTTCACCATTTTACCGGTTAAACCGCCGTTCAAATAGGTCAACACGGATTTTAAAGCTTTCTAATTTTATGGATCAAATCGAACAGGCCTAAAGACTGGATCACGGTCTAGCTGGTTCGACCCGATTTTTAAATCACTGTTATTGCTTCAACCTATGTTCCATTTGCGACTTTAATATTTTAATTTTTACTATGGCAAAAGGTAGACTTTTATAGCCGAGTCTATTTGATATACAAGCTCCTGTTTAGCCTTCCTCCATTTCAAAATAATAATAATAATAATACTAATATTTTACTCGTCGAGAGATTAACTACTTATTTTTACAGCACAAAAGATATTTTTCGATCGAGAACACAGACTAAAAATAAAGCCTTTTCCTGCTCTCATCATTTGATTTGCCTAAGGTTTTGAATTTTTGCTATTTGTTTTCAGTGGTTTGGGATCAAAAGAGGAGATTAAAATTTTGTCACATAATTACGCATAGGAACAATTTTTTATTTAAAAAAAAGAAAAAAAAGATTAATAAATCAACCGGTTTATCCAAATAAACCTGAACTAAATAACTATATAGTGAATTTGATTGTGATTCTGAGGTTGGAGATTCGAAACTCCATTTGTACTCTCACACTCAAAAATGAAAAAAAAAAAAAAAAAATTTGACCTGAACTAATCTCCAATTGGTAATTATGGGCTAATCTCTGATCCATATCTACTACTTGGGCCTCAAATGAATGTAATATGGCCTACGGCCCATAAAAGATCTCGCAACTCAGCCCATTTAAACGGCCCATAACGTCGTCTAAACTCTAAACCACCCATCGCAATTCCTCGTCGCTTGTTCCCAATGACCATGGGCTCTAACGCCGCGCGATTCCTCGTCGTTAACGGCGTCGCTCACGGCGGCGGCGGCGGCGCCGTCCCCCCCGTCTCCGTCTTCCTCGAGTCCACCCCCGGTAACCTCACCCCCACCCCCCCAAACTCCGTAGCTCTAGGAATTAGCCTAGGCTAGTTATATATCACCCTCCATTGCGCTAAGCGGTAACCTTACCGGTGCTCAGGTGCGTACACCACGACCCGAACCCTCGCCGACGCAACCCTAGTCCTGTTCTGGGACCGCCACCTCCGCCGCCTCGCCGACTCGGCGCGCGTCCTCGCCGAGTCCCGCCCCGGCCTCCTCGGACCGGGCCCGCTCCGGCCCGGTTCGCTCCGCCGCGCGGTCCACGGATCGGTGCGCGCCGGTCTAGCGGCGGCGCTGGAGGAGCGGCGGCGGACCGGGTCCACGGCCGAGGTGGCGATCACCGCGCTCGTCCGCGGCGGCGGCGGCGGCGAGGAGGGGAACGGCGCCGGCGTGTTCGTCCACCTAGGGTTTTATTTGCCGCCCGTGTTCGGCGTCGGCGGGGCCCACTTGGCGGTCGCCGGGCCCGGGAGGGTCGTCGCGGCCGCAAAGTATTCGGATTGGGCTCGGTGAGAAATTAGGGTTTATGAAAGTGCGGATTTATCCGTCTAAAGTTTAATTACGAAGTGTATTCTTCTGCATTGTTAAATTTCGTAAATTTATATTCTAGCTGTTAGTTGATCGATTAAAGTTGACTTTTTTATTAGAAATATAATATATTTAGCGACACTATGATCTCTACGGTGAAAAACAGTACTCTGCAATATTTTTGGAACGTTGGAGGGATATATTCGAGAATTTGCGAGCTATGGAGGGAGATATATGCATTTTTTTTTTCTCGGGTTTGAACTTTTTTTTTGTTTAGTTTTGGTACATATTTGTCGATTCTATGATATGATGATGATAGGGTGAGGAAGGGTATGGAGAAGATGAGGCCACCTTTGGCGACGGAGCTACTGTTGACGAACGAGGGGGATCGGATTCTTGAAGGTAGCGTCACAAACTTCTTCGTTGTACGTCGCAAGGCATGTTCGATCTTTCTCTCGCTCATACTCTTTTGTAAATCATCTGTTTTTGTTTTCATTCTCAATTGGATATATTTGTTTTTTTTATTTTATTTTGTAGCATAGCTGTCAAAATGTCGATTTAGTGGGATTCGACTACTTTTTAGTGATTAACATCACCAGCTGCTAAACTGAAATAGCTATTAGGATCAAACAATTCTAAATTTCAAAGTCAATTTCTCAATGTGCCAATGCTCCTTTCTTTCAAATCTCTGATTTGCGGTTTTAGGTAATCATTCACTCTTCGCGAAGTAAGATACGCACTACGGGCATTAGCTTTCCAAAGAAGAAGATATGTATTAGGAAATGCTGCTTACTTTCTTATAAATGATTTTCATCTTTTACCTTCTAAGATGGAAATGTTGTCATGTATCTATCTACTTCGCATGTTGCCGTCTTTGAGTAAGACTAATCCTTCGATGCATATTTTAGTCCTCTTGGATTTTTATCCGTCGTATGATCATGACAGCATTTCTTAGGTGCTTTGTTGCTCTATCATATTATTTTCCTAAGAAAAAAAAACTTGAGTTTTTATATTATATTAAAGAATTCTCGTTTTATTCTAACAATACAGGTGGTAAGTGACGTTGCCGCTGCTCCTGATCTTCCAATGATCGAAGTGCAAACAGCTCCGATAAGTGATGGGGTACTCCCTGGTGTCATACGCCAGCTAGTGATCGAGTAAACCTTTCTCACATGTCTTATAGTTTGTCAATCTTTTTTAATGAAGAAAATAATTTGCTTCAATACCACTCTCTTGCGGCCTTGTATATTACGTTGTCATCCTTCTACGGTCAGATTTGTCCACTGCGTACTCTTGCTCTTCCATCAGGATGCATGATAAATTAATTCAGAAGCTACTAATGAAGGTTCAATTGGAAAATTATAGATGCAGTTTTTGTAGCATGCAAGCTCGATACTTTTCCTTTTTCTTACTTTCATCTCACCCTGATAATGTTTTAAAGGAGCTCTTATCTTGATAAATATACATGCAGTTATGCGCATATTGCAATCTTTCTATATTACAAAAGAGACACTTGTGTTCTATTCGCTTTTGTTAAACCTATTGTTGTTAATGTATAGCTATTTGATTTTACCATCTGGGTATTGTGCGTATCAAATATTTCTTCACTCAGTTCTTATTCTACTTTTCCGAATTAATGCTAAAGGACTCTTGACTGGAAGAAATCCCTTATGTATTATATTCTTTTACATTCAGGTGTAGTGTGTATGGTATGCAATATGAAGCCTCGCACTTATTCTGATTATTGGTTGGTTAGGGTTTGCTGTTGTATTGGAATCCCTGTACGAGAGATTGCACCGTCATGGTCAGAACGTGAACTTTGGGAAGAGGCCTTTGTCACAAGTAGATATACGTGATTCTTATTTCTTTGTTACTTTATTATTGTTCTTTTTCTCTTCTTCTTTTTTTCCTTTTTTTTGGGCGGGGTGCTACCAAGAGGATTTGTAGACTCTTTTCATGGTTAGAAACAGAGGTTGAATTCTGAGCAAATTATTGCTTTATTCCTCCACTTGTTTAATTATGAAAAGTACAGTATGTTGGAGATTCTCATAGTTTTTTTTTTTTTGGTTCATAGTGTTATCTGGTATCTTGCAGGTAGCTTAAGGCTAGTGCAGCACGTCGAGACAATTCAAGCTCCATTATCATACGAAGATTTACGACTGAGTACTTGGAAGGACGTACTGTGGGTAATGAAGCAATTTGAGGTACATATACTTTCTAATATTTTTGGCTTTTTCAGATAGGGACATTAATTTGGGATTTTAACAAAGTTTATGCAACGTTAACCAGGGACCAGGACGCATAACCACACAAATACAGGTATGTTTTTCCTAATTCTTATCTAGGATGAGCTGTTAATTTTCATGAGCAAACATACCTTCAACTTTGATGAAAAAAACAAAGTAAAAAAGAAAATTTTAAGAAAGCTTTAGTAACAATTCCCACTTTCACTGGATTTGCAAGTAAACATATATCAGTCATTCAGCTATCATATAAGCAAATTGTCAACTCGAAGAGATGGCGGTTGTTCCGTATAAGTTTTCACTTCTTTAAACTGCTATCATTAAAAAATCCTGTAGAGGAACTGTATTGTACTCGCAATTTAACTTTATTTATTGTCCATAACACGTTTGTTAGAATATATTGACATTTAGATAAGCTCTTTTCCCTCCTCCAGAGAGAAATAGCCGAGAGAGCGATAGCAGATGGTCTTGCGGTAAAAGATCTTTTGTGATGCTACTTTATCTCTTTTTGGGTCAAAAGTTTGGAATTGCTGATTCAGTGGGGGCGAAATGTTGTTTGAAGAAGGTAAGCACCTGCTATTGACATTGAAATTTTCACTTCAATACGCCAGATGACTAGCTTCCCCTTTTATATTATATTCAGTAGTCCTGCGCTCATACTAATTTTTTCACCACATAGATGGTTCGAGTACCTCTTTGGCCCTACTACTCTTTGCACTTTTAGTTGCGGCCACTTGAAGTAGAGTGTCTGGCGAATAGGAAGGAGCAAAAAACTGAGATGAGATTTTGAGTTTGAAAAGTAGAAACTCTAATTTGAAGCTCTTAATTTTGCCGTAAAGTGAAATTATTAGAAGGATATTTAATTAGTGTTTCTCCTAAGAACAGTACTCATACAATATTTCATCAAACAATACTATATCTACAGTAGGGCTAAGTAGGCTCCAGGTGTCTTTTTGGCATGGCTTTTTTGAAGAGTGTGATTTCTCATGCAATGCAGATTTATCATGCCACACTACTTCAGATCGTTAATTTTCTTTTCTTCTTCTTACCAGGATTGTTTAGCTCCATTTAGCCTACTGGTTCAGAGCATTTAATGCAGGATGAATGGGTGAGGGGAAAGACTCGGTGATACATTAAGCGACAATTTCTTTCAATGTTTGTATTAATCTCAAAGTAATATGTCTCTTGTTGATACGGCGTGCTCTTAAGAGTGTTTGATAATGTGTTTTCGACCCCTAGCAAATAAAGAGATTACGCAGGAGATTGAAACGAAACACAGTCCGTTTTAACCTCTGCTTTGTAAACTCTATTAATGTCCAAACAGCTGTATCATTCTTCAAATTGGAAGCAAATGTGTGGTAAGTTATAAGCATTAGTTAAGAAGCCAATGCAGTTCTTAAATACTATTTGTTTTTTGAAAACAAAAACAGTGAATCTTTTTCCCGACAGTATGTTTGGTTCTTTTGATAACACATGTAGATATCATAAGGGTCTGATGCTCAACAACAATAGAAGAATAGGAGAGGAGAGAAATAACACTTTAGCTTCAAAATTTGAATACGTTGTTTATCTTTACAAATTCAGTTATACATCATACAGTTTTCACAACTATAAATATATTAAAATAAAAAATTAGTTAATTTTGAAATTAAAGTATTATCGATAGACTCAAATCAAATAAATTAAAAAATTGGATAGTAAATTTTAAAAAGTCTCTCATTCAGATAAATTTTATATTTTTTATTAAAATATACATGTACTTTGTCATTTATCTTTATAAGTTCCGTCAAAACACTTCATATGATTCTCGCAACTATAAATTTACCAAAATAAAAAATTATCTTAAATTTTAAAGTCAAAATATCATACCGACTCAAATCAAATAAATTAAAAATTA
Organism: Puya raimondii; assembly: GCA_016920855.1. Classification (NCBI taxonomy): domain Eukaryota; kingdom Viridiplantae; phylum Streptophyta; class Magnoliopsida; order Poales; family Bromeliaceae; genus Puya; species Puya raimondii. The sequence goes on from JABWPP010000049.1 coordinate 68,651,065, forward strand.
TGTAATAAATTTAAATATTTGATAGATTAGATAATAAATTTGAAATAATCTATAATTTAGATAAATTTTATATATTTTTACCAGAAAATATATGTATACATCTATTTTGTCGTGTTTGTGTGGTGTACCAGGCCGCATTCTATAACGAAAACGAGGAAGAGAGAGAGAGGGAGAGAGATTTAGGGGGGCACGACAGCAGGCGAGCGCCGTCGGTGGGATAGGCGTTGTCGGCTTGTCGCGTAGTAAGAGTATTATCGGCTAATCCTGATTCTGGCAGCAGTAACGGGTCCCCGTCACGCCACCCAAACACCTCTCTTTTCCTCCTCCTCCTCCTCTCAGCCGAGCTGAACAAGAAACCGTTGCTGTCGTCGTGTTTTGACCGACTCTTCCGCATCATTGAGAGCAACGGAACACCCACACACCCCCTCACCCCCAAACCCCCACCCCCTCTTCTTGGTGGTGCGTGGGACCCGTTCCGTTTCTTTGGACGCTTCTGCTGCGCCGCTTCTGCCCCTTCCATCGTCTAGTTCGGTAACGCAGGCACTGACTCATATTTGAGTCATCTCTTTCGGACTCTGTTAAATATAAATATATATAAACATCGTTTTTTAACAGTTTAAAATTTTAAAGTATAACGATTGTTTTACATGGTATTAAAGCAGGAGGTCCTAGTTCGAGTCACGTCAGATTCCTAGTATTATTAATTTCTTCCAATTTAATTCAAGCCCATAATATGGGCCTTACGAAAAGTCTCGAGTTTCGAGCCTAGACGTGAGAAAAAATGTTAAATATAAATATATATAAACACTATTCTCTAACAGCTTAAATTTTTAGAGTACAACGATTGTTTTACAGACTCTGAAATCAAAATGACATTAAGAGCTTGTTTTCGTTCATCTATTTTAGACTATAAAATCAGACTGAAATTTATTGATTTCGATAATTATTATTTTTTTACAAGAATTGAAATTCAATTTTCATTCCCACTCCATTTATGGCTCAATTTGGTTTTAAATTTCAGATTAGCTCATTCCAACTAAATCACTAAAAAATCTATCTTACAAACACCTCCCCCTCCTCTCTCTTCATCGCTCTCCTCTTTCTGAACAAAAATCTTCTTCAAAATCCTAAATGTCCATTCCCATTTCCATTTCAATAAAATAAACCAAACATTTTTGAATAATTCCTCATTTTAATTTATATCCAATGCATTTCATTTTTTATTTCTATTCCAATCACGAACTAAATATGCCAGTGTGATTGTAATAAAGCATTTCACTTTCTGCTTCTTGAAAAGTCTTATTTTTCATAATTTGGCGGGAGAGTGTATTTAACCTACGAGTTAATTTATCTTATTCAAAAAGTAACTAAAAACATAAATGTCATAATAAATTTCATATATTTTATCACACTTTTTATTTACTCCTTATTTACTAAATATATAAACTTTATAATTAAATTATTCGAGATATATCTTACGAGGTATACTATGCAGATGCGGTCAGTTGGTTTGTAATGTTTTTTTTTTTTAGAGAAAGGTAGCATGCTATCCGCTTCGTTTATGTTTTTTTAGAAATAAATTTAGCTGAAAATGTGAATCAATTAGAATTCAAATTTGAGATCTCGGATACCAATCATCAAGTTCTTTGCCACTCGCGTTAGGAACAGGATGTTTCTTGGGAGATTACTGACATGACATGGAACAGATTCACGCGCTTCTCGAGGCGGCGCTGGCGGTCCCTCACCCCACCACGCGGGACTTGCGGCCGGGAAGGTGAGAGACCCTCCAACTCGAGCCGTTGCTTTTTTTTTTTTTCTTTTTTTTCTATTATTATTATTTTGTTTAAAGCGATGACATGCTCGTGAATCTCGCTTCTCTCCACTTCATTAATCACTAGAAATTGAAAGAGAAATACTATTTGTAAATCTCATACTACTTCTATTTAAAATTTATACATTTTTTTAAATTTTAATTATTAATTAGTAAAAATAATAATTTTTAAATAATATAAAGTGTACAGATAACGTTATTCAAATTATGATATTCCGTTACCGATCGTCCCTAGCACAAGTGGCAAAGGGCTCGGTGGTTGGTATCCGAGGTTTCGAGTTCGAATCTCAGTTGATTCATATTTCCAGCTAAATTTATTTTTAAAAGAAATAAACGAAGCGGGTAGCGTGCTACCTTTCTCTCTCAAAAAGAAAGAGAAAATTATGATATTCCGTTAGAGAAATTCCTCATGCTGATCTCAGGGAATTAATTAAAATTTAATTTTTATAATTTCACATAAAAATTAGAAAAGTATAATTTTACATAAAAATTTATTTGGCCCGTTTATCAAATTTACAACTTTTTAATTGTACGCGAGGTTTTTTTATTAATAAACTTCGGAAAAGAATCAAAGTTCAATCAATGATAATTGTTTTTTTTAGATATAAAACCCATGCCTATACTTTTTCTCAATAAAAGGAGCATCAATTAATATTAGTCTAATAGGTGAAGGATCTAAACATATCATTATGTACTTAACATTTTGCATTATCATATTATTATCTATGTGTGCGCATGCATGTTATGTACTCTGGTGATAGAAGCCTCGTAATTTGTAACATTCTCTCCACTCGTACTATATATATACTCTGTATTAAAGAGAATATTATTGGAACACAGTGCCATAATTAAAGTTATTAATTTAATTGCCCCGAAAAATTCGATTAAACAAATCCATATGCGATCTAATTAAGTAGTGGAATTATGCGGTAAAAAGCAGTGAGAAAAGAGTACTTTGGTGGATTGCATCATGAGTATACCCCGCATAAACTTCGGTATGCGCACCCTCACTTAACACCGTCTGATGAATGAAAGAAAGATGATGATGATGATTCCTTTCTTGCACCGAGCGAAGACCAGGTGGGTCCCACTTCGTGTTCTTTAGTTAATAGTTCCTTTAAGAGTGGATAAATTCTCGCATGGACCGGGTCCACCATGTAGACTACTTTAGATGACAATATTTTTATTTTTTTCTCTTTTGAAATAATAAAATTAGAGTAGTGCTTCTATACTTGTAATTTTTTCTCACCGTTCATTCATTTCTAATCAACGAATACGATTTAATTTTTTATAAATTATGACCTGCATATAACTAGATCCTAGACGTGATTTGGAGCTATATTTTTAAAAATAATATAAACTATTAATTGATTAGGAGCCTCCGAATTCCGATCCACTATCAAAAATTATAATTTTGGATAGAGGCAAATCTACACATTGTTGAGAGCATCCCACTGATTTTTCTTTTTTTTTCTCTATTGATTAGACCATCTCACCCAGGTCTAATCCAAGGTCCACGAATGGAGGAATCTACTATGTCACACAGATACCACATCATCAATAATCAGCGAATCATATATCTCTTTTTCAGAAAAAAGTATAACTAAAAATATTTTTCTAATAACCATAATGGGACGAGTGAACTCAAAGAAAAGTTTCTGATTGGTTGGAAACACCACATCAGTAATATAACTGATGTATTGTAGATTTTTTTCCACGGATGAGATGATGAACTCTCTCCAATTTATAAAAACTCAAGGGGAATCTCTCTCCCTCTCATAGAACGAAATATTCGGAAGGGTCACCATCATCATGGCTAGTATATAATCAGGAGACTCCGAGGAACGACGATCAGTTCTCGAAAAAAAAAACAAAATTATTATAACAATTGTAGCACATAAAATATATTTCATATCAGTAAAATTATACTATATATATAAATAATAATTATTACAAACAATTATAGTTTATAATTTTTTCATGGAATATCTAAGACAGAGAAAGATTAGATCGGTTTAGTAGGAAGAAGAAAGTTTATAATGTGACAGTTATATAGAATAATATGATGTCTTCAATAAATCAAATTATTTATTTTAAAATTTATCAATTTTATTGTAATTTTGAAAATATTTTTTTTTAAAAAAATATAATTGACCGGACACAAATGATACGACGTAACTGTAACACCGCAGACTTCCCTCAGCAGGAAGGGCATCTGGGATGGGCATCTGCTTTCTGCGGGCCCCACCACTCACCCAATCACCGACACAACTCTCGGATTGGGTGGCCGCAGCCTTAGTCCCCTGCAGCCCCACCTCCTCCCCCTCTCCCCCAGAACCCTTTGTAAGTTGTTGCAATCATCTTACTATTATTCTTTGCTTCTTTCTCAATTAACCCTCACCAACATTCACACGAAAACATCGGACGCACTTCGATTCTGTTTGTTTCACTGAAAGTGAACTTCAAATTTGAAATCAAATAAACTAAAGTTCAGATAGAATTTTTTTTTTTTTTACTGTTTATTTATATAGTGGTGGAATTAAAGTTCCTTGAGTTTTGTTGTTTTACTGTTTATTTGGCAGAAAATAAATGGCGTAAAAATTAGAGGTGTGAGATATGACTAATAATTTAATAATTTTTGCTTCTTTTTTCGTAATTGACTTCGTATGGGATGCACCGAAGCTATTTATGCTATTTGAGGAGTTTGAGTTTCGACTGAAGGTGAGTTATGATAAACCAAACGACGGAAGTGGGCATTTACAGCCGAAAACTACTTCATATCTCTCAACTTTCAGTGAAATAAATATAACCGAACGAAGTTAGCTAAGGACTTGATAGTCGGTACCCAAGGTCCTAAATTTGAAATCCGGTTGTCTTATATTTTTAGGTGAGTTTATTTCTAAAAAAAACGAATGAAACAGATAGCTTACTATCTTCTTCCTCAAAAAGAAAAAGAAAAATCACATGGAAACCATATACAGTGTTATCTATTGTTGAAAAAAATTAAAACCATATAGCTTAAATTTTTAAGCTTCAATGACTACTTCGTGTAATCCATAGACATCTTAAAAGAAAACAAAAAGAGAAATCCAGGAACAATCTCCATTGATATATAGGTGGATAAGATACTCGAGAAGAACACAATTATGTAAAAACCTACGGACAACTCTGTAACAACCGAACTTGAAATAAAAGATAAAAATAAAATAAAAATTTGACAGTTCTGCAGTAGAAGAAAGTCTTTTTTGTTACAGTTTTTCCACATTAGAATAATGACATTCTATCATATGCCTTTTTATTATATGAAAATATAAAAATTTTGCCATAAACTTATTATATTACTTTTAATTAGACACTACCATTCTACATGGCAAAACAATATTAAGGCTCCGTTTGGATGGACCTAAAAACGTAGCATAGTTAAACTATGCTACGTCCGTAGGAAAATTTTCCTACGAAGCGTTTGAAAGCAAAAAAAATGGAGTAATTTTTGAAGTATAGTTAGACTATACTCCAAAAAATAGAGTAAACTTATAATCCAATCCAACCAAAGGAAAAAAATTCCACCATTATTGGGCTAGCTCTCTCACACCAAAAATATATTAAGTTTTAAATTTCAAATTTTAAATTTTAAATTTTAAATATTAAAAATTTAAATTAAATGTCAAATTTTAAATATTAAAATTTTGATTTTAATTTAAATTTTAAAATTCAAATTTTGAATTTTGAAATTCAAATTTCAAATTTTATATTTTAAATTTTAATTTCAAATTTCAAAATTTAAATTTCAAATTTCAAATTAATTTTTAGTTTGCAGAAATCTTTTGAAATCGTACTATGTGAATCCAAATAGCTAATAATTTAAATTTAATGTTTCTAATGGCTAATTTTTTAAAGATTGTAAGAAATTCTATAGAATTGTATAATTTGTATCCAAACGGCTTTTAAAATAAATTCATAGAATTTTTTTGGAGTTACAGGATTCCACATTTCATCCGAAGCAATACTACGATATTTAGACTCCATGAAATTTTTTTACTGCGCATCCAAACATGGCCTAATTATAGGGTGGTGTATGCTACAAGGTGCAGTAGTTACAATAAAAAGTGAGCCCTGTGAACTCAGCAGGAAAGGGAAAGTCTTCTTCGTCACAGTTACAATATATAAAATTTTATTTTTCGAAGTCACATTACTTTTGCTCGAGTTTTTTTTTTTATTACAAATATATCTTATGTGTTGTAACTGTTATAGAGAAGACTTTTACGCGAGAAGGCGCGTCCCATATAACGTCCACCACGCTCCACGCCAAACCCGGGCCCACTCTCTCTCCTCTCTCTTACGTACGGAACATAATCATTTTCCCTTCCCTCTTTCTCTCTCTCTCTCTCTACACTCTTATTTATTGGAGGGGGATGGGGGAGAAGGGACTCATCTCTACTCTCTCCCTTTGTTTTGTTTTGAGACCACTTTCTTAAGTTCAAAGCAATTCCTTGTGCAGTGACCTCCATATTCGTAGCATAATTAATTAATTGGCTCCTTCATCAAATACCAAATACAATTTTTGCATGGATGGAGATCTCTAGTGCTCAATACCAGGTATATATATGCATATATAATTGCATGCCATAAACACACATCATCATCATCATCATCTCCTCTATCATAATTTTATTTTCTTTTTCCTCCTTTTTACCTCTTCACTTTGTTTCATACATATTGCATTGTTTTCTCCTTTTGTTTTTTTTTGCTAATTTATTCATGGCTTGGTTTTATTTTTTAAAACTTTTTTTGTGGCACACTAGAGGCTTAGTTGGACATGGGCTTTCCCTAAAAGTACTTTCTCAAATTTTGTTTTAATTAATTAATGTGAGTAGTCTAGTTTTCATCCTGTTAGCAAAATTTGCCATGTTAATTAACCTTCAAAAATTTCCCTTAATTGGGATGAATCTCTTGGCAGTTTCAGTTGAGTGCAATCTTAATTAAATAATCCTTTGTATTTTGTTCACCATTAGTTGTTTGCTTTGTGCTAAGATCCTTTTTTTTGTTTCTTTTTGCTCATTCTTGTTCATTTTGATTTAGCTTTCAATCTCATCTGTTTTCAACTTGAACAAGCTAGTGCTAAAGCCTAAGACAAAGCCTCGATGTTAGTTTTATCTTTTGAAACACAATTTGATAATCTAAATCCAAGTAAAGTTTCAATCATTCGAGTTCTTTGAAGTAGGTAATTAAAAAATTTAGCATATTATTTAAAAAGCATCTATTTTCCATCATTCTTGGCCTTATTTCCCTTCTTTCTCTCACTTGTTCATGTAGAAAGAAAAAAAATTTAAAAAAAAAAAGAGAAGGAAGGCCATAGATCATAAACACATTCAACAAAACTTCCTTTCTAATATTATTAAAGGTTGTTTTATATTTTTTAACATAGTATTAGAACAGGACGTTCTCCAAGTTCGAGTCTCGCCAGATTCATAGTATTATCAATTTTCTCATATTTAATTCAATAGCTTAAACTTCTGTAAACCCAATAATTGTTTCATATTCTTTAACAAAAACTCTAACATAATTGCGTAAATAACTTGAACTAAGCCTTCTTTTTAACTGCTTATTGCTTTATATATCTTGCAGTTCATGGCCACAAGCCACTCACTAGAACAAGCCCTCTTAGCCTGCCCCAGCAAGACCCATCAGCAGCAGCAGCAGCAGCAGCAGCAGCAGGAGAAGAAGCCAAGGCCTCACCAAGATCAAGCCCTGAGATGCCCAAGATGTGACTCCACCAACACCAAGTTCTGCTACTACAACAACTACAGCCTCTCCCAGCCCAGATTCTTCTGCAAAGGTTGCAGAAGGTACTGGACCCAGGGGGGCTCTCTCAGGAATGTCCCTGTTGGAGGTGGCTGCAGGAGAAACAAGAAGAAACCATCCTCATCATCTTCCCCCTCCCCTTCTCCTTGCTCCTCCTCTTCCACCTCTCCCTCCTCCTCCTCCTCCTCTCTCCCTTTCAAGAACACCACCACCAACCTCAGCATCTCCCCACTGCTCTCCAACCTGATCCATGCACCATTTTCTTATGACCCAAGTGATCTAACCCTGGCCTTTGCTGGTAGTGAGCATGGCAATGGCCACAGCTTGCTCTTAGGTGCTGGCCCTAACCCTAACCCTAACCCTAACCCTAGCCCAGGTGGGCCCACAAGTGGGTTCTTTGACATCTTGAGAGGTGGGTTCCTTGGGAGTGGGAACTTTGCTGGGTTTCACATGCCATGCTATGGGTTAGATGATAATAATAATAATAATGTTGGTGGGAGTAGTGGGGGTCATGAGGTGGTGGTGTTGCCTTTTGAGGAGAGGCATGGTGGTGCAGTTTCTCATGAAGTGGAAGGGTCTACTTGCAAAGACATGAATAGTGGAGTGGAAGGGATTAATATTGGGGCCATGAACCTGGATTTAGGTAGAGATTATTGGGGTATTAATGGGGTTGGTTCTAACACTTGGCATGGGCTCATCAACAGCTCCTTGATCTGAAGAAGCTGCACTGATGATCATCAGTTTCTAGCTGTGTTCATCACATTTTCTCCCATTCTGGGAAATGTATTTGTCTCATGTTCTTCATTGTAGTGCTTTTCCTTTCTTCTTCTTCCTCTTTTTAATCTGATGTATCCTTTTTCTCTGAGTGGTCATCTGACAACTATAAAGCAAGTGAAAGTATTCAGATTGGTTTCCCCATCATGGCATGTTGGAAGTGGTTTGCTTTTTCAGGGTGCTTGCACAGTTGCAGATCTATGTGTTCAAGATATTAAATGAAATTAAATGTTTGAATTTTAAAGTAGCTGCTCATATTGCCATGATTGATAATGCAGCTAATTTAGAGAAAAAGGGGGAAAAAAAGAAAATTATGTGACTGATCCTGCAATGTAGAGGGTAATTAATATTACTGCACACAGCACAACTTGGGTTCCTAATCTTGGCCCAGATCAATCCAATGCCAAAAAAAAGTATGATTTAATTCAGGCTGTGTATCTTGGGCCGGCCCATCGGCCTAGATCAATTCGCAAAAATACTTTGGTTAAAACAACATTTTGATCATCAAAATTGCACCATCATATTCATAGGGTTGTTTTTGTTTTAATTCTTTTACCGGTGTGTGCGCGCGTCACCATAGCCTCGTGCAGTTGGTTAGTATCTATGTTTTTCCGAGTGAGAAGGATGATGATTTGTAGCCAACGGCCTACATTCTTTTTTAAAAAAAGGTAGCACGCTACCCGCCTCGTTTATTTCTTTTAGAAATAAACTTAGCTGCAAATGTGAATCAATTAGGATTCGAACTTGAGACTTCGGGTACCAACCATCATGCCCTTTGCCACTTGCGCTAGGGACGGTCGGTCGAAAGGCGAGTTTTACACTTGGGTTATTAATAGCTTGGTTCAATTGCCAACTCTAGGAGAATCAATCACTAAAACATGTCATGTCAGATCTAAGCAAATAATCACACTTGTCAAATCAAATCGAAAAAATTTAGGAGAAACCAGATTATCCAAGAAAACAAACGCGCCACACAGATCCGGATATTCTCGGATTTATTTTCCATTAGATCCGGCCCAATTCAACGAACCTATTCGGGCCTACCGGTTGTAAACTGGGCTGGGCCGGTTGGGCCGGATATGCTCAAGCATAGTGTCTGGGTTGGAGAACCAAAACAAATTTAACTTAAATCATTAAGACTAAGCTATTATCATTATTATTTTTATCATTAAATTTTATTATTTGGAGTTTATATTAAATCATTTTTAAACTTAAAATCTTTTTTTTGGGGTTAAAAATGTCCTCAACTATGGGCCATTCTGAAATAGCACCCTCAGCTCTCTCTTCTTTTTTTTTTGAATTGACTCGCCAACTTTTAATTTGTTAGAAATAAAATTCTAGACTAAATTATTTAAAAATTTTATCAAATTTAATAGGTTATAACCATTAATTGGCTAAATTTTATTTACTAAAAAACTTAAAGTTGTTAAATTTGAAAAAATTACTAATGAACTGAAATAATTTCTAATTTTTTAAAACTTTAATTAGTTAATTCTAACAAACTAGAAGTTCAAACGGTTTCAAATTTTAAAAAAAATTATTGCAATATATTCGCCCGATAGTTGAGGGGGTCTCCACACATTTTTATTAGAAATTTAAACCCGCGCGAGATTCAATCAACCAATCACAACCGTCGGATCTACAGATTCACCCATCAAACCGTCCAGTGTTTTGCCCTAGAATCTAAAAACCCTCGCCCCAATTGCTTCCTATAAAAACCCACTCCGCCTCTCTCTTCTTTCCACTTCAAACCCTAACGCTGCGGCGCTATCCACCTTCGTCCTAACACAGCAGCTGAGATCGTCTCCTTCATCAATCGAAAATGGGGTAAGCGCGATCTTTTAATGCTTTTTTTCGTAGTTTTTTTTTGTTGATTTTGTAAATTTTTTGTGGATTTGCGTACTATTTCTATCATACCTCAGTGATTCTTACTAACCTTTAGCAATGATCTAAATATAAAATTTCGTTCTAGTTGTTGATGTGTTAGTGTTTGTGGCAAGGATTTTGAGGATAATTATAAGGAAATAGTGTAATTAATCTGTGATATAGTCTAATATTTTTAGTTTATTTGTTTACAATTGTTGTTTGCAGCAATTATTGGTGTAATATATTTAGGGATAAGAGAATGGGATAATCAGTTATGTAATGCTTGCTCTGTTGCATACGCTTATGAACGGTCAGGTGCTGATTCGAATGTGTACATTAGTGCCTAACATTAACATAAGCAAAATAGATTTGTTGCCATTTAGTCAATTATAGTCCTCAAAGCTTTCGAATTTGTGGACTGTACGCTTAGTGGCATACATTGTCGAAACAATCGCGTTGATGTACGCCTTTTAGTTCGTTTGTTTACTGTTTATTGTTATTGCTATCCATTCCATCTTATTACTTGCTTGTGCAATGTTAAAGGGAATTATATTTGGCTACAAGGATAATTGTTGAGTTTGGTTGGATTTTTTGTGTATCAACATAGAATAACTCAACTTGAGTAGAATAACTACTGTAAGTAATGTTCATATATTATATTTCATTAAGCCAGTGCCCTCCTTATAAAACTTTTATTATATCTGAAAGTACATTTGTATAAGGAAGATAGTAGTACAAGATTGTTTTAATTCTGGGAATGTTTTGGACTTAGAGGCAGGTGTTGAATTTAGTATGCAGATGAGTATGTGATTATCTCTGCATTTTATTGAAAATTTTTTCTTTGAAAGTTTTGGTTTATGGTTATCATTGTTATATTAAGTCAATTTCGGTTGAATATTACCAAACTGTCACTTGTATCTACTTGCTTTTTTTGCATATGCTTATTGACGATCTGGTGCTAATTCAACTCTGAATATATATTTCCGCCTAACATTATCATAGGCTAGATGACTCATATGTCATTGTTCAATAGCCCTTAAGCTTTCCGAATCTGAGGAGTGTACTCTCAGCATGTCACATTACAAGGACCTGTAGTTTATTTCTTGTTTCATCCTTTCTATCTTTTTGTTCTGTGCTGTATAATATCTTTCCTATGGTTTGAATTGGTTGCTTAGAGGCCAAATATGATGGTATTGGAACCTTTAATTATTGGATAAGTGAAAATTGCAAGTGAAAAGGCATTGTCTATTGAACAATGATAGTAGTGATCTATTATTCTAAATATGTATATCATACAGGTATTTGGTAAAAATTGTAATTAGTATTTGAAGTTCTTTTTTCCCTATACAGTTGAAGCCCCTTTAAGAAGTAACATTTTTTCATCGATATATCAAACTTCCTTTCTCTTGGATGGAATATAACCATCATGAAACATAAAATACAAATTGTTGATATTTCTTAGAGCTTAGTTCATTTGACTAAAGACTCGTTAGGTGTCTTTTGTGATTTCTTTTTATTTGCCTATCAGTGCTTCAAGGAAACCTTTTCTGAAGAAAATTTTTCTAATATTTATATTGGAAATCAAATGGCAGGAAGACACGTGGTATGGGAGCTGGCCGCAAGCTGAAAACCCACAGGAGAAACCAGCGGTGGGCCGACAAAGCTTATAAGAAAAGCCACCTTGGCAACGAGTGGAAGAAGCCGTTTGCCGGCTCATCCCATGCTAAAGGGATCGTCTTAGAAAAAATGTGAGTCAAAAGGCTCCTACTCTATTTTTTTTTTTTCTTTTCTATACTCATGCTTTTTTAATCGGGAATTAACATGGTAGAATTTAACTGCAGTGGCATTGAGGCAAAGCAGCCTAACTCTGCTATCCGAAAGTGTGCTCGAGTGCAGCTCGTGAAGAACGGGAAGAAGATTGCGGCTTTCGTGCCCAATGATGGTTGCTTAAACTACATTGAGGAAAATGTAATTATTTATGACTATATCTCATGCTTAATTTTTTATGATCAATCCCCCCCCCCCCCCCCCCCCTTCCCCCCCCCCCCCCCCCCAAAACTATTTTGCAACTTCATTCGCTTCTACTTTATCAACTTTAGGTCAACATCTACATAACATCCCTGTCGACACTGTAAAAACAATTAAAGTGGATCCAAGTGGATTTTTTTATGTCAAAAAGTAATTGTTTTACTATGTTGGTGCTTAAAAAAAAAGCTTCCATTTGCAGGATGAAGTGTTGATTGCTGGATTTGGTCGAAAGGGGCACGCCGTCGGTGATATTCCCGGTGTCCGATTTAAGGTCGTGAAGGTCTCTGGTGTTTCTCTACTGGCTCTTTTCAAGGAGAAAAAGGAGAAGCCCAGATCGTAGAGCTGCTACTAGTCGGCAAGAGGATTTTGAAGAGAAGTTACTCATCGTTTTCTTCCTCGCTATATGCCTTTATTGGTCTTTTAAGTCTTAGAATTTTGAAGTGTATTTGACCCCCTAAATTTTTCCCTGAACCGAACTTGGTACACTTAATGTGATGCTATTTTATCTTCGCTTCAGACCTTACCTGTGTTATCGATTGTCTAAATTTTGTTTCGTATTTTCGGGCATTGAATTTTTGTGCTCAGTCAAAATTTTCGGGGCCCCTTAATCAGAAGTTATTATGATTTGCTTGTGTTTATTTTGATTATAATTTGTTGCCTGTTTTGTACTTTTAATGCTGTAGAGAAAGTTGAAATGAGATCCACGAGCTCAAAAGCAGATGCTCGTTATTTGAAACTTTCTATTTTTTCTGCAGCTCAAAGCCGTTCGGTAGATTTTAGTGTCTTAAAAAGAGTTAAAAGTTTTCACTGTTTTCAAGTATGAAAACCGACAAATGTGCGGTAGATTGATTTTTTGTTTGTCGACCTGATGATCAAACTTACAGAAATGGAAGATGTGAAGAATTATGTAGTTTTAACCTTGTGAGAGTATAATTTCAGTGTGTTTTTAAATCCCCTTATTGGATCTGTAAGTAAAAGTCAATTGTGAAACAAAACCAATCATGTTCTGTAGAATGGAGATTCTTTTTATGTGACGTGATGGGGATTTTGGAACTATTTTTGATTGGTCCGGTCTAATAGACCGCGACCAGAAGAGAGGAAGAAGACCCCAGCTCTTCCACGTGGTCACTCCCCCATCCACCCACCCGTGACCCGCCCCCATTCGAATCTCCTCCCCATCCGTCCATCGTGTGCCCTCCAAATTCCAATCGATTACCCACCCTCCTTTTCCCCCTACTCCATTATCCACTTCCCGCTTCTCCCCTGTTACTTACTACTCTTCTCTCTCCCATCCTCTTCGCTGCTCTCGCCATTACTGCACTCCGCTTCTCCATGCTTCATCAACCCCAACCTCCCACCAACTCCTCTTCTTTCCCCTCCCTCTCCCACTTCTTCCCCCCTTCTCCAAAGCTCCACCACCACCTCCTTTCTCTTCCTCTTCCTCTTCCTCTCCGCGCCCAACCCACCTCCTCCAACCTCTCCCTCTCTCTCTCCACCGGAGAAACGCCCATCTCCTCCTCCTCCTCCTCCAATGGCGGTGGCGGTGGCGGTGGCGGTGGAGGTGGCGGCGAGGAGGACGTTGAAGAGGTCCTCCTCCTCTTTCTCCTCCGCCAGGGTCGCACCGACGAGGCCTACGAGGCCGTGTCCCGGTCCCCTCGCCTCCCCAGCAACGCCACCTGCCTCAGCCGCCTCCTCGCCCAGCTCGCCTACATGAGGGGCTCCCCCACCGCGCTCCCCCGCGCCCGCGCCCTCGTCCGCCGCCTCCGCGACGCGCGCCTCCTCCACCTCCTCGACGCCAACTCCCTCGGCCTCCTCGCCTCCGCCGCCGCGCGCTCCGGCGCCCCCGCCTACGCCGCCTCCGTCGTCCGCACCATGCTCCGCTCCGGCTACCTCCCCCACGTCAAGGCCTGGAGCGCCGTCGTCAGCCGCCTCGCCTCCTCCGACGACCCCGCCGACGCCCTCCGCCTCTTCCACGCCGTCCTCCGCCGCCTCCCCCCCGGCCCCCTCGCCGCCGACGCCCGCCCCGACGCCGCCGCCTTCAACGCCGCCCTCAACGCCGCCGCCAACCTCGGCGACGTCCCCAGGTTCGCCCACCTGTTCGACGAAATGCGCGCGTTCGGGGCCGCCCCCGACGCGCTCACCTACAACGTCCTCATCAAGATGTGCGCGCGCGCCGAGCGCGGCGACCTCCTCGCCCCCGCCCTCGCTCTCATCGTCCGCCGCGGCGTCGTCCCCTGCGCCACCACGTTCCACTCCCTCGTCGCCGCGTACGTCGGCCTCGGCGACCTCGCCGCCGCCGAGATGCTCATCCAGGCCATGCGCGAGCGCCGCGCCGACATCTGCTCGCTTCTCGCGCAGTCGTCGCCGGCTCCCGCGCCCCGAGAGCCCCACGCCCTTCTCGAAGCCATCGTGCTCGGCTCGCACGACGCCGCCGCGCCCCCGCCGCCACCGCTGCTCCCCGTGACCTACGCGCCCGACGCGCGCGTCTACACGACGCTCATGAAGGGCTACATGCGCGCGGGGCGCGTCGACGACGTGGTCCGCACGATCCGCGCCATGCGCCTCGAGCCCGACCCCGCGAGCCGCCCCGACGACGTCGCCTACACCACCGTCGCCACCGCGCTCGTCGGCGCCGGCGCCGTCGACCGCGCGCGCGGCGTGCTCGACGAGATGGCGCGCGACGGCGTCCCCGCCAACCGCGTCACCTACAACGTGCTCCTCAAGGGCTACTGCCAGCAGCTGCAGCTGGACGAAGCCAAGTCGCTGTTGCGCGACATGGAGAATCGATTCGGAATTGAGCCCAATGTGATCTCCTACAACATCCTCATCGACGGGTGCATCCTCGTCGACGACAGCGCAGGCGCACTGGCCTTCTTTAACGAGATGCGCGAGCGCGGAATCGCGCCGTCGAAGGTCAGCTACACTACTCTAATGAAGGCGTTCGCCCTATCGGGCCAACCGAAGCTCGCCCACAAGGTGTTCGACGAAATGTCCAAGGATCCTAGAGTTAGAGTTGATAGAGTAGCTTGGAACATGTTGATAGAAGGGTACTGTCGACTGGGGCTTTTGGAAGAAGCCAAGAAGATCGCGGAGAAGATGAGGGAGAGCGGGTTCCAGCCCGACGTGGCTACCTACGGCAGCCTCGCCAACGGAATTGCTTTGGCGCGGAAGCCCGGAGAAGCACTTTTGCTGTGGAATGAGGTGAAAGAGAGATGCGAGGGTTCGCCGCCGCTGAAGCCGGACGAAGGGCTTTTGGATGCATTGGCTGATGTGTGTGTTCGGGCGGCGTTTTTCAGGAAGGCGCTTGAAATTGTGGCTTGTATGGAGGAGAACGGGATATCGCCGAACAAGACCAAGTATAAAAAAATTTATATAGAGATGCATTCGCGGATGTTTACGAGCAAGCACGCCTCGCAGGCGAGGCAGGATAGGAGGAAAGAGAGGAAGAGGGCGGCCGAGGCGTTCAAGTTTTGGTTAGGGCTTCCGAATTCTTATTACGGCAGCGAGTGGAGGCTCGATCCCGTTGATGGGGATGATTATGAACTCACCTGATTCTCGATTTGTATTTCACACTACTTGCATAATTGGTTTATGAATATTCATGGAGGAAATATACCAACGAATTTGATGCCGAATCCTATTTCGGTTCCGTCAAAGCAAATTAAAACTTGGATTTGGCGAGGGCAAGAGAAGGTAGGAGGCACCAGTGTTCTGGATCTACCAAGCAAGTGATTTACTATGGCTTGGTTGCTTCTGGATCTTCTTATAATTGTGAAATGTTGTATGTAGTCCAGTTGTTATTCTTTTGATTTGTGATACTGAATTGTTTTCATCAGTACTGTGAGTTAAGCAAGCAAATTACAAGATTCTGATACTCAATAATAACCATTTTGCCTTCTTATATACAAATCAACACTGAATAAAGCAGGAGCTTAGCCTTTAGAAAATCATGAATACTCTTGTTTCATCTCTTTCTTTCCCCAGTTTCACCCTGTATAGAAGCCTTTGAATTCATTGTCATATATAGTATTTTTGCACTAGTAGTTTAGTAGTAATGTACTACTAGAATTATTGTGTATGAATTTTGAAGTTTGAACTCGAGAAAAGCTTCCAGATTCTTATCATCGACGTATTATACAGTTTACGCAACCGCAGATTAGAACTATAAAGTAGTATGCATATCCGCGGCTAACTCTGGATATGTGGCAAAGTTTATTGTGGTTGTAAAAGTTTGAATGCTTCTCATGGATGAGTGGTTCTATACCCATGAGCCATGAGCTTGAGTAAAAAGATATGATTTTTCTATTTGAGGAATGTAGGGGATTCAAAAAATCTATGTTTTATCTTGAGCAAAATTAAGGGGCCTATGTTGTTGCAACATTAGCGGTTTGATTTGAGATATTAATCTTCATGTCAATAATGTTGGTTTAAATAGGCCAGCATCCTGCCTTGTGGCGGGAGGCCAGGTTGGACCGAGTCACGTTCAAAATGGCGTGAGGCTAGGTTGGGCCGAGTCATGTTCGAAGTGGCGTGAGGCTGAGTTGGGCCGAGTCATGTTCGAAATGGCGTGAGGCCGAGTCACAATCGAGACTAGTGGGCGCTGTGTCTGTACACTTTAAATGAATTGATTGCGTATTTTTAACACCTCGAGCTTTTGGAATTAATAATTAGCGTTAACGATCCTGAATTAAACAGATGACATAATCACATAAACTGAATTAAATTTGCCTTACAAAGCACTTATTAAGGATATTTTATTACTAAGAAACTGTTAAAATTTCTCCAAACTTGCAACTTAAAATAACACTTTTGGAAGCAATACTCCAGCTAAACAATCTTTCCAATTAAATATCCCAAACTCTTGGGCTAATCAATCCTTTCCCTTTTCATTTTGCCCAATTTCTCCCTAAACAAGTTTCATTATTCAATTCCAATTACGTTTCGGCTTCTTTAATTAACTCAATATAGTAAATAAATAATAAGGCCCTTACTTACACATAAATATTCCCAAAGTTCAAAAAAAAAGGAAACATGTGAATGCCCCTATCAAATATAATTATATAGATAGATACTACATTGATTAATTTAAATGTTTTGCTACTGCCTGCACCAAGTGTACAACTATATGAAATATACCACACGTCTAGAAGCACCACAGTTTTTAAAATCAGAATTTAACTCATATTCTATAACATTGTATATACTGATATTTAAAATAATAAATTTTGAACATCTACTTGCAAAATTCGTAACATTTTTTTTTTACTGTTGATTTTTATGTGTACTTAGTGCTTCTACTGTTGTTTTTTCAAAAATTATAATTTTTACTGCATGAATTTTTTAAAAAGAAATCAAAGATATTTAGTGCGGTGCACGGACATGCTTATACACCGGGTGCAGGCAAAAGCTTGTCACGGTTATGGGCCGCAAAAGCCCACAAAGTCAAACCGGGTTGACTCGGACGGGTCCAAACGATTCGGACCCGTTTTCACTATTCTCTACGCTATGGCGGTGGAGCGATTCAACTCCGTTCCCCTCCTCCTCTCTCTTCGCCCCCTTCCTTTCTCCTCTTTTCCATTAACTAATTCTCCTCGCCCGATCAAATCGAATAGTAACCGAATTTATATTCCATACAAAAATCCTAAGAAATATCTCCTAACCTAACCCTACTACTCACCTTCGATCTCGCTAGGTTTCAAAATCCCCCAAAAATTCGCCGATATTCTCGCGATCGACTTCAAATACCGAGCGATCGAGTCGCGATCGAGCTTTCGATTCCGCTCGGCGTCTCCTTCGCCTCCGACGGTGGAGAAGGAGGCCATGGATCGTGGCCGGAAGCGCGCCGACGCCTCCGGCCAGCTTCCGGCAGATAAGCGCCCCTGCAGCTCGTCGGAGTTCCGGCCGGGGTCGTCGGCGGCGGCGGCGCCTCCGGTGACGGCGGAGGAGGCTGCGGCGGCGGCGGCGCCTTTGGTGACGGCGGAGGAGGCGGCGGCGGCGGCGGCGGCGGTGTTGGCGGCGGCGTCTTCGTCTGAGCCGCCGGAGTGCGACATGGAGACCTCGTCCTCGGGCCGCTCCGATCGCGCCGGGGACTCGTCGTACGGGTCGTGCGACTCGGACGACGAGCCCGATCACGGCGACGATCGCCGCGGGATCGGCGGCTGGCGCCCCGCGCGGTGCGTCCGCGGCGGGAGCAGGGGGGGCAGGTTCCAGAGAATTCTCGCGGCCCTAGACGTCCTCGGCGGCGAGGACGCCGCGTCGTCGTCGTCGTCGTCGTCGGGAGCGCTCGCGGCGCTCAGGGAGCTCTGCGAGGAGCTGTCGTTCTGCGTGGAGGACCACGCCCCGTACTTCCCCGCGGACTCCGTTGTGCCGGTGCTCGTGAGGCTGGCCGGCTACGAGGCCAGTCCCGAGGTGATGCTGCTCGCCGTGCGGGCGATGACGTACCTCTGCGACGCAATGCCCAGGCTGGCCGATGCCGTCGTCCGGCACGGCGCATTGCCTGTCCTCTGCCAGCGTCTGCTCGCAATCGAGTACTTGGATGTAGCTGAGCAGGTCCACTGCGTCAGATTTTGCTAGTATCCTGATTATTTCAATCTTCTTATTTATAATGTTTCTAATTTCTTTTTGTGTGATTCCTTACAGTGCTTACAAGCTCTGGAGAAGATCTCCCGGAAGCAACCGTTGCCATGCTTGCAAGCGGGCACGATCGCCGCCGTTTTAGCTTACATTGATTTCTTCTCAACGAGCATTCAGGTGAGACATTTGATTGTTGTTGCGGTTTATGTGCAAATACGAGTCGTTTTGATCTCATAGCCATGAGTTTTCTATCTGTAGAGAGTTGCAGTTTCAATAGTCGCGACCGTGTGCAAGAAAATTCCCCTGGATTCTTCCCCCCTTGTCATGGATAATGTGCCCACTCTGTGCAATCTTCTCCAGTGTGAGGACATTAAGGTATTTGCTGTTGTGTCTTTTCTAGTTGTTTTGTGCCCTGTATTGCATTTTTTAGCTCTTTGCAAGAAGCAGAAGCCTTTGGCAAACAAAATATCTGGAGCTGATGCTTTTGGACGTTGCTTGAAGCGCTAATGAGCTTCTGGCCCCACGAGAGGATGCTCCAACTGGAAAGCAAGAAGCTTTCTGGGAATTTAGTAAGAAAGTTGTCGGGGCTTCTTAGAACAAGCACTTATTAGGAAACTCTAGTTGGGCAACGCGAGTTCACTCGCCCTTATTCTTTTCGGCTCTAACTGGTATTTTTGTCGTTTATACTGACAGCTAGTGGAAACTGTTGCTACCTGCTTGGTGAGAATCGTGGATTCTTTCTGCAGTTCACCAGAGCTATTGGATGAACTTTGCCAACATGGGATAGTTCAAAAATGTGTTCATTTAATCACTGTCGATGGCCGAACGATTCTAAGCCAAACTACTTGTTCTGTATGTTTTCGCTGGATCCCATCGTTTTCCTTTGTTACTTTTGCATAACTATGTTGGTCTTTATTAACCTTTTAAACTGCAGAGCTTGATTGGCCTTCTCACCAAGCTTGCCAGTAGTTCCCTTGTGGCAGTGAAGACCCTTTTTGAGCTGAATATAGGTAGCATATTGAAGGGAATTCTGATGGCCTCTGACCTCTCTCATGGCGGTCCTTACCCGATTCTTGAAGATGTGCAATCCAACCAGGTTTCTTTGTTTACTAGTTTATTTTGAAAAGAGTCTTTTTTAGAAATTTAAGATCTGATAATGCTATTCCTGTTCTTTTCTGGGCACTATCATGTCATTCGTCATCACAAAATCTAATAATCTACAATCTCATACCTCCCACAAGGAGAGCTCTTGATTGAGGTTGCGGTTCATTTTTGAACGTCAATGTGGTCAACATATAGCATACAATCAATACCTTTCCTTTTGTTTTTGTTTTTGTTTTTTTCCTGCTAAGGTCAGAGATATGTATTGTTTCTCTTAATCAAAATTTGTGTTCTTTCTTTTTCGTAGGGTATATTTCTTTTTTACTATTATATCTTGTTAACCAAATTCATTTAGTTAATTTCCTCTTCGCATGTACTTATAGACTCAAAGGCGTTATATGTTGTTAATGCAGAAATGAATGTGTGATAAAGTATTTAAAAAAAAAGGATCAAACTAGTCTTAGCTGTATTTATTAACTATGATTAGTAATAGGAAAAAAATGTATATATAGATAGAGATCGGACATCTCAGCCTGTATTAACATATCCTTATCTGAAAAAACTTCTTTGCCTTTGAGATACCCTTGTCAAAAGCTAAGGGCAACTCGCGTTTCCCATTTATTTAGGATTGTCGTCGAAAATACTTCTTCGCTAGTTTGTGCTAACAAAATTTTCTGTCAACTTGGCGTGAGCAGTACTGTTCTCAGTTCTCTTATGTAGGAGTAAGATATATGTGAACACATGTTACACATCTTATGCTACAAATTTGCTTAAAGTTGAGTTTACTCTCTTCCAAACTGTTTTCATGCTTGATTTTCTTTAAGGTTTAAATGAAGCATTGAAAATTATTTTACATAGATTTTCCAATACTACAATAAGCTTACTTTCATGTGTATGCTTCAGGTCCATGAAGTATTGAAGTTAGCTAACCAGTTAATCCCTCCTGTGGCAAGAGATAGTGAGGGTACTCAAGTAGAACTTGCCAAGGAAAAGATCCTGACAGACCAACCTAATCTTTTGCATCAGTTTTCTGTTGACATACTCCCTGCCTCCATCAAGGTTTGTTAATGTAAGCAACTTTCTGTGAAGCCTTTGTTTCACCATATAACTTCCTCTTGATATTGTAACAGGTGGTCAACTCTGGTGCAAATGCATATGTTTGCTATGGCTGTGTATCAATCATAAACAATATCTTTTACTTCAACACTCCTGAAATGCTTCATGACTTACTAAAGGATACGGAAATTTCGAGGTGAAAAATTCATGACTTAATAGTTGTCTCAGAATATGAAGCTATTTGATTCCTGAAATATTACTATTATGTTTGTTGCAGCTTTTTGGCTGGTTTGTTGGCCCGGAAAGATCATCATGTGCTGTTTTTGACATTGAGGATTGTTGATACTCTCATGCAAAAGATTCCTGGTGTTTTCTTGAGTTCTTTTATCAAGGAAGGTGTAATTTATGCAATTGATACACTTTCAATGCAAGAAAAGTACCCACAAACAACATCTGAGCAGTACAATGACATGCAACGCTCAGAAAGATGCCTGTGCTATGCATTTGGTTCGTGTAAATTTCCATCTTCAGAAAGGAGAACATGTAGGCTCAATAAAGAAACCCTTTTTACTCTTGCCAAGCATTTGAAGACTACATATTTTACACATGAAAAGGTAAGTTCTGAGAGGGTGCTGACTGAAGTTCTGCAGAAGCTAAGAACTTCATGTGCAGTTCTAAATGGTACCGTCGACGAGCATTTAAAAAATAATGGCTGTTCCCAAAATGAAGAGTTCTTGTCTCATACATTGGATCAACTAATGAGGGAACTTTGTGGTGGAGAGACTATGACTACCTTTGAGTTTGTTGAAAGTGGAATTGTTAAATCGTTGGTAAACTATTTGTCCAATGGCAAGTACCTCCATGGAAATCAGTCTGGTTGCAATTCTTCAGATCATTTTCTTGCAGTGTTAAAAAGGATCCAGAATTTTGCTCACATATCTTTGTCAAAAATGGATCAAGGATGGCAGGATATGGTTTTGACATTATTAGTGCGGAAGTTGCATGCCGCATTGTCCTCCTTTGAGAATTTTCCAGTTATTTTGAGCTATGCTTTCAAACCCAGGAACGCCATAACGGACATTCCGGTTCGGCGTTCCACAATGAATCCTTGCATTAGAGTACAATTTGTGAAGGAAGAAAATGAGGCGGGCTTATCTAACTATGATAATATTGTGAGCGTTGAAATATCTTCATCATTAATTGCTATAGAAGAGTATCTGTGGCCTAGAGTGAGCATAAACATGGACAAAGTTCAGGCAATTTTAGCAGAAAAGGACATTTCTTCGGGAAGTGAAGAAGAATTGTCTCAGGAATCATCTGTTTCTAGCATTTCAGAGGTGCTGTTCTTTCTACCATGTCTATTGTCTAAAATTATGATTGTTAGACAGTTGCTGTTATGGGTCCTTCTAGTTGTTTTATTGTCAACCCATTTGTGACTAGTTGTCTTTATTTGATGATATTTCTGATAGTTGACTTGAATCGTGTTTGATGTGTTCCAGAGAAAATAATTAAAATGATTTCCAATAATAATTGTGGTTAATGCTTCTAAGATTTCTGAGGCTCTTTGAAAAGCTAAAAAAGCTCCTGTATATTTAACAAGATTATGAACTGTCGTTTTTTTCTACTGATTTTCTACTGATTTTCTTGCACATCAGGGCCTCAGAAATCAGGAACGGTGTTCTTCATCAGCAGAATCTACCTTGGGTCAGATGGCCAGTAAGTATTACTTTTTTTCCTTGTCCTTTGCCTCTCCCATCACAATTTGTGGACTTTTGAATATCTTAATTTTTTTACTAATATTGAGTACAAATCTTCCTTATTGCACAGGTCAAGTGGAACCGAGAACAAGTAGTGCAAACCCAAGCAATCAAGGTGTGCAACCAAAGTTGGTTTTTGGTTTACAAGGAAAAGAGCTTGATCGCTCAGTCACCCTTTACGAAGCTATCTTAACAAATCAGGTAAATAAAGAGCCTGATGTAATTCTGGGGCCAAAGTTTTGGGAAGAGATACACATAGTAACTTATAGGAGTGCTAGAGAACCAGAAATAAGTGATTGCAAACCCTCTGATGGTGGTTCTTTCTCCTCTCTCAATGGAGATGAACATGGATTCTTGTGGGAAAAACTATCATTCTTTTCCAGCTGCTTGCTTGCTGGGCTTCCTTGCAAACTAGATAAGTCAGCCCCTTCATATGATATATTGTTTATGTTGAAAACTTTGGAAGGCTTGAATCACTACTCATGTCATCTTTTGTGCAATCGTAAAATAAATGCTTTTGCTGAAGGGAGAATCAAAAGCTTTGATGAGCTGAAGTTGCTGATCTCTTCAGTTCCCCAATCCGAGTTTGTTAGCAGCAAATTAACTGATAAATTGGAGCAGCAAATGCGGGACCCACTCACTTCAAGCTCTGGTAGCATGCCTTCATGGTGTGGCCAACTAATGTCCACATGTTCTTTCTTGTTCTCTTTTGAAGCAAAGCGGAAGTACTTCCGGCTTAACACATTGGATTCTTTGAGAACAAAGCTTAATCTGAATAGAATTGATACAGATGCAGTGAACGAAAGGTGGGTCAATCCAGTCTCACATACACGTAGGAAATTCAAAGTTAATCGCAGCAATATACTGGAATCTGCAACCAAAATGATGGAATCTCACGCTCAAAGTAGGACTCCTCTTGAAGTGGAGTTTAACGAAGAAGTCGGTACTGGTTTGGGTCCCACTATGGAGTTCTATACATTGATTAGCCATGAGTTTCAAAAGGTTGGTTTAGGCATGTGGAGAGAGGACCTTAGCCCTACAACTGGAAATGGTGCTGTTGTTTGTTGTGGTTTTGTTGTAGCCCCTTTCGGTCTGTTTCCCCGTCCATGGTCGGCAGCAATATCTGGTTCAGAGAGCGTGCACTTTCAAGATGTAATTAAAAAGTTTTCCCTTCTTGGCCAGATTGTAGCAAAGGCAATTAAGGATGGAAGAATTTTAGATATACCATTCTCTAGAGCATTCTATAAAGTAATACTTGAGCAGGTATGAGCTAATCCATTTTGATTCAGGACTTTTTCATGTATACCCTTCAAAATACTTGCGCTAGATTTTGTATCCTCATTTGTTATGATTTGCATCTACACCCTAAAAAACTACTCATATTTTATGTATATACCTTGAATATTTTGATAACCTCCAAATTTCGATTGATTCCTAAAGAAATAGCCATATTTGCTTAAACGCTCCTCCTGTTGAGAGCTTCTCGTGCTGAACAGGTTGGTTTTTCACTTGGAAATGAGGCAATATATTTAAATATTCAGGGGTACCATAATTTTGCCCTGAAAAAGTGGCAGTTTAAGCACAGAAAGGTCTTAATGTGGGGCATACACTCAAATATGTTCTATTTTTGAGGTGCAACTTGCAACTTTTGTAGAGTATGCATGCTATACATGTAAATTTAGGCCATGAGGGGTATATATGCAAAAATCCCTTCTGATTATGATTATTAGCTCAATGTTGAATTGTGAAAGTTTTTGAGATTATAAACTTTTTTTTTTTTTTTACATTTCTTTAGGAGCTCAGTATATATGACATCCAGTCATTCGATCCTGAACTTGGAAGGACTCTCATCGAGTTTCAGGCTCTTATTAGGAGGAGAAGAATTTTGGAGTCCGTTTCTAAAGAAAGTTATAATGGTCCGTCTGATTTATGTTACCGTGATAATACTAGAATTGAGGACCTGTGCATTGATTTCACTCTTCCAGGCTACTCTGATTATGTGCTTGCCTCTGGAAGTAGCTCAAAAGTGGTACTTACTTTGTTGTACTATATGGTGTTTTAATTAGGCTCTTTAATTAACCCTTTAACTTATGTTGTTTCTTTTCTCTTCAAGGTGAATATCACGAACCTGGAAGAGTATGTTGCACTGGCTGTTGATGCAACTATCAAAAGCGGGATTTCTAGGCAGGTGGAAGCTTTCAAATCTGGATTTAATGAGGTTCGTTATTTTATGATGCAAAACCTCAGCTGTGCGATATTTAATTGTGTTTTTAAATTCGGATCTTTTCATGTTAGAGTAACTTTTTCATGTTGCCTGTTCAATTCATTTTTGCTCTCGGTTACATTTTATTACTAATCGTAGAATGCAGTAGTTCAGCAGTCTCTTAAAACAAGAGATTTTTACGTCCCTTTCCTTTTTATTTCTATGTTTGATTGATCCATTGTCTATTGAATCAGTTGAAGGGGTAGTAAGTTGATCTGAGACTACTTGTACTTTTTGGCTAGTTCTATCTGAGTTTTCTTCATACGCATATATCTGCAGGTCTTGCCGCTGAAAGCTCTTCAGATTTTTACCGAGGATGAGCTCGACCGATTAATCTGTGGTGAACAACAAGATACCTGGGATGTATGTTGTTGATTGCTTCTGATTTTTTTTTTCTTTTAATTTCTTCACTTACTTACGGATTTTAATTATTCCCAACAATATAATAAATTGTTTCTGTGCAGTTTCCGCATCTCCTGGATCACATGAAATTTGACCACGGCTACACAGCCAGCAGTTCTCATGTCATTTATGTCAGTATCAATTCCAGAAACTTCCATTCAGTATTCTCACAATTTTTTTTAATATATTCTTTTTTAACTTATGACTAGTTCCAAATTGTATATAATACTGCAGCTATTGGAAATCATGCAAGAATTTGAACGCGATCAACGTAGAGCCTTCTTGCAATTCGTGACCGGAACTCCTCGGCTCCCCCCTGGTGGTATAGCTGCACTCAACCCTAAGCTGACGGTTGTTCGAAAGGTTAGTCTCGGTTCATAACTGGCCGGATGAACCACTACCAATTTTACATTAGACTAAGTTCTTGTTTGGTTTTGCTTCTGGAATTCTAGCTTTTACTCCAGAAAGCAGAAGCTCACAACATTTTTCTGTGTGTTGACAGCTTGGTAGCAATGATGCTGATTTGGACTTGCCTAGTGTGATGACTTGTGCTAATTATCTAAAGCTCCCTCCTTACTCTTCCAAGGTGATTGTTTTGTTCTCTCTTTATGCCTGTTAGCTTCTTTTCTTCTAGATTCAGTTGAGCTGTGTGTTTCTTCTTTTCTTTCATAGAACGGACCACATAATCACTATTTGAAGTATCAATTACTTAATGATACTTACACTGAACTTCAATTTGTGGCACTCGAGTTGCTGAACTTCCGATTTTTGTCTGGTTGGGCCACTCCAAGCTTTGTATAATTCCAGTATTGGAGGAATGATTTGACAGCAAAATTTCTTGCCATAGCATCTCTAATCAACCCTCGCAACGTCTCTTAGAGATATTCTGTCAATCTAGTCGCCATATCATTTCTTAAAAGGAAACGCGGTCCTTGAATCTTTACATTCTTTGTTCTTAAGATGAATGTTGCCGAGTCAGTTTTCATGTCATATTTTGTAGAAGACTCAATCGGGGAAAATTTTAAGTTGACCCGATGGAAACTACGTCGTACCCTTCTCTTATAAAGGGGGACTGCATCATTCATTTTGGATGTACTAAAATCACCCGATCATCTACATGCATGTATTCATTAAAATTTCAATATTGGCTGCAGGAGAGAATGAGGCAGAGGCTGCTGTATGCGATAACCGAAGGGCAAGGTTCGTTCTTCCTCTCTTGAGCTAACATTTGCTTCTTGTTGGACCTGTGAATTTGTAAGTACGAGGGGGAGGTGGTGTAGATAAGGCTCGGCGACCATAGTGGTGGTAGCTGGTGGAGCTGATTGTGGTAGAAACAAAAGGAAGCCCATCTTAACCAGTGCATATATATATATATAATTTCTTTTTTATGGTAGTAATTTTATTAATGTATAGGTCCTAGGTGTTTAAACTGTAAATATCATCACGTTGTGGTAAAACTTTTTTTACCTGCCAAGTTCGTGCCTCTTATTTAATCTATAGGTTGATATTTATAATCTTTTCTTCTTTGCTCCTGGTATTTGAGGCCAGGATTCGTCATCTTTTGTTAGTTCGCTAGCGCGCTCTCTCTCTCTCTCTTTCAGTTTTCTTTTTGAGAAGAAAAAAAAAGTCTATTCGTGCTTCGGCGTGCTTCCAAACCCTACAAACGAATAGAAGATAACAAAATGAAACTACGAGGTGCACCTATAACACAACTGCAATTATTTTGTGAGTACAATGTAATTCCAAAGGCAAGAATAATTCTTATTCTTCAAAAGCGTTTCTGATTCACATTCTTACTTTTGCGCAGGCGCAAACATAATCAGTTAAAAATGCCAAGGTCTAATGTGTTGGCCGTGTTAGACGCCAAGGTCTAGTATGTTGGCCTTGTTAGACGTGTAGGGAATCGAGTACCAAAACCACAAAAGAAGAGGATCATATAACAAGTTTATATTCTGAATTCAGATCCCAACGAATGATTCCATTCCAGGGCAGGTATGTTTGATTGCTATTCGGCGGCGTCGGAGGATGAAACGTTTTTGGAATACTTGGTGCAATCGTAGGGCCCGATGTCCAGCGCTTTGCGTTTCACCTGCAAAACTCAAAACCCTCAATATTGAGCGGGGGAGAACGTTACTTGAGTTAATAATAGAACATGGTGTTGACACTATTTTGTGATTCGCTAAGATGATCGATCAATTCGTCGTCACTGCTATCACCTTGCGAAACCAGGCTCTTTCTAAATTTTCTCATCTAAATCCTACAAAAATAAATTATCGTGATGAACATAAAGGGACCATACCGGTGACCATGGACTGGGCTCTGGAAGAGTTTTGTCCGTTGGCGAATTTTGTACAGGCCCTGTTTTCAGTTCCAGAATTTCCTGTTATTCGAAAAAGAGCAACAAAGATGAGAAAGCAACTTTTAAGAGCAATATCACACACCTAGAAATGAACATAGCCTCTTCCTTAAGCAGGGGTAAAAGAAGGTAAACAGCTGTAACTAATTAAATAGCAGTGGAAGTCGATTCTTATCCACGATGATGTAACAGATAAAGTGATGAAACTATCAATTCATCCTTTTTTCTGGTATCATTTCTCCACTACCTTATAGCTTGATGCCCCACTTAAAAAAGGCAATTATAGAGTTGCAGTCCACCTAATGGATCCTGAAAAACATATATCTGAAGACAAATCTACCTTTCGTCACTTCTAATGTGCTGATCGAAAGACAGGAACCTGGTGTGATTCATGCCACTTCATTGTGAAAAGGGAAGGAGGGAAAAAACTTGTGAGCATTACCAACCAATTTTTTATTGCTCTTTTCACTTGCCAACCAAATTTACTAGTTAAACCACCCTACAGTTGCTTTTCAAGCATTAAAAAATAAATAGATCCTGAATTAAGAATTAGCACCTATCACAAGAGGAACTTGTAGCAGAAGGGCGATGCCTTTTTAAGAGATTTTTATCATTGTCGGATCTAATAAAATTTTGAAATACCCATTTGATCCATTATTTGTTGGATTAAATTGAAAATCTAAGGATGCACTTGGAAGCCCTACAGTTTCATGAACTGACCTCCCCGAAGGCTTCAACGGCAGCAAGCCATTCATCTGAGAATGGCACTACATGCGATTGATGCTTTAACAAAACAGCCTGCGCTCTTGACTTGTCCATTTCAGTATTTCTGCTGCAATAAAAGAGTTAGCATAGAGAGTTAATGCAGGAAACATTTTAGAAAGCCAGCATTATGTTGATTATAGAAGCTTACTCTGGCATTGATGCTCCTTCAGCCTCCAAGAAGATTGAATCGTTCCTATCTTCTGGCAAATTAGGTTGAATTACTTCTGAAGTACTACTCAACTTTGCTCTCTCTACAGGCACAACTTTTTCTTGACCTAAAGAATGATCTGACATCAAACTCCTATTAGCAGCACCAGCTGTTTGTTCTTTGCTCCATGTCAAAGATGACCCTGTTTCCACTGAACTCGCAATTTCAACATTTCCAGCACCACATTGAGATCCTACATGTATCATTGAATCGGAATTTTCAGCTGACTGAATATCCTTGCTTAAAGCCTCAGTCTCTTTAGTCTCCACTGGTGAATTCTTGGTTAAGCTATTTTCTTCTAAACCATCTTCAGCCAGCTGCTTTGACTTCTCTTCATACAAATCCTTCAAAGAGCATAATTCAGATGAAATGTGGGTAGATGATATTTCATTTCCATCAGCTTCTGTTATTGGTGAGAAATTAACTTTCAGACTTTGCTTGACAGTTTCAGTTTCTTCGATGGTAGTCTCATAGTCATCTCTGCCTCTATCATTCTTTTCCAGCAACCGAGATTGCACCTTGTTATCATTATCTACTAATAAGCAACTGGATTTTGACAGTTCGTCACCACTAGAGTGGCAACTGTACCCCTCAGAAGCTCTGATGAGTTGTGTTTGTGATGACTTACTAACAGAAGGATGTATATTGACAGTTGCGGCAGAACAGGGCGAAAGGTTAGCAGCAGAGGACCTCTGTATGCTTCCATTAATTGCAGTACGAGCACAAGACTCTGTTGTAGCCCTCTGTACGCTTCCATTAATTGCAGTACCAGCACAAGACTCTGTTGTAGCAGTGACATTATTAGATTGTTGCTCAGCAGAAGCATGTATAATTCTGGGGTCATCTATTAATTTCAGGCTAATTGGTTTTCTGAGAGGAGGGATGCCAGATGAGGAATTTTTTATGTTTCTCTGAGAATGATTACCAAATGGAGAAACTTTTCCCTGGAGAAGTTCAAAAATTAGATAATCAACAGAAATAAAATAATCCAATGTTTAGCAATTAATTAGTTCTAAAGGAGATCAAGTTGGAAATAGAAGCACAAAGAAACTTTATAATTTGCTGACAGATGCTCATGTGAACACATATCAGGTTTGCACAAACAACCATCTCCTCGGGCACATAGTTATGATGCATGCCTTTTGCTGTTAATACTACATTTTCAGTGCAATCGACAGCCCTATCTGCTGTGCAGACAAGCAGATAGTACTTCAAACTTCAAAGAGCCTACACCTTCATATTTGACAGTCACAAACTACTAGTATGCACAGAGGATGAGTCTTCTACTGCATCTTCAAATACAATTAACCACATCAACTGTTGTTGCTTATTTGATGCATTAGAAGCAGTGATGCAATAGATAAGAATGCTTAAAACAGTACGTAATAATTTGTACGCCATGA
Source organism: Puya raimondii (assembly GCA_016920855.1). Classification (NCBI taxonomy): domain Eukaryota; kingdom Viridiplantae; phylum Streptophyta; class Magnoliopsida; order Poales; family Bromeliaceae; genus Puya; species Puya raimondii. The sequence goes on from JABWPP010000049.1 coordinate 68,681,250, forward strand.
CATATTTCAAGAGCAGTTTTTCGCATTACACAGTTGGACATCTCACCTGGGAGAAAAAACCTAATGAAGGAGAAGGCATCCGAAGTGCTGATGGCTTTACATGGGCCGGGGGAGGAAGACCTCCAGAAACACGCTGACCATATTGTGCACACGATGGAAATACTTTACCAGAACCAACCGAATTAGTTCTTCCATGCACCTCAACTGATTCAAATGAATCTGCAATAATCTTAGAACCAATCTTTGGCTCCTGCAAAGGAAAATAAATCCATGCCACAAAAAAAAAAAACTCAAATGAGTAGATTTAACTATATCACATGTACCTTGGAAGTATTCCATGCAAATTATTCTAGATATTAAAGTAAACATCACAATATGCTTCTTAGTTCTCACCACAGCCTTGACCATATCATGTGCCGAAGGTTTAGATGATGGAAGCTCCTTCTTCAAGTTTGATGGAAAGCCCTTTGTGCCAAAGCTCTTCTCAGCATTAACTGTTACAGTATAATATTGTCAGAGAACGAAAACGACAATGATTCTTGAACATTTGGAAGGAAATAATGTTCTATTTTCACAGGGTATAAAGAAAGAGGGAAAAACAATGTACAAAGGATATAAAGCATACCTGAGGCATTACTTCTTTATTTATTTACTTTTTTAAATGAGAGAGAGGTAGCAAGCTACCCGCTTTGTTCATTTTTTAGAAATGATCTCAGGTAGAAATGTGGAGCAACTAGACTTCAAAGTTGGGACCTCAGGTACCAACCTTCAAGCCCTTAGCTAACTGTGCTAGGTACGGGAAAAACAATGTACAATGGGATACCTATAAAGCATACCTGAGGCATTACTTTGATTAAGCTTGGAGGAGCATTTTGTAGTTGAGCTGGTATTCCTGGAAGTTACAGGAAGAGAAGAAGCTTGAAACTTAATGGGCATGAACTTTGGTATTTTTGATGCAGGATTTGTAGCATTTGCATTTCTGACCCTCTTTTGTGTAGATCATAGTTAAGAGAAAAAAAAACTCTACAAAATAGCCATGGGAAAACCTCTCAACAACTGAGATTGCATTGAACTTTACCAGCCTTAACATAATAAGCATATAAAAAGAGAAAAAAAAACCTATAACAAAAGGATATGACTTCATAGCCGGTGACAGCGGTAGAATTCTGGTGATACTTCTGCCTGAGTTTATCTTCCCTAAGCTCTGAAAGCAATGCAAAAGCAATGAGAAATGTTACATAAAGAGTTATAATATATATTGGGTGGCCAGATTGAGGACTCAGTGGAATAATTAAATTGATCTCTATATTCTTTATTTACTCGGATTCAATTAAAGCAAATTAGCTAAATCATCTTAATTGTACAAACTATACCAGTCAGTGGAATCAGGCCAATCTTTTGACTGTCGGTTGAGAGTTACTGTGTATAATTGCATATACAGTGTAAATAAGAGAATATGGTTTCTGAAAGTTATAATCTTCCACAATGCAACAGAACAGCATTTTGTCTATCATTATACAATTAACTACCTGCGCTTGTTTCTCTTCCTGAAATGAAACTTCTGGGGTCGAAAATAACTTTTGATCCTTCACATTTTTCATGCCAGACTTAGCATATATTTTTCCACCATTACTCTCTTCGACGCTACAAAGGACAGATTTATCACTAGACTTCTGAAACCCTACTGATGGGGACACTTCTCCATCAATCTCAAGTATAGCATTTGATTCAGCGAGAGACCCACCAAGGACAGACAATTCCAATGGGTTCAGCACACCTGCAAAATATGGTCAGTGTTCAACTGCTCACATAAGAAAATTAAACAGAAAATTTGAGTCAAATACCTTCTTCAGTAAAGAAAGCAGAGTTCCAAGCCAAGCTTTTTCTCACGTTACAACCCCCAACCTTTTTTGCCTTCTTCATTTGCAGCGCCACCTCTTTCCGAAATTTTGGGACATATAAGGCATCCTGTGAAACTTCACAAATATTCTCTTTATCTCCTGTATCTTCTTTTGATGGACATCCGCGTTTAAGCCCAGTATTCTCTTCCATCAATCCTTCAATTGAGAGGGCAAATCCAACTTTTAGTTATTTTAGGAAATTCATAATAGAGGATAACTCAATAGAATGACTTCAAAAAGCAACAAAGTAACAACAAACAATATAAGAGATTCCTTATGTTGTTAAAAGGCAGGTGTGTTGTCATTTTGTCAAAACAACCAAGGACCAGAGCTGGTACTAAAAATATGTACTAAAAATATGACACTTGGTATCCTAAAACTCCTAAAAGGTCGGAGGGGAATATAATAATTGCAATCATCCATGTGAAAAGAAAAGCAAAAAAGAAGAAATGACCTAACTTTAAAGCATGAAATGTTCATCAACATAAGCTTAATCTGTACCCTGTGGTTTAATTTTTCTTTTTTCATCAGTATTTCCGTTAACTCTCTGTTGAATTATATACAAAAACTTTAGATACCCAACATGTGGTTTACCAAATTTTTATTTTAGTATCATGTGCTTTTAATTTTGTCACTGATTTAACGAAAAAATTAACGTAGGGGATAAATGGTTCATTATGTTTTGTACACTCCAATCGGGACCTTTGATAGACCTACTACATGGATTTTGAAGTACCTAACTGAAGTTTTTGATAGTGAACATGCATGGCAATTATCAAATTCTTACTCTCATGATATCATGTCAGCAAACACTTATTATCCGAACAAAAGAAATTTGTCGAAATAAGATGTGACACACCTAAACTAAGAATTTATTCCACTTAAAAAAAATTTGCTGCTTTAAAATAGCAATAATGCAAACTATCACCGGAGTATAGATTTCGCGAGCTCTACCAGATAAAGATAACGAGTCAAATTAAAATGAAAGGGAACATAAAGGATACAATCACCAAATTTCTGTCATTATTCCTCAGCTTATTACACAAGTAGCATGTATTCAGTAGCTACTCCAAAAACCGAGATCAGGAACAGATCATAGAGGAGAAATGCTCGAAGTAACACGCAATCTACGACGCCGATATGCAGGAAAATTCCGAGAAAATGTACCATTTCTTACACAAGTAGCATGTATTCAGTAGCTACTCCAAAAACCGAGATCAGGAACAGATCATAGAGGAGAAATGCTCGAAGTAACACGCAATCTACGACGCCGATATGCAGGAAAATTCCGAGAAAATGTACCATTTCGACCAACGGATTCTTCAGGTAGATCTGAAGAGCCCTAATTTACTGAAGTTCGGGGAGCATACGAGTAAGAAAAAACCCTAACCCTAGGCGAACTCACCGGATCCCGCCGCATTGGCCATGGGCGATCTCAGCGCCGAAGCTTTGGCCTCTTCGATCGCTCGCACGAAGGAGAGATCGGGAGAACGAGATCCCATTTTCTACCTCGCTTGATATCGAGCTCTCGACTCGGCGCATCACGCCGAGTGTGAGCGAAGTGCTTTTCCTTTTTCTTTTTTTTTTCTTTTTTTTTACTCCGAAATTTTAAAGGCTTAAAGAGCGGGAAATAGGAACTACGGATGGTGGACACGTGGACGGCTAGGAAGCACGCTGATGCGGTTCTGGGATTGCGATGTGGAACCCACCGTTGCAAAACACCGCGGACCCAAGTGGGGGCCCACGTGTCAGAATCAACACGCAACCGCAGTTTGGAGGCGTTGATCGGCTTGCTTGGACCGGGTTTATACACCTGAACTCAATATAGTTTTACATATATGAAAACAATGGGTTCCTCAATTGGCTAAGGACCTGGTTTCAAATTCGAATCTAATTACTTTATAATTTAAATTGACTTTATTTTTTAAAAAAAAATAAAATTTCTCAGCCTTTACTATGGTTTAAATTAGCATTGTGAAAAATACTATTGGTTTAAATTACATTTTGTTATTGAGTTTAACAAGATTGAGCCATGACGGACTTTGATCCATGTGATAGCATCTTCTTTTGCGGAGTACAAAGTTGTTTGGTGAATGGTGAAGGCTTAATTACACCTTAGTGCGTTGTTTTTAAATAATTTTTTATATGCTATACTGTATTTTTCTTTTTTGAAACTACTATTGATCTGTGGTCTTCTTACCAACCTCAATACTGTACGATAAATTTTATTTTCATTCACAGTAATGTAGTGTTATTTTTTTCTTAACAATATTACTAAACTATCAATTTTTCGCTAATCTCTGCATACTTCAGCAATCTAATTTTTTTAGATTGAAGTTAACGACTCTAATCGAGAGACAGTAATTAGATAATAAAAAAAAGGGTTAATTACATACAACTTTCTGTAAACATAGCGAAATAAAGAAAAAAGCAAAAAGAATCTCTCACACAAAATTATTGAAAGTTTCTATTAGATTATTTTTAACTATTTTTTCTACTATTTCTAGGTATTTTCTTAATCTTTTTAATCAAAAAAAGGCTAAATATACACTCTACTACTTTCAACCTGTATTTTTTAATAAAACTGCAAACTTTCATCTAAAATTTATAGATTTCTTGCTTTTAATACAGAGATTTTTTTTAATGTATTGTCTTAAAGAAAAAAATAGTACAATACAAATAATAAGAAAAAAAACCATAAAAAATATAGTAAGTATAATTAAGCCTTAGATAATCCCCAACCATCTAGATATTGCGATTTGGTCCCTTATATTTTCCTCTCAAATATGTTGACCCAAAAAACAAAAAAAAAGAAAGAAATTTCATTGGACTACATCTTCTAAGCCTAGTAAACCACAACAACCGAGCCTTTTTACAGATGAGGGAGAAAAAGAAAAATAAATAATCTTACAGAGAGCGCAAAATCGTTTTTCGTTAATAAATAAATAAATAAATAAATTTAAAATACAATATATTTCAACGAAAAGTTAGGGAGAAATTCACAATATCAGGATATTAAAAAAAAACATCAATTCGGGTCATCACACACGAGTACATTGAACCATCGAAAGTCCTAACAAAATTATAATGCTATCTATGTAACCACAATAATGAAAACAGCAACAATTTCCTAATAACTCCACTCGTACATATCATCATCCTCTTTTTTCTTTTTCTTTTTTATGTTTCGCGATCACAAGAAAAAAAGTAAAAAAGAAAAACATGATGTCTAAAGTATATACAGAAGTAACGGCATAGTAAAAAGAGAAGAAAAAAAAAATTTGCACCATATTACCCAACCAAATTACGACAACAAGAGAACAATGGAGAACCAGAGGCAAATGCTATACTTGTTGGATCGGTTCTAGCTTGATAACTATTGCCCAGTAACTCAGCGCCTTCTGCGAATAATGATCCATCGCCGGTTACTGCACGAGTACGAAACCAATCGTCAGTTCCGGAGCAAGAACTTACGTTTAGAGCGAGCCAAAACTATTAGATCTACCTCAGGTCAATTAATTAAAACAAGGGGATAATTGCCTAAATGTCATTCAATAAGCTGATCGGAGAAAGTCATATGCACTTAACCTTTTAGTACAAAAAACCATTTTGATAAGGGTTGGGACTTTTTTTTTTCTTTTGAAGCAAAAGTCCATAGGCAAATTCATTTAAAAATTGAAATCAGAATACACAATATCAGTACAAACAGAGTTTCAAGGGTGAATCAAGTATGCGATGAAATCTCAATTCCTCTTTGGCTTAAATAATGAGCTATTACATTCTCATTCCTGCCAATATATTGAAGCTTAATTAGAATGCTGCAGCAAAAGTTAACAACAATCCTCCACCAGTCCTACAATTGTCCATTGGAAGCTGCCGGTGGATCCAAAATAGTATATATAACATTTGCCATAATTGTTTCATCTTTCAATTTAAGATGAGGCACAAAGAAACGGTGGTATGATGGGTGGTTCACTTTTAAGAGATCCGAGCTAAGGAACTTGGAAATTTTGAAGTAACTTAAAGAGAATCAAAATGATAAAAGAGGAATAGAACCTTCTACAAGAGGCCAGTTGTTTGCAATAAAAGTATGGCGCAACAGCAATATTCTACGTACATGTCTCATGAGAATCGACATGAAATGCTCTAATAGTAATAGGTAGTCATAATAACTGATATATATTCGTTCCATATCTATATGTCAATATTAAGAAACAACAGCATGGAAAAATTGCATTGAGTAGGCTCAACAATTTGATTTTCAGAATGAAAATTTCGATATCAATGATATAAAACTAGAAGACAATAAGCATAAATCACCTGAGGATGCATGTAATTCATGCCTTGATTGTAAAGTCCTTGTTGACTCATCTGATGGATTCAATACAAAGCCAAGTCATTTTCTGAAGACTATAAAATACATCACTAAAACAAATAAGTTATTACACACAATTTACCCCTTGGCTGCTTGAACCTGGCTGAGCCCCACCGAGCAGAAGAACACCCCCATCTTTCTTAATAGAGCCATCTCCACCCTTAGCACCCAACTTACTATCCCCCTATTGGATATTGTAACACCAAGTCACCAACCATATCAAACATCCGTTATAATTATTTGTGCAAATGGCTCTCTCCTCGTAGCATCACAAGAAAGAAGAATTGTTTATCACATCACAAATAGTTTAAGTGATATTAATATAACAATATAAGATGCACATCACAGTTTTCTTTAAGAACTAAGAGTTTGTAAATATGTAATTCAAATTTAACAATAAGGGTTTGAGAATTTCGTTTTGGCCAGGTATGCATCTTTTAATAAGTATGATTCCCTCCCTGCTAAGTAGGGTTGGAAAAGACCCATTAGTTGGATGAAAAGAATCCCAACCCACTAGTTGGATCAAAAGAATCCCCATTGTCAACTTGAATATTAGCAAAATTCATGTACGATTTCACTAGATCTGTAGTTAGAAAAGATCAAATTACATAAGCCCACGGATCTACTAAGTGTCGGAAGCCTATATTGAATGAAAAGATTGAAGAACATGTGGAACATGTTTATTGAGCAATATGAATTTGTTGTGATAAAAGTAGGTCACTGGGCATTAGAATCTCTATGCCATATGGATATCAATTCCCAATGAAGTTTGGAAATGGTGAGAAGAAGTAGAAATAAAATGGCTAACTAATATGTTTAACCAAATTTCTAGTACCATTAAAGCACTTGAATAGTGAAGATGCCATGAGCAAAACAGATTAATATAGAAAATACGTGATATAGACGATTGTGAAGTTAGCAACGGACAAAGCTAATGAATCATACCATTATAAAAGCAAGTACCCGAACCCATTTATCTGATTAATACTGAGATTTACTACGGAAGCAACACACTTAACCAGCAGGCGAAAAAGTATGAGGCGGGCAAAAAAGGAAACAAGTAGCTAGTTGATCAAGCAATATGCATATTATTACATAACACGTTGAGATAAGTATATTATTATTAATCATGAATGCACATTTTGGGTGCTAAATTTTTATTCTTCTCTAGTTGGAAGATGCACGACAACATGGCAAACAATTATGAGCAATTAGAGGTAAGAAAACTTAATATCACA